>CM014729.1:17115053-19599078 GCA_004329165.1 Spatholobus suberectus | reverse complement strand
TTATTATTATTAAACAATTTATTAAGTGAACATCTAACTTTGTGAGAACTCTTCTTTCTATTAAACGTCTTTCAATTTTGACTCCATTGTAACATTATTATTCAGTATTATTTATTTGTGTAATCTTCAAACTTTAGAGCTTTCATTTTTTAAAAATTTTATTTGCTTCATTTTTTATTGTATATTTATTTTATTATTATATTGAATTTATTTATTTTTTGTGTTATAGTTTCATCTTTTTTATCTTCCTTATTTAAATTAAGTTAATCGTCTATCTTTTTTGTTTTCTTTAAATATTTTTAAAAAATATAATATTTCGTATTGAATTAGTTTCATCCTAAGTTGCTAACATTATTTTATAGATTTTATTATTTCAATTATTAAAATGGATTGGACTAAATGACTTAACAAAGCGGTTTAACAATTTTTTTTAATAAAAAGAATCTTATGGGAAGTAAAAACAACCTTACTCCCTCCTTCTAATATTTCACATATCATGTGACAAAGGAAATATGTATTGCTAAATGTATTAATAATTTTTATATGATAGTCTCTTATTATTATATTTTTTTTAAAATTTGAAAATATTTAAAGAATTTTTCTATTTATTAAATCCTATATGTCACATATTATCATCATAATAATTTTTTCCATCCAAAAATACTGTTTTAATTAATTTTATCATTTTAATCATAACAACATTATTTCTAGTAAAAACATCGCACTCAAATTATAAATCTAATATAATAAAGTAAAAAAAGAAATTAATAAATTGAAGTAACAAATAAGTTATTTTACAATGATTGTCACTCAAGATGGTCCTATACAATTCTAGCAAGATTGTCTCTAGTAAAAATATATTGATCTCTAGCCAAAAAATAACAAATAAGTTGTGAAAAATATAATTTTTTAAATTAATTTAATCAAATTTAAATTTATTTTTAACTTATATAGGAAAAAATTATATCAAATTAAAACTAATTTATTTCAACACATAACTACATAGTGTATTATGATATATATCACTTTTTCTTCAAAGTGTAAAATATAAATGACATTTTTATATTATTAAAAATAACATTTTTTACATGGTATTAATTACATTAAATTATAGACAATGTATACTTATAATTTTGTACTCAATATATTTAAATTTATGCTGAAAATCAATATGATTCAGTAAATATATATATATATATATATATATATGTATATGTATATGTATATGTACATGTATATGTATACATATACATGTACATGTACATGTATATGTATACATATACATATACATAGACATATACATATATATATATATATATATATATATGTATGTATGTATATATATGTATGTATATCATTACCATACTCCGTTTTTTTGCTCTATATGTAATTTTCATGTTATTATCTTTTCAATGATTAATAAAAGAATGCTTTAATAAAACTATAATTTGTATATCATGAATATTATGTTTGGAACAAGATATTACATAATGCTATCAAATCTTTTATTTAGTTTAAAATTTTAGAATGATATTCATAATAAATAATTACTATACATATGAAACAAAAAATATAATAAAACTATACTTAAACATCAATAATTTATTCAAGTACTTATAAATTTAATTGTCTTTCATTTGATTGATGTTATCTTTCTCTCTTATTTTTGTTATCCAATAGAAACCGAGACTTAAATGATAAATTAATTATTATAAAATATAATTACATATATTTTTTATTCATATAAGTATTAAGATAAGATTAATATATATGAATATATATACATCTACTCTATATTCTTACATATTTATAAAAAAAATCCAGACAAAATGTAACATTTAAGATCTAAAGCAATATAAGTAATACCTCATACTTGGTATCATACAATAAATAAAGACAAGAATAATTACTTCAAAATATTCCAAAAATCATCGTCAGGACCATGACACATTATATATTTCTTTGAAATTAAGTACTAGTGTCTTTTAATTTAAAAGGATAGCTTTGATGTAGGACAAAAAATAATGAAACAAATATTCATTGTCGTAGAAAAATATTCTAATTGGATGACTAAAATTAATATAATAATAATAATTAATTGTGCAAAATTTTTACATTGACATTAAATGCATTTTAAACTCATTTTTAAAGAAAAAACTAATAATTACAAAGTTTAATTTAAAATATTTTTTAATATTAATATCTCATTAAAATTTTGTATAAATCAAAGTTATATATACAAATGAGAATATATTGATAAAGATAATATTTTTTAAAGCACACATTTTTATAAATTAAAATAATGTGAGATGTATGTGAATATAAAATTATTTAAATTTATATTAACTAACGTAATTATATATATATATATATATATATTTGATGTACGTATTTACTAGTAGATATTTTTATAAAATTAAAAAATATATTAAATAATTATAATAATATAAAAGTTATAAATTATAATTTAAGACCATGCATCGCACGCTAGTTTTTGTATATATATGTCTAAAATTGCATGCTTATCCTCTGTAACCTAACCTACCTACATCGATTGACAGTTAGGTTTATCTTGTCCTTCCCAGTTCAAAGAATGAGCGACTCAAATCACGCAATCACGGGCAACAGTGGTCGAGGTACCATTCAAGCTTATCAATACGTTTCATTTCTTACTCCCTCTACCCCACCTTTTAATTTGTTTCTCTATTGAGAAATATGATAACTCTCCTCAATATGCTCTCTTGTCTCAGAGATGAAACATGAGGCTCCTATGCGGGAATTCTCCGCTCAGGAGGAGGATCTCATTGCTAGAATGTTCGTTTGGTCGGAAACAGGTTTCTTTACTCTTTTTTGTTTGTTTGCACGCTTCAGGAATTTACCATATATAAAAGTGTATGTGTTTCTCGTGCTGGGAGAAATATTTTCGGTCTTCATGGAGTAGGTATCAATATCATATTTATGTTTATAATTGAAGTTATATTACAATAATTTTTATAATATTATTTTTGTATCTATTTCTCTCTATAAATTAATTATTTAATCATATTTTTTCTCTTATCTTCTTATTTCTTTTTTTATTGTACAAATTTTTGAACAGAGAAATTATATTATTTTCCCACAATTTTAAAGTTAAAAAAATTATTAAACTAAAAGTGATAAAGATATGATATATATACAACAATTTATATACTAATTTATACAATAATATTTTTATGTTTATCTTTTTTTATCATTATGAATATAATAAATGATGTACAAAAGAAAAATAGACACAAAAAATATGAGAAATATTATTTGTATAATAATTCATATAATAATTTGTATAATATTTTTTTGTTTATTTTTTTTCTTACACATCATTCATTATATCTTATAATAGTAAAAAAAAAAAATACAAAAAATATTATTATATAAATTATTATATAAATTGTTACACATATAATATATTTCAAAAATATTATATAAATTGTTATAAAAATTATTTTACAAATAACATTTCTTTAAAATTGCTGAATTTGCTCCTTCGAAGTGATTTGTCAAGTCCCATTTGATTTTGATTTTGACCTGTGGTAGGTGGTCTCTCATTGCCTGGGAGAATTCCCGAAAGGACTGCAAAAGAGATTGAAGAGTATTGGACTTCAAAGTGCTTATCAACGAGTGATTCATGTTCTTCTTCTTCTGTCATATTAAGTTCCTAATGCTTTTCTATCATTTAATGTTGTAATAAAGAACTGCTTAGTGAACAGTTTTATTTTACCATATTACTGCCATGGGTTATAATAAAGTATATCCATGCTGCTTTATATGCGTAAAGAGAGAAGTAGGAAAGAGAAAAATAGAGAGAAGAGAAAATGAGTAAAAAATACATAGATTTTTAAGGTGTTTAGATTGGAAGAACTATGAGAAAAATAAAAAAGAAAGAAAAATTGAGTTTTCTATTCACTTATTTAGTTGGATAGAAAAGTGGAGAGAAAAAGAATAAATTTTTTTTGTAAAAACATATTTATTCTTAATATATATAAATCTTGTAAGATAAAAAGAAGTAATAAAGTTAGAATTATAATTTTAAGTGGGTCTTACAATTTTTTATCTCTCACTTTTTCTTTTTTCTCCAACTAAAAAGAGATTTTTTGTAGTGGGTTTTACACAAATAGTTTTTTCTTTCTCTATTTCTCTCCTTAAATAAATAACATAAAATTACTTTTTTTCACTCACTTCTCTTTTCTTAATTTCTATTAATCCAACCAAAGGGTTAATTTGACCTTGGATTATCTAAAGACCCTCTAGAAAAGAAAGGGCAAAAAGGGAAAAAAAGGCTAAATTAATATTTTGGTTTCTTATCTTTTTACGTTATGTTGGTCCTTTATTTTTAAAAGTTTCGTTTTGATACTTTATCTTTTGAAAATGTCTTATTTGGTTTTTCTGTCATTTTAAAATGAACACTGTTAATAATTTAAAGATAATGACAGTTAAAAACCACCATTATCTTTAAATTATTAACAATGTAATAATTTTTAGATAATGACAGTTGTTAATTGTCATAAAACATTTTTTTTTCTTTCTTCTTCTTCTTTCTTCCCTCTTCGTCACAGCACCTCTCTCTTTCCTCTCTTCTTCTTCATCTTTACTTCATTGCCACCTTCCTCCCTCTGCTGGGCATGAACGACGGTGGTGGGTGGTGCTGCGAATGGCGATGGGATTTCATAAGGTGTGATAGATTGGGGTTTTGCACCACCCACCACCGCTGTCCATACCTAGCAGAGGGAGGAAGGTGGCAGTGAAGAGGAAGATGAAGAAGAAGAGGGGAGAGAGAGAGGTGCAGTGACAAGAAGAGAGGAGGAAGAAGGAGAAAAAAACGTTTTGTGACAGTTAAAAACAGTCATTATCTTTAAATTATTAATGATGTTAATTTTAAACTGACAAAAAGACTAAAATAGGACGTTTTCAAAAGATAAAATACCGAAATGAAACTCTTAAAAGATAAAAGACCAAAATAAAATTTCATGAAAAGAAACGGGATTAAAATACTAATTTTGCCAAAAATAAAATAAATATGGTGATTTACTGTAGTGCAGAAATAAACACGTAGGCATTAAGATTTAAATCTGAGAGAAGTGGAGAATTGACCCAAGAAAGTAATTAAATTGACTTGAACCAAAATGGGTGCAAACTGCAAACGGAGACATGACGAATTACAAGCATCCTTATATTTCTAGGATCTCGAGAATTTTACAAAATGAGGCAACTCGATCATCATTAGAATATTTGCATGAAATATTTGCCATTTCATATTAGAAAAGTTGTTTAGCTTAGCTTGTGTTTACAAAATTATGTTAGAATTTAATAAGTTGTTATCATTTTGAGGAGCTCCTAGCCTGTGCTAACACAGTTGAGGCCAATATAGAATTAATAAATTCATATTTGATGAATTTATATATGTGCATGCCTTTAATAAAATATAGAAGAAAAAGAGATACAAAAAAAAGAAAAAAAAACATAAAATCCATAAAATAGTCAATGTTTAGTTTAGTTGTAAACAATGACACTCATGAGGAATTTCTTTTGTTTTGTAGGAAAAATAAAGCAAACACTTGTAAAAAACTTTATTGTCTGACATGTTAGAGTGTTGTCTCATACCACAATAAGAGAAAGCAAAAATACCCTTAGAAGCTCAGTGTGGGACATTGAGCACGAGCTTAGACACTAAGCATTGATTTCTATTGGACATGTAGCGTGGGAGATGCCAAGAAAAGGAGAGATGTTAGGCTAGACACAAAGTCCATGGGAATTTCACTAGAAGCTTAGCTAGTGTTTGGGATGCCAATATGACGTCTATTTTCGAGGAGCCTTTTAGATGTTTTTCCCACAACATCCCAAATGTCTGGCCAACTTCAAATGCTAGCGGTGACTTATTTGAAGGTGTAACTACATTATTCTAGGAGTGAGGCCCATTCCAGCTGATATAAAACCTTTTTTTTGCAAGACTTATTCATCAAAAACCGTTGGAAGACGATTTGAGTATCCTCGCAACTGACTATTGATGAGAATGATCTTGAATAAGTGCATGATGAGGAATCATACATATGTATTCTGATTTAAGTATGATTATCAGTCTTAAATTGAGCATAATAATAGTACTTTTTAATACATGTGTTCTTAAGGATTTCAATCTTAATGCTTGATTTAATTCTAATGAAACTGTGAAAGTAGAATAGTAGGGTTGATTCAAAGTGATTGAATGCCAAGGAATTAGGTCTAAACTAATTTAGTGAAATCTAAACTTCTAATTCATAAGTAAATTGTTTGGGTTAGATGAAATACAAAGGATGAACACAAAGGGATTCAAATCCTAAACTACTTTTAATACATTTGATAAACACCTTTGAAAAATTGATAAACATAGCAATAGTTATATTTTTCTGCAATTTATATTTCCTACACTTATGTTTGTGACAAACATAATTTGCCTTGCCTTAATAGTAATTGATTGATTGAATTTATTCTTTTGTTACCTTAATGCTTGTGGAGACAATATCTTACTTTCGATCAGTGCACTTATTGAAAAAGAACCAATTAATTCTAAAATTTATAAGCATCATTGAGATTCAACAAGTATCCCCTCACCAATGGTTAGTAACTACAAAGTAAGTAGATTTGGAACTGATAAAATGATTGATCCTCGTGTGTATAGATCCTTTGTTGATGCTTTGCAATATGTTACTTTGACTTAACCTAGAATTGTCTATAGTATTAACACAAGTTTATCAGTATATGACTAATCCTCTTGACTCTCATTGGCATGCTATCAAAAGGATTTTGCACTACCTTAAAGGCATCATCACTTTGGATTACTTTGTAACCTACTATCTCTCTTTATGTTCCTATATCTACTTATAGTGATGCAAATTGAGCGAATGATCCAGATGATTGACACCCAACCTTAGGCTATTGTGTCCATTTTGGTGCAAATATGATCTCGTGGTGCTCCAAGAAGCAATCTTTGGTTGCAAGGTCAAATACTGAACCTAAATATCATAGCATGCCTATGCAACAACAAAATTACTATGGATTCATTCCTTATTGTCCAAACTTGGTGTTTCCTTTACCATTTCACAACTCTACTATGACAATTTGGGTGTTGTATCATTGTCCACAATCTAGTTCTACACTTACAAATGAAACATATTGAGGTGGACATATATTTTGTACGTGAAAAAGTGACTTCCAAGGCTCGTATTGTGCAACATATTCCTGGCTTTGAGCAACTAGCAAATTCCTTTACAAATCCATTGTTTGCTTCACAATTTTGTGATTTAGAACCAAACTCAAGGTGTATGCCTTTCAACAACCACCTTGAGTTAGAGCGAGGCTATTAGAGAAGTTGTTTAGCTTAGCTTACGTGTACAAAATTATGTTAGAATTCAACTAGGTTGTTATCCACTAAAAATATTTAAATATATTACAAGATTATATTTTTTTTCAAAAGCATGCATTACTTCTAAAACATTATTGACAATACTTTTAATTGTTGTTATTGCTTAAAGTAATTTTTAAAATTAAAATTACTCAAATCTTATTTGATATAAATTATATTAAAAGATAGATTGAATGAATTTTAGGAGTGGTAAAATGGGTTCAACCAATTGGGGTCGACCTGCCTAACCCTCCATTTTTGGCAGGATGGGTAAGTTAGTAGAACCCGCCAACTTGTCGTGCCAACTCGCCAACTTGCCCTATTCATGTGAATTATGGTAAATAAATATCTTGTGTCTTATTTAACAATTTTCTTTGACAGGAGGCTTGAAAAATTTGCATGATAGAAAGTGCCTTTGCTTTCATGATGGCTTTCCTCATAAATGTTTCTGTTATTTCTATAAGCAGTGTTGTTTGCAATTCTTCAAATTTGAATGCACTCCTACTAGACCACTTAATAAAGTTACAAATAATAATAAAATTATATGTCAAAGTGATATAATGTATATTAAAAATTATTTGATCCAATTCAATTAGATGATGACCAAAAATATTCAAATTCAATTGATTTTTTTTTTAATTTGGGTGGGTTGAAAGCGAGGAGGGTCAACTTGCCAACCCACTTTTTGTAAACCTACCAACCTGCCTTTCGTATAACCTGCCAACCCATTCCTTGTCTTTTAGCGAGCTAACTCGCCAACCTGTTGCTAAGCAGGGGAGGGTTGGACTCTCCAACTCGTACTCACCGGTAGGCCAACCTGCCCTGCCTTGCTTTTGGCGAGTTGATGGTAGAGCAGGATAGGTTGATCCGCTTTGCCACCCCTAATGAATTTGTCATTTTATATATTGATAGTGAAATATTAGAAATACTTAATTATAAAAACTTGATCAATATACAATAATCTTGTAGTTAAATGAAATTGACAAGTTATATCAAATTAAACTTTGAATATAAATTTCACCTAAGACCTTAAAACTTTTAGACATGACTCCGCATGTGAAAACTCTATTTCAACCATAACAATAATAATTAAAAAATAATATCATTTTATTATTGTGTATTATTTTTTTTTTGAGTTTGTAAATAAACTTTTCATTAACATAAAATGAAATTTTTTTTCGTCCTGTAAGAAATTTCTCCAATATAATCAAGTAAACTCACATTTTAGTTCCTGCATTTGTAAGGTAGCTATCATAATAGTCCCTGAAATTAGCAAAATGTCAAAGAAATCCCTGAAATTGAAATTCATTAGTCATATTAGTCCTGTCTTTAGTTTTGTTGGGGGCTATAATGATAGTAAGTTATAAAATTTAAGAACTATAATGATAATAAGTTATATATTTAGGGACTAAAACGATAGTAATTTGAATTTCAAAGATTCATTTGACATTTTTTTAAATTCAAGGACTACTATGACAATGTCTCACAAATTCAGAGACTAAAATGGATATTTACTCAATATAGTCAGATTAGTGAGTATATTTTCAAAGAGAAAATGTATATATTTATATATCTTGTATAATTTTTTGTATACAAAAAGGATGAATAAAAGAAAATATAATACGATTTTGATACAATAAAAAAATAAATTAGTGCTATAAAACATATTATATAAATATTAATATATCTCATTTATATATCATGGGGTGAGGTGTCAGCTTTTTTACCTCGCAAGGGTAATTTTTTTCTTCTTCAAAATTATCAAAATGGGTAGATTTTGATAAAAAAAAATAAATTCCCAAATTAGGATAAGTTGTATTTGTGAAGCACAACTTCAAAGTTAGAAGTAGTACATGATTTCACAACTTTCAAATTTAACAGTTTTTTAATTTTTTTTACGACTTTAATATGAAGTTGTAATTTCGTATACGACTTTACTTTATTTTTAATTTTAAAATTATAAAAATGAATTAAACACAAGAATTTAATTTTTTAAAAATAGTCGTGAAACCAAACACGACTTATATATATATATTTCAAACTAAAGTCATGATTACATGAGACTTCAATTTTTATTTTATTTTTAATTTTTATACAGAAGTCATGTTTGCATGTGAGACTCCACTTTTTCATTTTTATATAGAGGTCATGTGCAAATATAAGACTTTATTGATTATTTGTATATATAAGTTGTGCAAACAAAAATTAAAGTCTCATATATGAATGAGACTTTCAAGTACTGAAGTCTCATTTGTATATGAGACCTCGATGTAAAAAAAAGGAAGTGAAGTCTCATAATAGAACACGACTTTTACATAAAATAAAACATATATGAATGAGACTTCAGTACTTGGAAGTCTCATTCATACATGAGACTTCTATATAAAAATAAAAATTAAAGGTGAAGCCTTGTAATGGAACACAAGTTCGACTTAAAAATAAATAAATAAATAAGTGAAGTCTCATATTTACACACGACTTGTACATAAAAAAAAAAAAATCAAAATTGAAGTCTCATATATGCACACGACTTTAGTTCGAAAAAAATGAAAGTTGCGTTTAGTTTCACAACTTTTGTAAAAAAAAACTAATTGCCCATATTTAATTCATTTTTACGATTTTAAAATTAAAATAAAGTGAAGTCGTATATGAAATTATAACTTCATATTAAAGTCATAAAAAAATTAAAAAATGTTAAATTCAAAAGTCGTGAAATCATGTACAACTTCTATGTTTGAAGTCATGTTTAACAAACACGACTTATCTTGATTTAGAATTTTTTTTCAAAACCTACCCATATTGGTAATTTAAAAAAAAAAATTGCCCTTATGAAGTAAAAAGGTCGTGAAGTGTTAGAGAAATAACGTGAAATTCCACTATTCCATGATGCTTATGCTTTGTTTGGCTGCAGAGAAATAGTGGGAAAATATAAAAGAGGAAAGGGAAATGGAAGAGAAAAAGAAAATGCATCCACACTTTTTTATTTCTTCATTGATTTGTACATAAATGAATAACGACAAGCGAAGTCTTTGACAATGTGTGGTGGATCTTTTTATTATTTATTTATTTATGGTTTTTGGCGTAGTTTTAAGCATTTAGTGGTAGTTTAAAATGCCAGAACTGCAAACAAACAATTTTCAAAGAGAACAATTGTTTATTGTAACCTTCTAAGTTTTAACCCTAGGAATTAAACCCAGCTAAATATCTTATACCTTAAATAAGGGCAAGTACTTAATACCTTAAGAAATAGACACATGCCCATGCATATTTAAACACACTTTCTTACACTCATGTCCTATACATTTATTTTGAGGAACATGAATAGTTTTCTAAATTATTATATTTATAGGAAAAAATGTTGTTATTTTGAGAACTATATTATATTATTTTGGATTTTAAGCTAATTAAAGTCGAGTTTTATAAATAAATATGTGGCTAAGATAATTTAAAGAGATGATATTTAATTAAGAAGTATTTTATAAAATTAAAATATTGTCACAATGAGTTATAATTATTTTATGATTTATGAGCTGAGGTTATGTTTGTTTTTAAAATTATGATGATTGAATGAGAATTTAGTAAAATATTTAAATTTAGAGCATTCCAAAAATTAAAGTTTGCTTTCCTAAATTCTATTTATAAGTATATGAGTATGATAATTTAATTTAAGAAGTTTTAAATGTGAGAATCCTTTTAATTAAATCCTTCTATATTACCATGGTAATTACTATAAAAGTTTCCTAAAATATGATTTCATAATATGAGTATCTTAATTATAAACATAAGTTTTAATATATCCAAATATCGCTATAGCAATTATTTTGTAAGCTCAAGTATACATAAAAGCCTATAATATATGTACGTTGCTACAATAACTAAATTATGAGTTCAATATATTAAAGTCCATAAATAACTTCTTGAATTATATTAAGTTGCTATAATGCTTTCTATATATGTTTTCATAATAGGAATGTTGTTATTACAATATAAGCTTTTAATTATTTCATATATTGCTATAGCAACTGTTTTATGAGTCTAATTATGTATAAAAGTTTTTAATATATTATATATATCGCCATAGTAACTGAATTGCGATTTTAATATATATTAAGGCCTTTAAATTGATTCCTTAAATTATGTTATGTTACTACAAGGTTCTTAATTGATTAAGTTTACTTGATAGAGTATTTTAATTGTGATTATGAGTTCATAAAAATATACTTTAGATGTTTTTGAATCATAATTAATTTTAGAAATATATATACCAAGTGTTTCATTATATCTAGTTTTTATTTACCTTCATGACCACACATACTCAAAACACCACAGCCCCACGTTCTTTCCTCACACGCATAAAACCCCCACTCCTTGATATTGTATTCGTGAAGCCACTCCCTTTTATCCTTAGTACTCCCACCCCAGTTCTTAGTAAACAAGTTAAACCACCCCACCACATCCTCGTGTGCTCCTATCGCCCCTTCTCATTCTTGTTCTTTCTCTCTCGACTTCTCGTCTCTCTCTCCCTTCCTCTTTCGTCATTCTCTCACTCTTTTCCCCTCACACCTAAAACTAGAGATGGCAAAATGGGTCAACTCGGCTCATTTTGACCCACCCCACCATCAGCCCGCTAAAAAACATATTGCTTGCTTTGGATAAATGAATTAAAAACTGTAGCCCACCCCGTTTATAGGTAGGTTCGCTGGTTGGTGGGCTGACCCACAAAAAAAGAAAAAATAGGAAAAAAAAAGAAGAAAAAATATTAAGTATATATTAATTAACGTTATATAATATAATATAATATATTATATAACATTTAGTATATTATATAATATATTATTATCTCAATCTTTACCTGAGATAGCCATTATTAACTTTTTTTTTCTCGAAGAGTTTTTTTTTTATTCATTTTTATCGAAGAGTTGATAACGTTATATAATACTGTATAATATTAAGTATATTAAGTATTATTATCGTCAGATCAACTTTTAACGTTATGTAATATATTTCGTCAAAAAATCTTTGTATAATATCTAATATTATATTATTATATAATAACTGCTAATATATACAAATATATGACAGAAAGCATAATAACCTTCTTAATTGAATCGCACTTGCCGGACAAAAGTTGGGAAATTTAGAATAAATAGCAGTAGCTAAAATATAAACCAATAACAAATTATCAATAGTCCCCGATGATAAATTCAGTAAAACAACTAAATTGCAAATATTACTACTACACCAACACAAAATAACATACAAAATCCTAAACTTAAATAAAAAAAAATAGCCTAGCCTTGACGAGCTGGCCACCCCGGCCTGTATCAACTTGTTTTAAGACAGGCTAAAACAGGGCGAGTTATGCGGGTTGGCGAGTTAGATTTTCTAAACCCAGCCTGCCAAAGAGGATGGGTTAAATGGGTTGATCCGACGGGCCTAACCAATTTTGCTACTCCTATCCAAAATTGCCACTCACCAGCCCCCTCTCTTCCTTCCCCAATGCCGCGAAACCGCCACCCCTTACACAACTACCATCCACTCAAGCTAGCCATTGCGAGCACCACCACCCACGCGAAGCCGCCAACCCCCACCACTACGGATGTCAATGGGACAGGGCGGGCACGGGTAGTAACTACCCGCTACTGGCCCCGCCGGATAAAATCCGTTCCTGTACCCGCCCCATTACCCTTGCTAGTGGATACCCGTGGATATTTTTAATATTCGTGGGTATCTGCAAATATTTAAAAAAAATAAAAAAATAACAAATTTATTGTGTGTTGTGGACAATTATAAAGTGTTACAAATATCACTTTGAATTTATAAATTAAAGAGTTATTGTTTAAAGTAATCACTTTGAACATAAATTTTAATTATTCTAACAATTTTTCTAAAAAAAATATAGTTTAAATGCTCACAAATTTATGTTCCTTTTCTCTTGTAATATAATTGTATGAGATTTCTCTTGTAATGAACAATCTTTTTGAAAATTTTGAATAAATTTATGTAATTTTATCTATATTAATATATAAGGATATTTAAGTAAATATATAATTGCGAATAATGAGTATCTACGGGTATGAGTACCATGGTACTTGTACCTGCCCTATTAATAAACGGGTAGCGGATATACTTGTTTAGAGTATCCGCGGGTACCTATTTAAAAAGTACCCATTTTTTACCCATGGCAGATTTTATCCATGGATATCCATAGGTATGAGTTTTTTTGCCATCCCTACCCACCACTCCTCCATCACCTTGCATGCAACCGCCATTGACAAAACCACCACCACGCCACGCATCCATCATCACCACTATAAATCGTACTTGCTTGCCTTTGCATATCTCAGTTCTGATCGGTGAAGATCCATTTACTCAAGCCCGTGATCGAGACTACGGTCTCATCTTGTTGTGATAAGTCCTCAATCTCTCTCAATTTTCTTGTTTTCTCTTCATCTCTTCTCCTTTTTTTTTTTGAAAAACAAATCTTCATATGACGTCATATGACCGAAATGAACTTTAGTTTTGTTTCTTGCAGCCTCCTGATCACAATGATCGGAGCACCTTTTCAAATCGGCACCATTTTTTCATTTTTGCTCTTTCATGGGCCTATGTTAAGGGGTTTGCGTGTGGGCCCCATGATTGTCTAATCCCACATGCAACCCAGTATCTGTGTAGTACTCATTGTACTCTTCGTTTGACAGGTCTTAATCGTCAATCAGGCCACTAATGAAGAAACAACACTGATTGCAAGATTAAGTGTTGCATAAGAGCAGAGCATATGAGCACACGATGAGCATCGAACAATGGTCTTCTCACACTGTCGCAACTAGGGTCATGACGGAACGGCGAAAAAAAAACAAGAGAATCGCCACCATCGTTTATTAAAGGAAAATGTTGGAAAAACCCTTTAAAAAGCAAATAGTCTTTGAAACCAAATATGGGTTTGGGAATCGATTACGCATAGGGAAGGTGCTAACACCCTACTACGTCTATCACAAAGATGGTTATCCCTAATTAAATGTGCAAAATTAAGATAGCTTTTAAAATATTTATTTTACCCCTAAAAAAAATTATTTTATTTATTTACAAGCTTTGTTATTTATTTATCAAAAGAATTTTATTTAAGAAGAGAATATTTGTTTTAAAGAAGAGATTAATTTTATTATCTTTTTGAGATCGACAAGAATGGACTCCTGCTCCTATGCATCCTCTAGTGTAATAAAAAACTCAGACTCACGTAATTTTTTGGTAAAAAATCATTTTTGTTGGTTGATTTTTAATTTTTATTTTATTTTTGTGTGCTAAATCTGACATTACCAAGTTGTATCACTCAGATGTGTCAAATTTACTCAATGACCAAATAAAAAGCACTTCCAAAGTGGTCATATTAAAATTTATTTTCTTTTAAAAAAACTTGATTTTATTATAAGAATTACTTTCAACTAATTTTGTATTAATTAAAAGAAAAAATAAAAGTTTAAAGAAATGCTAATTTTATTTCTTATGTCACAAATTAAAATTTTTTATTGTGTTCGTTATCATTTTGTCATTTTTTAATCTAATGAACTAGCTAATTCTACTTATGTTATTGACAATGTATTAGTTATCAAGCTAACATGATTTTATTATTGCTCTACCTTGCGCATGCCTAAAAGTACTAACCGACACATGATTAAATTAGGATAAAAATGATGCAATTAAAAGGAAAAAAAAAACAATTGGGCTAAGCCCACCGCAGAGGCACGCATAGAAATTATGAATAAATAAACCAGCAAATCTCTAGACTCACAAAGGAAAAGGAGAGCTAACGGATCAGGCCCATAATCTGTTAAAAAACAAGGCCATAATCACAACAACCCTAGGCCTAAGATCAGGGACTCCATACTGCTCCTCCGCCATACTCTGCTACACAGATAAAGAGCACCCCGCCATAATCAGGCCTGGCGGCCAAACCGAGCGCGAGTTCCGACGACGCAAAGATGTGAATCGAAGTGAGATACGTATAGAGGTCTCCACCTCCTTTCCGATGCGGCGACAATGGTGCCGTCGACCTTGGCGTCCATGCGCGGCTTCCTTGAGTCGTTTCCACCGTGCTTTGATGCTATTACCGCGGATAGAATGTAATCAAGGATCGAGAACCAGATTCACGGTGTCGAGAAAAAACATTGGCGACCTTGTGAAACGCGACGAATCGAAGTCGCTACCACCGCGGAAAGGTCGCTGGCAAGTCATTTGTGGTTGATTTAGTATTTCGCGAATGGCTTTGGTTGATACGCGAGGATTCAGAATAGTTTTTTTCTTTTTATTTTTTTATTTTTTACATTATTATTTCGATTGATGAAATTTTTATTTATACTTTGTGATGTAAATTATATTCGTGGATCTGAGGTTGATTCTAGATAGGAAAGATTTGCATGTGTGAATTGTGAGTGCTGGTGTGTGGGATTCATGCGTGTGGGAGTGAGTACTGAGAATTGTACATGCTAGGATAATGCAGACATGAGAATCGTAATGTGATATGACAAAGCTCTTTATTATGTGAATGTGAAAGAGATACGAGTGAGTGGTTGACGCCATAAATGGAGTCTCCGTTATGAAGTGTGAAAAAAAAAAAAAAGATGAATGAAGTTATTATAGAATAGGAGAAAGCTAATTATTCAGATAGACTCATACTCCTGAGAAAGCTACAAATACAGCAATAATAAGAGCGCAATTATACTGATAACAGTCTAATGGAAACAGAAATTTGGACCACATTCGTTACATACTGTAAAAACCAAAAGAAAAGACAAAAAAGAAGATTAACAAAGGCATTCAAAAAACTACATGATGGAGTGACGAGTATACCTCCCAGACTACTAGCAGAGTTTTGCCAACGAAAGTCGCTTCCTCCCTTTTCTTAATGCGAAGACTCGAGCATTTCCAGAATGTGATTGTGTGTGAGGCGTAGAGAGAGTGATGTGAGTGCAAGAATGGATAAGAGTGTGTCCCCTCCTGACAGTTTCTAATGCACCCTATTTATAAACACTCTGATCCCTTAATTCAGATCTTACGACTTTCAATTCTATTTCAAATAAAACTCACTCTAAAAGTTGTTACAGTTTGTTCTATAAGCTTCTCTAAAACTCACATTCTTTTGATGTCTCTCTCTCTCTCTCTCTCTCTCTCTCTTTTATAAAATTAGGCCAAGAACTACTAGTGCAAATCCTTTTATTTGCAAAATGAATATCTTTGTTCCCTTTTCAAAATAAATAAATAAATATCTTTCTTAAAATGCTTATAAATTTTTTTAAAAAAAGTTAAAAAAATGGTTGTTTCCTTGTACAGTTGTACGTATTTGTATTTAAAAAACTTGGCTATTCAAATTTGCATAATAAATTTAAAGTAATTATCTTAAAGCAATTATATTAGTTATGATGTAAGATTTAATTTTCATTCTTCCTTATATATAATCAACTCCCCAAACTTGGCTTGATTTGTTGATCCCTTGTTATTTTCTTTTCTAATTTTCTAATATTGAATAAAATTTGTAACGACTTTATTTAATTTTAATTTTTAATTTCTGACTTATCACTATCTCAACTGTGACATTATTAATCTTTGTCCTAAAGACATTGGTAAAAGAAAATTAAATATGCTATATTAAATATTTTTAATTACTTTAAAACATGTGTTAAATGACTTTTACATTTTTGAGCTTAAAGGCATAATTTAGTTCCTATACGTGTTATAGATTTTAATTTGATCCCTATACATAAAAATTTATTAAATAAATCCCTATCATGTAAAATGTTATCGGTTAGTCCCTATTGTCATGATGTTGTTTATGCATTCTTAAGTTGGTTCTCACACATGTAGCACATTCTTAATTTGGTCCCTATACATGTAGCGCATTCTTAATTTGGAACTTTAAATATAGCGCATTTTTAATTCTTATAGGAACTAAATTAAGAATGCGCTACACATATAGAAACCAAATTAAGAATATGCTACATGTATAGAAACTAAATTAAGAATGAGTAAATGGTGTCATGACGTCAGAGACCAAACCGGTAACGTTTGCATGTAGAGGGACTAATTTAATAACTTTTTCATATAGAAATTAAATTAAAATCCGCAACACGTACAGGAACTAAATTATATGTTTAACCTATTTTTGATATATTTCTTCCATTCAAAATAAGTGATGTTTAAGATTTTGTTATAAGGATTAAGAAAAGCAACAAATATTCACCAAAAAAAAAGTAAAGTAATAAATAATTTAATAAGTAGAACAATTTTACTAAATTGTCCTTATTAATTGATAAAAAATTGATGCATATAGTACTAAAAAACTATCATGTTGATTATTTATTTAGAGTAAATTAGAATAAAAGATTTATTGTTTCATTGAACACCTAAAACATCAATATGAAATTTTTTATGCATTAAAACGTCACTTATTTTAAAATTGAGTAATAAATATTTTTTAATAAAAAATTTAAACTTATATCTTTATCCAATTTCCCAAACCTCTTTAAATAATAGGGAAGAATGCCTATCTCTAAACTTCGGAATTCTTGTAAATTATAGTCACAAACTTGAAAGTTGAAAGTTGTCATAAATTAATCCAATATAATGTAAACTGCCAAACTAAAATTAAAAAGAAAATAGAAAATGAAAAGATGAAAAATGGGAAATCAAAAAATATTTTTTTATTAGATTAAATCAATGGATTGATTTTGAAAATCAATTTAATCCAATTCAAATCAAACTTATATATATAAATATAATTGTAGTTATAAAATTACTATATCACTCATATACTTATATAAATATATCTTTATAAATTATCGTACTAGATTTTTTTTTAAAAAAAGGATTTTTAAAAAGAAAGAATTAAATCAAACGTATAATTAAGAATCAATATTTGGTATAAATCAAATTAAGAAAAACTTTATTTCTTAAAAATACATATAAGAACAAAAGTAATATAAACAATACCTCTTACTTAATAGTTAATACTGTAAAATAAACACATAAATGATTGCTTTGAAATACTCCAAAAATCAAGGTCAAGATTATTGTCTATTATATATTTGTTTAGAATTAAATATAAGTGTCATTTAATATAATAGAATAGCTTTGATAAAGGATAAAAAATAACAAAACAAATGTCCATTAATTTTCACAATAAGATGTTCTAATTAGAGAATTATGATCAAAATTTGATAATAATGATAATAAATTATTATATATTATTATATTATATTAAATACTAATAATGTAACAAAAAATAATGTATATTTTTATTTTATTATATTTTTAATCGATCAATTAAATCATTAAATTTTATATGGATTTTGATTTTTTTTTACAATATGATAATCAATTTATTAAATTTTACAGAATTTTTTATGGAATCAATGTGATAATCAATATAATTATTATACAAGTATATATTATGATTCAAACTCATAGTAATTCCATAAACAAAAAGTTATATGATCAACTCAAGTATAAATAATTATGTATAAATTAATTTTCATTTTCATCGTTTCTTTCTAAAATAGTCAATTACTAACATCATTTTTTATTCTATTTTTTTATTTTAATAAAGGGATAAATATAAGCAAGAAACACATTCACATAAAATTTTTGTCTTTATCTAATGTAAGTTTCTATCTTTTTTCATTTATCTTTGAATATTTTTTTACATATTTCGCCTAATATTTAGTATTAAAAGTTTGTTTGTAGACATGATTTTATAATTTTTTTTTCAATTTAATTATTGAAATGACAAAGGAGGGGTTGATTCTCCTATTTCAAAGTCAATGATTAAGTGGATTTTATTTCTATATATGTTTTAAATATATTCATCAAAGTACTGGTGTCACAACCGGAGGTCGTGGTGGGACGACGAAAAATAATTAAAAAAAACAGAGGAATCACCACCAATATTTATTAAGAAAAACATTGGAAAAAACCTTTTAAGAGAAAAATGGCCTTTGTAAACTAGATTTTGAGTTCGGGAGTCAATTACGTGTAGGGAAGGTGTTAACACCCTACAACATCCGTCTTACAAACAATTACCTCTAATTAAATGTGCAAAATTAATATAACTTTAAAATTATTTATTTCACCCCTTAAAAGAAAATAAGAAATATTTTTAGATATTTTTTTATGTTTATTTATTTATTTATCAAAACATATTTATTTTTTTATTTAAAAAAAAAATATTGTTGTATTTTTTTTGATGGAATCATTAAATTTTTATTGTTTTTGAGATCGACAGGAGTGTTCTCCTGCTTCTACATATCTCCGAGTGCAATGAAGAATCAAACTCACGTAGTTCTTTTGTAAAAAAATGTTTATGTGTTGGTGGTTTTTTTTTTTTTTTTTTAATTTAGCTTTTGTTATTCAAAAGGCTTTTATGGTAACTAAATAGGAAGTGCATCTAAAATAATTATCATTACCTTTCAAAGCTATTGTAACACCCAATAAGAAGTGTATCCAAAATGGTTATTACTTAAACTTTTATCATTAAAGTAAAAATTTTATTTAAATATTTGTTGTAGAAAATTTTACACTGTTATTAAAAACCTTTCATGATTGTCAAATAGAAAGTACATTCAAAATGACTATCATTAAACCTTTTGAGGTCTTTGTAATACCTAAATAGGAAATACATCCAAAATGATTATTACTAAACCTTTATTATTAAATATTTAATTTTGATGTAATAATAATAAAGAAAGAAAATAATAATAATAATAATAATAATAATAATGATAATAATAATAATAAATAAATAAATAAGAGTTAATTAGATAATTTTAGAGATTTAGTAATGGCCTAACGAAGTATTTTGATTTGCCTAAATAACAGTAACGTGAATGATTATCTAAAAGCTAAATCACCAAGTAAATGTTAACATATTTATTACTGTCAGCATTCGTTGCCTTTTTTGATTCTAGCATTCGTTGCTTTACTGTAAGTAAAATGAACTTGCATAAAATAATAATAAAAACTAAGTATAAAAACCAACGGCTCAAAAAAATAAAAACTAAAAAAAATGAAATATATAATCCATGTTAATTAATTGGCGGACCTGTTAGCCAAACAAGTGGGCTTAGCCCATGCACAAGCGAAAAAGGGAGGAAAGCCAACGTTTAATGGAAAGAAAAGAAAGGCAATAACAGGAAGTAGGGGCTCCAGGAAGATCCGACAAAACCAAATTCCCTTTTGTTCACCTTAGCTGCTGCGGAGAAGAGGGAAAACGGTCCTGTGTTGGCACTTGCGATGGTAGCGATGAAGGCATGGTCAAATCTGCAGCGACACACACGCGCGGGAATGGAGGAGATGCTAAGGCTTTTTGATTGCACGAGACAGTGCGACGCGGAGATCGACTCAATGGTGATGGCACACGACGGAGGAAACGCGGCCTGGGAGAAACTCTTCGCTGGGCCAATGGAATTGCAGAGGAGTTGGAAGTGCGACTGTGGGTTATGCGCGATGGGATTGTAGCTGGCGGCGGCGGCGCTCATCCGCGCGGCGGAGGTTTCCTTTCTTTTTCACCTTTGTTTTATTTTGTTCTTATCTTTATTTACACACCTTTGCATTTGTTTAATGATGCAAGCGTTGATGATTTTTTTTTTGTATGAAATAGAAATTGTGCCGTGCATATTGTGCTTTGTGGTTGTGTATGAACAAATGCTACATGTGTGTGTGTGTTCATAGCATTATTCCGAACGCAAAAGACGAGATTTATAGAGAAGCAACAACATTATCACACACATAATAGCATCTAAAAAATAAAATAAAAAATAAATCGGAGTAAGTGTTGATACCAATATTGCACAAATATCTTGCGGTAATTCTGTTGCTACTTCTCCTTTCGAGCTCCTTTATGCACCCGCAAACCACTTTCAGATCTGTTTTCTTTTCTTTTGAAAAAAATTCCAACCCTTTTTTCGATTGATGTTACAATATTTATAAGCTGATTATTAGATTATTTAATTGCAATAGTTCACCCTATTTTGCCATAGCCGGTGGTATGATTATGCTTTTGGGAACAAATATGGCGGAGGTGAGATTTGTGGTGGTTTGTTGATGGCTAGCAGAGAGTAGAGTAGAGTGGCATGAGGAGAAGTTAGGGAGGCTGACAGAAGATTTCTAAAGATTTTTATTTCTTTTCCTTTCTCTTTTTTTGTGTGTGTTGTATTATAATTTTTTTACTTTGGATTGGACATTATGTGAAATGGGCTGGATAAGTCCAATCTGTTTTTCTTTTTTTCAATCTTGATTGTAACTTTAGACATTTTAGATTTTTTTTGCATTTTTTTTATTCGTACCTTATATTGGCCTATGTGGAAAAAAAGAAAAGAACGAAATATTTAGAAAACAAATAAATAAAAAGGGACAAAATTAGGTGTTCACAACTAGTACCGCCCAAATTAACACATGCTAGAGAAAGAGTACATGTCTATTAAGTTTCACTTTCATGCATACGATCACAAATTAAATCCTAATTAATATGCTTAGAAGACCTAATTGTTTTCTATGTATAAGAATATAAATGTTACATCAAAATAGAACTAAAAATGAACTAAACTAACTTGAAATTGTTAAAGAAAAATTTACAAGTTTATTAGTTATTAGCCTAAACAAAATATGATTTACAATATTATTATATAAGCATTATCTTATTTTTGTATTCATCGTTAATTTTTTTATTGTAATCTATAAGTTTAAATACCCACAAATCTATTTTTTTATAATTAATGTTAGTCATTTCTTTCCTTTATGATGGAAACATATTTTTAAAAGAAAAACTAATAATTACAAAATCTAATAAAAAATAATTTTTATTGTTAATAATTTTTATTAAAATTATGTATTTATTTAAGTTATATACAAATGCAAATATATTTATAAAGATAATAGTTTTTAAAACAAATATTTATATAAATTAAAATGATGTGAGACATGTATAAATATAAAATTATTTTTATGTATTTTTTACATATTCACATACATATCTACTAACATATACTTATATAAAATTTAAAAATAATTGAGAAATACATAAAAAAAAATAATACAAAAAATTATAGATTATAAATTCAACACCTATGCAAGGCACGAGTTATTACGCTAGTAAAGTATGAAATAAGCCAAATACACAAAATGTAAATAGAAAAACAGATTCTTTAAGGAAAAGAAGATACGAAAAAATAAACAAATATTAGAGATTTAATTTCATACCAACCATGTATCTATTAAAACTGAAACAAAATAAAACACAATTTCAAACCATCAAAATCATATACTAAGTACAAAAATATTCAATAAAAAACTACATAAAACGTAAATAACAAAATCAAAACAAAATAAAGACAAACAACAGGATCGATCCACCAATAAAAAAATTATAAAAGAAAAAAATTAAGATTGTTGTATGAGTTCAGTTATCTGAAAAGTCGATAATAAAATTCTTCAGATCCTTGAATCATATATATACAAAATACAAATATGGTAATATAAAACCTTGTAAATAACGACACATGTAAAAATGTGTTAAACATTTTTAAAATTGGATAGTGAAAAGGTTTATAACTGATAGTGTTAACACGACATTAATAACATTTATGATAAAGAATTTTAAAAGTTAAATTGTATATTCATTTGATCATATTTAATTATGAAACTGAAGAATTGAAATATTTATTGCAATATATTATTTGCATATATTCATTCTTTTTAATATTTTAATTATTATTTTTATAGATTTTATTTCATTATTTTACATTAGAATATAATTAAATTTTAATTTAAATATTTTTGTTTAAGACTAATAATTATTATATAATAATTTAATAGTATAATTGAAGAATATAATTTTAATATATTTATAGGTTTTGTTTTGTTTTTTTTCTATTTATGAATATTCTTTGCCTTATATATTTAAATACATTAAAGATGGAAAATTAAGATATGTTGTAACATCCCAAAATATTAGAAGACTTAATTAACTAAAATTAGGTGATGTTAATTGGCACAATAAGAGTTAGGTTAATGAACCCTAAGCCACTCTCACACACACACCATTTGTCACTTGTCTTAGAAGGAAGAAAAAGAAAAAGAGAAAAAGAAGGGAGAAGGGCAAAGGAAAGGAGAGAAGAGAAGGACCCAACCCACTTATAAAGGATCTCTTTCAATCTCAGGGTAAGTGCAACCCCTAATTGTTCTCCCCACTCCTCTTGATTGCTTATTAATTATTCTTCTTTTCTTTAATGGTATCTTGTATGAATATGCTAGATTAGGGTTTAATGGGGGATTTGAGTTTCCATTGAATGATTGATGAATATAACACAAGGGTTTTGATGTTTATAAATTCCATTAATAGTTAAATGCTTGAGGCTTGTAATTTGATGGCTAGGGAGGCCATGATGGGCCTCTACTCTTGCAGAATCACGTTGTCGTTATTTGAAGATTGACAATCCACACTAAGTGCGAGCCTCCGTAGCCTGGGTTGAGGCTTTATGTTAAGGCACTAAGTGTGACCTGTTCATGCTTAGTGTGAGACCTCCAAAGACGGGGTTTGTGACTCAATGTAATTGCATTAAATGCAACCCTGTGCGCAGCTATGCTCTAAGTGTTGGACCAATAGAGAGCTAAGTTTGGTACCTTGTGCACCAACGCTAAGCGTAGGGTCTATCACGCTAAGCGCAACTATGTCAACACGTTGAGCATAGGGTTTGTCGCACTAAGCGCGATTATGTCAGCTTCAAGCGTAAGACCTTTGGAACTATATGTGTTTTATTTAATTGATATAACTGCTGTATGACTCTTTAATCCCCATATATGAATGAAATGTGATAATTATGCCTATGTATAAATGTTGGAAGGTCTCCTTTTGCAAGAGAATGGTAGTAACCCCTTCAGTCCCCAAAGGATGATATAAAAGTAAGATTGGTAAGAAAGCATGTAAAAGACTTATTACCTTGTTAACAAGGGAAGGGTTTTCGTCCCATTCAGTCCTCAAAGAGTGGTAAGAGATGCCTTTCAGTCCTTAAAGAATTCCTTTTGGTCCTCTTTGACAAGGGAAAGGTGTATGGCAAAAGGAAGAGGGATGCTTCTTGAAGATTCTGAGTTTAAATCTGCCAATAAGACGGAAAGAAAAGAAAAGATGTAAACAAGACATGCTAAATATGAGTTACAACAATTAAGAATTTTTATGAATTGTGTGGCTTAAGGTTCAATGTATGCTTATGTGCTTATAATGCTATATTTACAAAGGAAAAATGTTAAGTTTGTATGCCCTTTTATGTATGGATTGTATGTTATTGTGCGTCCTTAGGAAACTCACTGAGACCTTATCTCATTAGTTTATGTTTTAGATTGAGCAGATCACAGAGCCTTTAAGTGGCCAGCATGGAGAAGGATTGATTAAGTTTTGTTTTACTTTTATAGACCTTAGTAATAAAAATTTGGGATGTACATTTCTTTAAGGATTTGTAAAGTACCTTGAGTACTCATTTTTGTTGGAGAGATTATGTTTAAATGATAAGACTATGGAGGTTTATGTTATGTTTTATTTTTCGTAATGGAAAGTACTTAATTACAATAATGCTTTTTAGGGTGTTACATTTTGGTATCAAAGCAGTTCGATCCATTCAAACTTTGGTTAGAATAGAGAGTGATGTTTGTATTGTCATGACTTCTATTTTACCTTATTGTAGGATATTGAGAATGATCAACTTAATATTTTGTGCAATGTAGCCATGTAGGTAGAAATTATGGCTGGTAAACCATGAGGTGGAGCACCAGGGCAACCTAACATGAATTGGGAGGCCATAGAAAGGATGACAACTACCATGAGGGAACAAACTATTGCAACCACTAACTTATTTAATCGAAACTTGCAAAGGACACTTGTAGATTCCACCACCACGAATCAAACAAAGAATAAGGCTCAAAACTCATGATTTTCAGAATTTTGAAAGAACCTTCCACCACCTTTTAAGGGAGAGTACAATCCCTCTCCAGCTAAGTCATGGTTACAAGAGATGGAGAAGATCTTCATGTTCGTGCCTTGCTTTGAAGAACAAAAGGTCATCTATGCCATGTTCATATTGAAAGACGAGGTTGATAATTGGTGGAAAGGCAACTGTAACACCCCAATGTTTTCCCTTAATTATTATTATTATTATTATTATTATTATTATTATTCATTTGCCTTGTTTTTAATAAAATGATATTTTGAGAAAAAGAAATATTGGGCTTTTAAACTGGGGTTTTATAATTAGAATGTTTTTAAAAGTTTTAAAACCCTTTTATTGGGCTTAGTTTTATGAGTTCAAAGTTAGCTTTAAGTATTCCTTAGGTTTCTTGAAAACCTAATCCTTTTTCCCTATTTTTTCGCTTGTGCCTCCTTGGAGATACCGTGCCGTCAGAGCTTTTGCAATCAAGAAGTGAGGAACCTTAGAAAGACGCTGTTGCACCGTTCGCATCCTCTTGCTGGAGATCACCTCTTTCAAGGTAAAAGGGGAGTGAGTTCTCTCGCTCATGGGTATGACTTTGGTCGTGGGTAGAGGGGTTGGCCCTAGACCCTGATTGTTTGTGAATTATATGGTTGTGTACGTGCAAGGGGAATGCGATTTTCCCCAAATTATTAATATGCTTTATGAAAATTCTATGTTTAATTTATATGGATTATCATGGATTGTCTTTTTTAAATTTGTATCTTGGATCCACCCGGCGGGGTTAGATAGCCGTTGAGCGACCTTTCGTTGAAAACTACACTCCGCGTTGGCGCCAGGCGGGATGAACAATCTGCTGGGCGTGTTGGGTCTTGACGTGGACCCGCTGGGCGGGTTGGTTGCGGCGCAGACCCGCCAGGCGGGATATATAGCCCGCCAGGTGAATTCGTTGTTGACACAACGAGCAGATACGATTTCGGCTATTTCGTTCTTTATGCCTATGAATTCTTTTTTTTGCAGCTTTAAACTCATCGTTGTTTCTTTTTATGCCTTGTTAAGTTTATTTTGTGCGACTGTTGTTTACTTTGAGAAAATTAAGTATGATATGAAATTTTATTAATGTTTCATGATGAAAGCCTGTGAAAAGTTGTAAGTATTGTATGTGACCATGCATCATAACATTTGAGTTATGTAATGAGGAAAGTATGTAGGAATCTGGCTAGTGGAAGCCGTGATGGGTTGTCTAACTCTAGCCTTGGGGGTTATCCGGTTGGAAAAACTCCAATGGTCCATGTTGATCCCATGGAGCCAGGGTGTACTGGCAAAATTGGGTAACTCTAACTAGTCGCCAGGGGATATCATACTAGTTGAGGGTGCGAGAGCCGAAGGCATCGGTACTGATGACGCTTCTTATGGCCGTGCATTTACTCCTAGTCTACTTTCCGACAAGATTAAATTGGTACCATATGTGCATAAGAAGTAGAAGCTAGGCATTGTATTACATATGTTTGTGTGTGTTCTGGTTTTTGCAAATTACTGTTAATTAATTATGTATGTGATGTGTATTCTACCTGTCTCCATTGTCATACTTTGAGCATGATGTGAGATGTATCTCACCCCTTTGTTTTCTGGTGTTTTCTGTATGTGTTCGTGATATACAGGTGACGTCCAGCAGGACCTTGAGGAGGAGTCTTAGAGTAGGGACATTGGCCTCATTGCAGTTTATTTTACAGTTTCTTTACGGTTTTGTCAACTCTGATAGTAATGTGACATCGGGATCTTAGTTATTTATTATTTTAGCTTTTAAACTTTAGACTAATAGTTTTACTTTTAAATTGGTTTATTTTATTTTATTTTATTTGGACTTGTATGGTCAACTATGGGTCACCATCATTTGGTTAATCAGTAAAGCATCTTATGGAGTTTTAGTAAATGTGAGTTATGCATGTGATGTCCTTTATCGTGTGAAGAAAAAGATTATAAACTATCGTTTTATTTCACAAATGAAAAGCATGTTATATTTTCGTAATATTTATTTAATAATTAGCTTTGGGGTAAAGGGTGTCACAAAAGGCATCAAGGATAGGATGGTGGTCATGGAGAGTCCCCTGAATTGGGAGAACTTCAAGATTGCATTCTTGGAGAAGTATTTCCCTTATAGCATTAGGCATCAAAAGGAAGCCAAGTTCCTATAACTTCAACTATGAGGTTTGTTAGTTGGTTTGTATGTGGCCAAATTTGAAGAATTAGCCAAGTACTACCTCTACCTACAAAATCATCCAAATTAATAATGGGAGACAATCAAGTTTGAGTAGGGCTTGAGGCTTGGCATTTAGAATATAGTTGGGGTATTGGAAATTAAAGAGTTTTCACCTTAAGGAACAAGTGCCTTATAGTGGAGCAGAACTTGAGTAAGGCAAAGGCAGATAGAGAAAAGAATTACAAGAGGAAGAATGAGGAAAGGAAATCCTACCAAAATAAAAAGTTCAGGAGAAAGGCGAATAAAGGGAAAAGGGCGATGAATGTAAGGAAAATCCTAAGGATGAGGGATGTCCTAAGTGTAGTAAGATGCATAAGGAAGCTTATATATAGGGCTAAGGCATCTGCTACAAATGTCATGCACTAAGTCATTTTGCCAAGGATTGTCTAAGCATGAATAAGAGTAAAATATCTAACCCAGTACCCTAAGCTAGAGGAAAAATCTTTACCTTGAGTGGTGAGGAAGCAAAGGGGGTCGACAATCTAATCCAAGGTACATGTCGTCTAAACAATGAGCCTATAGTTGTACTATATGACTTAGAAGCAACTTATTCTTTCATTTCTTATGACTGTGGGAAACATTTAAAGTTTCCTATGACATCCTTATTTTTTCTGTTAAGTGTATCCACTCCTATTGAGGACAAAATCTTAACTTCTCATATTTGCATAAAATGTTTCCTAGAGATTTAGAATAAAAGCTTTCTTGTGAATTTAATATGTTTGCCTTTGAAAGGTCTAAATGTCATCCTTGGATTGGATCAACTTTCTGCCAACCAAGTCACGATAAACTATTTTGCTCATACCATAGAGTTTCGTTTTGATGTTGTCCCCATACAAAAATTCAATTCCTTTATTTATTCCAGTGCTTCTCAAGTCTTCCAAGGCATAGTGGAAGGGAGACATTTTTTATGTTGATGCTTTCTTCAAAAGTAGAAGGTAACTTAGAGCTAGCAACTATTCCTAATGTTAACGAGTTTAAGGATGTGTTTTCTGATGAAATCACTATCCTACCCCTAAAGAGAGAGATGAAGTTTTTCATAGAATTGGTTCTTGAGATAGCACCAATTTCTATAGCGTTGTATAAAATGTCATCCTTAAAGCTTAGTGATGTTAACAAAATTTTGAAACAGCCAAATATCAACACACCTCCAAGGCAGAAATGTAAACATGTCTAAAAATCAAAACATTGGTTAAAGCTTAAAGAGGCCAAAATTAAACAGAGGAAAAGGAAGAAAATATGAAAGAGAAGAAGTAAAATGAAAAAAATTACAAAAAAAACAAATAAACCAACCAAAAGGAAACTGAGGAATAAAGTAATAACCACCAAACAATTTATAAAAATAGAAAATTACAATGATAAACCCCTCTTCAATTATGTCAAGCAAATTGCATAGATTGCGTACTAATTTGATTGCTTTAATTTATGAGTTTTTTTAGCAAATAAAATTGTGTAAATTAGGCATTAATTTTGATTAATTGCACTTAATTGCCTTAATCGTGCAAAAGTTAAATGACCACATTACCCTTAATTTGGGCAGAAAAATTTGTTGTAAATAACCTTACTTTTATATATTGATTAATTAATTATCAAATACTCAGAAATTTTTAATTAATGTTATATATATATTACTCAAAACATAATTAATTTTTTCAACAATTAAAATTTATTTTTTAAAATTTTGTAAATAAAAAATATTTAATGATGACATTTTTTATATTTTAATTTGTATTTCCATTATCAATAAACTAAAATTTTAAACACTTTTTAAAAATATATATTTTTTCCATATTTTATATGCATTTGCAAATACTAGTAAATATATAACATTTTTACCAATATATAATATTAAACATTGTTTATTCATTTCGATACTAAGAATAATTAATTAGCAAATTACATATCAAAATTAAAATCTTGTATTATAATGACATGAAACATGTTGTGATCAAATTAAAGGTACCATTACTCAAACACATAATATTAAACAATCTCAATTAAAATAAGGATCTAGCTAACTAGTGACCTAAGGGTACTGGTTAAAGAATCAATAAATAGAAGCTTTTTATCGAATAGATTGCATTAAAAATTATGAAAAAGTGCACTATTATACTTTCCAATAAAAACTTTCAAGTTTTGATTCCTTAATTAGTGTCCTTATGACACTGGCCAACATTTTCCTTAAAACAATGAATGCAAAAGGTTTGGCATTGAAATTTTGAAATTCAGTAAGCATTTATAAAACTTAAATCATTAAAACCCACTAAGCAATTAATGGTCATTCAATTACTTCAACAAAACCAATTAATACACACACAATATTTTGTTTAACAGTTCTCCATTTTACTCCTATTTTAGGTAGAAAAATGTTTTCTTAGGACAACCCAATGTTTACTAATTTATATATATGCCTATAAAGATTTATTTATTTATTATGAATGTAGCATTAATAAATTCATTTATTTATGGTTATGTATTTTTATTATATATATTATATATATTTATATATTTATTTATTCATCATATGATTCATTTATTATAATATATATATATTTTTTGTGTACAAATATATATACATATATATATGTATATGTATATATGTATATATATATATATATATATATACACACACACACACACTTATTTTATATTATATTGTATTATTTATTTATTTTTATCATTTTTTTAATTTTTGAAGACGCCGCCTCATGGACTAGCGACATTTTCTTTAAGAAATGGATTGTGTCCAATAGTCTATTTTTTTTAAAAAAAAATAATAAAAAAGCTTAGCATTAAAAATCCCCACGTTACTTAACAACTTTAAAATGATGTGTCAAAAATACTCTCATTTCAATAAAATGTTAAAAATAATCTCATTTTAATATTTTGTTTGTAATTTTATCCCACTTTGGACAAAATGCCGTATTTAATATCAATTAGCTGCTATGAATAGATAGTAACACACACATACATGATGTGAATTAATGTAAATTAAAATGAAATACATAAGTTAAAAAAGTGAATTAATAACTTGGCGAGAGAGATCAATCAAGATAATGTTAAGAATAATTACGAGTGGATGTTTATCTCGTCTTTTCGTATGTTTTAAAAGGTTATAATTTTTTTTTTTCGCATCTTCTTACACTTAACAAGATGAGTCTCTAAGTTGTAGATTTATATTTATAAATAGGACATCTCATTTATATTGATTATATATGAAATGAAAAATTGAAGTTCTCTCATTGTCTTTAATATCTTTTTTTTTCTAATCTCTTATTTCTCGATCTCAATTACTTCTAAATCATTAAGTTTTTACTTTTATTTCATAACACTTTATCAATACAATTATCTTTCATCCATTTGTCGCATCTACTATTAATGTTGCGTGTGCATTTTCTTTCCTCTATTTATTACATGCCATTTTCTCAACAAAAAAAAAAAGAAAAGAAAAGAAAAAAGAAATGAGAATGGTGAAATTATAGGATATAATGCATGATTTGTTGCTTAAAGATTTTTGCAAAGACCTAACATTAATTTTGAAGAAACATTCACCTATAGTGGATACAAGTATTTTTTAATACTTAATCAATCTATTTGCACATGAAGGTTCAATTTACATGTATACATGTTGTTGCAACCTATTTGTATGACTCTCTTGATAATGACATTTATATAAAACTCATTGATGAATTTAATTTACCCAGCAGTGCAAGTTCTCGAGAAGATTACTCAATGAAAATGAATAAGTCTCTCTATAGACTAAAACAATATGAACGAATGTGGTATAATTGTCTCAATGAGTATTTGATAAAAGAAATATATAAAAATATCTCATTTGTCGTAATTGATATTTATGTAGATGACATAAATATTATCGACACTCCTGAATAACTTTCAAAAGCTATGGATTACTTAAAGAAAAAGTTTAAGATGAATGACTTAGGAAGGACAAAGTTTTGCCTAGAATTATAAATTGAAATTTTAAATAATGAAATTCTTGTGTATCAAGAAGCTTATACAACAAAAATGCTTAAAAGATTCTATATGGATAAATCACATCTGTTATGCACTCCAATGATTGTAAAGTCTCTAGATGTAAACAAAGATGCTTTTAGACCTTGAGAAAATGATGGATAACTACTTGGTCCTGAAGTACCATATATTAGTGTTATCCGAGCACTAATGTATCTTACTAATTATACATGTCCTAATATATAATTTGTTGTCAATTTACTAGCAAGATATAATTTTTTACTTACATTAAGATGTTTGAATAAAGTCAAGCATATACTTCGTAATCATATAGGTTATTTGGCAGATCTTTATCACGATATATCACAAACAAGATATTTGTTTACATGCGGTGGTACAACAATTTCATGGCGATATGTGAAAAACCAAAATAAGCAAGTAAAATTTTGAGCAACGAGTACAAAAGATTGCGCTTCATCGTCTTAAAGATGATTATTTGTATGAAAGGGAAAAATAAATACGTTTTGTGCTCTTTTTTCCTTCGTCATGGTTTTGTCTCATTGGGTTTTCCTAGCAAGGTTTTTAATGAAACAGTCAGTATATGACAACGTATTAAATAATAATGTACTATTTTTCCTTTGTTAGGTTTTTATTCTACAAGATTTTTCCTAATAAGATTTTAACGAGACACATTCTCAAATAATGGACTTCCAAGGGAGAGTGTTATGAATATTTAATATATGACAGTTTATATTCATAGTAAATTATGACTATTTATATTTTTTTAATACTATTAAATTATTTGTAACCGTTCAATTATAATTTATATTTATAAATAGACTACCTCATTTCTGAAAATAATACAAGGAATCTTTATTCTCTCAATTCTATTGTTCTCTCTATTCTCTATCTCATCTGCTTCTAAATTGTAGTGTTAGTTGTGTGTAGATTTTCATAACAAGTTTAGCAATGTTTTTTCTTTATAATTAATTAATTAATACACAATTTTTTATTAATGTTAAATATATATATATATATATATATATATATATATATATATATATATATATTCAAATCATAATTAATTTTTGGGTAAATTATGCCTTTGGTTCCTCAAAACATTTCAAAATGTTAGTTTTAGTTACTATAAAATTTTAATATGGTTTTAGTCCTTACACTTATCAAAAGTGACGTGATTTTAGTGCTTCATCAAGGACTAAAAATGCATGTTATGTAAAAATATAGAGATTAAAAATGTATTAAATTTTTATAAGGACTAAAACTAATATTTCAAAATATTTTAAAAGGTCAAAACATATTTTACCTTTAATTTTTTCATCAATTAAAATTATTTTTTAAAACTTTGTAAAAAAATTTTTTAGCGACTGCATTTTTTATATTTTCATTATCAACAAACTAAAATTTTAAATACTTTTTAAATATTTTTTTCCATATTTTATATGCATATGCAAATACTTGTAAATATATAAAATTTTTACTTATATATAATATTAAACACCGTTTATTCATTTCAGTACTTGAAATAATTAATTAAAAAATTACACATCGAATTAAAATCTTGTATTATTATGACGTGAAACATGTTGGGATAAAATTAAAGTCACCATTACTCAGTCACAAAATATTGAAGAGTCTCAATTAAAATAAGAGAAAAAAGGTCACGCATTAACAGTATAAAGTAGTTTTACATTGTCATCTAATTACAAACTACCATTTATTGTAAGTTTATTGATTTTATAATAAACACTTTAAAAGTCATGTCAATGGTGATTTTTGATTGGTTGACAATGTAAAACTTTTTACACTTTTAGTATATAACCATTAAACTTTTAAAATAATGAATGCAAAAGGTTTGGCATTGGAAATTTGAAATCCAGCAAGCACTTAAAAAACTTAAGTCATTAAAACTTACTAAGTAATTAATGGCCATTCAATTAGTTCAACAAAACCAATTAATACACACACAATATTTTGTCTAATTCTCCATTTTTACTCCTATTTTAGGGGGAAAATGTTTTGGAGGGCAATCCAAATGTTTATTACTTTTTATATATAAAGATTTATTTATTTATTATAAACGCAACAATAATATATTTATTTATTTATGGTTATGTATTTTATTATATAATTTATTTATTACACATATATACAACTTTTATTTATTATATAATATATAGTTATTTATGTAGATTTTTTTATTATATATATATATATATTTAGTTATTATATATTATATTATTTATTTATTTTTATCATTTTTTAATTGTTGAAGATGTTGCCTCATGGATAAATGACATCCACGTGACAGATTTTTGTTTAAAAAAAAATAGATTGCGTCAAACAATCCATTTTTTTATAAAAAAATAAAAAAAATGTGGCCCTGAAAATCGGCATGTGGCTTAGCATCTTTCAAATAATGTGGCAAAAATAGTCTTATTTCAATAAAATGTTTCAAAATAATCTCATTTTAATAATTTATTTGTAATTTTTTCCCACTTTGGTCAAAATGTCGCATTTAATATAAGTGGCCGCTATGAATGGATAAGGACACAAACATACATGATTATGTGAATCAATGTAAATTAAAATGAAATAAATAAGTTTAAAAAGTGAATTAATAACTTGGCGTGAATAACTTGTAATTTATATAAGGTCAATTAATATAAGGTTATGAATAATTATGAGTGATTGTCTATCTCTCTTGCCTTTTCGTATGTCCTGAGAGGTTATAATTCCTTCTTTTTTTTTAACTTCTTCTTACAAGATGAGTATCTTAAATTGTAGATTTATGTTTATAAATAAGACATCACATCTCATTTGTATTGATTATGTATGGAAAGAAAATTTGAAGTTTTCTTATTGTCTCTATTATCTTGTTATCTCTATTCTCTTATTTCTCCATCTCAATTACTTCTAAGTTATTAAATTTTTACTTTTATTTCAAAACACGTCATCGATACAATTATCTTTCATCTGTTTGTCATATCCGCTATCAGTGTTGCACGTGCATCTTCTTTCATATATTTATTTTTTTAGCAATGTTTTTGGTTCTTGCTTTATAATTAATTAATTAATTTTTTATATATACTAATACACACACATACGAAGTATATAAGAAAAAGCATTGTAAAGAATTTTCTTTTTACTAATATCTGAATATTGTGATATATTATTCTTATGCTGAACAGAAGTGAAAAGGAAATTTCATCGGACCCCGATCAATTTGTTACAATATTATTGCCACATGAGCCTTAATTTCTAAATGATATTTGCCTTCGGATATAAGGAAATTTAGTCTGCTAAACTTAATTCCTGACAGATGTTAGCAAATACGGACCCATATAAATGAAGCATACGAATTTGTTCCAAGCAAGTAGCCAAACCTGTCTAATAACCAATAATTGAAAGAGAAGAATGTCATGAGCAGTTCGAAATCCATAGAAGCCCACTATTCAACCAACACCTGAATCTCTAATAAAAACCACCCTTGCCAGGCACTGGGTCAAAACTACCATCAACTATAAAGCTATATTGTGTGGCTTTCTCCATCGAACAACAGGTCAAATAATTGGCTTAATAGACATAGAGACCGAGTAATGTTATGAATACTCCTCAGAACATAATAGATATCCTAAGAGCCATCACCTAGAACAACATTATTCCTCCAACGCCACAACCACTAGATAGCAAAAAGAAATACTAGATGTCTAATGTCTATCAAATTTTATCATCTCAATAAACAATATCTTCATATCAGAAGAGAAGAAATTAAATTGCCAAATCCCAACTGAAACCAAGTTTCTTTTGAATATGGGCAGTCTTTTAGACGAGAATATCTTCCCAATCATGGAAGCATCTAGAATAATAACCACTAGAAGCAGCCAACCCCCTAATGCTTCTAAGCGCATTAGCTGGGAGAGAAAGATGGAAAACCAACCAAAGCATCACTTTGATTTTTTTTTTTGGAATATTAATTCTCCAGATAATCGACCAACAAGACTTTGAAGCTAGATTGCGAGTTGTAGACAGGATCCAGGCATAAGATCTGGTTGGTATATGAAAGCCAGAAACATGCCCCCAACCAGGATCAAGCATCCTCACAAGTGTCACAATGGCCCAGAGAAGGAAGCAACATATCCATTTCCTCTTTAATATCCTATGAATAACCCTCCTTCAAAATCGTAGTCACCCTACAAATGCTTTCCCAAATAAATAAGGCATCATTGGAGGTTTTAGCTGAAAGAATAAAACTATTAATTGTTTGAACACTTATGTTAAAGAATCTAAACCCAAAGTCAATCCTTCTTAATCAAACAATTTCATACCAATTTCCGAAGAGCAAGATTCGTAGTTCTGACCTCTTTAATCCCAAGTCCACAATACTTTTATGCCAACTAACTAAGTTGCAACTTCTAGCAAGACTCGTCTTTCTTTAAATAAAAGTGAAGTAATGCTATCTATTTTTTCACATATATAGTTAGGAAACTAGCAATATTGCATACAATTAATAAATCAGAATGGAGTTCAAAACATTTGGCTAAGCAAAATTTACCAGCTTTATTCAACACATAACACTTCTAGGAGGCCAATTTCTTGCTCAACTTGTCAATGACAAGTTGTCAAGAGTGGGGAGAAAATCATTCATCTTCACCCACCCTTTAATTAAAGGAAACCTCAAATAATTTTCTTAATCATTAACAAAATTGACAGAGGACATAGCCCAGAATCCCCTCCTTTTTTCTTCATGGAACACCACTGGAACACATGCCTCTAGTCTTATCAAGATTAATCTCCATTTTTGAAGCAACACAGAAATCATTAAGCATTTGAAACACCACACTCACATGAGATTTTTTGGCTCTGCAAAATAAAAGACATTATTCGCTAAGAGAAGGTGTGATGTTCCAGACCACCTAGGAAGCCAATGCCTATACTCCACACTATTATGAATTATGAGAGTTTTTTCATACAAAGAACAAAAAGATAGGAAGACATATAGAATCTCCCTGTCTTGAAGATGGGAAGAAGTAACACAATTCATGACCAAATTAATAGATGAATTGGGGAATCTAAATTGCTGAAGGGTAACCCGAAAAAAGTTCCAATCAATTCTGTCTTAATCCTTGTCAAGAGCAATTTTAAAAGCTAAAATGCTCTTCTTTCTCTTGTGCGTGTGCATGTGATGAATAATCTCGAGTTATAAGTACTCCTTCCAGGATAACTCTTTGAATGAATATGTTTTCTATACGAGTGATGCATTCATCTTTAATAAATTGTCTCTCCCAACTGTAACCGTGCATTGTCAACTAAAGTCATATATTTTTTTTTTCACATTAGTCACAAAAATAATTTTGCAAATATGTACCTACCTTTAATTTGTTTGGTGATTCATCTTTGACGATCCCTCCCTCCAACCACAACTATAGCTCACGGATGTAGTGGCAAATGAAACAAATGATCGATCATATGTTGTTACTAACTCTTATATTTGATGGAATCATTCTTTTAAGGATAAAAATGAGAGTGGGAATATAATAAAATAGAAAGCTTAATTATTTTAATGTTCTATGTGGAAAGGAATGGAATTATGACTTTATTTTGTTTTAATTTTTTATGTGCTATAATTAGTTTTTCAAGAATACAATGAAAAAGTGTTTTTGGTCAATGTTTTTTTTTTTTTTCTTTCCAAAATGTGTTTTCCCCGTTTAAGTTTGATGAGATTCTGTCCCTCCTGCTAACCTTCACCACTAGGCTAAAATATTTTCTTTTAAAAATAAAAAATAAATAATAAAATAATAAAATAATATTTTCTTAAAAGAAAATGTAACATTTTATAATTAAAAATAAAAACAAAAAATATTATCTTAGACTAAATAATATATTTTCTCTCTATTTACTCTAGTCAACGTAAGCCTCCCTTTGTTGACAGTGATTCAAAGCAAAATGAATCGGGTGAAAAAGGAGGAAGCTTGTATAAAATATCATGCTAGTGACAACATGAATTTTTGTTAATGTAATTTTTGAGTAAACCTCTAAATTAGTATTTGATATTATATATGTATGAAATTTCAAAATCTTCTATTAATTTTTTTAGCCTAATTGCACCTTGTCGCAACCGGAGTCACGACTGGATGGCCAAAAAAATGATAAAATCAGAGGAGCCACCATCAAAGTTTATTAAGGAAAACTTTAGAAAAACCTTTTAAAAAGAAGAAATAGTCTTTGAAACCAAATATGGGTTCGGGAGTAGGTTACGCGTAAGGAAAGTGTTAGCACCCTACAACGTCCATCATAAAGACGGTTACCTCTAATTAAATGTGCAAAATGGATAGTTTCTAAAATATTTATTTTACCCCTTAGAGAAAAGAAAATATGTTTACAAATTTTATTGCTTTTATCAAAAGAATTTTAATTAAGAAGATAATATTTTATTTTTGGAAAGACATTAATTTTTTTATTTTTGAGATCGACAGGGGTGGGCCCCTGTTCCTACGTATCCTCAGGTGCAATGAGGAATCAGACTCACGTAGTTTTTTAGTAAAAATCATTTTGTTGGTTGATTGTTTTTATTTTCATTTAAAAAGGATTACTCAATAACTAAATAGGAAGTGTATCCATAGTGGTTATCAATATAGCTTTTCAGGTTCTTGCAATACCCAAATAAGAAGTGTATCCAAAATAGATATTACTAAAACCTTTTAAGATTTTTATAATAGTCAAATAGGAAGTGCATCCAAAATGATTATTATTATTTTTATTATTAAAATATTTTATTATTATATACTTGTTTTTAAAAAATTGATAACCAGATAAGAAGTGCATTTAAAATGGTTACCATTAATTATTTTAAAACTTTAATAATGTCCAAATAGGAAGTGCATCCAAGATGGCTTTATCAAGTTTGATTATTTACTTTATATTTTTTTAATTTTTTAAAAAAGAAGGAACTATAAGAAAACATTAAATTCCCTTTTTTTAATGGCATTTTGAGGATTAATTTTATTGTGATTGGGCCAGCAAACGAAGATAAAATCATAAGGACTGCTAATTTCATTTTTGGGATTAACCTTTTTTTTTCAAAATTTATTGCCTCAATATTTTCATTCACCGCAAAAACATTCTTTTTGGAATTAACCAATTTTTTCAAAATTTATGAAGAAAACAAGAGAACGTGAGAAGATTTATTTTACAAGCTTAAAATTTTTTTTTTTTTGAGAGTTTCATCAATTGGACCATTACTCAAAATAACAACATAAACTAATTCGGAGGTATAAACTGGACCGAGACTCTAATGCACAGCAAAAATGGCTCACAAGGGGCCTAAGTGGAAAGGAACAGCCAGTAACCAATAAACAACACAGTAAAGTATGCTCAAGCAATAGATAAGAGAAATGCCCATTCCCTACGCGCTGCACTTTTCTCTCTCACACCATTCCCTCAATAAAGCATCTCTACACTCATTTATTTTTATGAAAATTCACTTTACAGCGATACTGCATTCAACGCACACTTCACTAATTACACGTGGCCAAAGAGTTATAAGACAGAATGAAAACCTGACATGCTGCAAACCATCTCAAACAGACTGGATACAAAGTATTCTAAAGGAAAGCAAAATGCATCTAATTATCAAAAGGAGATTAAGCTAAATCAAGCAAACAGATCACGCATATTAACAGTCTATATTCAACATGAGTATGAATGAGGAAAACAACAAAACAAGAGAATGGGAGAAGACCGTGATCGACACTATGGAACTGGCGGCAGATCCTGCTAGTTCATGCAGGGGCGCGGGTTGCTGGTATTGTTGCTGGTTTAGACTTGAATGTGGCTTTCCGTGATGCTTTGGTGTTGCAAGACTGCTAGCAGTGATGGATCAGCTGCTATTTGTGGGATCACGGTGGCTCAAAGATGCTAACCATTTTTGGAGTTAGTTACGTGAGAGTGATATGTCGGTGCTATGCGTGGAGAATGAGAGCAGGAGAGTGTTATCGTGTGTGTCTGTGAAGATGCTCTGGAGAATGAGAGAAAAGAATGTGATGTTCTACTGTGAATGGGTGCCGAATGAGTGACGTGAGTGAAAGTGAGGTTCGTGTGTGAGAAAATCGTGGGTGGATTGAGAGAAAATAAAAAAATGTGAGTGTGATACGTAAATTGGTTAAAAAAAAGAATGTGTAATCTCTAGAGAAATGTGTTAGTGCCTTATTTATAAACACCTTGGTTTTTTAAACTTGTTCTGCAAGTTATTGAAATTTGCTCTGCAAGTCATTAAAGCTTGCTTCAGAAGTTTTTGCTAAAATTTTTATTGTTTATGTTTTTTTCTTTTTTTTTTCTTTTACGAAATTGGGCCAAGGCCCACCAGCCCAAACTATTTTGTTTAGAACTTTCTTTTTTATTGGGCCATGATTGCTAGCCCAAACCTTCTTATTTTCTTTCTTATTTTCATTTATGGTCTTAAAATAGAATGGTACAACATTATTATTATTATATTTTCATTCTATATATATTTTGTTATTTTTCTAATTACTCAGATAAAAATGATTATTTACACACCTTTTGTCCTTTTAGTTTCACAATTTTGCGTATTTTGCCTCTCAAGGTTTTTTTTTTTTTTGTGCATTTGCCCTCTACTTTCAAAATTTCTCAAATTTTGTCCATCTGTTAGTTGATCCTCTATTGTTGCTAGTTGACTATAATGCTAACATTAAGTGTAATTAAGCTTTTAGAAAAATGGTAAAAATATTGGAAGTAGGGTTTAAGCCCTTGACCCTTTCATTTCTCCCTACCACCAAAGCCACTAAGTCATTTGGCTTGTTTAGTTTATAGATAATATATATATATATATATAAGTAACATGATGGAAAAAAAATAGAGAGATAGAAAGAAAATAGAGTAGAAAATGAGATGAAGAGAAGGTGAGTACATGTTTATATTTATTATATGACAAAATATTAAAAGTTAAGATGATAAATTTATTTATTAAATATTTTTATTTTAATTATACAAATTTATAAATTATATAAAATTATTTATTAGTTAAACTATACAAAATCTTATTTTTTTTGTCTAGACAAAATCTTATAAATTTATTTATTAAATGTTTTATTTTTGTATAACCACCCTATAAATAAAATAAGTAGAACAATTTTTACATTTGATAACAAATATGGGAAATGACAGAAATGAGAGGCAAAAAAATGAGAGTTGTGAACAATCTAATTTAACAACTAGTAATAGCGGACCAGTTTTTTGTGGGTCCCATGTATATTTTGTTACATTTCTCCTTATTTCAATCTCAAACAAAGGGTAGAAGAGAACTAATTCATTCTTGTGTCCTCTTCCAAATGTTCATGACTTATTCTATCTCACTATCTTGGCTTAACTTAAAGGGACTTTTGATGGGTTTGACTTTAAGAAATTAATCTAATGCATTTTTGAGGATGAGGATGAGTTCAAGTTGTTCCAACTCAGTCCAATTAAGATATTTATTAAATGTTTTTATTTAAATTATTTATTAATTACATTATACAATATCTTATAAATTTATTTATTAAACATTTTTATTTTAATTAAAAAAAACTAAGTTTTTAATTGGATGTAATATTTAAAATGATAAATTAAGATGGTATATTATTTATATAATTAAATTATCATCTTAATTTAACTAATACATAATTTTATATAATTTATAAATTTGTACAATTAAAATAAAACTATTTAATAAATAATTTATTTCAATATTATAATATTTATATTATTTTTATTTTTAAAATTAAAATAATAAATATAAATATTAAATAAAAATTAAATTTGTACAATGATCATACTTGGGAGACTAAAAGTTCAATTAACAAATACAGAAATGATATATATAAAATATTTTTTGTTTGTAATCAAATAAGCCAAATAACTTGGTGGCTTTTGTGGTAGTGAGAAAGGAAGGGTCCAATACTTTTACCATTTTCTAAATGGTGCAAATTTTGGACATAGGGATCTAAATACGTGGGGGAAAAAAACTTGAGGGGACAAAAGTAATGGGGTAAAAAGTGAAATTAAGACTACTCTCTTACTACATAAAATATCACTGATTTTAATTTTTTTTGTGTGCAAAACAACAATGAAAAAAAAAGTAAAAGGAAATTAAAATAAACAACTTTTTACAAAACTTGTGACTTAAAGAGGATTTTTTAAATATTAGAGATTAAAATGTCCGCTATATATAAGATCAAAGACTAATTTATCAAAAAAAGAGAGAGACTAATTTAAAGATTTATTCGTAAAAATTAAATGAGTACACCTAGAACTATAAAAAAGTACGTAAATCATATTTAATGAACATCAATCTTTTGGTTTGCAAAGTTATTCCTCCTATAAAAGCACTCTCGAGCGAGCTAATATAGAGTGGCTTTGTTTAAACTTTTTTTTTTTAAATAATCACTTTTTTTAAGAAAAAATTATTTGTTAAAATTTTTAAAGTGTTTGGATAAACTTTTTTTAACAATTAGAATCAGAAAAAAAAGGCAGAAAACTATTTTTTTAGAAACAATTTGAAGCTACTTCTCTAAAAAACAAATATACAGTAAAAGAGAGAGAAATCAACTTTTACTTATACAAAAATTTCTTAAAAATAAAATAATTTTTTAAAAATTACTTTTTTTTTAATCACAAACAAATGGAGCCACAATCTGTTTACATAATAATTAATGTTTTGTTGAAAGCATGTCCCACCGTAGAAGTGCTTATCCTCTTGTTCCCCTGAGTCAAGTCTTAGCCATTAGGTGCTTAGAAGTAAGTATTGATGGTTGTGATATCGGTATGGCCCCATAATCCACCTAATTTTTTTTATTAAATTTAGTATGTTTTAAATTAGTTTATTTTAAAAATAATTATTTCTTTTGACAAATTTTTGGAAGAACTTTTTTAAAATATTAATTTCTTAAAAATGATCAGTCCCAAATTAATAATGAAAGGGCAAAATCTATGGTCCAAAAGCTAGGGGGCTTGTGATTAAAACATAAAATACTCGTTTCCTTTTCATGAAAAAGAGGTACAACCATCAGGCTCCTAATGTTGTTCACTCGCCTTTTTTACCTGCTTTAGAATAATATTTATGTAAATGGTGTAAGTCGAAAAGTAATTTTCTACATAAAGTAAATCAAAAATTAGACAATACCATATGTCTTAAGTAATCGACTTTTCCACCATCGATTTATTTTAATACATTTTTTTAAAAAAAATACAGAAAGTTGACAATGCTATCTTTGATTTTATAAAATAAGGTTTTTTCTTTTTTGCTAGGTACATGGAAATCGACAACACAAATGTCTATTTTTTTAAAAAAAAGATTGGAGTAGAGAATAACATTGTCTACTTTGCTTCTTTTTTTATATATAAAAATATTAGAATTCGACAATGGTATTGTCTACTTCATTTTTTATATTATTTTAAATATGAAAGTTGACATTGTCTACTTCTAATATTAAAAAAAAAAAAAAAGAGACAATGGCATTGTCTACTTCTATATATATTATATTTTAAATATTAAAAACAACTAGTTCCTTTATAATCACTACCATTATAATTAAAAAAATAGCAATGTAAAAAATAATACAAATTAAAAATATTATTATACAAGCAGTTGTCCTTTATAATCACTACTATATGATTATGTCTATCTTCCCACATAGCAATCAATTTGCTATGTTTTTGAGGCCAATATACATCCATTTTCCCTTGCAAGTCTATTTTGTGTAGTTTTGTCAAGATTTGGTGGTGGTTGTGGAATACCTTGATGCATTCCAAATTGGTGCATGACTCGAACAACAGGGTGCCACTCGATAGTAGCACACAAAATTAATGGCACTAGGGCTCGAGCAATGTCAGAGACTTCAGGAATATCTAATCGCCTTATATCAAGTGTGTTATAAGGCATCCAAACAAACTGAAACACAAAATAATATTACTTTTCATTAATGTTACAATGAACTTAATTTGTTTATAATTAAAAAGCTACAAACTTATATATATATGTACAATGTATACCTCGTCTACTTTGTTAATTTTTAAACAAAACGGAAGTAGACAATAACACTTGTATTTTGGAAAGACAAAAAAAAGTAGACAATGCCAATGTTAACTTCCATGTCTATATTAAAAAAATATTTATTTTAATAAATCGATACTGCAATTGTTGATTTTTATTTCTTATAAAAAATATTTTAATGAATCAATAATCACATTATCGATTTCTAAATTAATGTCGATTCTTACATTGTCAATTTACTCTATACGAAAATACTTTTTTACTGATATCAAATACGGAAATTCTCTTTGAAAGGACATCATGCAGATAAAAAAGCCGCTGTAGGCATCGTCCCTCACTTTTCCATTGAAAGCATCGGTCCTCTCCTGGGGCCTTGTCTCCGCAAATTTTTGTTCATGAAATAAGATAATTTGGATATGAATATGATGTTTTTGGGGGAGGATTGTCAATTTAAAAGTCACTTGAATAGATATTATGATGAGTGACGTCAATATCAATTTTAGATATAAGGCAAATTTTAGGATAATTATTGCACTCGTTGAACTCTAGCATTGATTGGCTTCATTCATTTATTTATTTATTTTTGTACGGATTGGCGTTATTTAAATATTACCTTTTAATCCGAATATTGCTAAAGCGTTTTTTTTTTGTTGAATTGCTAAAGCGTTTTTGTAACAATGTTTTTTTGCTTTTAAAATGTTAATTCCGTTTTTTAAAATTAAATTATAAGATAGGTAAATTAAAAATAGAGTTTACTTACTAAAGTCGGCCTAATGGTGAGAGGATAGGTAATATGCATGAAATCACAAATATTCTAACTTCAGTCATCGTATACACAAAAAAATGGATATAGTTTTTTTTAAAATATTAAACTATTGTAAAATATAAATATGTAACTAATGTATTATAAGTCTATTTAAATTGATTTCAAAATCACGAGTTGAAAGTAATGATAACAGATGTTCGTTTTTTGTTATTGCTCCACGAGTAAATAAATGTGTAAGTATTATTATCGCTTCAAAATCTCTTACTAGGTACCTCTAACTAAATGACCGCCTCGACTATATAAATCATTATTATTTTCTGTTATTTTACTTATTTGAGTTATTTCTGATGTTTAATATTTAGGAGGAGAGTTATAACTCCACCTGACTTGAGTCATGTAGAGGATATCTGTAGTATCGTACCAAAAAATTATTTCTGATGTTACAGTTAAGTTATCAAACACTCAAAGGTACCAAAAAAAAATAATCTCTCTTGCTCATGTTGCACCTAATAATTTCCTGAGATAAGATATTATTGCATCGATGTTAATTATATTTTTAACACAAATTTTTGTTTTCATTAATAGGTAGAGGACAAGATATATAAATAATTATCATGATGAAATTACTATTAAAACTCAAGTTCGAAATACAGGAATCAATTCGTAAGTTTATGTGTGTGAGTTTGACGGTGAGAGAGAGAGAGTGCGAGTTTTCATAATTTTTATATTTGCAAGTAATATGTTTTTCTTTTTTAGTGCATGTTTAGTTCTACATTTGAGGCTATCAAACGTGAGTCAATTTTTGGTGTCGTTTTACTTTATTCGCCATAATTTCATTAGAAAACGTAACTACATGACGCATTATTTTATAACAAAATAAGTAAGAATTATTGGTTACCATCCCATTTGTCTGTGTCAAGTATTATTTTATAACAAAAAAGAAGTCTAGTATTATCTTATAACAAAAAAGAATCAGGATACACTTTTTTCATTATGATATGAAACAAGCCCCGAAAAAAAAAATAGAGCATATAATATACTATTGCATAAAAAAAAAAAAAACGAAAGTTGATAGTATTTTCTTCCCCTTAACAAATTGGGTCTTTTTATTTCAAAAAGGCAAGTGCAATTAATTATGTGATTCTCAGTATTTGCACAAGAACCAACCAACCGAAGGGCCCTTGAAACACTTTTGTAAGAAAACGGTGTCGCTTGTCCCATTATGGGCAAACCGTAATAATACCATTATTTAGCATTGTTTTTAGTTTTCACAAAACCAATGATTAAATTAACCAAAACGTAAATTAACTGGGTATCTCTTTCTGCTTCGCGATTCATCATCTCTTTTATCATCTGATACACTTGAAATTCCTCTCTCTTTGATAATTAACAAAACGAAGGATAGCCAAACAGAAATTGGAATTATCCAAAACCGAAAATAAATTGGCCTTGGCCTGAGAAGATCCTAATCAGAATTCACAAATTCCAACCTCAATTACATGCTAATTAATTATTACGGCTCAGGCTCACTGGCCACTGAGTTGGACTCTCTTCACCCGAGTCCACCCAGCCGAATCATTGCCCAGAAAAATTAACAACGATAATAATAATAATAAATTACAAACCGACCCTAACCAAACTACTTACTTACCGAAGAAAGGCCCAACTGAACCGGGGCCGGGCCGGGCCTTCAGCCGTAGAACCCGGTCTGGCTCCACACGGCGTCACGAACCCGGCTCAAGTCGCGGCCCTTCAACGTGCGGCCCGCTCCTTCGAAAACCGAGTTCGCCACCATCTTCTGGCTACGCGCCAGATACTCGTGCGGCGGCACCATCTCCGACTCGTCCTCGTCCTCGTCGTTCAGCGACTCGACCGAGTCGACTCGGAGTATCTTGCTCCAGTCCGGCACGTTCACCGGCGCCGATGTCGCCACGTGGCGTCCGCGCGGCGTCGACGCCGCCTCCTCGAGAGCGCGGAACTGGTGCACGATCCTCGGCGACGCGCCGCTCGCCTGGCTCCTCGAACGCCAGCGACAGCCCGCCCACGCGCCGCTGCTCCTCCGTGTCCCGCGGAATCCGCCGCCGGCCCCTGACGGAGGACCCGCCGGCAGCATGTGGCTCCCACTCGTGCTCGCCGGCGTCGCCGCCGGTGGACCACACATCCTCCTCCCGGAGCTCCGATGGGTCCACGGCGGCGGAGCCTTGGCTGTAGGCGTAGGTTCCCAAGAAACGCTCGCTCCGGCTGGTCGTTAACTTTCGACCTTTAGCCATATGCGGCGGCGGAATCGGGTTGCGCCGCCGCCGGAGATTTGATTGGTAAGTGGCAAAAAAGAACAGTGGTGTTTGTTGGTTACTAGTCCCTCTTATGAGCCCATTGCTCTTATGCTTGAGGTGGGGGGCACATAGGTGCCACTTCCTCTGTATATATAACGTTTGCAATTTCATTTGAATTTGAGTTTGGGGTTCATTTTGTCTGAATTTACTCTGATGTAATGTTCTGGTGAAGGTGAAGTGGAATTTAACTATTGACGACGACACAGTTAACATTGAAATAATAATAATATCATTACGTCGTTGATGGCACGCGACTGTGGTGGAGTGTGGGGCAACTCGCCAGTTTTGTTGGAGGGGAGAAACTAGAAAGAATGCCCCCACAGTGTGCGTCTTCAATGAAACTTTCTATTTCTGGAAGCTCGGCCATCTCTGGAACATATGAAAAGGTTTTTGCCATTTTTGGCCAGGACATAGAGGCTTCGCTCATTTTTCATTGCGGTCAAAATTGCGGAAAAAGAAACATGCAGAATATTCAGTTTTTTTAAGTGACCTCACTCTTAACTCTAAGACACTTTTATGTTATTAAATCTAGTGTTAATTTTTTTATACTTTATTTTATACCTTTACTTTATATTTTTCTTTATTAATCATTGTTTGGAAGGCATGGTTTAGAGAAGAAAGAAGGCATTTTATACTCTAAGACCAACAAATGCGTGGATCAGTGGTAAGGGACTATTCTAGCTTAACCAAAGTTTTCGGTTCGAGGCTTGGGAATGTAGTTACCTCATCGGCTCAGAGTGGTTGCACACTTTGCCACTATTTTATTTTAATAAAAAAATGAGAAGAAAGAGATAGGAAAGAAAAACATAACATTTATCCCAACAAATTCTATCTCGCTTAGAATAATAGAATAGGACTGAGAAAAAAAAAGCTTTTTAATCAAATTGGTTATTTTAAAAAAAAATTACCAAAATATTATAGGAAAAAAAATATTTTACCTAAATGGGTTGTTTGTGACGGCTGACTTGGTAGAAGTCGCCGGTAGCAGTGATGCTACATCGATCTGAGAAATTGCAAATGAAGGGGCTGGTGGCAATGGCACCACCCAATTATGTGTTAAAAAGAGAAGGCGCTCGATTTAACTCTTGTAGTCGTGGGAATTAGGCAGTAAAAGGAGAAATGAAATTTTGTTGTTTTTTTTAAACATGAATTTTTGCATGCAACACGACTGTTTGTTGCTTTTTTCTATACTGGTCAAAGGCATTGGTCAGACCAATGCCACTAGTTTTATGTACTTTTTACATCGTCAAGCATAGAAGGCACTCATTGCACTAGCACCACACGTAAATTTTTTTGGCGCAACTGTAACCGGTGCCATTCGTAAAATTCCTACTTCCTGCATGACTTATGATTGACATTGTGCAAGTAATAGGGTTTTCAGGTTAAATGTCTTTGCGCATGCATGCATTGTAATATCATATATGATATTTGATTCTTATTCTGATTTTGAGATGACATTTAATTGTTGTTTGACTGGGTTGATGAGTTTAAATACATTGAAGGTGTATGCAGAAGGTTATGTATTTTGTTGTGTGCTTCTCCTTTGGTTTGATATTTTTGCTCTCTTGCTTTTGTTGTTTCACGTTTGTATGTTTTTAAGCTTGTGTGCTCTTAATCTTTTTCTTTCATCTGTCATTTGTTACATCTTGTTTTTGTTTTTTAAAATGACTTCTATTATTACTTTTATTTATTCGAATGGTAGAAAATTTAATGGTCCACAAGGCATGACTTTTGAAGGCGATAAAAGAACAATTCAAATTAAACGTGGTGTCACTTATGATGTGTTGACAAAAAAGATTTCTGATAAATTGAAGCTTTCAAGATATCACTTTATTTGTAGCTTGACTTGTAGATTTTTGACGTGCCAAAACCCGATCACATATTCAGGTGTTCTAATATGTGATAATGAAGATATTGAGTGTGTGATTAATGCATTTGAACAACAATTTGTGATGATGATCCTTGAGATATATGTTGACGTTGAGACTGCTGGTTGTTCCTCATTACCTGTTAAGATAGATCATACTCAACCTTGCATGTCTATTGATTCAAGAGCTAGTGCATCTCAATAGGAGTTCAACTATGTTACTGAACGCGCAGAGTTGAATGTTGATGTTGATCTTTATGTTACCATGCATTTAAGCGATGATGGAGATGAAGGTGACGATGATCAAAATGAGGGTCAAATTCCGAACACAAATTCTTCAGATACAGATGTAGATGGCGACTTTGATGCCAATCTTGAGCCTAATAGCTTGGCCCCCAATTTTTTAACTGCATCCCTAATTAGTTCATCATTACCAATTGATGAACAACAATTGCAATATGCGGGTAAGTTCAAATGTTTATTTTGTATTTTTTTGTTTGAATCTAGTACCATTTGTTTGATGCATTTTTTAATTATTTAGGCCAAACACAAGCTCTACTTTGTAATATGTCACCCCACTATAGATATATCAATTGGGATCACCCTGACCAAGAGTTTCCTTTTCATGGGTCGGATATGCCTATTAATTGGAGTGTGGGCAACAAACTTTACACTGGTTTACGGTTTGATACCAAACGTGATGTGTAGATGGCTGTGAAGCTTTATTCAATGAAGACGCATAAGTCATATCGTGTTGTGGAATCCAAGCCAACAATTTTGTCGATGACGTGTCTGAATAGTGTAGAAGGGTGCCCTTGGAAAATGAGAGCTATATTGTCCAAGAAGATTGATAAATGGACCATTACTAAATGGGGCAGTCGACACTCATGTATGAACGTGATGCTATCTCAAGACCACCATAAATTAAACTATGAGTTTATTTGTTCATGCATACTAGCTACAAAATTGTTGACTCTATTTTGTACGTGGTAATATTTTTTAAGTCCATATTACATTTTTCAAACTGTATCTGCCTTTGTATGTTTCATTGTGATTTTGTGGTTAGGTATGGTGAATGAAGACCCATCAGTCTCTATCTCACTGATACAAGAACAAATAAGTGGTCAATATAATTATAAAATCAGATATAGAAAGGTTTGGAAGGCTAAGCAAAAAGCAATTGCATGGGTCTTTGGTGACTAGGACAAATCTTACGATTTATTGTCAAGGTGGTTAGACAGAATGGTCGAGTGTTGTTCAGGATCAACATATAAATTGGACACAACTGATTTTGTTTTCAAAAACAAAGTTGACCCTCGATTTCGCAAGATCCGTTGCATATTTTGGATGTTTAAGCTAGTATGTGATGCATTCAATTTTTGCAAACCAATTATACAAATAGATGGCACATATTTATACAACAAGTATCGAGGGACATTGCTCATCGCCACAACATAAGATGGGAATGCATGTGTACTGCCACTTGTGTTTGCTATTGTTAAAGGCGAGACAATAAGTGACTGGTCATGGTTCTTGCAAAGATAAGACGACATGTGACCCAAAAGCAAGGCATATGCTTGATTTCAAATTGTCACTAAAGCATTAAATCAACTGTTTCAAATGTAAACCTTGGATGGCAGCCATTAAGTGCGTACCACGTGCATTTCATCTGTCACATTACAAGCAATTTTAACCACCGGTTTAAGAATAAAAATTGAAGCAAGAGTTGATAAGCATAGTTAATTTTAATTCTCTTTAGTTTTATGTTTTATTTTGTTGGTTGATGTTCAATTAAATAATTTTGTTTTGTTGTCGTTGTTGCTGGCTACACAACATGGAAACACCAATTTCAAAGGCGTTTGGAAGCATTTCGTGAGACTAGCCCCAAAATACGTAGGTAGATTGATAGCATCTTGCTATCGAAATGGAGCATTGCACATGATGAAGAAGGGGTTAGATATGGCCATATGACAACTAACTTGTCCGAGGCTGTTAACAAAATCTTAAAAGGTGCACGGAATTTCCCAATTACTGGTTTAGTGAGGAGTACTTACATAAGACTAGTGGAGTATTTTGTTCAGAGAGGAACCATGGCAAGAGCTAAGTTCAGTTCTGGTCAAAGGTACTGCAAGAAGTTACTGGATGCCATGTAGAAAAATATAGAGGATGCTTTCACCTAGCAGGTTCGTTCGTACAACATTTAATCCACTAGGTTTGAAGTTGAAGAACCTTTTAATCTAATTACACAAAAGGGTGGTCAGATGTGGGCTTTTGTTTTAAATGCATGACAATGTGAGTGTGGTGCATTCCAAGCATATAGATATTTATGTACGCATGTCATAGCTGCGTGTGCCAAAGTCAGCATTGATTATTATCAGTATGTGGACCGTGTATATTCAATTGAAAACATCATTAATGCATATTCTAGGCATTGGTGGCCTACTGGCAATGACTCCAATATTGCTGATAGTAATGGCCCCAGGATTGTTCCTAATGAGTCCACAATTCATAGCAAGGGGTGTTCGAAGTCAACACGCTTAAGGAATGAAATGGATTGGAGGGAATCACAACGTAGACAACATTGTGTTTATTGTAAGCGTGAAGGCCACAATTGCAATTCATATCCCCATATTCTGTAATAGTATGGTCTCGGTGATGATGATCAAAATGACCAAAACTAATAGTTGTATGTAATTGTCTTGTGATTGTGTGTGGTGCTTGTGCTATTGTTACTATGATTATTAAAATTATTAGCACTTTGTGTTTATTATAATTATATTTATATTTGATTTTAATAATTTTTTACCTACATTAATTTAAAATCTCCTTGTTAATTTATATTTACATTGAAAACACACAATACATGCAACATATACATCATATAATGAACACATCATCGACAACATTAAACATAACTCATTTCATGGGTCTCCAGCACTCATATTCAGGATCATTTGGTGTTAAGACACACCTATATTGTCTATGTCTCGCGCCACGATCTCAGTTCCTCCTAATATGCTCCTCCACATGTAACGCACTGGCTTCTCCTATAAAGGCTTCATTTAGGTTAAATCCTACACCTGGGGGTTCATGTTGCTGTGAAGAACTAAAACCCCGAAACATTGGCCCGCTAGATGCCAAAGACATCATCGACGTGTCCTGTCTTGGATGAATAAAATGAAAAGGCGCTGTTGATGTGAACATGGGATGTGGATATACTGGTGGAGTTGAAACGTCGGTGGATTAGGAATATAACACAAATTTTGTCCTGATGTATGACTAGTGCCACGTGTGAAGAGATTTTGGCCTAAGTCCACTGGTGACATGGGTTGCTGTGACAGATATTGATAAGATACAAAGTCACCATAAGGAGAAGGGGGGAGGCATAAAATGTCCCCTGGGTCGGTTCTGTGGGGTGCATTGGTAGCACAAGTGGTTTGTGGTCAACACGCCTGCAGCGATGGTGCAGTCCTCGTCTTTCCTTCCTCCATGCTCTTGTGTCATCACTGATAATTGGGTTCGGCAATTGTTATGATGGAGGAGCTTCTTCAACAGCATCGGTCACCCGATCGATCTCTGTGTATACCTTCAAGCAGTTCGGGAGATTTTTTCTCAATTCATCGAAGTTGAAGCTGCTTCACTGGTCCTCAGTCGCACTGTGGTACATCCGCTCCAGGCTATCAATCTACAATAACAATATAGTAATTAATTTGTACATTTGTTCCATATAAATGAAAAATGCTCATTTTATATGATTAAAATATACTTTGTAGATGTATAAACATGCTTACCACAAAACCTTTTTTTGCCCTTAATTGACTAATCCACCATTGAGTGCATTTCCTATACCATGTCATGTAGCCTGAATTATGTGTTAGTAGTAGGCTATCGGCAATCATGGTATTATATTGGCGAGCATGACAGTTGTTCCATTCGTCTATATAAACAATGTGTTGTTGGTGCTAATCTATGTCACGCTTCCCTCTCAGCGTAAGGTCATGAAGCTGTTCTGGCTAACGTGGAGCAGATGGAATATGTTGGACCATATTAAATTGGAGCATTACCCGATCTAATTGGTGCCATTCAATGATATTAAAATTAATTAATGGTACAACTGATCTCCAAATATTAACCCCTTCTCTATAATTACCTGGTAGCCCATCATAATGGCCCATATATAGAGTCCAAACAATTTACACACGTGAGGAATGCGTTACACATAACATTACATCGAACATAAATTAATAAATTAATTTTGAAAACAACTTACATCGTCTTGCCTCATCTTGTCAAATGCCTGTCTATAGCCAGGGAGGTTTTGTCTTTGGAATTTGAATGTTCAATGGAATATACGATGCCACTTGTTCATTAATGAATAAATAAAGTTAAAATGACACATATATACCAATTTTTTTGTACATATATAATATTATTAAGTATACTAACTGTGCACCAAATGGAACTGTAGGTATTTGCATTGGAGGGTTGGCAGGTGCACAAAAAGGAAACCTATCCCACGCCTATAGTTGCACTAAAATGCCAGCGCCACCCATCTCCTTCCAGTCATAGTTAGTGGACAAACCCAATTCATGATACAAATAGCTGAGGACAGCTGATCCCCGGCTTAACCGATCACATGCATCAAAGTCTTTAAGGAACGGAAGAAACCTTAGTGGCACATATGTACTAGAATGATCTAGGAAAAGCATTCCCCCTAAAATACACAAAATGAATGCTCAGGCATACCGTTGCAACTGCAACGGACTGTGGACATGCATTTTGACGTCGTTGAAATGCTAATTAAGCCAATTCATTTTTAGTCTTGTGCCTCACATTTCATTTTCTGGTGGCAATACCCCTAACAATTGCTCCACCATATGCTGGTATGAACTTGATGACTTACCAATTATCGGATCTCCATCAACCCTTAATCTCAACTGCACAACAACATCTTCTAATGTGATGGTACATTCTCCCTGTACCATATGGAAGGTGTGCATCTCGGGCTTCGAATGCTCAACTAATGTAGAAATCAGATCATGATCTAACTTAAAAAAATCAATTTGAGCGACGCCCAAAAATCCAGCATGCTCTAAAAGGTCCCTACTCCCTAATCTCTTCTAGGAACAATGTCCCATGCCCACTAGTCTTTAGTGCTCGTCTGACATTCAAAATGTGGTCCGATGCACCGTTCCATACGTGTTCAAGTACATGTACAGGCTGAAGATGTAACAATGAATCATCACAGGGACCAGGGTGCATGGTTCGATTTGCCATACTACATTTAATCAACAATAAAAACATAGAAAATTGTTAACAATTATAAAATATATAACACTAAAAAAAAACCTAGTAATTAAATTAACAAATGATATTTACTTAAATGAAAAATTAATTTAACTTAAATAGACACTACTCGTTCAAAAAGAAGGTAATTAATTATTAAATTGAGAATATAAAAGTGATTTAACATTTACTTAGAGGGGCACTATGTATTATTTAACTTATTAAATAATTAAAAATAATAAAATAACATTAAGCATGACTTTTCACATAACGTAATTAATTATATATTCTTTAACTTTTAAATTATTTAAAAAAATATAGTTTAATATTTCTTAACTAGGTCACTAATATGATAAATTATTTAAATCATAATTTGTAAATCATAAATTGACAACAATTTTTTTAGTTTCAAATTATGATCTAAATTATACGTAAACATTTATATAAGTTTAAATGAATTGTGATACACACACACACATTAAAAACATATTAAAAACATATATATAAAAATTAAAAACGTATTAATTTTTATATATATATAAATTAAAAACATATAAATTTATATATACATATAAATTAAAATTATTTTTAACTTTCAAAACGTATTAAAATTATTATTTTCCTTTGTCATAATTTTTTATCCAATTATTATTATTTTTTTAAACATATTTTTTTTAAAAAAGTAATTTTTTAATGAAAATAAAAACAATTGAGTCCACCGCATTATACTAAAAACTTTAAAAATGTATTAAAATTATTTTTTCCTTTGTCAAAATTTTTTATCCAATTATTATTATTTGTTTAAACATATTTTTTTAAAAAAAGTAATTTTTTAATGAAAATAAAAACAATTGAGTCCACTGCATTATACTAAAAACTTTAAAAATGTATTAAAATTATTTTTTTCCTTTGTCAATTTTTTATCCAATTATTATTATTTGTTTAAACATATTTTTTTTTAAAAAGTATTTTTTAATGAAAATAAAAACAATTGAGTCCACCGCATTATACTAAAAAACAATTATTTGTAAATGAAATTCAATTGGCTAAGGTCCTTCACTAGCCTCAACCAAACCTATAACCCCTAGAAAATTCCATTTTAAATTTCTAATCCACAAAACAATAAACAATCCCAAATCAACACTTATCAATCCTAAATCATTATCAATATGAAAAATATACATCTATATACACATCATAAATTAAGCCAAAACAATATAACAACTTAATGAAATTTTTAAAGGACCAAATCCAAATCTTTTAAACTATTTATTACACAATATTGTATTAAAATCCTTTGAAAATTTGTTTCCTCCTCTTTCAAGTACTTCAACCTTTGTTTCCTCCTCTTTCCTTTACTTCTTCCACTTTAAATAAACTGCAACTTTCGTGAGAGAGAACCTCTCTATTTATGCATACAGGAAGCATGAATAGAGAACCCGTGAACAACAAAAACAAAAGGGGTGTGCCTTGGTTTTGTTCTTGCAGACGGTAATAAGTAGAGATAAGCATCGTAACTAAGCAAAAAAACAGTACAAACAGGATAGGTTGTTGCGGAGACCAGGCGTGCTGCTGCACAAAAGGCCGGTGGTGCCATTGCCACTGATGCCTGTTGTTGCGTTGTGGGCGGCGCCTCCTTTTGCATCACAAAAAGTGGGTGGCGCCACTACCACAGGGGCCTTCCTTTGCACATTTCAAAACAAGTTTGGCACCCTTGCAATAGGTGCCTTCTTCTGTGCCATTCTCCAAACAACCCATTCTGGTAAAATGTTTTTTTTTCTATAATATTTTGATAATTTGTTTTTTTTTTAATTGCCAATTTGGTTAAAATGCCAAAGAATTGTTACGTTTACTTTTTTTCCTCCAAAAATCAAAGAAATCATGGAAGAAAGAATATGATCTAAGACTTTGTGCATATTACTCAAACCTCTCACTACTAGGTTGACCCTAGTAAGTTGAAAAAAGAAAAAATTGGTTACAATGATCAAAGTATCAAAATTTTAATTTTACATTTATTATATTATAAAGATGTATATTATTCATTTTCTTTCTTCACTTCCAACATGTTAGGAACAAAATGATATTTCTATCTTGTGCAAGGTTGCACAGGTTAAGCCTTATTAATTCATAAAAAAAAGGTTAAGCCTTATTAATTACTCACTTTCAATTAATTTTGACTAGCTAAATAATCACGATTCTTTGAAAAAAAAAAAAAAACCTCCCTCCTATTTACTTTATGGATTCACCTCCATGTGATATCTCTCTTTCTACAAAAAAATTAAAAATTATTTGATTCCCATTTTTTTTAAATGTACACATCCTTTTCTTCTAATGAATTTCTTGCAACAAAAGTTGAAAGTTTTTTTTTTTCCTATTAACCAATTTAAGAAAATTCTTTTCAAAACACATAGGAATATAAATAATTTTTGATCTCTTCTTATTTGGAACTTAAATTCGTGTCTCTAAATAGAAATTTATAAAAAAAACTTTTATTGCACAAAATGCCTATCTTTTTTGACATATGATTTTTCGCCATTCAATACATAACAATACATTCTCTTATGTCAGTGTAAAATTAAATATATGAAAAGTTTATTGCATCAAGGATTAGCCATATAATAACATAGAAAGGTGTTTTTTTTTTTTTCAATGGTAGTACCGAAGTTAGAACATAATGTTTTAGCCAACAACAAGCTTGGAAGATTTTTACTAGGGCACATGGTGGGTTCCTAATGTTGTAGCCAATGTTAAGCTTTAGGTCAATCCCAAAGCTCGACATTAGCTAGTACATTGTTGTGTTCTATCTTTTCCCATTGTGGGTGAGTCTATGTATAAGAGGATCCTTAATTCATTGAGGTATATTAGGTATTAATTGACATATTAGGGGTTAATTGACAATAATTTATGCCTAGTGTGTGGTTGATTACTCTTCAGTAGGGGTGAACATGAATTGAATAAACCCGCCCAACTTGATTGATTTGACCCAACCCAAAGAGATGAGACTTCATTTAAACAAGTTCACCAATCAATTTGGTTTGTGAAATAGACAGCCTAACTTAATCAATTGGGGTCTTGTTTTTGGCTAATATAACTCAAGACCCAACTTAACTTGGTGAGAAATCTATTAAATATCTTTTGAAATAGAAAAAGCGCATAAGAAAAGGGGGGGTTGAATTGTGCATTTAAAAACTTTTTCGAAACAAGTTAATCAGTATGAAAACGTTTTCAAGTGTTGGGATAGAGAGAAGAAGAACACAAAAAGTTTTATACTGGTTCACTCAACCTGAGCTACGTCTAGTCCCTTCACCTAAAAGGTATTCACTAACCAACCTTAGGTTACAAGTATTGTTCGCGGCCTCTTCAGGCTTTACAACGCAATCACCCTAGATTATTTAACCCAAGTATTCTTTCACACTAAGCCTCTCCAGGCTTTCACAACACAACAAGTGTTTATACAACAGATATCAACTCACGTAGTGAGGATTTGAAAGATAAAGCTCAAGAATGTTTTGAAAGATCTTTACAAGATTTTTGCTATCGTCCATTGGACGCTTCTATCAGAATGTTACTAATGTATTTTTGTTCTTGTTCTTTTTCTACGTCTTATCTATTTGCTTCTTCGTTGGTGCATGTATATATAGTCTTTAGGAAAGGATCCGTTGTAGAAGACTTTGACTTCGTTATGCAATGAGAAGCGTGCAAACTTGTCCTTTTAGAGTGATCGGGCACGGCAGCTTTTAGACTTGCACTAAAACGGAAGGTGCAGGACTATGCTGGTGTTCTGCTTTTCTGAACATTCTTCATTTGTCTCATCAACTTGATAAGTTGACTTGCTTTATCTGATTTTGATGCGCTCTTGCACTATAATGATTCTGAGGTTATTTAATACTTCAAACAATTTGAACGTTAGATCATAGAAGTAGTAATATGTTAGTTTCAAGAAAACTAGCATAAATCAAATTGACGTTCAAAATAAAAACTTAGCCGTTTGAATATATGATCTTTGAGGCTTGCATGAATTTATTCATCGGACAGTCGCCTTCAGTTTGTTAAAAAAAAGGGTCCTTTTTAGTGAGTCTTTTGGACGGTTTTTAACACGTCTACTAGACGGTCTTTAACACGTCTATTGTATGGTCTTCTTTAACACGTCTACTAGACGGTCTTCTTAACTGTAACAGGGTTAGTCTTTAAGCACAAACTTGAACATTAATAAGCTTGTTATCTTCAAAACATTGAGGGTTTAGACGCTTCTACGTCTTTGGTTCCAACAATCTCCTCCTTTTTGATGATGACAAACTTTATTAATTTTTAAGTTTTTGTTGGAATATAAAAGGATGCATAAAGGAGTTTTCGAAAGACTTACTATGCTCCCCCTGAGTTTGATATTCCAAGTTATGTATACTTGAGACACAAGATATCGAATACCATACCAAGTATCAAGCATATTATATATAACAGATGTAGGATTTAATATAAGCAGAGCAACACTTGAAGTAAAATAGATCAACTATGTATTTTATTTAACTGTACAGAGCATAAATTTGACAAGAACAGGTGCAAAAAAAAATGCGACAAAGGCAAAAACATAAAACATAATGCTTTCTCCCCCTTTGTCATTAGCAAAAAGCAAACAAAAGGAAAAGGGAGTTGTCATCATAGTCACGGTTGCGGCGGCGAAGGAGGAGGTGGAAAAGGTTGAGGAGGGTGTAGGAGAGCTTGTTGGTTCTGAAGAATTTGCTGAAGAAGGGTGAAGATGGGTTGCAGTTGGTTGGTAATGTATTGTTGAACAGCGGGGTCAACAAGGGGAAAAGGGAAAAGGGAAAAGGGCAGAAGCAGAGATAGGGAGGCTTGTGGAGGTTTGAGAGCTAGGAGTAGGCAGTGGTGGAGGTGTAAGTGACGGTGGTTGGGAAGGAGTGGGTGGAAGAGCTTTAGAGGGGGAGGAAGTGCTTCGAGAAGCTTCAAGTCTTGTACTTCTAGTTGGTATGGACATGGAGTGGTCCAAGGGTATGGTGGTTGAAAATTTGTGTGGTGAGTAAGAGCGGCAATTATAGTATATAGGATAGAGGTTTCTATACCAAGGAGTGGACGCTCGTTTACTGGACGGACAAAGGCAGCTGAAGAGTCTGAAAAGTGAAATACACGAGCTAGACGTTGCGTGACTTCACAGTTCGTTGTAGTTGGGATATCAGCTTTGTCCTCTGTTGAAACTCCACTACTGGACGCTTTTTGTTCGCATTGGAACATATGGTGATGCTTGAAGCGTTCAGCATCGTCCTCGTCCAAGTCTGTATGAAGACGCTGAGCTAGAAACCATTCACGAGAATGAGTTGAATGTTGTTGAAAATCAGCTCTGGACGGCAAAGGCAGGGATAGTGCCTTGGTCAGAATCTTCTTCTTCTTGTGGTTGTCATCTATGATTGGCAATCTTGGGCAGACGCGATCTAGTTGGATGCGGATGGATGTGGAAGGTTGGATGTATTGTGATGGGGGAATGAAGAGTTGAAACTTCAAGGTGGCGGAACCTTTGAGAGTGTTGAAGAACATATGCTCAAAGGCAGATGGAAAGAATCCATCTTCTGTTGGGTCTAGAGGTCGAAACTTCAAATCTGCATGCCTTATGTGAACAGTCTGCTCACCCCCAGGTTTCCTTTGTTGCAGAGCTTTTTCGATGTGGTCCGCTAGAGGTATTTTGTGTTGAAGTACTCCAGGAGGATGTGCATTGATGCGCTAAGCTCGTACAACTCAAGGGTACCTCCGTCTGATAAACCGCTTGAGCGGTAAGTGTTCAATAGCTCCAAGAGGTAGCACCAGATATTCTTCCGAGGGTTGATGGACATAGTCGTCCATGTACTTCTCCATATAGATGCGAGAGTAGTCAAAACCGAAGTCTGGTTCGGGAAGCTTTGGACTCAAAATGATGGCATTGTCGTCCAGGAGGTTTTGGGAATTGCCTTCAACAAAAAGTAGAGGTCATTTCTATTTGGTGTGCTCCAAGGTTTCTGAGGAAGGGGTAGGGAAAGGAATGATGGTTGAGGAGGAAGGTGATTTAGTAGGTTTAATGGAGAGATGTGCCTTAGATATGCTGGGGGGGGGATAGTGCAGGTATAACCTTCATCACCAAGTAGCAACAAATCTGGTTCAGGTGTGGCTTGTGTGTCGGCTTGTGTTTAGGTAAGAGGTTCAGAAGGTTCAATAATGATTAAATCATCAAAGTCGCTGACAGGTTCATCAGTAACAGAAGAGAAAAGCTTACTTCTCTTAAACTATGTTTCCCTTGGTAATGCTTCTGCTGGTCGTTTGGATGAGGCAAATGATTGTGGTTGTGGTTGAACTAGGAACATCAACCATGGCAGCTTTCTGCTTCTTGACAAACTTACCAATTGGCTCATTGTCTTCGTCATTAGAAGCGATGATCAACCATCTTTTAGTAGGAGTTTGTGTCGGAGCAGGTAAAGAAGTAGAGACAGTGATAGGAGCAGCTGTAAAAGGAGCAAGCGAAGCCGAGGGTCTTTAGATCTTGGGTCTTTGGATCTTGGATCTTGTAACCCTGGTCGCTTGCGTCTTGGACAACCTCCTCCTGGTGGACGGTCTGGTAGCAACTGGATTCACAAACAGTGCCTCATCGTCCATCGGCTTAGCAACATGGATGGTTGGCTTAATTGTCTGCAGAGGTGCCATTTCCACGACTTCCTTTCTATTTTCCATTAGTTTGGACGTGGTCTCCAAAGACTTCAGCACGAACCAAGCCTTCATCTGGGCAACATTGTTGCGTCCAAATGGCAGTTGAGTGAAACGATGGCCACCACCCAAAATCCTAATCTTACTTTGCTCTCCAAGAGATAGAGTAAAGAAGGCACGATACACCTGCTGTTGCCATAAGAGTCTATTGAGGAGAGCGGTGTAGGTGATCTGGTCGCGCTCTCCGCGTCCTCTCATGGACCTGAACATGTTGCTCAGGATGAGGTGCGGCAGGTTGAACTGTTGGCCTGTGATCATACATGAACCTATGCAGAAAGGTAACGCTGTCCTTCAATCCAGCCTTGTGAAGAATTCCCTTGTTCAAAAATTGCTGGAAAATCTTCCCTTTTTTTGTTAGCTTGTTGTATTCCATTGGCCCTTCGCCTTCTGGACCCATCAGTGCAGCGTCAACAGTATCATGTCCTCCAAAACTGCTTTCCCAACCATTCTTGATGCAGAACCCAGCCCCGCTCACAGCCAATGGCTTGGGCAACAGAGCTGAGGTCCAGTGTGACCTTGTACTCCTAGAGCAGTTCCAGTGATGTCTGTATTTGAGAAAACGATAAAGTTCTAGAACTGTCTGATGAATTATAGGTATATGATCTTGTTCAGGTGGAAGTAGTTGAGAATTCCACATCTGAGCAAGTTGTCCATTACAGTCACACCTATGTCTTCTAGAGCTTGGATATCAAAACGGCTTTCGATAAGAACAACAACCTTGTCTAGGCTTTCAACACTAGCCACGACCTTAGCAGCAGGACCAGCTTTGTCAGATGCCATTTCTGAGAGCTTGAAAGATAGTTAGGGTTTGAGAGGTTTCAAGAGACTGAGAGAGTTCAGGTGGATTTGAGAAGAGGTGAGTGTTTGGTTTAGGTTTGAGTGTATATGAAGAAACCGAAGAGTTTTGCTTTTGGCGGTTCTTTCACTTTCGAAGAGAGAGGTGATGTGCAATAAATGTTGGGTCAGGCGCTTACATATCTCGAGGTTGGTTATACGGGGCATGAGTAACTCAGACCGGAATAAAGCATATATTTCAAATCATTTTCAGAGAAAACATAATTGAGTACGGATAGGTAACGTTATGCACGCATAAATGTAAGTTGTTTATCGAATGTGAAAAGCTATGCAAATGGACGATGTATTATTGGATGCCACAACACATTGGACGCTCACATCTTTGGACGGTCAAAACATGTTGAATAAACTATTCATTTATAAATTCCATACCAAGAAGATCTCGAATATGGATGAGTTTATCTTCAAGAAGGGTTTTGTAAATATGTCGGCCAATTGATTTTCAGTGTTAACAAACTGAATATCGACAATTCCCTTATGAACATAATCTCTTATAAAATGATGTTTTATTTCAATGTACTTTGCCCGAGAATGTAAAATAGGATTTTTAGACATATTTATAGTAGCAGTGTTATCACAAAAGATAGGAATATTACTCTTGTAAATACTATAGTCTTCTAACTGATGCTTGATCCATAAAAGTTGTGAGCAACAAGATGCAGCTGAGACATACTTTGCTTCCGTTGTAGACAGGGCAATTGTCCCTTGTCTTTTGCTCGTCCAGGAGACTAGATTCCCACCAATGAGGTGACATCCTCTACTGGTGCTTTTGCATTCTAGTTTATCTTCTGCATAGTCAACATCGCAGTAACCAACTAACCTGTATTCTTTGTTTGACTTAAAACACAAACCAAGATTAGTGGTCCTTTTTAACTATCTAAAAACTCTTTTAATTGCTGTTAGATGAGTTTCTCTAGGGTTAGACTGAAAACGGGCACATAAGCATACACTAAACATAATGTCAGGTCTGGACGTTGTGAGATATAACAGAGACCCAATCATACGTCAGTATGTAGTTTGGTTTACATTTTTAGAAGAGTTGTCCAGGCTGAGTACTGACGATGGATGCATCGGTGTACTCATTTCCTTGGCATCGTCCATCTTGTACTTCTTGAGAAGTTCGTTGACATATTTTGTTTGATGTATGAATATGCCATTTGCAGTCTGCTTTACTTGCAATCCCAAGAAGAATTTTAATTCTCCTATCATACTCATTTCAAATTCTGCTGTCATGATCTTAGAAAAAATCCTTGCATAAAGCATCATTAGTAGCACCAAACATAATATTGTCTACATATATTTGTGCAATAATAAAGTGTGATTTAACGTCTTTGCGAAAAAGAGTGGTGTCCACTTTTCCTCTAGTAAAACCATTTTCTAAAAGAAATGAACTTAGCTTTTCATACCAAGCTCTTGGAGCTTGTTTAAGTCCATACAAAGCCTTTTTGAGTTTGAAAACATGTTTTGGAAAAGTATCACACTTAAAACCAGAAGGTTGTTTCACACAGACTTCCTCGTTTATTATGCCATTTAAGAATGCACTTGTTACATCCATTTGATAGAGCTTCATATTACTATGAGCAGCAAATGAAAGTAAGATGCGGATGGCTTCTAATCTAGCTACTGGTGCAAAGGTTTCGGTAAAATCTATACCTTCTTGTTGAGAGTAGCCTTGAGCTACAAGTCTTGCTTTATTTCTTACCACTTTGCCAGCTTCATCTAGCTTGTTGCGGAACACCCATTTTGTTCCAATGATAGACTTGTCCTTGGGTGCAGGAGCTAGCATCCAGACATCATTCTTTTCAAATTAACTAAGTTCGTCCTTCATGGCGTTGATTCAGCCATCGTCCAAGAGAGCTTCGTCCACTGTCTTTGGTTCCAGTTCAGAAATCAAAGCAGCTTGAGCTTGCTCCTTGAAGGTCAATCTTGTCCTAACATGATCTTGAACATTTCCAAGAATTTGATTATCTTGATGATAGGTTTTCATTTGCCAAGAGCGTCCAGTTGGTTCCTTTTCTTCTTCTTTTGGACCGTCCGTTTAATCTCTGGACGCTGAAGGACTGGCATTTTCTAGCTTCATATCTGCTAGCTCTGATATTTCTTTATTAGGCTTATTGTCATTGAATTTAACATGGATGACTTCTTCAACTGTTAAGGTTCTAGAGTTGTAAACTCTATAGGCCTTGGATGTTTGGGAATAGCCTAACAGTATTCCATCATTACACTTAGAATCAAACTTTCCAAGATTGTCCTTAGTGTTTAAGATGAAACATTAACATCCAAAGGGATGAAGATATGATATGTTTGGCATTCGTCCTTTCCATAATTCATAGGGAGTCTTTTTCAAAATAGGTCTTATATAAATTCTATTTTGTAAACAACATGCAGTGTTTACTGCTTCAGCCCAGAAGTGCTTAGGAGTGGAATTATCATTTAGCATGGTTCTAACCATTTCTTGCAATGACCTGTTCTTTCTCTCTACCACACCATTTTGTTGTGGTGTTCGTGGTACAGAGAAGTTGTGGAGAATTCCGTTCTCCTCACAAAACCCTTGAAAACTTTTGTTTTCGAATTCCCCTCCGTGATCACTTCTGATTGAAGCTATGCAAACACCTTTTTCATTTTGAATTCTGTTGCAAAATATTGAAAAGATCTTGTAAGACTCATTCTTGTGTTTTAAGAACATAACCCCTGTCCATCTAGAGTAGTCATCCACTACGACTAATCCATAACATTTTCCACTAAGGGAGGCTGTTCTGGTTGGACCAAACAAATCAATATGTAGCAACTCAAGAGGTCTAGTTGTGGAAACAATATTTTTTGATTCAAAAAAGCTTTTTACTTGTTTTCCTTTTTGATATGCATCACAGAGAACATCAACTTGTAAGCAATATTTGGAAGTCCTCTTACGAGGTTATGCTTATTTAGCTTTGAGATTAGTCTCAAGCTTGCATGTCCAAGTTTCTTGTGCCAAGTCCATTGATTCTCTTTGATGGATACCAGATACAATACATTTTGGTTTGTGAGGTCATTGAGATCAATCTTATAAAGATTGCTTTGCCTCTTAGCAGAGAATAGTATGGATCCATCTAGATTCCTGACAATACATTTTTCTTTGTCAAAGGAGACATTGTGTCTACTGTCACATAATTGACTTATGCTCAGTAGATTGTGTTTGAGTCCTTCAACATATAAAACATGTTCAATGGAATGGAATGAGTGTTTACCGATTGTTCCTATACTTGTGATCTTTCCCTTCTGGTTTCCTCCAAAGGTGACCCATCCCCCATTCTTAGGTTGTAGGCTTTGGAACATACACATTTCTCCCGTCATATGTCGTGAACAACCACTGTCCAAGTACCATGACTGGGGTCTTCTTTTGGTTGTCAAGCAAATCTGCAACAAGTATTATCATAGACTTAGGTACCCAAATGGACTTGGGTCTTTTTCTGTTAGTTTTGAAGGCATTGGACGCCTTCTTTGTTGGACGATATATGCATTTTGTTGATTCATGCCCATTCTTTCCACATATTTTACAGAAGGTTATGTTTTTACTAGGTTTGTAATTTTCTTTAACAAAACCAAGTCCAGATTTGTCATGAGGACTTCTTCTATAAGATAGAATCTTATTTAGGTTCTCTGTTCCGCTGACAAATTTTGATAAGTTTTCTTTCAGATGAGTGACTTCTTTTTGAAGTTCTAAAACTTCATGAGAAGATGTCTCTTCTGAAATGTTCTTTGTTTTTAAAAACTCATTTTCTTTTAGAACCTTTTTATGCTCTTCATTGAGCAAATTGAATTCTTTTGTTATTTTTGAAAATTTCTTTTTTAGTTCTTTATATCCATAGAGAGAGTTGAGGAGTTAGCAAGCAAATCATTATAAGCTTCTTGTAGAGAGATTAAGTTATTGAAGTTTACCTCTTCGTCTTACTCATTATCTGAGCCCTCAAAGCTGGTCTCCACCATGAGATACAAGTTGGCTTCTTCTTCTTCTTCTTCATCTAATGAAGATAGGTCCATGTCTTCCCAAGTAGCCATGAGACCCTTTTTTCTTGAAGAACATCTTCTTTTTGTCCTTCTACAAACTTAGACATTCAACTCTGAAATGTCCAGGCTTTTGCATTCATAACAAACTGAAGGATTCTTTTCTTTTAGTGCCTTGTTGAACTTCTTTGTGAAGTTTTTGGCTCTTGATCCTCCTTTCTTCTTCCACATAGCCTGTATTTTTCTGGAGATGAAAGATATTTCATCTTCATCAGAGTCATTTTCTTCGGACTCTTCCTTAGAGGATTCTTCTATGTTTAATGCTTTGGACGATGATCCTCTGGGTGGATGCTGGACGCTTAGAGCGATGGACTTCTTTTTCTATCCTTCGTCTTGCTTTAGCTCCAGTTCGTGGACTTTAAGAGTTCCAAGTAACTCTTCTATTGAGAGTGCTGCTAGATCCTTGGAAGCTCTTAAAGCTGTAACCTACGGTCTCCATTGCCTAGGCAAACTTCTCAAAATTTTGTCAATGTGATTATAATTATCATAGGTTTTGCCTAAGAACCTCAGGTTGTTTATTATGGTTTGAAATCTACCAAACATAAGTTCGATAGTTTCATTTTCTTCCATAGTAAAGAGTTCACATTGTTTTACGAGTAAGCTCAACTTAGACCTCTTTACTTGTGAAGTGCCTTCATTGGCAAGAGTGAAGGTATCCCAAATTTTCTTAACATTTCTTAAGCTATGTACCTTTTCATATTTAGATTCAGATAAGACACACATCATAGCATTTCTAGCTTTTGAGTTTAAAAGATACCTCTGTTTGTGAGATTCTGTTAATTGACTTCTTAGCAGCTCCACTCCATCATGGTCAAGGGGCAGGTAGTCACCGGTTTCTACTACGTCCCACATGTCTATGTGACATGCATCAAAGAATGCTATCATTCTTTGCTTCCAATAATTGTAGTTTTGTCCTTTCAAGAGAGGCAATCTGTTAACGGCTTGTCCTTCGTTTTCCATGAGTGGTCAGGATCGTTTTAACCCCTGCAGTGTTAGATGCTCAACCCCAAGAGGCCGGGCTCTGATACTAATTGAAATAAAAAAAGCGCACAAGAAGGGGGGGTTGAATTGTGCGTTCAAAAAAAGAAAACTTTTTCGAAACCAGTTGATCAATGTGAAAACGTTTTCAAGTGTAGGGATAGAGAGAAAAAGAACACAAAAAGTTTTATACTAGTTCACTCAACCTGAGCTACATCTAGTCCCTTCACTTAAAAGGTATTCACTAACCAACTTTAGGTTACAAGTATTGTTCGCGGCCTCTTCAGGCTTTACAACGCAATCACCCTAGATTATTTAACCTAAGTATTCTTTCACACTAAGCCTTTCCAGGCTTTCACAACATAACAAGTGTTTATACAACAGATATCAACTCACGTAGTGAGGATTTGAAAGATAAAGCTCAAGAATGTTTTGAAAGATCTTTACAAGATTTTTGCTATCGTCCACTGGACGCTTCTATCAGAATGTTACTAATGTATTTTTGTTCTTGTTCTTTTTCTACGTCTTATCTATTTGCTTCTTCGTTGGTGCATGTATATATAGTCTTTAGGAAAGGATCCGTTGTAGAAGACTTTGACTTCGTTATGCAATGAGAAGCGTGCAAACTGTCTTTTTAGAGTGATCGGGCACAGCAGCTTTTAGACTTGCACTAAAACGGAAGGTGCAGGACTATGCTGGTGTTCTGCTTTTCTGAACATTCTTCATTTGTCTCATCAGCTTGAGAAGTTGACTTGCTTTATCTGATTTTGATGCGCTCTTGCACTATGATCTTTGATGCTTGCATGAATTTATTCATCGGACGGTTGCCTTCAGTTTGTTAAAAAGGACGGTCCTCTTTAGCGAGTCTTCTGGATAGTTTTTAACACGTCCATTGAATGATCTTCTTTAACACGTCTACTAGACGGTCTTCTTAGCTGTAACAAGGTCTTTAAGCACAAACTTGAACATTAATAAGCTTGTTATCTTCAAAACATTGAGGGTTTAGACGCTTCTACATCTTTGGTTCCAACATCTTCTTCAATCAATTTGGTTTGTGAAATGGACAACCCAACTTAATCAATTTAGGTCTTGGTTTCGACTAATAGAACTTGTGACCCGACTCAACTTGGTGAGAAATATATTAAATTTCTTATTCTTCCTTTTATTCTTCCTTTCACCAAGTCCTCATCGCTTCTCTCTCCTTCTGGATCGGCAGGTTTGCGTATAGCTTGTTAATTCTCAATTTGTCATTAAAGAACACTTAATTGACAATTGATTTTGGCGTAGGAGCATTAGCTTCGGAAGATTTAACTAATCATCTAAAATTTTGTTCTTTTTTGGTGTTGTAGCTTTGTTGAATGTTCTTTTTTTGGTGTCGTACCTTTATTGAAAATGAAATTGGAGCTCATACTAGGGTACTGCAATTTTCAATTTTGGAAGCACTGGAATTTTAATTTTCTTTTGTCTTTGGAAAAGGAGTGATAAGAACTTTAGGATCATTGTCTATTTCGTGGTTTCTTGTTCATCTTAGGCATTTTGCCTTTTCCCAAATTTTGCCAGTTGTTTTCCATCCCCTTTCTCAATTTTTCCTATTTTTATTGAGTAACCTAAGACCTAACCTAGTTTAACCCGAATTCAACCCAATTAGGTAAAAAAAAAAAAAAGAAACTCGAATGAACCCAACGTGAGATGTTTTACCTAATTTTTTTTTTACCTCCAAACCTGAACCAACCCGATTTGTGTTCACCTTTAGTCTTCAATTTGTAGCATGATTGGTGCTTATGAGTTTAGTGCATGAGAATTGTAGACTTGTGCTAAGTACTATACCTAGAATTCAGGATGGTCCAATTTATTTCAAAACTAATCTGCCAAATTATGACTGGTGACGTATCTTTCAAAAATTATATGGGTTTATTAAGAATAAAGAAAAAAATAATATGTTAAGGGTAAAGGTAAAAATGGAGGGTGCAATGTAACTAAGGATGACAATTCAACATGGACCTTATAGGTACCCGCAAAAAATATCCACAATGGGTAAGGTAAATACCCACTTAATAGAAATGGGTCTGAGGGCTAGTATTTTCCTGCAAAATGCAATTGGGATGGGTACAGGTACTATAGTACACCCTTCCCCATACCTGCACACGCACACGTATAGAGACATATATTTCTCTTATGTCTATGAAGTACAATCCATTTATTCTTATCTATTTTTTATTTTTTCTTTCTGCATTGATGAGTCAATATAAATTTAAGTTCACGTAGGTTAAGGCTATAATGTTATAGGTAAGCCTAACCGTAAATATTGAGAGACATGCTAGTAAAGGGTTCTATTAGGGAATAAGTTGGCAAGAAAAGAGTTATTTTATTTGAATGGAAAATAACAACTAGTAGGATTGTTCAAATGTCACTTAGTGAATAATAAGGGTTAGTTGGATTATACTAAATGTCAAGGAAGCCTAAGGGAGTGCCATGTACCATTTGCGTGTAACATTCAGTTGCAAGGTGTTATTCCTAAGCAGTTTTTGATGTCAATAAATAATATTTTGCTTGAGTGTTGAAACTTGGAAAATAAATTAATGGATATTAAAATTTTGTAATACCAGAATTTGAATATTTCTTATTTACAAACTAGGTATTATAGGTGCTTGTTTAACACATCTTGTTTGTTGTAGGAACAAAAAAATAAAGCAAAAAATGACTCCAGTAACAAAAATCATTTGCTGTAACAATTAAAAATAAATAGCAATGGCCTAATTTTTAATTTTTATGTCTCTTCCATTAAAAATAAATATTTAATGGGTTTTATTACTATTTTGTAACAGGGGCTTGATTTTTATGTTGGCTTGTTATAAGACTTGTGCTATTATGCTATGGATTTAAGGTTATGTTTGGATAAATTAAGAATGAATTTTCAATTCAATTGTTGCAATTTTTTTAATTAATATTTTTTTATTAATTTATTGAGTTTATACTTAAGTATGGACAGGGGATACGAGCATAGGTATATAGGTACCCAATGGGTACAGGGACAAAGATTAAGGTTGTTACTCGCGCAAGTATGAGAGCTGGAACGAATATTTTTTTTTCAAACGTAGGTATGGGAACGAGTACTATAGTATCCTATCCAGACCCTACTTATTATCATCCTTAAATGTAATACCACATTTTATTTCTTATTCAAAATTTTTATATCATTTAATTGTAAAATTAATCTCTTTGAAACATAGAAATATAGGTAAATCTTCTAAATAAGTAACTTTCCAAAACTGAAACTTTTATTCTTTCTTAAAAAGAAATAATTTGCTTATTATTGCATCCAATTCCTTACATGTAATGTACTAAACTCTTTTATTAATTATTATCAACTCTTATATATTTCTATACTATAAATTAAAATTCACAATTTTGAGAATGAAATTCTCAGTCTCTCAATTAGATATTTTTAATATTTTTTCTCTTCTTTTCTTTGAAAGTACATTTTACACGCTACTCCTATAGGTAGCAAAATAAAGTACTTTTTAACTATCTCAAATGTCTATTCATTTTAATCTATCCAAACTATCATCTTTTATCTTTATACTAAATTGAATTTCAATAATTTAAAAAAAATAGTTAAAATAATCTTATAACACTATTTAAATATTCATTATAAATCTAAAATATAAATTATATATTTAAAGATATTTATTTATCATGAATTTTAATTATAATATAATTTATATATTTAAAAATATTTATTTATTATTAATTTTAATTATATGAAAAACATATATATTGCACAATACAAAAGATAAAATACTGATATAATATTAAATTTTAGTAATTTCTCTTAAGAGTGACTTTTTTTTTGATATAGTGACTATTTTTTTTCAATATACTCTCACAAGGCTTTCTTACATCCATCATTTTACCTTCGTTAGTTTGCTTTTGCTTAATTTATATTTTAAAAATATTTTATTTAAATTTATTCAGTTGTTAATATTAAAATTTTAATATCTTAGGGTTTGTTTGGGGTGTTTTTTAGTTGTAAATTTCAAATATTTCAAAAACTACAACTAGTTTGTAATTTTTAAAAATTAATTTTAGTTTTTTTTATTTTTGGTTTCAAAATAAACTCACTTTAAAATCATATTTAAAAGTATAGTATTTTAAATTTTTAAATATCAAAATAAGTTTGTTATGTGTTTATCGTCACAATTTTGTTATTTTAACTAAGTAACATAATATCTCATGAAATTTTGACAAAAAAACTATGAGTACTGTAGTCGGTTATATACATAAAGGGTGAGTTTTATTGAAACACTAATATGTTTATTTATATTTTTTCTAAAATTTTATTTTATTTTCTTAACATATCCTCAGTTAATAAAATTTAAAATCAATTAAATTAACCTTTTCAATATATATCAAATATAAAATTAAAAGGCATAATAAAAAAATAAAAAGAACATGAAGAAATTTTATTTTATTTGCATGAAATAAAAAATATTTATATGGTGATGAACAGAATTTAATTAATGAATTTTTTAATAACATGTTCAATAAATAAATATTATATTACAAAAATTAAAATTGATAAAAAGTAATTTTCTATTCATAAAAATGTTTAATGTAATTTTAGAAATAAAATAAAAACATAAAAAATGAAAAAAGAAGAAGTGAAAAGATAGTTCATTTTCTATATTTTACATTAATATATATATATATATATATATATATATATATATAGAGAGAGAGAGAGAGAGAGAGAGAGAGAGAGAGAGAGAGAGAGAGAGAGGATGTATCTAGTGAAAATCTTTTTCTTTATGTGAGAATGAGAATAATAGATATTGACTATTAGATCTTATCCCACATTGTCAATATTAAAACACATAAGTCATGTGAATTTATTAAAATGTAACATGACTTTTTTAAGTGATCATGTATTTGTAAATTTTAACCATCCATGTATGGTTAATTCTCCTAAATTTAGAGCTTTGCTTGTCCTCAAGCAAAAATCCTAGTCTAGAGAAATAAAAAAAGGGTCATAGAAATTCACTAGATGAGAGATTCTAAACATAAACTAAAACAATTGAAGAACATAGATAATTATAGAAGACAAAGATAATTGAGAGCAAATTCAATTAGATGCTTAAATCCCTTGAAATTAATTATATTATCAATTGGGTACTCATCTCTCTTTGTCTCTCAAAGTATTTCAAGGAATAAAGAAATTATCAATTACTCCTAATAAAGTGCCTTACCTTAGGCTTGAAAATCAGCCTAATCTTCATTGTTTGAGTGCATGCAAGAATCAAAAGGACTTTTATTTTGGTTGTAACCTGACCAAAAGGAAAGATGCAAGTGTGGGATATAGAGAGAAATACTCATACATTTTTAATCCTAGCCAAAAATGCTCTTAATGTTGATGAGCATTTTTAATCCTATTTTTTTTTCCAAGCATGCCCTACAATAATAGCCTAAAATGTTCCTAAAATTATAGAATGGAAAAGATGAAGAAAAATGTGAAATACACCTCCTCCAATCTTAAAACAAACATTGTCCTTGATGTGAAATAAAGGGAAAGGAATAAGAGGGCAAGTTAAGGAACAAATTCACTTGGGAGAGCAGAGAGAGTTGAATGTTGCCATTGGGACCCGTGGGGCTTTGCAAGTAAAAGAAAAACAAGACAAATAAAAAAATAATATGACATTAAGAAGAAAATATAATACAAAAAAATAATAATAGAGAGAATAGAAAAAGTAGAAGAAAAGAGGAGCAAGGGAGAAGATGATAGTAGAAAAAGATAGAAGAAAGTAGAAGAGGGTTGAAGGAAAATGCGGGTAAGCTTTAATGGAGGAAAAAGGGAGAGGGAGAAGATGAGATAAAAGGGTTGGAGGTGAGGGATTAGGGTAAAAATAGTGAGGTAGGTGAGAGAAAATAAAGAAATAAGTTAAAAAAAATTAATTTTTTCTTTTTCTTTTTGAATTTTTAAAAATATTTTCACTCCACAAATTGTGGGAAATCTCACAACCGCTTTGTGGGTGGCTTTACCTATTATTTTTTTAATGTCTTTAGTTAATTGGTGCACTGATTTTGACCATTCTAGTCTTGGATTCAAAGTCTTATCAAGCAGGATTTGATTTCTATATTGAAGGCTTTAACTTATCTATCTATCTTTAGTTGATGTGCAGTAGGAATAAAGCTTGAGGCACTTTATTTTCTCCTCTTGGATTTTGCCACTTCATTGTAGGAGCATATCGCATAATTGGTGATTGATGAATCCTGCATTAAAAGATCAATAATATTCATGGAAGATAAATTGTCTTCCATACTTACCTCTATCCTTCAAAAAGCCTTGAGGATTTTTTGGTCTATCTTTCTTTTGGGCTCAACAAACCTCCCAAGGAAGGGAGGTTTAATAACCAAGGACTTTAGTTGGTTTCTTTAGATTGCCTCAAGTTGATCCATTGTTTGTCCAAAGGGTTCTATTTCTATTTTCATTTCTTCCTCTTGTGCTTGTTCTTACATAACTTTGTTGTAGTTTCTTGGCTCTTCCAATTCTTTTTCAGTTCCCAAGGCAACAACATTTTACTCTTGATTTACAATAGGTTGAGAAGGAGACTCTGCTTGAGACTTAAGCCTATTGATTAAGAATTCTAGTTGATTCATTTGGGATCTCAAGTTTAGGATACTTGCCCTAGTTTCCTACCTCTATTGTAGTGAATCAGAAATATATTCCTTAATCATATCCTTAACACACATGCCCAGAGCTCGCTCTTAAGGTCCATCTTGAAAAATTGGGTATGCATTAATTAGGTGATAAAGAGCCACATAATTTCCATAAGCTCTAGTTGGTTGCAATTACTTCAGGGCAATTTGTTAAACAAGAGAAGTTAAATACAATTACCCCATATGTTGTTCTAATGGTTGCATCTTGATATGGGTAAAAGTACTCGTTTTAGTGGAGGAATACATCAAATAAAACATTTTTTTGGTTCATTTATTCTTTTTTTTTTTGTGCCAATCCTCTGATAATATCAAAATTCATATGTAACAAAGAGATCAAGATATAAATGAAGCAAATAATTTTGACACCACTCTCTGACAATAGTGCCAAAAATTTGATGGGTGTTAAACCAACAAATTTTAAAACTACTCCTTTTCAAACAAGATTTTAATAAAGTAAAGAGTATGGTCAAATCCGTAGGGACTTATAAAGATTCACTTCTTTTATTAAATTAAAAAATAAGAATAAATAAAGAAAGCGGGTTGGGTAGGCGAATAAATAGAAAGAAAAACAAGAATTAAAATAATAAACAAGACAATAAAAAGATTAAAATTGAATTATGAGAAAAACTCTTGCTTAAGATATAACCTCATCTCTAATTCCTAAGATCAATATTTGGTTCAAAGATGTACCTTTTCCTTTTAGATAAATTAGTTATAATTATCGATCAACTTTAATAGTCAATCTCTCCTTGCTTTCTCGATAACCAAAAGAAGCTTATTGATTACTTCCTTTAGGTATACATAATCCTAAACAAGCTCTTAGGATTTAGTCTATAAATAACATTAAGTTCCAGAGAGACCTAATCTAATCAATAAAAACACAAGCTCAATTTATTTAAGCTACATTATATGTCTACACAATGAAGACCATTGTTTACCTCTAATTATTAAAACTAATAGAGAGTTATGAATCTATAACCCTAATTAATTTTACACAATTTCATAAATTGAATAATTGACCACTTTCACAATTAATAAAACATTCTTTGGTGTGAAGAATGGAAGAAATATAAATACCTAAAAAGAGAAAGAGATATAAAAACATTTAGATCTCATAGTCCTTGAAGAAACATATTTTTAATTGCTCTTGAACTAGAAGAAGAGTTTAACTCCCCATGGAAGCCATGGGAGCACAAGAACAAAGAGAAGAAAAGGAAAGGTAGAAAATCCTAACCATCACAAGGGAGGCTAGAGTGACAAAAAAGTCTCCTAGGAATTTCTAAACCCTCATTATAAGTAGGGTTTCTAAAATGGACACAAACATAATAAAAACTAGAAAAGGGTCTTTCTACTAAGGCCCAAAATACAAAATATATCTAAAATGATCCTAATTAAAATCCAAACATAAAATAAAATAAAGATAGAATATACTAATTATTTTTAGATGCTCCATTAAATGTTGCACAATCTTTAGATCCATCTTTAATTTCTTGTTCATTCCTTGATTAATCTTAATCAGCTTCAAGATGAGATTCTCTTTTCCTACAAAAGATAATAAATGCAAAATAGTAAAGTAAATTAAAAAAGTAAAAAGAATTAATTTTCTAAGAGAATATTCCTAAATTTCTTAAAAATAATTATAAAAAAGGATAATAAAATATGAAAAATATGTAATGCATCGATGATTACATAACCTAGATTTACTCTTCTCATTTTCACATAAGAAAGTCATTCTCACAAGATAGGCCCCCTATATATAGGAAATGTATCTAGTGAGAATTTTTTTTTTAATGTGAAATGAGAATAATGATATTAACCATTATATCTTATCATAAATGATCAAGATCAAAATATACAAGTCATGTGAGTTTTTTAAAAAGTCACATGACTTTTTTAAGGGACCATGTGACCTTAAATATTAACCATCCATGTATGGTTACATGACCCAAATTTACTTTTCTCATTTTCATATAAGAAAATCATTCTCACAAGATACACTCCTATATACAAGAGATGTATTAACAAAGAATTTATTTATTTTTATGTGAGAATGAGAATAATAGATATTGAGCATTATATCTTATCATGAATCAATAAGATTAAAACACACAAGTCATGTGATTTTTTTTTAAATCACATTATTTTTTCAAATAATTATGTAACTTTAAATCTTAAACATTCATTTATAGTTGTATGACTCATATTTACTTTTCTCGTTCTTATGTGCTAAAGTTATTCTTACAAAATATATCCCTTATATATAACAGATGTATTAAGTAAGAATGCATAAAAAAGTCATTATCACGAGATACATTCCTATATATAGATGTATCTAGCAAGAATGTTTTTTTTTATTAGAAAAATAAGAATAATAAATATTGACCATTAGATCTGATTATAAATTTAAAAGTATTAGTTTTTAAAATATACTATCATGAGTTTATAAACATAGAAGTTGAACAATGAAATATTACACTATTATTAATTATTATTGAAATTAGACGAATTTGCAAGACAACTTCATATCAATCAATACCTAATTTTTTTTATATATAAAGCAATGGCAAAGAAAAATAAATTATCTTCTCTCTTCCCCTTCGCTTTTTTTTTTAATTTTAATTTTTAAGTAAAAAGGAACAATTTTAATGTATTTGTTTTTAGATTTTATAATTAAAAATTACATTCAATATTTTTAAAAATATTTTTTTTGACTTAGTTTATTTTAATTATATATTCATTAAATTATATTATGCCACTATAATTGTAAATTTTAAATAAGGATAAAATTCGAAATTAAATAAAAGAAAAAAAAATAAAGAATGAAGTTAAACATATTAAAGTGCTAATATCACCGTCTTTTAATAAAATATTCAAAAACTTGGAATAAAGAAAAAAAATTACTATAAATCCTTGTTGAGGTTGGTAGTCTTCCCTAATCTTGTAAGAGGACATGCCTTCTCTTAATTTAAACTTTTTTATAACTAAAAGAAAAAAGAAAACAAAAAAAACTAAACCATATCTAACGATACGTGTAGTTTCCACAATAGTTTTTTTTTTCTTTGTTGAGTAAAAGTGGTAGAACGGGGGGTTACCTTTAATATTGTTGGCAATGTGCTAATAATATGCTTGAAACTGCCAATAGAGGTTCACCTAGAAGATTATTGCACAAGTCTAAATTGCAAACAGTTTTACATAGGGGGTGCTCTTAGATTGGATTGGATCGATTTTGAAGAAAAAAAAATTATTTAATCCAATCACTTTGGTTTTCTTAATTCATCATCCAATTGATTTGATTTAAAATTTAAATCTAATCCAATTTAGTTCATTTTAAAGTGGTTTGGATTAGATCAATTTTTGGTTTTAATCATATTTTTTATTTTTCTTTGAAGAAAGTATTATATAAAAAGTAAGATATTTAATAAATGCAATAAAAAATAATTAAAAATATAAATATCACATCTATAAGTTATTATATAGCTAATAGTAGTATAACTCTTAAAATATAGACTATTAAAAATAAATTTACATAATTTGATAATTGCTTTTATATACTTTTATTCAAATAATTACTAAAAATATCTTTAATTGAATATATTTTTCATAAAAAAAGTATAAGTTATGTGATAATTTTATAAATATATAAGAAATAAAAATATAAACATGAATGATATAATAAATTTATAAATAAAAATATATACATATGGGATGTTCAAAATCGAACCAAGTGAGATTTTAATGACGCATCACAAAAAAGTTGTGTTATGAAAATTGGATCAAATCGACCAGTTGGATCAAAAAATCGGAGAACCAATAAAGTGTTTGATTCAAATAAACCATTGAACTGGCTTGAAGTAAAACCAATCAATGAATCAAAAATCGGCAAAAAGTCGGTTTACAGCAAGTCAATAAAAAATACTTAATACAATGTCATTTTTATTTTTTTCTTAAAAAAGTGAAAAATTAACATAAATTATTTGTCAATTTCTTTTTCATTCTAGATGTAAACTTGTTATTATTAATGAATATTGTTGTGTATTGTTAAAACTCAAACCTAAATATTGTGATATATTAGATTGAACTTTTGTGTGTACTTTAAATGTTAAAAACCTGTAAAATTATGATTTATTTTTAATTTTTAGTATTATAAAATTAAGATATTATGTTTCTTTAATACTATTTTTATGTATTATTTAATTATTATTATTTTATTAATACCTATTCAATTACAATTCGACCACGATTAAACTATTGAATTTTAAAATAGTACTTTGACTAATTTAATGACCAGTTCAATTTTAAAAATATTAAAAAAATTAAACTTGGCATTTGTAAAAGACGAGAATTAACTCTAAATACTTAGGGCTCGTTTGGTGGCCAGGATATGATAAGATAGGAAAGGATAACTATCCTATCCTGTTGTAATCTGTTGTTTGTTGGGCTAGTAAAATATGATAATGCTATCTTATCCCTTATTCTATCTTGCTGCTCTAGTGTATTTCTTATCTTAAAAGAGGAGTTGAGTTAGGAAGTAACAGGATAGGATAAACTCTCTTTATATATATATATATAACAAAAAATATATAATAAATACAATATATAGTAATATATATATTAATTTATATATAATAATAATAATTTTGACATGTAAATTTAAAGTATATTATTAATTAAAATATTAAAACTTAAATAATTACTATTCAAATATTTAAAAAAAAATTATTTGAATAATAATTATAATTTTAAAAATCTTATATACTTTTTTTATAATTTTAAGAAAAGTAACTACATAAATTAAAAATAATATTGTATAGTTTAGTTAAAATTGTAATTTTTTTGTAAAAAAATAAAAATTAAATTAAAAGTTGCTTTTAAAAAATTATATGTAATTTTATGAAACAGTAATTTTGTCATTAGAACATAATTTATATTTTATCTTATTGTTATCTAGTATGCACCAAACATTAGATAAGATATAACTTATCTTGGTCTTATCTTATCCTATTTTTATCTTGCTCTCATATTTTATCTTATTTTATCCTATCCTGACAACCAAACAAGCCCTTAATCACTTATACCAATCCACGTTAGTTCCCGCAATAGCTCACACACCATTAATGGGGTAATTGTGGTCTTTATTACGATGTGTTTGATATTCATGCGTTCAACGAAACAATCCTGATTCCTGACGTTCTTGTGCCTTTCGTCTTTCATAAATTACTCAATTGTCAATAGACATAACTGTTTTATATATTTATTATTTATATTTATTAAGTAAAGGAATTTAACATCTTTTTTAATATATTATTTAAAAATCACACGGACCTCACTAATTTAAGAGTAGAATCCACTGGAAGGGAATGAAATTTACCTCAATTTTTGAATTTTATATAAATTTTAATTAATAATAAAAAAAAATTGAAATGAATATTTTATTAGTAACTTTCTTATTAAGTATCTCAAAGAAAAATAATGTGGAAAATGTAATAACAAGAGTTACGAAAAGAATCATTTGACTTTATTGTTATGGTAGATTATGTTATTAAAATATCTGAAAAAGGTGAATGATTTGTTCAAACTTAAAATTATATTTTTAAGAACAAATAATATATTTATTGATATTATCAGTATAGTAAATTTGTTAATTATTATAATAAATATCTTAAAAATCACATTAATTAAATGATAATATAATTTATTTTTTCACTAATAGTCTTGTGCATGGCTGTTAAATACTTTTTCAATTTCTTTTAAAAATCATAGAATATCGTGTTTGGTAAGCAGAATCGCTATAAGATACGTGCAGGTCCACGTCGGTTCTCAAGATCGATAGTATAGAACGGGACTAAGCCAAGGTATATAATTGTGTTTGATTGACTACGCTACTACATCTGCGTTACAGTAAGAGGAAGAATTTAATAAAATATCACTCTCGTCAAAAATAAAATAAAATATCACTACCAAAAATGATTAAAATGTAATAAAATTATTCATGTATTTTTACTTAATAATTTAAATAATTGAAATAGTAGATTTATTTATGATAATAAATTTGAATTTTGGTGATTAAATTATTCAAATTCAGTTTTCATTCTTATAGTTTAAATAAAAATTACATTTAAGCGTAATTTATATAAACTATTCTGTGGACTAAACTAATTATAAATCTACATGTGTATTCTCTCTAATAAGAGAAGTAATAAAATTATTTATAAATCTTCTTCACTCAACTAGTCACCCACTACGCCTGTCATTTATTTATTTATGTACAAAGGCCCTATGTATGCTGTCTCTATCAATGCCACGTAGGAACACAATGGCAGGTTATAAATTTTTTTCCTTTGAAAAAAATAAATAAATTGCCGATGAAGGAAGAAAGCTGATAGCGATGGCAATGACCCTGAATTTAACCTCAGCAAATAATTGATGCTTTGAAAGATTTGGGCTGAACTAATCCAACTCTACTGTGACGTAATGCGATGGAATGGAATGAGTTTAAAAAGCAGTGTCTCATACTTTGCATCTGAGTGTGTGTTTGGTTTTAAGTTGAAATGCTGATTTTAAATAAATTTTTACATATTTAGTTTTTTGTTAAGGAATTAATTTTGGATTTAAAATTGATTATGAGTTGAAGCAATTTTAGATAATTTTTACGTTAGATCAAAAATTTTATATTGAGTTTTATTATTAACTTGCTTTTATAATAAAAACATCCAAACATAAATCACATTACTTTAAAATCAATTTTAATCAAAATTAATTTTACGAAATCAATTTCATTTAAAATCAATTTTGTTGACGCTCATCCAAACACACACTGAGTTGCCAAGAGATTTGATTGTTTTGATTAACTTATCAGAGAAAAAAAAAAGTTTAAAATGAGTTTGACTAAGTATAAAAATAAAGATATATTTATTATAGAAATTTAATAAAAATAGCAATATATTTTTAAACAAAATTAAATATAAATATACTATTAGTTATATGTTTTATGAATAAGTTTATTTCAAATAACTCTTTTTCCTAAATTAATAATAAAAATAGGTAAAATTATATTTTTTTTATCTTATATGTTTATTTAAAGTTTTATTCTAGTTTTTTATCTGAATTTTCAATTGTTGTTAGCATCATGATATTGAAATTGTTGGATATATAAGTTTCACGAATATATAGTCAGTGTAAAAGATTTTATATAATTAATCAATTAAATATCAATTTTGGTGTGAATTTTAGTGTGATTATTATCAAAATTAATAAATGTATCATACATGGTAGTTTGTAATTAAATGATATTGTAAGAAAACTTTACACTATATATATATATATATATATATATATATATATATATATATATATATTCTCTCTATATATGTAATAAAAGAAAAAAATGCAAAATAAGAATAATTTCGTCTTTTTGTTACATAATTCCACTTTCTCTTTTCTTTTCATTCAAAATTGAACAGATCATGTAAAGCAGTGGGTCTCACCTTTATTATTATTATTATTATTTTTTAATCCTTGTTTTTCAAAAACATAAGACACAATGGCAGGAAAAGAATTGGTACTTTTTTTTTTTTTCATTTTCCCTTCATCTCTTTTCCTAGTTCCTCGGTTGGAAATAGAGTAATAAGTTTTTTTTTTCTTCCTTTTCTTTTTCACATTTGCTAGCACTTCCTCTCTTATTTTTTATTTTAATTTTTGTTTCAAAATGGGGAAGCTTGAGTCAGTATATATGTGTTTTTTTTTTTCCTAATCTCATTCGTGATTCATAAAAAATATGAGAGAATCGAGAGAGGGGCTGGTTCTTTTTTTATTTTTGGAAAAACACACATTTACAATTGATGCAGTGTGTTGGGAGAACAATTTAATTTTTTAAATAAATATAGTGGGTAAAAATTTAAGAGATATTTTTAGGAATTTGTTATTTATATTTCAAATTTTTAGAATGTTGTTTAGATTTAAAGATATTATTAATTTATTTTAAGAATTTGTTTCCTCTTTTAAGATTAGGATGTTGATAGTATTTGAATTTTACATTACAATTTAGCTACATATATAGAGCCAAAAAATCAAAACCCAAAAGTGTGTTCTATCCAAGATGTGTGAGTAATTTCATTGTGTGCGGGCCCCTTTTTTTCCAACAATAGTATTAGAGCCGATGGTGTGACCTAGTGAGTAGTCAAGTATTGAAGCAAGATGAAGCTAATGGTGGATCTATGTGTGGATCATTGTGTTGAAAGTGAAAGTCAAGTAGCATGTCCCGTTGGTGGTAGTTAACGACAATACAAGTACAAGAAGTATCACAATCCAATATTCATGGAAAAATATTGAGATAAGAGGTATGACAGAAAACACACGAAATTTTGCGGAGCAAAAACATGATGTATTAGAAAGAAAATTTGAAAATGGTTGTGACGAATATCCATGATTGTGAGAGTTGAAGAGGCTAAATATGATGTGATTATTTGAAAATTTTAATTGAGGAAGGAATTGTTGGAAGAACCATTCAAATTTTCAAATAAATGCAATGAGTAAAAATTAAGAGGAGTTTTTAAGGAATTTATTATTTATGATTAAAATTTTTAGAATATTATTTAAGTTTAAAGATATTATCAATTTGCTTTAATTTATTTTAAGGACTTTTTTTCTTTTTTAAGATTAGGATGATGATAGTATTTAAATTTCGTATTACAGTTTAGTTCTATATATAGAGCAAAGAAATAAGAATTCTAATAGTGTGTTCCATCTAAAATCTATTAGATATTTGGATAATTCCATTGTGTGGGAGATTTTTCCCATCATAGTGAAATAAAAACAATGAAAGAGTAAAATGAGTAAAACAAACTACAAAATGAAAAATACAATCAATAGCTAAGGAATTAAACACAAAAAATAGGAACCACCCCCCGGCAATTCTCTCTCTCTCTTTTTTTTAATGGATTCTAAGTGAAATCAGATAAAATCATATTTTGCATTCTCATGCTCCCCTTTTTCTAACCAAAAGTTAAGTGAAAAAAATAAAAGAAAAAGGATGGAGAAAATATCAGTGGCGAGGAAGAAAAACTAAAGAGAACAAATGAACTTTAACTTTATTTTATTTTTATATTTTAATAGTCTTTTATTTTCTGAAAACAACAACCTTTGGAGATGTTCAATTGTCAATTAAAACTCTTAATAATGTCAATATCACAGTTTTTATATATAATAAAATGAGTTTGACATAAACATTATAGCTAAAAACAAGTTAGACGACTAAATAATATTTTTCATAAAAGAAAAATGTATAGTTCAAGCCTAGAAAAGATTATATAAGAATAACATTTTTGCCTTTGAAATAAGCAAAAATCTTTCTTAGATTAAGTTACTTGTAGTGATGTTTCTTTAGTAAAAATATAATAGAACTTATTAAGGTATAGGAGACTCAGCAAAGAAAGAAATATACCAGAAAAAAAAAATGTGAATTTTAATGTCACCTCTCCGTTTGGAACCTGAGAGATGGTCTACAAAGAAAAAGAAATATGTGTGAGACCCATATCTAAATTCTTCTTTAGTTTTCTCCCACTTGCAAAGAGAAAGAGTGAATGTACCCAAAAAAAGAAAGAAAGAAAGAGTGAGAAAAGGGGATCTCTGCTATTATTAAAAAAGTAATTTGTTTTATTATTTATTAAGAATTTAAATCTTTTTTTAACGTAATTATACTTTTTTTTATTTAATCAAATAAATAAAGAAAAACTTAAGTTTTATTTCTCTTAATCTAAATAACCTTTATTTTCTGTCTTTCTTCTTACATCCAAATAAAAGCACACCTTTTAAAACTGATGAGTGATGGAATGACTAAAAAAATAATACACATGTACAATTTTATTGGGGAATAATAGTCTTAATAATTTTCAACACGAAAGCCTATTTTTTGTCAGGCAGGACAAAATCCTCTGTAAGGCAGTATGCAGGATCAGGGTGGTTCTGTTACGAATGTGCGGTTTCAGTATTCCTTGGTCGTGCTCTCGGCTTCAGGGCACTGTATGACAAGGCTGCTACACATAAAAAAGAAAAGTTCAAATTTTAATAAAATTGATGTTTCAACGAATAAAGTAATATTGAAAAAAAATAAGATCTGTTTAATTTTAAGAAATATTTTTATTTTTTAGTTATTATAAAAACATTACATTATTTTTACCTTTTTTTTTTCAACTTATATAATTTTTTTTAAAAGATAAAAATAATACTTTCACAAACCAATTATGTCTTTTACCTTTCGAGCATTTTCTCTTCCCTATTATTTGATTAGTGAATTCTGACAAATTTCTATGGGCCTTAGATTGTGGAGTGGGCCGCAAGTGGGTCACACACAGAATTTTCAGCAGGACGGGAGGCCCCATAGGAAGTGGTTGTATTTGGCAGGAGTGGGCCCGGGGCCCAATTCTGCCTAGAGTTGGGACCCATTGGAGCAACCAAGCATCCTATGCTGAATTTTTAATCCCACCCACTACATTTCTCATTCATTTCATAATCATATATGTCCAACCATTTTTTTTTTCGAATCGTATATACGGATTTCTCTCGGTCTCAGAAAATTATTACAATTTGTACTTGATTACATTACACAAGCATTTGTAGTGTTACGCGTATATTGTATCAACGTGGGTGACCGAGGGTAAATTGTATCAGGTAGCAAATTTGGCTTTGGCGGCTCATAATGGGATGGCCCACTTAATTAAAATAATCCCATATCTTAGGAAACTTCACTCGTTTCTTAGCAAAATCACAAGAAAATTGCAAGTGGAATGATTCAAGGCAGAACAGTCCCAAAGACTTGACCCCCAATTATGTCATCTTTATAAACAAAGACAACCAAGAAACTGCCACAATCGGTGTTTAGTTGTGTTAGCCATTAAAGAAATATTTCACTTTGTTATTACTACATATCTAAAGTACGATTTAAAGAAATAAAGATGTATTAGGCTAGTCATATTGATTTGCAGAATCAGAATCAGAATCTCACCTGTTCTATTAGGCGCCACCCTTACTTACGTAATAAACAAGGAGAATTAAAAAAATGCAACAGAAACTATGGTTTCCCATGTGATATCATGCTTTCCAGATGCGTTGGATATACTTCTTGTGATAGTCTGACAAAGTCAAATTACATGCACCATGACATATTTTTGGTACTAAAGTACCTTTCAGATTGCAATATTTTGGGGATCAATTGGATACTCTGGATCACCATCGTGAAAAATTATTGTACTACGGTGGAATCTATGGGATTTTTTTTGATCGGTGAAAGAGAAAAAGAGTCACCCTGTATGATTTGATTAACAGTCTTATTCTAGCATTGCGGTTGTATTATATGTAGTTTATGTTATTTTATTAACAGAAGAAAAAGGGACAGTGTCTTCTTCTTGAAGGCTTCGTTGGGTAGCGAGAGGAAAGAGAAGTTATTCTCCAATGTCTGTTTTGTTTGGTGACTAAAAATTTAGGAGGGAAGGACGTTTCAATCTAAGACAAAGAAAATTTTCGGGTTTAAAAGACACTCATAAAAGTACTTACATTTATCTTATTTTAAAGAAATGAATAGAAGTTCGAACTTGTGACTTGTCAAATGTGAAACCTTATCTTGCTTCCACTTAATTAACTCCTAAGGATTATTCTCCAATGTCTCTTTTCTAAACTTCTTCATGTCTTTACAAAATTTCTTGATTTTGAATTTTTTTATATTTTATACTGAGGTTAGTCAATTAGAACTTTTGTGTATGTTTATGGCAATGCATCGAGTCATCATGATCTACTATTCCGGAAAGAAGGGCCACATGCCCGTAAAGTGCTTGGAAAGCAAAAACTTTTCTTGCCCCCTCGAGGACACATTTCATTGATTATTTTCTGAAGAAGTTAATAACAGAATAAATTTGAGTTATCTTTCGGCAGAAAAAAAAAAAAGGAATAGCAATTGATACTTACCTGATGTAAACAATAAAAGATAAATTGCTAAACTTTAGTGTGTATGCAGTGCTATATTATTGCATATAATCTGCCTTCACATACTGCCACTTTTTATGATTTCACTCTAGTTTTCCATCTTCACTTGTACTATAGAAATAACATTTCTTTTTTCATAACATCATTTGGTTTTGGATTTCTCCACCTCTGTCTCCAAGAAGAATGCATAAGATTAATTTGAGCTCTAACTTAGTTTAATTTTAGTGGTTAGATGGAGTTAATTTTGTTCCTTCAGACATTTCTATGGCTATGCTTGTTTCAAGGCATCACAAATTATTCTCGAGAAAGTGAACATGGGAATATCACATTTCCACATTTGATACAAGTTTTAAAAAAATATTCCCAAGTATTGTTGATTTCTAAGAATGTAAAATACTTACACTTGTTTTATTTCTTATTTCCATAATTATAGGTGGGTATCTCACATTTTCATGAGAACAGAAGTTACTTTTTACAATAATTATCTATTCCCACTTCTTTCTTCCACATCTCTTTTTACTTTTTCATATTTTTTAATTAAATAAAATTTTAAATTTTTTCTGAAATCATTAAATGTCAACCAAACATATTCATGGGAATAATATTCCTAGACATAGTATTCCAAGAATGTGATTCCTAAAAATATAATATCAAACCTTGAAACAAATACCTCCAAGTGATTATAGATACAGAAAAGGTTTACTTTTCATACCCTTGTAACGGAAACTTATGAATCTTATATATCATAGTTATGAAAGAAATTGTAGAATAGCTCGCAAAAGTGAGCTTATTGCCTGCTTTAAACCCCCAATTCATGACATTTTAAGCTATGCATAATGACCGTAAAAATCTAGTGCTATTTTGGCAATATGGAATCCATTTCATGTCCTTTTCATGCCTCTAGCAACTTGGAGAGTCCATTCTTTCTTTAATTCTTGGATTCTAGATTCTGAAAACTTGAATTTGGATCTATATATATCCAATAACCCATGTAAGATTCCAGGGGTAACATGTCATGCTTTTGATATCACAATACAAAATAAAAAAATCTTTTAGCTACTGCTGGGCCATCTTCCTTTTCAACATGGCCAGACGAGTCCCTATCATTGGAATCCACCACAACGATTGTATGCTAATTCTGTGAACAAAATTTAGTGGCAACAGTTGCCTATGCTGGTGGTTCTATCATATTTGTATTAGGCGCTAGATAAATGTCTGAAGATCGTAAATCACAATCAGCCTCTCTTTTGAATTGTTATTTTCAGCTGGGGAAGTTGGGACAACCATCAGAGTGTCATGTGCCCATCTGAATACAACTTGATCGTTTCATTTGCCAATTTGACGGAAACCTTAGTTTGTAGTTCAATTCTAAACAATCTACCTAAGACTTGAACACAAAAACTATGGATTCATGTTCCTATTTCCAAGTCCCACTTTTTTCTTTTGTTTAGAATGATAAATTTTACTCCAACTGACCAAAATCAGCCATAATAAAACCAAAACAAAGCAGGCTTTGGAACAATTTTTCCAAGTCCTACTATCAACAATTCAACATAGATATATTCAAATTCAACAGACTCTATTTCTCTTTCAGTATTTGTTTTTTCTTCTGCTAGTTATAATTTATAAGATATCATTACAATATTATAAAAACAATTTTATTTGTGTTATTGGTAAGAAATGCAACAGATCTCAACTCACGATGGGTCCATTAACAAATTCCAATTGTTTAGTGTAGCACGTCAAAGGTAGCTGATAGCTACAGCATTCTTCACTCTACTTAATTAAAAATCAAGTCAAGAGCTATTAATTAATTATACCCCCCGGCCCCAAAATCATTTCCATTTATTTAACTACTCAAGAGAGATTCTCTTTCCCATTAATTATTTGCTCATCAATATGATTTCCCTGTAACAGATTCACTAACAAATGTATGGATCAACTGGCGTGAGATTGTTTTACCTTAATCAATGGTCTCGAGTTTTGAGACTTAGTATGTAATTATATTAAGTACTCAGAGAATTTTTTTGCCGTTTACCATAATACTACTTAGCTCGAGAAGCATTGCCTTCATTAAAAAATAGCTGAGTTCTCTACTTAAAAAAAAAATAATTCACGGGGAATCTAACCCTTCAGAATTCTAAGGGTTTCAATTATTTTGGTTTCAACATCTTTGTCATCAACCACCCTCGTCTGGTCACGCACGTATATCTTCTCTTCCTAAAGGCGAAAGCTAGTAATTAGTTAATTACTAGTATAAATATTACTATTTACTGGAGAATGCTACGGGTACTTTAAACGGAAAGTTTTTTTGAAAAAATAACATTTAATGTTATCAATTGTACTCTTAAGTAATTTTCGATAAGAATTTTGTATATTTATTAATACTTCAATGAGTCTTGTTGACCAGTCCACGTCCTCAATACTCTAGTTAAAAATTAATAAATATTTTTTAAAAATCACATTAGAGATGTATTGAAAATTATGAATTTATGATAGGATACATTAATAGTATTTTTCAATTATTTTTTTATTTTTAATTTTTTAACCTGTATCTTAAACACACTAGTTAACTACCTTCATTTCAAAATTATTAATGTTTTATCCCATTTTTATGCTAAAACTATTGATGTTTTTATAAATTTTATGTTTTATTAATTATTTTTTTCACATATACTCCTATTTGAAATAATTAGATTTGATTTTTATAAGAAATATTACACTTATTATTTATTTAAAAGCACTTCAACAAGAAATAGACCACATTTATATTTTATATTAATTAAAGATATTTTAAATTAAATATATTAATATTTTATACTTATTAAATGTTCCTTAATTTATGTGTATTAACTTTAACATCAATAATTTTGTAACAGAGGTAGTATTTACCTACTTTAATTAGTGAAGGCACTATTTAGCAAGATTCATGCTTATTTGAGGATCTGCCATTTCTTACAAAATTCTAGATAGACATCTCTAACATATTACTTTCTTCAATAGCTATCATCGTAAAACGTAGCTACACTTCAGCACTCCATTGTTTGATTAAGCGTGTTTTAGTTTGTGTGTTTCTTACGCACGTCCATGGATAATTTTAGTCAAACTAGTTGAAAAGACGCAAAGCTACGTTTTTTGGCTTCAACCAACGAGTGTCCATTTCTTAAGGACGCCAAACCAAAATGCAATAACATAGAAAACAGCAAAACTTCAGCTTCAAAATCTATCTTGTAGCTATTAAATATGCACATGCAGGCGTGTGTGAGGCACAAGATGATATGGTTACCCACCGACTTAGAGATGCATCAACCACGTTGGCAGTTACAATTTTCATGGTAGTATTCCCTTCAAACTCCAATATAAGAAAAAAAAATTGATGTATAATGATATAAAATATAAATAAATCTTAATTAATTTTATTCTATTTAATAAATTCATCTCCAAAATATACCTTTTATTTAATTTAAATTTTGTTTTTAATGACTCTTTTGATTTTTATGATATTAATCACAAGACTTTCAAAATGAAAATTGAGAACATTAAATAAAATTAACTAATATTTTTAATCAGCGTGAAATTTTTTTTTCTTATATTCAAGTTCAGAAAAAAGTATTACCATCTCTGAAAAATATTCACATGAAGAGTACTACTAACAACACATTTTTTACTATTAGTTAAAATTTATTGAAAACTATAAAATCATAAAAGAGATTCATTAGATAAGATGTGAGACTTAATTATAAAATTTTGTAGTTTCTAATAAATTTCAATCAATAAAAGAGTGTGTTACAGAATGTGTTCTTAACATTTCTCTCTACTAGTGCAATACAAGTCTGTTTAAAGGCCTACTTTGTGATAATTTAACACCATGATAAAGGTATGATAATTTATTTAAAAACATATTTTGCAATAAGAGTTCTAAATAAGATATAAATTTATCTTTCAACAAACTTATAAACTTGACTCTATGTAAGTCAACATGCTTAACATTAAAAAAGATAAATAAATTTATAATTTTAATATATTATAACAAATTTAATATAATAATAATAATATTAACAACAAATATTTATTTAAATAAGTTGACTTAAGCCTTAAAGGCTTTTTGAATGATCTAGGCCTAGACTTTTTAACTAAATAGGTTTTAATGAAAGTCTTGGCCTAATCTATTTTTTAAAAAAGCTTAGTCTGACCTAAATCTAATGTAGACTAGGCCATAAGTCATTGTCGAGCAGTTTGACCTATTTTTATCCCTACTCTCTAGTCACATTTATAGTTTGGTACAACATCACTTTCGATATATCATATGATTAACATCTCATGTAGCTATGTCAACCAACAGTTGTTCATTTTTGTAGCTGTGACCCTCAACAGAAAGCTCAACATGTATAATCGCTTATATAAAGAGTGAACAATAATAGTAAAAATGTATCAAGTGAGAAAATAAAGATATATTTTTGACTTATTTGAATTATCTAAGATTGCAATATATTTTAATTTAAATAAAAAATATATTCTTATTTTCTCACTTTATAGTTTGTCGACTTTACATATTTTTTCACATTAGAGAAATATTATTGGAAAAAATAAAAATTTAAGATTTTATTAACCAATATCTTAAATTTTTAAAAAATTTAAGAAATCAATAAATAGAACGTTTCTTTTGACATTCAAAATCATAGTGTGAGTGCATTAATAATATTTTTAAATAAAATGTTTTTAACTTTTAATTTCTTAATCAACATTTACCAAAGATTTATATAAATACACAAAATTTAATCATAATTATGTCAAAATGATATGAATATGCATAAATTTAAAAATAGATATAATGATTTCAAAAATTGGACCAAACTAGGTATAATTTTTGTAGAAACTTGAAAACCCTTTCCAAATGTTTATTACCCTACAAATCAAAGAATCTCCTCACTGTACATAAAGTTACAAAATATGGTAAACACTCACTTCTCACTTTACAAGAGATTCTCTACTATTTAAGTGACGTCTTTCACTTGCTTGTGGATTTCTCGTTCTTTCCTTGGGTATGTATGCATTAAATCTTCAAAAAAAAAAAAAAAAAGACTTCTTTTATATAGTGATGTGGGATGAGTACTTTTTGTAAAGTGAAATTAAGTACTTTTACATTTTCCACACAATTGAAAAGTCGCATTTCTTCTACCAAGAGTCATGAATTAATTTCTTGCATCATAATTACCATGTATGAGAACCATCAGCTTGAGCAATCCAACAATTCTCCTTTAATTTATTTTATTTATAGAAATTATATAATTGATATTCTCAATAAATATGTCGGATAGATTTTATTATTGTTGTTTGAAATTGATTTTGATAAAAAAATATAAAATAAAGTTAAATTTCTATACACTTTCAGTATAAAAAATTTACACTATTAACCAAATAAAAATCACAGTTGGTATGATTTTTAAGATAATTATTATAAATGTCAATAAACTTATCATCTATGACGGTTTGTGATTAAATAATACTTCCTCTAGTCTTTTATATAAGAAACAAATGGGTGTATTTTTTTTTTGTACTAATTACTAATTTCTTTTTATGCCATTAATTTATTGTAAAATGTATTAATAAGATATCCATCCATTTTCCACTCAAGTAGATGCATTTATTAACCTATTTATAGTATAAGTCACATTTATTGGTGGAAAAAATATCTATTGAATTATGTGTAGTATCATTAAATATAATTATTACTTAAACTATTTAATCCTATGGGTATTTTAGGAATAAAATTTAAATTTATGATATTATTAATTAAAATTAACTAACTTAATTATTTTTATTAGTTGTGATGAATTAATTATTTATTTCTTATATAAAAGACCGGAGGAATACTTATAAAATATATGGTGTTTAACTAAATTAATGTGGTGCGTAAATGTGCTTAATTGCTTAAAGTAGAGCTCTAATGTTCGTTCATGTTAGTCACTCAAAAGATATAAATTAAAGGTATTAAAACTAATAAAAACTAAGACATTGATATTTAAGAAGACAACTTAAGTAAAAATTGAATTGACAACATGAAGTTGAAGTTTAAATTGACTGACTAACGAAGACATCAGCATTACAACTTATACTTTTAACTTTTATATATTATAAATAGATACTCATTTACATTTCTCAAAGATGTTAATGTTGATTGTTGACATTTCAATAAAAAAGGACTAATTTCTTTAAATTAATCATAAATTCTCATTTTAATTTCTTTTTCTTTTAATTTTTTGTTCAAAAAAATTGAAAAAAGAACGACTATCTACTAAAAACCAACTAAAGTAGACAAACATTTAATATAAGATCGATCCATTAGTTTCATCCTTGAAAAACTTATTTGATGTCATTTAATCATTTTAAGGATCATATAATTTGATAATAAAAAAAAGATTTAAAAAATTAATTCAAAATCACATATTTTTAGGGGATTAATTTAATATATTAATAAATGAAAAATTAATTATAGTGTTACTTATATGTTGGAGTATATTATAATTGTAATCTTCTCTAAATAAATTATTTGATTTCGCTGTATTTTTTTTAGCATTAATAAGTTAAGTCCCACTTGATTAGCTACCCACTTCTTGATGATGAAAGCCAAGACTTTGTGGATATGGTGGTCCGTGCTCGTGGCAAGTGCTTTTCTTGATCAAATGGGGTTTGGTTCAATCATAAAGTAAAGCACTGTTTGCCTCTGATTGGTATAATGGAAAGAATAGAAAAAGAGAAGAAATTTTTGAATTTTTAAAATATAAGTGGTTTGATTCAATAGAAAGTAGGAAAAAAAAAATTAAAAATTTTGTAAGTTTTATTACTTATTTTTACTCTATTTTTATTTATTTTTATTCATTTTTTTATTTTTTCTTATTTCTTATTTATTTTTCTCCTATCAAATAACTTACAATTTTAAATTATTTTTTATTTATTTTTCACCTCTTAATTTATTTCTTAGTTTTTTTTTTCTCTATTTTTCTGCCCTCTATCAAACAAACCCTTACTTCTCTCTGTTCTGTGGAAAAGAGAGTGTGAAATGATTTGCTTGGCATCTCGTTATAAATCAAAGTGGTACTGAAACGTCCCCAGGGCACATCAAATCAGGGTTTTAATTGGCTATTTATTGCGGGAGGAAGTACTAAGCCAAATGGCTTTAATTATTATCGGTATGGTCCCCCATAAATTAAACATGTACTAAACATGAACTAATCAATCAGTCATCTTAATGATGTTTGGATATAGTGGGATGACTAGGTGTATTGTGCTTATCCCTAGTTAATCTTATTTATGTAAGGTACTTTAGAGAAGTTGTTTTTTAACGATTTATGTATCAATTAAAACGAGTAATGTTATATTTTTTTTTTGTAATTTTTTATAAAAATTTTAATATTTTGTAAAAAATATCATAAATAAAGAATAAATATATTTAATGTCTTATAAAAAGATCCAAAAAATTCAATATATAAAAGAATTAATAGGATATGATTACAATGTACGCCCAAAAAAGACATTTAATTGATTTCATTTATTTTTGTTAAAGCAATATTGTCTTTTTAAGATACTTGAAACTCGTTACTTAGTACTACTATCTTATGGATCAGCTAAAGATTAAAGTAGTACATCTTTCTTAAAAGCATTTATTGCTGTCCCCACGCACATTTTGATATCTCCTGTCTTCACTTTAATTAGTTATCTTTCTGTGGTTGTGATTAAGTTTAGGGAAATATATTTCTTGTATTGTTTCAAAAACAATTGCAGGTGTACAGTTAGGATCTAAATTTACTATTCATTTTCTTCTTCTTTTTTCATGAATTGAAATAATAAAATATTAAAATAAAATTATTAATGAGACACAATGTATTTTTTGTTAATACAGAATCTCGATCTTAATTACTTTAGATATAATAATAACCAGAAGAACAGTAGTTAATTTTAAGTCAAGGTATACTTCAACTTTCTCAACTTTTTTTTGTTTGTTAAACTTCTACATTTTTATGTGTATTTCAATTTTCTTTTGATCGGTTTATTTGGTTACTCTTTCATAGAGTTCTTTTAATCCTACGATTGAATAATTTTTGTATGAAAAATTATTTAAATAAATGAGGGTTTAAATTGATTTCTTTTGAGATAATTTGTTTATAACTTTTTGAAAATTTTAAAATATATTTTCTAAAACTAATAAACCAAACATATCTAAAGTATCCGCGGACAATGTAATTTAAATGGACATATGCTTATTTAATCATTTGAGATCTCAAATATGCACTAAAAGCATATCTAACAGAGTGAGTTCTTGATTTTTTATTTAAACTGACTGTTGCAACACAGCGTTGCACTATTACGTATCATTTGGTAGAGAAAAAAAATAGAGGGAGAGAAGAAGTGGTGACATGGATTGTTTGATAGGTGGAAGGGTGAAGAAATTTTTAAAAAAAGTGTGTGACCCACCATTTTTTTTGGTTGCACAAAACATCGAAGAAAAGCATGAAAATTGCACTCACCTTGCTACCAAATCAATTTAGCTGCTGCTACTAAATCAATTTGGTGAGGCTTCTCGTCCTTCTTTTTTGCTGCAATTGATTAGGGGTCGTTTTTTGCTAATAAAATTGATTTAGAGGGGGAGTGGAAGGCTCTCTCTGTTTCATTTATATAATAATAATAATAATAATAAATATTAATATTAATAATAATATTAATAATAAAAATAATAATAATATCAAAAAATTAACTTTTATTTTATTTTTCTTCAACCAAACAACTTTAACTTCTACTCTATTTATTACTTATTTCTTTTTCTTTCTTTTCTCATATCTTCTCTCTCTCTCTTTTTTTCTTTTTATTTTTTTTCTCTCTACCAAACATACTCTTAGAGTTAATATGGGTGAGCCACTTATACGTTAATAATTGCTTCAATAAGTTATGTATTTTTATAGAAAAAGTGGGCCCAAGTTGTATATTAATAGAAGAAATTCAACAAAATCCATATCAATATTTAACTGAAGCGGAAATGCCATAGCAAAGCATAACTAAAATTGTAAAACACTCCATTTTAAATAAAATTTAAATGAGAAACTGAAACAAATTAAACTACAAATTGAACAAAATAGAATCACATGTTGGAACAAATTGAACTACTCGAGCATTTTTTTGCGCGCACATAATGTTGACCCCTCCATTCTGACCACCATGACTCAAGCACTGTCTCTGCTCAGCTACTTATAGTTATTAGAGGTTTGAGTTTACTCCATCAACCTGTGAATAAGGGTGGTAAATGGATAGATTGGATAAATTTTGATCTGGATTATAATGGATGGATTAAAAACAATTCATTAATCTATTTATAAAATTTCATTAAAAAATCTTAAAATCTAATCAATTCATAATCCATTTAATAAAATGCATCTGATTCATCTATTAACATTTTTTTTTATTGATGGATACCCAATCCATCCATAAAATTATTTTTAAAATTAAAAAAATTATGACTATTTTAAAAATGTCTTTTCTCATCTAGTTCACAAAATATTTTTAATTCGGCCTCAACCAAAGTAATTTTAACTTGGTCCTAGCCATAGTATCTTCAACTCAGCCTCGGTTAGAGTATTTTAACTTGACTTTGGCTAGAGCATCTTCACCTCGACCTCGGCCACAACATCTCAGCTTGGCATCGACCACAACATCATTGACCAGAGGATCTTTGGCTCGACTTGGCAATAATTGGAGTATCATCGACTCGACGTCAACAGAAGCATATCGACTCGCATCAGCTAGAGCATCATCAGCTCAGCCTCGACCAAAGCATCTACGGTCGCTTGAACAAAACCGACCAGTGAATACGCCTACTAATGAAAAATGTGTGTAAATTGTTTTAATAAATTTAAGAAAAATTAAATATAAAAAACAATTGAATTGATTTTGATTAATTAAGTGTTAACTAAATGGACCATTGGATTTGAAAATAAGAGCCATTTAATTATATGATCCATTCAATTCGATCCAAGTCTTTTTTATTTTAACAACTAGATGGATTGAATTGAATTTTATATGGATGAACTGGATGGATCACGAATAAATGGATTTTTTGCCACCCTTACCTAACATGACCTAATACATATTGGGTTATATAGGTTAGATTAATGGATTAATCAAATCGAAAATTAATAAAACTAAAATAATTAGGTTGGACATTGTGTTTGGGAATTTTTTATTGACCATAATAAAATATAAAAATATTTAATATTTAATTACTTTTAATTTTAATTTAATTTTAATATTATTTATTTATTTGTTCTTTTTAAATCTAACTTTTAAGACATGATATTTATTTTTTAATTTTTAGTTTTTCTCCCATTTTTTGTGTTTTCCCTCTATTTTTAAATATTTAACCTGATGACAATGTCATGACCCAATTTGATTGTTATCGGATTAGATCAAGTTAACTTTAACAAAGTGAACAAACTCAACCCACGTTCACCTCTAATAGTCATCATGTTATCGTCCACAAAAACTTCAACCTTCATGCATGCTACATATCATATCATTGTGCATTCTCCTTATAATAATTGCTCATATTTGTTAGTCTCAGCTCTATCTTTGATTTGTGCAACTTCTCCTTTTAGAGGTGTTAAAGTAAGCAAACCTAACTCATTTGAATTAATTCACCAAGAGTTGTGTTAAAAAGTGAGTCTACTTAACTCAAATCATTTTTTGGTGAGTCAAGAAAATAACTAAGTTGGCTCAATCCATTATAGGTTGTGGGTTGGCTCACCAAATTTAAAAACAAAAAATAAAATTGATGATATTTTAAAAAGTGAGAAAAAAAGTACAAACAATGAAAAAAATGAAAATTCACATTTTCTCTATTTTCCCATAAAAATAGAATTTGAAAATAGAACTCTACAATGTATGTCATTCAACACAAGTTAAATTACCAAATAAAAAAATATAACAAAACAAGTTAAATTATGAAATTAATTTGCATGTAATTTCCCAAACATTAACACAACAAGTTAACAAGTGAACCTATGTACTCGATAATCTAAAAAGACATTGTGGAAAGAGGTAGTATAGATAGTTCCCTTACCCTTAACTGAAAGAGAGATCATAAGGTAAAAAGTAAATAGTAACCACAATAATGAATACAAAATTAAGTCCACGTTAGGAACCCATAAATGAGTCCTCGTTATATATAAAACTATTAAGAACTAGAAGGTTTATGTATTCAAACTCATAGATAAGTTCATGTATTCAATAATAAGTCCACGGCTAGTGGTGAGGGATATAGGTAATTTACACAGAGTCTTAGGTTTAAAACTCATTATCATTATTGTACGCAGAAAAATTTCCATGTTGTTGACTTCAAGTCCCTCTTGCGATGAAGTTTTAATGATAACAAGCTATCAAGAAACAAATTCTAAGTGTTTTGAACTTATGTTACTGATGACTCTTGCCTTGAGAATGTGATTAAGGTACAAGACTTATCACCATACAAAAGAACTTGTCACCAAGAGCATGAATCAAGCTTGAGAAACATTATTCCTTAGTATGCAACTGTCCAGAAGATTTAAAATGACAAAGTTTGCACTCTAGGAGTAGAAATATAAGAAGGAAAACTTCTAGAAACATATTAGACTGAATATGCTTTTAGAAGATCAAAGTGTAACAACATCATAAATTGTATATGATTAAAAGCGTGAGCAGAAGATGGAATTTGAATAGAAGATGATCAAGTGGTAGCAAGATTAGAAGTTACATATGATTAGAAGTTGTGTCATAAGATGCAAACCGAACAAAGATCTTTAAGAGCAAATCTACATTATTTCAAAAGTAGCACAAATGCTGCATTAAAAGAAACATGCTCAGAACAATACTCAATTACGTGCTAGAAGCAAGGAATCAACTTTTGGATGACATGATGCTAATGCAAATAAGGCAATACAGCCAAAGGAAGATTGCTATACAAGCACTACAATCATTCAAAAGTAGAATGTGAGCATTATGCAAAAACTCCATTTTCTAGAAGTTAGAATCCTGACTAATTTAAAAAATTGTCAAAGAATATTCCATTAAGAAAATCTAGATCAAAACAATTGTTCAAATTAAAAATAAGGATTTCAAATTGAAGGAAACATGTCATCTCATAAAAAGATTCCAAAAGTAAAAGAAATAAACAAAAAATAGTCAAATGCTATTGCAGTGAAAATGACACATCATGCAGCTTCTGAACAACTTTGATTGAGATTCAAACTACTATAAACAACTATATTGAGGTCAAAAACTCTATATAAAGGCCATCACATGAATGAATTTGATGCAAAAAGGAGAATAATATGTTTAAGCATCAAATTGTAGAATTTGTGCTTTTAAAAAGAGATTTTTAGCTTTTGAGAGAACACATTCCTAGGAAAAAACTCCAATTTCATTCTTTATTATTTGTAATATCTTAAGGAGGGTATTTAGGCTCTATATAATAATGTGTATCCGCAATTTGAGTGTTAGAAAGAGCTAACAGTTAGAGTCAATATTTTTGGAGAAGATTGAGACACTCTAAAGGTAAAATAGGAGGATTAATGTTGCTAGAAGGTTTGTACCAAACAAATTAGGTTAGTTAGTGTTGGGAGAACAGCTGTTGAGTTGTGGTTAAGCATGTAGAGACTTGGGAAAAGAATACTGGTTGCTGGAAAGCCTATAGAGGCTTGGGAAAGGATACCCCATGTAATATAGGAGTGATTATAATGATTAAGAATGTATGTAGCTCAAGTGATTTGTGGGTGGACTGGTTTAAAAACTCTCAATACTTTATTTTTTTTCTCTTCTTCTTCTAGAAGTAAGGAACCAACTTGGATGATAAGATGCTGATGCAAACAAGGCAATACAATCAAAGGAAGACTGACATACAAGAACTGCAACCATTCATAAGTAGAATGTGAGCATTATATAAAAAGTTAATTTTTCAAAAGTTAGAATCCTAACAAATTCTAGAAGCTATCAAAAAATATCCCAACAACGAAATATAGTTAAAAAAATTGTCCAAATTCAACAGAAGGATTTCAAATTGAAGGAAACTTTTTATCTTAGAAAAAAGGTTTTAGAAGCAAAAGAAGCATACAAAAAACATAATTAAAGGTTGCTGTAGTGAAAGTGACACACTCTTTAACACATTTGATTCACTAAATAATTCTTTATTACATATTGATTGACAAAAAGCATAATAAGAAATTTTAGAAGACTAAGAAGAAGAAGAACATGCATTACTCGTTGAAGCGCACTTTGAAGTCCAATACTCTTGAATCTTTTGTAGTTCTTCTAGGGATTCTCCCAATAATAAGAGACCACCTACCACAGGTCAAAATCAAAATCCAATAGAACTTCACAAATCACTCCCCCAAAGGTGCAAATTTTCAGTTATTGTAACACTATAACAATTTTACAAATTAGCCTTAGTTTGTTAGTGACGATCATGAAGCTAACTTGACACAAATATTATTTTTTGTTAACGTTTTTTACTTTTTTATCTTGTTTAACTTGTGTCGACCATGTTGTTGCTAAACTAACACTAATAAGTATCAATCTTGGGATCGAGCAAATAACGACAACCATGCTGATGCTATTTAATGTTTTTTGAAAAAAAATATTTTTTATTATTAGTGTTGACACTAGGTTTTAATTTGGGTGTGAATTGAAAATCCTACCCTACCTCCCTCTTTTTTAAAACTTTTTTTTTTAATTTGAAACTCTCACTCTCTTTTTTTCCTAACCTCTCACTCTCTTCGTCTTTCCAATCCATCACTTTCTTCCCTTTCCCTTTTTTTTGTCTTTATTGTTTTTTTTTTTTATCTTGCTGATTCTTTGGTTGTTTCAAGTTCAACTAGATGTTGGTTTAATGGTGCCGAGTATGTCGCTGGTCAGTGGCAGTCCTTTGTGATTTTCTTTTTCTATTTTTTTAAATTTACGCTATGCTTTCTTCTTCTTCTTCTTCTTCTTCTTCTTCCTTCTAACTTTTGATCATTGTTTTCTTGTTGGCTGGAATGAGTTCTTGGTTGCAAATGGCTTGTGGTGGTCCATGGAAGCAGTTGGCGACTCTAGCAGCTTAATTGGAAGTGAATGCTTTGGGTATGGTAAGGCGACAAAGACCACAATGGTAGTGGGATTGATAGGGATTCATTATTTTTCTTTCCTTTTCTTTTGCTTTCTTTTTTTGATGGATTGATAGGGAGGGAGATTTCTAATAGTAGGGTGGGAATGTTGCCTGGTTTAGGGAAAGAGCTCACACACCACCTTTAACAGCATTATTTTTGTTTTGTCCTCACATATATGTGTTGGCTTATGGGTAGCCTAGTTTGTTGTTATTAAACGCTTGTTACTTTTGGCTGACACAAACACATTAGTGTTGACTTTGTTAGGAATGACCTTAAGGTGGTTGTCTTGCTGATGCTAAAGTAACCATTGGCGACTACTTTGCATGATTAAAAGTCAATGCTAATATGTAATTTTCTTGTAGTGTTTGCTACCATATAGTTTTTTTTTGTATAATGTAAATTTAACCATTCCGACCGTTGAATTTGATATTTTATTAATTAAAATAAGTATACGAAATTTCATACAATTCCAAAATTATTTAATAGTTTATTACATCACTTTATTTTAACGTACAATATGATATTGAAATATATGTTAATATTCAATGTTAGATAACATATATAGAAAAATTCAAATAATGTGAAATTTGATATACATGATCAAGAAGATAATATCACATAATTTAACAATTGGATTGGTTAAATTTACATTCTACAAAAGTTATTGAAGATTTAATTTAACTAACTTTGATAACTGATGTCAACGAATCTTAACTATGTGTGTGTGTGTGTGTGTGGATTTTCTAACGTACACCCACTTATTTTTTAGTTAGAGTACTTTAGCAAATTACACCATTGGTGTATTTTAAGATAATTCAAGTTATAACTTGCTAATATACTCTAACGTACTCTAATTAAAAAAAAATAGGTATACGTTAACAAATGCTTGTGGAATTTGTTAATGTACACTCGCTTGTTTTTTAATTGGAGTACATTAGCATATTATAACTAGGATTATCTTAAAATACACCAATGATGTAATTTGCTAATGTACTTCAATTAAAAAATAAGAAAGTGTACTATATATATATATATATATATATATTTTAGTATTTCGACTATTTTGATAATCGGAACAACTTTGATGACACTAATTCAAACTTTAAGTGTAATATTTCGACTGGAAAAGAAAAGGAAAACATGTGTCGTTAATCAAGGCAAGAGATGATTGAAAATGCAAGAAAACTGTATGATTATACTATTCTGTTCGCTCACATAACATTGTGATTTGTGTAAGAGTAGTGAAAATAATTACAAAAATTTCTGGTAAAGTAGCATAGACGAGTGAATTCAAAAATTGGGAGAAAAAAACCATGATTTCCATTTAATCTTTATATGTTAGTTTTTATTCTTTATTTTGAATAAAATGAGAGAACAAGAGTTCAAACAAAGTGATTTGTTTTATTGCATCACAATAATATTATTTTGTTATATTATTGTCTTTATAAATAAGTTTGTCAATGAAAATAATCTTTTTTTGTGTGAAAATCCGTACGTATGAGTTTTTTTATTGGTTGATTATATATTTCAAAAGCCTAGGATGCTTATTTGGAGTTTCACGTTTAAATTTTGAGTGTTTAATGTACCAAACGTAAATACTAATATTTTGTTTTTATAACTGTTATACTCCAAATTAACATTGCACATTATCAATTACGCTTTAAAAATTATAATCAATGAAATAAATACTAAAACAATTATTCATAAAAATATAGATTTCTTATCTGACACCGGTTATTTATTTTTAAATTAATTAAAATGTGATAATGCTGAATTGAATTGAATTAAAACTCAAGATTACTCTAAAATTATATGGAAACATTCTAACAACTTTGAGGAACTTTTTTTGGGGGGGGTTGATTCAGGTCAGGAGGCCAGATTTTACTCTTGCTTTGTACAGGTGCTATTTGTTGTTAGGAAAAATAAAATAAAAAACTCTTGTGAACTTGAAAATTAATATATTACCGGTTATGTTTAATTATAAAGTACCATTGAATTAATCTGATAATATAAATTAAATTTTTTGGCCAGATATTATGAACTGATGATTTGTATTTAGTACCTACTATTAGAGTCCACAAAATTTACTATCAATTTTTTTTTGGCTCCATTATTTGATACTTTTGATAGTGGGCTGTCTATTAATACGTTACGGTGTGGACTCGTATTGAAGCTCGACCTTGACCCGTCTTATAGGGATCTAGGAAAGGCCTGGTATGGATGGGCCACAAATGTAACATAGTTTGTGGACAATTGCTAAATACACTTTCTGAATTGCTAAATACACCTGCCTTTTTGTTTTTGGTTTTTTTTTCCCCCCAAAACGCTCCTTTCCAGAAACTAAGTTCTGAAATGCATTAAATTTTTAACACTCTTGAAAATTAGTTTCCAAGAGTGTTAAAAATTTAACCCATTTCCGAATTTAGCTTTTGGAAGTAAAATAGGAGGTTGAAAATAGCGTGGATGTACTTTCTCTCTCGTGGGTGCTTCTCTGTTCATTTCTTTCTTTGGGGTTTCTTATGCTTCTGGTTCGGTCTAGACACATGCCAACATTCAGCTAAGGCTTAAAAATCTCAATAGCCATAACGTAAATCAACATTGCGTAAAAGATAGAGAGAAGAATACACTGAGCAGAGAAATTGAAAGAAATTAATGTTGAAAAATTATATCAATTATGAAATATTATACATACAAATATGTAGGGGTGAGTGGGTGTGCGTGTAGTGATTTTCGTCCCGCTGCAACCAACAAAATGTCTAAAATACGTAAATACTACATACATAAATATGTAGGGCTTGGTCCTTTTCCATCCGATTCCCGGGTGACCCTTGATGACACTACCACTGCAGCCAAAGGTATCAGCATGTCAATGCTAATATTTGGTAGTCATATGCAAAAAGTGCAATATATATGCATAGATTAGTGGTGAAAAATCATATAAACATGAAAGTAAATATGTACGAGCAGCAGGTGTACGCGTGTGGTCATTTTCGAATCGCTGCATATATTAGTATAATATCAATACTAATATTAGGTAATCGCGTGACTGCTTTTACTCCTATTAAATAGCAATATTGGAAAAGTGTAGGCCCCAAAATGAAAGGAAATGCTAAATGGTTCTTGCTATTGCTAATCATTTTTAATTGGATAATATTATGTCCATTTAAATTTTTTATAATATTTTTTGTAATTTAATTTTTTTATTACATCACTTATCTTTTATCTCTTTTATTTATTTCAAAATATATTGCAGAATTTGTTGTATGAATATCGTTATCCTTTTATTTCAATTTGTATCAAAATTATGAACAACAAAATTTCTATGAATAATTCATATGTTTAAAATTGAATTAACCCCTGTTTGTTTTTTCAATAAAAAACATTATTTTAAAATTTTATAATAATTGAACAATTTTTTAAAAGAAAAGCTTAAAATATAACTCATATTCAGGGTATAAAGAGAAAATATTGCATTAGTATAATTCTTTGTATAACAAAAAGAGAGATATGAAGAGAAAAGTGTGAGTATGATTGACGTGTTAGGGAGTGAAGGAAATTATAACATTCCTAAATTGATTCAATTATGTAGATACATTTATAACATACGCTCTATCATATATAAATAAAAGAGAAAATAAAAATATACAGCTAGATTGAGTACTTGTACCGGAGAGAGATTTATCTTTGGTCAAATCTTCACTAAGGAATAATAAAGTAACAAAGAATGTGAGAATGACTGTTGTCTTTGTAAGGGATAATTTATTTTAATAATGTTATTTTTGTAATTAGAGAACATAAAAGGGAAGTAAGTGGAAGAATCATAATAGTTTGGTATCCTTTCCTTGTTTAATAGTTGCTGCTAATATTAATTAACTTGTGTTTCTGAATTTTATTCTTCATCTTTAGATGTGATATTGTCTCTTATTATACTTTTCTTCTTCTTATGATAGGGGTGCATATACAAGATTGTCTTAAAGATGTTGGCCTCAAGACTCAAGAGATTATGGGAGCTATTACTTATTGTTTTCAATCTGCTTTTATTCTTAAAAGGTAAATCTTAGATAAAGTAATAGTCATTAATGAAATGGTTGATCTAACAAAGAAGTTGAGACAGGACTGCTTAAATTTTAATATACTTTGAAAAGACATATGACTCTGTCAATTGGAGTTTCCTCGATGATATATATTTTTGTATTCATGGATTAATTTATGCCTGTTTTTCTCTAGATATATCACTGCTTATGGAAATCCTACAAAAAAGTTCTAATTTAGACGGGTCTTAAGCAAGAAGGATTCCCTAACCTTTTTCTTCTATTCTTGATGGTGGCAGAGGATTTAAGTGAATCGCTATATTACATAGTCTCTAAAATGTTATTTAGTGGCTTTAAGGTAGGAAATGAAAAGCATGAAATTGCTTTCTTACAATATGTGGGTCATTCCTTGTTGGTGGATGAAGCATGATCGAAAAATATTGGGCTATGAAAGTAATTCCGTAGTGCTTTGAGCTTGTATTAGGTTTGAAAATAAATTATCAGAGAAGTAGTTGTATTGGGTTTGAAAATAAATTATCAGGAAAGTAGTTTCATTGGTGTAAATGTGGAAGATTCATTTTTTCTTTCAACCTCTGAATTCTTGAATTGTAAAATTGGTGGCTTACGATTCAAATACCTTGAGCAACTATTTTTAAAATAGGACTGGTCATTAAATTGGCAAAAACACCAAATTAAGATTCAAAAATTTAATTGTAATCGAATTAGTAATAATTAAATAATAATTTTAAAATTTTTAAAATTTTATATTAAATAATATATTAATATTAAACTACTAAAAAATTATATGTACCATAAAGCCAACGATCTAGTTATGCAATGAGGAGCCAACACACAAAACAAAACAAAAAAAAGTAATATTTAAACCCTAAAAATAAGTAACTATACAAATGAATGGAAAAGTAAACATCCGATTTCCAAAACATAAAACCACCTATCATTGTAATAATGAATGAGCAACAAAGAAAGAGACCAATGGAAATGGAATTTTCTGTGATTTGTGTCTTGACTCCTAAATGCAATTGCAGCCGTTGATTAGAATTAAAAAACACATACAAAGGAGTTGTTTGATTCTTTTCTCACTTTTTTTTTTTATAAGAAAAACTGTTTTTAAAACAATTTTACACTACTTAATAATCGATTTCTTATTTAAAATCTATTAAGTTTTGAAAAATATTTTCAGAATAAGTGTTTTTAGAGACCAAGAAACAGAAACAACTTAGAGATGTTTTTCCGTTCCTTTCTCTTATTTCCTTCAATTGCTCTATTAAAGTGCTTTAGAGACAATTGGAAATGTATGGACCCTACAAAAATTGCAATCTCATGGCCATTGTTAGAGAGCACCGTTTAAAGCAAATATGCATGTAGAAGCACAACATCTTGTGTAATCAACAAGATCTCGGATGTGGTATTTTTTTCTCTTATGTAATATGGTGTTGTCATTTATTTGAGACCTGTCCCCTTTCAATTAATTAAAATTTGGTATTGGTTTTTGGTTGTTTGGGTTTTGTTACGGTTATCTTAAATAATTTAGTCGATCTTTATATGTAATTTCATGAGATGGTTCGCTTGATAAAGGGAAAGAAGATGTTGATGAGGCACACTGTTCTTTGGGCTCTCCGTTACATAGAAATAGTGTTGTTTTCAGAGATAAATGTAGTTTATAGGTACTGTGGAATTGATTAAGGTTTGATATTAGACTTGATTTGTTTCTAAAGCTACTAGGCCATGTATTTCCTTTTCTACCTGTACTTTTTTTAATGTCATTTTGTTTATAAAAAGTACTTATTTTTATATTTTTAAAATTGTCAAATTATTAATGATTTTCAAATTCTCTTTTATGTTTAAGATTTCAAATTCTTAATAACCTTAATTACTTTAAATTTGTTCTTTTTAACAATTTTTTTTTATCTCAAATACATAACTCTGAAAAGTGCTAGCACCAATGGCCGCGATGGATTAGTATGGCATTCAAAAGTAAACTCTATGGTCTAATTATAAAAGAAAATGCTTCAGTACACAATTAATGTAAACTTCCCAAGCAACGAGAAAAACTCTTGCTAGCTAGGGCCAGAAATAGTTCGGTCATTTCAAAAAAAGAATGAGTCAGCCACACTCAATTTCCAAATGCTATATCGCTTTATATCGTGAATAGAATTGACAAAAGGTTGAAAGACTAACGTTACTCATGTCACAAAATTTTTATAATAATTTCCACACACTCTTTTTATTATTATTATTATTATTATTTCTCTATCACATTACGTATTTTTATCATACGTATACACTTGTTTTTCTATGTGTAGAAACGTTAGTTAGGTTGAAAAGACGAATTACAACCATACTGTCGTTCTAAACACGCGAGATATATTGTCTCGACCAAAGGTAGAAAACTCTTCACCAAGTTTCAAGAATAGGAACTATATTTTCTGAGTTTTAGGTAGATAATTTTTTTCATAAACACTTATAGAAAAAGAAAATAACAAAGAAAAATAAATTTTAAAAAAACTTTTTTCATAATTTAAAATTAGCTAATGCATTAGTTAAAATAACTTTCGAAAAAGCTAAATGAAAAAAGCTTCTACAAATTAACTTATGTATAAGTTAGTTTGAGTTTATGAGAGAAGTTAATTCATTTTTCCTTTTTATTTTTATTTCTTAAAAGTACTTAATAAGAAATTTATTCAAATAAGAACTTAGACAAGCGAGCTATATTGTCTCCATAATACCTTGAATATTTAGTGATTCAACTTCTTGTTTGATCCACTCAGCGTCCTCTAGTTCCGCAGAGTCAAGTTCAGCACCCCTTGTTATTAAGAACATTTGGAGAGAAGCCGTCAACTGGACCAACTGGTTGTATTTATCTTCAAGAACAAGTTGTGCATCAACAAGCTTCATTTGCACACGTTCTTCACGCCATAGCTCAGCCATTTGCATCATCTTCCTCTCTTCTTCCACTTCCTCGGAAATTCTTTTGGAATCCCTCAGTATTACCTTAAGCTTAGCCTTGTCTTCTCCCATTTGCATGGCTAGTTCATCACACAATTCCTCCATTAGCTCTCTTTCTTTCTTTTCTTTCTCGTAGTTTATCATAAACTGCTTGGCTAATGAGTTGGCTTCAGCCAGTTCATGTACCAATTGGATATTAAGCAACTCCGTGCTCTCTCTGCTTCTTCTTTCTCTTTCCAACTTACCCTTTAAGTCATCTAACGTTGCCTTAATCTTCTGGCGTTCCCTGTGCTTCCAGAAGATATTTTCCTCTTTAAGACTCCGCAAAAATTGTTCAACATTTTTCTTGACGGACTTCTGTTCTGCTTTAAGTTTATTGATGGACCTTTGAGCTTCAAGGAGTTCTTCTGGCAAAGTTGTGACAGCAGAGTTATGGTCACCTACTAAGTTTTTGTCTTCGAGAAGCTTTCTGCTATGAATCATAGTAAACTCATTGAATGCTTCATTAAGATTAGGGTTCCATTTTGTTGCCACCTCTTTTGAACCTTTGAGACGTGGCGTTGAAGATTCAAGCTGAGAAAAAAGAAACCCACAGTGAACATAGATATTAGAATAATCTGAATACTGTTGTCAGGAGGAGAAACATATGTAGTGATAATATGTTTAAGTTTCATTTCATACTTTTTATGGACCAATATTCAAATATTATTAATTATTTTCAATTCATAAATTGATTAACGTAAAATTAATTGAAATGGTAAAACTTTAATTAACCCAAGATGTTGTCGAAGCTTAATATATAATTATACATTCAAGCTTTCGGGAATAGATAATGGAGGTGAGCTTCATAATCCTAGCCTGACTAAAAATCTAAATTGCCTTCCAGTCTCAAGTAGTTGATGCAATGTAAATAATAATGAGCATGTAACTTGTACCTCACGTCGAAGTCCATTTATTGAACGCAAGATGGTTATTGGCCTTCTTAGCTGATCTTTAGTCTCTCCAAATTTTTCTTCAGACTTGTGATGCTGTGGAAACGTGATCTTTACATTCCCATTAGCCAGCGGAAGCGAACACGGACGTGGATATGCGATCGTTAGACAATGAAAATTGAAAGAGGGGGGAGGAATTAACCCACAGAAATATTATAAACTAAAGCCAACGACAAAACTAAGTTAAATAAAAGTGTAGTGTCTTGCCACTTGATTTATTAATAAATTATCCAGCTTTTACTCCTCAAAAAAAAAAAAAAAAAAAAGCGTAGTGTCAAATGCTAGAAAGCACTGACACGACTCCTCAATGGCATGTTGGCGTGTCCGACATTGTTTGAACTCACTTCTTAGACACGTGTCGGACGTTCTTCCATATTTACAACAAGTTAAGAACGAATTTGCTTCAAATGAAGAAAAAAACATGTGAAGAACCTATTAGAGTCAATAAAAAAAATACGTAAGGTCAAAAAAGTGTGAGTATCATTAGTGATGGGTGGAGTGATATTCGGCTAGAAGACCTCTCATTAATTTCATGGTTGTCACAGATAGTGGACCCATGTTTGTAAAGGTTATAAATTGCTCCAGCAAGATGAAAGATAAAAATTTCATAGCCAAACAAATGAGAAATGTAATTAGAGGTTAGGATGTCCAATGTGGTGCAAATTGTGAGTGATAATGTTATTATATGTAATGCAGGTGGTTTAATCATTGAGTCAGTTTCCTTCTATTTATTGGATTTCTTTTTATTTACACACCCTTGCTTTGAAAAATATTTGTGCTACTAAGAATACCAAAAAAAAAAAGGTTGTTTATCATACATGCTCTTGGATCACAAATTGCAAAAGATGTCATGTTTATTAAATACTTTATGAGATAGTCAATTTTCAATACTTTCAACTCATTAATTGAAGTTGCTTTCCATTTCTCCAATATGATTTGTCTCTACTATAATAATGCTCAAGAGCTTTAGGCACTTGAAGAAGGGACTCCGAGAGTTGGTTATTAGTGAGGAATGATTTTCTTACAAGGAAAGTAGCATTGTAAAAGCTAAATTTGTGGACACTTTGTTGGATGATATTTGGTAGGACAATGTTGATTATATACTCTTTTTCACTAGTCTCATTTATGATGTTCTTAGAAGAAAGGATACAAAAGCTTCATCTCTCTATTTAGTATATGAAATATGGGATTTAATGATTGAAAAGGTAAGGAAAGCCATATCTATCGACATGAAAGAAAGGTGAAAAGTGAAGAATCAACCTTTTCTAAGGTTATGCACTTCATATTAATTGATCATTGGACCAAAAGTAGCACAGCTCTCCATTGTTGAGCTCATTTCTTTAAACCCAAGGTGTTAAATTATATTCTTAAATATAACTTTCAATGCTTAAATTTTTTAGTTACATTTCTATAAGTTATATTAAATTTATAGCCATATTTTTATATTGTAGATATTATAGTCTTGAATAACTAAGTGAAGATTCTAATAGAGTTCCTTTACATCAAGACATAGATCTTACTTGTGAAAGGATGAAATGCTTCAAAATATACTTTATTAATGTAGATATAAGGAGACAAGTGAAAGTGGGGTTTGCAAACTTTTCAAATGGAAGGAAAGGTTTTCATGATATTGATATTCTTAAGTGATAGGGGTAAGAAGAATGCAAAATCTTGATGGCTTGTTCACAGTGCTCATGCTCCAATACTTCAAAAGATTGCCTTTAAGTTACTTGGGTAGCCATGTTCATCATTGTGTTATGAAGGAAATTTGAATATGTACTCTTTTATATATTCTATAAAGAGAAATAAGATGATACCACATAAGACAAAAGATCTAGTATTTATTCATGGCAATCATTAATTATCCGCTTTTAAGAAATTCTCCACAATATCACCAGGAAAAAAACAAAAATGTGTGATATAGCGAAAGATGAATTTGTATCACTAGATGGGTGTGACATTCTTGAAATTGCTATTTGTCTCTTGACGAATTGAAACTAGAAGCTATGTTTTTCAATTATGATGATCAAGGATGTCACCAACTCTAGATTTTGTCTTTTACTTTTTGAGACAAATAGCAAAATGATGCTTTTTAACATTTTATTTCTATGAGACTCACTATTGTAGGACTTTTTTTTTTTTTTGATAAAACATTATTGTAGGACTTAACTAGTTATCTTAAGATATATGATTCATCTTCTCATCTTAAGATTTTTTTTGTAAAGATTACAGTGTGAAATGATCCCTCTTAGTATTATTTTTGTGAGGTATATTTCTAGATTACAGTGTCTTGTCGGAGTCATTTGACTTGTTTCTTTATGCTTGCTATGGTCAATGACATAAAACAAAGTTCGAGTTGGAATTCGGAAACTAGCATAAGCAGGAATAATTAAGCATATGTCTAATTATAGCAGGATCATGAGAAGTTGGTCTTTCAAAATTAGCAAATTAAATACCAAAACTATCTTAAAACCAGAATATAAAGCCTACTCATAAAATAACCAACAAAGAGTCTAAACATTAACATAATCTCTGAAGTTAATTGGAAGGCAATCACTTATGCATGCATGCTGATTCATTGTTAGTAAACTTAGGTTTTGTTTCTTCAACATATAAATATCAAAATGCAACCGTGAAAATATTAATCATAAAAAATAAGACAAAAGAAATTCACATTATAATTTATATTAACCAGAAAAAAGAAGAAGGGTGATTGGGTTTTGATATCAGTAATCACTGGATCACTGTATCGTACTGGTTTCATCCAAGTGAGGCGGATTTTAATGGATAAAAAACAAACGGTTCCTATAGCAATTTTAACGCAACAAGTATGAACAAAACACAAAGGCTTTGGTGATATTTTCTGATTGGTTCAGGAACGTTGTATTTCATCTAATGAATCATTATAGTTAGTTGTTTTGGGTGATTTTGGTGTGTTTTATTACATAAGATGGTTAAGGAAGTCCGGATAAACTTTGACCCTAACATAGGGTGGATTTAGCGGGAAAGAGAAAAGAGATAAGAAGAAAAGAGAAAACACAGAGGAAAAAAGTGATAGATATAATAAGTGATCTCATAAAGAAAGAAAAGAGATAAGAAAAAATGAAGTAAAAATGAGATGGAAGAGAAAGTAAATAAATGTTTATAATTTTTCTTTAAGGACTGACATTAGTGACTTTTATTGATGAATTCTGTACGAGTTTGAGTACTGTACTCAAATTTTAATACCAATTTATTTGTTTACAAAAAAATTATACCAGAATTACAACTTTACAACCTGAAAAATTAACTTTTAAACTTTCTTTGACAAGAAAAGGATACAAAGTTTACTACATATTAAAGGGGTGTGTTTCGGATTTTAGGATTCTACAGGAGCATACACTGAAATCTACATTAAAATGTTATAGAAAAATGAAGCAATCGTGGACAGTTCTTTTTCAGGAAATTCTGGACGAAATTTGTCCCACCAAAGGTATCAATTTGTGCGTGGTGGATTACGCAAACAAAATCTAATCTCAAAAGAGGCATATCACAACAACATTTGAGCAGCAGCTGTATTTTGTAATCATGTTGAGGAAACAGCTTCTCACCTCTTTGAATGCAGCTTTTCTTATTCTATTTAGTGTAGTTAATTATTACCACTGGTTGGGTTTATAGGTTGTTCTTCTCAAGGATTGCAAAGGTCATTACCTACAACATATGTGGGGAAGGCGTAGCAAAAAAGGTAATGAGGCTTGGTATACAATTTGGTTTGCAGTCATCTGATCCTTACGGTTATTAAGAAATTATTTTGTCTTCAGAAATGGGATTTTGGATAGAAATAAGTTGTTGGATCGTGATCACGGAGTTTGGGTCCCGTCTAAAAGTTTGATAGTTTTGTATTTTCTTTTATGTTAGGAAAGAAATAATAAGAGAAAGAAATAAAAATGATAGAAGTAAAAGACAATTAGACTAGAAAAGGAATATTATTTGGATTGATGGAAATTAATAAGAAATAAAAATATGGAGAAAGTTCTTTTTATTTATTTACATGAGTGGAAAAAAGAGTCGATAGAAATAAATTGTATAAAAAATATTTTTATACTGATTAAAAAATTAAATTTAATCTAAAATTAAAAATTTTATTTCATTATTTTTTTAAACATAAATTATTTTTTTTAATTTTTGTATTACAAAGCAAATTATTTAATTTTTTAAAATTATTTAATTTTTTAAGAAAATAAAAAAGAGAGTTGTTCTCCCCCTTTTCTCTCTAATTTTAATTTTTGGGAGAGGTTGTGTGTTTCCTTTTTATTTTTCTCTTAAAGAAATAGAAAAATATAGCATTTTTATACTATTTCTCAATCTCCTTTCAGTTAACAAATAATGTGTTATGTACCCATGATTTGTTTAAATTACTGTGACTCTCAGATTAGGTTGTATTGAAGGGTTCGGTACTCGATTTTCTCCTGTTCTGTTAATGGAGCTATTCAGCCTATTCTTAGGGTTCTTTTTTAAAGCACGTTAGGGTCTGTGGGTACTGTGTCAGCCCAGATTAATAAAGGAGGTAAACGGTCGTTCTTTTCTTTTTTAGGCTTTTAGCCTTTTATTAAAAGAGGGAAAAAAGACTTGCAATGTTGCACAATGACAAGAGTTATATTATATGGGTTAAACATGTTTTTGGTTCCTATAAATATAAAAAGTTTGTTTTTAATCTCTTATTTCAAAATTGTTTATTTTTGGTTTTCTATTTTCAAAAATGTGTCACATTAAATCCTTAGTCACTAACTCCGTTAATGTAGTTAATGAAGATGCCACATTAGTACTGTACATGTGGGTATTTTAGATGATGTGACATTTATGTGATTGCCACGAGGCAAATAATATATTTTTTTTGTTCCTATAAAATTTTAAAAGCTTGATTTTAGTTCTTAAAAAATTTAAAAGTTTGGTTTTAGTTCTTACAAAATTCAAAAGATTGGTTTTAGTCCCCACAAAATTCAAAGTTTATTTTTGTCGTCATAAAATTCAAAGTTTGCTTTTTAATCCTTGTAAAATTTAAAGTTTGATTTTAGTTCTTAATTCAAAGTTTCATTCACTGACACTTTGACCTCACCACCAACATCACACAATATCATTTAAACGACCATTATGGATTAACACCCTTTAATAGCTAACAAAAGTTCCAACAATTAGAGCTCTAATTCAATAACATATGCAAAATTCTAATACTAAAGAAATATGAGACCAAGCATTGCAACGTTGATAGTTACTAAAGAGTGTTAGGGAGTATGCATTAGAGGTTTTAGTGTCCAATTTGGATTTAGGTTATTTGTTTGTCGTTATATAAGGCCACATGATTCCTCTTTGACCTTTGATGTTAATCCCTAATAATAGTTTGAACCAAGATTTTTAAAATTGGATTAGTCATTGAATCAGTGAAGGCAATGGTTCAAGGATCAATGGTCTAATTATGATTGAATCATGGTTAAACCTGAATAATAAAATAATATTAAGCAATATTGAAAAAAATAACATATATTCATAACCATAATATTATTAGTAGGGGTGACCGTGAGACAGGTTGAGATAGGTTTACATTTTTTCCTACTCAACCTAAACTTTGTTAGGATCATTTATGTGAACCTAAATCGAACTCAATAGAGACCTAACAATATATGGACAAAACTGGGTAAATCCAATTTATTAACTTAATACATCAATATTAACATTTTGTATAGTTAAATCGTATAATAAAAGAAGTTTTATACAATAAATAATATCATTATAAATATAATATGAGGATTAAAATTTGAATTTTATGGAGACTAAAATCAAACTTATAAATTTTATAGGGACTAAAATCAAATTTTAAAGTTTATAGAGACTAAAATCAAACTTTTAAAATTTTATAGGACAACAAAAATATTACTTGCCACGTGGCAACCATGTGGATGCCACGTCATCTAAAATGCCTACGTGTATAGTGCTGACGTGACATCTCTGTTAACTACATTAACGAAATTAATGACTGAGGGTTTAATGTGACACATTTTTGAAAATAGAGGATCAAAAGCCGACGATTTTGAAATGAAAGACTAAAAACGAACTTTATATTTATAGGGACCAAAAATATGTTTAACCCATATTATTTTAAAATTTTAATTAAAATATATTAATATTATGTAAAAGTATTTTATATTATTATTTTTAAAAAAATTAATTTTGTAAAAATTATTTTAAATATCATATTTGAAATAATTTCTAATTTATTGATAGTATAAAAAATTTTAAATTGACAATATATAAAAAACAAACTCTTATTTTAATATCTTAGGCATACTATATTTTAAAATTTTAAAATTTAATAGATATGTACTGTCAATCATTTAAAAGTTAATTTTGGTGTGATTTTTATGGTGATTATTATTAAAGTCAATAAATTTATCATACATAATAATTTGTAATTGAATAATAATGTAAAAAAAAATTCATTGTCAATGCATTTTTTTTCCTCTTATTTTTTATCCTTCATTTTATGAGATATGCATTTTAAAATACTTTACAAAAATTAAATGAGTTTAATAACTATACACTATCGGTGTAAAAAGTTTTACATTGTCAACCAATCACAAATTACTGTTGTTATGACTTTTAAGACAATTATTATAAAAGTCAACAAATTTACCATACATAATAGTTTGTAATTGAATAACAATGTAAAACAGTTTTACACTGACATTCTATAGCCTATTTTCTCAAATTGAATATACAATAAACATGGTCTCAATATTGTGTAGAGAAATATTATTCTTGACATGTGACATATGACTTACATAACATTAACATACCTGAGTCATGGAGGAAGGAAACGAGCCACATTCGAAAGCAGCGGCGCCACTCCTTGAGAGTTGCATAAACTGCAACTGCCAGAACCCAGCAGCGAGCTTCCTCGCCGAAACCTCACTTTTGCGGAAACCCTCGCGAAAATTGACAGGGGAATTAGTACTGCAATTGCTATCGCCAGAGTGTTTCTTCTGAGTGCCCCTGCGGCCAAGGGCGATCGTCACGGCTGAATTTCGATGTTTTCGGCGACCAGGTATCGCCTGGATAACGTTGTTGCTTGACGCCATGAACAGAAATGCAAAGAACGCTTCATAGACGTATAGGTTCAAAGAAGAAGAAAGAGAAAGTGAAGACGTGGGAGAATTTAAACAAACGAAAGTAGGTTTGCATTTAGGAATGTTTCTGTCTGGTGAGCGGTCACTTGCTGATCCAGTGATCCCGTATTTATCGTATTTGCATAATTGCATTTTTGAATTTAATTTATTTTTTCTCCTTTTCTTTTATTCGTGGATAATGTTAACTAATAAATACATATAATATAAAAATGATTTCATATTTCTTTATTTTGTAATTAGTATTAGTATCTTTATACATTCTTAGCCAGACTGGCTTATTTTTTGAATTATATTATTTATATAATATTTTATTTTATTTTATATTACACCACTTATTTTATCTTATATTTTTTTATCTTTATTTTTATTATATAAAATTATATCAATTTATTGTATAGTTTAATTTCTCTAATAACTCATTAGGGTCAGCTTCGTGATAAAGAGTTTAAATACTTTGTATGAGATTACATGTTCAAACCTAAGCACTATCATGTTTGATCAATAACAAATACCAAAATCTACTTCTAACAACAATAACTGTCTTGTATATCTTATTAGTAGGGTTACATAGATCACACAATATTACTAGATTTGATTAAAAACAAAATTCTTAAGAGTTTAATAACTATACACTATTTGTATAACACATGGATCCTTTCTTGTGTAATCACATGCTCATCTTAACATACTCATTTCTATTGCTCTTACTTTTTTTTCCAACATCCATTATTTTATATAGAGTATGACTTGTACAACAGTATAATAAAACTTTTCTTTGAACATGATGTATATTTTGTGATCACAAATAAACTCTATTTTTTTATTTTTTTTTTGCATTTTAACTGCTCAACTTGTATCTTGAGTGTGATATTTTTAATAATTCCTCCATCGTTTTATAATATTAATATTAAATATTTAAACTTAGAAACTGTCTTTTCTATTTTTCACCTTCAAATCATTTTTCTCTTACTCTTTTTGCTAAAATTATAATACATATATTGTCTTACTCCTATCTAAGTAATTTTTCTCTTATTTCTTAATAAGGTTATAATACATATACTCTATGTTATTCAACCTTAAAATGTATATATATATTATTTTTTTTTGGGTAGAGACTACCGATGTTTTTCATTGAAGAAAATCCTGTTAAAGTTGGATAAAACTATTGTGAGCGACAAAATTCTTCATTCGAGTGTTTAATGCTGCTACACATCTAACTTAAAATATTTGAATTTGACAAGCCTAAACTCAGAAGTCTAATTTTTAATCAGGACTGCAATGTTTAGTTACATAGGATTTTATTTTCCCCCACCTAAATCAATTAAGAAGAGCGGGGAATGTGGATCCTGCCCCTATAATATACTCGCTTTAGAAAAAACTTCCTTTATCGTTAGAAGTACGTACAAGGTCTCTGTCTCCCTTTTTCTTTTTCTTTTTTTCTTTTTTTTTGTGAGAAACAATGACATTAAAATCTAAAATCCACGAGAGAGTACAGAATTAGAGAGATCCCCAAAAAGGGCCAGGGATATGAAATTCGGACAAAGTCAAAAAAATTTACAAGGATGTATGAGATTATGGCTATGAGCTGCAAGAAGATCAGCTATACAATTACCTTCCCTCAAAGAATGAGACCATCTGACAGAGCTAGCCATCTTCAGAGCACAATCTTGCAGCTATACAATTTTTTTTATTATTATATGGCTGATTTCATATTTATTTAGAGTTTAATGACTATACACTGTCAATGTAAAAAGTTTTATACTGTCAACTAATCACAAATCACTGTTGTTAAGATTTTTAAGGTAATTATTATAAAAGTCAACAAACTTACCATATATGGTAATTTATGATTGGATGACTATATAAAATAACTTTACACTGTCAGTGCATAGCCTATTTACTCATTTATTTATTTCTCCCCTTACTGTAAAATTGTCGTGAGAATATAGAGTGAAAATAGTAATACCCATCTATGTTAGCCACACGCAGCATCACTACAACAAAAAAAAGATCTTTAGCAATAAATATTGCTCTTAGCAACAATAAAAATGGCCACAAAATATTTTGACAATTACTCAATGGTTATTGTGTTCGCATGCTAGTAAAGACTCTTATAATGACCGTTAAAGATATAAGGATTTTAATGATAGTTTTTACTGACATTTATAATGGCCATTAAAATTGACTTTTAGATGTCTCTATTTACTGACTTTTCACTAGTATCATTAAAAATTCAAGGAGAATTTTCTTAACCATTATTATTGTTGGAAAAAGTTACTCGAATTTGAGACCATTAATTAAATTAAAACAACTTTTCACCAGTTGATTTACGTGCTTGGTAGTGTTTTTGTTTTTAATAATATAGATGATTTAATTATCAATTTTTTTTTATAAAATTAATATTAACTCATAGAAAAATTAAATAACAATAGAGATTTACCAATAAACCAATTAAAAACCTTTTCAAAAATAAATAAATAAATAAACCATCTAAAAAGTTTCTAAAACATAAGTTGATGCCGAAAAGGCCGATGTGCTGGTATGAAAATTGATTTTTGCAGGTTCCAAAAATTGAAGCCATGCATTACATATTTACGGCCTCTCAAGTGCAATCTAAAATTAACCCAATGGAAGAACAAGTTATTTTTTATGAAATTCTATTCTGAGCTCTTGGATAAATCAATTAAACATTGCACAAATTCACCATCGAGGAATGTGCTCAAACACTGAGTCACACACACATATATATAGTAGAACGTGAATTCGTGTAATGTGATGGTATATTATGAAATGAGAGCAATTTTATTATGTATAAAAAATAATTGATAATTTTGTTAATTTCTTATATTATGAAAAAAATATTTCATAGTAGTAAAAATTTCTGCAATAAGACCATTAATTACTATATTGTTATAAAAAAAATAACATATCAATTAGATACAAACTTATTACTTATTCAATGCTAGCAATTTATTATCTAACATACTTTATACTATTGATTGAAATTTGTTGAAAATTACAAAATTGTGTCTCACTCTTTATTTAAAGCACCACACTCACGATTTTGTAGTTTTCAATAAATTTTGATCAATAAAAAAGTGTGTGTTAGAGAATGTGTTGCTAGCACTTCTCATAAGATAAAATAGAAGATAATTAAATGTATTTATTTTCCAATACAACTACAAATTTAAATTTTACGATGTTGCATGCTTGAAGTTGAAAAGTTTTTATAGATGAATTAAATTATATAACAAAAAGACTTAAAGACTTAATGTTTTAAATTCCAACAAATATGGTTCTATCTGATTTTAGTCTTTGCAAATTTTTTTGTTATTTTTAGATTCCTAAATTTTTTTTAGTATTTTTTTTTAGTTCTCACCATTAACTTTAGTTAATTTAGTGTTGATATGATTAACAAAATAAAAGATATTAATTAAGATAATTAAGGTGATGAAAAATATTTTAAATTAAGACAATAAAATTATCTTTAGGTATGTAATTCAATTAAGTAATGAATTTATTATTTTATATAAATAAGGTAATTACATATAATTTACTTTTATAGCTTTTTTAATTTTTAATATATTAAGAACAATGATTTTTATTGTTTTTAACATTATTCTTACTTTTCAATTCACTAATTTATTTTTAACATTGTATTTTTTTAAAAAAATATAATTTACTTAGATGCTTATAATTTACTTTTAATATATTACTTTGGATATTATTTTTACATTTCAATTCTTTAATTTTGACTAATTATAATATAATTTATTTTTTAATATATCACAAGCAGTGATTTTGTCTCTAAAGATAAAAGTAATATATTAAAAATGGATTATAAGTGTGAGTAAATTATAATTTTTTTAAAAAATACAATGTTAAAAGTAAACTAGTGAATTGAAAAATAAGAGCAATATTAAAAACAATAAAATTACTATTCATAATATATAAAAATTAAAAATAAATTATAAAATTAAATTATGTAATTACCTTATTTATATAAAATAATAATACATTAATTAATTGAATTAAGCACCTAAAAATCATTCAATTATCTTAATTATTTAGTTAATTTTTTTTATTTATTTAGTCATATTAACACCAAATTAACTAGAATTAATAATAAGGACTAAAAAAGAATATTAAAAAAATGTCAGAGATCTAAAAATAAAAAAAAAATTGTAATAATTAAAACAAACAAAAACATATTTACATGAACTTAAAACATATTTAAGTCTAAAAAAATCATGTAAAATAAGAAAATTAATTTAAAAGATAACGCCAAAAAGCCTCCATCACTTTCCAAAACTAGTTAACGAATCACCGTTTTTTTTTCTGAAGGTACTAATCACCGTTAATACTCCTTATTATTCTAACCTTACTAATTAATAAGACTATTATTGTGTTAGAAAAGGAGGAGGGGGAACATCCGTGTTGGTTATCTAGTCTTGGAAAGTGATGGAGGCTTTTGGCGTTACACCTGCCCAACAGTTTGCAGCTGTCATGGAATCAAGTAGCAGGTTTCCTCCATTCCAAAATAATTGTGGTTTTTTTTTTTTTTTCTTTCTTTGATGTTGCAAAGCAAATCATGTTCTCACATAAAATAATTTTCTCTAATTCACACTATCGCCCCCTCTCAAGGGGTAGATGGGGACAATTTTCATTCCAAGTCATCTAAGATACAACCTAAGACAGACTGCAGAAAGCAATGCTACTGTCACTCAGACAATGAGTGATAGCCACGACCAGGGTGTGGTAGACCTGAAAATACCTAACCCTTTAGCTCAATTGCACCCAAAAATTAAAATTCCAACTCATATTGTAAACAAGTTAATGGAATAAAACACTAAAACAGTAACAGTACAGAGAACAAAAATGGAAAGGTACATTTAACAAACAACTCGAATAACTGTTCCTGTTTTATACCTGCTCCGTCTGCTCAATTAATTTGATTTAACTGCTCAGCAGGAAAATATAAGATCAAACAAAAAAGATCGCACATAACTACACGAGTCCTTTGAAATATTGTACACGTGGTATAGAGTGTCACTGCTAGATCTTGGGACCACCTTTCTCCTAATTTTGGCTGCTTTTATCAATTCGATCTCATGTGATTCCTAGCTCAACATCACCGGTAGTATACAACTAAAATTAACTCTTGAAGTCATTTCGGGTAGATAGCCACTCTGACAATGAATGCAGCCATGACCTGTGTTCGCAATCGCATAATAACAAAAGAAGAATGATTCTGCCGAATTAACAAATTTCCATTCTTTATTTTATTGTAAATTAAAGTTTTCCACCTTATGAACCGATATCCTGTGTTATTCAAATAATCGGCTGATAAAAGAAGGAAAAGCTTGTTTAATTCCCCTTTGAAATGTATCTACCCTATTGAGGAAGAGAAAAAAAATGAGAAATGCGATGAGTGTGGTGATAAAAATATATCAAAATTTAAAAAGAGACTTAAAGCATAAAAATATAATTGATAAAAAAATGTTTTATTTGATCAATGGAAAGTGAAAACTGATTCCAATTTTCTGACACCACCTATATCAATTGCAAAATAAATAAAAGGAAATCGAACTTAATCATCCAATGCACAATCTAAAACAGTTAGCCATAGCAGAAATCAATGTCATTGTGTGTTACGAAATCTGAAAACTACCTAGATAAATGGATGGAGTTATACACTATAAATACAGAGAACAAAAAGGTAAGGCACCTAGATAATAACTCGAATACTTAATCCTGTTCTAAACCTGCCCTACTAAGTTAATTTGATTTATCAGTTCAACAGGAAAATATTGACAACATGGTTTTAAAAAACCGATCACGACTACAATTTCTGCCGCAGCGTGAAATTTTTTTTACCCACTGTGCCCACAATATTAAGGGTCGTGACAAAACTGCGACTGCAATCATAATTTAAAATCTTTATCGAGAAGACCAGGTAAAGCCACTGACCACAGTCCGCACGTACGTAACCCCAATGCCAAATCTGATGCACCCCCCGATCCCCTTGAGCTTAATAGAAGTATTCAATGTAATTTGGTTATGGGGGTCGCGTGGTTGCTTATGGACTTGACATATATGGAAAAATATGTCGAGTTTTCATGAAGCATAAAGATTACCAGATAAGGTTATTATAATTATTGATTAGCATGTGACAATAGTATGGTCCAGTAACTTGTTGTAAACAATCAATTTTGTCCGGCCTATCATTTATTTAATACCATTTTTTTGCATTATTTTATCCTTTTTAGTATTAAAAAAAATAAAATAAAAAGAGATGATGAATTGGGCCAATAAATTGCTGAAATCCATTTTATCTTAAATTAAGTCTCCAGCTGAATTTTAAAAAAGAAATTAAAATACAAAAAAAGAAAATATAAAAATAAAATTAAAAAATGCTAATCAAATCTACTCGGTTAGGTGACTGAACAACGCTGCTGGCACCTGCTGAATCACACCATAGCCATCTCCTCCCTACAGCGCGCACACACACACCCACCTCCTCACAACCGTTCAAGAAGGTAACCACAAACCTAGTCAACGCTGCAACTCCATGCATAACGAGCCAGTAGCCCCGAACCCAGTCACGGATCATTGCAACACTGAATCAAGTTGCCCAAACCAGCAGTAAACTCACCGCAGCACTTGCACCGAGGCTGCACACAGCACGGCAGCTGTCATGACTCATGAGATTTTAGCAAGCCACCCCGAAAGCTACGAAACCTGCGCAGTACGAGTTGTTATAAGCCCCCTGCGTATCTCTTTCCCTCCCCCGTTTGTCAACTATGGCGCGGGCATGGAAGAATACTTTGCAGCCAACAACCACCGAAGCCTACCTCATGCATTGCTCGCCCTCGATGCAGCTCAGGTTCAAACTTACTTCAACGGGTGCTTTTTTTTCTTTCTTTTATCTTGTTTTAAGTTGTTGTACTTTATTTACTTATATGTTTCATTCATCATTTTGTTCACATATTTGCTTTACGTGATCCTTTTCTTTTAATGAATGTCTTTAATCCCCCAGTACTCCAAACACGTCTCTGTTAGTATGTTTTGCTTGAACCTGGATCCTCTCCGGCCAAAGCTGTCTCCAGCTCTCTCCAGTCCCTCTAATTCTCTCTACTTTTTTTTCCTCCATCATCTGTTTTCTTTTTTATTTTTTTTGTGTGCTTCTATTTTTAATTTTCTTTGCTGGAGAGGCACGAGGGAATCTGTTTTCGTTTTGCTTTTGCTTGTTACTATAATCTTCTTCTTTTTTTATTGTCTTTTATTGTTAGTTTAGTTTCTTGTTATTTTTTATTGTCATGATTAGCTAAACACCTTTGCCTTATAGGTCTTTTCTAAGCTTCACGTCACTTCGTATTTTGTTTCTTTTTAATATGTGTTATTGCTTTGATTAACTAATTCTACCTTCTTGATGTTAAAGTGGTTAAATAATTGAAATAGTGAAATGTTGAAAATTAAATAAAATGAAATCTCTAACATTTTAAAGTTGTGCACGTGTGTTAACTAGTGTTGTATCACAAACTCAAAGTAATGATAAAAAAGAAATAGTAATTAAATCCTAGTAAAATAAAGCATTTTACGCTCATAATAAAGTAATTGAAATCAAATGTTCATAATTTAATTAAAATAATTAGTAATTTTTTTATTTAAAATAACAAAAAGGGTTGATTGGATGTGATATTTTCTTGACTTTTGAAAATTTTTAAAGACGCAAGCTATGACAGCTTGATAGTGTTAAGACTCTTTTAGATAAGATATTTCACAATTTAAATTGTAAGTTCTAATCAAAATCAAGTTTTATAATGTATCAAGAAACTAATTTAATCAAGAAATCTTTAATAGAGAAAAGATTATTTGGATGTGATATTCTCTTAATCCTAGGGTTTAAGGATGCGAGTTGTATAACTTGTTGTTTAAAAGCTCTTTTCTAAGTTAAAAAATGTTTTTTTAACTTATTTATAAGAAGAAGAAAATAAAAATCAACTAAACCAAGTCTTACAATTTAATTAAAATTTGATGATAACAAAATCCTATATAGAGAAAAAGGTTAATTGGATGCAACATCTTCTTAATCTTAAGATTTTGAGGCATAAGTGTACAGCTTAATATCTTACATCTCTTCTCTAAAAATAAAATGCTAAACCAAATTAAATTACTTAAAAAAATATATAATAATAATAAATAACAATAATAATAAAATATGAAATCAAAGATTAAAATAATGGATTGACTTAAGTGTACACTTCTGTCAATTTATACTTTAGGATGTATAAGTCATGACGGTTCAGAAATCCTAAAATTTAATAATAATAAAAATAATCAAAAAATATCAACACACAAATATTTTATACCAAAATAACTATGTGAGTCTAATTCTCTATTGTACCAGGAGATACGTAGGAGCAGGAGCTCACTCTTGTTGATCTCAAAAATAATAAAATTTAAGATAAAATAATTTTTTTATAATAAATAAAATTATTTTTTTGCAATTATTTTCAGGGTGAGATAAATATTTTAAAAGTCATTAATAATTTACTTAATCAATTAGAGATAACCATATTTATGATAGACGTTGTAAGATGTTAATATCTTTCCTACGTGTAATTCACTCCTGAACCCAAAATCTAATTTCATAGACCATTTTCTTTTATATTTTTTAATATTTTTTAATAAATATTGGTAGTGACTCTTATTTTTAAATTTATACTTTTGCTGTCACACCGCAATCCTCTTGCGACACTTGTACGTACTTTTCGTCAATTTTCCAACTGCACCATTACTCGCAATTATAGGTCCTCCCACCGAGCCTCCCATACTGATCAGACAAGAAATTGAGTTGTACAGGTGTCGAATAAAACCAAGCCAAATGAAAAATAAATCCTGTTCTGTATCCTAGGTTACAATGAAATGACTCACCACCAAACATAGTTGGTGTTTCACAAAAGTATGTTCTTGCTTGTTTAAAGAGGAGAACGTGCAATTATTGTTAAGAGCAAGGTCTTTAGGTATATCAGTATCACACTCAAACATTATTTTTATAAGCAATAACTAATAAGTGAAATTCGATTCCTACGTGTCTTCTTTATAACGATTTCTATAACTGAGACAGAGATCAGAGCAAAAAATGGATGCGATGAAAAGATGAAGGAAAAGTACACCATAAATCTTATTTACATTTTATGTGTGATAAATTATAATAATTTATAAAATGATTTATTAGATTATTCAGGGGGTGTATTGGATTAAGATTTTAAAGGATTTTAAAAGACTTTTTTGTGATAAAAAAAGTATTGTGGTATTTAATCAAGATTTTTTAATAATATAAATAAGTTTTGTGGTATTCAATAAAAACTATCAATTTTTTTTTAAGAGATAAAAAAATTTGGTAGTATTCAATTGAGATTTTTCACGATTTACAAAAAGTATTCTGCTATTCAAAAATATACAAATTTCGATGAATTATTTTGTAAGGTGAATTTTGTGTGACTTTATAGTGAGATGTATAAATACTACACTCATCCAACAATACCACGTAAACCCTTAAGACTTTCCTACTCTCTCATTCCTTCTTTTTCTATCATTGCCAGACTTTTATTTCTCCTATTACACACAATTCCTTCTTTCTTTGTTGAAAGGTGGTATGAACGTCGTTGATACTGTACTTAACCATCTCTTTCTTCTAATCCTACACGCCTTCTATGCAATTAGTAAATGACTTTTCTATTTGTGTTTGTCAATCTGTTTAGAAGAATTCATTGTGTATATCACCAAAAAGACAATGTCAAAAACGCATAAAAAAACCCTATGCATCACCAATGTCAATCACACACTTGCACACTGACCTCAACATAAATTATAGGACTCTATTTTAGCTTCGAATAAAATAGTGTGATTTGCAACACGTGAATTATGTGAACTTTATGTTCCTAATATTATTTAGAATTTTTCCCCTATAAAATTATTAGAAAGTTCAAACTTTTTTTTCCTTCTCATGGTGAAGTGTTTGATTTGTTTGTTCTTGGACACTCCCTGTTATTTAGATAACAATGTCATGTGCTTATGGATTGATAGTTCTTCAATACTAAATAAGCACTATAAACTATGACTTGTTATGTGATTGAGGTATTAAAAAGAACCTTAGACACTAATGAAATGGTTAGGCAATAAGTAATAATTTGTTTTATATATTAGAAAACAAATGTTTTTGTTTTTACAAAATTAGGACATGAAGTTATAATCAATTAGCTATTAAAAGATTGGAAAAATTGTATTGGTTTTATTTTTTTATCCAAACCTTATCATTGTTTGTTGTTTTTTTCATTGACTTGTGTAACTTTGAATGTTTTCTAAAAATCCACGAAGTCCTTTCAAATCTTATAAATCTATCAAGTCCTTTCGAATCTTATAAATTCTTATGATATAAATCCATTAAAATTCAAACTACAAAATCTTGGATATAAAAGTCTTTTGAAAAAATCGTATAAGTCATTACATTCTTACATAGTCTTTTAACATTCACAAGATTTTTTTATGCCAAAATAATCTTTTAAAATCTCAATCCAATACACCCCCTTAGAGTTGAGTGTTATTGTTATTAAATCTTTTAGTTTAATCCAAAAAAATTTGGAGAGAATGTTAAAAAAAGACTGAGACACGCTGTGAGCCATGTTCGCTGTGAATCACCCATTGATCCATGTCCATAGTTGTGGTACTGTTGCCCCATATTGCCAGGCCTAGATGCGCAGCACAACTCCAATCGCCTCACTTCTCAATGCCGAAAGCCACTAACTTGAAAGAAATGTGTTGATGGTGATTTTTGGTATCTCCACTTTGATTTGATGACATTATAAGAAAAAGGTTGATTAGAGTCGAAAGGTTAGTATCAACTTCAATACCAACACAATTAGTGTTGACTTTGTCAATGATATTTGGACGCAACCTTTCTAGTCCAATCTCATTGTTTCTTCAAATTTTAAATATTTAAATATATAGTTTCGCCCTTGACTTATGCAAACTTTAAACATAGCCGACCCTAACCAAGATATTTATGTTAGCATCGGCGTGATTGATACTAAATGTAATGGCTACTAAGTGAATAATAAATGCTTAATAAATCTTGCCCTTAGCGTCAACTTTAACATCAACCAGTGACGTCTTCTACTCCTTCTATAACCACCAACGCCTTCTTCTTCTTCTTCTTCATGGTTGTTGGCAACCCACCTTAAACCTCAAAACGTGCTAGGACAAAAGACGAATGAGATCCCTCAACTATTTTGATTATATCAAACAAAGTATTAAGTTTTTCAAAGTTAAAATAAGCAACTCGGTTACAAAGATAAGATGATAAATGCGTCTTATGAACAGATGATAGCAAACGTATATTTTGTGTAATAATATATGTTGCTCTTGAATTTGTATGATCATCATAAATTATCACACCAACTTTCTCGAAAAGTTCAAAAAGCAATGTCAACAAGGTACAAGCTATTTTACTTTGTGAAAAGATGCGCTACTACCAAAAGGAGAACAACAGTGTACTCTTTTGCACAAAAAACAAACATGTTTACTGCTACAAGATTTAATACAAGAAAAGGAAGACAAATAGATTGTTTTATCATATCAAAGTAAAAAGTTGGTGAAAGATATTTAATGTTGCATTTAATGTCCAACAGACACTTTCTCTTCGTAAAGAAAAACAGACGAAGGAAGCTCTTTTAGTCACAACGGTCAACATTCAAGCTAATTTTTTTTTCTTTTCATTAAACAAGGTTTAACTAATTAACTTGGGTTAACTAAGAATATTCTGTTTGCATCTTCTAACCCAAAGTTAATTGAGTTAGAGAGAATGGGGTGGAGCGTAATGTAGAAATGGGAATGGAGCTTAGTGTTATTTTGTCAAACTTTAAGGGGCTGTTATTTAATATTTATCCAAAATAAAAAATCATTATTTTTAAATAGATTTAAAAACAAATTAAAATAAAAAATAAGAATTTTTAGTTTGAATTTTTTTGTAGGTTTAATTATTCATTTGGTTCCTATACTTGCATCATTTTTACATTTTGGTCCTTATACTTAAAAATTATCTATTTTAGTTCTTACACATGTATTTTTTATATCATTTTAGTCTCTACTGTCAAGTGTGTCTTAACTCCGTTAAGTAAAACTATTACAAAATAAAAATAGGTAGTGTAAAATCGCCACAAATTGGTTTCATAAAATAAAAAATGCAAAAAAAATTGTGGCAATTTTAAACCGCCAAATTCTATTTTGTGGTGATTTTACCTAATAGAGTTAAGATACACTTGTCGACAATGACTAAAACAGTATCAAAAATGCATGTGTAGGGTAAAACAGATAGTTTCTATGTAATGGGACCAAAATGTAGAAATGGTGCAAGTATAGAGACCAAATGAGTAATTAAATATTTTCATATATATTTATTGTTATAAAAAATTACCAAAAAAGACACCTTTCTCATTTTGTTCCCAATTTTCCAAGTTTTATATAATAATTAAAACAACAAAATCTTTCGCAATTTTTTATATAAATCTTTAAAACAAAAAATAAAATAATAAAAATGATAATTTTTTTTATAATATTTATAAAAATGAAAATAATTTTTTTTGACAAATTAAATAAAATTTAAAAAATCTAAAATCAAACGACAAACTGTATTGATGACGTTTGTTCAGGCCATACACCTCGTAAGCCCTGCGCCATTTACCCAGAGATGGGTCATATAATTGTCTAATTTTGTTTTAATACGATAAAAAATCACAGCTACAATTTAAAATCTCTAACTGAAGTTTATAACACAACTATGTGTGCCAGATTTAGCTCCAATCCAAAGAATATCTCAATTCTATCAAGTGAGGTGACCTAACTGTATAGACGGAGGCAAAGGAAAATGAGTCAAAATGACACAGCAGACGATTTCAGATATTATATATAGGTTAAGATCGGAATATTAAAGGATAATCCCCCAAAAAAATAAAAAAAAAAAGAATATTTAAGGATATGATGGTCCATGTTTGGATTTGTGGGCTATTGACTGACTGGGCGATGCTTATCCAATTCTGGAGTAGAGCAGGGCTCCTTCTTTCAACACAGTTTCCATTATAATCACGTGAGTAGAAAAGGTAAATTATGTTCAGCCGTCAGCCGCAAAAACCTAACCATTGTTAGTCGTAATACAAGTTAAATTTCTGTCATTAATTTAGGAAGAATTTTAATTATCAAATCACCATTTATAGAAATTAATCTCACAATTATATATGTGATGATATTGGACTAAAAGCCAACCAACAATAAATAAGAACTAATAAATTGTGATTAGAGGTACGGAGAGTTCAGCATATAACATTACGACTTACAAGGGAACACGGGGTTGGGACAGATTTGAGAGATATTTAGATAGAAGCTAATTAATATAAGAACAAGTTGGAATAAACATTTCTATAAGTATTGATAGGAAAAAAATAGAAAGAAAAAAATAAATTGAGCTTTTCACATAAGTTAAAATCAATTTAAGCAACTTAATTTGTTTGTGTTGGTTTGGGGTTTTCAATTTTTTTTAAACAACTTGAACCAAACTAATTCGATCATAGGGTTTGGTCATGTTAGGTGATCGGATCGAATAATAAAAAAACAAAAAAACATGAAAATAGAAAAAAAAAAAAAAAGGAAATCATAATAGGAAGAAAACTAATAAATAGGCTCAAAAGTTAGAATTATAAAATTATACGGCATGAAAATGATAGAATTACAGAAAATTAAAAAAAATAAAATTTATCTAAAATGGTATATGTTCGAATTGATTCAAATCAGATTGAGTTCTATGTGTCATGATCTAATGCCCAAACAATATAATCATATTTGGGATTTTAAAATTTGAACCAAATTAATGGTTGGAGTCGACCCAAATTTTTTTCTTCGGTTTGGTTCAAGTTGATTGAGTCATTAAGTTAACCCAGACCCATAACCACCCCTACAAAACGTTTATATTTAAATATATCAAAAAAGATTTACTTGATATAATACTATTAACAAAATATACTATACCAACATAAAAATAAATTAAAAATTATATAATACGTAAATATTATTTGAATATATGGATTATTTTATACTTTCAATTTTAATATTTATGTATCAATATATAGATATTTTTTATAAATATTTTAAAAATATTTTTATGCTGTATATGTTATCTATTATATTAAATTTTTACATGAAAAAAAATAAAAACCTTTTATATTATTATACATTTAAATTTTACATAAAAAAATTATACATTTAGATTATACAAAGTGTGCTGGTATTTAAATTATAAGGAAAAAAGAATTATTAACTTAAAAGTGGTGGTAAATATTTATGCACGAAATGTAAAGTATAGAGTTTAATGATTATGTACTATCAGTGTAAAAAGTTTTACACCGTCAACTAATTAGAAATCACCATTGATATGATTTTTAAAGCATTTATTATAAAAGTCAACAAACTTACAATAAATTGTGGTTTGTGATTAGATGACAGTGTAAAATTACTTTACACTGTCAGTGCATAACCTGTTTTCTCTAAAGTATATTAATATATGAATCTTATTAATAAATCTACTAAAGAAAATTTGAAATGAATAATATTGTTTGTGTACACATATCTAATAAAAATTCTCTCTATTGCCACATTAATTATCTTATTCACTTATATGATATAGCGATAGAATAAATTCTCATTAACTTATTTTACACTATCATTATATATAAATTAAACTCTTTTTATTATGTCTTTACATGCACATAGTATAATAACACTAGATATACCTTATTAAATATTTTAAATTAATCAAAAAAATAACCATTGGGAGACTATTTGTGTTTTTTATATAGTAAATCATTTTTTTAATATAATTTTTTTATTTTTAATTTATTATCATGTATTTATGAGAATACAATAAATGTTTGGCCCAATTTCTCCAATTAAAGAGAAGATAATCCAAAAAACTGAGTCAACACACACTCAAAGAACAGAACGTACATAATACCCAAAGCAATATACGTAAATTGTTTTCTCTATCTTTGCCAATGTATAATATAAAACCACATATGTCAGCACACATATACAAATAAATGCACCCATGTCAGCACATATAAATTGTATAATATAAAACCACGTGTCAGCCTTTATACGAACAAATGCACAAAGTTGGTTTTCTATAATGAAAAAAAAAATATATTCACATGCATTTTGGGTAAACACTTCAAGTTAATTAGAGCTAGAGAACTAGAAAGAGAAAAGGAATGTCAACGAGGCAGGGTGAGCACGGATAGTAGCTACCCACTACCCGCCCCGCTGGATAAAACTCATACCTGCGCCTGCTCTGTTACTGTGCGAGTACCTGTTAAGCAGATACCTATGAATATTTTTAATATCTGCCAATATCTGTGAATATCTGCGGATACTTTCTAAAAATAAAAATAAATAAAAATAACAATTTTATTTTGTGTGTTGTGGACAATCATAAAGTACTACAAATATCACTTTAAATTTATAAATTAAAGAGTTATTGTTTAAATAATCACTTTGAACATAGATTTTAATTATTCTAACAATTTTTAAAAAAAAAAGTTTAAAAGCCCACAAATTTATGTTATTTTTTCTTGTAATATAATTTTATAAGATTTATCCCATAATAAACAATTGTTTCGAAAATTTTGGATAAATTTTATGTAATTTTATTTATATTAATATATAAGGGTATTTTAGTAAATATATAGTTGTGGGTAGCGGGTATTTGCGGGTACGTCTGCCATGATACCTGTAACTACCCCGTTAATAAACGGGTAGCAAATATACTCGTTTAGAGTATCCGTGAGTACCCATTTAAAGTACCAATTTTTTATCCGTGGCAGATTTTATTTACGGATATCCACAAGTACGAATTCTTTTGCCATCCCTAAAAGAGAAGCAAAATAAGTAAATAAGAAAGAGAGAAATTAAAAAAAAAAAGTAACAAGGTTGAAGAATAAATTTAAGAAAAAAGAGTGAGAATATCAAAATTGCTCTCTTATAATTGTTATTGTCAAAGCAATTTTCTTTCATGCAGATAAAACAAGTTTAACAAATATTTTAAAATAAATAATATATGCATTGATATTATAAAAATTGTCAGCTAATTACAAATTATTATATATAGTAAGTTTGTTCATTTTATAATAATTGTCTTAAATTCATACCAACAATAATTTTTTATTAGTTAAATAGTATAAAAACTTTTTATAATGACAGTGTATTTCTATTGAACTTAATATTTTAAAAAAAATTGCATAAAAAACAAAAGTAATAAACACACTTATGAAACTAATTAGCACTGCTTATATAGATCCGGCTTAGAGAACAAAATTACCTTATATGATCAATTGAAATGGAGTTGAGTTAATTTTGACCAAAAGATAAATAAATTAATCCAATCCAATTCAACTCAATCAAATTTCATGAATAGGATCAAGTGAAATCATCAAGTTGCACATATTCAAGTTTTTTATTTTAATGAAATAATTTTATTAAAAAATAAAGTGTAAAATTTTATTCCAGTAATGCTATGTTAGGAAAAAGTTATTACAAAGTCAAGTGTGAAACACGCAAAGAAAAAAAAGAGATATTTGATGGAAATCACATTTTTGGTACATTTTGTGTGAAACCCCTTTCATACTACTGAGCAATTTCCATTTTATATTATATTATATTATATTATATTATATATATATATATATATATATATATATATATATTTAAAAAATTATATTTGTAAAAAGACTAAAATAAAACTCAAAGATAAGAAATTTCTTTTAAAAAATAAAGGTTCAGATTGAGTTTGATAAAGTCTAACATATTCACATCCCATACTCAACCCGATTAAACCGAATTTTAATATAATTTAATTTTGATGTGACTCGTTATATCAATTTTAATCCAAATTCTTTTAATTGGATCATTAGCTGATCGATTGATCATATTATTCCGACTCGTCTATGGCACTAGAGCCAGTTGTGCAGCATCGTTTTCTTTTATACCGTCATCATGATTTCAACGTTTTGCTATGCACTACCCTAAGAATGAGACATATCTCCGTTGGATATTAATTAGAAAAATAAAACACCAAAATAATATATATTACAGATTTCAGTATCATGCGTGGACAATAAATATGTTCCTAATTGTGTAATAAGAAGCTTATCTAGCCACTCAAACTATTTTATCTTTATTTTGTATATTTGATTTTTTAATTGTCTATCTCTTCTAATGTATCTTCTTTTATCTTTATTTTTGAATTGAATTTTAATATTTTTTAAAGAAATTATCAATATTAAAAAAAACTTTATATCACAGTTTGAATTATTTATTATAAATATAAAATATAATTTATATATTTAAAAATATTTCTTTATTATTAATTTAAGTTATATATAAAAACAAACATTTAATGTATTATTTGCAGTGACAAACTCGGTTTAACTAGTGTGACAAACAGATTGCTTCCTTCCGTTAAAGAAACCAACCTTGTCATTATCTGTTCACTTGCACAAAATAAATGGTGAGTTTTTACGTTAAAAATCAAAATCTTATCCCAGATTTGACTTGATAAGTGTCTTTAATGGAGAGATAACATACGTGGGTTGCATTCTGTGCATATTTATCAAATCTATATATAATCTTTTATAACTTAACTATAATAAGGAGGATACTCATTTTTTTAGTCTCCACTTTTTATTGGACTACTATATCTTTTAATTATTTTCTAAATTATCTATTACTTTATCTTTAAACTATTTTCTAAATAAACTACCTACTACATACTCTCTTTTTTATTTTATTTTATTTTTTAAATAAAGAGAGGCACCCTAGTTTATAATAAAAAGAATATCCTCTTTTGGTCTCTATTTTTTATTAGACTACTATATCTTTTAATTACTCTCTAAATTATCCACTATGTTATTTTTTAACTACTTTCTAAACTACCTACTATATTTCTCTCTGTTATGTTATTTTTATTTTTTTTAAATTGAGAGAGGCACAAAGTGCCTCTTTTCCCCTAATGTAAATAACATTAATAAAAAAATTATATAAACAATATAATTGATTTGCATATTACCAAAGGACCAACATAGATACATTGCGGAAGGGGAAACACGCTGCACATAGGTGTGATAAATTGATTAGGTAATTGTTCTTAATAAAGATTGCTTTCTCTTGCAAATTTTCTTAATTTGTGTGAACTGGAGAAATTATTAGGTATTTTGGGACCATCATATGTTCATGCTGCTAACTAATTTCTATGTGACATATATGTAGAAATAATTAATAACATTCAATTATATATCATATAAAAATTAATAGAAACTATAACAGTCTTAAACTACCTAATAATTTCACTAACTGCTCATCTAAAGAGAAGCATAACATAAAGCCATGGGGGAATAAAAATCTGAGTCCCACTCTCTCAATCTCAAGGCAATCGGCACGGTAGGTCTTATAATTCTCATAAACCATAGATGATCTGATTCTTTTCTTTCATTTTCCTTTTTTTTTTAAATATTGATAACTAGATAAAGAATATTTCTGCTTTCTAAGCAACTTCAAATATACTGTTCAATACGTGTAGACAGATTGCATGTGTTCAACTGCCAACCGACAATATAGTGCTCTACAGCCATAGCTACACTAGCCAGCTTAGAGAACCGTATTTGTGGGCTTGTGGCTGTTCTTCCTTTTACTTTCTTATGAACAACGCATACGCATAAATATCTTTCTTTGCCATGTGCAAGCATTAGCTAAGTTAATTGAGTCCCAATATTATATTCCTATGGGCGTTAGATTACGGAATATTTAATGCATGGCTGTTTCTTCTCTTGGTTTGATCCGAACATTCTTATGATTACGAAAGAAACTTACCCGATCAACGAAAACAAGAGTTTGATACATCATTGAACTCTCTTGTTCGGCGTTTCGAAAATTCCACGAATCATTTCACCCAAAATCCACTAACAAAGAATGAGTTGTAATGCTTATTTTCTATTCCTCGTTTTGAAATAGTAGACGTCATAAAGAATGAATGTTATTGTTTTATCATATATATATATATATTGGTTATATTTATTTAAAAATAGAAATCTAGAATCTATAACTATAATAAAAAGATATTCTCTTTTGGTTTGTATTTTTTATTGGACTATTATACCCTTTAATTACTCTCTAAATATATACTATTTTATCCTTTAACTACTTTCTAAATTATCCACTATACTCTCTCTTTTATTTTATTTTTATTTTTAAAAAATAGAGGCACAAAAATCTAGAATCATTGATACTTTGAATCGAAAGTCATATATAATTGAATTGGTTAATATATATTGAATCATTAAAAGATAGGTTAAGAAATGATTGCAATGAACTTTTTAATATATCATTTTTAACACATTTTTTACTATTGACTTAAATTTGTTAAAAATTACAAAATTACGTAGTATCACTTCTAGCGTATTTAATAAATCTCACTCATAATTTTGTAATTTTTCAATAAATTTTAATTAACAGAAGAGAGTGTGTTGTTATCACTGCTCAAGTTTGAATTAGTGCCAATTTGTCAGTGCCATATTCTTCACCCTTTCAATTAGTAGGTGAGTCACGGAGGATAAAAGATTACGCAAGTGATTAAATTAACTAAGCCCACACGTGATGCTAAAATTAAATGGAAGAAGCAGCAAGCCAATTATCCCAAGTCCAAGATTCCAATGGCATATGCGTATTCACACTCACTCTCCTAGCAATCCCAAAGATGCTGCCTCGTCGCCCATTTCACACACGTCCCTCAGACCCTCATTACCAATGGACCGAATCAAGCACCTTAGTTCATCATGGGTCCTACACGGCACACATAGCCAAAACCATATAATTAAATTAATTTGGTCAACAAAGCTTACCCCTTCAGCTGCCATGCACATCAAAATGACCAGATCTATCTGCCACATGGACGACGAATTAATCCAATGGTAAATTCAGAACCGAAAGTCAATTTGCCTATTACCCACCTCTCTTACATCACCCTTATAAATATAAAAACCTCCCCACCTCACAAAAATCTCTCTCATCGTTCCATTTTCACAAACTTGAACATAAAAATCAATCTAGCTAGCTAGATAGATATATCTGATAATAGTATTAGTAGATATATACAGATACATGGGAAACTGTTGCGCGACGGAGTCGGCTATGGATTGGGGTGGTAACGATTGGGGTTCTTTGTCGTCTAAGCACAAGAGAAGGATAATGAGTTCGAGGAAGGTGTTTGATGAAGTTCACGGGGTGAGTTTGGGGAACGTGGAGAAGGAGAAGCTCTTGGGTGCGCTGAGAGCTTCTTCTGATGCCAATGGGAAGGTGAAGATAAAGATCTCAAAGAAGGAGCTGGAAGAGTTGTTGGGAGGGAGAGAGAAACAACAAGGTGAACGACACGCTTCTGCGGAACAAGTTCTGGCTAGCTTGATACACGCTAGAGATCACCATGATGCACATCATAGGCCATGGAGGCCCGTGCTGCAGAGTATACCTGAGGTTAATTAGTTGAATGAGATCAAAGGTGGTGGTGGGGTGTGTGGTGTAGAGGTTGAGAAAGGTTTAGGTTTGTACTTGTACAAAATCGAAGTAAGCAACCAGGATTTTTTTATTTTTATTTTTTTCCATGTTTTCAGCTTGTAGTGTCTTGTAAGGTTGGGAATGTGTGATTTGTATATTCGTTATTCTACGAGTGAAACCTGAAACTAGTGAGTTTCTTGTGTAAAACTGGATAGAAAATCGAAGTTACTGTTTTATTATGTTACAGTTTATATATGGAGTATGTATATATGATTTCAATTTGGCTCTTTACTGGCTCCAAATCACACTCTAGAGGAATTAAGGAGACCAAATCAAAGAAGTTTCGTGTGCTGTATCATTATTCATTAATCATGACGCGAACAAACCTGTACAGAAGATATAATCTGATTGTCTTTTCCCTTGTTTAATACGTGGAATAGTTATTTATTCATTTCTTGGTTTCCACTTTGAAGGTCGATAGTAGTTGTCCTTTTGCTTTTGTTTTTTTGTTTTTCCTTTTATTTTTCAATATAACTCTACGGCGATAAATTCTGGATTGTTCATGTAAAATTGACATGGCACTCCTAATTAACGTGGTTAAAACGAGATTTAAATATTTGAACATAGTGTAAAATAATCTAAGTACTAGCTAGTTGAATCTATAATATATTGTTATGCCGACTAATAATCAATGAACGGAAATATGATTGACTACAAGAGGAATAAACATGCTGTCTTAAATCTGCTTGGATTAGGGGTTGAATTAAGACGAATCAAACTCAAATAACTAATGCTTGAAATTGATATAGTTTGCCAAAGAATGAAAGATCGAAATACTTGTTAGTTATTATACATGAAATTCGTTTTCATTTAGCTTTTATATGAAAACGTTCAATTTAATCTTCATATATATATATACATATATATATATATACATATACATACATATATATATTACATATACATACATATATATATATATATATATATATACATACATACGACAGACAGACAGACAGACAGACATACAGACACGACAAGATAGAGATTATAAGACATACATACATACATATACATACATACATACATACATACATACATACATATAGATACATACATACATACATATATATATATATACATATATACATATATATATACATATATAATCACTTAATGTCATTTCAACCGCTAATTTTGTTTTGTGTGTGTACTCTGATAATGTTTTTTTTTTTTTTGAAAGACTTGTATGTTATTGTTATAACATTGTGAAATTGACAAATATATAAATATATATATATATATATATATATATATATATATATATATATATATACACACACACGACGAAGTATAGAGATTAATTTAAAAGTGACTATAATATTTCTAATTCCTACACATAATACTTATTTTTTATTTTTGGTAACTACCATAATTAGGGTCTTTGGTTTTTTGGTAGTATTTCAAGATATCCCACAAACTTAGTCGTTTGAGTCAACTATGAGATTAATTCTCGGTCTGAGACCTAGTCACACTTAAAACTCTTTGTTTCCCCCAAGGATGTATTATGTATAAATCAAATCCAAGTCCTCTCTCACAAGCTCAACATGTGTTGTCAACTGAGTCACATTTATTGGATACTTATATTTTATTTTATGAATCTTTACTTTTCATTTTAATAAATGGTATATTATAACAACAATGGTCAATAAAAACTGAAATAAAATTAATTATAAGATAGGAATTAATTTAATTTTTAATAAAAAATTAAATTAAATTCAAAAGGAATATCACATATTAGAGTTAAAATTATATAAAATTAAAGGTGTTTTTAATTCCTATTTTTTTTTAAATTTTGCTTTTAGTTTCTGACTTTTAAAACATTGGTTTTAGTTTTATATTTTTTGAAATACCGAAATTTTGGTCCCTATATAAATAAAAAAAAGTGTTAACTTTAGGAATTAAAAATTGAGTATTTTAAAAAATGCAAAGATGAAAACTATTAGTTTTAAAAATCAGATAAAAAGAACCAAAATTTAAAAAATTTTAGGAATTAAAAATACCATTAACCCAATTATGTTTTATGCAAGATACAACATCCAACTCGACCCAAATTTTGTTGAGTTTGAGCTCGCTTTTAATTTTTAAGTTTGAAATATTAATTGCTTAAAATAAAGGAATTAATAAGTCATCAATTTGGGAATTCCAGTAGGCCTCTATCTATGAGTCCCACATGTCACAATGCCCCAAGGTGTTCATGTTGATTGTTCAGGCCGAATTGGAGGGTGCTCGGCAGTTAGGCCCAGCGATTGCGGGCTACGGGGATTTTGTAAATGTAAAGAGCTCAGTGAATTGTGTGGGCCTTAATTCCCTTAGTATGGCTGGAAAGAACTTTTTATGCTACCCATTTATAATATTGACACTACCTTTAATTTAAAGTTTTTTGAAAAGTTTATTTTAAATATACCCTTAAGAATAATAAAAATCCTTACACTTCATTCCTTTCTAGTACCACACGTTTATCTCCTTTCTTCCCCACCATCTTCATCCTCACCGCTGTTTGTTGACACCATAGTTTGCATTGACCCGTTTGAGAATAGTAAAATAATTCCTCTTTTGCACTTGCAAAGTGTTAGGAATGTCAATTATATATTTTCAAATACAATATACTATTGGAATCGTTTAAATTTGGAGTTCCTATACATAATAAATTGATAAGAAAAAGGTGGTGAATTTTGATAAATGTACAATGTCTAATGAGGTACTTTTGAAAATAAAATAAATTAATTAGTTTTTATTCAAAAAGTTATTTAAAAATCATTCACCACTATTATAAATAGAGGTCTTATAGATTGTGGTTGTGGGGTGCTTTGCCCCTTTCCTTTCAGCGAAAAAAAAAAGGTGTTATAAAGAGAAAAGGTATTTCAAGGTGAAGAGAGGATCACGTATTGAAGCCAAATAAGATGTGAACTAAAAAAATGTGAGACTCTTATGAGAATGTTTATTGTTCCTTATAACACTTGCTTGTAGGGTGATACATACTTAGAAAGAGTTTGTCAAGTTTATCTAAAAAACTTGTAATATTCATTTAAGTTAATAAATACTTATTTAGGTATTTCCTGTTTGTTGCGTCAGCAAGAATAAGTTATTCACAATTAAATTAATGAAATATTAATCAAGATCAACAATGTTTCAATAAAAATTAAATATATTGATTTTATTATCAATTGAAAAAGAAATATCAAATGATATTAATTATAATAATTTAGTACATAAATAATTTTACACTTTAAAAAGAGTAAAAAACATAAACTTCATATAAAATTACAATAATTTTGATGAATTATTTCAATTAGTTTAATTAGGTGTCATCTTAAAATACATAATTTAAGTTTGCCTTGCCCATCATATATTGTCAAGTGTGTAAATCATCCTATACAAGACTATATTACCTTCACAAGTGATCTTGAATTTAAATTTTTAAAAATATGGCCAAGTTAAATTTTGTTAGGGGAGCTTTGTCACTTATAAATTATAATCATTCAATCTCATTGAAACTATATTAGTCGTAGCTCAGTCACATTGGTGGAAGAGAAATATTATTTGTACAATAATTTATATAACAATTTATATAATAATTTTTTTTTGTATCTATCTTTCTTTTGTACATTATTTATTATATCCAAAGCTAATCTAAGGGTAAGACTACTAAAACTTAAGTTTTAGGCCCACCAATAAAAATTTATTTGCTATTAGTTTTTAGGCTTTTGATATTTACACCTCCCTTAGTTATTAAGTATACCTATCTTTCTTTTTTTATAATTTTGTTCTACAATACCCTTTTATTATAAGTTAATATAAACCCTATTTTTGTACCCTTATCTTTATTATTCTTCAAACCTTATTTTTACACCTCATTTTTATCATTCTTTAAATCCTATTTTTGCACCCTTGTCTTCATCATTCTTTAAATCATATTCCCCTCCCCCCCCCTTTTTTCTCTATACAAAATAATAGAATTTTACCATAGTTTCATTGTCTATATTCAATACAAGGTTCGAATTAATGTATCAAATTATGTATTCCATTGTTTGTGATTTACATTTACGCAATAAGGTATCATTCATTGCAATTTATGTTTACCATCACTTATTCAACAGGTATTAACTTGTGGTGGTTGTTGTCTTCAACATGTGGTGGTCATTGTGTTTTTAAGGCATCATCATTTTCTTCAACATGTGGAGGTGAAAGGGGTGAGCAGTGGGGGTTGAGGAGGAAAGGAAGGGTTGAAAGGAGGGGGGGGGGGGTGAGTGGCAAGAATGTTTCTGGAAAGAAGATTGGTCGATGAAACTAATTTGAAAAAAGGAATGAATTAGAAGGGTATTTAAGAAAAATCATTGAAAAAAAAGAGAGGAAAGGAGGGTATATTTATTAATGAGAGGAGGTATAAATATCATTTGCCTAGTTTTTATAAAGCGAAAAGGTCACATTTGCTATTAGTTTTTATAAAGTGAAAAGGTCACATATGTTGATAAAAAGACCATATATATTGGTATTAAGGCCCAATATGTTGGAACCAAAGACCTAGAAGCGTCTAAACCCTCAAAGTTTTGAAGATAACAAACTTATTAATGTTCAAGTTTCTACCAAAGAACTTAATTCTTTATAGCATACCAACTTCTCTTTGAAGACCGTCCAGTAGACGTGTCAAAGAAGACTGTCCAATAGACGTGCTTAAAGAACATTGTCCAATGAACAACTTAAGATGATTGTCTGAAGAACAAATTCAAATATTTGATGCAAGCTTCCAACGACAAATATTCAAACGGTTAAGTTCTATTTTGAACAGCCAATTTATTTATGCTGGTTTTTCTTGAAACTAACATATTACTACTTCTGTGATCTAACGTTCAAATTGTTTGAAGCATTAAATAACATCATAATTATTCTAGTGCAAGAGCGCAGCAAAATTAGATAAAGCAAGTCAATTTATTAAGCTGCTGAGATGAATGAAGAATGTTCAGAAAAACAGACCGTCAGCACAATCCTGCACTTTCCATTTTAGTGCAAGTCTAAAAGCTACCGCACCTGACCTCTCTGAAAGGATTGTTTGCACGCTTCTTATTGCATAATGAAGTTAAAGTCTTCTACAACGGATCTTTTCCCTAAAGACTATATATATGCATGCGCCAAGGAAGAAACAACAATTGAAGTGAAAATAGCGAAAGAGACTGTGACGAACGATCAAGAAAAAGAACAAGAACAAAAAGATATTAGCAATATTCTGATAAGAAGCGTCCAATGGACGATAACAAAAATCGTGTAAAGTTTTTTAGAGCGTTTTTGAGCCTACTCCTTCACATCCTCACTACATGAATTGATATCGTTTGTATAAACACTTGTTGTGTTGTAAAAGCTTGGAGAGGCTTAGTGTGAAAGAATACTTGGGTTAAGCAATTTAGGGTGATTGTGTTGTAAAACTTGAAGAGGCCGCGAACAATACTTGTAACCTAAGGTTGGTTAGTGAATACCTTCTGGGTGAAGGAACTGGACGTAGCTCAGGTTGAGTGAACAAGTATAAAACTTTTTGTGTTCTTCTTCTCTCTATCCCTACGCTTGAAAACGTTTTCATACTGATCAATTTGTTCGAAAAGTTTTAAAACACATAATTAAACCCCTCCTTCTAATGCACTTTTTCTATTTCACAATATAGAATTCTCTCATTTAAAGAAATTTTTTTTTTTCAAAGTTTGCTTTAGGTCTCACTTAATCTTGGGTTGGTCTTGATTATATCTTTTAATGATAAAGAGAGATAGACACAATAAGTGTTATTGTATAAATTATTGTATGAATTATTGTATGTGTATCATATCTTTTGATCAAATACCAATCTATTAGAAATTAAAAGAAAATAAAAATCAACGTATTGACGGACGATGGGAAGTGTCATTAATTGTAAAAGACGCATATGATCAACCAGTTTTTTTTTTTTTTTTTTGAGGAATATCAACCAGGTTGATTTAGTCACATAAAACCTGAAAAACCATACTTAAAACAGGTCATTAAAGATAAAGAATTGTCTCGAATTGAATGCATGAGGTCCAAATCATAAATGGAACCGGTTGGAGCAAGCAACGCCTCCGTTCCGTTTGCAATTCCATGTCAAAATAAATAAAAGCACCAGCCAGAAACTGACCCAAATTAATGACGCGATCTACCAACTGCCCCATGACACAGTTGGCGCCAAAACACAAACACGAAACCTGGAAACCGCTAACACACACAGTAACACCCACACACCACCGTTTGGTACGTGCGCGCGCGTGTGAATGAAGGAGCCGGTGCATACACACACAGACACAAGCACAGCGCAAAAAGCAAAGGGAAGCAGTGAATTAAAAAAAGGCAATGGATGGCGTAAATGCGGTAGCTAAGTGCGACTCATTGCTAATGCTAATGGTGGGGTCTACTCTCTCTCTCTCTCTCTCTCTCTTATGGGTCTCACCAGACAGCTATTACTGAGCCTGCCAGCCACAGTCCCCACTCACTTTGAACCCTTCACTCACTCATTCATTCATGGCTTTCGCTCTTCTTTTCTTCCTTCCTTTCTTCGCTTCTTCACACATGACATCATGAGATGACCCCTTTTCAATCCTTCTAGTTCTTCTTCTGTCTCCAATGTCACAACCGCTCACCTCTTCGTTCTCTCCTTGAATGAATGAAATGAATGCTTTCCCTTTCTACACGATGCCCCAGCTCTTGCCCTTCCTGCTTCGCCTCTTTCTCTTCCAACTCTTCGTCCCGCCTCTCTGTAAGTCCCTTTTATAACTATTCATCGTTTTTATTTGATCTGTCGCATTATAATTCATGTGGCTGTGGTGAGTTCCAAAGTTGGGTATTTTGTTTTGGGGAGCAGTGTTTGAGCTTAAGCTTTGAGTATGGCTCTGGGTGTTTAAAGAGCATTGGTTGTTGATGAAATTTCATTTGTTTTGAGTTTAATTAACTCCTTTGGCTTGGATTATTCTCTGGATTCGTTTTTTCTACTTCTAATTTCTAACGTTCGTTGTTCAATATGGTGAGAAGGAGTAGTGCCACAGTAGCAGGCAGAGTTAGGGTTTCGGAATTGTTTCACTTTCACTTTCCGAGCTAATTTTCTGTGCAACGGAAAAAGAAAAACTTAGGTCGTTAATTTTGGTTTCAACTTAGCTGCTATTACCGCCGGTGCTGGCTAAGTTGATGATGTACTTGTTGTTCGTAGAAATGATGTTTCTGTTTTTGGCAAGTTATTGCTCTTTGATCAATGATCATGTTAACAAGGAAGCTTGTGTGATTTAGCCCTTACAATATAGAGCTCATCTTCCAGAATACAGGCTATATGCCTACATCATGTTAAATTGTTAATTACTGGTATAGCTGGATTCTTGATTTTGGAGATTTAGTATTGCAATGCTGGACACCCAACCCTTCCCCATAGAATTTTAAAGTGTTGGACATCTTGATATGAATTGAAGTTTAATTCTATCATTCATTGTATCCACTGTCCTCTACTTTAGTTCAACAAATAACTTTCCCATTTGGTTGCGAAGGTCTCGGACGTATGTTTAGAAGTGTCCATTTCAATTATATTTAAATCATATTCGAAGATTGTCTTTGCTACCAATTGTTACATTTGCTGATGAATAGTGTCTTTCATTGGTTAGAATTAATTAACATGCTTAAGTACCTTTTAACTGTAACATATGTTCTCACACCGACATGCTTGAACTGTGGCTGCTATTATTTGTAACTCTTTAACACGACATAATCTTTGTAATTTTTTGTATGTAATTTCTTGCTTTGCAAACTCATTCTAAGTGAGTGAGCAGAGGGAGAGACATGTACACAAAGGCAAAGATACCATCTTATTCGTGTTTTGGTGTAGGTGCACTTGAATCCCATAGCAGTAGATTCAATCATCCACAAGGTCCTGTACGACTGTATAACCATGTGGGTGCTATGTTCCCCAAACTCTCACCTCCTGGTGCTCCGCAACCCTTTCTTCCTCTTGCACCTTCACCACTGGCTCCATTCACCAATACCTCTATCCCAAAGTTATCAGGTTCTTTCCTAAAAGACTTCTGTCGTTATTTTGGATTTTCAAAGGCTTGAATTTGGATGTTCTCTGGCTCCCTCCTCCTCTCTCTTACTGTATTTATCCATACATATTGCAGGACTCTGCACGTTGAACTTTACTACTGCTAAAAGTTTGATAAGTGTGACAGCAATTGATTGCTGGGAAGTTTTTGCACCATTTCTGGCTAATGTAATATGTTGTCCCCAACTGGAAGCCACTCTCACAATTCTTATTGGTCAATCCAGTAAATATACCAATGTACTTGCCTTAAATGGGACCGATGCTAAACATTGCCTTGCAGATGTGGAACAGATTTTGATGGGTCAGGGTGCCACTAATAATTTGAAGAAGATATGTTCAATTCATTCTTTAAATCTCACTGAAGCATCTTGCCCAGTAAAAAATGTGAATGATTTTTATGACATGGTGGATACTACTAAGCTCCTTACTGCCTGTGGGAAAATTGACCCTGTGAAAGAATGCTGCTACCAAATCTGTCAGAATGCTATATTAGAAGCGGCTACAACAATTGCATCAAAAGGTTCTGATATTTTGGCCATAGATGCGCCACATGTTCAACCTGAGCACTCAATTCAGGTCAATGATTGTAGAAATATTGTCCTCCGGTGGGTAGCTAGTAAGCTTGAACCTTCTCAGGCCAAGAAGGTTCTTAGAGGACTGTCTAATTGCAATGTGAACAAAGGTCAGTTTGAGTAAAATGGTATATCATTTGTTCATGATAAAGGTTGAGTAGATTGTGAGTTGGGGTGTTTTTTCCTTCATGATTTATTTTCTGTCTAATTCTAGATGAAAAACCTTGTCAAAACTCTAATGTGCTATGGTCATCCTGCAATGATATTCTAGTAGATTATATCTGATTGCATTAGGTGCCTTCTAATCACGTGGTGATAATTCCTAATGATGCTAATCCTTCTGGCCCCTTAATATTGGCTTTCTTTTACATATTATATTTTTCTTTTGCACCAGTTTGTCCACTGGTTTTCCCTGACACGAAGCAAGTTGCCAACGGTTGTGGGGATGGGATAAGCAACAAAACAGCCTGCTGTAATGCTATGGAAAGCTATGTGTCTCACTTGCAAAAACAGAGCTTCATCACGAACTTGCAAGCTTTGGATTGTGCAGAGACTTTGGCTATGAAATTGAAAAGATCAAATATTACTGCAGATGTTTATGGTCTTTGTCACATAAGCCTTAAAGACTTTTCCCTCCAAGGTTAGTTTCTTTTCTCTATTCTTGTCAGTATGCTAAGCTCATACTCAATACCCATAATATTTTATACCTGATGTTAAAAATTTTTCTTTTCATCTCTCTTGTTCAACTTGGTGTGGAAATCAACAATGTGGATGCTTCAGTTGGAAATCAAGGTAATTCTGCAATGTACATTGTGTCAATATAAATTATTTGCATGTGCTACATTTGGGGGACAAGAGGGGAGGGTAGGGGAAAGGGGTTCAATTAAGAAAAATTATTTACTTTTGAAATGCATTGTTTATCCTTCATTGAAGTCTACTCTATTATGCTCTTCTATTAATGTTCTGCTGAGACGTGACTTGCTACATTATTTTCCCTCTTTCATTAATGATTTACTGAGAGGTGACTTGCTACATTGTCTACCCTAAACAGAGGCTGGTTGTCTATTGCCTAGTTTGCCTTCAGATGCTACATTTGACAGGATTTCTGGGATCAGCTTCCTTTGTGATCTAAATGATAATATTCCAGCTCCCTGGCCTTCTACATCTCAACTGGCTTCTTCATCATGCAATAAATGTAAGTACACCCTGTTGAAGTTTATAATATTTTGAGTGGCAAACTGCTCTTTATTAATTAGTTATTTTTGTTGCTATTCAGAGAGAGAGAGAGAAGAAATCTTATTTATTTTGAATTCTTTTTGGCTTCACAACTTCCATTTTAATTCATTTTTATGTAAAACGTTCTATTTCTTTTGTAAGCTTTTGATAATTCTACCTTACTGAAACTGCAGCTATCAACATCCCTGCTCTTCCTGCAGCAGCATCGTCAAGTCAAAGTTGTAAGACATTCTTTTCTAGTTGTACTGTTTGTTCAGTAATCGATGAAGTTTTTAAACACTGCTTAAAATTTAAACTAGAATATATGCTTGTCATAAATATCTGGGTGTTTAAATGGTCTCTTACGGTGAGCTATATGTCCTTAAAAGAAAAGATTGCACGGGTGTTCATGGATTGCTGGATTGCATTGAATCAGTTTTGAGGGAAAAGCTACTTGATCCAATCTAATCGGTTTTCTTACAATATCATTCAATTATTTGGTTCAAAATGTAAATCCCATCCACTCTAAATTGTTTTGAATTGAATTGATTTTTCAGTTTTTCTTTTTAAAAAAATTAATATATAAATTCATCAAAATACAGAAATCTAATTTCATCAAAATACATCAAGTACAAGTCTATGCTTATTTATCAAAATACACTAAATACAGGTTCAAACAGATTTATCTTAGTATATCAATATACAATCTAAATTCTAAATATAGTTTCACATTAATTGTCAATCCTATGATATGGATAAAGTATAAATAACAAAGTTCCTAATCCTAAATATGAATAATGTAAAAAATTCTTAGGATTTGAAACACACAAACAGAGCTTGCATTCATTTTGTATTGGATCAGTTTTCAAATTTGAATCTAACAACCAATTCAATTTTTTTAATTTTTTTTGTCTTTTCAGTTTTTCACAGATTTTGGAATTCATTTTTTTCCAGTTTTAATTGGATTGTTTGGATACCCTAGTAGATTGTAACTGTTAACTAGACTACTGAGTAACAGTAGATCTTTGCACAGAATGATCCCAGCATCTCTATTAATTTGGTGTCAACCACTGACTGACTGTATTTTATGTTCTGCAGGCCTCTACAGCCATGACATTCTGTTTTTCGGGCTTGTTGCTTTATCGTTTCTCTTGATGACAACCGTGTCATTATGAGGGTTTCCTTGTTAAATGAAGCTTTCCTAGTTCTTCAACAAGGAGAGTTTTTCCACGGGTGTTATGCCAAAGGTTAATTAATTGCGACCGGTTCTATGAGAAAGAGAAATCTCTATTGGAGGTGATGTCCAATCTGTTTCGGATCCTATTGATTCACGATTCTTCTTGTGTGCTTGTGTAATAAATTTTTTGTATATAGAAAATTTAGAAAGCATAGGTTATACAGGAACTTATTGAGATTGATATGTAAACCTGAATTGCAGTCGAAGAAGGTTTTGTAATCTTACATTTTAAGTATTATTGGAATTTCCAGTGCTATATCTCTTAGAGAAGTGTTTTTTAAGGGTTTTCTTAGACCGGTAAAGTTGAGAGCAAAACAAGATAAAATTTATTATGTTCAATATAGAATCTTCTACAATCATCATCATGCCACCTCTTCTTAATGTCCGCCCTTCTTTCCTTGTAGAACTGAGTTTTTAAGGTCTGTCCCAAACTCACCAACTTCATAGTGAAAGTTCTAATATCTTGCCCTTTGCTCAGCAATGAGATAATATTAAACATTCATTGATGCACTTTTCCATTTTAATTCTTAATAAATTGCAAGTCAAAGTCCTGTGGAGTTTTGTCATGGTTGTAACCAGTATTTCTAGGCTTTAACAGTCATAATTTAGGGCAGTAAAAAAGTAAAAACTCTTGATCAGCACATCGGGGCAATACACCACACTTGCATTATCTCATCATAGATGTTTGGATGTTCTAACCTGAAGGCTGATCCAAGGATGTTGTGTTCCGCATTGACCTTTGTGTAACTTTGAGATTTGAGTAGACTCTTCGCTCTGCTTGACCGAGACCAGTGTTTCTCTTGTTCCAGAAAACTGAGGACCCTTGTCTGAACATGATTGGTAACTTAGTAGTCAATACCCAATTTCTCAACTTTCTTTTGCAGCTGAGTTGCCTACCTTTCCATCATATCACGTGCATGGATGTGAAGAATGACAACATTGCAGAAACGATTTTACCAGTTATCTTTTGCTAAATAAATATCAGTGGTTTGTTTAAGAACAAAAATACACGTATCACTATCAACAGGGGCTGAGTCCAGAGGCAGGGGCTTCTCCTTCACAACGTGGTGAATCAAGGTTCAAATCTTCATTAGGGAGAAGTGTCTACATTTATTAGTTGCCTCGAATATGATTGTCTCCAAAGGAAAATACTTGTAGGAAATCCAAAAAAGAAAAAGAGAAGAAACTACTCTCATCAATGACCCCATAAGAAGACTATAACCTGCTAGAAACTCTTAAACCCAGTCATTGCACATGAATTCATCATGTAAAGAGCTCTCTCGTTATTTGGCTTCACGAATTCATGAACTTTCCAGAAAATCTGTGGAAGTGACACCCACCAAGCCGAACTATAAGCCATCTGCATGGCATCAACTTAGTGTCAAACCCCCACATACTCTTATTGTTACACATTGTCAATCTCCTCCGCAAAACCACCTAGCTCCTTCGAAAGATCACCTTTCAAAATTCTTCTACTCGTTACCTTCTTTGAACGCAATGTAATTATCTTCCTCCTAATCCTTTTAACCGGAACACCATTCTTCTTGTACTTCACCGTGCCTTCTACCACCGTATTTATAACACAGGATACTTGGCGGAATGTGGCTCCAAGGTTTTATATAGCTGACATTGAACTCATCAAACAAAACATCATTCTTATCACGTTCCTTAAAGGAAATTTTGTGCTTTCCAAATGTTTAGGAGTTGGGTTTTAGAGGAAAATAAAATGGAGGGATAATTTATTATTTTTAAATTAAGAAATTTATATAATATTTATAAAAATAAATATACTATTAGACATTAAATTTATGTTAATATATTCTCTTTTCCTTTAAAATCTCACTTCCAAATATATCCTTGGTCATTCCACGATTGACAAGATGCTAGAAGCACTGATCATATTATTTGATTCCAATTAATTTTTATGATGTACATTATTATTCATATTAATTAACAAGATGTAGTTATGCATGAAAAAGAAATATGAGAACTACTACTTGCTATAAAATGAAAACCCAATGCACATGCAAAATAAAAAAGATAATAGAAAAATTCTTTGCTGCTCGAGGTTGTCCAAAATTTGAAGCACATGGAAATGAATTCTTCTAAAAAATTAGTTATTTCTACTTTCTTTTTTCTACACAAGCCACCTAAAAGGACATTGCTAATATATAGGCAAACACATTCGAAGCAAAACCAACAACTGAGAGAGAAAGAGAGGGAGGTCCTATTTGATTGACTGTGTGCCTTCCATCAAGGCAAAATGACCAAGGTAGAACATGGGATATCCACGATTTATTCAACAAAACACTGGAGGGGCTATAAGATCCTATTTGTGATTGACAGTCTTGCCTTCCATCAAGGCTAAATGACCAAGGTAGAACATAGGATATCCAATATTTATTCAACAAGATTGGGTTGGGGGGTGGGGGGATCGGGGGCTATAAAATTTTATTTGATTGACAATCTTGCCATTCATCAAGGTAAAATGACCAAGGTAGAAGAACATAGAATATCCAATATTTATTCAACAAGATAGTGGAAGAGTACACATTGATCATAATGATAAAGAATTCTGTCAAGTGACTTAACAAGACGTGATTTAAAATTAGTCTGATAAGTCAGCTTGAAAACTCTGTATTTAAATATTTTAGATCTTGAAATGCTATTCAACCTTTGCGACATAACGAGTAACCTAAAATTGTTAAGGAACTTACTAATGTTATTGTGAAATCATTTGAAACTGTTCATCCCTGAAATTAAATGTATATACATTGTAGTTGGGCATAATAGAAATTATGAGAGTAAATTGTTCTCGTAAGTGAAGATTTCACGTGTGAACAAAACAACATTGGAGAATAAATGACAACACCCTATGCAAATGAAATGTGGTCACTTAGTAACACTATTTATCATTTAAGACTATTTTGTTTGACATTAATAACTAGTTATGCTATCATTGACAATGTTTCTCTATTTCAATGTGATGGCCATATAAAATGCTTTACACATGTGAGTCTTTCATATTAACTCTTGTTTTAATCCTTTTTTTTTTCACAATTATTCTCCATATAAGACAATTTTGTTTGAGGTTCAGTTAGCTATTAAGTGTGGACACCTTTTTTAATGAAAATTCAAATTAAGATTTGCTACTTTGTAAGAGATTAATTCCTTTCACTAAATCCAACTAATAACTTTGATATTAGATAAATAAATTACACTTAAGGAATATTAAAACTTCCTAACTAAGAGTGAAACTTTGCTTTTCTCACGTGCTTTTAATTATTTTCATTAGTTTCATGCTTGGTGTTCAGTGTTACGTGACTTGTCTAAGAATGTGAGTTATGGGCCTAACTCAACCTTACAAAACCGGCTTGTAAGGTGTGGGTTGCCCCTAGTTATATACACTTATTTGGTCATATCACTAGTCGATGTGAGATCTCCAACACACCCCCCTCACGCCGAGACTAGACATCTCAAGTGTAAAGTTTGCAAGACTGGACATTTGCGAGTGGTCCGATAATGGCCTGATAGGCCCAACAACAATCGCTAGGATAGGCTTTGATACCATATTGAGAATATTAGAATAGAGAAGAAAGAGAAAAATAACATTCATCTTTGATTAGAACTATTGAAGTCCGATATTTATACAACATATCAAACCAACTACTTTCTAACTAATAAAACCACTGTAACAGAATTAGTTTTAACTGATTGTAATCTAAATACATTTGGCTAATACTCCCCCTCAAGTTGGGAGATGAATGTCTTTAATTCCCAACTTGGACAATGCAAAGGAAAATATACGAGTTGTGACTGGTTTCGTGAGGATGTCAGCAAGTTGGTGAGCAGATTTAACATGTATCAATCGGATGACCCCTGCAAGAACCTTTTCCCTTATGAAATGACAATTAATCTCGATGTGTTTAGATCTTTCATGGAATGTGGGATTGGATGCCAAATGTATTGCTGATTGGCTGTCGCAAAAAAGAAATGTGGGTCCAATAGTGATTTCAAAGTCTCTGAGTAAGTAAACCAACCATTGAACTTCACTGGCAACACTAGCAAGTGCTCTATACTTAGCTTCAGCAGATGAGCGAGATACAACATGTTGTTTCTTAGATTTCCGAGAGATGAGCGAATCTCCAAGAAATACACAATAACCACTAGTTGATTTACAAGTATTCGAACAATTTCCCCAATCTGAATCAGCATAGGCTTTGAGTGACAAGGATGAACTAGCTGGAAAAAAAAAGGCTTGTTCCAAGAGTGGTTTTGAGATAACTCAGTGAATGATGTACTACATCTAAGTGTGCAGTAGTTGGAGAAGACATATACTGACTTAGCTTGTTGACAGCAAAGCTAATGTCAGGTCGTGAAATGGTGAGATAGAGTAAACGACCAATTAACCTTCTGTATTGAGCTCCATCAGGCAAAGGTTCACCATCAGTGGAATTTAGCTTCAAATTTGGGTCCATGGGAAGTTTGGCTGGTTTGCTATTTAGGAACCTAATGTCATCAAGAAGAGAAAGAACATATTTTCTTTAAGAAAGGTAGATGCCTTTATGGGACTTAGCAATCTCCAATCCAAGAAAATATTTCAGGTTTCCAAGAACTTTCAACTTGAACAGTTTTTGTAATTGAAGTTGGACTTGGAGAATATCAGCACTGTTGGGACCAGCTACAATAATATTGTCAACATAAACCAATAATGCTACAAAGTTGTGTCCGGATCCAGTAGTAAATAGGTTGTAGTCACTGTTAGATTGTGCGAACTCACAACTGAGTAAAGTATGAGAAAACTTAGTGAACCATTGGCATGAGGCTTGTTTCAAGCCATATATGGATTTGTTCAAGCAATATACCAAGTGCTCCCCCTTAACCTTGTATCCTAGGGGCAAATCCATGTAAACTTCTTCAAAAGGATCTCCGTTTAAAAATGCATTATTAACATCAAGCTGCAACAAATGCCAACCTTTAATAGCAGCCAATGATAAGAGAACTCTCATAGTGGTCAATTTGGCCACAGGAGTGAAAGTATCTCCAAAATCAACTCCAGCTTGTTGGGTATAACCTTTCGCTACTAATCGAGCTTTGAGTTTATCAACCGAACCATCTAGCTTAGTTTTCACCTTGTAGACCCATCTACAGCTAATAGTATGTTTACCATGAGGAAGAGGGACAAGAGTCCAAGTATTATTAGATTCCATGGCATTAAGTTTCTCTATCATTGCTTGTTGCCACTCAGGATATTTGGCAGCCTGGTGGTAGAATTATGGCTCATAAAAACTGGAAACTTGGTTGATGAAGGAAGAATATGAAGGGGGAGTTTATCATGGGAGAGGTAATTGGATATTGGGTAAGTAGTGATATTACAACATTGATAGTCTTAGAGATAGGTTGGTGGTCTGGTAGGTCGAGTAGACCTTCTAATTTCTGGGTTAGGTGACGCAAGGGTAGGTGCTATTTGTCGAGAGTCTGGGGTGTCAGGTTATGTTTGGGTTTGAGCGTCCAGGTTAGAGGGTTGTGGTATCAAGGCAACTTCATCAGGGACAGGTAAAGGGATAACTGTGTCTGGGAAAGGATCAACTGTTGCATTAAAGTTGGTGAGGCTAGGGAAAGGAAAAGTGTTTTCATGGAACACTACATCTCTAGAAATGATGAAGGTCTTGGTGGTTAGATTGTATAATCTATATCCTTTGTAACCAATAGGATAGCCAATAAACACTGGAACAGCTCTTAGAGTGAACTTATCTCTCTTGGATGGAAGTGTTGAAACATATGCAATGAAAACTTTAAGTGCCAAGTAATCATGTACCTTGTTGAAAAGCAGCTTATAAGGTGTTTTACCTTTTAGCAATGCAGTAGGGGTTCTATTTATCAAGAACACAACAGTCTTCAAACACTCACCCCAAAAAATAATAGGAATTTTGGATTGAAAATATAATGCTCTGATACCATCTAAGAATGTGAGTTATGTGCCTAACTCAACCTTACAAAACCGGCTTATAAGGTGAGGATTGCTCCCCACTAATATACACTTGTTTAGCCATATCACTAGTCGATGTGGGATCTCCAACAACTTGTGTTCAAATTGTGCATTATCTAAGCTTAATTTTTTGTTTTGTTTTTGTAGGAAAATATAGGTGTTAGTGTAGAATGGAGAGAAATCACCTTTGTAATGAGAATTTGGAAGCTTAAAATCAGAGCAAGAATGTAAGATTAACAATTGAAGAATTAAAAGATTAATACCTCCCCCCAAAAAAATTCAACACTAAATTTTGAAAGCAGTTATACTATTACTAGTAAATACATTCTTAGTTGAAAGTTGCAACATTAGTTAACTGCTCTAAGCCCTCCATGTTATCCACTAAATGTTTTAACATGCAAAGTTGAATGTAGCTACATGGAATAAGTTAAAATTAGGTTAAAACCATTCTTTGGGAGAGTTTTAAAAAGACTTTTGTCTTGAACTATAATGCTTGCCTTTATTTAGGATAATCAAGAAATTGAAATCTTGAGTTCGTTATTAAGTCAAGGAATTGAATTTTAACTAATTTAGTAAGTTTGACCATTAATAAAGGTAAGGTGTTTGAGTTAGAGCAATGGAGGAAAATTTTGAGTGAAATCAACCTCTAACCAATTTTTGCATTATTGAATCCCTTTTCACACTTTTGTTATCAATTTTAGATAACAAAAAAAAAAAAAAAAGTTCTTTTATATCATTTTTTTCTACATTTTAAAACTTTCTTTAATTTAAAGATTTAGTCTAACTAATTTCAATAGGGTGAAATGGGTACTTGAAACTAATTTCTAAGCATAATACATAAAAAAGTAGAAGTGTCAGGTTTATTTTAGGAATATTTTTTCCCATTTTAAATAGGGTTAAAAGAGTCATTTCCAATTTAACACTTATTTTGTAATATAAAAATATTTTTAATGAGTTTTGGAAATTGAAAATAGGAAAGTTACACTGCACCGTTTCAATGTCGTACATTTTTAACATTGCATTATTTAATAATTAGAATTAATTATTTCTGCACAATATACGCATAATTCCCCTTTTTATGAAATTTCAATTTCTCATTAATAGGGTCTTTGCCTTTTAATTTTGCAATTAATGTTTTCTTTCAAATTTTGAATTTGGATTAATATTAGCTAACCATTTTACCTTTTGTCTCAAACTTTTTCTTTTCTATGATTTCTTTTAAGTTTCACCTTGCGCTGAAAAGGGTTGTTTTTGGTAAAGGATTGCCTTATCTCAAAAATATTCTTGCCTTTTGGCATTGCTTTACATCGTCTCAAATGCAAAGATGTACTTTTCCTTTTCAGCCTTTCGGTATGAATATCTATTTTTTTTTTTTCCTAATAAGATCAACATATTTTTATTTTTTTGTTCTTCCACATTCTAATGCATTCGATTTGACGAAATGAGGAATTGAATAATTTTCAGAATTTGATTTATCGATTATTTTTAGTTCTAATTTATTTTTGATTCTTTGTTGGTTGCAAGGAAATTGCTCTAAAGTTTGTAACAGATATGACTATTCGTAGGAAAAAAAATGAGTTAAAGATTTTTTTTCTCTTTCAGGTTTAACATGTTACTTTGTGAAATTTACAAGATGTAGTTCCTTTTCACATAATTTAATTTAATGTCTAATTTGAAGAAATGTTGCGCAAGTATTTACATTTGTTTTATTTTTAATTAGGTAGGATTGTTTGCTACGTAGGGTTGTAGGGTTGTTTTTTGTTTTTATAATGTGTATGTTTGGTTTTCCAATTTAAGTCAAATGCTTGGAACTAAAATTCATACAATTATTTTGTTTTTCCTCATTTCTTATGCAATCGATTTGAGGAAATAAGGAATTGATTATTTTTCAAAATTTGAAGTACTGATTATTTTTATTTTTAATTTGTTTTTGGTTTTCTATTGATTAGAAGGGAGTTGCTCTGGAATTTGTAACAGATACGACTATTGACAGGGAAAAAAATGTCTTCACGTTACTCATAATGAAATAAAGATTAGAGTAATCAAATAAAAAATGCTTAAAATTAAAGGTCGTAAGTGCCGTGTACAAAGGTGTGAGCTACTTCGTGCATAATTTTAACAAATCAAAATAGAAATGCTTAAAATAAAATATTAAATAAGGGTTGTCAAAGGATTATTTTTCATACAGGCAACAAACTTTTAATAAAAACTAGAAAAGCTACCCGAGCAGGGCACGAAAAAGAATACTGAATAAATTAGAATAATTTAATATAGTCTGCTGGAAAAAAAAAATTGAAGTAGAAGATGACATCTGCTTTTATCGTGAACAGTTTTATTATTGTTACAATTGAGAAAGAATAATTTTTAACATCACCTTAACTACTAGTTGAAACTCCTTTTTCTTCAAAAGATGCTTCTTCCTTCATTAGGAAAACTTGCTCGAGTCAATTCCACAGCTATTAGTTCAAGTTGACATCTAGTGCTATTAAGTTTTGAAGCCAAATCCATTTGTATGTCTCCAATTCAGAGTCTTCATCTCTCGTTAATTTCTAAATGCGTTATGCAAAGGGTTGTCATTTTATTAAACTTATAGTACATATGTAGCCGTTAGTTCCATCGGTAAGGGACTCGAGCATCATATTGAGCTTTTAAACAACTTCCAGAATTTACTTTCTGTTAGAGGACAGATTCTAAGGTGGACTACCTGCACCCTTAGATTAATTTGATCCTCACGTTATTATGGGGTACCCTCCACACCGTAGCACCACCGTCTCTTCCTCTACCCAGCAACCTTCCTCTACCCTTATATTCCAGCTACATTCAGTATCTTAATACTTCTTCGATTATTTCACGTTTCAAAAACAATTAATTTCTTCAATGATATTTCTGACCGACAATACATAACAAAACGTAAAAAATCAAGTTCTAACAGTCAACACTCACCAGACATTCTAAGCAGGCTGTAAGTATTAGGTAATTTTAGTGTTAAAAAAAAAAAAGTGTTAGGTAATTTCTCAATATATTCACCCTGTGAAGAGGCTCTATCAGATGTGGGGTGATCCCATATATATTCCAGTTAAGTATCTAAATAGAACTTCAAATTTTTCACGTTTCAAAACAATAATTTCTTCAATGATATTTCTAACAATCAATACATAACCAAAAAAAAATCCTTAACAGTCAACACTCAACAAACCTGATGCCAGGTCGGGCTAGGTTCAATGTTACTTTCTCATCGGACCTCGTTAACAATTTTTTTGTGGCATAGGTCAATATTTACGGCTAGCTTTGCGTTTAGAAATAATTGCAATTTTTTTTAAAAAAAATATTCTATTCTTGTAACAATTTTTACAATTATTTCTATAATTAGGAGAGAAATAAAAAGAGAAAAGATAAATGTGTAAAATAAGACTGTAATGTGATAAAAGGAAATAAAAAAATAAATGATAAAAAATGTTGTAAAAAATAATATAAATCTTTTAAAATTATGATAGGCTTTAAATTGTAAAAGGTTAAATATGTTTTTAGTCTTCTAAAATTGACTTGTTTTGGTTTTAGTTCTCAGAAAAAAAAATTCTTAAATAAAATTCCTCAAATATTAAAAATATCCTAATTAAATCCATGTGCTTAACTTTGATAAACTTTTCTATTAAATGATGACCATATCAGCTTTCAAGTAAAATATTTTATTATCTGAATTGTCCAGTAATAATTTTTAATAAAAAATCAGGTAATTATTTCTGTTTTAGGGTTAAAAAAAATATAGTTTTGAATTAATCATGTAATAATTTTATCCAAAAAATATGTTACTAATCTGACTTGAACATAACAATTGACATGAACGACCACATCAGCAAATTAATAGTGACTGTGATGTTGATGTGGTCATCATTTAATAGAAAACTTAAACATAATTTAGAACAGAAATCTAATTAGGGTATTTTTAATATTTGAGAGACTTTATTCAATATTTTTTTTTTCTGAAGACTAAAACTAAAATGAGTCAATTTTTGAAAGAGCAAAAACATATTTAACCCAATTACGAAAGACACCAGGATAAAGGCAGCTCGGACTCGGAGGCTCCTCGCCAGTAGCGAGTGTCAAAGTGCCAAATACCAACAAAATCATTTTAAGCTGATATTTTTAATTACGATTTTATTAATCATTACTTTTAGAATAAAAATTAATAACCTAATAAATAAATATTTTTATAAAAACTAAGGTAAAAATATACTAATAATATTAAATATTATAATTTTAATAAAAAATATTTTAATTTTTTAATCGTTACCTTTAAAATAATAATTAATAATTTCATTTTAAATTAATATATAAATCTTATTCAGTAATATTAATATTTTTTTGGTTGCAATATTAATATTAATACACCTGAATAATATTTATATATTAATGTCTTCTTAATTTATTAATATTTTCATAATTTCTTATTTTTTTGGATATATACTTTTATTCTTTTTGGGTTCGAATTCAGTTATATTAATGTTATATACATTATTAAATTAATTTTTTTATATAATGCATCATGGCATAAAAGTTGCAGAAAAATAAAATTAAATGCAAATTATCTAAATGAAAATTATTAAATAGTGTAATAGTTGGTATAAATTACAATTATATAATTTGATCTATTTCATATTTATATATATGAATTTGTTAATGTGCATCCACTTGTTTTCTAGGAATATGATACAAGCTATACCTTGGGTGTATTTTAAGAAAATTGAAGTTATAACTTACTAAAGTACTTATAAATAATAAGTGTACATTAACAAATCTTACAAAAATGTGTTAACGTACATCTACTTATTTTTTAGAAAGAGTATTTGAGCAAGTTACATTTTAGGTGTATTTTAAGATAATCAAACCACATACACACACGGATCGACTTCTGTGAAAACACTTAGATAATTGTGATAAATGAGAGCTGTAAATATATACTATTTCTTGTTCAAAACTATTGATATTTAAGGTTAATGCACACATTAAGAAATTTTTAATACTACCCATAAACTAATATATTTAGTCTAAAACACCCTCATTTAATATCTATTATAAAAGTAATTATGGAGTTGGACATGATTATTAAATAGGGGTATATGTAAAAAAGATTATTAATGAGACTTGAAATTTGTAAAACATCAATAATTTTGAAATAAAAGAGAAAAGCTAAAACATAAATACTTTTGGACTAGAGGGAGTACCATTTACATCATATTTGAATGATTAAGATTAAAAGAAAAATACCAATGACTTTTTAAATGATTATGTGACTACTAACTAATAATCGTGTCATTCATATGTGTGTGTGTACGAGATAAGATCTGTTAACACCAAGTGTAAGTCTAAATTTTTAAGGTCAATTTCTCCAGACTTAGTTAAGTTTCAAGCTTTACCAGTAATAGTTAAAAGGTTCAATTAATTTTTTTAAATGTTTTAGTGGACCTTAATTATCCCACCTTTCCACCTAGCCTTTCATTATGATGTGGTATTCTTAAGAGTCAAGATAAATTTCCACTCATTTGTATTTATTTTGGAAATTTGAATTGTTCTCCCAAGAATTTCTCCCTTAAATAAAATTTCCAAATTACGACCTCATTATAACATTTTACCTTCTTAATTTTGCTATTATAGTCACTTTTCCTTCTCAAAGCTTGCCTTTCCAAGTAGCAAAGGTTCTTCTCATTTGTTTGCCTTAGCAACACTAAGTGTCTCCCATTGTACACCTTGCATCCTCACTTTGAACCAACATACTTATACCCTTGTGATGTCATCTCCCCCAATGAATGATATTAGCAATGACAACAGGTACAAAACTCACATTTTGGAAAGTTCAGATAACACCTTTGCAGAGCTTCATTCTCACATTCCCAATGCCTTCAACTTCATTTTTTCACCATTTCCTAACTTGAAATGGTCAAACTTTCCATTAGTTTTTAAGGTGTTAAACTTCGCTTGGTATCTATAAATGTACTTCAAGGTAGCAAAATCCATCACTCAGTTTGATTTAGTAAGCTCCTCGGTTGTTGCCTAAAACACATCTTCATCTTCTATATTTTTGACCATGATAGTTGGGGAGTTGTTGTCATCCTTCTTCACAACTCTTGATTTTTTTTAGGGCCCCCTCTCATTTGTATGCATCTTGCTTACACATTACCTTTCTCCCTACAATAATAGCATTACATTACTGATATCTCATTGTGGATGCAATTGGGATTTTGATATTCCTCTCAGCCTATCTTGCCTTTTTGAATAACTCCTCCTTTGCCTCCTTTATAGCTAGTTCACGATATTCATGATAAATATTCTCATTTCTCATCATTTTTGCCATAAGGTCTTTAATGTTGTCTCCTTCAACATGTATAATTAATCTCAGGAGCAAAAGTTAATTGAATCATGCTCACATCCTTCTTTTAGATCTTAGTCCATTCCCTTTCATTTATGGAAGTCAATTTTTCCTCTTCCAAAGTCTAGTCAAGATCTTGTTGCACCAAAAGGTCTTAAATGATATATTGTCAAAACGTAAAATTTATTTTCCCATCAAACAACGGGATCTCAAACTTTGGTGTGTTTTGTGTCATAGCTCGAATACCACTACTAAGAAAAAATTGCACACGCCAATAGAGTCACCCACATGCCCAATGGATCTTAGAAGGAAGACACACAAACACTCTACAAATAGATTAGATGAAAGATAATAATTAATATGGTTCAACACCTCTTGCCTATGTCCACGGGACTGTCTCAAAAGTGTTTTACTATCTCAAATATAATTGCAAGATAATAATTCTTCACATTACCTCTTTATATAACAAAGGTTAATGGTTTCATTCATGAATTGACTTAATGGACCTTAATTATCCCACCCTCCCACGTAGCCTTTCATTATGATAATGAAGTTCTCCAAGAGTCAAGATACATCCCACTACCTTTTGGATGTACCTCTTAAATTTTCACTTGCATTTATTTAGAAATTTGAATTATTCTCCCAACCATATCAATATAGAAACTTCTCATGGATGACTTGAGCAAAGCTAGTATTAATAGAAGCTACATGCTAATAGGAAAATATGTTTTTAGATTTTAGTTTGGTATAAATGTAAGTTACATTGATATTGATAAAAGGTAAACATTGTCAAGGTATGGTCAAAAGTTGGCATAGTAAGAAAAACCAATGGAGAAAATAATGAAGAGAGAACTACTACAAATGATCACATATTAAATAAGAAAGTTATTAATCAATTAGTTTTGCCACATAGGTGGCAAATAAGGTATCAATTTATCTTTTGAAGCATCAAGATAACCACAAAAAGCAAATAAACTACAGAGTATAATGCTTACTCGAGAGAATAAATATGTTGGAATTTGAAGTTAATCCTTCCACATGCCTATGCCTTTGGAGTGGTTATATATGCTTGAATGTAAAAGAGATAAGAAATCACACATATGTTCTTCATTCCAAGTGCCATCTAATTTACTAGCTAAGCCACGTAATATGCTTATATAGAGACAAACAAAAGTGAAGAGGAAGGTGACAACCAAGTTCAATTCTTGAATATTATGCTACTCTGTTTTTAAAGAGAGAGGTATGAAAAATAAATTCATAAAGGCTAAAGGAAGGCAAATCCTTTCTTCCATGTTCAATTCATGAGGTTGTACTTGTATTAATGATTCAACTATTTAAGCCAAACACAAATTACAGTTTCATCTTGAATCAATGTTTATGTTTGTTGTTATAGATCTCATTTATTGCTTTGTTTATCTTTTTATCCATTTTTTAGACTTTTTAGTTTTAGTGGTTGACTGAAAAACCATCTGTACAAATATAATCTAATAGTTGTGTATGTTAAGAAGGCAATCAAGAAAAAAATAAGGTAATGAGTGGTTTGAGAAATAGGAAATGTAATGTTTCCTTGTGTTTCATTAGAAACCATGAATAAAATGGTAAACTATTTGTTGGGATCAAGAAAGAAAAACAAATATTGTCAATATTTACTTTGTTCTTTCCATTACAATTCATATTTTTGCTTATGTGATATATCCGTGTTTCAAATATACAAAGTGTAAGTATACAATTTACGTGCAGAAGTAATAAAAAAGAAGAACATCTTATGTATGCCAAGCTAGTGATAGGAAGTCATGGACAATATGAGTTTTATGCAATCAGTAATTGATGTACATTTGAATTCAAACAGCCCCATTCGAATTTAAGCCCAAAGATAAACGGGTCACGATGAGTGTTCCGTCGTGTTTGACCTAGTTTAATAACTAGGTTGCTTCAAATGGAAGTAATATGAAGTAAGGATAGCAGAGTGAGTTAAGCTTCATGGGTCAACCCATTTACCCCTCCAAAAATGGCGAGGTGGGTTGAGCCATCCCAAACCATCGATCCATCTATCCTACCAACTTCGTGGGTCAAGGGAGGGTTGACTCGCTAGGTTACTATTTTTAAATATAATATTAGTTATTACTTGAAATTTATTAGAATTTGGTTCACATCTTACTATTTTTTAATGTTTTTGTGTTATGTTGGAGATGAATTAATATTTTTTAAAATATTTTTTCCTATTTTTTCTTTTTCACTTTTTTGGTTGGTTGTAGCGGGTCAAACTGCCAACCTGTCATTTTATAATCCACTTTTTTTTTTTTCATTTTTTGGAGACAACCCTTCAAAACCCTTAAATGGTGTAGGTTATGTTTTTCAATTTGTTTTCTTTAGCATGTCAACTCACCCCACCCCACCCTACCTCACTTAAGGCAAGTTAAAAGTGGGTGAAGATAGGACGACCTACTTTGCCATCCTTAATATGAAATGGTTTCTTGATTATATAGAGGTTAGGGGTGGAGTGAGTGTAACAAAAAGGTGAAGATTTTGGATGTTGAGATTGGGTTAGAGTGCATGAATGAGGAGAAAAGGAAAGTGGATTTCTTGAGTAGCTTGATGGGGTTTAAGAGTTATTGTAGATGCATGGTGGAGGTTGTTGACTATGAAAAAGTTAACAAAATTTTTGATGGAAGCAAAGAAAGCAACATTAATAGTGAGAAGATTTTAAGTTGCCTTAACTCAGATGATTTTTTTTTATGTCTATTCCTTTTGGAGTTGATTAGTGATCAAGTGACAGTAAAGACATGTCAAACTTATGATCGTTCTTCGATTATGAAATGGTTCAAGAGTGGATATATAACGTGTCCTAAGACAAGTAAAAGCCTTATCTTTATCTTTTTCTCTTTCTTGCTCTACATTTTTGTTATTATAAATCTCCCACTTGGAAGATATTCCTCCATCTCTATTAAAGCTTTTATCTATGCTTTGAAAGGAAGCTTTAACAAAAATGAGTGAATATAACTTAATTAGGAGTTTATAGTAAGAGAAATGTGTTGGAACCAAAGACGTATGAAGCGTCAAGTCCCTTAAATTTTGAAGATAACAATAACTTATTAAGTTTTAAGTCTGTGTTGTAAAAAGCTCTTTAAGCGTCCAACGTGTGTTTTATATGAAGGTGTCTAATGCACCTATTTTTTAGCAAGCGTCCAATGGACTCGTGTATAATGATCGTCCAGGTGTAGGTCTCTTAAACAACTATGTTTTAAAAGCTTGTTTTAAACTCTGCATATTCACAAAAATCTTGAGACTGATATTTTACCACTTAGAGTGATCTAATGTTTAAATGTTTGAGCGTTGATTGAAAATCATATACATGTTGGTATATAAGCGCAGTGTTGCAAAAAAAGGAAGTCAACCTATCAAGCTACCAAGCCAAATAAAGAATGTTCAGAAAAGCAGCTCTCTAACACAGTACTGTACTTTCCATTTTAGTGCAAGAACAAAAATCACTTTTCTGACTCTATTACAAGCTCAATATACGTGCACTCGTTCCTCTCTTGAAGACTGAAGTTGAATATTTCAACGACTATTTTTTAAAGACTATATATATCAACTTAGAAAAGAAGAAGAAAAAGAACGACTACGAACTTTGTGCTTACTGGACAACTTTGAAACATCTTCAAAATCTCTATAGAAAAACTCTTGCAGTGCACTTAAACTTTCATATTCTCACGTTGTGAGTTAATTTGTTTTAACAACTGTTTGTGTTGTGAAAGCCTAGAGAGGCTTAGTGAAAAAGAACACTTGGCTGGTTAAGCAATCTGGGTAGATTGCTTTGTAAATCTTGAAAAGGTAAAGAACAATACTTGTTTGTAACCTAAGGTTCGTTAGTTGAACACCTTCAGGATGAAGGGATTGGACGTAGCTCAAGATTGAGTGAACTAGTATAAAATTATTAGCGGGTTTTTCTTCTTTTATCCTTTTATATGCTTAGTTTATTTGTTCTCTGAACTAGTCTTTAAAATTGGTTAAAAAGTTTTTTTTGTTACACAATTCAACCCCCCTTCTTGTGTATCCCTCGTTTCTTCAATTGGTATCAAAGCTTGGCCTCTTGGGGTTGAGCATCTAATAGTGCGAAGGTAAAAAGATCCTGAGTATACATGGATAACTAAAGGACAAGCTGTCAATAGACCACCACTCTTCAAAGGTCAAAATTATAACTATTGAAAATAAAGAATGATAGCCTTTTTTGATTCATGTCACATTAACATGTGGGATGTTGTGGAGATAAGTTACTATCTACTTATTGACCAAAACGGAATAGAGTTGCCAAGAAGTTAGTGGACAGAAGCACATAAATAAATGTATCTGCTAAGCTTTAAAGCTCGAAATGCTATTATGTGTGCTTTGTCTAAGTCTAAGTATGAGAAAGTACATAGCTTGAAAAGTGCAAAAAAGATGTAGGATACTTTAGCTCTTGCTTATGAGGGTACCTGACAAGTAAAAAGATTTAAGTTAAGTTTACTTGTAAAACAATGAGTTATTCACTATAGAAGACAAGGAAACTATTAAACTTATGTTTGGTAGATGTCAAACAATCATAAATAACTTGAGATCTTTAGGTAAAATTTATGACACACAAGTTACAGCTTTGAGAGCGTCCAAGGATTTAACAACTCTTTCCATGGAAGAACTACTTGGAACTCTTAAGGTTCATGAGCTGGAACTAAAACAAGATAAAGAACTAAGAAGAGGAAAGTCCATTACTCTAAGCGCTCAACGTCCAGCAAAAGGATCATCATCCAAAGCTCTAAACGTAGAGGAATCCTTTGAGGAAGCGTATGAAAAAGATGACTCTGATGAGGATGAAATATCCTTTATATCCAGAAAAATACAAGCTATATGGAAGAAGAAAGGAGGATCCAGAGCTAAAAATTTTATTAAGAAATTTAGTAAGGAACCCAAAGAAAGGAGTCCATCGATCTACTTCGAATGCAAAAAGCCTGGACACTTCAAAGCCGAATGTCCAAGTCTGTAGAAGGAGAAAAAGAGAACATTTTTCAAAAAGAAAAAGAAAGGATTCACGGCAACTTAGGAAGATATGGATCTATCTTCCTCAAAAGAAGAGAGGAAGAAGCAAACCTATGTCTCATGGCTGAGACGAGTTCAAAAAGCTCAGAAAATGAACAGGATGAAGAGGTAAATTTCAATGACTTATCTTCTCTTCAAAAGGCATATAATGAACTACTTTCTAATTCTTCAACTTTCTCAGTAGGTTATAAAGAATTAAAAAAAGAAGTTTTCAAAAATGTCAAAATAATTTAATCTACTCAAAAAGAATTATAAAGATATTACGAAATGAGAGAGAATGAAAAATTAAAGACAAAAGGGTCAAAAGATTTTCTGGTAGTGAAACATTCTAATGAAGCATTAAAACTTCAGAAGGAAGTAAATCACTTAAAAGAAAGTCTATCCTAATTCGTCAGTAGAACTGAAAACTTAAACAAAATCCTATCTTATAGACGACGTCCATATAACAAATCTGGATTTGGCTTTGTTAAAAAGGAAAAAGCCTCTAGAACAGCCAAAGCTACTGCCTTTTGTAAATATTGTGGTATAAGTGGTCATGAATCATCACGATGTATTTATCGTCCAGTCACGAAGGCGTCCAGTGCTTTCAGAACTAACAAAAAAGGACCCAAGTCCATTTGGGTACTTAAATCTATGATTATTCCTGTCACAGATCTGCTTAACAACAGAAAGGAAACCCCAGTCATGGTACTTGCACAGTGGTTGCTCATGACACATGATAGGAGAAAAGTCTATGTTCCAAAGCTTCCAACAAAAGAGTGGTGGATGGGTCACTTTTGGAGGAAATCAGAAGGGAAAGATAAAGGGAATAGGTAAAATTAGTAAGCATCCTTTACCTTCCATTGATAATGTTTTATATGTTGAAGGACTCAAACACAATCTACTTAGCATAAGTCAATTATGTGACAGTAGATACAGTGTCTCCTTTAACAAGGATGAATGTATAGTCAAAAATGTAGATGGATTCATTTTGTATTTTGTAAAGAGGCAAAGCAATCTATATAAGATTGACTTAAATGATTTAACAAATCAAAATATATCATGTCTAGTATCCATCAACGAAAATCAATGGATTTGGCATAAGAAACTTGGACATGCAAGCTTGAGATTGATTTCTTAGCTAAATAAGCATAATCTCGTAAGGGGTCTTCCAAATCTTATATACAAATCTGATGTTCTCTGTGATGCTTGTCAAAAAGGGAAACAAGTGAAAAAAATTTTGATTCAAAAAATATTGTTTCCACTACTAGACCACTTGAACTCTTACATATTGATTTGTTTGGACCAACTAGAACGACCCTGCTTAGTGAAAAATGATATGGACTTGTTGTAGTAGATGACTATACTAGATGGACATGGGTTATGTTCCTAAAACACAAGGATGAATCTTTTAAAGCCTTCTCTATATGTTGTAAAAGTATTCAAAACGAAAAAGGTGTTTGCATAGCATCAATCAAAAGTGATCATGGAGGAGGGTTTGAAAACGAAAGTTTTCAAGTGTTCTGTGAGGAGAATAGAATTCACCATAATTTCTCTGTACCTAGTACACCTTAACAAAATGGTGTGGTAGAGAGAAAGAATAGGTCATTATAAGAAATGACTAGAACCATGCTTAATGATAACTCAACTTTTAAACACTTCTAGGCTGAAGTTGTAAACACAACATGTTATTTACAAAACAAAATATATATTAGATCTATTTTGAAAAAGACTCTCTATGAATTTTGGAAAGGACGAAAACCCAACATATCATATCTTCATCCTTTTGGATGTTAATGTTTTATTCTAAACACTAAGGACAATCTTGAAAAGTTTGATTCTAAGTGTGATGATGGAATATTATTAGGCTATTCTGAAATGTCCAAGGCATATAGAGTCTATAACTCTAGAACCATAATAGTTGAAGAAGCCATTCATGTTAAGTTCAATGACAGTAAGCCTGATAGAGAACTATTAGAGTTGGACAAATCTTTTGCAAATATAAAGTTGGATGACTCCAAAGAACTAGCGTTTGGAACACTTTTGGACGATCCAAAAGAAGAGCAAAAAGAACAAACTGGACGACAATGGCAAATGAAAGTTTACCATCTAGAAGATCAAATCCTTGAAAATATACATGATCATGTTAGAACAAGATCCACCTTCAAAGAGCAAGCTCAAACTGCCTTAATCTCTCAGATGGAACCAAAGACGATGAATGAAGCACTATTAGACGAAGGATAGATTAAGGCCATAAAGGAGGAACTGAATCAATTTGAAAGAAATGATGTGTGGAAACTAGTTCCTCTGCCTAAAGACAAGTCAATAATAAGAACAAAATGGGTATTCCGAAACAAGCTCGACGAGGCAGGTAATGTAGTAAGAAACAAAACTAGACTTATAGCTCAAGGATATTCTCAACAAGAAGGTATATATTTTACTGAAACTTTTGTGCTTATAGCTAGATTAGAAGCCATTTGCATCTTACTTTCATTTGTTGTTCATAGTAATATGAAGCTCTATCAAATGGATGTAAAAAGTGCATTTCTTAATGGCATAATAAATGAAGAAGTTTATGTGAAGCAACCTCTTGGGTTTGAGTGTGATACTTTTCCTAAGCATGTTTTCAAACTCAAAAAGGCTTTGTATGGACTCAAACAAGCACCTAAAGCTTGGTCTGAAAAACTAAGCTCTTTTCTTTTAGAAAATGGTTTCACAAGAGAAAAAGTAGACACCACTCTGTTTCAAAAAAACATAAATTCACACTTTATCATTGTGCAAATATATATGGAAGATATCATATTTGGTGCTAATAACGAAGCTTTATGTAAGGATTTTTCTAAGCTTATGACGATAGAATTTGAGATGAGTATGATGGGAGAATTAAAATTCTTCCTAGGATTACAAATAAAACAAACAAACAATGGCATATACATACATCAAATGAAGTATGCCAAAGAACTACTCAAGAAGTACAAGATGAACGATGCCAAAGAAATGAGCACACCTATGCATCCATCTTTAGTATTTGGACTGGACGAAACATCCAAAACGTAGACAAAACCACATACAGAGGTATGATTGGATCTCTACTATATCTTACAGCATTCAGACCAAATATTATATTCAGTGTATGTCTCTATGCTCGTTTTCAATCTGATCCCAGAGAAATTCATCTTACAGCAGTTAAAAGAATATTTAAATACTTAAAAGGAACCACTAATCTTGGTTTATGCTTTAAGTCAGATAAAGAATACAAGTTAGTTGGATTCTGTGATACTGACAATACTGGAGACATGGTAGAACAAAAAAGCACCAGTGAAGGATGTCACTTCATTGTTGGAAGTCTTGTCTCTTGGATGAGCAAAAGGTAAGGAACAATTGCTTTATCCATAACAGAAGCGAAATACATATCAGCAGCGTCCTATTGCTCACAACTATTGTGAATCAAGCATCAGTTAGAGAACTACAATATCTATTAGAGTAAAATTCCTATCCTTTATGATAATACTGCTACCATAAATCTTTCTTGAAATCCTATATTACATTCTAAAGCAAAGCACATTAAAATTAAATATCACTTTATAAGAGATTGTGTTCAAAAAAGGGTTATTGATATTCAATTTATTAATACTAAAAATCAACTAGCAGACATATTTACAAAACCACTTCCTAAAGATAAACTTGTCCATATTCGAGATCGTCTTGGTATGGAATTTATAAAGGAATAGATTTTTTTCATGTGCCTTGACCGTCCAATGACAAGTAGCGTCCAATGTTATAAAGCATCCATTATCATATCATCATCCACTATGCATACGTCCATTATTATTATGGTTCATACTCTCTAACATTTCATATTTATACACATAAATATCTTCATCCTTGCACCATTATGTTTTTGTTGACAATGATTTAAAATAAATGCTTTATTCCTTGTCGAGTCACAACTACGCTGTAAACTGTCATCAAAAAATGCGCACACCTAAACCAACATTAAATGCGCACTATCTCTCTCTTCAAAATTCAAATATCGCCAAAACCAAAACCCTTCAGTTACTTCCTATACACTCAAACGTTTGAGAACCAAGCTCTCACTCTTACTTTCACTATTGCTATCTCTGAGTTTTTTTCTCTCCCTCTCAACCTCCCGCAACCTCTCAAACCATAACCTTCCTCATATCGACAATGCTGTCTTAGAAGGTAGGAAACGCCACAAAAATCGTCGCTCGTGTGGAAAGTCAGAATAAAGCCATTGTTCTAATTGAAAGTCATTTTGATATTGACGCCCTAGATGAAATGGGGGTCAAGGTGAAGGACAACCTCATCCGTTGTGGTGTCTTGAACTACTTCCATCTCAATGAGATTATATACCCAAAGCTCATCAGGCGCTTTTGGAGGAATGCAGAGTTCGTCAACAACAGTGTGGTTGGCACTGTTCTTGGTATAAAGGTCGCTATTGTAACCCTCCTACTTTTGTATATTAAATTATTTTATATGTTAAAAATTGTTTTTAAGTCATCAATGTATTTAGAACAATTAATAATAATTTAGAAATTTTTCTGAAATTTATTGAGAAAATTTTTGTAAAATGACAAAAATACCCCTAGATAACTATAAGAATCAACCAGAGACTTTTTTACCTCAAAATATTTTGAAAATTTTATATTAAGTATCTCTCATTATAAAAACTTTATTTTGAAAGAAAATTAGTGAAAAATGTAACAATCCTATTTCAATTCTTCAAATATTTTTTTTTATTTAACAATGCAATTCTGAAAAATCGGGAAGGAATTTCAAAATTCTGACTCCCACCATTTTTCTTAGAATTTCAAGAGCTGTTTAATCGGGATTTTTAATAATTTTTCCGAACTAGAGCCCGAAGAAATTAGAAAATGACGATTTTATCCCCATTTCTCAACATTAAGGGCTGGCATAAAAAAATATTCAATTGACATTAAAATGTCAATTTGAGCTTGGAGTTATATCATATATATTAAAATAAAAATTTTTGAAAATTTTCTAGAATTCTTGTGTAAAATGACCAAAATACCCTTAAGTGTCTGATAAGCTAGCCAGTACTGGTTTGACATTCAAAAAGGGAAAATAGTAATTTTAGTTTATTTATGGGTAAAATATTTAATTTTAGAATTTTCAAAAAAAAATGGTATTTATTGAATTAAAATAGATTTTTATGAATTTTCTACCTTAAAAATACAAAATAAATACAAACAATTTGAAATAAATTAATAAAAATTAAAAATTATTATTAGAAATTTATTTTTGATGAAAATAAATGTATTTGTCCAGTTTTTCATTAAAACGCATTATTTTGATATTAAAAGCTAATTTTTCAAGTTTAGGCGATTTTTTCGATATCAGTTAACGCACCTATAGATAAAATTTATACTAAAGAGCTTGAGGACAGCTCATATAGCACGTCCGCAAGCCTAGGAGGAGTGATTCAACACCATAAATGGTGTATGTGTCCCTAAGTGTGCACATTTGTCCCTAAATTTAAATTAAAAACAAATTTAAAACTTGATTTATTGCAACATTGCTTAGGTCATTGGTGAACGCCTAAGACCCCTTCCTCTTCTATAAATAGCCCCTCCCTCCTTCAAATTTTCAGCATCTCCTCTTCCTTTCCCAAGCTAGAGAGCTTCTCTTTCTAAAGTTTTTTCTCTCTAAAATATTTTTATCTAATTTTTATGTTAAAATTTTGCTAGTTTTCAACTAGTAGAATTTCTCCTTTTAGAAGCTTTGCACCAACAATTTCATCCTCTTCATCAACCACCTTAGAGGTAATGGAGGGAGTGGGGTTGGTGCTAAATTATTGTCACTTTGCATGTTGGTAGGAAAGGTTTTTCCCTAAACCCGTTTAGGCTTAAGTTTTATTACTGTTGTTTTGTTTAATATTAAACTTTAATTTTTGCTAAATTGTTACTCTGCCCAAATTTAGATTATTAAATCATAATTACTAAATTGTTACTCTGCTCAAATTTAAATTATTAAATTTTACTTGCTAAGTTGTTACTTTGTTCAATTTTAGAAAATTAAAATGCATTTGCTAAGCTATTACTCTACTCAAATTTAGAAAATCAAAATGTATTTATTTAGTTGTTATTCTGCCAGAATTTTAGTAATTAAATTATAATTACTATGTCATTATTCTGCTAAAATTTTATATGATTACTAAATTGTTATTATGTTAAAATTTTGGTATTGTATAATTTCTACAAAATAAGGTAGAAATGTTGATTGTACTGGTGCTCAAATTAAATGAAACCAGGGAAACCTCTGTTTGAGAAGTTAGGAACTGATAGTTTAGTGAGTAGTGTAAAGTAAGTGACATGCAGTAGCATGGCACCCTGCTACAGAAGCTATAGTTTAGTATGCTGAGGAATGAAAGGCAGGGACCCACTTGCGAAGGTCTTGGGGGTAGGCATCGAGTGGTGAAGGTCTCAATGGCCAAGGTAGCGCTTTTGAGCCAAGATATTTGCCTGACCAAACTTGATAACCCCGACAACTACTTAGCATTCCAGGATTGGTTTGAGAGTATGCCTCTATAAATGGATATCTTCACAGTTATTTTCCTCAATGATAATAAGGACTGTATCATGTGATGATGCTAAGAGAGGTATCTGTACTCCCAGTCACTTCCCAGTTTTGTTTAGAACTATTGCCCACTAATGGGAAGTATGGATCCATACCTGGTCAACGATAGTATGATACAACTTAGAATGAACCTTAGGATCTCTATTGTTGTCAGCTATGTTTTGTTTTTGTTTTATGGTTGATTTCCTACCGTACATGTAAAAGTGATTTTAGAATAAAACACCTCACTCCATTATTTTTTTATGCGTATGATTGATCGTGATTATTGAAGATGACATTAATGCCTCGTGATGCTGAGTACGAGTTATAGGACATCTCAACGGGGGGGACCTGAAGACCTATAGTAATTTTCTTTTTGTATGAAGGATAGGGTAAATGAACAATGCTCTGTATAGGATCTTTTTGATGTACATGTTCGGTTAAATAGTGTCTATCTTTTGATGTATTTTTTTTTAGTTTTCTGTATTATCAAACCATGATGTATAGTTTTATGATATATATGTATATACAGTCTTATCTTTCATCTTTTACTACCATTTCCAAATCCTGTTAAGTTGGAATTTTTTTTATAAAAGTGGAAAAATTTTACGCATTTTCATTTACTTAAACTTAATAACTAAATTAATATGAATTGTATTTAATATGAATAGGTGTTACAACTATAGACCTGGGAAGCATTGCTCAAGCCACCGGATGTGAGCGCGCTGGCTCATGCATCAAGAATGGATGGGGAAACAGCTATGGTGGCCATGAAACTGTAGATGCTGCCTTGATGGGACCCGAGGCTAAAGGCACAATGGAATACAACAAGTTGACAAAGGAGGGCAAGGTATTCCAGCAGTTCTTGAACAAGGGGATTCTTCACAAAGCTGGCTCCAAAGACAGCGTGACTTTTCTGCATCACTTCACCCTCTTCCATATGGTGACTGGACAGCAATTCAATCTTCCCCATCCCATCCTGAGTAACATCTTCAGAACCATGAAGGGAAGAGGTGAATTTGATCAGATCACTTATGCAGCCTTGCTGAGCAGGATTTTCTGGCTGTAACAAGTATATCATGAAATCTTTGCTTTGTCTAATGCTAAACAAGCTGATATTAGGAAATTGGGTGGTGGTTTGAGGTTTACCCAGTTATAGTTCGACCGCAACAACATTAACCAAATGAAGGCTGGGTTTATTCTGAAACCTATAAAGAAAGCCTCTAAGACTGTGGACGTTAAAGAGGAACTTGTAGAAGAAGCACCACAATCAGTAGAGAAATAAGTACCCCAACAAGCTGAACAATTGGACGACGAAGCCCTGTTCATCTATCCTGTAGCTGTCGCAAGACCAGTTACTTCTAAAAGGCAACTGTCCAAAAGGAGATCATCCTGACAATCCTCCACATTTAGAGCAACAAGGTCTAAGACCTAACAAGCACTAGCACCTATAGCTGCTCCATTTGTTGCTGCCCTTCCTCTTGTAGCTCCTGCCAAACAAAGACTTCAACTACCATAAGATTCTGATGATGAGGACAGAGACTCAATTGTAGTCTTGTTGAAGAAATAGAAAACTGCCATTTTCACAGTTTCTGCAACCAAGGAAGCTCTTCCAGCCCAGCTAGCCGCATCTCGCAAACGGGCATCTGAAGTTCAGACAACATCTGAAGTGAGCAAGAAAAGTAAATCTTCTACTCCATATGTTGATAGTATGTCTGAATAAGAATTTATTGACTCTGTCATCATTTAACCCTCTAATCCCCTATCTGACCAACCACCAAACCAACAACATTTACCTTCTGGTTACCCATCATGGTACAAACCCACCTACACTACACCTGAACCAGACATGTTGCTGCTTAGTGATGATGGTTATGTGTGCACCATTCATACTTCCAGCCAAACAAAACCATACCTCTCCATTAAGCCCCCCAAGGAGCCCCACTCCTCAAATCCTAATATAAATTGGGATATCTCTTCTACCTTTGTTGGACAAGCAGAAAATTGGGATAAAAAAAAGAAGAAATGGAGCCTACTTTTTTAAGGGGAACAAGCAAAACCTGGTGGATGATAACGCAATAATCCTACGTCCAGAGCTTTTTCTAGAGCCGGAGTATGGGTTCGACTACTCCCCAGTCTTCTTCAAACTATACATGGACGACTACACCCACCAACCTTCCCCCAAATATTTGGCTCTACCTCTAGATACAATTGAAAGCTTATCGTTGAAACGGTTTATCCCAAGGAGGTATCGTAAACTTGCCAAGGCATGGTGCTTCAACATATACCTTCCTGGAGTACTTCAGCACAAAGTATCTCCAGTTGAGGAGATTGACATGCAATATAGCAGAAGCGAGGCATAATACAAGAAATAATAATCCAACTCAGGCCTGTTGATTTGAAGTTTAGGCCCCTGGATCCTACTGAAGCTGGTTTCTTTCCAACACCCTACAAGCAGATGTTTTATGCCTCCCTAAAGAGCTCTACAAATTTAAAGTATCAGTTATTCATTCCCCCTTCTCAACGTGTCTCACATTCAACAACAATTCACATCCAGCCGGATCGCATCTACCCAAGGCTTCCCACCTTGGATGAAAACAAAAAGAAGAAGAAGTTGCTGACAAAACCTCTTTCTCTGCCCTTACCTTCTAGAGTCAAATTTCAACACTACTCTAGAATGGTACATGTCTAGGAGATTGGCGCAAGACATGGTCGAGGATGATGCTGAACGCTTTGGGCATTAGCATACATTTAGCTGCGAGCAGGAAGCCTCCAGTAGTAGACTCTCAGAGGATGACAAGGCAAAAACCCCCACGTTGCAGAATTGTAAGTACACGCAGCGTCCAGCTCGTGTCTTTCATTTCTCAAACACCTCTGCGCCTTTGTCTGTCCAGCTGACAAGCGTCCACTCATTAGCCCAGACACGTCCATTCTCTATGCCATTCTCACCACCGCCACAAGCACGCAATCCTTCAAGCCACCATATCCATGGGAAATCGTATTTCCCCATTACCAAAACCCTCGCTCACATCAACTTCACTCACCCACCTTAAAATTTTTGGAAGCCCTACCTCCACCCTCCGAAGTTCAACCACCAACCCCACCTCAACTACCCTCACCAACCCTTCCGCCTCCTCCAACCCCCGGTTCCTAAGCCTCATTGAACCTTCCCACTCCATTTCTTGCCCCTGCTACCCTTCCACCTATTGACCCAGCCGTCCAAACCTATGTCACCACCCAACTTCAACCCATTATGGCCCTTCTCCACCAAATCCTTCAGAACTAGCAAGAAATTCTCTACACACCTCACCCATCTCCCTCCCCACCTCCACCTCTACCCCCCTCGACACCACAGTGACTGTGATGATGTACTCTCTTTTCCCTTTTTGTTGATAATGATAAAAGAGGGATAGAAATAAAGGAAATAAAGTTTTTATAGTTTTTTGTTGTTCTCTGTAGAGTGTTTATAGCTTTTATGCAATAGCTTAAGGCTTATTTCTATTACTGCGTGTTTATGACACATCACATGACATTCATGCATATACCTAATATACACTCGCATATACTTGATATATAATTTGTGCTTTGTATGGATGCTAATTTGCTTGATATTTTGTGTATTTCGAATATGTGCAAACTGGCTTGAGATATTAGACTTAGGGGGAGTATAAAAGTAAGTCTATCTCACCTAAGTTATCTCACCTTATGTGCTTTTGATGTATATGCTTATAAAACTTAAAAATTAAGATTTGTCATCATCAAAAAAGGGGAGATTGTTGGAACAAAAGACGTATGAAGTGTCTAGTCCCTCAAATTTTGAAGATTACAATAACTTATTGAGTTTTAAGTCTCTGTTGTAAAAAGCTCTTTAAGCATCCAACGCGTGTTTTATACCAAGGCATCTAACGCGCCTGTTTTTTAGCAAGCATCCAATGGACTCATGTATAATGATCATCCAAGTATAGGTCTCTTAAATGACTATGTTTTAAATGTTTGTTTTAAACTCTGCGTATTCACAAAAATCTTGAGACTGATATTTTACCGCTTAGAGTGATCTAACGTTTAAATGTTTGAGCGTTAATTGAAAATCATATACATGTTGGTATATAAGCGCAGTGTTGCAAAAAAAGGAAGTCAACCTATCAAGCTACCGAGCCAAATAAAGAATGTTTAGAAAAGCAGCTCTCTAACACAGTACTGTACTTTCCATTTTAGTGCAAGAACAAAAGTCACTTTTCTGACTCTATTGCAAGCTCGATATATGTGCACTCATTCCTCTCTTAAAGACTGAAGCTGAATATTTCAACGGCTATTTTCTAAAGACTATATATATTAGCTTAGAAGAGAAGAAGAAAAAGAACAACTACAAACTTTGTGCTTACTGGACGACTTTGAAACATCTTCAAAATCTCTGTAGAAAAACTCTTGTATTGCACTTAAACTTTCATATTCTCACGTTGTGAGTTGATTTGTTTTAACAACTATTTATGTTGTGAAAGCCTAGAGAGGCTTAGTGAAAAAGAACACTTGGCTGGTTAAGCAATCTGGGTAGATTGCTTTGTAAATCCTAAAGAGGTAAAGAACAATACTTGTTTGTAACCTAAAGTTGGTTAGTTGAACACCTTCAAGACGAAGGGACTGGACGTAACTCAAGATTAAGTGAACCAGTATAAAATTCTTGGCGTGCTTTTCTTCTCTTATCCTTTTATATGCTTAGTTTATCTGTTCTCTGAACTAGTCTTTAAAATTGGTTAAAAAGTCTTTTTTTGATACACAATTCAACCCTCCTTCTTATGTATCCCTTGTTTCTTCAAAATGTGGAACAAAAAAGAGAAGAAGTGGTAATTTGGTGAAAGGAGTTAATGTTCCTATTAGGCTAAACAAAAACAAAAAGAAAGATCAACAACCAAATTTCTTGCATGTAACTCATGTAACCAAAAAAGAAAAGGTCTATGGTCTCTTTATTGTGTTCTGTGGAAGAAATGATCCCTTAAGCAAGTTGACAACAATTTTTTCTCCTTTGAACTACTATTTTGAGCCTTTAAACATGCAGTTTGGAGCCTGTAAACATTCTTCCCACTCTCCATCTACAATAGAGAGAGATAACAAGAATATGGTTTTAAAACATTACAAAAGAAAGAGAGATAACAAGAGAAAGAGAAATGTCATAACCGAGGTTGTGGCTGGATGATGAAAAATAATTTTAAAAAATAAGGAGTCGTCAACAATATTTATTTAGGAAAAACATTGGAAAAACCATTAGAAAAGAAAATAGTTTGTGAAAATCAAATTTGGATTTAGGAGTCAGTGGAAGGTGCTAGCACCCTACAATGTCCGTCATAAAGATGGTTGCGTCTAATTAATTAAGTAGATTATTAATAACTTTTAAAATATTTGTCTCACCCAAAAAACAATTACAAAAAATAATAATTATTTATTCTGAAATTTTATTTTATTTTATCTTGAAATAATTACATTTTATTGTTTTTTAGATTGACAAGGGTGGTACCTTGCTCCTACATATCTTCTAGTGTAATGGAGAATTAGACTCACGTAATTTTTTTGTAGAAAATATTTGTGAGTTGATTTTTTTAATTTTGTTTATTAAATTTTAGGATTTATGAATTGTTATGGCTTATACGTCCTAAAAATATAATTAACAGAGGTGTACACCCAAGCCAATATTTTAGAATATTTTAATTTGTTTAAAATATTTTTTTTAGAGAAGAGTTTCAAGACATTAAGCTGCCACAACTTGTGCCTCAAAACTCAGGATTAAGAAGATATCACATTCAATTAATCATTTCTCTATTAAAGATATTTTAATAAAAAAATTCCTAATTAAAAATAAAAGGAATAAAAAACAATGATAACAAAAACATAGAGAAAAGGTAATAATAACAATAACATTTTTTTTAATTTTTGTAGCAATTTAATTGTGATTTAACTTTTTTAATTTTAGAGAGGAGTTTAAAGACATCAAGTTGTCACAACTTGTGCTTCAAAACCTTAGAGAGAAAAAAATTAATTAAAAATAAAATATTCCTTATTTAAAAAAAAGCATACAAAGAATAAAAATTGACAATAATAACAGTGATTAAAAAGGTAGTAAAACATAAAGAGAAAACAAAAAGATAAGATAAGGAAATTTATCTCAAGATGACAATTTGCAGTAGGCACAACATATAAAACAATTCACCACACGCCTTTAGTGGAAGCTCCAAGAGAGGAAAAGAAAAAGTTAGTAAAAAAAATAAACTTTCATAGACTCTATGCTTTGCATTAAGCCTAGGTTTTTTTTTTTTAGATTTTCTTGCTTGGTAGTCTCCTCTTTATATAGGGGAAGGGGAAAATGCATGAATGTGGATTGTCCAATGTGAGACTTCTAAGTGAAGGGAGGGTGTAAGTGAAGGAATATTTTTTTTATGATTAAATGGCCCATTTTGGGATTTAGATAGAAGTTGATTTTGGTTTTTGAGATAGAGACACAAGTTGTAGCTCTTTCTACAAGCTTTCCAATGGTGCAAAGAACACATCAAACAAACAAGTGTAACTCAAGATATGACATTGTCTTTCCATGATATTCATAATAAAAAATAAGCTATTTTCCTTCAAAAATTCTCTCATTTCTTTTCACCTCTTATTTTACATTTTATTTTCATTTACCCAGACAAAATTAGGTGTTCATAAGAACATTACCTCATGATGGAGCGAAGAAGATGCATCTCATGAAGCCAGAGTTTGCATAAAAGATAAACACACTGATAAAGAATACACAAATCTAGAAAAACAAAAACAAGAGATGTATAAGGAGAAAAAGTATACTCAAGTCATACTTATATAAGATGAAGATTAATGTCATACTTGGGTACATCAATTTGATTATCTTTTCCTTAAGGCGTCTTGGAACCAAAGAATGAAAGTTTGTAAATTGGAGCGAGAACAAAAATATAAGCGCGTTATTGAATTTAGAAAACTAATATTAGATTTTCTACATTGGTTGTACTAAGAGCTGGTGTAGAAAGTTTTTTTTTATATTGATTCTTAGTAACCGATCTACAAAGCCTAATTAGGAATTTCAAAACTTAGAAAAAGTGTCAACATTTTAAATTGATTGTATGAAGAACTGATCTAGAAATTTCTAGACTGATTCTTTGTACAACTGATCTAGAAAGTCTTGTCAAAATTTTCAAAAGTTGTAAGGGTGTCCACATTCTAGATTAGTTCATAAAAGACCAATCTAGAATGTACTTTCTACATCGATTCTTAGTACAACTAATGTAGAAACTACATTTTTAAATTGGTTCTAAGACAATTGATGTAGAATGTCAATTTGAATATTACAAAAATATCATTGTTCACATACAACATCAGTTTTCCAGGAATTGGTGTAAATTTGCAATGTTAAAACCCTTTTTTGTACTAGTGAATAATAACATTCACAACTTACTAATTTTTCTTAAAAATAACAAATAAGTTGATAATAACATTCATGACTTACTACTTTCTTTTAAAAAAAGAAGAAGAAGAAAAAGGCAAGTTGTGGTTGGTAGAGTTGTCAATTTGGGCAAGTCCAGCCTATTCAAGTTGGCCCATCACAGCCCAATGCATTTTTGGACTAGGTCAGGTCAGGCTGGAATTTTTTTAGCACAGCCCAGCCCTTGTAGGCCAAACAAGTTGGCTCATAGGCTACTCATTTTTTAAAATATAAAAATTAAAATTATCAAAATAAAATAGCTTCTATATAATAAATTAATAAAATATTTTTAATCGTTATAAACTAAAATAGAAAATACAGGTTGTCATTTGTACTATAATATAGTAATATATAATACATAATAATAGAAATAAAATAGAGTGTATCAATTGTAACAATAAACAAGTACTAAAAGTAAAAACAAAACCCCATATACATAGAATATTAACCTTCAAATGAACATTAGCAACATATATAATATTAAATTTATCATTTATGATTTTACCAATTACAAAAAAAATAATAATAAAAATAAATCAGGGACATGGGTTGTTTCATCCCATCATGGGTCAGGCCAGTAAAAATTCAAGCTAGGCCAAAATAAGCTCAACCCTGAATTTTTATAGCCTAGTCCATCCCATTTGTTGGGCTAATTAGGTCAACACATCGACCTAGACCCATTTTGACACTTCAAATGGTTGATATCCATATCCCACGCCTTACCTAAATTACTTTTGTAATAATTACTCTCTCTCTCTCTCTCTCTCTCTCTTATATATATATATATATATACATATATGTATATATATACATATATGTATATATATATATATATGTATATATATACATATATATACATATATATACATTAAATACCACGTTCAATTTGTATTGACTTGAAGGTTTATGCTAAGTGAGCATTTATTGTGCTACCACTTAGCTTCAATAAAAATTTTGGCTTATCAAAAATATATATAAATATTAAATACCACGTATCCTATGAACCAAAAAAATGTTGCATATATGTATAGCAAATTGCTTGCATAGTTATTTTTCAATGTAAATATTATTTTTAATAGAAAAAAACTTCATTTATATTTTAATAATTTCTCCCATTAGTTTACCCTGCTTTATTCTAAAGCAAAAAATATCAATGCAAAGCATTTATCAAAACCACGAGCTTTATTGTTTAGGAAATATGCACAATAAATTTCATTGTTGTTTAGACAGTGTGCAAGCAGGTTAATAAACCAAAAAAAAAAGCCTCTTTTTGTTTGCTTTAGATTGGTGCTCTGTCGCTTTGAAGTGTCCTTCAAAGTTGAAACAATGCAGTGACCAAAGGTGAAGTTGAGTGCATACTGCTAATCTTTGACCCCCATTCTTCTTCTTTACTGTGAATCTTCTACTCTTGTTTTTCTTCTTCTTCTTCACTACGAATCTTCAATTCCTATTACTCTTCTTTTTCACTATGAATCTTCTACTCTTGTTTTTCTTCTTCTTCTTCACTACGAATCTTCAAATCCTATTATTCTTCTTTTTCACTATGAATCTACAGTTCCCATTCTTCTTCTGCTTATATTAAAAAAATTGAACAACCAGCTCGGTTCACAATAACCAATTGAGTCACCGATTTATAAAGGTGTCAAAATAGGCCTGGCCCTACGGGCTGGACCGATTACCTTGACAAATGGGTTGGGCTAGGCTATGAAAATTCAAGCTTGAGCTCATTTTGGCCTAGCCCGACCCGAATTTTTAGGCTCATGATGGGTTGGGTCAGCTCATAGGCCCAATTTTTTTTTTTAATTGGTAAAATCATAAATGATAAATATAATATTATATATGTTGTTAGTGTTCATTTTAAGGTTAATATTTTATGCATATTGAGTTTTGTTTTTACTTTTAGTACTTATTTATTGTTACAATTGATACATTCTATTTTATTTATATTATTATGTATTATATATTGTTATTTTATAGTACAATTGACAACCTATATTTTTTTATTTTAGTTTATAATGATTAAAAAATATTTTATTAATTTATGATATAAAAGTTAATTTATTTTGATAATTTCTATTTTTTATATTTTAAAAAATGAGTGGCTCATGGGCCAACTCGTTTGGCCCCGTCACCTGTCAAGGGTTAGGCCAGGCTAAAAAGACTCTAGCCTAACATAAAATTGGTTCATGATGGGCTAGCTCAAATGGGACAGGCTCCAAATTGACAGCTTTACCTATTTTGCTAATTACCAGTTGAATTAGATCGAGTCTCACAAGTTTATGTGCATGACCAATCCAATAACAGGCTTGGATCGATAAGGTGACCGGTTCAAGCAGTTGAATCAAGGATTGAGTTTCACCAATTTAAGTCACACTAATCTAGGAATTTTGATTTTAAAATACCCCACTGAGGTAAAAAAAAAAGTACTTTAACTTTTTGTAATAATTAGTCTATACTAATTTAGGAATTTTGAATTTAAAATATCCCAATGAGGTAATAAAGACCTTAACTTTTGTAATAATTACTTTAAACATCCATATTTAAAGTAATTTTTAATTAATTAATAATATAAAATTACACTAATAATATATTAAATTTAAAATCTTTATTTTAAATTAATCCTAAAATGTTTTTATGCAGAAAAATAGATAATAAATAATTATTTTAACTGCACACACCATAGAAATTTTGTCAATAATGTTATTGTTATGAAAATAACAAAACTATAAAATATCTAGAAGTAAAGAAAACATAGAATAGAGAGAGCCTTATATTATTTCCAGTAATGGAGTAGCCTATTTATACGTACAAACTGTAACTGAACAGTTACAAATAGTTTAATAATATTAAGGCGAAATATAAATAGTCATAATTTACAATGAATATGGACAGCTACTATTAAACATCCATAACACTCCCCCTTGGATGTCCATTATTTGAGAATGTGCCTCATTAAAACCTTCCTAGGAAAAACCCTATAGGACAAAAACCTAGTGAAGGAAAAAGAGCACATCATTCTTTAATACGTTGTCATATACTGCCTCATTAAAAACCTTGCCAGGAAAACCCAATGGGACAAAACCATGACGAAGGGAAAAATAGTGCAGAATGTATTTATTTCTCCCCCTTATGCAAATAACCATCTTTAAGACAATGAAGGCCAATCTTTTGTACTTCTAACTCAAAATTTTGCTCACTTATTTTGGTTTGTTTCACAGATCTCCAAGAAATTATTGTATCATTGCATGCAAACAAATATCTTGTTTATGATAGATCGTTATGAGGATTTGACAAATAACCTCTAAGATAATGAAGTATATGCTTGACTTTATTCCAATATCTTCATGCATGTGAAGAGTTATATCTTGCTAGTAAATTCACAACAAATGATATAGTAGGACATATATAATTAGCAAGATACATTAGTGCTTCGATAGCACTAATATATGGTACTTTAAGACTAAGTAATTTGATAGAACTAATGTATGGTACTTCAGGACCAAGTAATTCTCCATCATTTTCTCGAGGTTTAAAAGCATCTATGTTCACTCTAGAGACCTTACAAACATTAGAGTGCACAACAGATGTGATATGTCTATACAGAATCTTTTAAGCACTTTTGCTATATAAGTTTCTTGACACACAAGCATTTCATTATTTAAATATTCAATTTGCAATCCTAGGCAAAACTTTATTTTTTATAAGTCATTCATCTCAAAATTTTCTTTAAGTAATCCATAGTTTTTGGAAGCTCTTCAGGAGTTCCAATAATAATTATGTCATCCACATAAATATTAATTATGACAAATTCATTTCCAAATCTTTTCATAAAAATACATGAACAAATGGGATCCTTTTTATATCATTCTTTTATTAAATACTCACTGAGATTATCATACCACATACATTCATATCGTTTTAGTCCATAAAGAGACTTATTCATTTTCATTAAGTAATTTTCTCAAGAACCTGCACTGCTGGGCAAATTAAATCCCTTAGGAAGTTTTATATAAACGTCATTATCAAGACAATCATACATATATAGGTTGTAACAACATCCATCAGATGTAAATTGATCCTTTCATGCGCATCCAAACTGATTAAGTATTGAAAAATATTTACATCCACTACAAGTGAGTACGTCTATTTAAAATCAATGTTAGGTCTTTGCAAAAAATTTTGAGCAACAGCTCATGCTTTATGTCTCATAATTTCACCACAAAACCTCATTTGTATCCAATTGGTTTTACATCTTTAGGTGTATAAACCACAAGTCCAAAAATCTAACTAGTTTTACATCTTCGGCTGTATAAACTACGAGTCCAAAAACCTAACTAGTTTTACATATTCAAGTGTACAGACTTCAGGTCCAAAAGTCTAATTGGGTTTACATTTTTCGTAAGGATTACAGATCCAATAACATTTTGCTTGGCAAGCAAGTCTAATTCTGTCTCAATTGAAGATTTATATATTGGCCAATCATTCTTTATCTAAAATCCTTGATGGACTTTGGATCTTGATCCTCATTATTACTACTAATTACATTTAGCGCTACAATATTTGCAAACACATTGTCAACATTGACTTTATTTTGGTTCCATTATATTCCATTCATGATATACTTTGAGATCTCTTTATTTTCACTAATTTCAGGTACCTGAGTTCTTCTGAAACTAAAATATTAATCATGTCAAAAGAATCTTTGAAGTTTCCATATCCTCAATTTGGCTATCTTGCCTTTTAACTCTTTTTCTTATTTAAGGATTTTTATCTTTGGAACCAACGAGTCTATAACACTTCATGCGTGTTTGAGACTCATTTTTACAATATTAATTATCCAATAAGGACATCAAATTTTATTGGAGCATTAGCAGTTGGTAAATGAATTATCTTTTGAACTTCTGGTTCACATTATTTTGTTTGAGGATCAAGATGATAACTCATTCTAACTAATCTCCTTTTCTAACTGCTTATTCTCCCCCCCTCCCCCCCCCCCCCCCCTAATGTTAGGAAAATTTATTTAATTGACAATCAACAAATTGAGCTGTAAATAAATCTTTTATTGATATTCAACATATTTTATTATAGACGGAGATTCATACCCAACATATATTCCCAACCTTCTTTGAGGACTTATCTTAGTGTGTCGTGGTGCAACAATTGAAAAACATACAACACATCCATAAACTTAAATGGGAAATATTAGGTTGCTTACCAAAAATCAATTGCAAAGGGGAAGACTTATGATAACTTGTTAGCATGAGCAAATCAATTCCATAATATGTAAGATTGCATGTCCCCAAATATAAATTGGAAGTTTTGATCTCTTGAGTAATGGTCTTGCAATCAATTTTAAACGCTTAATAAATGATTTTGCAAGTCTATTTTGTGCATATGAACATATGCTACAAGATGTTCAATATCAATTCTAATAGGCATATCAAAAGCCTTATATATAAAGTCACCAACATTATCAATATGTATTTTCTTAATTGGATAATCAAAGTAATCTCGCAAACGGCTGGTTGCAAGTTGACAACAAACAAACATGTGACCATTTAGTTGATGTATCAATTAAAACCATAAAATATCTAAATGGTTCACATGGTGGGTGTATTGGTTCACAAATATCACCCTATATACATTCTAAAAATGTGAGAGATCCATTCGTAATTTTGTTGATGGTAATCAAATAATCAACTTTTCATGGGGACAAATAGTACATAAGAATTTATTAAATTGAAGAATCTTCTGGCTCTTCAATAGTTGTTCACATAAATTTTCAATTATTCTTTGTATCATAATAGATCCAGGATGGCCTTAACCGGTTATACCAAATAATAAACTTATTTAGATTTGTAAACTTTTGGTTTACAACATTATGCAGTTTTAATTTGTACTAATATATGTGTAGTACAAACCAGATGAAAAATGTGTATCTTTTCTTATACATTTCGTAGTCTAAGTCTCATGATATAAAAACATTTCTCACATTTGAAACTTAATAAGTTTCTATAAAATTTAGAAGAATATAATACAATAACAATGTGTAATTATGTTCCTTTAAATAAAAATACATCAGCTCTTCCAGAGCCTTTATAATACTAGATATAGTATTAACATTAACTTATTGTATTACTAAATAAGGAAAATATATTTTTTTAATTCTAAAAAGTCGTTGCACTATCAACAAGATACATATATTCATTATTGATTTCAATATCAACATTCATTCTTCATAAAAACAAGGAACATAAATAATCAATATGAGAACATCTGATTAAATTATAATTAATTCGAAATTGAAACCATTTAATATTTAACAACTATTAAATTGTAATTTTTAATTAATTTGAAACATTCAAATTATGAATAATAATATCTAATAAAAATTTTAATGTTGACAATAATGATTAAAACTCATATATTAAAAATTAGTTATTTAAATAAATATATGTGGCTACATTCACTTCTAAGAATAGAGTAATGTAAATCAAACAAATCTCATGATTTTTCATCAAGCTCATTATTTTTTCTAAATCAACTCAGAATTTCTTAAATCATTTGTCTTAATATTGCTGCTATAGGAGCACATTAAATGCATAAAGAATATTTTTCTAACATATCTTTTAACGACATTTCTTTTCACACAATTTCAAATCAAGAATTGATTAATTCTAAAAATGACATCTCCCTCAATATATCTTCAAACACCAATTTAATCTCCAATTTCACACTAATTTTATGCTATAAAGGTATACATAATCTTTGGAAGACTAACATGATGTCTATATATCTTTGGGGGCTCAATTTGAGTATTTGCTTTATTTTATTTCAGCCCTTTTAATCAAGGTAATATAATGGTAATTGAATCCTTGGTGGTATCATATCCTATTAAAATTGCTTCACATGAAAATTAGACACATGTGAAAACATATCCTGACATAACTTTATTTTTTTTCTTTTTAGAGAAGGAGGACACAAGAAAACAACAGTCACAAGACAATTGTTAATATATAACAACATATATGACAATCAAAATTAATAATCAATACAAATTAAATATAACACAATAATTGATAATCAATACAAATTAAATAAATGATACATTAGAATGTAACATAATATTATAATCAATTAACATAATATTTCAATTAATTAATTAAATATAAACTAATTTAAAACAATAGTTAACAACAACCAAATAATTAGTACTCAAAACATTGAACAAGGCTTATTGTAAACATACAATATATTGGCATACTACATATGGCTAAAGCATACAAAAGTATCATATTTTTGAAATTGATGCAATGATACTAAGATTATAGGTTGTAACTTGGTGTAGACTTATGATGAAAATCTTTATTATATAATATTCCTTCCATAATTAGATGAAAATTTTGATAATAATGTAATGATAAGCATTGTTGTTGTTCTTTTTCAAAGGGGAGGACAATTTAAGAAAAATAATAAACATAATAATTGAGTTCGAGCAAACATTTGGTGCTTTAAACAATACTGAATGATCAAACTGAATATTTTCATCATTTTTATTACTTTGTCCATTTTTTTTCATTTTTTATATTACTTTTCCACTTCTAGTGAAAACGAAAAATCTTTCTTCGTCACTTTTAGCATATTTTTTTTCACTTCTAGTGAGAAAAAAAATTATTCTTTCCTTTTCACTTTTTGCATTATTTTTTCACTTCTGGTGAGAAAAAATATTCTTAACATTTCATATTCTTTGATAGTGTCTTCAAGACCCATTGCAAAAATATTCTTAGAATTTTTTTTTTATTTGATAATGTCCTCAAGACACATTGCATCTAAATGAATTTTACATTCACATAAATAATATAACACTATATTAATTAAACATATAGTACAAATAACATAACTAGAGAGAAAGAAGCTGACCTTGAAATATGAAATCGAAAATATGATTATTTTTTTCCTAATGGAATCCATTACATAGATTTTTCTTGCAGCTTGCAATGCCAAGAGTGAATATAACTAAGAGAGAAAAGACAATTGTGCTGACGTGTTATGAAAATAACATAAAACTATAAAATATCTAAAAGTAAAGAAGACATAGAATAGAGAGAACCTCATATTATTTCCAGTAATGGAGTAGCTTATTTATAGGTACAAACTGTAACTGAACGGTTATAAATAGTTTAATAGTATTAAGGCAAAATATAAATAGTCATAATTTACAATGAATATGGACAGTTACTATTAAATATTCATAACTCATGCAAATAACCACCTTTAAGACAGTAAAGGCCAATCTTTTGTACTTCTTACTCAAAATTTTGCTCATTTATTTTGGTTTGTTTCACAAATCTCCAAGAAATTATTGTATCATTGCATGCAAACAAATATCTTGTTTGTGATATATCGTTATGAGGATTTGACAAATAACCTCAAAGATAATGAAGTATATGCTTGACTTTATGCCAATATTTTCATGCAGGTGAAGAATTATATCTTGTTAGTAAATTCACAACAAATGGTATAGTATGACATGTATAATTAGCTATATACATTAGTGCTTCGATAACACTAATATATGATACTACAAGTACCATTCTGACTTTTTTCTAGACTTAAACCTACTCACTTAATTATGGCCTTCATTTATTGCTTTTAGAAAATAAAAATAAAAAGTTATTTTATAACATTTTAAAAGGGACAAAAAATATAAAATATGAAAAGTTATTTAAAAAAACCAATCGAACCAGTCTCACTTTCTTTCTTGATATCCTTTTCTTTTTTTGCTAAAAGAATAATAGGTATAAAAAGAAGTTAATATAGATGACCCAATTTTCAAACTTTACTTTACAATAGTGGGTAAACAAAGTTATTTTTTTTAAAATATTATAAGCGAGTAATTAAACATGTAGGATGAGGACAGCTGATAAAAAAATGAAATCTAATTTCGATGCACTTTAAATGAAAAAAAAAATATGTTATGATTTAATTATATGCTTAACATCATTTAACATACAATTAGTCGTTAAAAGGGACAACCTATGTATTACTTTAATTTTGAATATTTTTGTCTATACAAATTTGCAAAATAATAATTCAGCAGGATAAATTTAATTATTATCAACTCAACATTTTCATGAATCAATTTATGTAATAAACATATCTTTTCAAAGACTAAAACAACACAAGTTGCAACTATCGAGTACGGGATCTACTAACGCGAAATTGTTTCAGCTTACTAGTACTAAGGGTAGAAATAGGTTAGGCTGAAAAAAGCATTACTTAAATAAGCATAACTTGTTTAAAAAAATTTGAGGATTGAGCCTGACCTGTTATCTGTCATAAGCTTTATTTTTAGACTTGGCCTGGCTGATTTGAAAGTCTAGCTTGACCTGTTAGCATATTTAAAAGCCTATTTCATATTAATTTTTTTATAGAAGTCTAACTTCTCTCTACATAGGCTAATAGGCTCATACACCAATGGAGAAAAACTCTATGCAAAACAAACTATAATCTATAAAAATTAAAATTGTTACTACTTAAAACATGAGACAAAGGTATAGGCAGACTAATTTTATAAAAGTCAAGTCAAATATGTTTATATGATATAAGTTTATTTTTAATGTCTAATATGACCATCATGATAACTTATTTAAAGCCTATTTTGTAATAAGGCTATAAATAGAACATAAATTTATCCTTTAAGAAGTTATAGATTTGACTCTTTATATAAGTCAACATGCTGAATATTTAAAAAAGGTAAATAAATATATGATTTTTAATATATTATAAAAAATTTAATATAATAATACTAACAAAAAATTATTATTTATATTTACTTAAATAGGCTTATCTATTAGGCCTTAAAGACTTTTTAAATTATATAAAGTCTAACTTTTTAACCAAATAGGCTTTTATAAAAGCTTAAGCTTGATTTATTTCCTAAAAAAGCTTACTCTAACTTGGGCTTGATGTAAACTAGGTCATTGGCCCTGTCAAGACCTATTTCTACCCTTAACCAATAGTTTCAAGTTTAAGTCCTGAATACGCAATTGCTTAAATACTTGAAAGAAGGGCTTTACTGTTCACAATGATTCTATCCGATTCGAGTAAAATTGCTTCCTATAAAAAATCTAGTGGTCTATTAAAAAAAAAAATCCAAGTTGCCACTTTCAATCATCAAGAAAATTCTATATTAACCCATTCAAATTATACTAAAAGAAAAAAGGTACTGTTTAGAACCCGCTGTGGTTTCGCGCCTGGCTGTCCTCTGCAGCTTCATCCTTTCCTTTCCACCAACATGTTCAGTCCATCATGCTGTGAAAGTTGCAAAATTGGCATGTTTATAAGACCCTCTCCTGACATTCGAGAAGGTATACTTGGTGGATTCTATAAAAACTCGGTACCAGAAGTGGTATAAAGCTGATATTTTTTTGGGTACATGGTATAGAGCTGATAATAGGCACAAAACATTTTTATTTATTTTTTTTCAAATTGGTACTCTGAACCTGTCGCTTGTATTTTGTCAGCTATGCTTTATTTGTTGTAGGAGGAGCATCCACAGAAGTTAATTTTGGTAGGTTGAACTCTTGCACAAGTAGCTTTTGATAGAAGGACGTGCCCTAGTGCTCTATACTTTTCCTTTTCGGTGGACATGACTTTCAGGTGTTCAGGGTGGGGTTCATTTGAATTTTTGGTGGTAAATTTTTTGTAACAAACTGGTGGATAGTCATTCTTTTTTTTTTTTTTTCATTAAAAGTTTAGGCAAGAAAAGTTTTGAAAATTCACTAGGATCAGGCAGGCTTCAAGGCTCAAATAGTGTTTATAAAGGTACTTACAAGCTACTAACAAAGTCTTCACATTGACAATAGAATATAAACTCGGTCCTTATAAGATATGAGGACGATCCTTATCAACTAGACTAAGTCGTTCATCTGTTTTGGCATATCTTGTGATATGCTTATCTTGTTCTATTGAGTAATGATATATTGACATTTTTATTGGTATGTTTGATTCGATGGTGGATCACATTGAAAAATTATGATGGCCTTAAAATTACTATAAGATGTGGTGGAAAAAATATGGTGTCATTGTGCATCCAAACATACTAAAAATATCAAACACTTTTTTATTTATTATTTATCTTTATCTATCTTCCTATCAAGTTATTTAACCTATTATTTATGTACTTCTCTTTTTTGTTCTCTTTCTCGTTCTCTAGCGCTATGTTTGTTAAGCAATATTAAGGACAGAAAAATAGAGGAATGACGAAAAAATAAAATTGATCTCTTCCTCCATTTGGAACCAATAAAAAAGGGAAGGAAGGAACACTAAAGTGTGGGACCCACAGGTTTTAGCAATCAGTCCAAATTTGGAGGAAACGTAATAAATGTAACACCTATACTTTTGCCTATTAAACTATTTTTTTAATTATTCTCTATTTATTTCAAGAGAACCGAATGAGAATCTTAAAAATTTGATTCCTATGGTTATGTTCATATTAGTAAGTAGTACTTAGTTTAGATTTTTAATAATTTTTGGAGAACATAGCCCAGAAATTGGTAAAATAATTGTTTCGTCCCTAAAAAGCCAGATACTATAATTAATAGACAAAAATAATTAGAAGTGTTTAAAAATTATTTTTAAGTCATTAATATACTTTGAATAATTAATAATAATTTTAGAAATTTTTTGAGAATTTATTAAGATAGATTTGTGAAATGACAAAAATACTTTTGGTTGAATATGAAAACCAACTAGAGACTTTTTGATCTCAAAATATTTTAAAAATCTTATACTAAATGTATTTTAATTATAAAAATTTAATTTTAAAAGAAAAACAATGAAAAATGTAACACTCCTATTTTAATTTTTTAACTATTTTTCTAATATTTGATGATTTATTTCTAAAAAATCGGAAAGGAATCTCAAAACTCTATTTCCCATAGTTAAATCCAGAATGTCAAAAGCTATCTAATCGTAATTTTTAATAATTTTTTCGATCTGAAGCTCAGAGAAATTAAAAAAATGACATTTTTTCCCTTATTTCTCAACATTAAGAGTTGACATGCAAAAAAGTTTTAATTGATATTAAAATGTCAATTTAAGCTTAAAATCATGTTATATGCATTAAAATATAATTTTGAAAATTTTCTGAGAATTTTCTAGAATTTCGGTGTAAAATGATCAAAATGCCCTAGATGTTTATTAAGCCTAGCCAATATTGTTATGCTGCCTAATTTTATAGTTAAAATATACTTGCTATGTTGTTATGCGGCTCAATTTTAAATAATTAAAATGCATTTATTAAGTAGTTATTCTTATAAATTTTTAATAATAATATTTTTATTATTAAGTCATTACTCTACTAAAATTTTAGTAATTAAATTGTAATTACCAAATTGCCATTTTGTTAAAATTTTGGTAAGTAGTTATATTGCCAAAATTTTGATTATTGCTAAATTATTATCATGTAATTTTTGCAATATAAGGAAAAAATGTTGATTGCACTAGTGCTCAAATTGAATAAGACTAGGAAAACCTCTATTTGAGAAGTTAGAATTTGATAAATTAATAAGTAATGTAAAGCAAGCGACATGCAGCGGCATGACACCTTGCTAGGGAAGTTACATTGGTATGCTGAGGAATGAAATGTAGGGACCCACTTACGGAGGTCTTGCAGGTAGGCATCAAGTGGTGAAAGTTTCAATGGTCAGGGTAGCGCCCTCGAGCCAAAATATTCACCTGACCAAGCTTGATAATCTTGACAATTACTGCTCAGCATTCCAAGATTGGTTTGAGAGTATACCTATATAAATGCATATCTTGACTGTTATTTTGTTCATCAATGATTGTGAAGACTATACCATGTGATGATGTTGATAAGATATATGTATTCCCAGTCACCTCCCAATTTTATTGAGAAATATTACTCACTAATGGAGAATATGAATCCATACCTAATCAAGGGTAGTCTGACACAACTTAGAACGAACCCTAGGTTCCCTTCTATTGTCAGTTGTGTTTTATCTTTGTTTTGTGATAGACTTCCTACCATATATGCAAAAGTGATTTTAGAACAAAACACCTCACTCCATTATTTTTCTTCTTTGTATGATTGATCACAATTATTAAAGATGACGATAACGCCCAGTGATGTTGAGGACGAGTCAGAAGATATTTTAACAAGCGAGGATCTTTAGACCTAGTTTATAGTAATTTTTTTTAAAGAATAGGGTAGATTGACACTACTCTATATAGGACCTTTTTGATGTATATATTGCACTAGGTAGTATTTATCTTTTGATGTACTTTTGGTATTTTGTATTCTATGACTCTTATGTATTACCAAATCATGACATACAGTTTTAAGACATATATATATTGGTTTCGAGAATTTATATATAATTTAAGTGAGACAATAAAAGCTTTTTCTATTCTTCTATTAATTGAATGATGTATTGGATTCCATTCAACCCATGGTTGGCAATTGATGATTGGGTTCATCTATAAAGATTTTGGATTTGCTCAAAATGATCAAATTATATCTAGTCTTCTTTCCAATTTTCTAGTCATTTTAGATACAATTTTAAAATATTTTATTTTCGTTATTTAAATCGCATATCTCCATCACTTGTAGTGATTTATCATTCAATGAATGACTGACTAAAAAAATGATCTACTTATCCAATTTTAATTTAAAGGTTTTTTAACTAAAAAAGAAAAAGAAAATTTTTTTCTTTTTCCCTTCTTTTTATAACCCCCCTTTAAATTAAAAAGATTTTACTCATCTTGTTGTAGAAATTTTCAAGATCAATGATTAGACCATGCAAACTAGAAATGCTTTTTCTTGGATAAAGGAAGAGATTACTCGATCCATTTCCATATCAATCATGATATATATGGTAATTCAAGCACCCATTTCAAATGCATATCCCATTTTTGCACAGCAGGGTTATGAAAATCCACAAGAAGCAACCGGTCGTATTGTCTATGCCAATTGTCATTCAGCTGATAAGCCCGTGGATATTAAGGTTCTACAAGCGGTACTTCCTGATACTATATTTGAAGCAGTTGTTCGAATTCCGTATGATATGCAAGTGAAACAAGTTCTTGCTAATGGTAAAAAAAGGGGCTTTGAATGTGGGGTTGTTCTTATTTTACTGAAAGGTTTTGAATTGGCACCCCTGATCATATTTCGCCAGAGATTAAAGAAAAAATAGGTAATTTGTCTTTTCAAAACTAATATATATATATATATATATATGTCGTAAAACTGTACGTGACAAAATATTTTAGTTACAATGGTTGCACTGAGGTTAGAACCTATGACCTCATGCATATTACCCAACTTCTCCACCACTAAGCCGACCTTAGTCAATGACAAAATATATTAGTTAAAAAATATCAAATATATTCGATTAAATATTATTTATTTATTTTACAAAATAAATTTTAAATAATTTGCATGTTTTTATATAATAAATATTGTTTATTTTAATGTTTTTATTTTTAATGGACATTGATTAGTTTTTTGTAAAACAATACTTTTTGCTTCTTATCACAATATTGCATTTGCTCAACATTTCCATCACTACTAGAAATTCAGCAGTTTCGTGTGTATTTTCTTGGGAAAAATTTTCGTAGTGATTTTATGCAAATTTTGTTGCAAATTTACTTCTTTTTTTTGTAGATTTAAGTTCATAGGAAATTTCATAAGAAATTTTGACATTTTCTACAAATTTTTCTAAAAATATAAAGTTGCAGGAAATTTTTAATTTTTTTAAAAAAATTAAAAGAATTTTCGCAAAAATTTATGCACTAATTTATTGTTTTGCTGTCGTAGTTGATGACAACTTGGTAAAAATGTTTCCAGGGGTTTTAACTTGATTAATTTATTAAAAGCTTTTATTTTTCGCAGGTCCTCAGTGGAAAGTTTTCGCTGGTAACAATGTTGAGGGTTTCAACTTCCCAAAATTGTTGATATGCAAGAAGTGGGAAGAGATCTAGTGGTGACATAGGTGAGGCGTGGTGAATATGGCGATGGCCGTGCGTAGCGTTGGTGACGCAGTGATGGGCATGCTTATTAATGGTTTTGTGGTGAAGGTCGTGCGCGTTTGTGGTTTTGCGGCAATGTTCGTATGCGACAATGGCCGTCCTCGGTGGTGGTTTTGCGATGGTGTCCGTGAGTGTAGATGCGACGCTGCGATGTGAGATCAAGGGATGAGTTCGGTGATGACGCAACTTCACTTCGACGGGATCTCTACAGATGAGATGGATTGATGAAAAGAAAGAGATCTGAGAGCATAAGGGAAGAGAATGGGAAAGATATTTCAGAGAGGGATGAGAATTGAGAAATGAGAGATTAAGAGTAATTTTTTTTAGCCTTTCAAGACAAAACGTGAGAAGTTTCTGGAGTTTCAAATATGTCCATTTTTTTGATAAATATTTTTAATATAAAAAAATTATAAAAACTCATATTAAGAACTCAATCTTCGAAGAAAAATATAGGTAAAGTTTGTTATTTGTGAAGGTGGCATATGAGACCTACCAAAATTCATTTAAGCAACTTATTTAGCAACTGAGGGTTAAAGTTGCTCTAATAAATGAGGATGAGCTTGGAATAAAATTCAACAAAGGAGGGAAAAGTAAATACAAAGTAGTTAACCATTTTTCTCATGGTTTTAGTGAAGTTTGAGGGTGGAAGATTCTAACAAATGTCAATATAAATCTCATTAATAATAATTTTCTCTTTCTCTCGTTTTTGGCTTCTCCTTATCTATATCTATAGTATATAAATTTAAAAACTATTTAATGGCAAGTTTGGACAAGTGTCACATTCTCACCCAAATTTTTTTTTATTCACTTACCAATTTTGGAAAGTTCTCACTATTCAATCTATAGTGCATTTTCTTTTATACCATTCTTCTTACACAAAGTTTCCTTTTATGTCACTCTTCTTATATAAATATATGTTCATGGAAAATAATAATTTATTTTTGTGTGGAACATCATTGTAAAAATAATTGAATTATTTTATCAATTTATATTTCTAAAATACAATAAAATTTAAATTTAAGTGTAATATTAAATTCAATGTAATATATTTAATTATTTTAACATTTAATAGTAATGGGAAGTTATTCAAAATTATATATTAATTACGTACAACATTAAAATTTACAATTTTGTTATACTCAATGTTTAAATTATATGAAAAAAGTTATATATTCATCATTATGTTACAGAGTGAATATGTCATACATAAATATGTTATAATTAATTTAAATAAATTCTCATTAAATATTAAGCTATTTTTTATTAAATATATTAATAATTATATATACTATATGGTTTTAATATTTATATAATATTGAAATGGTAAACTCATTTAAAATTGTATGAATATTTATATCATACACAATTAATATAAAACTTAGGTGTATAATAATTTTCACTATAAAATACAAAGTGTATAATATTTTTAATAATTTAAATAAATAGAAAATATTTATTATATATAAATTTTAAAAAAATAAAAAATAAGATTATTAAGCATGTATACAGCTACAATTACATATATTATATTACATTATTCTTTTTTTAAAATATATAATTTTACTCTAAATTAAATATTTTATTTTGATATTTAATTTAATTTTATATTATGTTAATTTTAATATATTTACGATATAATATCAACTAATATCATTAAAAATCTTTGATGGAAAAGTGATTGAAATATATGAAAAAAAAATCACTCTTTTAAGTATTTATTACAACTAATACACTTTTTTATGATTAGCTAATATTGCACAATTATGTTAAGGATAAAGAATACTTACATTAGAGAAATATTTAGTATATTTTCTTATCACAAGTACAGGATAATACTAAACACCTATAACAACTCATCTTACATAAGTGCTAATGAAATGTAAATTTTTTGTCAAAGAATAAATAATAATTTATTGAAAGTAGCATTTGATTTCAATAGTTTGCATCTAATTTAATTAATTTTTATATTTTAAATTATTTTAAATATTGTTTATAGTCAAATTTCAAAGTATTTAATTTCTAAATGTTAAATATTATGAAATAAAATAAGAAATATTTTATAAATAAATATAAACATAAATTTCCCACATAATTTTATAAATATTTTAAATAAAATAAAAAAATATTTGTGATTCTATAATTAAACATATATCTCGTGTATAACACGGTTTAAAAGCTAGTAATTTTAATACTAGTCAAACACCATAGAATTGGAGGAGAATGCTCTCTCATGTTATCATCACTACAACAATGAAGTGCGGATGATTCTGGGATATTTGCATCGAGACTGAAGCTACAGGCTATTTGACACTTGGAGAGAGGGGAACAATGTTTTTAAATTTGGACCGGTTATTAAATCGGTCAAGACACTAATTCAAGTTTCGATGGTTTAACTGTAGCTGAATCGTAGTTGAATCGGTATTAATAAAATGATAATAATAATTAAATAATACATAAAATAATATTAAAGAAACATAATATCATAACTTTATAATACTAAAAACTAAAAAGAAAACATAATTTTATAAGTTTTTAACATTTACTATGCTTACAAAAGTTCAAATCAAATATGTCATAATACTTAAGTCTAAGTTTTAACAATTCACATCAACATTTATTAATAAAAACATGTTTATATTTAGAATAAAAAAGAAAATGACAAATACTTTAGGTTGATTTTCATTTTTTTAAATAAAAAACCAAACTAATGTTGTATTCAATATTTTTTATTGACTCGCTGTGAATTGATTTTTTGCTGGTTTTTGACAAGTTTTACCCATTTTGACTGGTTTTTTCAGTTCTTCACTGATTTTCACCATACTGGTTCTATAATTTATTTGAACTGATCAGGTGATCAATTCATTGATTTTTCAATCTAACTGGCCAGTTTAGTCCTATTTTCAAAACATGGGAGACGAACCAATGTGCTGATTTCATAGCAAAATTGGGTGTGTCATCAAGTAATAGTCTTGTGGTGTTTGAAGAAGCTCCCGCGGGCATGTATCAATTGCTTTTAGCGGATGAGATGGGTGTTATATTTTTTTCGTTTTTACCCCCTGTAACCAAAAAAAAGGACTAGTCATTAATTATTATAATAAAAAAAATAAAGCAACTTGTGAAAAAACATATATCGTTTTGACATTTTCCCTTGGTTCTCCAAAAAAGAATTTAATGGCATCTAAGTTTCAAGTGTCATTGACAAGGTGGGGCAGGAATAGGTTTGCTCTCCCCGTCCCTGCAAAAGACGAGATGAGTTTGAATTTAAAAGAGATAAGTTTATATTATTTAAACCCATTTTCATCCTCGTTGACGGGTTTGAATAAACCCGTAGAGAACCTGCTGCATTTTTTTTACAATTTTAATTTACTTATATATTTTTAAATAAATTATATATTGATTTATTAATTATATTTTAATTCAAACAAGATATAGAAATTAATAAATAACAAAGAAGTTAAGAATAAAAAATTTAAGAATTAAATTATATTTTTAGTTAAATGTATAATTATAAATTTGTTATTTAATTATTATCATAATTTAAATTATTTAACTATTAAAATAAATAATTTATATTTTTAATAATTATAAAAAATGAAAGTATAAAAATAAATCTAACTGATGGGGACAGGGGCGTTGGAGAAAACTCGAACCTGAACCCGGTCAAAGTGTGTTTTTCTTGTCAAAGTCAGGTAGGTCGGATTGGTACCTGCAAGTTTGGACTTACTTGTCATGCTTAGTTGTTTAGTTTGTTGGCATTTTATTTTGGTTTATTAATTAAAGGTAATTTGTTTTTAAACTTTGTTCTCCTTTGTTATACGTTAATATCTAGTAATCATCAGGTGCTGCATATATCTAGGGCTGGCAAAAAAAATTTGCGTCCATGGATATCTGCAGATAAAATCTACCACGGGTAGAAAATTAACGGTTTTAATGGATAACCTGCGGATAGTATAAATGGGTATATTTGCTACCCTGTTTATTAACGAAGCAAATGAGGGTATCATGGTACCATGCTCACTGAAATAAGCGTATTCTTCTAAGGTCACACACTTCAAACTCTTTGAAATAGGAATAATAAGGTAGGGATCTATTTTCTCGCTAGTGCCAAAATCACCTATTTTCGAAATCCTAATAACATTTTTCCTCTAACAATTCCATCTCTTTCAATAGTTCATGAACATCAGCCATAATTGTATCTCCTACCTCCAAGAGTTTCTCTTTGTAGGATTGGGGAGTGGTAATCTTGACACTAATCACTCCTCCACTATCTGCCATGTCCTTATCTCCGTTCTCCCTTATAGCTCCTGTCTTGACCTTCTTAATATTCTATTTAAGTAGGTCCTCCTCGTCCTTACCGCTAGCCTAAAAACCCTAACAGAGCTTTCTTCTTCCATCACTCTATATATTAATATATTATATTAATAAAATTTATTGAAGGGCTAAGATCTCATGCAGTAATGATGTCATTGCAAAAGATCCATTCTCGGCTGCATAATGTATTTAATGTGAGCTACATTAGTAATATGTTGGGACTTTTTAATTTTTTGATGAGTTTTGTTTTATTTGTTATTTAAGGTAATATATATTTTTAAAAAATAATTAATTGTATTAATTCTCATAATAAAGTAATGTTATTTGATTAAAATATTGTTATTTCATAAATGATTAATTGTATTCTATGGTTATAATTATATATTTAGAGTTTAATGGTCATGCAATGACAATGTAAAGTAGTTTTACACTGCCATCTAATCACAAACCACCATTTATTATAAGTTTGTTGACTTTTATAATAAATACTTTAAAAGTTATATTAATGGTGAATTATGATTAGGGTGATAGTGTAAAACTTTTTATACTGACAGTGCATGATCATTAAACTCATATATCTATTAGTATATATTTTTTGAGGTATATTGTAAAAATAATTAATATTTTCTTAATATTTTTAAGTGATAAATAATTTAAGATAGAAAAACATTTCAAAAGTAACACATAAAATAAGATGGAGGAAATATAAATTGTATTATTAATATAATAATTTTATAATATTGTTTTTTAAATTTCTTTTCATCACGTTATTTACCTTATCTTATTTTTTTATTTTTCTATTTTTTCTTACATAAAAATTTGTACAAATTTATTATACAAACGTATTCTTTGACATAAATTTTTCTTTGAAAATTACACTGCTTATGAATCGCTAATTGCCTCAAGTTTTATTACAGTTTTATTATTTGCTCTTTATCACAATCTTTTGTCTTAATGATTCCTTCCAGAAGCATATATACCCACCCACCCATCTATCCATATATATATATATATATATAAAATGTACTCACACCCTTTTTTTAATTAGTTGGAATACATCAGTAACCTATCATAAAATTTGGACAATAAAACTAATGAACTCTTTTGTCTTAGTAAATTCAATTTAAGGGTACTATAGTAATTTAGTATTTAATTTTAAAAAACTCATTACTCTCTCTCTTCTCTCCTCTCTCACCATTATATCATAATATAAATGTATTATAAATTTATGTGTAATTTTTATTTCTGCAGACTTGTTGGAAAGAAAAAACAAGGAAAAAAATAAACTGATTTCTTCTTCCATTGTCAATATATTTACAGTGCAATTGTTCGAACCAAATTTTTATAAATTTTTGAAAAGCAATTGGGAAATTTAATAGAATAACGAAGAACTTGATAATTACATGATTGACTCAATTTTATTTAAAATAATAATAATAGTTTTTTAACTTCCTAAATGAATTTGAAAAAACAAATTATTAATCCAAAAACAATTTATAGTAAACATTTTTAAGAGGGTTTAATGGCCATGCACTGACAGTGTAAAATAATTTTACACTGTCATCTAATCACAAGTTACCATTTATTATAAGTTTGTTGACTTTTATAATAAATACTTCAAAAGTCATATTAATGATGATTTGTGATTGAATGACAGTATAAAACCTTTTACACTAACGGTGTATGACCATTAAACTCTTTTTAAGAATGAAAGTTAAGATATCAGAAATTCAATACATATATATAGTTCACCTATTTATTTCCTCTGCTTATATATTCAGCTGGAAAAACAAATTTAGATGGTAGCATTAAATATTCTATTCCATAAGGTTCAAACACATATCAAAAAACAAAAATCAAAGAATTTATGAAATAGGTGCTATTATATACTATTGTTTTACATTGACGTGTGGATGAAGGCATATAAAACCAATTTCATCCAACGTATCCTTATTTTCAAATACGTATAACTTTATAATTCAATAATAATAATAATAATAATAATAAGTTATAACTATACAAGTCAATAATATAATTCAATATCTTTATATATATTATGATATAATGATGAGAGAGGAGAGATAGTTCAAAAATTTAATGGTAGTGAGAGAAGAGAGGAGAGAGAAATGAGTTTTTTGAATTAAATACTAAATTATTATAGTACCCCTAAATTAATTAAGACAAAAGAGTTTATTGATTTTCTTGTCCAAATTTTATGGTATAAGTTGTTAATGTATTCTAATTAAAAAAAAAGTATGAGTACATTAGCAATCCAACAATATATATATATATAAGATGAGAATGAAGCTACTCTAAAAATACCTATTAATAAAATTATTCTACTCAATAACTTTAAGTATATATTAAATTTTAACGATACAAACTTTTATAAAATTTTAAAATTATTGGATATTTCATTAATTAAATTCAAATTGACATTAATATCAATTAGCTGTCCATGATTTTCGTTCTGATACACATCCTTGTCATGTTAATTATTGCACTGTGTCATGTCATGTCATGCATCAACAACTTTGGTCCATCCCAACACTATTTTAGACCCCAATTCCATAATTCCACCGCACAGGCACAACACCCATGGAATCCCAAGATAAACTTCGCCAACCCTTGTTAAACTCAACAACTCATGATCACCCATCATCACTAGCAAGGGAAGCAGCAGCGCACGCAGCGGATTCCTGTCTCGAAGAGGTGCTATCTAACACCCAGCTACCCTGGTCGAAGCGCCTCCTATCTGCCACATGGATTGAGCTCAACCTTCTCTTTCCCCTCGCTGGACCAGCCATCCTCGTTTACGTTATCAACAACCTCATGTCTGCCGTTACTCGAGCCTTTGCCGGCCACCTCGGCAATCTCCAGCTCGCTGCTGCCAACCTTGGCAACAGTGGGATCCAGCTCTTCGCTTTTGGCCTTATGGTATATATGCTATCAATATATTTACCATACACACATGCATAAACATACACTCGCTCATTTTCTGTTTCATTTATTATTTTCCCATACATGTATATTTATAAGATCGAAGCATATCGCTAAGAGATAAGAAAGCAAGAAAAGCAACTCTTAACCGTATAATAATTTAAATAAATAATTAAAATTAATTAAAACAATTTTAATCATCTATTTGTCTGTGACTGCATGACTAAAATTAACTCTTCCCATCTGTCACACTTTTATTAGATACATGCCTTGTATATATACCCTTTTTTTATTAGAGAGTTGCTAAAAAAAAAATATCAAACATATCATGTGTGTATATATCACCAAAAAGAAAATGAAAGTAGGTCTGTGTATAGAGCAGAGACAACGAAGATAACAATGCTAATACCTTTGGCTTTGCACAGAAACGGTTGTGATAAGTTATAAGAGAAATAAATAGAAATAAAAAAATTTCTAGCTATTAGCGTGTGAAAAACAGTTAAATTTTTATAGTCTAAAAATCAACTGTTTCAAACTCTTAAACTTTATAAGGGAACAGTAGAATTTCTCTTTTTAGTATTATTAACATATATGATATATCTTCCAGTAGACGTCACACTCACAAGCCAAAATCCTCGTTGACTATTGCGCACTCTATCCAACCATCATGCTATAGCTGTTCCATCGCAAGGAAAACTTTACCGATTGAATACCTGAACCCAACACCTCCATGGATTGCTCATCTTCAAACTGACATAGATATAATATTTCATCACATGAAATAAATAACGGGTTGGTGTGATGTGTGGTTGTGATTGCAGTTGGGCATGGGAAGTGCCGTGGAGACCTTATGTGGCCAAGCGTACGGTGCTAACAAATATGAAATGCTGGGGATATACATGCAGAGAGCAATTATTGTACTCACTATAACTGGGATTCCCTTAACCGTGGTGTACATTTTTTGCAAACCAATCCTGCTCTTGCTGGGTGAACCATCTGAGCTGGCATCAGCTGCAGCTGTTTTCGTGTACGGTTTGATCCCGCAGATCTACGCTTACGCGGTGAACTTCCCCATACAGAAGTTTCTCCAAGCGCAAAGCATAGTGGCACCCAGCACTTACATCTCCGCGGCCACACTGGTGTTGCATTTGGGCTTGAGTTGGGTGGCGGTGTACAAGTTGGGGTTTGGGCTAATAGGGTCGTCTTTGATGCTGAGCTTGTGTTGGTGGATCATAGTAGTGGCCCAGTTTTTGTACATAGTTATCGCCCCCAAGTGTAAGCATACGTGGAGTGGGTTCAGCGTTGAGGCCTTTTCTGGACTCTGGGCTTTTGTCAAGTTTTCGGCTGGGTCGGCGGTGATGCTGTGTTTGGAGATTTGGTATTTTCAGGTGCTGGTGCTGATTACCGGCCTGCTTGACAACCCTCAGCTCTCTCTTGATGCCATCGCTGTTTGGTAAGTAATAGTGATTTAATTACTTTCTAAATTCTAAGACCTGCATCCTCTCTAACTTCTGTGCCGTCCAACATTAGAGGAAGGAAAGTTATCAAATTACATGTCATTTTGAAGGTGTATGGACGGAAAGAACAGAAAGATGAACAGAAAAAAAAAAGGAAAGAGAGAGAAATTGATAGATAAAAGGAAATAATTTTAAATCTTTCTACAACATCCTTCTACCATGTTAAATATTGAATGTTTTTATATTTTCAAAATATTAAATAAATATACTTTTATTTAATACTTTTTTTTTATAATACAGTACAAAGATTTGTAGAAAAATATAATATTATTCAAAAAATGAGATAAAAAATAAATAGAGAAAAAATATCATAATAGAAGAAGAGTAGTGATATTCGTACACTTCCAAACATAGGGTGTATGGACGAAAGGAAGTGAGAGATAGAGGGGAAAAGAGAGAGAGAAAGAGAGAGAGAGAAAGTGATATATATGATAAGTGATGTGATAAGAAAAAAAGAAAGAGATAAAGAGAAAAGATATGAAAGAGAAAGTAAATCTATGTTAATATTTATTGTAGAAGAAAAGGAGAGACAATTAGGTTGAAATAAGTGAGATGAGAGTGAGAGAATGAGACTCACTTGTACGATGTGTATCTTTCTTTGTTCTTGGATGGTACAAGAGAAAGTATTTAAGTATTATTTTTTATTTTAATTTTTAGTATCACTTATCATATTTTTTTCTTTTTTTTTATGTTTTTAACTTTTTTTTTTAATTTCTTCTTTTTCTATTACATTATTATTATATAGTTATTTTTAAAAAATATTTTTACTTTATTTTTTAAATATTTTATTTTATTTTTTCATCACATCACTTATCATGTTTGTCAATTTTTCTTTTTTCTTTATATCCCGTCAAAAATCATGCACTAGAAAATAGGATGCAAGTTCCTGTTTCTCTTTCTTTTTCATGCCAAGAGTCCCTCAATGCACGCAAGTGAAAAAAAATATAATATATTTTTTATTTTTTTACTGTTCTATTTCCAAACAAAGCGTTCAATAGATCGAAACGAAACCAAATCTTACAAACATTAGGAATTAATAAAATTGGCACTTGGCCGTTGTCATTTTGTTATGAGTCAAGAAGGTATTTATGCAGTTGTTGCCAGTCACATAGTGATGTGGTTGGCTCACTTTAATAATAATGATAAATTGGAAGATATTATAGTATAAGAAATATTATTTGTATAATAACTCATATAACAATTTGTACAATAACATTTTTGGTGTCTATTTCTTTTTTATACATTATTTATTACATTTCACAATGAAAAGAGAGATAAACATAAAAAGTGTTGTTGTACAAATTTTTGTATGTGTAGCACATCTGTTATGGTATATAGCATTATTTTATTTTTTTAAATGTGTATTGGTACAAATAGTTAAAGATCCATAATCAATTTTTATTTTTTTTCTATAAATTAATATGGGATAGATTTAATCTTTTTACGCTACTAAAATCTCATTTGGTAGGAAATCATCTTTAAAGAGATCTTTTATTGTCTAAAGACTAATTGAGTTGTTACAACTGAGTAAAACTCCTCACAATTTAGACCTGTACAGTAATCTTCCGAAAAAAACTTCTGCTAGTAACCCTAATATATCATCAACACTCTACCCAAAAATATTAGAAGTGCCTTCCCATTCTGCCACTTTGTTTGTTAAATTCTTTTGTTCTGCTTTAAGGCCTTTTATTATTGAGTTGTCACCTCTTCATGTTGTTAATAGCAGTTTAGCTGATAGGAAGGATGTGATCCTCGGTAGTTTCAAAAGAAACCGCTGGGTGCGCAGTTGTAAACCCAACATTTAAATTTATTACATTTAATTTTAAGATATTAAATAATTACATAACAAAATAAATTGAATAATTGAGATTCATACAATTCGTATGGTTAGGTGTAGAAATAGGATAAGTTGCTTGATAAAAGCTTATGATCTAGTCTACATCAAGTCAAGCCAGGCTAGACTTTTTCAAAAAATATAAATATTAATTTTTTTTTATACATTGATATGTCCACTACACATAATGGCGATATTTTGTTATACACACCAATATATATATTAAGAAAAAAAATTATGGGTTAAGTATACTTCATTAGGTGCGTTGAATACCTAAAGCATGTGAAATTATAAATATGTAAAGATAGGTGAAACAATAACTTATATTTAATATACCTTTAATTTTAGACAATAATTTGTAACAGGATTTTTTTTAATAACTTTACAAAATAATAATTAATGTTATATTGACTTTAAAAAAAAAAACAACGTATAAATAAAAATTTGATTTTTTAAAATATTCTATTGAAAAATGGAGTAATAATTAAGTATTGTGTAAGTTGCAAGACCAGGTACTCCAAAAAAAAAAATGTGCTTTCTTTTCTACATTTATTTAGGGATGTAAAATAGGCCATACTCAACCCAACTCATCCCTAATCAGCCAAAAAATGGGTTAGGATAGGTTAGACTCGTTTCAAGATTGGGTTGAAAGTAAATCTCAACCCAACCCCACCTGTAGTTGGTTGTGGATTGGGTTGGGTTGATCTACCGAAATTTTAAAAATAAAAATATAAAAATAAATGATTTATAAATTAACCTACCAAATAAATAAAATAAATAAATATAAATAATTTAAACATAATGTCATAATCACAAAAATATTGTCTTACTAAATTGTCTTAGTACAATTTTTTTTTAAGAAACTATCATCATGAGTTAAATAAATACAGAGTAAAACAGCAAAATAACATAAAATTCATAATACTTCATAAAATATTATATCCAATAAAACAATATTTAACTAAATAATCCATCAAAATATCTAATAATAAAAAAAAAACTACCAACCCGATTGATCAACCCAATTAACCCCACTCCTTAATTCTTTGGGTTGACATATTATGTGGGTTGAGTTATGCAGGCTAAAGGATTGAATCATCTAACCTAATCCAACCCAACCCATTTTGATGGGTTAAGTGAATTGACTCACCAACCCACTTTTACATCCCTACATTTATTGCATTAAGACTCAATTGTGCTGGATGTTGTGTTTAGATTGATTGAATAGAATGAAATATAACCAGTTAAAATGTATTTTGTTTCATTTTATTTTATCCAATACTTTTTTTCTCTCTAATTTGGAGGGATGGAATAACATCATTATCTTTCCCGTTTTATATATATAAAAAAAAATACTAAAATAATAAATTCCTTTCATTGTATCTAATCCTTTATATAAGAAATAAATAAGAGTATTTTTGTTTTAACTATAAGAAATATAATCTCGCTTTTAAATGCATTAATTGTTAATTTCTTTTAATAGCTTTAATTTATTATGAAGTTTATTAATGAGACATTTATTCATTTCTCATGAAAATGAATGCATTCATTAAGCTATTAATAATATAAGACACACTTATTGGTTGAAAAAATTATTCCTTACATTATAAGTAGTGTCATTTAATATTAACTACTACTTAAATCATTTAATTCTATGAATATTTTTAGAATAAAATTTCAATTGATAAATTATTGATTAAAATTAACTATTTTATTAATCTTAATGAAATTGGTATTTGTTTCTTACATATACGACCGGAAGTATTATTTGATTTCATCTCATTTTGTTTTGTTTTACATTATTAACTGCTCAAACATAATCTCAATGTGATAAATTTTAGGTAAGCCTAACAGATAGCTATAATACATTTACTATGGTTATAACTTGTGAGTGCAGCATGACAATATCAATGTTGATGCTTCAGATTGGAACTGGATTTAATGCAGCTGCAAGGTTAGACTTTTCTACGTGGTTATGTTTGAATTAATGAAAAAAAATGAAACGAGATAAAATAAAATCGAATAATATTATAGGTTTCATTATTTAAGTTATTAAGTTATTTAAAATAAAATAAAACGAAACGCATTAAATGTATTATCCCAAATTTCCTGTCTTTTTTCAATTTGAATAAAATCAGGGTTTGGTTTTATTGCACTAAATTTTATTTTATCAACAAATATCTAAAAAATAAAATATTAATTTTATCTTATTCTATTTCATTCCATATACAATTAAATATCTAAGAATATAATTTTGACATATTATTAATATAACAATTTTCATAATGTCAACTAATTAAAAATTAAATATTGTTAAAGTCAATAATTTTTAATTAATTATAAGATAATTTATTATATAAATTACATTTACACTATCAATATATTCCAAATTTCCAGTTGTAACAAAATTTTTTTTTCCAAATTCCCAATTAAATTTAACATCTAAACACAACCAATATTTTCACATGTCTTAATGTGATGGGAATGGTGCTTAACAATAAAATGAATGAGGATATATGTAATTATAGGTTAATTTGCAACATCTATGAATAATCATGTGATCATAACATAACAGTGTGAGGGTGAGCAACGAGTTGGGGGCTGGGCATCCCAAGTCTGCAGCATTTTCAGTAATTGTAGTGAACGTGGTTTCTTTCATTATTGCGGTGATAGAAGCAGTGGTGGTCCTTGCACTTCGTCGGGTTGTAAGCTATGCATTCACAGATGGTGAAACTGTGGCCAACGCAGTCTCAGAACTGAGTCCATACTTGGCGGTCACTCTCATTCTCAATGGCATCCAACCGGTACTCTCCGGTAAGTGCCCCCTTTAACCAATGTAGTTTAACCGAACATGTTTACAAAACGGTATATTATAAAACTACTGGATCAATGTATAATCAGTGATGATCTTGCAGTATTTATTGAGAGAAGGTAATAAATCCTTTTGTGGTTAGATTTTTATGTGATATGAAAGTTGTGTGTATTTTTATTTAAATATATTTTTATAATCTTTGATAGAATTTAACTCTCTTAATATATATTATAAAGAAAATAAATATAAAACTTTTACATAATCATATTTTGTAAAAATTTAACTTGAGAACATTTATTACAAAAATTGAAAGAGCCACCATTTTTACAGGAGTGGCTGTTGGGTGCGGATGGCAAGCCATTGTGGCCTATGTAAATGTGGGCTGCTATTATGGGATTGGAGTTCCGTTGGGTTGTGTTTTGGGCTTCAAGTTCAACCTAGGTGTGCAGGTAACGTATCATTGTATTGGATCATGGTACTTATTCATCGTACGTAAATGATAATTCTACCCTCCAAAATTGATAAATATACCCCCTTTCTCATTTTTTTAATAATTTTTTCTCTAAATACCCTTTTAATTTGTTCCTAATTTCAAATTAGATGCTTTCTTTCCATAATGCACACCCGCTTCCTCACCTCTATGACTCACCCCCTTCTCGCTCACTCCTTTTCTTTACAAATACAACTTATGCCCTTCTTGTATATGAGACTTTCTTTTTGAATCGCTTACCCCGTCGCTCACTTCTTCTATTCACCCATTGCTTCCTTTCTCCGCTCTACCACTCACCCCTTAGACATCTTACAAACATGGTATTCCATATCTATATACAAATAAAAATAAAATTAAAAAAATGGTAATGAAAAAATAAAAATAATTGTTTATTCTAAAAAGTAATTTTGGAGTACTGATAAAAATGATAAAAATGCAACAATTTGCAAAAATAACATTCGATATTACTTGAAACGCAATCACTAAAACGTGCCACCTGATACAAACGATGAAAATGTGTCGCCTATCACACATTCTTTATCACATATCACACAAATTATGAAAATTATTTTTTTTTTTGATAGAGAAAAAAAAGATAAGTTATGAAAATAAAAGTAAAGGATTTAAAGAATAATGATGATAAAGATGCAAAAATAGGGTTAAAGAATGATGAAGATAGAGGTGCAAAATTCAAGTTTTAAGAATAATGAAGATGGATGTGCAAAATTAAGTTATTTTATAAAGAAAATTATTTAATAAAATGTATTTAATATCTTGCAAATATTTAATAAATTTAATTAAAATACATTAATAGTATAATTTTTTTTTGAATATATTACATTGATACTCCTAAGATTTTTTTAGATTGTACATGATACTCCTTTTTTTTATCCCTACACTAACTCCCTTAATTGTTTGAAAAATATTATATGACATCCTTTATATATTATACTGACCCCCTTAATTGTTTAAAAAACATTACATTATGTATTCTTATAAAGGATGTTGTTGTAAACATTAAAAAAATAGAAAAATTATATGCAATCTGAAAAAATCTCAGAGATGTCAGTAGAATTTACTCAATTTTTTTATATTATTATTCAATTATAGATTGTCATGTATGGTAAAATTGAAGACTTTTTTAATAATTATTTTAAAAATTATACTCAAAATAATTTCTGGTTATTTGATATTATAAAATTGTTTACATAGAAAATGCATGAAAATTAAGTTTATATTTAATACTTTTATTTAATAAATTAATTAATAAGAAAATACTAGATGAGAATTTAGAATTAGTTGGTTGATATATACTTGCTTGTTTCTACGGGCAAGGTCCAATTTTATATAAGATTTACCATACATGGAATCGATAGGTAGATAAACATTAAACATAGTAAGAGAAAAACTGATTCTGATCTATCAAATTATAATTGATGAGAACTTTTATTTGATACGTAATATAGGGAATATGGTCCGGCATGATTGGGGGAACAATGCTGCAGACCCTCATTTTATTATGGATCACACTTCGCACTGATTGGAATAAAGAGGTAAGATTAGTTTCTCCATATATAATTATGTTAAACGTAATCATGATTAAGCATTATTATTTAATATTCAACTTAAAAAATTTCTCAAAGGGTTAAAATTTCCTTCATCTCATTGTACTTATCATTTAAGGTAATGTACATTAAGAAAATGATTAATTGCACTTTTCCCGTAATAAAATAGTGTTATTTAGAGAATAAAGTTCACTTTACAATCAATGACAATGAATAGAAAATCAATGATTGAAAATTGTGATAAAATCAATTACATATATAATCAAATCAAAAGTTAATTATAATCTCAACTGTTGATTCTCTAATTAATAGTTAGGTTTAATACATTCTTCAGTCATTGAACTTTTTGGTAATTTTTAATTAAGTCTCTAAAGTAAAAAAAATTGTAATTAGGTTCTTGATTTTTTATAATTTTTATAATTGAGTTCTTAGAGTTAATAAAACTGCCACAAAGTGTAAATTTTTTGACAGTTTCAAACTGTTATAAACTAATTCTAAGGACCCAATTATAAAAATTATAAAAGATCAAGAATTAATTATAATTTTTTTTAATTTAAGAACTTAATTAAAAATTGTCAAAAAGTTCAAAAATCTACGGATGTATTAAACATAATAGTTATTATTGTATTTTATCTTCTAAAAGGTACTCTCTTCATCAAGGCTCCTTGTATTTCCTTAATAAATTATGAGAGCCACACAACCGGTATTTTCATCATTTTTAATCCCTTTGTACTTCCATTACACAGTAATAAGGTATGATTAAATGAAAATATAAAAACATTTTATACTAATAGTTAATCAAAATTAAGTCACCATCCATAATGGTACAATATGATAAATGCAGGTTAATACAGCAAAGAAACGCTTGGACAAGTGGGAATTCAAGAAGGAGCATCAGGTCCAGAGTCGTCATGGTACTTCAACTCCGTAAGCCTTTGTTTGTTTTGGATGATATGAAAGGGAGAGATTTAACAGGAAAATAAGAAGGAGAAGTGATGAAAAATCTGTGGACTCCACCATATTCCATTTCCTTCCTCCATAACTGTGATTTCCGGTGGAAATATGTGAAAGAGCCGGATTGTCACAGGTGTAATTTTATAACCATTTCATTTTTTTTAAGTTACAATTGTTTCATTATTCATATACCCGTTTCATTTTTTTTATAACGTGGGCATAGTGCTGGGCTACATTAATTATATTAAAAAAAATATTGCGGTTGAATTTAATTTTTTTTTTTAAAAAGAGCAAATATGAAAATAATTTCGTTTGAAATAATTACTTTTTTAATTAGTTATTTTAATATATTTTTAATTAAAATCTTATTTAAATGTAAAATAATTAAATATATAATAATTTTCATGCATATTATTGAATTGAAATTATATTTAAAATTTAAAATTTTATTTGATTTAAAATTGAACTTAACTATATTAGTAAAATTGTCTTTTCATAATATTTTTCATTTCTTTTCTTCTACTTTCTCATACAACCATCTTTCTTATTTTCATTAATCCAAACCATACAAAATTTCACCCAAATATCACTTTAATTAATATTCCTTTTGTTTATTTCCTCTCTAATTCTTTCTAATCTATTTTACTTCCTATCCAAATGAAGTGTAAAGAAATATAACCTTAGTTGTGTGGCCCAATCATGGAACTAAATCCATTGAGATGCCTCTTGTAAGATTTAAACCATAGCGACAATAATAATTAATGTTTGGGGGTGGAGGGATTTTTGCCTCATGCCCTTGACCATTTGCCTAACAAATAACCTTTAGTGTGGATTCGGAGTTCTCACAAGAAAATTAAAAGAAAAAATGATGAATTGTTGTGCTAGTATTCGAAAATATTAATGAATTAAACAAAAAATATTTTTTAGCAAAAATATTCCAAATTAACAAGTTCTTAAAATATTGTTAATATTCTAAATTACCGTGACAGTGTTTGAATTAAAAATTATTTTGTAAAATCATTTGTTAATTTACTTTCTTGTGAATCGAATTTAAATTTAATTTCACAACTAAAACTTAATTATAAAATTTCATTTTAAAAATAAATTTCAATATTATTAATTTTTTTAATTTCTCAAGATAAATTTTAATTTCCTATGATAAATGTAGATTTTAGAATTTGAAAGCCTTAAAAGGGGAGAAATGGGAAATGAGCTAGGAAAAAAAGTTTTAACTCTATAATATTTGGCAGCTAGAAATTTCAAATATTTTCCTAATTTGTTATTTTTTAAAATAAATTATTCATGTTGTCCTAAAGTGGCACAATAGTATTTCTTAAAAATGAGTTATTGTGTGGAGCAAAATTGATTGACAAGTGATATACATAGGTAGATTAATAAATAAATTGTGTGGGTCAATAGCTCAATTGTAAAGCTTTATTAATTAGAGGTTAGGGATTTGATCCCAAATGTTATATCTATTTTATGAATTTTCTTTTTTATTTTAAAAAATTATATATAAAGAATTAATATATTTGTTTAAAATTTTTTTTAAAAAATCGTAATCTAAAAAAAAATCATTTTTTGGTAGTGACTTATTTGAATGGTTGAAAAGGCTAGGTCGATCTTGTACACGCCCTAGGTCTTTGTAATTAACAATGTTATTAAAGTTGGTCAGACAACTAACTTAGTTGAGATATTATGTTATTAGTTTATTGGTTCAATGAGAGAATCATTGATTAAATTGGTTCAATTGTGTATACGTGTGTATGTGTATGTATCTAACATAAATTAAAGAAATCATAATTATAATATAATTACATTGATAACTATATAAAAATAAAACTTATATTATTTTATTTTTTATTATAAGCAATATATTTTAACTTATTATAAAAAAATTATAAATTTTGTGCTCATGTACCTTGGTTTCAACATGCTAAATTTCCTTGTAAATAAAAAAAGTCCATAATCTTTTGGGGGGCAACTATGCCTCAACAAACTAAATCCTAATCTCTTTATGTTGTTACACTACTATGTTAGCTCTCTCTCTCTCTCTCTCTCTCTCTCAATTTCAAAACATGCATTTTTCTTGTCTCTTGGTTTTGAGAAACATTAGCAATATACTACTTATCATCTTTTTTTTAACATATTATTATTTCCTAAAATTCATGTGTTCCCACTAAATCACGTGGGTTGGTCCCACTAAATGTGATGGGACCTCTACATGAATTTCAACAATGTTCTCTTTTATTTCTTTTTCTTGATGTTTTCAAAATCGGACCGGTCATTGAATCCGTCAAGGCACTAGTTTAAAGTTTAATAGTTCAATCGTAGGTGAATCGTAATCGAACCGATATTAATAAAATAATAATAATAATTAAATATACATAAAATAATATTAAAAAAAACATAATATCATAACTTTATAATACTAAAAATTAAAAATAAAATATAATTTTATAGGTTCTTTACATTTACAATATCTACAAAAGTGCAAATCAAATATGCCATGATACTTAAGTGTAAGTTTTAACTATACACATCAACATTTATTAATAAAAATAAGTTTATATTTAAATTAAAAAATAAAATGATAAATATTTTACGTTGTTTTTATTTTTTTTAAGAAAAAAAATCAAAATAATGTTGTCTTAAGCATTTTTTTTATTAACCTGCTGTGAACCGATTTTTGACCGATTTACTGGTTTTTCGATTCTTTGACCGATTTTTTTCAGGCCAGTTCTATGATTTATTTGAACCGGTCAGGTGACTGATTCATCGGTTTTCCGATCTGACCGGCCGATCTAGTCTAGTTTTCATAACACTGCTTTTTCCCTTTGTTCTTCTATTGAAGTGATATTTCTTTTTTATTTTTCTCTCTCTAAAACATACAAGAATTTGTCAACTATATAGTCACCAATTATGGGGACAATTAGTTAACCTAATTCACAATAATTATGTATGATATGCTATTTGACTCAAACTAGGGTTCCCTTAATGGGACATCATACTGAATCATTGATTTAACCTTCTACTTCAATTTGAATTCACCATTACATCTTGTAATTAGTCAATTAGCAGTTACATTAAATTACTAAAAACATTTTTAAAACTCAATACTAATCAATTCCCACTTGTTTTATAGAAGAATAAGTTGAGTTCAAGTTCTCATTACACTAGAGATAAAAAGGATGAGAAAGAGAAATTTTAATGTCTCTTTTAAGGTTTTTTTTTTCTTTGAATTTTAATTCTTAAATTATAAATAATTTATTCAATTAGTTATATTTTTTATTTTAGTCCTTAAATTTTTAAATATTTTTAGTTATTTATTTTTCTTATTTATTGAAGTTATATAGTTCTATGTGTTTTCTTATGAATATTTAATTAAAATAATTGACTTTAATTGTTATAATTTTAAACAAATATATCTTATATTGGTGAAAATGGTCAATTAATATAATAATGAATAATTTCTATATAATTTTAAGATGTAACAAATTTTTTTACAATATACAATTAACCATAAAATGTAAAGAAATTATTTTTGAAAAAGATTATTAGTGGGAAAATGTATCGTTTGCTAATCATTTAATTTAAATTTTTTATGGAATCTATAGCAAAAATATTATAAGAAAGATTGATCTGTCACAAATTTCATTAGTGAATGTAATTTACAAATTGAGTGACGGATTTTGTGATGGACATGTTAAAGAGAGACAAAAAAATTGTATTTAAATCCTTTGCTAAAAGTTTTGTATTGATTTTGTGACGAATTTTATGACAGACATGTAAGAAAGAGATGAAAATTCATCTCCAAATCCTATACTAAAAGTTTTTTATTTATTTTATGATGGATTTTGTGATAGAACATATAGTGAGGAAATAGTTCTGTTGAAAAATCCCTCGATAAAAAATTTGAATTTATCTTATGATGGAATGTTTAGAAAGGAAATAATTCTGTCAAAAAAAAATTCGGTCAAACAAATCTCTTTATTTTGAGACGGATTTTGTATTGAATTATTTAGAAACACTATAAATTTCTCACTAATTCCATCATTAAGTAACATATATTTGAGTTCGTCACAAATTTCTTTTATCCGTCACAAAGCAAAGCTTATTGCTATTAATTAGTGTTGTGTTTACACTAAGTTTCATCACTAATTTTAAATTTTCAAGTAATGATCAAAATGAAATGTTATTATAAAACTAAATTCATTAATTATCCCTTTTCTTAAATAATTAATTTATGTACACATACATACCTTCATTAAAACTTTATTTCTTTTACATATTTATGTTATATAAGAAGGATGAATGGCCTAACAATTAAATTTTGTTGTGTGGTGAACACGAGAGAAGATCTCCGGTGAACTCCCACGGTAGCTGTTGGCACTCTAGTGGTGATACCTACAAGGACTCCAATGCTTAAATTAGTAAAGATGCAAGTGCGAGTGATAATGAGAGAGAGCGTATGTACCTGATGAGTGTAAAGTCCTTTATATAGAGTGTTTTGGAAGGAAATTTTGTTAGAGCTAGGTACCACGTGACAGTGTGTGTTTAGGGTGCCTTATTACATGCTTTCCTTGCCATTAAGTGCTTCTCATGCTGTGCCGGAATAGAAGTAAAGCCGGATCAAGATAGCAGGAAATTGTTATTCAGGGTATCCATGGTTGTGCCGCTTGGGGTAGGCGGCACATGTAGGGCGACTTAGAGCTGTGTGTCCGAGTAACTTCCAAAACAAATTTATTTTGTAATATTCTTTAAAATTGTTGTAAAATTAATTGTAATGTAAGTTTTTTTTATTGCACTTTTTTATAAAATTAGTATATAATAATTTATCTTTGTTCTATCAAATTTTATAAAATAATCGATATCTTTTTCCTATAATATAACTCACATAACTAATCATTATGTTATAATTATTGAATTATATTCATTTTTATATATGTTAAATCAATTATATAATTGGAAAAAATATTTTGTATAGTTTAATAAAAAAAATAGAAACCAATGACATAAGAAAAAAGATCATATGTTTTAAGTTCTTAAAGACAGACCTATAACGGTTGTAGGTATACATAAAACAATTGAAGATCCTATGCTTACTTACGCTTTGATTGTTACGAGAGAAGTAGCAAAGAAGTGGAATGAAGAAGAAGGTAGTAGACAGAAGTCTACGATTTCCCTTTGCTTAGTTGCACAAAAGTAGCGTTGAAATTTTTAAAATTTTAGTGAGGCCCACGCATTTTTTTCTGATTTGACGTGAATAACCTCGCACTGATGATGTTAGAATGGCCATATAGTCTATTATACAATGTGTATAATCGATTATATGGGTAGCCCATATAATCAATTATTATGTTGTCCCCCCTCCCCCCAATCGATTATTATTAAAGTTAGAATATTCTCCCTATCTTATATAATAATAATAATAATAATACATGAGAGTTACGGTAAAAGATGCAAAAAAAAAAAAAATTATACACAGTAAGGGTAAAAAGGTATTTTTATAATAATCTTTATTTTTTCTTTTTTTTAACCAAATAACCTCAAAAAGTTAACTTCTATTCTATTTTTCTTCAACTAAACAATTTCTATTGTCACTCTATTTCTTATCTATTTATCTTTTCTCCACTTCTTTCCTATCTACTTTATATTCTCTATTTCCTTCTTCTCTACCAAACATGTCATTATTGATGAAGAACAATGTTAATTATCCATGAAACTAAAGGTGGCAAAATTGGCTCGGCTCGACAGGCTAGGTTGGACCATAAAAATTTCAGCCTAAAAAAAGCAGGTCAAAATGGCCCAACCTAATGGATCCGTTGGGCCGAGCCGTACCCATAAAAGAGGCCCGAAAGGATACTGGGCCTATTTGGTCCGATTTTTTTTTTTTTTTGTATAATGTAAAAAAAACACAGTCCATTAGGAATTTGGGTTGTCCCAGCACAATTTTCACGTTTGGCTCGCTAGGCCAGGTTGAGCCAGGCCGGCTCGCCCATTTTGCCAGCTCCACATGAAACCACTGCAATAAAAAAAAAAATTCAAAACCTTTACATAGAATAATAGGTATAAAGATGAACATATATTGTACTACTATATCGGTAAGAAATGCACACAATGAGCAGTGGAAATAAATAAAACAAATTTATTACCATGATCAATTCTGCTCCTCCTCCTGTCACGGGACTATATAAATCCAAACTGCTTATTGTGTGTATTTATCGTCTTCTGTAGGTCTCAACAAAAACATAAGTATACTTCCTACCTGCTCCGTAATAGGTCTTGACCCAAAAAAAAAAAAAAACTCATAAACAATAGTCATGATAAACTTATCTAATTGAATAATAACAATATATACTTTGTGGTTCTGATCAATAGTCAATACTAATAGGTACAGTAAATCTATCAAACAAACCGCAATGTCATTTGCTCCGCATCATTTCCATTCCCGTTCTTGTCCCCGTTGTTTCTTTTTTATTTATTTTTTTGATAAAAAGTTCCCCCTGTTTCTGAGCTTGAGGTTCTGACTTCTGATCTATTTAATGTGCATTGTCTGACTCCATTATTGTGTATTTAATGTGGGCTACATCAATAATATGTTGCCTTTTCAATTTCTTTACGAGTCTCATTTTATTTACCGTTTAAGAATATAATTAATTATACTAATTTTTACAATAAACTAAGAGTTTAATGGTCATACATTGACAGTATAAAGTAATTTTACACTATTATCCAATCACAAACTACTATTTATTATAAGTTTATTGACTTTTATAATAAATATTTTAAAAGTCATATTAATGATGATTTTTGATTGGATGACAATGTAAAACTTTTTATACTGAAAGTACATGACTATTAAACTCATAAAATAATATGATTTAATTAAAATATCCTTAGTTTATAAATAATTAATTATATTAACACACAGTTGTAGTTATACATCTATACATTTGTTTTTTGAAAATATTATTGAAAACAAACAATTAATACTTTTTAATATTTTAAAGTGACAAATAATTTAAAATATAGAATTATTTCAAAAGTGACAAATTAAATAAGACGAGGAGTATAAATTATATTATTAATTCTATTTTTTATATATTTTTTTCATCACATTATTTACTTTATCTTTTTTTAATTTTTACACAAATTTTTTGAAAATTATCGTACAAACATATATTTTTTAAGAATAAATTACATTGACATACCTTGAGATTTTTTGAGATTACACTAACTTCCTAGTTTTTTGACGAATACAATAATTAACCTCCCTTATAGGGGTAATTGTATAATGTTTTTCAAATAATTATGGGAAATTAATATAATATATAAGGAGTATTAGTATAATGTTCATTGAATAATTAAGGGGATTAGTGTAGAAGTACAAAAAAAGAGAGATATCAAATGAAATTTGACGAATCCTCAAAGAGTGCCAGTGTAATTTACTCTTTTTTTAGGCTTAAATACACTTTTGGCCCTTTATCTTTTTAAGAAAAATCATTTTAGTCCTTTATCTTTTAAAAATGTCAATTTCGTCTTTTATCTTTTTAAAATGCTCCATTTTAGTCCTTTTCGTCAGCAATGTTACAGTGGTAACGAAAAAGTCAATTTTTTAAAAATTAGTAGCTAAAAATAGCCACAAAACGTTCTCTCCTTTTCTTTTTCTTTCCTCTTCCTCCCTTCCCTCTCTTCGTCTTCCCTCTTCCTCCCTTCTCTCTCTCGTCTTCCTCTTCCTCCTTTCTCTCTCTTGTCTTCCCCCTTCCTCTTCTTCCTTCTCTTCGTCTTCACTCTGTTTCCAAATCCTTTACTGGCAAGCTGTTCCCCTCATAGTGGTTAGGCATGGTGGCAGTTTCGTAGCAGGTTTCATTGTTGGCTCAATGGTAGTGGAAGGATATGATTTATGTAGCAATCACTGTAATTTGTTCTCTTTTTTAATTTGCAAAATTGCTTTTGAGATTAATTTTAGGGTTGGATTTGTTAAATTGATTTTGGGCATTTTCATTTTTGATATTGATTTGTCAAAGAAAAAGGGGGAAGACGCAGAAGAAGAAGAACATGATTTCTAAAATAATTAATTTTAACATAGTGGTGGTTTTTAATCGCCACTATGTTATTTTTATTTATTAAATTTTAAAAACGTACGACCAATACTCATAAAAAAATTTCGATACAAGAAATGATTTGCTGCAAACTTTAAGGGCTTTTGATTGCTTCTATGAGACACAAAAAAGCCCTCAATCAATTTTTCAAAAAGCTTTTCCAATTGTGAATAATTGAATTCATAAAAGTTTAAGATTCTTAAGGGTTCTGCGAATAGTGTTGGTTAAAAACCACCACTATGCTTAAGATTAATTATTTTAAACATAAAACACTAATGACGTTAGTTTTAACCTGATGGAAGGACTAAAATGGAACATTTTAAAAAGATAAATGACCAAATTGACACTTTTAAAAGATAAAAAATCAAAACGAATTTAAAAAAAAAAAAAAGATAAAGGGCCAAAAATATATTGAAGCCCTTTTTTTTAACAAATATTTTTCACTGAAAATTACCCTGCTTACGAATTGCTAATTGGCTCAAGTTTTATTATTTGCTCTTTATCTCAATCTTTTGCGCTAATGCTGTAGCATTCAATAATCCCTAACTGAAGCATCCTCATCCATTCAATGTTAATTTTCTGGCTAAAGTCCTTTATATTATTTTTAATTTGTTGGAAATATATTTTTCTTCCTTTTGATGGAGTTTGGCTGTACGGAAGCTTCATCTTCAATTACTTTGTAATTTTTAAATTCCTTTTATGCATCGTCAAAATTCTATATTTTCTTAGGATGATCTTTGAATTTGTATTCATAATATATTGTTGAGCAGGTAAAGCAATAAATAAATTAGAAAAATTGATTGGCATTTAAATTTTACACGTCTTACTACCTAATTCTCTTTCCATATAAATTAGAATAACTATCTTCAACGAGAGTATTTTTAACAACTATTCTTTAATCAAAGCATTTTTAGTTATTATTCTTCAACAATAACGTTTTTAGATTTTTTTTAACCTCTTATCTCTTTCAATGTATCATTTTCAATATCTTTAGTTCTAAATTGAATTTCAATATTTTTTAAAAAATATATCAATAATTAAAATTTAATATTGTATTACAATAGATATTTATTATAAATTTAAAATATAATTTATATGTTCATAAATATTTATTTATTATGAATTTTAATTATAATATAATTTATATATTCAAAAGTATGCATTTATAGTAAATTTAAGTTATATAAAATAAATATTTATTCTGTGCAATACACAAGTTAAAATACTAGAAAAATTGATTACCATTTAAATTTTACACGTCTCACTACCTAATAAATGTACAAATAACAAGGTAATAAATTGGACAACATTAATAAAATATTTATACAATTTTTTTCAATATTTTTGTTAATATTTATCAGCAAAATTTTAATCTATTATCTATTATATATACAATCCAAAATAATTTAAAAAAGAAAAGCTCGTGTCAACCTGTGGAGCAATTCACACGGAATCTTATCCCATTTGACTACACTAGAGCATTTCTTTCCTCTTTTTTTTTGCTTACGTGTCAACCTCATATTCATTTACATACAAATCAATTTATGCATAATTATGACACAATTTATAAATAATTAAGACATGAAATATTAGAGAATTAGAATAAATGTTATATATGATAAAAATGGTAACTTCACAATATTGCAATAAATATAAATCTATTTTTTTAAGGAAACAACTCAAAATAAACTTGATATCTAACTAGTTATATATATATATATATATATATATATTGAATTTTTTGATTAATTTTTATTTTCAAATGAGTTTTCATTTTTAAATAATTATTGAATTATTATTCTCATTAAACTCAACATGTTATTTGAATTATCTCCTTCAAATTGAAAAGAGAAATAGAAACTGAATTATCCCCATGATTCTTTTTAAATTATTATTGAATTGCAAAATACATGCAAATGTTAAAAATTATTAATCATATAGAAATAAAATGAAATGTGCTATCCTACCAAAAAAAAAAAAAAGAAACACTAAATCAAATGACATATACAACTATATATATATATATATATATATATATATATATATATATATATATATATATATAAGTGAAAAAAATTATTAAATCAAATCAAAATAGAAATAAAAGGAAACACTAAATAAGAAGCAAACATACATATCATTAAAATGCAATAGAGAATGCTAAATAAAAGGAAATGTTAATTAAAAAAGGAAAGGTTAAATCAAATGCATTATACCGACACATATATAAAATCGACAATTTTAAAATTTAAACATGAGTGATGTTAAAATAGATATGAGCTTAAATGTGAGCACAGTTTTAAAATTTAAACAGCAGTTTGAAAATCAAAATGAGCTTTAAAATATTAGAAAGAAGTGGGTAGTTTTAAAATGGGCAACTTTTAAATAAAAAGGAGTTTTAAAATTAGCAAATATCTAAAATCTAATTGTGTGATAAACACAAAATTTATCAAACAATTAGTTTAACATTTAATTTCATCAACCTATATATTGAAATCATGATATGTGTAATAGATTAATTGCCTTTAAATTTCAAAATAAAATGACACCTCTACAATTATTTTATAATAATCTACAAAAGGAAAGCTCCACATGTAAGCAATTTCAAAATAAATTAGGAATCAAATTTTTTAAGGAAACAATTTAGAATAAACTTGACATCTAATTATACTTGAAATTACATATTAATAAAAGATATAATTATGTTACAAATATTTTTGTTTTATATCAATCAGAATCAAAATAATATCCAAACGCTAATTCTTCGTACATCGCATCAGTCCACAAATTAACTAATTTAATATAAGAGATGTTACGTGGTTATAATATAAAAATGTTTGCATTTCAAATTAAATATTAGATTTATAATATAAAAATAGATAGAATTAACTAAATTTAGGAAATAATGTTTTGAAAAATAAAAATATAAATAAAAGAGAGCTATTTAATACAAAAATTGTAAACCCTAATATTTTATGAATATTAAACTTTGTTAACCTTATTTATTAAATTTAAAACAAAAATACACAAAAATTTCAAGCAATTAAACAATTGATTTTTTTATGAATATTAAATTTCGTCAACCTTATTTATTAAATTTAAATGTATTATAAAGTAAATTAAGTTTGTAGAATCTATTTTCTATTATATATTACAAAAGAAGATTTTATAATATGAAAAGATGCTACATGGCAACACCATATTCATTCTTTTTCCACTTAAATTTCATTATTTTTATTTTATTTTTGATTCATATAAATATATTATTATATTTAGTTATAGTAATTAAGACATTTATAATTAAGGCATTTATAATTAAGGTGTTTATAATAAATATATATTCTACTTAAATTATCAATTAAATAATTAAATCTTAAATTGATTTTGGTTTTATATAACAAGAAAATTAATTTTACAAATTTTATTGAATGTTATTTATAATCACGGTAATTATGATAATTATGATAATATTTTTTAATTTGAATTTGAATTAATAAAGGCAATTACAACTAATATATTTATAATTATTAGTGTTTTTCTCTATGTTTATATATCAAAAAATCAAAATTGAAGATCTTTGATATGTCCATATTCTTCAATTTCTTCCTTTGATATGCTTAATGGCATGACACCGAAAAGGGTAAACTCGCAGTCTATTCTGTTGACGTTATAAATTGATGTTTATATTATTCTCTCATTCCACCTAATCTATGAAATTCTTTCTTTTTAGTATAGGACATGTTTTTCTGACTCTGACAGAAAAAGATAAGTAATGAGTCTATGTTATTATTCTCAATTTTTTTTAATCATTTTTTTGTTTTCAACTTTTGTGGCAATCTCTCACTTTTTGGACTGCATTCTTAAATCATTTTAAAATTATGTGTTTCATGAAATTCTTCATACTTTGCGTTTAATACATATTTTTGTTGGCAATGAAAAAGGTAGGCAATTAATCAATTTTATTGTTCTTCATTTTTTCTTAATTTTTCTTTCTTTTTTTTCAACTTTTGTGGTGATCTCACACTTTTTTATCGGCATTCTTAAACAATATTAAAATTTATGTATTTCATCTCCAATTGGTATAAAATGGATTTGATTATCACAATCTTGCTTATGCAGTGTATTTGTTTTTGCAACTCTTACTTATTATATTTTTTATGACATTGTCTCATCTACGTTCTTTGTATGTTGCTGTAATAGATAAGAATAGGAAGAGTTGTTTGACTTTGTCCTTCAAATAATGATCGAAACAAGATTTAGATTTCATTGTTGTTATGCAGAATATTGTGTATAGATTCAATTATTTTTCTTTTAGAAAATTTTACTGTTATGTTGATAATTATGAATGTTTATAGGAGATGTAACCTAAGTTATGTATTTATCTTTTGATTGCAATGTTTATGATTAAGAATTAGTAATTTTAGATTATGTAAACTCAATCTTGCATAGTGCACTTAGTTTTGTTATACCAATTTATTTATTTATTCACGTTCATTATATGATAATTTAAATCCAAATAGTATCATAAAACATTCCTTCCTTTTCTTTTTTTTCTTCATTTATTAATAGGAATTCTTTACCCAGTCTTAATATCAATACGGTGACCTTATACAATCATATTACATATAATTTGAAAATATAAAAAATAATAAATAATATGTTATTAAAAAATAAAAAATATAATTATCATAATTTAACTTATCATCAAATTAATTTATTTGTAAGTGAAAATTTTTGTAGTGTTAATACTATACATGTTAAAATATAAATTAAATTATAATTAAATAATTAAAAAAACATTTTTCTATGAATCAAAATATTATATATGATAATAAAAGTATCATTTTTGCTCTATAGAATTACGAACTACATAAAAAAATAATAATGGTAGAAATGGGTAAAAATTTATGAAAAATAGTAAAATAATATTTTGAATAAATAATAGTAAAAATAAAAAAAATTAAAAGTTTATGAAAAGTAAAAAAATTATAAATTAATAGAGTATAATATTGAATTAAATCTATAATATATATGAAGAAGTAATTTTAAAATAATATTTATTATAGTAATATAAATACAAATTTTTCATTACTATAATGCGAATATCATGTCTATAATTATCGCATTGATTTCAATAGTTTATATGAGATTAAAATTATTTGCGATTTTTTTTGCTTTTGTATAAAAAACACCGTTTGAGTTTCTTTTGGCATTTACACACCAAATTTATGCTTTTTTTATACTAAAGATTTGTTTGAAATTTTTCCTGCTTTTATATGCCACCAAATCAAAATCAATTAACATAATTAGTGTAATTACTATTAGATATGAAATAGTACATAAATAAAATCATGCCAACAACTTTTTAAATTCTTATCTTTTTAATTATTATTACATTAGTTTCATGGGCTTATATGAGATAGAAAGCATTTGAGATCTTCTTTTGCTTTTATATACCAAAATTTATGCTTTTATATATTAAAATATTGGTTGAGATTCTTTCTGCTTTTATATACTAACAAAATAGAATTGAATAATACAAGTAATGTGATTAATATTAAATGAGAAACAATGCACAAATAAAATCAACTAAACAATGTTTCAAACTCTAATATTTTCTATTATTATTGCATTGATTTCAATAGGCTCATATGAGATTCAAACCATTTGAAATTCTTTCAAATTTTATATACCTAACATGCCTAACATCTTGAATACCTAACATCGATTTTATAAATTAAAAATATCAAAAAAATTTGAAAAGAATGCCTAACATTTTTCAATTTTTATTGCTTATAATAAAATTTAAATTAAGTTTTAAATGATGTAAATATATAAAATTTAACATTAAATTATAACTAATTCAGTTGAATATATAATTTGATAATACATTATCATATATATAACATTAATAATTTATATATCATTGAAGATTATACTCACGAAAAAATATTACATAATACAATTAAAACTTTGAATTAGTCTAAATTTTTTGAAATGTTATCCATAATAAATTATTACTATAAATATAAGACAAAAAATAAAGACATTAATTTATATAAGTATTTAAATATGTGTTAAAATTTGCACCTACTAACAAACAATTTGGTAGAGTTAAAAATTATAAAAAATAAATTTTAAAAAACATAATATTATAAAAAAATTGAAGCTTATTTATTTAAAAGCACTACACAAGCTATTTTATTGTAGAAAAATTTAGGGGTCAAACAATTATTATTAGCCGAAACAAAATAAGAGTAGTGAAATTATTATTTTTATTCATCATTAATTTTCTTATTATAATCTATAAGTCTAAATATTCGTAAATCTATTTTCTTTTTTTCAAATAGAATTGTTGAAGTAAAAACACAATTAAGATCGAGACTATGACAAGTTAATCACACCTCACAAAGAAATAGTATTTTCTTAATGTCAAGCCATTGATTAAGAAACAAGAAAAGTTTTTTCATTGGTTCTTCGAAACCTCCATTCTTGTCCTTACAAAGCCAATTTTCATATTTCTCTTCTTTAACTTTTAATTTTATGCAAATATTGTTAATGATTAATAAATAATTAAAAATGAAGTAGACTCTAACCATTAAAAAAAAGAAGAAGAAGGTATTTTCATGTTAGTAATAATAAATTGTTACGTTACCTTAAATACTAATGTAATGAATAATAATCATAATAATAATAGCAACAGCATCAACGACAATAAAAATAATAAAATTTATGGTCATGTTTTATATTTATTATCATTATTTTATTATTTTATAATACTTTATAGTATTTATGTATTACAATTATTATCGTGATAATAAATTATTATATTTCATTAAATACTAATACTAATACTAATATAATGAATAATAAGATATCTATTATCTATTATATGCTATAAAAAAAGGTTTTGTCATGTAGGTAAATGTCACGTGGCAACATCACATCGATTCTTTTCTCGCCAAAATGTCACTGAATTATTTTATTTTATTTTTAAATTTATAAAAATATATAGTTATAGTAATTAAGGTGTTATTTAATAATTAACTATTTAATTACAATAATCAATTCTAATTTAAAAATTCTAATAAATAATACAATTATATATTCTGATTCAAATTAATTGATAACACTAATATATATCTTAATTCAAATTTATAACAAATTTAAATTAAGAAATCTCGCAAGATTTATTTTAGGCAAATGCATACCAAAACTATTTTCTTCCTGAAATACAATTTTTTTCCATTTTTAATTAATTAATTGATAACACTAATATATATATATATATATATATATATATATATATATATATATATATATATTGACTCAAATTTATAGCAAATTTAAATTTAAATTAAGAAATCTTGAGAGATTTATTTTAGGAGAATTAAGGTGATTATTTAATTATTTAAAATTATGATAATGAATTATGATTTGAACATTCTAACTAATAATACTATTATATATTTTGATTCAAATTAATTGATAACACTAATATATATCTTGATTCAAATTTATTCCAAATTTAAACTTAAATTAAGAAATATCATGAGATTTATTACATAAAGATGAAAATGTTACATGGAAGACCAAACCTACTCGAAATTACAAGAGAAAGAAATTAGAGAAATGTTAGTGTCACTCTCTTTAACCCTTTATTAATTGCTGAAATTTATTGAAAATCACAAATTTTGGTAGGCCTCACTTCCAAATTAGGAGAGAAATTAATTAAATGAAAGGTGGGACCCACCAAAATTTGTGATTTCTAATAAATTTCAGCCAACATTAGATACAGTGTTAGAAAGAAAGTATTAGAAAGGGTGACACTAGCATTCCTCAAAAAAAATTTGGTCTCTTAGTTATAAGCTAAAATAAAATAAGATCAACAATATTATTATATAAACATTACCTTTTCTTTGTATTTATCATTATTTTTTTTATTGTAACCTATAAATTCAAATACACACAATCTTTTTTTTTTTTCAATTAATGTTAGTCATTTTTTCTTTTATGAAGGAAACATTTTTCTAAAAAAACTAATAATTATAAAATGTAATATAGAATATTATAAAGATGATATTTATTAAAAACAAACATTTATATAAGTTAAAATAACATAAGATATATGTGAATATAATACATATCAATATGTATAACTATGTTAGCATATTTTTGAAATATTTATATGCATATTTACTAATATATATATATATATATATATATATATATATATTGTAAACTAATTAAAACATGAGTTTAATGATCATGCACTGTCAGTAAAAAAAGTTTTACACTTGTCATTCAATCAGAAATTACCATTAACATGACTTTAAAAATATTTATTATAAAAGTTAACAAACTTACAATAAATGGTTATTTGTAATTGAATGATAGTATAAAACTACTTTATACTGTCAGTGCATGATCATTAAACTTTTAAAACATATATTAAAAAATTATAAATTGTAAACTCAACGTCCGTGTAGGGTACGAATTATTACACTAGTTTTTAAACATATAAGAATATCAAGATGTACATGTGTTACACGGGCCAAGGTCAAGATATTAATTAAAAAAAAATGGTAAAGGAATGTTTCTTTTTTTAATAAATTAAGAGTTCTCAATCCATCAAAAAAAAATTAAGAGTTCTAATATAGTGTTCTATAATATTTTTCATAATATTGTTTTTTATTTTTTTATAACGTAAAGCATCTTATCTCACATTTTTTTTCTCTGCATTTCTCTTTTTATTATAAAAATATATATATAAAGTTTTAGAAAAAAATTCTCATAAATCAACGCTCCATAATTTTTTTACAAAAAGATTAGTAAACATCAATTTCTAATTAAGACCTAGAGGGGAAAAAAGTGAGAACAAACCCATATTCTGATATGATAATGATATATAAACACTCTTATATATCAAGCACGTACCTTTTTAACATTTATTTTTTGACGAATTCTAGTGTAGATAAGTTGTCCAAATGATATACGGTGGACCACTTGTCCTGACAAGATATAATAAGTTTTTTTAATATTTTTATTTATTTTTTTAAAAAGGAAGTGACATTAATGCCTTTTTTTAAAAACATGTATTGACAATAAAGCCCTTTATATTTTAATATAAATTGAAAGAAACGAGAACACAAGAAGGGGGCTTGAATTGTGTGTCAAAAGAAAAACCTTTTCACAAAACTTTATCAAGAATCAAAAAGGTGCGAATAAAAGAAATATAAGTGAGGATAAGGAAAGAGAAGCACACAAAATTTTTTATATTAGTTTACTCAACTTGAGCTACGTCTAGTACCTTCGTCCAAAAGGATTGCGACTAACCAACCTCTTGGTTACAAACAAGTATTTTATCAGCCTTTTTAGGCCTTACAACAGTGATCAATCTAAGATAACTTAAAAACCCAATTATTCTTTAGTCACCAAGCCTCTCTAGGCTTTTACAACATAGATAAAGTATTTTATAGAATACAACTCACAATGTGAGGATATGAAAGTTTAAGAGCATTTACAAAAACTTTGCTAAGCAAAGAGTATGAAAAAGAGAGAGTTTGCAAGATCGTCCAACAGAAAGGTTTCCTTCTTTTTTTTTTCGTTCGTTACTTATACTCGTTTGCTCTATCTGCTTAAGTCTTATATATAGCCTTGAGAAGATAACTGTTGAGATATACGAGCTTCAATCTTCAGCGACACGTTCTTAAGCTTTGTTATGTATGATTGCACGTGTTTTAAGTTTGTAGATGAGACATAAAAGCAACTTTTGATTTTGTAGCAAAATGAAGGGTGCAGTTTTGCGTTTCAAAGTTGCTTTTTCTGAACATTCCTTATTTCGGTTGGATAGCTTGATAGGTTGACTTACTTTCTTGCAAAGCTAAATTTATACACAAAAACATATATGCCTTTCATTTAATGTGAGATATTTGAACGTTGGATCTCATAAGAAAAGGATAAAACATAAGCATCAAAACGTACAGGAATAAGCCGATTAAAACTTAATTGAATTTTATGGCATCTCAGATAAGGTATTGGGACGATTTTCACAAAAATCGCATATGTTAAAATAAGGCACATGAACTCTTGGTATAAAGTGGCGCGTTGGACGCCAGTTTTCATAAAGCATTATTAGACGCTTTCAAATTTTTTTACTGTATAGCGAGAGCAAATATCTAAGAACTCTAAAATTTAATAACTTTTGTTATTTTCAAAACTTTGAGGGATTGGATGTTTCATACGTCTTCAATTCCAACAGAAATACGCAACCCTTGCCTCCATGTGCCACCATCAACATCCAGGAACTTAATCTTCTCATACAAACCTTTGCTTATGGTTGCTGATGCCATAGTCAAGAAGGGGGCTTTTTGGCAAGGGGTTTGTGAGCACTTGAGAAGCAAGTTTAGAAGTGGGTGGTGATAGGCTTGGGGACCCTAAATCGGAGGAGAATGAAGAGGAACAAGGAGAAGGAAATGACATTCCACAAGGGTGGTGTGGACAAGGTGTCGATTACTGTTACGAAGATTGAGTGGCTCTTTCGACACCTTGAGGCTCTGAGATCCGAACGCGGAGGCAGCAAAATCAAATAGGGGAGATTCTGCGGAGGCGGAGGAGAAGTTGGAGATGGTGTGTCCTATTTGTCAAGATTTCAACGCCGTTACCGTGAGGGCTGTGAACGTGCATATTGATGGCTGGCGACAGTGGGTCGCCGAAGGCGATGGGCTATTTTTTGTTGATTTTTTTTATTGTTTTGTTTTTCATTACTTTTTCATTTCTTACTTTGCTTGTTTTGGCTAATTGCAAGTCCTATAGGCTCAATTTGTTGAGCGTTGTTTATTTGTTGGTAAAGTTATTAGTTTGTATTCTTAATTCTCATGGTGTTTTCCTGTCTTGGTTATTTGTTTATCTTTATGTTTTGTATGCCTTTTGCAAAAGAATAAGAAGCAATTGATGTAATTTGGAGTTGGAATTTTCACATGAGGGTAGCATTAGAATTGAGAGGTTGGTTTTGAGGACATCGACTTTGCTCTACTTCTGAACTTTTAGAAAACTAAGAAGTTGCTCTGTGGCTATTAATTTGTGTGTTACCCTTCTTTTTCTTTGTTTTTTTTTTTTGTCCTTTTCCTAGTATTTTTTTTAGTTTAGGCCATTTGCTTCTATGAACTTCAACTTCAATTATTTTCCAGAAACCATCTTACTTGTATTTGAATTCTAAGTAAATATGCAAAATGTAAATTTGTTTCGTAATTGAGACATTTGTATAGTTGTTTTGTAGAAGTTAATTCATACGTGGAATTCTACATCTCGGTTTATTCCATTGATATGTCTGAACATGGAAAAATGAGTTTGGATTACTTTACCTTTTTGCTATTGCCAACTTTTTTATGACATGGTTGTTAGAACCAAAGACGTAGAAGTATCTAAATTCTCAAAGTTTTGAAGATAACAAACTTATTAATATTCAAGTTTCTGCCTAAGGACTAACCTTATCACAGCAAACAAAGTTACTTTTATGTAGACTGTCCAATAGATGTGCTAAAGAAGACCGTCCAATAGACGTACTAAAGAAGACTGTCCAGTAGACGTGCTAAAGAAGACCGTTCAGTAGACTCGCTAAAGAAGAGTGTCTAGTGAACAAAATAAAGATGACCGTCCAAAGAACAAATTCAAATATCTGATGCAAGCTTCAACAAAAAATATTCAAACGGCTAAGTTTTATTTGACGTCCAATTTACTTATGTTTGTTTTCCTTGAAACTAACATATTACCATTCTTATGATCTAACTTTCAAATTGATTGAAGCATTAAATATCATCAGAATCATTCTAGTGCAAAGGTGCAGCAAAACAGATAAAGCAAGTCAACTTATCAAGCTGACATGCCGAATGAAGAATGTTCAGAAAAGCAGACTGCTAGCACAGTCCTGTGCTTTTCGTTTTAGTGCAAGTCTAAAAGCTGCCACGCCTGATCCTTTTGAAATGCATTGTTTGCATGCCCCTCCTTGTATAATGAAGTCAAGTCTTCCACAACAGATCTTTTCCCTAAAGACTATAATATGCACCAAGGAAGAAGCGAAGAAAAAAAGAGAGGATAGAGAACTACGACACATGCTACTTGTGAAAATCTTAGCGAGCATAAAAAATCTTTTGTATATTTTGCTAGAAGCGTATAGTGGACGATAGTGAAAAAGGTCTGTAAAATATTTTGAGTGTTTGAGCTTAATCTTTCAAACCCTCACTACGTGAGTTGATACCTTTGTATAAACACTTGTTTGTGTTGTGAAAGCCTAGAGTGGCTTAGTGTAAAAGAATACTTGGGTTGAGCAATCTAGGGTAATTGCCTTGTAAAGTCTGAAGAGGCCGCGAATAATACTTGTAACCAAAGGTTGGTTAGTGGATACCTTTTGGGTGAAGAGACTGGACATAGCTCAGGTTGAGTGAACCAGTATAAAAATTCTTTGTGTTATCTTTCTCTTTATCCCTTAGCTTGAAAACGCTTTCGAACTTATTTATTTGTATTAAAAGTTTTAAACGCACAATTCAACCCCCCTTTCTTGTACGCTTTTTCTATTTCAATGGTGCATTTCAATTAGAATGATGGCGGTTTGACGGGCAATCATGTAAAACGTTATAGGACAATTATGTAATCTACAAAAAAAAATTAAATTAAAAAAATTAAAAACAGACTCAACTGGTAATATGTAACACATTCGAGCCTTTCAATATTTTACCCTTAAATCTAATGGTCATCACATAATGGTCCACCATAGACCAGTTCCTCTAATGATCCATCCTAGAATTGGTCCTATTTTTTTTCTTTATATTTTTCTTTCTATTACATTATAAGGAATTTTTTGTGGACGCTCTAAATCTCATCTACACCTAAAAATAGATAAAAGGTTTAATTATTAATTTAGTTCTTTAATTAATTTATTTTATTTAATTAGGTCTCTCTTTTATTAAAAGACTCAATTAGGTCTTATTATTTTCAAAAACGCTTCAATGTTATCTTTTAATTTCACCAAAGTGATGTCGTTTTTCATCTAATTTTATACTAAATGACATGAAAAACGTAATAAAAAACGACGTCTTTTTAGATGAAAAGGACAATGTTATAACTTTTTTTAAAACAATGAAACCTAATTGAATCTTTTAATAAAAAAGAGACCTAATTGAATAAAATAAATAAATTAAGAGACCAAATTAATAATTAAACTTAAATAAAAATATAAGAAAGAAAAATAATAAATATAATAGGCAATATAATATAATAAAAAAATATAAAAAATTTAAGACCGTCAAATAAGTATTTACAATATTAAAATATCCATATATCAATATGTGTTAAATATGCTTTGGTCCTCAAAAATTGACTTGTTTTGGTTTTAGTCCTTAAAAAAATTTTTTTTGAATAAAGTCTCTCATATATTAAAAATATCCTAGTTAGATCCCTTTACTAAATTTTGTTTAACTTTTCTATTAAATGATGGTCACATCAATATCAGAGTCACCATTAATTTGTTGATGTGGTCGTCTATATCAACTATTATGTCTAGGTCAGATTAGTAACATACTTTTTGAATAAAATTATTACGTGTTTAATCTTAAACTATAGGTTTTTTTTAACTATAAAGCAAAAGTAATTACACAATTTTTTATTAAAAATTATCATTGACACTTCAGGTAATAAAAAACTTTACTTGGAAGTTAATATAATCATCATTTAATAAAAAAATTAAACAGAACTTATCACAATGATCTAATTAGAATATTTTTAATATTTAAAAGACTTTATTGTGGAATTCTTTTTTTCTTAAAACTAAAATTAAAATAGATCAATTTTTGAAGAATTAAAAACATATTTAACTCTATCAATATTCTACATTATATTATTTATTATATCTATATTTGTCTCTTTTCTCTCTCGAAATATCAATTAGCTGTCCATGATTTTCGTTCTGATACTCATCCTTGTCATGTTAATTATTGCACTATGTCATGTCATGTCATGCATCAACAACTCTGGTCCATCCCAACACTATTTTAGACCCCAATTCCATAGTTCCACCGCACAGGCACAGCACCCATGGAATCCCAAGATGAACTTTGCCAACCCTTGTTAAACTCAACAACTCATGATCACCCATCATCACTAGCAGGGGAAGCAGCACCGCACGCAGCGGATTCCTGTCTCGAAGAGGTGTTATCTAACACCCAGCTACCCTGGTCGAAGCGCCTCCTATCTGCCACATGGATTGAACTCAACCTCCTCTTTCCCCTCGCTGGACCAGCCATCCTCGTTTACGTTATCAACAACCTCATGTCTGTCGTTACTCGAGCCTTTGCCGGCCACCTCGGCAATCTCCAGCTCGCTGCTGCCAACCTTGGCAATAGTGGGATTCAGCTCTTCGCCTATGGCCTTATGGTATATAATACATGTGCTACCAATACATTTCTCATACATACATACAATTTAAATGGAATTAATACCATTAGCAGGTAGGTATATTCCCTGAACATATGCTCATTTTGTATGGATGTAGATTAATGAATTGCATGCAATATATCTTCGAGTAGTCACACTCTCAATTCAAGCCAAAATCCATGTTCACTAATACGCATTCAAGCCAAATCCAACCATCATGCTTGCTATAATTGCTCCATGTTATATTCAACCAGTGTTGTTGAATGGAATGGCGTGGCAAATTACAAATTTTTTTGCCAATTACCACAGTCAATTTGTGAAGGCAGGCTTGTTATGGCGACACCACATGCTGCAATGACATGTTCATATGGAATAATTTTGGTCTTCTGTCATATGTCGCCATCTGTCATTGATAATAATGTTTTCAACCTAACATACTGACATATACAGATATATTTATCACAAGGAATTAATTAATAAAAAATACTGGGTTGGTGTGATGTGTGGTTATGATTGCAGTTGGGCATGGGAAGTGCCGTGGAGACCTTATGTGGCCAAGCGTACGGTGCTGACAAATATGAAATGCTGGGAATATACATGCAGAGAGCAGTTATTGTACTCACTATAACTGGAATTCCCTTGACCGTGGTGTACATTTTCTGTAAGCCGATCCTACTCTCGCTGGGTGAACCGGCTGAGCTGTCATCAGCTGCAGCTGTTTTCGTGTACGGTTTGATCCCGCAGATCTACGCTTACGCGGTGAACTTCCCCATACAGAAGTTTCTCCAGGCGCAAAGCATAGTGGCACCCAGCACTTACATCTCCGCGGCCACACTGGTGTTGCATTTGGTGCTGAGTTGGGTGGTGGTGTACAAGTTGGGGTTTGGGCTGATAGGGTTGTCTTTGACGCTGAGCTTGTGTTGGTGGATCATAGTGGTGGCCCAGTTTTTGTACATAGTTATTGCCCCCAAGTTTGAGCATACGTGGACGGGGTTCAGCGTTGAGGCCTTTTCTGGACTTTGGGCTTTCGTCAAGTTGTCGGCTGCGTCGGCGGTGATGCTGTGTCTGGAGACTTGGTATTTTCAGGTGCTGGTGCTGATTACTGGCTTGCTTGACAACCCTCAGCTCTCTCTTGATTCTATCTCTGTTTGGTAAGTAATACTTCTTTAATTATTTTCTTAAACTTGCATATCTGCCATTCAGGACCGACTCAACGTTGGATGAAACTTAAAATAAATTTTGGAAAAATAAAATAAAATTCAACGTAAGAGTTATGTGTTAGATTTTTTTGTCAATATATATGATCTTTTTGCCAGCAAATATGGTCTTTTTACTTTATAAAAAATATTAGCATATAATTTTTTATTGGTAGACCTAAAACTTAAATTTTAGTAGCTTTATCATTGAGTCAATCCTACTACCATCGCAAATTGAGTATGATAAGGGTAAAATAATGTAATATAAGGGAAGGGTAGCAATTGGATCCTCTGCGGCCATGCTGCTTCTGCAACAGAAATATTAGGATGGTGATAAAAGCTAGAAATATAAAATAATATTTTTTCAATTAGTTATAAAAGGTGTATAATTTGTTGCAGGGGTTGCCCAGAGAATCCGAACTAGGAAGGGTAATTCTTATTTTATGAACTAATTTTTGAAATTAAATTCGGTTTAAATTCAATTTTTAATATAGTATCAAAATCTATTTTATTAACTGTTGTTAGGACTATTAAGTCATCTTATATATATATATCACCGATTTTGTAAATTTTACACTTGAAATGTCTAATATTCTCAACAAGAATTAAGAGTGTTAAAAATGCATGTTGATTAGTAATATAACTAATAATGTATATTGAGAGATAATTCTCACCTCAAAAATAGAGGTGTCAAATAGGCCAGTCTTGTTTGACAAGTCAAGTGTAAAAAACGAGCTTGTCCAACCCGACCTAAATTCGTAATGGGCCACTTATTTTTACCCTACCTGGCCTAGGATTGGGCAAAATGGTCACGGCTCTTTTTTAAATTTCTTTTATATATTTAAAGAAAAAATAAAAAAATATAATACTAGATGAAATAGGCTTGATAATTTTTGTGGATCAACCAGGTCAAGCCATTTTGCCCCCTTTTTTAAAGGTAAATTTTTTATGATTCAGTCCAACCTAGTTTGTGAGGCTATTAGGCCAACCTCCGACTTGGACTAATTTTGTCAGCCCGACTAAAAACAGACTTTTCAGAATTCAGTTAGACTAAATCGCAAATTGTAGGACCCTTCCGTACCGTCCAACATTAAAGTAAAAAAGGGTGAGACAGTTGGGCTGAAATAAACACATGGAATCGGGGAGGTGAGACCACTTGTACCATGTGTATTTTACTTTTTCGTTAAATGGTGCAAGAGAAAGTATTGCACGGTGTTTTCCTTTATTTAGGCCTTTTCTTTTGAAAAATGTTTGTGGGACACCTAAATACTAATACACAATTAGAAAGAGAAAGAAATAAAAAAAAAAGTGATAGATGTAATAGGTATAAAATGTGACTAGAACCGAAGGTTGTTAGTTTAAGTGGTTTGGCGCTTGAGTTTTTTAATCAAGGTCTGAGGTTCGATTTTTAGCTTAGGCATGGAGTCACAACCGGAAGTACTACTTTACTCTCAAAGAAGCCGACCCAGTGGGATGGGAGATTAGTTGGGTGCAAAAAATAAGTTTCAAATATCTTTTGGTCTAACAAAAAAAAATGTGACTAAAAGAGGGAGATAGAAAAAAATTAAAAATATCAATTTTCTTAACTTTTATCCAAACATAATCTAAATAGTCACGACCAAGTGGTCTGAATTTCAGTACAAGGGAAAAGTTACCTGCATATTATACATGATCCAGGCCTAAAAAGTATGTAGCAAGTATGCTAAGTGTAATTTATTCATAAAATTTAGTATAATTGCTTAATTTATAAAACAATTGGTTAAGCAGAGAGCCACGTATCACTTAAATTAACCACTTCTTGCCCCAGAAATGAAACAATTTTTATATAAAAAAATGGTGTAAAAAAATTATGGAATAAGTTAAATAACATACAGGGTTGTCAAATTAGCTTTATTGTCCGAAGAAGCTCAAAGCCTCGTATACAAAATCTGGTCTGAGATCGTGCACTTAATTTTATCTATTAGTTATTCTTTATAATAAAAATAATTGTGAATGATCATATATATTTCTAAAATGTTTAAATTAAAATTGTACAGTTCTCTGTTCAAATTAACCTTTTTTTTTTTATCTGTTTTATTTCTTCATCAAACAAAGATTCATTCAATAGATCGAAACAAAATCTTACAAACATCAAGAATTAATAAATTGGCACTTGCCGTTGTCATTTTGCTAGGAGACAAGAAGGTACTTATCGCAGTTGTTGCCAGTCATATTGGCTCACTTCAATAATGATAATAGGAGGATATTACAGTACATAGCTTTACTCTTTTTGGTTCTGTTTAATTAGGTAAAAAAACTAAATTAGTATTTTAAAAAAATAATTTACCAAAATAATGCAGAAAAAAAATATTTTACCAAAATGAGTTATTTGTAGATGTATAGAAGGTGTTGGTGCATGCAAAAAAACCAGCGCCACTTATTCAATCAGTACATTTTATCTTTTTTTGACAGGATTTGTGCAACTGGATTCTGAACGACGTGACATTTTGTCTTGTAGTAGAAGGTGCTGGTCAGATCAATGCCTTCTATGCAGTCAAAGGTGTTGGTCAAACCGGTACTTTTTGTGCAGTCAAAGACGCTGGTCAAACTAGTGCCTCCTATACTATTGGCACATGATAATTTTACTTTCGAAAAAATGCATGTTCTGTATCCGCGCGCATGCATTGTAATATGAAATAAATTCACAACAATTTTTTTAATTTCAAATTATGATCTAAATTATAGCTACACATTTATGTACATTTAAAACACACACACACACACACACACACACACACACACACACACACATATATATATATATATATATATATATATATATATATATATATTAAAATTATATATATTAAAAATTATATATTTTTAATATATATACATAACTTAAAAACGTATAAATTTATATTTATATATTTATATAAATATATTAAAATTATTTTTAACCTTAAAAATGTAATGCAACTATTTTTTCATTTGTGAATTTTTTTATCTAATTGTTATTTTTGGTTTCAACATAATTTTAAACAAAGAAAAAAGACGTAATTTGTTGATAAAATTAAAAACAATTGAACGCATCGCATTATACTAAAAACTAATCATTTGTAAATGAAATTCAATTGGCTAAAGTGTTTTACTAGTCTCAACTTAACCTACAGCTCCTGTAAAATCCCATCTTAAATTTTTAATCCACAAAACAATAAACAAGTCTCAAATCAACACTTAACAGTCTTAAATCATTATCAATATAATCTATACACACATCATAAATTAACCCAAAACAATATAACAACTTAATGAAATTTTTAAAGGATAACACAATACTGTATTAAAATTAAAAACGTAAATTTCACAAAGTCAGGCTTACCTCTATGATTTCACCAAACAGGCTTCCTTCTTTTTTATTACTAATTTGGTCAAAAAGCCTATATTTGATATTATAATGCATGTGCGTGGATACAGAATATGTGTTTTTTCGAAAGTAAAATTATCATGTGCCAACAATACAGGAGGCGCTAGTTTGACCAGCGTCTTTGACTACACAAAAGGCACTAGTTTGACCAGCACCTTTTACTACAGGACAAAATGTCGCGTCGTTTAGAATTCGGTTTCACAAATCCTGTCTGAAAAAGACAAAATGTACTAATTGAATAAGTGGCGCTAGTTTCACTAGTGCCTTCTTTTTTTTCGCATGGCGCCGGTGCCATCGGTGTCCTTCTATACATTTGCAAACAACCCATTTTGGTAAAATGTTTTTTTTCTACATTATTTTGGTAAATTTTTTTTTTAAATACTAATTTGGTTTTTTACCCGTTTAATTAAGGCCTTTATTATGTCAGTTGTCACTGTGTTCATGTTGTTCATAGCAGCTTAGGTAATAGGAATTAGGAAGTATATAATCCTCTGTAGTTTCGAAAGAAACCGCTGGATGTGCGGTTCTAAATCCAACAACATTTAAATTTATTATATTTAATTTTAAGAAATTAATTAATTATATAACAAAATAAATTGAATAATTGGGATTCATACAATTCTCATGGTAACCTTGAGTATCAAACTCTGGTAGGAATTCTTAGTAGTGCCTTGTAGTCAATTATGGATACCTTTAAAAAATTAAATAATTTTAATTTTTTCAGACTTGAATTTTTTTATTTATTTTACACTGTTATCTTTCAATATTCCTTTTTTATTATATTATTTATAACAATTTTTTTATTAGGGTGAAAAAAATTTTCCAGTATGAAAGGAATAGTTTGGCAAATAATTAATGAGTAAACCACTATTTTGGTCCTAAAAGTATAACAAGTTGTCACATTAGTTCTTGAAACTAAAAATTCTAAATACGTCTCTAAAAATTTTAATTATTTTATCTAAGTTCTTAAACTTAATTATTTACTATTATTTTGATTTCTAAACATATGTTAATATTATCACATAAGTTATGTATTATTTTGAATTTTGTACTAATATGATTAACGAATTGCACTTTTAGAAACTAAATTGAAATTTTCTTTGTTTCGATAACTAATGTGACAATTTTATATATTTTCAGGGATTAAAATAACAGTTTACTCAATAATCAATTGATATAATATTATATATGTCCACTTCACATAATGATGATATTTTGTTATATAATTTTACTTATATATGTGTAAATATATATATGTAAAATTATTGTAAAATATTGTTGAAGAAATAATATGACTCTTTTAACAACACATTCTCACAACATTCTTTACAATAAAGAGAGAAATAAGAAGAAAAAAAGAGAGAAAAATACGAGCTAAAATAAGTGATATAAAAAAATGGGTTATAAAATAATGCTATGGAATCTTTGACTAAAAATAACATTAGTCATTGATTTTTATAGGAAAAAAGACACGTGGTGCTAACTTTTATTGACCAAAACCATTTCACCGACTGCTTCACCTGTAAATTTTTACAATAAATTGTGCACAAAAGAAAAAGATAGTAAAAGAAGACCGAAAAGTATGTAATATATAAGATAACTTGATAGAAAAATTAAAGATAAAAAAATGTAAATGTGTAAAAATGTTGTAAAATTTTATTGTATGAATAATATTTTTTTGTTTTTTATTTTTTCTAACTTATTTATTCAACAACTAAAATATAGACACCTGTCTTCATAGCATATTTGTATGAAAATCTTTGGAATCATACGTCAAAGCTCTTTTGATATGTGGTACTAGAATTTGGAAAATGACCCTTTTACACCCCAATTGAGTATATACACTTTTAAGAAAAAGAGAAAGGAAAAAAGAAAAAGAAAAAATAATACATATAATCAATGATAAATCAAAATCAAGAATGAAAAATAAGTTGAATAAATGAAGAATTAAAAATCAAAATAATTAAAATGTCACGACCAAATGATCCGAATTTCAGTACTAGGGAAAAGTGACCTGGATATTATCTACATAATTCAAACCTAAACAGTTTGTTTGGTAAAGAAGCAAAGTTATGGAAAGGAAAAAGAAGAAGAAGAAGAAGGAATGCACATTTTTTTTTTAAATACTTTCTCTTCTTTAGTACACATGAAAATAAGAGAAGAAAGAAAGAAAAAATTGTGGGTCTCACACTGAAATTGGTTCTTTTCAATTTGGAAAGAAAGCTACAATAAAAGGAGAGTAAAATATTAAAATTATTCTTATACCCTTTATAATTACAACATATACAAATAAAATTATTATATCACATTTCCAATTGGGTCATGTATGTCTTTTTATAAATATACTTCTTTATTTCCTCTCACTCTTCTCTTTTTTCTCTTACTAAACAATTAAACAATCATCTCATTTTTCCCTTGTTTTCTCTTCTACTTTTTTTCTTTTCACTTTTTTCTAAACCTTTTTTTCATAAACCAAACAAAGTGAAAAAGGTTTTAAGTAGAGCAAGCATGCTAAATATAAATTATTCATAAAAATTTACTACAATAGCTTAATTTATAAAACAATTGGTTAAGCAGAAAGGCACGTATCTTGTACCAGAAATGAAACAATTTTTTATATAAAAAATGGTGTAAAAAAATTACGGAATAAGTTAGGTTAAGAAATAGAAAAGTTGTAAATATCTAGATGAATTGAAGTGGGAAAAAAATAGGAAAAAAATAAACAGAAAAAGTAATAGATGTTATGAGAAAGATAGAAAGAAAAAAAAAGGAAAATATGATAGAATTAAAATGGAAAAGAAAATAAAACTATAAAAAATAAAATTATAGTGTCATATTAGCTTTATTGTGGGGAAGCTCGAAGCCTCGTATACAAAATCTGGTCTGAGATTGTCGGTAGTATTTGACAAACTGGGCGCACTTAATTTTATCCCTTATATCCGTTCTCCTAAACAGTTTATGAAATAATAAAATTATATAAATAATTTCTCTAAGTATTGAATATATATTAATTTAGTCTTTTAACTTATACATTTTATTAATGTTTAAGAACTAATTTGAAGAGTTTTTTAACATTTAGAAGACTACTTAACATGATTTCTAATACTTAAGAATTAGTTATATATATATAAAGAGAGAGAGAGATTAATACTTCAAGAATGAAATTGAGAGTTTATTTTAATTTTATCTATTAGTTATTCTTTATAATAAAAAGTAAAAATAATTTTGAATGATCATAAATATTTTCAGGTTAAATTAATTTGTAACTTTTTATAGTTTTATTGAGTTTAATTAAGTTTTTATAGTTAAAAATACTTTAAAAAAATATTGATAATTTCAAAATTTTGTAATTAAATATAAAAGCTTAATTGTAATTTATATCTCTTAAGTTTTAATTATGTCAATTAAGTTCTCAATTTTTCTCTCATTTATAATTAAGTCTTTTCATCAGTTTTGTGTTAAGAATTTAATAAATTTTGTTAAAGCGATAGTAATGTAAAAATTGACATATTACTTGACACATGTGTTAACATAACTTTTACGTGATACTGACATGGTAATGTTGTGCCTAAGGTGATATGTGAAATAAAATTGTACTGTGCTCTGTTCAAATTATTTTTTATTTTCTTTTTTTGTCTGTTCTATTTCCTAATCAGACAAAGCATTCAACAGATCGAAACGAAAAAATCTTACAAACTTTACGTATATATAAAAGAAGAAAGGTATTCATCGCAGTTGTTGCCTGTCACATAGCTAGTATCACGTCTCCTCATAGTCAAGTCGTTGGCTCACTTTAATAATGATAAATAGGTGATATTACATTACAGTGTAGTATAGCATTACTCTTTTTCGTTCTGTGTTCATGTTGTTATTAGCAGCTTAGCTGAGAGGAAGGATATGATCCTCTGTAGTTTTAAAAGAAACCGCTGGATGTGCAGTTGTAAATCCAACATTTACGCTTTGTTTGGTTTACATAGGTAAGTGAATGAAAAGAAAATAAGAAGAAAGAATAAAAAGAAAAGAAAATTAGACGAAAGTGAAATGATTTTTTAAGTTATTTGATAAAAAAAATATAACAGAAAAAAAAGTTTCAATTGCGTAAAATGTAAAGAAAAGAAAAAATTGTATTTGAAATGACGTTAGTAGCCTAAAAAAAAGAGAACCATAATAAAAAGTAATGTCATTTTAGTCTTTTAAAATAAAAATATTTCTTTTCGCTCCTTTCTCTCCAATTTGAGAGGAAACAAATTTGTGGCAGGCTTCATCAAAATTTTCTTTTAATATATGTTATATTTTAAATTTATAATAAATAATTATTGTAATACAATGTTAATTTTTAATCATTGATAATTTTTTTAAATAAAATATTGAAATTCAATTTAAAACTAAAAATATTGAAAACGATAGATTGAAAGAGATAAGAGGTTAAAAAATTCCTAAAATTGTTCTCATTGAAAAATGACAGCTAAAAACGCTATCGTTGAAAATAATTGTTCTCATTTAGTATATATATATATATATATATTTGTTTTTTAAAATATTCAATTAAAAAGAGTAATAATTTTTTTTAGTAGAAAAAATATTAAAAAGATAATTATTAAAAAGGAGTAATAATTAAGTATTGTGTAAGGTGCTAACCAACCAGGTACTCCAAAGATAATTACTTTAGGAATTAATTGCCTTATGAGTTATGATATGTTCAGATTGATAGAATAGGGTGAAATATAACCTGTTAAAATGTATTTCATTTCATTTTATCTAATACCGTTTTCTCTCTCTAATTTGGAAGGATGGAATAAAATCATCATCGATCCCATTTTATTAAAAAAATCAAACACAATAAGTTCCTTTCATTGTATTGTATTTTATTTCATCTCATTCTGTTTTGTTTTACTCCTCATTAACTGTTCAAACATAATGTAATTTATTTCAGTTAAGCCTTACACTATAAGTACATTTACGATGGTTATGACTTGTGAATGCAGCATGGCAATAGCAGGGTTGATGCTGCATATTGGAATTGGATTTAATGCAGCTGCAAGGTTAGAGTACTTTTCTATATGGTTGTGTTTGAATTAGTGAAAATAAATAAATAAGATAAACTAGAACCAAATAATATTATAGGTTTCATTATTTAAGTTATTAAAAATAAAATAGAATGAAATATAACTTGATAAGATGCACCTCATATATTATTCAAAATCTCTTTTGTCTTTTTTTTTTTTCAATTTAAAGACTATTTGATAAATTCAGGGTTTTGTTTTATTTCATTAAATTTTATTTATCGACAAATATCTAAACAATAAAATATTAATTTCATTTTATTTTAAGAGTTTAATTTTTATGTATTGTTACTATAAAATTTTTTACACTGTCAACTAATTAAAAATCATGATAGGTATGAAATTTTAAATTGATTATTGCTAAACTCAACAAGCTTACCATATATACATAATAATTAATGATTGGATTACAGTATAAAAACTCTTTATACTTTTTTTTTTGCAAAACAAAAATTCTTTATACTATCAAAATATACACTATTTATTCTTATTTTAATTCACTTCACGCCCAAGTAAATATATAAGTGCCTGTTTGAATTGATGGTATGAGATGGAATGGGAGGGAATGGAAGGGGAGGGCAAGTGATGCCATTGTTTGGATTTTATAAACTAGGATGCAGTTCATTAAAAAAAGATGAAATGGGATCCATTCCATTCCATCATTTTCAAGCATTTTTCTTCTTCTCCAATTTGGGAGGAATGTGATGGAACACAAATATTTTATTATGTACTGACTTTTTAATCTTATTGTATTTGTCCTATATATTAGTTCTTGCTTCTCGCCTCTCTTGTGTTTGCTTTGATCGCTTTGTGTCTCATTCTCTTCTTACGTGCCTCACCCTCTTCTTGGCCTTCAAAGTTGAACATTTGATAAGAATAATAATAAGCAACTAAATTATGACAAAAAAAATAGTCTAATGTATTATAATATATTACAAAACTAGTATTTTAGTATGTACATTGCACTAGATATGTATAAATTATATTTTGAATTTATAATAAATAATTTAAATTGTAATATAAAATTATCTTTAAATTGAAATGGATTAACAATTAAGAAAATCAAGTATGCAGATAAAGATAAAAGAAGGGTAGTCTAAGATGGTTGAGAGAAATATTTTTGGTTAATTGTAGAGATAATATGTGAAATGCATCTCCCAAGATGAGGAAAGAGTGTTGAGAATTTGTAATTGAAAGAGTAGGGAGAGTGAGAGCTTCATTATCTAAGTTAAGGATTTTGATTTATAGTATGGGAGTAAATTACTTTTAAAAATATCAAAAATTAAACAATGGCACATGTCTTTTATTAAGTCATTTTTTATGGTATCTTTTCACTCAATTTTCTGGTTCTAATAAAATAATGTATAAGAACATAAAATAAATAAAATATAAAATATTTTTAAACTACGGGCAACGTGGAAATTAAAAGGTTATAACTCATTTTGCTTCGTCCTTTTTTCAAACGATGAAACGGAATATTTGTTTCATTTTATTATAAAATATCCAAACAATGAAATGATATTTTTAATCCATTCCATTTCATACCATATCATTCCGTTCTATTATATTTCAATCCATTTTGTTCCATTATTTACCAGCAATCCAAACATAGCCTAAGAGTATAATTTATCAACGTACAATTTTTTATAACGTGAACCAATTAAAAATAAATATTATAAAAATTAATAATTTGTAATTATAAAATAATTTACTAGAAAACAATATAAAATATACTTACACTGTTAATATATTTTAATTAAATTTAACATCTAAACATAACCAATATGTCTTAATGTGATGTGTATAAAAATAAAATGAATGAGGATATATGTAATTATAGGTTAATTTGCAACATCTATGAATAATCATGTGATCATAACATAACAGTGTGAGGGTGAGCAACGAGTTGGGGGCTGGGCATCCCAAGTCTGCAGCATTTTCAGTAATTGTAGTGAACGTGGTTTCTTTCATTATTGCGGTGATAGAAGCAGTGGTGGTCCTTGCACTTCGTCGGGTTGTAAGCTATGCATTCACAGATGGTGAAACTGTGGCCAACGCAGTCTCAGAACTGTGTCCATACTTGGCGGTCACTCTCATTCTCAACGGCATCCAACCGGTACTCTCCGGTAAGTGCGCCCTTTAATCATTGCAAATTACAATACGTCTTGTTGCATTTCAAAACCATCTCTCTCTCTCTCTCGTCACACATACACACACACACACACACATATGGGGGCATATCTAGTGAGAGGGTCATTTTTATGTGAGAGTGAGAAGAGTAAATCTGGGCCATATAACTATACATGGATGGTCAGGATTTAATGTCATGTGATCATTTAAAAAAGTCATGTGACTTTTTAAAAATTTCACATGACTTGTGTGTTTTAATCTTAATCATTCATGATAAGATTTAATGGTCCAACTTTAGTCTTCTCACTCTCACTTAAAAAAGACACTCTCACTCTAAAAAGACACTCTCACTCTAGATATGTCTCCTATATATATATCTAGTGAGATTTACTCCTCTCACTATATATATGTCTCCTATATATATAGGAGACATATTTAGTGAGAGTGTCTTTTTGATGTGAGAGTGAAAAGAATAAAGCTAGACCATTAGATCTTATCATTAATGGTCAAGATTAAAACACACAAGTTATGTAAGATTTTTAAAAAGTCACATGACTTTTTTAAGTGGTCACATGACATTAAATCCTGACCATTCATGTATGGTTATATTACATAGATTTACTCCTCTCACTCTCATATAAAAATAGCCCTTTCACTAGATATGCCCCCTCCTATATATATATATATATATATATAAGGATCAAGTTTCTTTAGTAGCTCTTGTATATATTCCATTCCATTTTATTAACTAAATGTTAAATTAAGGTTTTTATTGAGTAAATCAAATATATAATTTTTTTACAAAATTTTAAAATTATTTGATACTTTGTTAAATAAATTTAATTTAATATATAATATATTTTTTAAAAATATAAGTAAATGTTGATTACAATATTACATAACTACAATAAATGTTTGATTTATTTAAAATTTGGTGTGCATGATTGTTAAGTTAATATCAAGATATTCAATAGTTTGATTAAAAAAATTAATATATACAAAAATTTCTTGAAGGAGGTAACTTTAATAAAATGAGAAAATAGGCTGTGCACTACCAGTGTAAAGCAATTTTACATTGTCATCTAATCACAATTTACAATATATGGTAACTTTGTTGACTTTTATAATAATTACCTTAAAAGTCATATCAATGGTGATTTCTAATTGGTTAATAGTGTAAAACTTTTTACACTGACAGTACATAGCCATTAAATTCTAATAAAATTGATCCCTCCTCTCTATTTCTCTCACACATAAAGGACAGTGGCCAGGCAAGGGTTGACCTAGAGGGGTCATTGTTACTCCCAATTTTTTTTTTTAAGTGTATTGAAATTACTATAAAAATAATTTTGTGGCTCCCTAAAATTTATAAAATAAATTATTAGAAAATAATGTATGGACATCACTATGTTAGTTGACACATAGGAAGAGAAAAGAGAGAGAAATGTATGTATGATAAATAATATGATGTGATAAGAAGAGATAAATAAAGAGAAATGATAAGTGCTAATGGAGTGTTTGTAATATCGAGGTATTTACATATAATTACTTAAAATTATTTTATTCATCTAATTTATTTCTTTTCTCATATATTATTTCTGTACTCAATATAGTTATATATTTTTTATTTATAAAAAATATTAGATATATATTAAACTTTTTGTATATTTTATACATGTGAATTTATTTATTTTTACTAAATTATATATTTTTTTTCTTGGCCCCTCTAACCGAATTTCTGGCTCCACCCCTGCATAAGGAAGAAGAATATGCAAAATAACCTATATATCTTCATTCTTGCTTTTTTTACTTAATGAAATGAGATGGGAGATAAAATAAAACACGAGGTTTTTTTTTTCCAATTAGTAACATTCATTTCGTTAATAGTTTCAAGAATGTTTCTGGATATTTAATTTTGTTTACACTTAAAGTTTTTCTATTTTTACCAAAAATCATTTAAACAAACTTGTTAGATATTCTAATAGTCCTTGAGCAATTTCACTATTATATTATTATTATTACTACTACTACTATTATTATTCTTATTATTATTATTATTATTATTATTATTTTATATTTGCCTTCCATTTATTTATACATGTGTTATCATTATTTACCCATACTTAGATTTGTATATACTAATAAACATTGCCTTCCATTTATTTATATATGTGTTATCATTATTTACCCATACTTACATTTGTATATACTAATAAACATCAAGACATACCAATCCAAGGATTTAATAATAATAATAATAATAATAATAATAATAATAAGTTATTTTGATCATGTTAACTTGTATATAGTAACTCACTAGGGTTGGTCTACTGGTGGGGAGTGAAATAGTATATATGAGGTTATAAGTTATAACTTTAGTGTGATCATTGTATTATATAGTTTTTTTCAATGTTTTTAATGAACTACTTTTTTGATAAGTTTTCTTCACCTAGTAATAATTATGACTCCTTAATTAATGTCTCAAAAGTTTAAGTTCGGACATTTAGTAGTCGTAGGAAAAAAAAAAGATTCATTTCTCCTTTTTAATTTAAATAAACTCTTTATGGTTCTTTATTTCCCAATTTCAGAGAGAACTTATTTAAATCTTTGAGGGTAGTTAAAAATCTTTATTTTGAATTTAATAGACATATACTATGAATATAAAATTTTTTACACTGTCAATCAATTAAAAATTATCTTTCATATCATTTTTAAGGTAATTATTATAAAAGTTAATGTACATACCGTTAATATATATATTATTTATTCATAAATTTTAAGTCATTTTTTCATTCTTTTTCTTCCTTTTCCCCTCTACACCTCCCATTGACAGCTGTAGTTTAACCGAACATGTTTACCAAACTGTATATTATAAAACTACTGGATCAATGTATAAGCAGTAATGATCTTGCAGTATTTAGTGACAGAAGGTAATAAATCCTTTTGTGGTTAGAATTTTATGTGATATGAAATTTGTGTATAATTTTATTTAAATATATTTTTATAATCTTTGATAGAATTTAACTCTCTTAATATATATTATAAAGAAAATAAATATAAAACTTTTATATAATCATATTTTGTAAAAATTTAACTTGAGAACATTTATTACAAAAACTGAAAGAGCCACCATTTTTACAGGAGTGGCTGTTGGGTGCGGATGGCAAGCCATTGTGGCCTATGTAAATGTGGGCTGCTATTATGGGATTGGAGTTCCGGTGGGTTGTGTTTTGGGCTTCAAGTTCAAGCTAGGTGTGCAGGTAACGTACTATTTTATCGGGCCCTATCAATAATTTTATTGCAGGTATGAAAATTAAATTTATATTTAATACTTTATTTAATAAGTAGATTAATAAGAAAATGTTATATGAAAATTTAGAATTAGTTGGTTGACATATACTTGGTTATTTCTGCGAGCAAGGTCCAATTTTATATCAGATTTACAATGTATGGGATAGATAGAAAGATAAACTTCAAACATAGCAAGAGAAAACCTAACTCTGATCTATCAAATTATAATTGATGAAAACTTTGATTTGATATGTAATGTAGGGAATATGGTCTGGCATGATCGGGGGAACAATGTTGCAGACCCTCATTTTATTATGGATCACACTTCGCACTGATTGGAATAAAGAGGTAATATCAGTTTCTCCATAATGATTTTAAACGTCATCATGATTAAGCATTATTATTGAATATTCAACTTTAAAAATCTCTCAAAGGGAGAAGACTTTGTCTTATTTTCTGTTATTCAACATAATATATATATATATATATAATAATTAATTATACTAATTTTTATAATAAAATAATATTATATAATTAAAATACCTTTGTTTACCACATTAAGATATAAGTAAAAATTAAAAAGAACTAATTAATGTATTTTAGGTTGAAATATCAGTAATAAGAGTACTATTGGAAAGAAATAATTAATACTTACTTGATATTTTAAAATGAAAAGTAAATTAAAACAAAAAATATTTTAAAAATAACAAATAAAACAAGATGAAGTAAACTAGAGTAGTAGTTGTTTACTACCCACTTTTGTGGGTAAAAGTTTGTCCTGTGATCGTTTCATACCAATGAGTATTTATTTGACTTGACAGGTATTTATATGTATTCACTTAATAATTCTTTGTCTATATTAAATTTCAAACAATCTAAATGTTGAATTAAATTTTTTATTACATAGATCAAGTCTATAAATTTTCATAAAAATTTTAAAATATTTGATAATTTATTAAAAAATTATTTAACGTAAAATGTACTTTTTTAAAATACAAGTAAATATCAACTATAAAATTACTTAACTATAAATGGTCGATTTATCTAAAATTTAGTATGTATGATTATTAAGATAACATCAAAATATCAATGACATTAGACCCAATGCTTCTAACAATCAATGGCTCATTTTAGTGACAACCAACTTCCTTCTCAAAGGAAGTTGATAATTACATATTTATTTGCACCAGAATAAGAGGTGATAGTGAGTGTGATTGTGAATTTAATTATACTAAAACAAATTAGAGTTTAATTTTCAAAGATTATAATTATAAATAGGTTTATATTATCATATAATTATTTATACAGTATCATTATTATTACAATATTACAATCACAAGTTCATGAAAATTTATGGTATAACAATTTACGTTTATTTATGTTTATTCAAATATTAACTAAAATAATTTTTATTCATATATGCTTTTCATATTTTATAAATTATATGGTAATTTCATAAATATATAAGTATGGTAGTAGGGTAAATTTATAAATAAAATTATATGTATATGAATAGGTTTGCTTAGTTTGAAATTTTGAATTAATGATATTAAACTCAAACTAGCTAATGATATCAAATCATTCACATGTCTATTTTTTTTGGTACAACATGCATATATGTCTATGAATGTAATGAATATAAAATAAGTTTATTATAACCAATTACAATTTAGTTTAATAGTTGATGGAAATTCACTCCCAAGAGATTGAATTAGTTTTTAAAATTGAAATTAAAAACCAATTCAATATCTAACTAATTAAAAAATCAAAAATTTCACAAATTTTCATTTTAGTTTATTTATTAATTTTCAATTTTTTCAATTATATTTTTTTTCATTAAAATAAATTGATTTACAAACACCCTATATAATCATAATAAACCTGTTGTAGTGATATATATAATAATTATTAGAATGACAAATTTGAGAAAAGAAGTCCAACATTAGGTAAGAATGAACAAATTGAACAACAAATAACTGAGAATAATTTTTACACTTAATGTTTTAAAGTTTTGGATTAGATATGGTCTCAAGTTTACTTGTATAGTTCACATGTGTCTATTGATCCATTTAGACTCCTCATATTTCCTTAACAAATGATATGAGATCCATGTAACTAGTATTTCCATATTGTTTTGACCTTCTCGTATTTCTTTAACACCACAATAAAGTATGGTTAAATGAAAATATGAAAATATTTTATACTAATAGTTAGTCAAAATTAAATCACCATCCATACATGGTACAATTTGATGAATGTAGGTGAATACAACAAAGAAACGACTGGACAAATGGGAGTGCAAGAAGGACCCTCAGGTTCAGAGTTGAATGGTTCTTCTATTAACCATTAGCTTAACAGATAGATAGTCGTGGGTTTGGATTCTGAGTTCTCCCTAGAAAAATTGAAAGAAAATAAAGATTGATGAATTGTTGTTTTGTATTTTCTTGAGTATGCCCTAGAATTTTGCATGTAATAATATGTCTAAGATAATATAGTGGTTCAACTAAGTTGTGCTTTTAATGGCTTTTGAGCAAATTTGATCACATGACAAAACTGAACTTAATACGTATTTGATATTATTGTTGATAATGAATCTTAGCCTGTCCTTCGTCTTGATGATTCTATACAGGGTTAATTTTTCTATTCATGGATGACAAATTTATTTCATCAAAACCCAAAATAGTAGTAATGGATGATCATGTCTTGGTTTCAAATTATATGGTTTTCTTTTTTTTTTAGGTCTCCTAGTTTGTTTCCAAATATTTCTCATTTAAAAAAAAATTAAGAAAAAATTAAGTATTTTTTCATTAATATATTCATTTATTAATATTTCACTTAAATATCTAAATAGATTCAAAATTATATTCTAACTCTTTTAATAAGGATTTTTTTTGGTTAAAGAGAGTTATTTTATGATAATATTTACTTAATTAATAATTTTCTTAAAAATGTATGTTATTAATATGAGTAAAGGGGAAACAATGTTATGAGGACTGGATCGACCTTGCTAGTTGAACTGTGAACCAGAGTTATGATCAATTTATTGGTAAGGATTAATCAATTTGACTTCAAACTGAAAAGAACTAACAACTTAGGCTAATGACTCGGCTCAAGTTGGCTGGGAATCGGAATCATGACCAGTTTGATTTAGTATTTAGATTGTTTTCGTAATTGGTTCAGTAAAAACTCGTTAACTTAACTTTGAACCAATAAGAATTGGTAACTCAATATAGCGACTCAGCTTGGGTAGGTCATTAAAAAATGTCTTTCTTAGAAATTCTACTTAGGTTTTAGAGGATTTTAAAACTATTATGAATGTTTGAGTTCTGTTCATGCAAAAGCAGGCAACAACACGTAATAACACGAGCACAAAAACAGGAAACCAGAACACAATATAAAGATTAGGATAAAGGAGATTAATACAAGATATATATGGTTTAGCCAATGTGGCCTACATCTACAAAAAAGGACAATTTCAGTATATTATAGTGACCAAGATCAAGTTTCTTTACAACAGAGCCCTTCTCCTTAACTTCTTTATCTTTCCTCTTTTCATTGTCTGGAGAAAATTTCTCCAAGAATCCCAAGCCTTCTATCTGTTGCTCACACCTTTAATCTTTATGTTTTCTTCTAAGTTGCAAAAGCAAATAACACACACATATACACGCACATGCACACAGACCTATACATGTATCACTACTTGTGACACCTTTAACAAAGGTCTTCATTGTACATGTTTGTTATGGCCAGTAACTAACTAACATCTTCTCAACTGCACAAATAACTTGAAAATTAATTTTGAGACACGCTTCATAATTCTCCATCTTGTCTCTAAATTAAAGGATTCCTTTCATCATGAAATTTCCCTCCCACTTGTGAATTATGCTTCAAAGAATCCAATCAAGTCCAAGCAATGCTTGAACCTTTCCAGGGTAGTCTCTTCGTGAATGCATAAGCAAGATTGTCTCTTGACGCTACCTTCTCCACCTGAACTTCATTGTTCTTAATAACATCTTTGATAAAATGGAGTCTAATATCAATATGCTTTGATTTCTCATGATCCATTTGATGTTTTGAGAGGTGTATTGCATTATAGCTATCACAACAAACTATTATGTTGTTCTGTGTAATTCCCAATTCACTAGCCATCCCTTTGAGTCACAGAGCTTCCTTAATAACCTTTGTTAATGCTAGATACTTAGCTTTAGATGTAGACAAGGCCACCATAGATTGAAGCATGGATTTCCAATTGATAGCAGTCCCCTACAATGTGAAGACATACCTAGATAAAGACTTTTTACTATTAATATTCCTAACATAATTTGCATCAACATATCCTTTAATTGCTTCCTTTTTTAGTTTCTCCTTTCTAAACCTCAAACCTAAAGTTAATGAACCATTCAAGTACATAACACCCACATAAAAGCTTCCAAATGTGCTTGTCTAGGATTTGTCATGAACCTACTTACCACACGTACAACACGGGCCAAATTAGGCTTGCTACATACCATACCATACCATACATAATGCTTCTAACTTCACTTGCATAAACAATTGTGTATCCATCTTTCTCCATTTTTTATTAGTCCTTGTTTCTTGACTGATAGAGAGTTTATAAAGATGCCCTAAGGGAGTTGCCACATGTTTAGACATGTGCATTTTGAACCTCCTAACAACTTCAAATATCCATGTTGAGATTAGAATAATTCCGTTTTTGATGTGTCTCTAATTATATCTATACCCAAAATCCTTTTGGTTTCTCTAAACTTCTTTATTTTAAACTTGGAATTCAACTCATATTTGAGTTTCTCAATGTCTTCCTTCCTTGAACCGACTATTAGGATGTCATCCACATACAAGAGTAAGTATGGGCGACACTTGTCTTCTCCTCTTTATATGTATACATAATTGTCACAGCTACTTCTCAAGAATCTTATCCTCATCATAAACTCATCAAATCTCTTATACCATTGCCTAGGACTATGCTGCAACCCATACAAAGCTTTCTTTAACAAGCATACCTTGATCTTGTCCTTAACAAATCCTTTAGGTTGTTCCATGTATATGATTTCTTTGAGATCAACATGAAAGATGTTGTTTTTACATCTAACTACTCTAGTTCTAAGTTGTATTAAGTGAGTATAGATAATAATATCCTGATAGAGCAATGTTTGACCACTAAAGAGAAGATTTCATTAAAATATATGCCTTTAAATTGAGTAAAACCCCTTGCCACAAGCCTTGCCCTAAATCTAACTCCCTGAACACTTGGAATACCTTCTTTAAACTTGAAAATCCATTTACAACTTACAACATCTTAATTCTTAGGTGGATCCACCAAAATCCATGCCTTATTTGCTCTAATGACTTCATTTCTTTTGTCACAGCCTTCAACTAGTTTTGAGAATCCTTACTCTTCAAAGCCTCTTGGAAATTGCAAGGTTTTGTGTCTTGAGTTTTCTTAGCAATATTTAAAGTATAGCAAATGAGATCAGCATAACTAAGCCTTTTTTGTTGTACTATTTTCTTCTCACCCTATCTTTGGCTAGATGATTACCACTTAAGGTTGGATGTTGGTCATCAATGACTTTTTCATGTTAAGTCGTCTCTGTTATTTTAGATTGATTTGGCAGCTACACCTCAAACTGAGTTTTCTATCCATCATTTTCATTGTTGTTATAGTCTACCAAGTTCTTTCTTAGCATACCCTTTTGGTCTCATCAAAGGTCACATCCCGACTGATTATACATTTTGGGTCACCAAGTTTCAATCTCCATAGCTTATAGCCTTTCACATCGCTAGGAAAACCAATGAAAATGCATCTTATTGCTCGGGGTCCAGGCTTATCTTGTTTTACATGAGCAAAGGCTAGCGCAACAAAAATCCTCAAATTTGAGTAGTATGTTGGCTCTCCATTCCATAATTCCATGGGTGTTTTTGAAGTTATGAGTTTAGTCACAAGAAATGGATTGAATTAGAACCTTTCAAAAACTTTGACCAACCTGAAATTTTGATGACTTTCCAAACTTCTTTCTTAAGTTAGGAGATGAACTCGATGCTTAGAAAGTTATCTGTAATTGGTTAGCAGATTTTGAAAGCAATGTATTCAAACCTCAAAAAGCTTAATTAATATATTGTATAGAGTGTAACACGAAATAAAATCTTTAATCACGAAGACAGATAAGATGTTCACAGATATAAACCAAAGTGTTGCACGCTATTTAACCAGTTTGTAGAATAACTAGATTTATGAATAGGCTTTATGAGATTTTCACAAAATGAGTTTTATAATAAATAAAAGTATGAAGCTTTTGAATTAATCTAGTAGTTTTAACACATCAAATAAGAATTTATTCAAATATCAAATATATAGAGTGTGAGTGCAAGTTCAAAATGCTATTTTAGTGAAAACTCAAAATGGAACAACTTCAAAAAGTAGATTGTATGTAACGGATATATCATAGATAAAATATGCAGGGATAGAGAAAGAAATAACAACACAAGGTTTTTATACTAGTTCACCCAAATAATCCTTGGGATATATCCAATTCTGACACACAGGTAAGATTTTCATTAATCAATCAACCAACACAAGTTTTTTAATGCCTGTTCGTGCTTACAAGGATACAGAAACAGTCACACATTGAACTACTCAAAACCACTATTCTTTCTCAAGTAGCCTTTGCAAGCTTTCTTCCCATGATAGTAGCACCATGATATAGTGAACATAAACCAGTGTTTTTTCTAAAGTATCACCTGCAAGCTTTTCCACGCCATAAGCTCTCTAACTAACACTAGCAACACTGTTAGCTCGGGAGAAAAACAATAACAAGACACTTGGTCTATTTCTTTATTTCTCTTTTTTATTTTTATTTTTTTGATAAAAACACCCTAACATAATCAAAGGATAATCTTGAAGATTTGGAGTTAAGACACCTTCCTAGGATGGATTTAAGTAGGAGAAGCAAAATAATTAGTACAAAGGTGTATTGAATAAAAAAAATAAGAGTAAAGGAAATGTGAATACTTGGACATAAGCTTTTATTTATTCTTCACTCTCTCAATGAACATCTTTGTTTTTGCTTGCATATATAGGTAAAGAACTCTTTATGACTGTTAGAGATGAGCTGGATTTAAAATTTGAAATTTGTTGATACCAACTGTAAAGTTCAATCTTCAAGTATTGTTTATTCAAAAAGCTTTTGCTTTCTAAAGGTCAAGTGGTCCTAATGAAATTGTTACAAATTTCTAGAACATTGTAGTAGTAACATATGTATATGAAAAAGAAAAGATTATTCTAGAATTATCTTGATACTTTTAGTTAAAAGTTAGAATAATACATAATGTAATAATTAGATAACTCTAGACAATAAAGTCTAAATATTTCTAGAACTATCCTTGCAAGCCTATAATAAGCAAATGGTCTTTGCATAGTAGTAAGCACTTCCAAATATCAAATAAAGCCTCATTATCATTCACTATCAACTACTTCTATATCATTCAACACCTTTACACATATTTTTCTAAAACTGACAATGGTACCAGAGCTACGTTTGGTTATCTACTAGGCGTAGAAATATTATCCAACTACTTTCAAAAAAATCATACTATATTCTCTACTAATCTCATAATTTTTCCTTAACGAATGACCAATACTATTCAACCCTCATCAATTCTTGTACCTATTTTTATTGGAGAAAATTATGATTTTTGAAGCATTAAAATAAAGACATTTTTTTGCTCCCAAGATTTATAGGATATTATTGAAGATGTATTCACTGTTCCTACAAACATTTCTACACTGATAACAGCTCAGAAGAAGGGGTTGAAGGAAAACAAGTAGAAAGATTCAAGAGCATTATTTATTTTACAACAAGCAATAGCTGATACAATCTTTCCAAGAATGGTGGGTGCCACAAGTGCTAAAGAAGCATGGAGTATACTACAGGAGGAGTTTCAAGGAAGTGCCAAGGTACGAGCCGTCAAACTTCAAACTCTAAGATATGAGTTTGAATTAATAAAAATGAAGGAGTCCAAGAATGTAAAATATTACTATTCTGGGATAAAATAAATAGTTAGTCAAATGAGAGCATATGGGGAAAATATTCTTGACAAGAAAATTGTCGAGAAAAGTCTAATTTATATTCCTTATAAGTATGATGCAACCATGACTACGATTGAGCAAACCAAAGATCTGTTTACCTTGTTAGTGACAGAATTAATGAGCTCTCTTGAGGCATATGAGCAAAGATTGAGTAGGGATCATGAAGACTTTGCCAAAAATGCCTCTCAATCAAAGCTCAAATTACGGTCTCAAAATAAAGAATATGGAGGAAAGAAAAATAGTGGAGAAATGTCTAGAATTAAAGGAAATTCTAGAAGTTTCTCTAAGACCAATCGAGATAAATATCCTCCATGTGGCATTTGCAAGAAGACAAGTCACTTAGAGAAAGACTATTGGCATCAAGGAAAGCCCAGTGTCAGTACTGCAAGAATTTTGGTCATGTGGAGAAGAACTACCTGCAACAAAAACAAGCATCAAGCAAATTTTGTTGATGAACATGATAGTGAGCAACATCTTTTCTATGCTTCCAATGATGAAATAAGTGGAAGCTGGCACTTGGATAGCGATTGCAGCAATCACATAGCCAAAGATAGGAGCATCTTCAAGGAAATTGATAACTCCGTCAAAGTAAAAGTTCAATTGGGAAATGGCACATGGTGGAATCCAAAGGCAAAGGCACTGTCATGGTGGAGACAAAGAAATATACAAGACTCATCAAAGATGTCTTACTTTTTCCCAATCTTAAAGAAAATCTCTTGAGTATTGGCCAAATGATGGAGAAAGGCTATGCTCTACACTTCGAAGGAGATACATGCACAATCTATGATAATCATAACAAAAGGTAGGAGATAGCCCAAGTTAAAATGGATAAAAGAAATAAAAGTTTCCCGATAAGCTTCAAATATACTACCAACATTGCCATAAAAGTCAAAGTTGATGATTCATAGCTACGACATCGAAGATTTGGCCACTTCAACTCCCATGCTTTGAAGCTGTTATACCAAAAGAATATGATGAGAGACCTGCCATGCCTGAAGGAAAATAACGAAGCTTGTGAAGGATGTCTTCTCTGAAAGCAACACAGACTACCATTTTCAAGTAACAAAGCATAGAGAGCTAAAGACTTGTTGGAGTTAATCCACACTAACATTTGTGGACCAATGAGGACATTGTCATTCAACAACAATAAGTACTTCATTTTTTTTATTGATGACTTTTCTCAAATGACCTGGGTATACTTCATTAAAGAAAAATCAGAAGTCTTTGAAATATTTAAGAAGTTTAAAGGTCTCGTCGAGAAGCAAAGTGGGAAACATATAAAAGTACTTATAAGTGATCGAGGCAAAGAGTATAACTCCTATGAGTTTGATAAGTTTTGTGAAGATGAAGGCATTAAGCGTCAACTTATCGTCGCATGTTCTCCGCAACAAAATAGCATGTTTGAAAGGAGGAATCACACAGTCATAGAGATGGTCAAATCACTGCTAAAAGAGAAAGGTTTGCCTAACATATTTTAGGCAGAAGTAGTTTACACTACAGTATACATACTCAATAGATGTCCAACTAAGGCAGTTCAAGACAAGACTCCTATTGAAGCATGGAGTAGGCAAAAGCCATCAGCTAAACGTTTAAGAGTACTTTGGGTCTATCTGCTACATACATGTTCTTGATGAGAAGAGATGTACATAAGCTAGAAGACAAGACTATACGAGGCATCTTCTTTTGGGTACAGTACATAATCAAAAGGCTATCGAGTTTGCAATCTACAAATAAAGAAGCTCACCATCAGTCTAGATGATAAGGTCGATGAAAATGCTTCTTGGAATTAGGAAGAAGAAAAAGTTGTGAGAAACAACATTCCTATTCCAATGCAACAACCTCAAAAAGAAGTCGAAAAAGTAGCAAGGAATCCAGATATGCTTCCTCCACCTTCATAACAATAAGATTCTTCACCAGAGTTTACTCCAAGACAAGTTAGATCTTTGGTGGATATATATGAAACTTGCAACATGGTCATGCTTAAGCCTGAATGCTATGAAGAAGCATCAAAGCAAGAAGTATGGATCAAGACAATGGAAGAAGATATTAAAATGATAAAAAAATAATATTTGGGAGCTCATAGATTGCCCACGTGGAAAAGACATCATTGGAGTTAAATGGGTCTATAAGACAAAGCTTAGCCTTGATGGCAAAAGCACAAGGCTACATTAGTTGCTAAAGACTACTCACAGCAACCTGGAGTTGACTATAATGAGACATTTGCGTCAGTTGCTAGCCTAGATACAGTTAGATCTTTAATAGCTCTTGCAGCACAAAAAGGGTGGAGCATCTACCAATTGGATGTTAAATATGCTTTTCTAAATGGAGTGCTTGAAGAAAATATTTATGTTGAACAACCACAAGGCTTCATCAACAAAGGCAATGAAGGCAAAGTGCTGAGACTAAGGAAAGCTTTATATGGTCTCAAGCAAGCTCCTTGAGCATGGTACAACAGGATTGATCAATGATCAATACTTCATCGATCAAGGATTCAGGAGGAGCAAGAGTGAGCCAACACTATACGTCAAGACTCAAGGTCAGCATGATCTCTCATTGTCTCTCTATATGTAGATGATCTTATCTACACAAGAAATAATATGAAGATGATAAATGATTTAATTCAAAGAAGACATGATGAAGACATTCGAGATGACAAATCTTGGCTTGATGAATTACTTCCTCGGCATAGAGGTAAGACAACAAAATGAAGGAATATTTATTTCACAAAAGAAATACATTGAATCACTATTGAAGAAATTCAAGATGTATGGTTGCAAGCCTGTGAGTACTCCATTTGTTATAAATGAGAAACTGAAAAAGGATGATAGAGCACCAGAAGCTGACGCATCACCCTACAAAAGTTTGATCGGGAGCTTACTATATCTCACAGCCACATGGCATGTATGCTACAAGTCTTTTATCAAGATTCATGCAGAGACCAAGCCAATTTCACTATGGAGTAGCAAAAAGAATTTTAAGATATTTACAAGACACAAAGGAGTTTGGGATATGGTACAAAACTAAGGCCAACTCAAGGTTAATCGGCCACACCGATAGTGATTGGGCAGGATTGATAGACGACATGAAGAGTACTTCAAGATATGTCTTTTCATTAAGATCGGGAGTCTTCTCTTGGGCATCAAAGAAGCAAACAAAAGTTGAGCAATCAATAGCAGAGGCAGAATACGTGGCAGCTGTAGAAACTACAAGTCAAGCAATATGGCTTCGAAGAATACTTGAAGAAATGGGTGAACAACAAGAAGGGCCTCTACAATCTATTGCGACAATAAATTAGCAATAGCAATAGCAAAGAATCTAGTCCATCATCATCGAACAAAACATATATCTATTGAATATCACTTCATTAGAGAAGTAGGGGCAACTAAGTAAATTCAGCTCGAGTACTGCAAGACAACAGATCAAGTTGCAGGCTTTTTTACAAAGGCACTATCAAGAGTCAAGTTTGAGCAATTACGAACTATACTTGGAGTTTCCGAAATTTGTATCAAGGATGAGTGATGAAATTGCTAGAAATTTCTAGAAGATTGTAGTACTAACATATGTATATGAAAAAGTAAAGGTTATTCTAGAATTATCTTGATACTTTTAGTTAAAAGTTAGAATACTACATAATGTAATAATCAGATAACTCTAGAACAATAAAGTCTAGATATCTCTAGAACTATCCTTGCAAGCCTATAAATAGGCAAATGGTCTTTGCATTGTAGTAAGCACTTCTAAATAGCAAATAAAGCCTTACTATCATGCACTATCAACTACTTCTATATCATTAAGCACCTTTACACATATTTTTCTAAAACTAAAAGTTCCTCATTCTAAATGAATCCTGTTAGATCACTATTCCGAGGGGTCATTTTGAATGTTTTTCATTTTATATCCTTGAATGAATATCCTAGGCAGTATAAGGACTTCATTTTTCCATCAAAAAGCTAAGTTCCAAATGATGAAGTATAGTTAGCATTATAATGTGCTTTCTTATCAGGAATGCTGGCAACTTTCTAAGTTTGTTTCTGATAGTAAAAGATGCTTTTTGAAGGTTTTATTTTCTTTCAAATGTTCTTTCTAACTCAAAATAATCTTCTTTAGGTATTGAGAATGCTACTGAATAGAGTTAAGTATGTTCAAAAAGCATATATTGTGTTCTTCAAATAAGTCTTCCTATTGTAGATGATATTGTTCTTGAATTTTGAGATGTGTTTGAACTCCAAAATATTTGTCGAATGTATTATGGCACAAATCTTCATGAATTTAATCAGTTGCAAATGTTTCTTCATACTATTTTGTTGATGTGCCAAACTATTGGTTAAGAAACTAGCTTTCTAAGTAATGTTCTTAGTCTATTATGCTCTACTTCACATTCTGAGTACTTGACCTTTTCTCCCAACATCATGTAGACTATATACTTCTTCTTTTGTGATGTTTGATACATTCTTAAGAAAACTCATTAGTAGCACACATTCAAAAAGCTTAGCTTTTGTCACAGAAAGTTCATCTGCATTAAAACTCATATGTTTTTGAACCTTACAGTTTTGAATCAAATCGTTGGTGAAGGACACTTATTAATTAGATATACTATAGTATTGGAAGTTTTCCCCCCAAAACTTGTAGGTATACCTGCACATAATATCATACATTTGACATGTTCTAGAGTGGTTTTATTCATCCTTTCAGCAAGATCATTCTGTTGGGGTGTTCCTACAATGGTCTTGTGCCTTTGAATTCCTTTTCTCCTACAAAACTCATTAAACTACTCTAACACAAACTCCAGGCCGTTGTTAGTCCTTAAAACCTTCAGTTTAATTCCTAGCTGGTTTTCTATCAAGGTGTGCCATTGTTTAAGCCTTTCAAATGTCTCACTTTTATTTTCAAGAATATATATCCATACTCTCCTAGACTATCATGGTGAGAAAATAGGACCCCCCCCCCCTCCATAGGTCATAACTCGTGTTGGATCCTAAAGGTCTAAGTGCATATACTCAATAGGTCTCTTAGAGACAAGCATATTAGATGTAAACTTGACTTTTTGTGCCTTTACTAACATGCATTGATTACAAAATTCTAACTTGCCTATTTTATCACCATTAAGTAAATTTTGTTTTGCTAATTTCACTAAACCTCTTTCACTTGCATGACCTAGTCTGTTGTGCCATAATTTTGTTTAATTAACCGGTGCTTGACTAGCAATTACGGCTTGAGCAATCACAATGGACCCATATGGAATATATAGACCATTTCTTTTAACCCTTTTAGCAATTACTAAACTACTATTAGAAATTTTTAACATGTCATGTTCAATTTTAGTTGAAAAACTTATCTTGAAGGAATAGTGGAATATAGTTGTTGCTTCATGAATTGACGATTTACTAGCGACTACATCATGTACATGATTCCAACTTAAGCCACATTGTAGTAGCAATCTTCTCTCAAGCAACTTTCCTCCATGCTTTATCACCAAGGCACTGAAATATTGCACTCCTTCCCTTTTCCACCATTTCTTTCCTTTCTTTTTTTGATAAATTTGCAGGCAATGCAAAATCTCCTTTCAAAGCATTCACTGGGTCTTGTTGCACTAGGATTGCTTGCATCTTGATCCTCCATAGACTGTAATCATTAGACCCTGAGAATTTCTCGATGACATACTTGGTTGTTCCCATGGTTAAGCTTAGTCCAGTCCCCACAAACAGTGCCACTTGTTAAGAACACTTGAGTTTCATTCCGACAAAGCCAGGCAACAACAATATCAACACGAGCACAAAAAACAGTAGACCAAAACACAATGTAAAGATTGGGATTGTACAAGTTTATTATGACTAGTAATTATTTAACAACTTCTCAACTACTTTACAACCAACTTGAAAAATAAAATAAAATTGAGACACACTTCATAATTCTCCACCTTATCTCTATATCAGAAAAACAATTAATGTTACCGAACTAGAGCACTTATATGGTGTATATGTAAATAAAATAATATATATATATATATAATATAATATAATATTCACTAATTTAATATATACTAGTACCACTTGATGACAAACCAATACAATGACCAAGTTGATAACAAGACCAGTTCTAAATTTCATCTAATAACACCGAGAGGAAGTAGTATGCAATGAGAATGTATCGTCTCGTGTACACTAGCAGATGAAGTTAAAATTTATTGTAAGAGGATCCAATATCCATTCTCAGTTTGCTGTATAGTGTCATTAGTCAATGTCATGAAAATTGAAATCACGCTCACGAGGCACGAGAGCTGAGAATATTCATGCCCCACAATTGACTTTGGTCAGATTCAAACCCTCCAAAAACGTGAATGCATGCTACCCGTTAAAAATGGTGGGGTGGGGTGTTGAAAGAAAGAGTTGTGCTTTTCAAAAAAATGTGCTACGCATGAACTGCGCGGGTCTACATGCATGTCCTTTCAGATTCAGAGCTACCTAGTTTTAATTTATTCAAACCAGTTAATTAATTAGTTAATTAGTGTTATTCAGGAATCAGGAATGATCCAAGGAAGGAAATATGTATTGATTTTACCCAGAAGGCACTTTATTTGAAAGAAAGTTTACATATCTTTGAAGAATCCAAAAGAATGTTTAATAATGAAGGCTTCCCTGGTGAAAAACTTGCAAGTAGGTCTCAGGGTCTTAAACGGGGTCAATACTGCAAGTTACCGTAATTTTCTCATAAGGGACAATTCTTAATTGAGAAAATATAAAAGATGTCGGAAGATTTTCTAGCCAGGCTGGGTTCTTGCAAGACCGATGGGTGCAATTGCTTGCAGATACCTGTACATAACTAATTATTTAATGGAGGGGGGTGTACAGAATTTGCTGGGTCACCAAGGCAGTGTAGTGGAAGGTGTATTTGACGAGTTGACTCTTTTCTCCAATAATCACCAATTATTATTGTCATTAATGCCTGCACTTATTTTCACACCTAGTTTTTTTTTTTTTTAAATCAACTTTAGATCTTAGAAAGAAAGAAAGAATCCTAACTCTTGCGGCCATGTTTACCGGGTAAGGGTTCAGTTTAAGAATTAAGACTTCTAGTAATAGTAATCAAGTTCATGTTCCATAGAGAGAGAGAAAGAGAGAAGTATCTAAGAAATAATGCACATATCCAGAATTAGATAGGAGAAATTCTTAGCTTCAATATTACTCTAGTGATACACGTTTAATAATATAGAATAAGCCCACCCTTGTTGAGCTAGTGCCTAGCTAACCTTCTTATAGGTAACGGAATGAAAGAAAAATACCAATTAGTTGAAGAGTTTAATTCTTACTCATAAGCTAAAACCACCTATCTTTTACAATTGAATAATTATAATACCCTTTCAGTTGATTGATCAGAATGAACGTTCTTATTTGGGGAAGCTTATTGTGATTGTCTCTATTAATGTATTATTGGGCACAAGTTGAGATAAACTGGACACTGAATTAGAAAGTCTCTCCCTCGTGTCATTATTGTACCAGTACAACGTGTTCCAGATTTGACGTGGCTTAGGATGTTATTTAGCCTTTGATTTGAAGGAGAAAGAGGAAGAGGTAAAGAAATTATTAATATTTATGTAAATTTTACTTGTTTGTTACAAGAAAAATAAAGATGAAATTTTATATTATAAAAGTGAGTCCCACTAAGATTTATTATTTATTTTTATTTTATTTTTTATTAATTTTTATTTATCTCTCTATTTCTTTCTTATTTTTATTTATTTTTCTCTTATCAAATAACTTAAAATTTTAAATTATTTTTTTATCTATTTTTCATCTTTTAATTTATTTTTTATTTATTTCTTTCTTATCTATTTCTTTTTTTTTTACCGATCAAATATTTACATTATGCATGATCAAATGGCAGATGGCAGCTATTATCAGAAACTTAACTACCGCACCGCCCACACCCAACGTCATAACGAGTCATTTTCATGATTATTACCCATCAAATTCGTGTCTGACTTGTGCATACCCACATCAGCCTGGGCAGCATTTCAAGACTTTTACTTAATTAAAAGTGTATGTTTCAATGCAACTTTGGTAGAAAAAAAAGAAAAAAGAAAAAAAACAAATGAGAAAAAAATAAAATAAAAATTATTTGATTGAAAAGAAATAAATAAGAAATAAAATAAAAATTAAGATTATTTTAATTATTAATATTTTATTTTTATTTTTATTATTAATATTATATTTTATTTATTATAATAATAATAATAATAATATTATTATTATTATTATTATTATTATAGCAGCAAAGTAAACAATAACGTCATAAAAAAAAAAGTACTGCAAACCGATTTGGAAATGTTGAGAATGGATTTTCATTTCACTGAATCGATTAACCGTTGCAGCAAGCAGACGGTTGCCCGGTCGCGGATGTTAAACAGTAAATTCCTTCTATTTCTTCGTTGTTTAATGAAGAAATATATCAAAGTGGTCCCATAATATTTAAAATTTTTTTTTTTACATTTTTACTGTACCAAACAATCTACTTTTTCTTATTTCTATTCTTTTCTTTCCTCTTTTCTTTTTTTTTTACCGAACATACTCTAATACTTTGTTTGGTTGAATGAAGAGAAGAAGAAATTTTTAAATTTTTAAAAATTTAGGTGATTTGATTCAATGAAAATAGGTGAAAAATTTTAAAAATTTTGTGCGTCTCATTATTTATTTTTATTTTATTTTTCACTTACTTTTATTCATCTTTCTATTTCTTTCTTATTTTTCATCTATTTCTCTTACCAAACAATCTAAAATCTTAAATTATTACCTATTTATTTCTCACATTTTAACTTATTTCTTAATTATTTATTTCTCTTCTCTCTGCTAAAGAAGATATGACTGCAGCGTCAGAGGAAATGGTAAGACTTTGCAGTCATGGTCCCCCAAATTTCACAATTTTTCATTTATGTAAAAGTTTCTACAGATTTTTTCACAAGGCAAACGGTAATTAATGAAAAATGATATAAAGGGATGATTACTATAGTGTAAAGAGTTTACATATGATTTTATTTCATAAATAATGTCGATCACAGCTTAAAATGCAAAAGATTGTATTTATAGATGTTTTATATTTATTGTGTGTCCATTGTCTTGGATTAAAATCATGGCTCGTTCTCGTTGGATATGACTGAAACATTATGTCCTATAATATAACCTTAATATTATTTCCTGTTTATTTTTATAGATATTTAATAATATTTATTGCTCCCCTACCCTCTCTCTAAACTTGTCAATTCATTTTCGTAAAAGACATTTCCACCGCTAGTGAGTGCAATAATGAAACATAATTGACAACAGACAGAAATTGCCGCTTCATCTACTTCTGCAACAGAGTCCAGAATCTAAAAGTACCAAAAATAGAGAGAGATGGAAAAAGAAGAACAACAATTGATCTTCAGGCAGAACTGATATGATTTCATTTCACTCTCTGTATAGCCCAAAGAAAACTGGAAGAAAACACATGAAAAAAGAAAAAAAAGACAGAAACATGACATTGTATTGCATAAAACATGAGTTTCCTAGTAATATAATATGTTCACACATATATAGATACATATCATTTGACAAGAGGAGGAAAGGTTATGAGGGTTTGTCTTCCTCGGCCAAAGAGTCGCTTCCATGTTTTGAGTTGACTCATAACATGTCCATGAATGCCAAGTCTAGCCGCGGATACACCTGACATAATTCTCTTCCTGAACCTCCTTAACCTGTTCCCAATCTTCACCTTCAACTTAGATATTCTGATTCTCAGGCATGATGGCTTTCTACGTGAATCTGCCTTCTCCAACACTTTGTGGATCAAAAACTGTGCCCTTCGATGGATTATATCTTCAGGGTCCTCCTTATCCACCTTAGAGTATGCGTATGGCCTCCTAGACAAAGCCATTTTTCTTAAAAATAGTGTTTCCCTGAATGAGTAAGAGAGTGAAAGAGAGAGCCAAATGAAGGTAGATGTGGCCTGCAGTGGCTACAAGCATGGACAGGTTTGAGACTAATATTTATAGAATAATTTTGGCTGGTAGTGCTAAACAATGGGGTGGGACCATGAAGCAGATCATGTGCACTAATTTTCTGTTGAAAATAATGGAGATGATGACTGTGCCTGAACTGGCCTGTATCATTTTGTCAAAATAAAACCATGCCCTCATATAGAAACTGCCTTGGAAAACAGGAGCTTCAACCATACTAATTAATTAAATCATTAAGTAGTGCCATGCCACCTCAAATGTAAATTGGCACGAATGCTATTTTTCTTGGTTTTTATTTTGGCTACTAGGAAATACCTGCATGAAATGTGTCCAAATTTTGTGCTTTTTTTTAATATAAACTGATAGTTCCAACTCTCGAGGCAATCAGGCTCAGCCACTAATTTTTTTTTATTGTTCAGTTTGTATTTGGAAAAGTCGGAAAATGAAAGTTTCTAAATTGATTTGAACATTGTGACGTGAGATTAAAATTGTGTGGCAAAGAAGTAAAAGGAGTGACCTCATTGACGTCCTTGAGCTAAGGTTTTGTTATATGTACAATAATACTAATTTAAATAATTGTAAGTTGACTGCAATAATTGTCAGTTATTTATTGGTATTATTTTGATTATAGAATAATATTACTAATTAAAAAAGTATTTGAGATGAGTCTATAATATTCTTAACTGACATATTTACATTTGAAGATATGTGAAATTGATTTTAGAATTATATAACCAAATAAATAATTAATTGTTATGCATTTGTGTTGTTTTGTGACATCAATTCTCACAGAGAAGAGTTTGTAAGTAAATAAAGAAGACATTATTTATAATAACTTAATAAGTTAATACTAGTTAACAAAAAAAAAAGAACTATGAAGATACTGCATGTCTTCACCTACTTCCGAAAGACTTATCCGCGAAATTACAAGAGATCAGAATTTGACATAGCATGTTAAGGTGTAGCTGTATCTTGTAGATGTGGTGTGAATAGCATTTCTAATATCACCGACTAGAAGAAGCATCACGTTGCCACTAGAGAGGATCGATCTCTCTGTATATATTATAGTTCTAAAATTCGAGCATTCATTTAATTGCTGCGCTAGTTGCATTCTTTCTTGTGATATAGAAACTCTTAAGTCAAAGAACAAGGAGACAAGCATGAGCCTTGTACAGTATAGAACAGACCAAATTTCCACCGGGGTGGGGGATCTTTGAATTCGATTGGTACATTCGTACTTTATTTAGCAAGACTTATTAAAGCAAAAAATAATTGAAAATGACTAAAAATTATCGTTAATTAAGGAAAAAATTGTAAAAAAAATAAAAATAGCACGAACAACACACAAAACTCGGCATATATATTTACTGGCCAAAAATAAAATGTCTCACTCTTTTTATATGTATTTGGTGCGAAAATGTATAAACAACGAAAGATGGGTAATTACTGGACCACCTACATTTAAAAAGTAAGTGAAAGATCTTACGGTCATTATCTATGGGTCTAAAGTTTTTAAAATTATATTTTTAATGCATATAAATTTCATACGATCACTTTTGTTACAGCAGAAAATTTACGCGAAAATTATTCTTTAACAGAATGCATTAACAGCATTTCGTATACAGAATTTTTTTTCATCTTACAAATCATGTTTTCTAGAAATTATATTTTTAGAAAATTATGTTTTTTGAAAATGTCACAAATGTGTTTGGCATGTCTAAAATATTTCTGGATATATATATATATATATATAGGAATGTTGGATTTTCAACCCTTCTCATGAAATTTTTTTAACGAGAAACTGAATAAAACCTGGGAATATTAGATTTTCTGGAATAATTTTTAAAATTCTCATATCAAAGGAATTTAACATTTTAAACCTAAAATTACAGAAAAACTTAAAAGAATCTCCTTACCAAATGAAAAAGTAACAATCACCTTTCAATTACTTTGTTCGTGCAAATTTCATGAAAAGTTATAGCGACATGCGAAATCTACGTGAACACAAGTAACTCAAACGCGATTGTTTACTTTTTACTTTCATCCACCCATATATTCTCTAAATAAACAATGTCATTAGATTGAATCAACAATTTAGTCTCTAAAATTATAATGATCGGTTAAATTAGTTCCTAAATTCAACAAAATGTTAAAATAATCATTGAAATTGTACATTGTCAGTCAATTTAATTCTTAAAATTATAATGGACGGTCAAATTTGTCCCAAAAATAATTAAAATGACAAAATGATCCCTATAATTATAAATTATCAATCAATTTGGTCTCTAAAATTGTAATAGTTGGTCAAATTAGTCCCTAGAATTAAAAAAAAAAAAAACTTAATTACATTTTTTGTTTCCTAACTTTTTAAATTTCACAAATTTCATCCCTAAAATTTTTTTCATGCATTTTGCCCCTAAAACGCAATTAAGTCTTTAGAAAATGGTAAAAGTGTTGAAGATAAGTTTTAAACCCTTGACCCCTTATTTTTTTACAAGAATCAAAGCCACGAAATCATTTAACTTGTTCAGTTTATATAAAAAAAATATTATATGTACTATTTCTACATTTGTTAATTACAGTTTTGGTTCTCCAAGTGTATATTTAAATTTATTATATAAAAAAATGTTAAAAGTTAAGATGATAAATTTATTTATTAAATATTTTTATTTATGAATAACTACCCTATAAATAAAAGGGTGGAAGGTTTATAAAGAATTTATAAATAATAAATAATTTCACATAAATGAATAAATAAATTTGTATACTTTTTAAATTTGTATAATTAAATTAAATTAAAATATTTAATAAATTAATTTATTATCTTAACTTTTAATATTTAATACACTCTTTCTAACATTCTCTCTCTTATTAATCAAAATTTATTAAAAACTATATAAAATCATGAGTAGAGTGCATTAAATAAGGAGTAGGACTCACACAATTTTATAATTTTCAATAAATTTCAGTTAATAATAAAGAGTATATTAAAGAATATGTTACTAGTATTTCTCTACATAAATTTTACAGTAACTTACTAAGATCGGTACAGTAGCGGATTTAGGTAGTTTACACAAAATCTTAAATTTAAACTCTGTTGTCAACATTATAAAAAAAAAATACACAAACCATACATTAATTAACATCACCTTATATACACACATACACACACACACACATATATATATATATATGTAACAGGGGGAACATCACCTTAAATATTAAAAGAGAAATAAGCTCCGTTCGAAAATAAAGGGCAGCGGCGGAGAAGCTCTTATACTGCGCATTACAACTTTAATTTTTCTTAATGATTTTCCATAGGTTTATCTAGGAAGCAATCTTGCTCTACAATTAAGTACTATTCGATCTGTTTCTTTTTATTTGTGGGTTTTTTAGAAATTTTTTTGTTTCTATTTATTTGTCGTTTTCAAAGTTCAAGATAATATTAATTATTTTTTTGTCAATTATATCCTTACTTCTTACTTAATTTTTAATTAATTTACACATTTACAACTAGTATGTATTTATTATGGAATAGAAATAAGAAATGGTATAGCAAGAAACTTCAAAACTATTTTATGAAAAATAAGAAAAAGGAACGCAGGTAGTAAATGTTAAGCATAAATGTGTGCGTTTCTCTCGAGAGCATAATTCATTACTTGTAAGAAAATTAATCCTTTATAGTATCCATTATCACTTATTTAATTTATTTTTCTTTGTCATTATTTAGACTATGATATATCTTTCTTCCTAAAAAAAATAGAGACTATGATATATCTTTATATTATATTAAATGATAAACCGATTCTTTATCAACTGTCATATTAACGTCAAAAAAAAGTCTACCCATTTTAAAATTCAGTTTGGCAGCACCCCTCATAGTTAATAACTTCAATTTCTATAGTAACCACCATTCAGGTCAATTTGACACATTATACAAATAAACTATTATATTATTTTATAATAGAATATGACTAATCATATTTAATTACTAATAAGTGGTTGGTCTAAATGATACTAGGCTCGGGTCCTTTAAATATGTAGTTAGGAGTTCAAATCTTGACTGGTGCATAGGGAGAAAACTTTGATGGCACAAACCTAAATAAATAAATAAAAAAGATTACTCCAACCATTTGTGTTTTTCTAGGACACTATTGAAATAATTGTATCATAGCTACCACAGACATCAAAAGAAAACTTAAGGCATTTCTTGCATCACATGGTTGCAAATAGTCCCTACCGATAACTACTCGTTTATTTCTTTTGGGTATTTGCTGTCCTTTCACAGTTGACACATCTATTTTAATATTTTCATTTTCTTAAGATGTATTTGATGCATCTATGTCGATCAAATAGTTAAAAAGAAGGTATATTAACCTATTTTTCTTCTAATTAAAGATATATTTGTTTACAATATTTCAAATATTAATGATGTTAAATTGGTTTTAAAAAATAAAAAATAGTATCAAAATAGTCATAACTAGTGTCACAGAGACCTTGAAAAAAAAACGTGTTAACATTATTTTAAATTATTAAATAATTAATTCAATGCTACATATCTTTGTAAATCTTTGTGGAAATATATATATATATATATATATATATATATATAGGATCCGTTGACAACAAGTGTCAAAGTTAGTCAAATTACACCTTTAATAACTTTTTGTAGAATGCAAATTTAACCAATCCAATCATTGAATTATGTAATGTTATCTTCATGATCATGTATATCAAATTTCACATAATTTGAACTTTTCTAGATATGTCATCTAACATTGAATATTTACATATATTTTAATTTTTTTATTGTACATTAAAATAAATTGATGCAATGAACTAAATAATTTTGGAATTGTGTGAAATTGTGTACTTAATCTAATTAATAAGAACATCAAATTCAACGGTTAGATTGATTAAATTTGTATTTTACAAAAGTTATTGAAGGTGTAATTTGACTAATTTTGACACATTGTGTCAACGAATCCATATATATATATATATATATATATATATATATGCGACTTGCTAATGTACACACACTTGTTTTTCAGTTAGAATATGTTAGTAAGCTACACCGTAAGTGTATTTTAAGATACATTGTAGTTATAACTTGCTAATGTATTCTAACTAAAAAACAAGTGTGTGTACATTAGCAAAGCAGTTGGAGTATGTTAGCAAGTTGCACCGTAAGTGTATTTTAAGATACATTGTAGTTATAACTTGCAAATGTACTTCAACTAAAAAACAAGTGTATGTGTGTGTGTACATTAGCAAAGTAGTTGGAGTATGTTAGCAAGTTATATCATAAGTGTATTTTTAGATACATTGTAGTTATAACTTGTTAACGTACTCCAACTAAAAAACAAGCGTATGTGTGTGTGTGTACATTAGCAAAGTAGCTGGAGTACATTAGTACATTAGCAAGCTACATCATAAGTGTATTTTAAGATACATTGTAGTTATAGCTTGCTAATGTACTCCAACTAAAAAACAAGTGTGTGTACATCAGCAAAGCATTTGCTGATGTACACACACTTGTTATTTAGTTGGAGTACGTTAACAAGCTATAACTACAATATATCTTAAAATACACTTACGGTGTAGCTTGCTAACGTACTCTAACTGAACAACAAGTATGTGTACGTTAGCAAATGTTTGTGGGGTTTGCTAACGTACACACACCTATTTTTTGATTGGAGTATGTTAGTAACGTATAATTACAATTTATCTTAAAATACACCTAAGGTGTATCTTGCTATCATACTCTAACTAAAAAATAAGTATGTATACGTTAGCAAATCCCTATATATATATATATAAAGAGAGAGAGAGAGAGAGAGAGAGAGAGAGAGCTGTCAATTTGGCCCAGCCCAACCCCCTAAGCCTTGGCCTGCATGGGCCAAGACCAAAAGAGCCTGCTTATAAAAAAAGTCCATAGGACTAATAAGCCCACAAAGCCCTATGGACTGGGGTAAACCTGTGCACAAATTTTTTTTCAAAAATATTCAAAACTTTTATTATTAAAAAGTTAGCCTAGTCCATTCCATGGGTGAGCCTACTCCATAGGTTAATTAGCTCACTTTATGGGGGCTAACTAACCCAGTTCTCTTTTTAAAAACAAATCATTTAATTGAGATAAATTCATTTTAAAATAAAATTAATATTTTAATCAAAATTGAGATAACCAACATTTTCTATAAAATTAAGATAAATGCATCAACTAACAATGAAGAATCAACTACCAATCATTTAATCTTTCTAAGTCTTTACAAAGAAGAATTCGATACTTTTTATAAGCTTAGAAAACCGAAAGTATCAACTAACAAAAAAGAATCAACTAACAAAGAACTCACCATAATAGAACTTTCTATGTCTTTATAATGACTACAATCAAAATTCAAAAATTAACAAAAAAAACCGAGACCATCAATTAAGGAAGATTCAATCACAACATCCATCATTAATCAACAAAATTTGACTGAAATGAAACTAATCCAAAAGTAGCTCATTCAAAGTTGAACCTTCAAAACTAAAACCACACTAAATCTACCAGCTAGTAACAAAAAAGCAATAACCAAAAAATCCTCTACTTTTGAAGCAGTGTTGCCCTTTTCACCATCTTCTTATAATAATCAACAATTAAACAATAACAAACCAATTAAATAACTCATTTATAATACAAAATCTAAAAACATAATTAAAAAGGCAGAAACTTCACTCAAGGTTCGTTAATCTTCAACATCTTGAGACATGTTGGATTTTCCTATTATTGCCTCATGACCAAAGTATCACACTCATCTTTATCTAAAATCCATAACCAATTGAAACACAATTAGAACACCAATCCTAAGATAAATATCCAAGATAACACATAATTCTAAAATACTATAATACAAAGTCTTACCACTAGAATTTTGGAGAAACCTATGCAACTAATTCCTACTACAAATCAACATTTGGACATGTTCAAGAAGAGTGGAACTTCTATATTTAGTAAGTATACAATCACTAATACTAAAATTTGACTCCGACTCTATTGTAGTAATGGAATACTAAGCACATCTCGTGCCACTATAGAAAGTGTGGGAAACCTTTTCTCATTGGTCCTCTAATACTAAAGTACATCAAAATCATTAATGTCATCATCATCTACTACTGGTTCATCCAAGTAAATATCTATTTCACTCTTGCCCGTGATAGATTTAGATTCATTTTGATACATGTTGCCTCTAAAACACTCTTAAAGGCAAGCTTGCCTTATCGCACTAGTAATGTGGACTTAAGTCCATATATTGTACCTAAAGGACTAATTTAATGATCACCGACTTCTAAAAATTCTTATGAGGCTTAGGCAAATATTTTTGGGGTTGGTTTAAAATATAGATAACAAGTAAATTAGATAACCACTAATCACAAGCAAAACATAGAGAGTTTGAGATTCAATAATGAGAAAACCTGGGGCTTCGGGTTGACATGTATCCTTGATCTTCCTAGTTCCGATTCTATGGGAATCCTAATCTTCTTTTTAGTTGCCAATTTGCCCTCCCCAAATTTTGTTACCAATTATATATTGTTCATTAATGACATCATTCTTTTCCCTGGATTATTTCATTGACCATGCACGAAAATTAACCTAGAAAATGCATGAGGTGCAGGGAGGATGGTTATCAATTGTTTAACCTAATTAGAAGCCAAGAACTAATGATTGATCATGCATTAATTCTAAATCCAATTATCTTATAGGTCTACCACTTAATTACGATACGGTTGTTGGTCAATTAATTGATTAAAACATGCTGATAGTGATCAATTCCCAATAAGAATGAAAACAATAAATGATTCAATTGACAAATTCCAATACAATTAGAAATTAGGGGGTTTCTCTAATACATGTTACACCCTAACACTAGCCTAAAGATTTAGTTATCCATTAGATAGGGAACAACTGTTAACAGATAAAAATACATGAATAAGAAAGAAAAGGGCTAACTCAATTATAAGTAATAGTCTTGTTCTTCCCTTTACGTCTTTCTTGATCCTCAAAATCATCCTTCCAAGGGCTCTAGGTTTGTCTAAGAGTGAAAAAGTAGACAAAAGATGATTATCCTTTCTGCTCCCCCTATTTATAATGTCTTTTTGAAATTAGGGTGTAGAGGGACCAGCACGATCGTGCTTTTTGGAGTACGGTCTTGCATAGCTATTAAGTGGTTGTGCTTGTGCATTACATGACCATGTTGGCAGATCTAAAGTGAAGAAGTGAGAATGAAGCACGACCATGCCTAGGTTTGCACAATTGTGCCCCATCTTGTAAGGGGGTGCTAGCTTCATGCACGGGCATGGTTGAGATTCAGAGTAGAGAATTGACAATCAAGTACGGCTATGATGAGCTATAGGAAGGCTGTGCATAACTTCCAGTGTGCTTCGAGAAGCACGACCGTGCTCCTCATGCTAGAGTAGCTATTTGGCTTCTTTAGTGTGGAAAAACCTTGCAATTACTTTGGCTTGCTCCATATTTGCATTGTTGTGTAAAACTCAAGAAATGGGGTGATTTTTGGGCATAAATAACAAGTAAACATTAAAATTACCCTCAAGGACATCTTATATGATATGCAATTTAATGGTTTATCAATACATTTTAAAATCCTATAGTGTATAACACATTAATTAATCATCTAAATAAAAGAAGAATGAAAAATAATAATGAACACTAAGTTAGTATAAAAAACTTACAATAATAATATTTGATTTCTTAGGCTTACTCCCCTATACACATAGTTGAGTCAACAAATTGGATTCATTGGATGATTGGGAAAGAGAAACACCGAGGATTAAGAAACTAATTGCATATTCTCCATACATCAAGAAAGTGAGTAGTTAGACAAATATAACCCTTAGAAGTTGTTGTTGTCTAGACATCAAAAGTTAAGCAAATTCTATTAGGAATCCTAAACATGATTTGCTTAAGTTTATTCTTCTTCTTCTCTCTCTCTCTCTCTCTCTTTATATATATATATATATATATATATATATATATATTTCACATTCGACATAATAGTATTCCTAGACTGCATCACAACATTAGGATTAAGATAACTTGTCCAATCTCTGATTCCTTCATATTTAACAAAACTAAAAGGAAGATCATGTTGAATTATGGCTTGTGCAAGTTTCTCACGGTGAGTGTTTTGGTTGTTTTTTCGCATGCTAAACTTTCCATCTGGGTTAGGATTCACTTCCACACTTAAGTTCGCAATATTTTTACAAACAAAAATATGTCTACTTAAATGTGAAGTCCCATAATTATTTTTGGTTTTAGGATTCTTGCCAATTGCATAATCACAATCATAATACTTACACACAACCTCTTCAATGTCATTCTTGTCTTTACCAATTTTTTATAAAAAAATTTCAAACATCTGAGGCTTCTTTCTTAGTTGTGCCAGCACTTTTAGACATAACAGGAGTTTCAGAAACAATATCATTATCTACATTCACAACTTTACTTCTACAATCCATACTATGAAAGAATTCAAGATGATTACACCCTTCAAGCAATATGCAATTCAAATTCAGGGTCTTTTCATGGTAAACTTAATCATATGTTGCTAACCATTTTTGGCAGAAATCATAACAAGAAAAACTACAAAATACCTACAAGAAGCTTCTATGAACAACACTCAATCTTGAGATCAGGCTTTATTTTCTGAACAACATTCAACCTGCTAAAAGTTTGAACAAAATCTTTTTATTAGAAATTGTAGATTGTAATCAAACTTATGAAAGCATGTTCAGCTGTTAGGATGGCATATTGGCATGCTATGAGGGATGGCCCAACCTTTAGCCCTGGCCCAACCCTTATATTTGTGGGAGCTGTAAGGGGTTGAGGGTTGAAAAGTCCCCCTTGTTGAGTGGGTTAATTTTAGTGGGCATAATAGGGTAGGATAAATAGGCTAACCTTAGGGCTTGGGGCCAATTTGACAGGTCTAATGAAAGAAAAATTCTTGTGAAAACATTTGGTTAATATGAAAAGTGATAACTATAAATATAGATAATTAGATCATATTTGAATAATCAAGATTAAAAAAGTGTACATAACCTTTTTTAGAGGCACAGAATACACACACACACACACACATACACACTACACCAAAAACAGATTTCAACGATGGTAGAATAGCAAGGGTTCAAAAAAACTGGCACTAATGTTAATTACTGGCTTCGGTTCAAGATGTGATGTAAAAATTGAGAATTTTAGGGCGATTTTACAACAGCCAATATGTGAGAAATAAATATCTACTTCACTTGTTCCTTTTGCTCCCTAACTTTTCCCTTTCCCGCCTAAATACAAAACTCACAAATTCATTCGCTTATACCTTTGAGCCCTAGAAGGTTAGAAAAAAAAAAAACATGCAGAAACTACATCCTTTTTCTTCTCATGTTTGTGCATATTATGAGCTAAAATAGAACGAAAATACACCAACTTCTTTCTTTCTCTTCAAAAGTGCATCTTTGTCTTCCATATTTTATCTTCGGCTTCCATGTTTTGCTTTCCACAAGCTTTTTTATAGGTAAGTTTCTCTCCTCACCATTTTTGTTCTTTCTCTAGGGTTTCTCATTCTAATTCTTTAAATCTCTCAATGTGCCATAAATTATATCTATCTTCTCCTACTGACCTTCGGTATGTGTGTAATTTATTTATAGTTTTATGAATTGTGAAATTAGAATTAACAATTGGTTTGAAATTATTATATTGATCGTTCTTGAAATTTTTTTTTCATGTTATGTGATTGAATCAAGTGATATTTGACTCAAGGCTAATATTATGCTTTACGATAACTGAGAAATTCTCAATGGTACCTTTAATGCATGTATATAATTATGTGGAGATTTATGTGCTAGGTTATTGTTCTTAGGATTGGTCCTGAATGTTGTTTTACTTTGGGGTCTAAGACAACTTTATTAGGGTGATGTAGTGTAGGAAGGAGTTAGATTAATGTGGTAACAAAATTTATGTTTAATTGCTTGCTTAACTAAGGTGATTGTTATGAAATCAGCCTTTTTTGAGTTTCACTAATTATTGGTTAAGTTTGCTTTGTTTTTATGAAATTTCTTTCCCAAATTCGAATAATTGGCTTAACTGTTATGCTATCATTGTGGAATGTGGTTGGCTGTTTAAATTGATTATTAACTGATATTATGAGAAAGTTTTGGAGTGGTGGTGCTTAATTTATTCCCTCTTTATTTATTGTAAATGGCATTGAGAGAGGAAGCTCTATTTGAGAGCAATATTTGAGACCCCAAGGTGTTTTTCTTATGGAAAGTTACTATTTGAGAGCTGAAGGTATATGAGTTTTTTTTTTTTCAATGGAGTTAGAGCAATGCATAAAAGAGACCGTGGAGTTGGGAGAGACCCTATGTTCGTGAGATGAGATACTCCGAGGAAGATGATGGGAAAAATAAATAAAAAAAAAATATAAAATTAAAATGAGATAATTAATAATTTAATAACTAAGGAAGAATAAATAAGTGATATTGATTATCAGTAACAATAATAAACAAGAGTAAGTCTGAATGGTGCATTTGGAACTATCAAACCAAACACAAAAGCTTCATAAACAAAATGGGTTCCAATAGCATCTATGGAACCTTATATACAAGTGAAGGTGTCATTTCTTTAAATTAATTTGGATAAATCAAACAGTTGTTCTAGCCACACTTCTAGAGCCAAAAGGCCATTAAATCTTAGAGAAGGCATACCTTTATTTGAGGAACCAAAAATGATATTTCTAAACCTAGTTCATAAAATGCTCTTTGTTACAAGAAAGTTTAGTAAAAGAGTACTCTATCTTATCAACTTTTCTAATACTTTATATGTAACACTATGTTCTCTTAACGTGTGATTAAAAGTGACTGAAATTAATTACAAGAAAAAATTTAAATTTAGTTTTATTGAGAAAATTTAATTAAAACACTTTGTATGATTTTATGTGACAAATTCGGATGAAGATCTAATTAAATTAGGATTTAATTGTACATTGTCAGTGTAAAATTACACTGTGTAAGTAAACAAGTAGTCAAAAATTTATCATGAACTAATCCTAATGTGTCATTAACACATTTTTTCAAGACAATTAGCACGTATTTCAAGGTAAATTAATTTTTAATTTACCAATTTTGGTTAAACCTTATCTCCTATTTTTAGTAAATCACTTTAACCAAATTAAGTAGCAAATTTTGAAAAACAAAATGCCACTTTGGGCATTGCTTCCACGGCCACCCAAGGCCCTTCTTTAACCCAATGTTTAAATCAACTTACTACCTATTAGTATACTACTGTTCGAAGCCCGACTTTTTGCACACTTGCACTTCTAAGTCCCTGGACGTGATTTGATCTTCGAAGCAATATTATCCACTAGATTTTTTTTTATTCCGAGACAGAGAAGGCTTGTGCCTGTCTTTAAAAGGGGCTAATGGACAAAAAATTGTGTAAGACCCGTCAAACAAAAAGGGCAAAAAAAACAAGAGAAACCCACTGAACCAAAAGAACCACGCCACCCCCCCCCCCTCCTCGTCGATTTGCTTCAAATACCAACTGAAGGGACAATTTTAAAGTCTCCCTTACCTTTATAATAGAGAGAACCGTGCAGCTCCAAAGAGCTTTCCCTTCTTTCTTTTTTAGTTCTTCTCCTACCTATTGCTAGCTGCTGAACAGTGGAGCTTAGAACAATTTCTCCTCTATCTTTTGAGTTCATCTACTTCCATTACTCTTCATCAAGTAAGGGAGCTTATACTCTTCTTTGCCTCCATTTTTAATTTTTAATATTCTAGCATAAATATGATAGACTTGAAATATTTACTAAGATAGAAAATGTTGTTAAGAGGTTATTCATCTTCTAACAAGTTTTCCTTATCTTGATTTATTTATTTTTCTTTTTCTGTTATAGAAGTATGATATGGATGAAATATGTTGGCTACTGTATTGTGTGCAAAAGAATGTAAATCTTATGTGATTTATTGATTTTGATGTGAGAAAATGACTGTTGATGTAGATAGAATTTTTTTTTTTGAACCACCGTGCAGTGATTAAAAAGGATATGGATAATTTTTTTTTTGAAGACAACCTCGTGATAAAATGACGTTAAATCGGCACAGTCTTTTAAAAAAAAAACTGATGATAGAAATCTGTTGAGGAACAGATTTTGGATGTTAAAATATGCCTTTAAAAAGGTTTAAGGGGATATAGTCGTGTAACATAATGTTATACGAAGGATGCTTCCAAAATATATATGTATTAATAACAATAACGTGTTAAAAAAAAATGGAAGCAAATGATGTGAGAATTTAGAAAATAAATAATAAATAATATATATATATATATATATATATATATATATATATATATATATATATATATATTAATAATTATAATAACGTATTTAGAAAAATAAATGACGTGAGAATTAATATATATATATATATATATATATATGTAATTAAATAAAAATAACAATTAATTAAATAAATAGAGTTGAGGGATAAACTCTATAATTTGTGTTTTTATAATTAATAATATTATGCTTTTAATTAAAATATTGGATTTTATATTTTAATATATTAGGAGGACTCTTATGTATCTTCCTCTATTCTAATATGTATATTTTTCTTACATATAAAAGTATAATTTGTTGAGATAAAACTTCCCTCTTAGTTTTCCTATTATTGAGAATATTAATTATTAAGTTATTAGAAAGGATTAATAGGACATAAAAGATTTAAGAGAGAAACTCCAAAGCTTACGTTCAAAATTTTTGATAATATACGTTATCCATTAATTTACGGATATTAGGAATTGATTGTGAAAAATAAGGTATGCCTCTTGACCCTATGTTGAGTTGATGTTTTCGTTGTTGTTGATGATATGTATGTATATGCATGGGTCCTATTTAGACGACGTCGCGAGTAGGCACGTAAGTTGAGAGTCGATGTATAGCTCTCAACCTAGTGTTGAAAGAAAGAGTAGGGTAGCTGTCGATGGACCTTGAGGATAGGTGGACGGGCAAATCCCACATTGAGGTCAAGGTCATTGCGAACCTTGTGCCGTGGTAAGCCACTACCCACGTACATCTATCCTAACGAAACCACTACTGACTTCCTGCAAAATCAATTCATGGGCTCCCCCAATAATTGTGCCTTGAAAGAATCTGTGTGATCCTTGTGGCTCAGGTGCTATGTTAAGGATATTCCATAATGATCGCTCGAGTTGTTGAAAAAGTCTCCATGGAGTAGTGTCCATATAAATTGCATGATATTATGTTGTACTATGTTTTTATATGGTTATTTAAAAACATTGAAATCTTCTTTGATACTAATATTCTCTCTTTCTTGAAAATAATTGTTTGGTTAGTTAGACTTTGTATTTATTTTTATCACAAGCTTACCCTTGCATTGTTTGCATGTGTGGTTCGTGCTTGTGATGATCTCAAACGTTGTGTTCGTGGGAGCAGATGCCGAAACGACCTAGAGCTTCGAGACCGCTGTCCATGGATCCGTGTTCACGTGGGTCCCTATCACATTGACTTCCGCGAGATCGTTGTGGGAGACGGTGAAGTTTGGAGGATTGACCGCGAGCTTCAAAGCGTCTACTATAGGGGAGAGCTTACGATTTCCTATGCTCCTATGGGAATTGATGTGTTTTCCGTGACTCTGTATATATCATTAGAATTTTGGTTACCCATCTAAGAGATGCGGAGAGAGCCTACTCCTATTGCCCGACCTCACAAGAGAGCTACTCAAGGACCTCGCCCTCGTCATAGAGTTGCTAGAACTGATGAGCCACCTGCTGATGCTCCATCTACTGCTCCTCCTTCCTAGATGTAGTGTTTAGGAGTATGACCAGCCTAGGGTGTGTATGATGTATTTTTCCCCTTTCCCCTTTGTGATGTACTTTTGATGGACACATTGATGTATATGCACACACGCTCTCTTTTGAGACACTTTGACGATTATGTTGGTCTGTAAGTGCCATAAGGCACAACCATTTGCACTTGATACCTTGTGATGTATGCATGAGTTATTTTAGTATGTTGGATAATTGTTTGTGCTTTATACGTCAAAGTTTTGAAAGGAATGAATGTTGTATGTCTCGCAAAAAAAAAATCACGCTTTTTTTCACAAATAAATTAATCTAGAGTTTTTGTCTAAAATTAAATCTTTCGCATTGCATTAGTTGTCAGTTGACCATGTAGCGACAGCGGGTCGTTACATTTATGGTATCAAAGCTGGTTGTGTCTTTGTGGGAATGAACCTATGAGAAATAGGTCTATTGTGTCTTCTGTTGTGAGTTGTAGAGCTATTTCTGTGAAGACATAGTTATTAATTGTTCAAAGTCGGTAGACTTTTGTTATTTATAAGGGAAATAATTGTGTGATGGCACGTTGCCAATGTTTGCTCTAAACAATGTTTTGATCTTGTAGTATCATGATGAGAGGACCTGGACAACCTCTTGCACCGCAGATTGGCCTTTCTTAGATAGCATGTGCGATGGAAGCTATGGTAGCTATGATAACTCAACAGAATGCTGCGATGGCTCAGCAACAGACTACCGCTACTTAACAGCAAGCTGCCATGGTTCAACAACATCAAGTTGCTATGTCATAGTTAGAAACCACACGAGCTGCTGTGGAAGCTGCACACATTGTTACCCCTCCTGAGTTTCAAGGACTCGTTGAGTTTCGTAAAAATGATCCCCCACAGTTCAAAGGAGAGTTTGACCCTGACATTGCAGATCATTAGATTCGAGAGATGGAGAAGATCTTTCGAGCTATGAATTGCCCTGATGAATAGAAAGTGACCTATGCCACGTATATGCTGATAGGTGAAGCCGAGTATTGGTGGCAAGGAGCATAACAGTTGATGGAAGCTCGAGGAGAAGCTATCACTTGGATTAGTTTCTAAAGTTGTTTCATAGGGAAGTACTTTTCAAATAGCGCAAGGCATTTGAAGGAGACAGAGTTTCTAAAGTTATACAAGGGAGGTATGACTGTCCATGAGTATGCAACTAAGTTCGATTACTTGTCCTGTTTCTATACCTAACCAACATTTGAAGAGTGGAGATGTTGCAAGTTTGAAGAAGGACTCAGACATGAGCTGAAAAAGGTGGTAATCCAGATGACGATCAAAGAATTTGCTGGGTTGGTGGAGAAATCCAAGGTCATGGAGCGCCTAAAATGTGGTGGCAGAGTGATGAAGACTCAAGGAGTTGGATCGTCTAGATCCAAAAGAGGACAACATCAGAAGAAGCCATATAGTAGGCCTCAAGATCAACAAAGGCATTTAAGATCTTAACAGCAAATGAAAAGCTCAGTTGCTTTGAGTCACCCTACAGCCTGCTCAGATTGGAAACCAGGTGGTCAAGTGCTATAAGTGTGGTGGACCTCACTATGCCAATTACTGTTCTCAAAAAAGCAGTGTATGCTTCAAGTGCCAGAAACCTGGCTATATAGCAAAGGATTGTAAAAGGCTAGCCAAGTCTAAACCTACAGTGAATGCAGTGAGAGCAGCAAGGCCGACTTGCAACAGGAAGAGTCTTTACTATGAGTGGAGCTAAAGCCTCCAGATCCAAAGACCTAATTTTGGGGGAGTGCAACATAGCTGGTAATCTTCTATCTGTACTGTTTGATTCAGTAGTTTTTTGTAGAATGCAAATTTAATCAATTCAACCGTTGAATTTGATGTTCTTATTAATTAGATTAAGTATACAAAATTTTATATAATTCCAAAATTATTTAATAGTTCATCAAATTACTTTATTTTAACGTACAATATGATATTAAAATATATGTAAATATTTGATGTTTGATAACATATTTAGAAAAATTCAAATGGTGTGAAATTTGATATACATGATCATAAAGATAATATCACACAATTCAACGGTTGGATATATATATATATATATATATATATATATTAGATTTCAATAATCTCGTAGTTGAATAATTTTTTGATAGAAACTATAGGTACCTTTCACAAAAGGCAATCTTGCTCAAACCAAGTAGAATCATTATGGGCTGCCATTGTTGGATAGTTTGATATTATCTAAACAATTATGCATAGTAAATTTTAGATAAATTGGACATTTATAGTTAAGTAATATTATAGTCGACATTTATTCATATTTTAAAAATAAATATTATATATTAAATTAAATTTATTTAATGAAATGTCAAATAGTTTTAAAATTTTATAAAAAATTATATACTTAATCTATTCAATAAGAACTTTTAATTTAAAATGTTGGATTATTAAATTTAATATATACAAAAAATTATTAAACAGAGTAACTCTACTAAAAGTTACTCTTGAAATTATATGATATTATACATGCAAAACTATGTCAACCCCTCACCTAACTCCCTAAAACAGATAAAAACAAAATATCAAATATAAATCCTAAAGATAACCTATGGTAATAGAATTCAAATAACATAATCCTAAACTAAATTTGTTGATTTATGAGTTGGGCTTATAAATCAAGGAACCAACCCACCTAGGCAATGGTGGTAGTTGAGAGGAAATTCCACTATAGGAATAACAAAATATCTACATAGCAAAGAGGGAGAGAGATAGAGAAAAGGGAAAGCAAGGAAAGGGAGTTGTCTATTAGGAACGGGGGATAAAATATGAAATTCAAGATCTTAGGGAGGTACACAATTACAAAATGAGGATTTGGTAGGGAGGTTACATATAGTATCTTTTCATTTTCTATTTTGATGAATTACAAAGGGCTACTATTTTAAGAAGCTAGTAACATTGTTCCATAAATAAGTATCAGTTTCTATCAAGTTTCCATCTCTTACCGATATCTTCAAAATAAATATAATTTTATCTCATCAATGTAATATGATGTACTTACACTTCAAAAAAAGTTGTCCAGGAATTGCATTGCTAACTTTTGAATCATCAACCATGAAGCTATAAAAGATGTATTGAAATAAAATCGATACAAAAGATTCTTACCACAATGAAAAAATAAAAATATTTAAAATTATTTTTAATTTATTAACCAAACCGTTGTGAACATCAAACCCATGAAAGGGTATATGAGTAGTCACTCACTAATGGAATAGACTTTCTCTATTTTTGCTACTTTTCGTTCCTAGATTTCTGTCGTCATTGAATGGAAGCATAAACTTTATAATCATATTCAGGGGCAAAAAGACAAAGAAAAGGGAGAAAAGGTTAACATCCAACAATAAAGAAAAGACAAATAGCTGACAATATGGGAAAAGGGAGAAAAGAACCTCAAAAAGATTATACGCAAAGTACGAAAAAAGGGAGACTATAAGGTACACACATTCCTTACAAAAATATTCACATATTATAAAAAATAAACAATAAATAAAAATAGTTATTTACCAAATGTGTGCCCTAGAAATGATTTAAAAATTCATCATCTAATTTAATCCACGCAAATAGAAATAGTGTAGTCAAGGTCGAGGGGGAGAGTACCTTAAGAGGGATAGGGAAAGGTCGACAGAAAAAGGTGGATATCGAATTGAACAATTCTAGTAAGCTATACACGTTTGGTGGTACAGTTCTATTAAAGGCATTAAGGTTTTGCAGTGGGGGTGGCATTAGGATTCAAATGCAAGGGAAATGGGAGAGATTTCAGGCAAGGTTAGGGTTCGTGACTTGAGTTTGGCGAGACTAGGGTAAGTTATTCACTTCATATGTGCGGTGGTATATGAATCACGTGCAAATTAGACTTAAAAATCTAAAATTATTTATTTTACAATTTTTAAGTTTCTTCAATGAAGTCATCGCATATATATAATTAAATATTCTTTAAAATATATATTATTATTGGCCAACACAAGATCAAATTTTTTAACATAAATTAATAAAATAAACATACAACAATTTAGTGGCTCTAAAGAGTGGACTTAGCCGACGCATCGGCTTTAGGCCGCCGCCATTTGGCTTTTTCTTGTAGTGATATATATATATATATATATATATATATATATATATATATATGAAAATGCTAACTAGTGCCTTTAGGGCATAGGTTAAGAAATCAAAAATAGAAAGTTTTTATTGAAAAGTCTTGTAATGCACTTCCTCATGATTTCTAATGCAATACTTTCAATAAAAACTTTTTATTTATTGATTTCTTAGCAAAACCCATATATATATATATATATATATATATATATATATATATATATATATATATATATATATATATATATATATATATATATATATATATATATATATATATTTATTTATTTATTTATTTATTTATTTATTTATTTATTAAGTGAGAGGAGTGTTTGTATGAGAGGGTAAGATGATTAAATTTGAATCATACAACTATACATGGATATTAGAAAAAAAAAGTTATTTAAAAATCACTTGATCACTTAAAAAAGTCACATGATTTAACCTTCATGATTGATCAAATAACAAAGATTTACTCATCTCATTGATAATAAAATCCCTCTCACTTAACATGCTTCCTATATAGGAATCAAATCACCATATTCTTAACCAGGTTAGTTTGCTTTAGGTTTCAAAAAAAATTATAAAATTAAACTAGATCAAACTAATTCATTTTTTTATATAAATTTGTATGACTAAAATAGAACCAAACTAACCTTTACATTCGTAATTATAATATAACATGATGCGAGCCAATTGTAATGGTTTTTACACACTCGCCTATTATTGTGTGATGAACACAAGGATGCGTCTCTGGTGAGCTCCCACGGTGGTTGCTGGTGTCTCCAGTAGTGGCACCTGCAAGGACTCCGATGCTTAAGTCAGTATGGGTCTAAATATGAGAGAGTATGAGAGAGAGCCCCTGTACCTAGTGGGTGTGGAGTCCTTTATATAGTGTGTTCTTTGAGGGAAATTCCGTTAGAGCTAGGTGCCACGTGGCAGGTGCGTTTGGGTGCCTAACTGCACGCGTTCCTTGTCGTTAAGTGCTTCCTATACTATGCCAGGATAGAGGAAGATCATATCCAGGATAGCAGGGGTTATGAGCCGGGGTACCCAGTTCTGTGTTAGCCAGGATAAAGAACGTGGGAGCCGACTTAGATTGTGGGTCCGAGTAACCTTTAGAACAGTTGCTCCCAAGCCGGTGATACTTAAAGAAGCATCATCGGCTTAAGAGTCTAAAAGAGGGTCCGGGATGCCCCCAAGCCGGTGATGCCTAGACACAAGCATCATTGGCTTAAGAGCTTGAAAGAGGGTCCGGGATAATGTTGCCCCCAAGTCGGTAAGGCCTTGCACTGGTAAAGGATTGTCGACTTTGGAGTCGAAAGGTTCGAGTCTTTTCATTTTTCAGACAGCTACATCGCATTTTTTGAGTGGCCGAGGCGCATTAAATGCATAATGATTCGATATTTTAATCTCTGTAGCGCTTCGAATTCCAAGAGATTTGGCGGTTGTCTTTTGAAAATATAGACTTGGGCCTGGCCCTTATATGGGTCCGTATTATTAAAGACTTTTATGCTAACTGCTTCAGTATGCTTGCCCCCACTCTGTTGTCAAGATTTTTCTCCTTTTTCTAAAAGTTCTTTTGCTTTCTACGTCTTTTTCCTCCGGCGAACACTACAACAATTGTTGTCTGTCTCAATGCTTCCTCCAACACCGGTCACTTCATATATTAAGGTAATATACTCGTTCTCATCTTCGCCTTAATTGGTTCCTGTTATGTTGCGGTTTTTTCTGTACTGTATTGTGTTTTGTTTCATCGAAGATGGACCAGCGTAGACGTGATGCTTTGTCTTCTGCTCGTGGCGGTCGTGACAACTGCCCGAGGAGGTTTGCCGCTAACAGGCTACTTCAGTCACCGGCATTGCCTCCGTCTCATCGTATTGGCGGCCGTGGTCACAGGAGTGATGCTGGTCGTGCCGGCCCTTCAGTTGGCCCCCCACATACACACGGGGGAGTAGCTTTCTTGGGTAGGGTGGATAGACGACGGTCCGTAAGAAGGACTAACGAGCGCCCTTTAACAGCTAACCCAAACCAACCCTCGCCCCTTGAGGTTGTTATCTACCCTAAGGTCCTGGAGAAATGTCGAAACCATTTGAAAGTAGTAGGAATGCCATATGGCCTGAATGAAGTTTTGGAGTATGCTAAAGCTTGGGTGCAACACCCCTACTTGATGAGGATCCCTTCCGAGCCGGGCAGTACTTCCGGAGTTAAAAGGTTGGCGCCAAGCAGTGCCAGGGTTGTGTCGCAGCTTAAACCCTAACCGGCTTCTTCTGATCCTTCTTCCGGTGTTTTTGACAAGGAGATAGGGAAGACCGTTCGTAATGTGGAGACTACTCCTAAAGCTTATCATGATGCTGTGGGTCTGGGCATAGATTAGGTAGACAAAGAGGTGGCAGGGACTCGGTCATGCCTTAACCAGGCGGCGTTGGACGCCTTGGCAAGTTGTCTTGAGCTGAGTCATGGACCTGAGATTCTTTTCGACGTGGTGGCCCCAGGGGATGACGGTCGTATATGCTTGCAGGGTCGAATATGCTTGCAGGGTCGAAAGGATAATATGGGGGTTCCTTTGGATAAAGCCAAGGCTGCGGCAGTTGAGTACTTGTACCTTGATTTCCTTCCGATGTACCTAACATTGTTTGAGCATATCAAGGTTAGGTTGCCATTGACGGAGTTCCAAGTGTCGGCCCTGAACTTCCTAAGTGTTGTGCCTTCGTAGCTGCATCCTAATTCTTGGGGCTTTATGGTGGCGTTCGAGGGTCTGTGCAGTCGAGAGGGGGTTGTTTACAGCCAGAATTTATTTCTATATTACTTTACCCCCATCCGACAAATGTACGACAGTAGGTTTTCTTCTGTCTCGTTCCGGAGTGTCTGAGGTCGGGCTTTACTAAAATTGTTTCAAAATTCTTACAAAGATTATAAGGACAAGTTTTTCTTCCTATACCCTTGCGTAGAAAGTTAGGATGCTTTTTTCATAGTTTGCGATGTAGGGGAGAATGTCGTTGAGCCTCAGTTCCCCCTGTACTGGTCGTACGACCATTATTGCCTGGACCCCGGACGATTTTTGGCCAAAAATGACGACCTGACCGCGAAGGAAGCTCTGCCCCAGGACTATTTTTTCACTTTAATAAAAAACCTGCAGGACCGCATCCCCTGTCAATGGTTGATTGGCACCACTCCTTCTGAGTATTGGGAGAATTTTGGTGTGTTTATGTGAACTTTCTGTATGTTAATTTTTGATTGTCTTTGATGCTTGTATATAACTTGACCAGGTTCTTTTTTTTTGTAGATAAGATGGTAAAGTCAAAGATGGCCGACTTCGCCTTGGCCCTCCAATAAGATAAGACGGCCAAAACAAAAGAACCACAGAGGGCCAAGGGGAAGGTTAAGGCAGTTGAAAAGACACAAGCACTTCTTCCTGCGGTTCTCGTTGCGGCCAAGGGGATAATTATCAGGGAAGCGGGGGACCGGGCTGAAACCGAGGTAACAGCTTCCATGACTAACGTCTTTAATGAAGTTACTCATGCCGACGTTGATCCTGGCATCGTTGCCTCGGCCGCTGTTTCCAAGAAGAGGCAGTGACTAACGAGATACAAGAGAAGGCCTCGCCCTCTACGAGGCGTCGGGATGATCGGCCTTCTACTTTTATGGTGGAGTTGGCAAACGGGGAAATCTTGGCCAGGAATGCGGCAGTGTTCGAAGGTCGGATTGCAAGGGATATACGTTTGATGAGGGGGGATCTGGGCGCCATACGAAACAATCTTGATGGGCTATCCTCCCTTTTTAGCTATATGTTTCGAGGTTATTCCTAGTATGTGCTAATGAGGGAGGCATTCGGCAGCCAGAACCTCCTTGATGTTTTGGCCGAGAAAGATGCAATCATATCCCGGTTGAAGGAAGCTAAGGAGGGCACACGCATGGCCAAGGAAGAGTCCGGCAGAAGAATTGTCGAGCTGGAGGAGAAGGTGCGATCCTTGAAAGGGGAGTTGGCGGGAGAGAAAGCTGAAAGGTTGCGGCTATCCCAGGTCGAATTGGATATTTGAATGAAGTTGTCTACTGCAGATACTAAATATGTTGATTTATCTACTCAGCTCCAAGCTTCTGGAAGCAAAGTCAATGATTTGCAAGCTATGGTGCGAGATTTGGAATCCGGCATGGCAGCTTCTCAAGAAAAGACCCAATCAATGCGCCAACGCTAGATCGAGTCTGTCCAGCTCTCCTTTGAGAACACTATGGAGCAAGTGCGCTTCCTCCTTCAGAGGAATATAGACCTTGCGTGTGCCTGAACGGACTACGAAGTGATTGACGATGTTTGGCACGCAAATGTAAATGGTGAAATGACGCTGGCAAATCCAACCATCCCAGCAGTTGATTCCGATGCTAAAGATGATGTCGAGGAAGATGAAGCCAGCAGAGAGAATCAGGGTGTCAGGGTCGATTTCTAGGAAAAAACAAAGAAGCAAGATGCCGCAAGGGAACTTGCAGATAGTTTCATATTGACCCCGCAGGGGACACCAACTATCACGCCTTCTGCCGAGGTGGTGATCCTAGGCGATGATCCCGAGCCTGGGAACGTCGGGGTTTTTGAAAAGGCTACCGATGCTGGAAATTGAACGATCGGGATGCCGGTTTACTTTGTATTTTTTGTTTTAAGTTTTCTTCAGGCCATGTACATATGTTAGTACATTGAATATAAATGATGAGTTTCAATGTTTTGCTTTAATGTCTCCTCTGTTGAATATAACTTAGCATATATGCTTTTCCTTACGTATACATAGATTGCTTTTCATGTCTTCGCCAAGCACTCTTACGTTTATTCGTTGCTTTTCACGCTCTCATTGGACACTTATGTTAGTTTACGCTTTTCTGCCTTTATTTTGCTTTTATACTTGAAATGAATTTCAACATATGTATTCGTTATATATATCTCTTTATCTCGGCCGTAGTGATCTTCCTACCCCGGCTGGAACGAATCCACGTACACGGGGTAGTTCGCACGGCCTTGTCTTCAATTTTAGCGATCTTCCTACCCCGGCTGGAGCGAATCCACGTACACAGGATAGTTCGCATGGCCTCGTATTCAATTTTAGCCATCTTCCTACCCTGGCTGGAGCGAATCCACGTATACGGGGTAGTTCGCATGGCTTTGTCTTCAATTTAGCGATCTTCCTACCTCGGCTAGAGCGAATCCACGTACACGGGGTAGTTTGCATGGCCTCGTCTTAAATTTTAGCGATCTTCCTATCCCGACTGGAGCGAATCCACGTATACGAGGTAGTTCACATGGCCTCGTCTTCAATTTTAGCAATCTTCCTACCCCGGCTGGAGCGAATCCATGTACACGGGGTAGTTCGCATGGCTTTGTCTTCACTTTAGTGATCTTCCTACCCCGACCGGAGCGAATCCACATACATGGGGTAGTTCGTATGGCTTCGTTCTTTGTGTCAGCTTACCCCTGTACTCAGCTTTGTATGGCAAGCAAACTCTCATTTTATTAATCTCGTGGGACCAAAAAAAATAAATTATAGAAGCCACAAGTTACCTATACTATAGACTTAAAATCAAGATCAACGTTACCCATCAGGCCTTAACTGTAGTATCGTCTAAGGTTGCCTGCATTCCACATCTGAGCTTGCGTCCGACTTTAAGGGATTCCTTGTAGCATTCCCTTGCTTTCCTCTGGTCACCCCGAAGGTTGACTACCTCCATGTTATCACCGACGAACTTTATAGCCAGATGCGAGACCGAGATAACGGCCCCTAAAGCGTTCAACGTCAGTCTGCCCAAGATTGCATTATACGAGAACTTCGCATCTACGACAATGAACCATGTGGAAATGGTTTTCGTGCATGGAGGCTTTCCAAAAGTCACGTGGAGCTTTAAGTACCCTACTGGTGTTATGTGATGTCCAGAGAATCCTATCAGGTCCTTGTTATACGACAGCAACTCGGACTCCGGTATCTTCATCTTCTGGAAAAGCTCGTAGAACATAACATTGGCAGAGCTGCCGATATCCACCAGTAGCCTATGGACCTCCTTGTTCAACATCAAAGCATTGACCACTAGAGGATCGTCATGGTTAGGCATAACGTCGACATAATTCGACTCATCAAAGGTAAAGGGTGGGAGCCTCTTCTTCACGAGGTTATCACCAGTACGAACCCCAGAAGAAGTTGCCATTACCTCTCTAGCATGTCTTTTCCTCCTGTTGTTCGACGAACCTCCACCTAAGAATCCACCTGCAATGACGTATATGATCTCATGGCTCCGTGCTGGAGAATGGGCGGGAGATTGTGTGGGCTACCAGGAAGATGGCCTTCTGGGAGACTAGCGACGTATAGCATGTACCTCGACATCGTCTTGCGATGGCTGACTTGGAGATTGGCTTCTCGCGGGACTATGTCGACGTGGTGACCCATCTCGCTGGATTTGGGAGCGCCCTCTCCTTGGGCTTCTAGATCTCTCTCTGCTGGGTGGTGAAGGGTGTCATCCTCTGTCACTACGACCCCTGTTCCACTTGACAAAGCGGTCTAGTCTCCCACGTCTGTTTTTTATTGGCCTTAGGGCTTTATTCCTTCCTCTACAAACTCCACATTGAATACCTCGTTCAAAATTCTTCCTCTAGAAGTGTTTAGCGGCGTATATTCTTCAAACCTCAGGCCCTTTTTATATAGACCTTGGTCCTCGTGACGCGACAGTTTGTCGGCTTTAGCTTGCAGGTTTCTTTTTTGTGGTTCAATCTTGACCGCCTTCACTTTACCGGCCTCCAGCACATTTTCGTAATTGATATACTTCTCGGCCTTCTTTAAAAACTCCTCCATCGACGCCGGAGGTGTTTTAGCGATCAACATGAAGAAAGGCGAGCCTAGCCTCACCCCGTCCTTGGCTAGCATTAAAACCACTCCAGGTTGTAGATTATTCGCAACTCGTGCCTCCTGGTTGAATCTGTTGATATATTCCCTCAACGACTCATCCGTACCTTGGCGAATTCTTCTTAGATCGGCTTCAGTCTTCGGCCTAACCTTGCTAGTCGCGAAGGTTGTTCAGAACTTCTACCTCATCATCGTCCACGAGTCAATGGACCTCGATTCTAGTGATTAGAACCACTTCAGCGCTACTTCCTTCAACGAGAGCAGAAACGCTCTACACGTCAACGAAGCCGACGCTCCTTTGTAAGACATTATTGACTTAAACACTGAGAGGTGATCACTAGGATCAAAAGATCCATCATACAACTCAAGGGAAGGCAGCTGCTGCAGCTGCTTTAGAACCTGCAAATTCAAGAGTCCTCAGGGAGACAGAAAGGTTGAACGAAACGAATTCATCCTCCTCGTCCACCTTCGTGGCCATGTGCGCATCATGCATCTCCAGCGCAGGTTTCAAACCAAATACAACAGACCTCTCAGTGCGGTCCTAGGTGTTCTCCGTAACCTTCTTGTTGTCTCTCTCCGCTCGGAGTTCAGCAATGATCTTCTCCTGCTCCTTCAGAGCATTTCTTTGCTACTGCAACAGTGCAGCGAGGTCTGTCATATTAACTGAGGGTGCCGGAACATCGTGCGGGTGGGGAGCCGCCTCAGGAGTGGCGGAAGTAGCTTCGCCATCCTTAGGCGATGGTGGTGAAAGCTGCAATGGCAAAGGTGCCATAGTGGACTTGCAATTCCTTGTGTTGACCATCAAGATCTTCAAAGGATGAAGAAAATGAAATGAAGAGACGAGAATCAAAAAGTGTTCCCCACAGACGGCGCCAACGTTGTGTGGTGAACACAAGGATACGTTTCCGGTGAGCTCCCAAGGTGGTTGCTGGCATCTCCAGTGGTGGCACCTGCAAGGACTCCGATGCTTAAGTCAGTATGGATTTGAATATGAGAGAGTATGAGAGAGAGCCCCTGTACCTGGTGGGTGTGGAGTCCTTTATATAGTGTGTTCTTGGATGGAAATTTTGTTAGAACTAAGTACCACGTGGCAAGTGCGTTTGGGTGCCTAACTGCACGCGTTCCTTGCCGTTAAGTGCTTCCCATATTGTGCCGGGATAGAGGAAGATCATATCCGGGATAGTAGGGGTTATGAGTTGGGTACCTAGTTATGTGTTAGCCAGGATAGAGGATGTGGGAGCCGACTTAGATTGTAGGTTTAAGTCATCTCGAGAACACCTATAATATAAATTTGAATACTTATTCTCAAACAAGAAAATTTTTAGCAGATTATATCTTTCTCATTAGTTCCCGTAACTTCTCACATATTAAATATTTCATTTACTTTTTTATTTTTCAAATATTATTGATTAAATTTAGTTAATCTTATTTTGAATTTATGTACCGAAATTTTGAATTGAATTTTACATTTGGAATCTTAACATATCATATTAAATTAAAATATATTTCTTCAATATAGTACATATTTAAAGGTTATTATATTTTTAGTAAATATCAATTTAAATTTATTTTTAAAATTTTAAATTTTAGCACACCATGTTAAAATAATAGACATAGAGACATGTCATAATTTAAATTATTTATTTCCTTATTTTTCTCTCCAATTTCAAAAACATTAAATTCTTAATTTATTCTTATTTATTAAAATAAATATTCACTATTAACATTAAAGGCATCTCTCATTATATTTTATTCTTCTTTAATATACATTATTTTAACATTATTTAATACTACTGATACTTATATATTTTTATTTTAAAATTTTACTTAAATTTAAAAGTACCCGTACTGAGAAATTTGCTATTTTTATTAGCTTATTGCTTCTTATTTTCATTGTTTTGTTTATCTTAGTTTTTCTTTAAATCCGTTTATATATTGTAATATAAATAATGTTTTTTTGTCCTATACATCACGTGAATAGGTTAAAGCGCTAAAAATAGAATTCTTTGGTCAAAATGAAAGAATTTATTATTTTGAAAAACACAAAAAAACTAATACATAAAAAATTAACGACAAAATTTATTAAAAACTTAATGCAGTGGTTAATGAATTTATAAATAAAAAAATATTAAAAATTACAGTGACATTACATCAAATATCATGATGGAAGTATGTTAATATTTTTTCACAAAAACATTTGAATTTGAATTTCTTATCCCAGAACACTTATTAATATTTTTCTAATTCTTTTTACCCCTTTACGGACATAAAAAAAGTATAATCTAGAACAGAAAAACGCATTTGATTCCGTTCTTAGTTTTTAGTTTTAAAAAATAATTTTTAAAACTTATTTTTTCAGAGAAAAGAAAACAAAAACTACTTAATACAAAGCAAATTAGCAACATTTTTTTTTTCAATAAGCAGACGAAAGAAGATAGTCCGAATAGTGGGTTGGCCCGGCCTGCTTAACTTTATTCCCAAAGTATTTTAGTTTTGATGATCCCATTGGTTCATTGTCGTTCAAAAAAAATCGTACAAGTTCATTCAACTTCAATCCATAAATAACCTTGGGCTGAAGCTGAACCGAAAGATTAAATTTTTTTATTGGGTCAGTCCAAACCCCAACCCACAAAGCCAGGATGTGTCGTTTCACGGCTCTGAATCCGACTCGCTTCCTTCCTCTGCAGAACTCTGAAACCGTAAACGTTTGGTTTATGAGGAAAAAATTAAAGCCTAAAAAAAGAAAGAAAGGAAAGTATTAGTAACACTAACTAGTAATTAGCATGCAAAGGGGTTGCCATTGTGATCAAACAAAGAAAATAACCAACATAACGGCTTCAACTGATTTTCCGGTTCCTCCTGGAAAATAACTCGCCATCCACCTGTGAGTGTGTGGTTTTCTTTTTTTCTTTTTTAACGTACAATTTATATTTTTTAATGTTATGGCAATGTTAAGTAGAATATGACCATGTGACACCAATTTGTTCTTTAAATGGTTTAGGGTTTGATCTAAGTTAGTAATGAGATTATTCTAATTGTTGTGGTTTGTGGGTTGCTAGTTGCTAGTTGCTACTATATTCAGTGCAGTTCATCTGTTATTAAACACACACTGAAACAAGGTGCACATTTGTAAACATTCCATTTCTTGGCTTTTGGTTTTTCTTTTCTCTCTTTTTTTTGTTTATTCTCTATTCGATGATTTTGATCACTTTAGCCTGTGTAGTTAAATATAGTATCACATATAGTAAATACACAAATATCTGTAAATGATGTTTTAAAAAGCGGTCTATGATCATGATTTTGGCTGCAATGTCAAGGTTTCTGGAGTCTCCGCAACCACAATTGTGGTCACATTGATGGCATTTGTCTGCGATTTCCGAAATATCAAGGACGGTGATGAAACTGCGACCGCAATTTAAAACCTTCTATGTTATGATTAATGGATAAAAGGGGTGTAGACTGTAGAGCTCTTGAGAGACACAGACTCACCCTTCTAATGTTTTTTATTTTATTTTGAAGGGGAGGCTTGATGCAACGTTTGAAATTGTCGCCATGTGACCCGAAGGTCTCACAGGTTTGAGTCATCCAAATGCAAGGTAAGGCTTCCTATTATAGACTTGCACAGTGGGCCTGACCCTTGCTTCGATCCCAAGTATAGCGGGAGCTTTATAGCACCAGGCTTCCCTTTTTTATTTGTTCTGATTCTATAGACTTACCTTGGGCACAGGAAAGGTGGAGCTTTTGCATAATTGCATATATGGATTGTGTTATTTGGTTCTCATTTTCTTAAGAATTTTGTCTTTGACAAACTCGCTCAGTTTGGGTGTTCTTTTCTGTGTATTGTGTTTTTCTATACTCTTCAAATCACATTCTCTGTTACTCACTAGTCCATTGGTCAGGCAATAGTGTGCTAGTTGGTAGAAGTAATGACTCCACTAGAGAAACATATGATCTACTTAAGCTTAGTGAGATGCATTCAGAGATTTTCAAATCATAAGAAAATGGCTTTTAATAACTGTCCGGAGTTCTGTTGCATCAAATAAATAGAGGCCTATATAAAGCATATTATTTAATGAGTATTCCATCAATATGAATCATCAAGATACATTGATGTCATTTCAACCAAAAACTTGATAAAATTCTTCAATATGAATCATCAAGATATGTTTGATCTCATTTGATATTAACGTTGCTTGATAACTCAAATTTTTTTTCCTTGTTATGATGTTTGTGCCATTTATGCCTTGTTTTGTTTTTTATCTGATGCATAAGAGATTGTTAAGATGATATAGAACTCTAAGTATCTCAATCTCATTTCAAGTCCCATTCCAAAATCATTAGGAATTCAACCATAGTGTAACCATCTCTAATAATTGATATGTGTCTTTGCTAATTTTATGCCTAATTCTGGCTACACACACAAAAATCTCTAGAACCAAAGTAAAGAGTTTGTATGACTGGGCTTTGGTTTCCTCTTCTTGACCTGCAGCCTTCTCAGAGTATGACAGGATATTTTAGTTAACTAACATTGTATGATGTGGTAATGTGACTCCTTCCTAGATGTGGCCATAACAGAAACTATGAACTAATCGATATGTTTGTTATCTTTTGGAGAGGAATCAATGTGAAAGAGACAAATGAACCAAGGTAATGCAGTGGTAAGTATAAAAGGTGTAATCATGTTTAACACTGCTTTGTGAAATTTGATTATGATCCTTTTATTAGATTCAAGGCTAATTTATTTCTCCAAGTATTGTCATATATATTTTTTGAACAAGACTATTGTTAGAATTTATGAAAACCTTGCAGAGCTCTTCATCTGAAGCATTTTTATTATTGGAAAGAAAGCTTGTGTTAGAGAATATATTCTAACCACATTCAGGGCCAACATATATACTGAAAATGTGGTTGGATAAAGTCTAATAAATTTTGTATACAAGTGATCACATGTGTTTCCTTGGTTCTTTCTTGTATCTTTGTTCTTTCGTAGCAATTGAGGATTGTTAGAAGATGCAAAACCAAACTTGGTTCTCGACTCACCAGCTTATGCTTTTAGGAAATGATCTATGACATGGTATTAGAGACTTTATGACTAAGTCAGGAGTTTCAAACCCAAAGGGCTCTTTCATGAGGGGGTGTGTTAGAGACACAGAAGGACCATCCTTGAGTCTCCACATAACAAGTTATTGGGAGAGATGATCTTTGACAAGGGTTAAAATGTTAAAGTCTTTCATAATGCTTATATTATTTGTTCAGAATCAAAACATGGAAAGATAAAAAAAGTTGAAATGCATAGCAAAGTGACAATAAGTTCTCATAGTTGACCTAAATTTTTCAATGGCTATCTCTTTCTGTCTTTCTTCACATGTGCACTCGTGTGTACTCTCATGTTTTGCTTCTAAATTCACTAAGTATGTGTTTGGGTGAGCATTTGCAAAATTGATTTTGAATGAAATTAATTTTGCAAAATTGATTGTGGTTAAATTTGATTTTGAAGTAAAGTGATTTATGTTTGGATGTTTTTATCTTGAAAGCAAGTTTAATGTAAAACTTAGTGTAAATTTTTCAACCTAATGCAAAAGCTACTTTTTATCACTTCTAGTTAAACCAAGGTTTGGAGGCAAAATAAATTTGGCCTAACAATACCAGGCTTTCTTTCTCTTGGTGTCAACATAGGAATAGGAGCAGTTTGTATCTTTACTAAAATCATGTTTGATAGGAGGCAAAATCAATTCTGATACTTCCTACCATGAAACCAAACATGCACTAATTGATCATATCTGGAAATAAAGGAGAATATCTGATAGTCAAACATGCTTAATCTGATCAATCAATATGGTTCATCATATTCAGTTGGACTTGTGGTAGCATTGCTAAGGAGGGTATCAGCTGATTTTTAAAAAATCATGCTATATCATCCATGAACTATGATGTTGTATCTCTATGTGGCCCATTTTGGAGATATAAATTGAAATCATTTTTGGGTTGTCATGCGGATCATGCATTTAAGTTGAATTGGAATCCGGACGGCCCACAATGCTTTATGGCACAACCGATAATTTTAGCTCCTTGAAGACTTTTTTCTCTGGCATTAAGCACTGCCCTAGTGCCCTACTATAAATAGTCTCTCAAGTGAGAGAGGTAGGTCTTAGACTCTAGTGCCGTCTCTGAAGTATTGGTGGCCGAGCGGTGATCAAAAATCTTTTGATAGCCAAAGGATTGAGGTAACTAAAATGTTTCTTTTACTTAATCTGTTTTATCAAGAGGATTGGGTGCTTTCTTCTTTATGCTTATAGAGACCACAACCATTCTTTACCTTTCTCAAAAGAAAGATCTGGAGATCTGATGTTATTTTATATTGATGATATTCTTCATCTCAAATAGGTACATTCTGTGAATCTCATGAATATCACACTTTCTCAATTTGTACCATAAATATTTGAATCAGCAAAAATATACATTTCAACATATTTACTACTTTTGTTCCCCATGTGTGTATCTGCATTCTTGAAAAAGGGAGTTTGACATCATGATGTCTGTTTATCAATGCCATAGGAAAGTCTAGAGAAATTTTTCTCATTTCAAAATTTTTGAATTTTTACTGTTTGTGGGTCATGTCATTGTATGAAATGTTTACAATCAATCTGGAATTTATCCTATCTTTACCTTTTGTTACATATAGCATCATCTGCTTCTTTTTTGGGTGACACAATTCATTTATACTATATCTTCATCATTTGTATGCTAGTCTTGATCAGGTGCCTTGGTTGTCTGCTTATTTGATTCTATTGAATCTATCTGTATTTATTTATCAAATCTTAATTCAAATCAAGAATCGCTAAGCTAATTTTTGAATTGTAAATTGTATCGAACTGTAAGATTCAAAGACAATGTAAAATAGCTTGAAATATATCATATAAGTGATGTATAGTACTCAATGTAATAATTTTAAACTAGAAATTGATAAGAACAACTAGAAATGTTAAAAGTGGACCAATCAAACACAGCACAGAACAAGTGAGTGTGAAACCCTTGTTTCAAAAGAATGAAAACAAGGAAATTTATGTGCATCTGTACTGTTTTTTGTATTTTGATGCTGTTCAAACAAATGGCTACACTGCTATGATTTCTTTTAAAAATGGAAAACTTAGTGCTAGTTTTACAATTTTTAGGGAGGTTTTCTAAAAACCTGGATCAGTATTGTTCACTCTAGAAGATGAACGAGCAGACTGAAGGATTAGGCTCTTCAACTCCAGCAGATGTTCCAATGAAACGGAAACGTGGCCGACCACGCAAAGTAGTTAGTGGAGTTCAGGGGACGAACATACCTGTAATGCCTGACTCTTCTAATAAGTTAAATTCTAGCCAAACAGTAGGTACAACTGATGTTTGTGATGATGGAATGCTGGGGAAGGAGGTCGCTTGTGTCATTGAAGGCACTTTCAATGGTGGATATCTTGTTAATGTTCAGGTGGCAGCTGATACTTATTTAAGAGGTGTTGTTTTTCTACCAGAGCCAGTTGTTCCTGTTACTGCAGAAAGTGATGTCACTGCACAAGTTAGGATGATAGAAAGGACAGAGATTCCGATTCCAGTTCCAGTTCGTAACCCAGAGACTCAGATACATAGTTCTGTTCCTTTGTCAGGACAGTGTAACAAGCAACCTTTTGAGGCTGAACTGCAGGTGCCCATGTCTGTAGACCCAGTTCTCCCAACTGAGCTCCATTCCGGCATCTCAGTTTCACTTGAGAACCAATCTGCCCCTGTTGTGGCACTGGCACCCATGTCTGACTTGCCAAAGATTGACTCTTCTATTTCCACTGGTGGAATAGTGCCAAAGGGAATGTCAAAGCCTGGACCTGAATGTCAGGCTGCCTCTGTCATGTCAGACCTTGAGGGTGACAAAACTGTCACACAAGATGAACCATTGCATGATGTTGATGCCTCCAGACAGGCAAAAGAATCCAGTGTTGATGGAGGAGCAACAGAAGATTCTCAGAAAACTTCTGAACCCATCAATTTAGTTCCAACAGTTGAAAACATCACAACTGGACAGCAGTCTATGCCTTCTGTGTATAAGCTGAATGAGTTGATTCGTGGAGAACCAAACCAATCAATTATTAAAATCAACCAAATCCCTGCATCTGCTGAGCATGAATCCATGCCATCTGAACATATTGTGGCACCCTTAGCTGACTTGCCGAAGCTTGACTCTTCTATTTCCACTGGAGGAATAATGCCAAAGGGAATGTCAAAGCCTGGACCTGAAAGTCAGCCTGCCTCTATCATGTCAGAGTTTGAGGGTGACAGAACTGTCATTCAAATTAAAACATTGCATGATGTTGATGCTTCCAGACAGGCAAAAGAATACAATGCTGATGTAGGAGCAACAAAAGACTCTCAGAAAACTTCTGAACCCACCAACTTAATTCCAACAGTTGAGAACACTGAGAAGGAGCTCGCAACTGGACAGCAGTCTATGCCTTCTGTGTATAAGCTGACTGAGTTGATTCCTGATCAACCAAAGCGCTCAATTATTGAAATCAACCAAATCCCCGTATCTACTGAGCATGAATCCATGCCATCTGAACATATTAGTAATACTGTCGATAATTTTGTGCAGAAGCAGGGCTCTCCAGAAACAGGTACACAAGAAGGTGCTAAAACCAAGCTTGTCATTGAGACTATAACCAAAGCTGACACTGCAAACTCAAAAGGAGGACCAAGTACTGATATTGCAAACATTCCTGATGTGGGATCAAACCATGCACTGGAGTTCAGCCACCCTTCAATACTGTATGATAGAAAGCCTGTTCCTTCTGAGTCCAAGCTTTTGTCTGAAGGATCTGATTTCCAGGAGATGAGTGATCCCCAGAACTGTAGCTCGTTTGGTGCTATTAATGTGGATGCCAATCAACCTACTCAAGTTTTGGCTACTTCGTTGGAATCTGAAAACCCAATTGGAACAGATGCTTCTTGAACGATAAAGTTGGAAAAGATGGAGAAGGAAGTCTGATATGATTAGACTCTCGGTCTGAGCATTAACTGGCAATGGTTATGGTAGTCACTTGATATGACTGTTATTGGAATGGAGTAGACATTCAGATTTTAAAGTCTCTTATTCTCCATAACGATCATACTTCATGGTTTTTTAGAGTATTGTTCCGTACTTATGTTTGGATGGAACTGTTTGATGAGTTTCTTTTTAATAATATTCTCCGTTATACATAGGAAAAACTCTCCCCTAAGTTTACTGTTCGTACATTTTAACCTGAGATTTCCGATGGAGAAACAAAAAATAAATCAGTGAATTTGGGTTGGGGTTACTGTTTTTGATTATTGACCGACATGTGCAAGAGTGCAACCTATTTGTTAAGTATGATCGTTATGGAACTGGAAATGTTTTGTTATCCAAAAGTTGGGTGATAACTTCATTAATATAATCTATCCTAAGTTCGGGTAGATTAGTCATATATCTCCGGAGGTTAACACCATCCTACCTGATGCCTAATCGAAAGAAAAAGATTTCTTGCCCCTACTCCTAATTATAGCATTTATACCATCTTTGCGTGATGAGACCTGTCCTGGATGGAGAAGCAGAGAGAGTTAAGTGTGGAAGGAAATACAATCAAATGCAGTCCTAAAAAGAACTGCACTAAAATAGTTTATGAATCAAAGGATGCGATTTTAAATATATATATATATATATATATAGAGAGAGAGAGAGAGAGAGAGAGAGAGAGAGAGAGAATCTGTTGATACCAAGTATTAAAGTTAATCAAATTATACATTCAATAACTTTTTGTATAATACAAATTTAATTAATCTAACCGTTGATTTCGATGTTCTTATTAATTAAACTAAGTATACAAAATTTCATATAATTTCAAAATTATTTAGTAGTTTATCACATCATTTTATTTTGTGTGTGCGTGTATATATATATAGAGAGAGAGAGAGAGAAGATCCATTAACTCTAGGTGTCAAAGTTAATCAAATTATGTCTTCAATAAATTTTTGTAAAATGAAATTTTAACCAATCCAACCATTGAATTCAATATTCTTATTAATTAGATTAAGTATAGAAAATTTCATACAATTTTAAAATCATTTAGTAGTTCATCACATCATTTTATTTTAACGTATAATATGATATTAAAATATATATAAATAGTCACGGTTAGACAATACATGTGAAAATTCTAAATTATGTAGAATTTAATATATATGATCATGAAGATAATATCACATAATTCAACGGTTAGATTAGTTAAATTTGTATTCTACAAAAAGCTATTGAAGGTGTAATTTAACTAATTTTAACATTTTGTGTCAACATATCCTAACTCATATATATATATATATATATATAGAATGTTACAGTTTTTATAGATGGGATTTTTCTGTAATTACGCAAAAGATGTAGACAATTACGATTCGAGGTGTGATTGTTTGAATGCTTTTGCTTTTAGTAGGCATAAAAGCTCTATTTTAGTTGAAGAGGATCAAAGTCATTAAACTATACTTCAAAGTTCAAACACAAAGGTGCTTTTGTCTTTTATTTTCTTAAAAAAAAATTCATTTCGATCCCAATTGTTAAAATAAAACATGTGAATAACAAAAGAGATAGAATGTAGTGTTTTATTTTTTATTTATTTCTACCAAAAAGGGCTTTGGTGCAGATGCAAACTATGCTCAAGACAATTTCAACCTAGTCCAACCACCCAAAAGGATAAAGATACTTCAAGAAAATCGTGTGTGGAGGGGCGGGGGGGGTTGTGTCTTTTTCAACTGGGCATGCCAAGCAACGAAAGCATTTAGCCTGTGCAGCTAACCTAGCTGGTTATTTCAGGCAAGAACAAACAAAGCAGAGAATTGTGGTTGAAACAAATTAGCTGTAGGCCTCCTCATTTTACTAAAAGGTGAAGGCTTAATTTACTTCTCTTCCTTCTTAGCCTCACCCATCAACCCAAAAATGTGAGATGCAGTTTCATTTGTTGAAGAGATAATTTGGATAATTTCTCGATAAATATTTATAGAAGAAAAAAATGAATGAAATAAAGAGGTAAAATAAATCACACTTCTCACATAAGTTATACATCTCAACTTTTTTAGAAACTCTCTCATCTCATTTGACTATTTCATGAGCACTTGTAATAAAGTTGTAGATTCCCATTTTTAACGCATATGTTGACTCCTTTTTCACTAATCTCAATTGAAAAGATCCTATATGTTAGAAGTTAATTAAAATTGGACCTAATAAATATTTACCCTATAAATTATCTAAATTTAATGCACAATTTCAAAATCTTATAATTTACACATTTCTAGCTTTAAAAGTACAAGTATAAATCCTTAAATATTCAGAAAATTGTAAATGATCTATATATATACACATCCTTATAATTTACACGTTTCTAACTTTAAAACTGTAATTACAAATCCTTAAACATAGCTAAATACGCTATGCATTCTAAGTCTCTAAGGATAGGATTGATTTTACACTAGATGTACTCCTAAAGCTACACATGATACACATGTTGAATTATTATCATATTTAGTTATTTACATAAGTGATCCCCCCTCAAAAAGAAAAAGATTCTTTTTTTTATACGTACAAACAATTTTTTTTTCACATGCATCCTTTGTAAGAGACAATCCTATGTCAATCGCTAGATTAGACACCTCATTCATATTGTTACTAAACCCATGTTGATTAACAAAAAGAGAGAGCATACATAAATCCTTCATATGAAAAGGCACCAAGTCACACTTGCGTGTAATTACTAACATTTTGCCGTTGTGAATGTGCGATAAAATAACCACAAATGAAAATATCTTTAACAAGTATATTAACATTAACTAGAGCAGAAAATAACAGTATGTTATCACTTTTAGTAGTCTAAAATCTAAAATAAACTTTACCCGTATCAACTGTTTTATATCTTACGAAATAAAACAAAAAGTTCTTTATATAATAAATTCAATCTAAATTTCTTTAAGTTATATTGAATCATATTTAAATTCATAATCAAAGTAATTATTATATTATAATAATAAATTAAACTTTAGAATCATATGAAATAATTTAACCTACGACACCTAACTAATATAATCTAAAACCTAACGACATGACAATCTACCACATGATGAATAGTCCAAACATCACAAAATCACTGAATAAATAATAGATATTACTTTAGTAGTCCAAAATCAAAAATAAAGTTTACTAATATCATCTATGTTATAGCTGCAAAATATTTTATCTATCAAAAGAAACCAATGCTCAATTAAAAAACCTATTAAGATCAGATTAAACGTTTGTGTCAAATTTTGTAAAACCCATCCAATCTAATCTTTAAAAAATTCCTAACAAAATGACAATTTACCAACGGCTGAATATCAAAGTAACATCGTAAAACCATATCAATGCATAACAGAGATCATTTCATAAAACAAGTATTCAGCAAGCAACTTTTATGGATACAAAAGACGGTTCCGATAAAATTTAATGTTATTAAGCAATCAAGGGGAAAAAGGAAAAAAGCAGAGTCGGGTCTCCACGAGACTAAGAAGAGATACGCAACTCGATAAGTATCATAAGATTACAAAAGAAAAGGAATAGACTTCTCAACTATATCCTATTTGCTGCTTGCTGAGGTGGTTGGTAACTAGGATACCCCGGATAACTGCCATACATGTTGGGATCCTGTCCAGCAGGAGCATAACCATAATTTTCATAACCCTGAGCATATCCATAATATCCAGCAGCACCATTCCACTGGTTTGGATCTGGCTGAGCCTGAGAAACATAGCATCCAAAGTCATTAAAAAGAATCGGAAAGACATTGATGTCAAGTAAACGCAGAGATAAAACACTATATAATTACCTGTTTGTTTGAAGGACTGCGGCCCCATGAAAGACGGACGTTTTGTCCACCTAATAGCGTCCCATTCAACATCCGAAGTGCCTCTTCGGCACAGCTCCTGATGCATGAAACATCAAGGCACAATCAGAGAGAGCTGCCTAGACTAGAAAATGCTATCACACAAGGTGAATGCTTGATATAGGAGAGGTTATATTACCTGTCTGCAAATTGGACAAACCCACATCGCTTGCCTGCTGGAATCTTCACATGAACTAATTCTCCATACTGGCTGAAAACTTGCCTCAGATGATCATCAGTGACATTAGGATCCAAATTGCCAACAAAAATCTGCAATTAAGATTCAAGTCACAAACATGTTGGAAAAAAAGCAGTTTCTATATTGCAAAGAAGTACGCACAGTTGTATTATTTGGATCATTCTCGTTCTGTGTGCCTTGAGGTTGAGAATTCTGATATGAAGCTGCATGTTCAAAATAGAAGTGAAGGAAAAAGATGAATTATGTAAACACGAGGAAGCAATTCATGGAAAAAAACCACCAAGAACAAGGTAAAAACAAAACAGAGAAAATATATACCAAATAATATTGTAATAATTAAAGGTGCAACTTATTGATAAAAGAACAAAAAGATTCTATGTATGTGCGATTTATAGCATGCAAATATTTAGTGTGCAATCTCAGGAGCAACAAAATTAACAGTGCCTAACTTTCCAGGCACCACAGATCTTCAAATAAGATAAATATACACAACAATAGAAATGAAGTCTTAACTCTTAAGTACACAATAAATAAACCCATCACTTAACAAGAGCATATACAGATAACAAGATAGAGAGCAAAGTTGTAAAGCAACAACTTGGTCAGTGCCATACATGCACCACATATCTTCAGATAAGTAGTTGGACACTACTCACCAGTATAAATGAAATCAGTAGAAAATTTAATCGTGCATTTAGATAAATTAGAGTAAATTCAACAAAGATAGTTGTCATATAGTGACAATGGCAGAATATTGGGCACAATTACAATTAAAGATATAGGTAAGCAGCAAATATCTAATCTAGAAGGCCAAGCACGACAACTAAGATAAATATACTGGTCCAGGCAAGCAAAAAATATCTAATCTAAAATGACAAGCAAAAAGGAAGAAGGAAGTGAAAACGGCATAGAAGCAGAATGAATAACATATATATCACATATTATGCACAAGCAAAGCCTATACATTCAACCTTGAACTTGATCATCTTTGCAATCCTATATCTAAAATTTTTTAGAACTTGAATCAATAACAAGAGGTTGAAAGACCATGCTACCTGAAAGGAATGAGCAATATAAAGTAAATTACAACTTCAATTGCATGGCATTGCGCTTAAAAATTGGGAACAACTGAATGGGAACAGAACCTAATCATCATGAAAAAAATGAAACCACACGATTACACAAACATAACCAGCCAGCAGAAGTGTAGTTCCTGGAAAATCAAAGTAATAAACACTGGCACTCAACATTTTTTTCCTCATGGACTAGAGATTGGAAACTGAAATTAAAAGGCATCTGATAGAACAGAAGAAATTACTACACATAAATAAGATCTTCTTTGGCACAAGGGAATGCTAAAAAGGAAAGTCAAAGATGTAGTTCTTATGAGAAACTAACAGGAGTAAATTAAAGGAGCAAAGATTAAAAATGGGGGACTGAAAAATAAGTAACCGCAATTGTAATTTGAGTAAAAACTCAACCAACAAACGGAATGAAAAGAACTCGAAATTGTAGGCGAAAAAGAAAATGCCACAAAAAATAACGGGCAAAACATAAACGGATAACTGACCTAAGCAAGGACATGCACTAAAATGGTAACCATTTCAGCTGAAATCAGTTCCAGGCTCCGGGATGACAGAGCCTCTTGACACCCTGCTTTGAGACAATAGGAGTTCTATAAGATTTTATTATTATATATAATTTATTTATCCCAAATTTTTAAAGGAAATTACAGGAAGAAATGTGTTTGGACTGCAAATCTTCAAGTGTGTAACTGAAAAGAATCTTAACTTAATAAAATTTAGCATACACCACAAAAGATATTCGAGACATACAGCCTTAAATTCAACCAGTATCACTCATATAATGGAGACAGCTCAATCTTCCCCCATACAGCATACGAAAGAGATATTTGCAGCAAAAAGAATAAATTGCATGAAGAAAAAGATGAACCTTTTGGTTGAGTGGCAGGGGTTTTATTAGTGGCTGGTCCAATCCTCATGGGTCTTGAGGAGCAAAGAACCCCTTGCATCTCAGTCATCACCCTCACTTGCTCGCTCTCATCTCCGAACCTTACAAAGCCGTACCCCTTGGTCCGGCCAGTTAGCCTATCAATAACAACTTTTGCACCCTTCACCGAGTTATAACGAGCCCTAAATGTCTCTTGAAGGAGGTAATCAGTAACATCTGCAGCCAAGTCACCAACAAATACGGTGTAATCCGGAGAATCGTCATGGCGTCTCTCGCCAGCACTAAAAGTGGCCCAATTCAACCTGAAACTCTGCCCCCCATTTGGCATAATAGCCCCATTATACGTTTGAAGAATTCTCTCAGCTCCTGCACGACTATTAAACTCAATAAACCCATAACCTTCTGATTGACTAGTTTGCTTATTTCGAATCACTTTGACAGATGTAACCTACAATCCAACAAAACCCACACTTTAGTATCACTTTGACTAACATGTTTAATTGTTAGTTTGAATTTTATAAAGGAACGCAAAAAAAAATCTTATTCAACTTTGTCGAACTTCGTCCAAAAAATAAGTAACATAAATAAGTGCAAAATTCAACCTACAATGCGACAAACCCACAATTTAGACTCACAACAGAACTCTCTTACAAATACAAAATCCAAACTAACAAGTACACATGTTTAAAAAACGTAGAAAAGACCTAAATTCCCGTGACAAAAAATCCTATTCAACTTTTTCAAAATAACACAAATCATTACAAAATTCAACCTACAATCCCACAAACTTCACACTTTAGTATAACCACAGAAAACTCCTAGGTCTAAGTCAATACAAGTTTCACATTAACAAGTACAAATGTTTAAAAAACCTAGAAAGGACCTAAATTCATGTGACAGAAAACCCTATTCAACCTTTTCAAAAAATAACATAAATCAAAACAAAATTCAACCTATGATTACACAAACCCCACACTTCAGTATCACAACAGAACACTCTTGTGTCTAAACGAATTAGATTCAAGCACACAAGTTTAAAAAATCTAAAAGGGACCGAAATTCATGTAGCCAAAAAAGCCTATTCAACTCTGTAAAAAATAAATAACACAGATCACCGTCAAATCAGGGAAACACAAGGGTTATACCTCGCCAGTATGAGCAAAGCACGTGTAGAGATAGTTCTCGTCCATCCAGTACTGCAAGTCGCCGATCCAGAGGGTTCGGACCTCGTCGGCACTGGCAGGCTGCTGCGGCGCCGGCGCCTGGGCGGAGGGGGCCCACATAGGCGGCGGCGCCTGAGGCTGCGGCGGCATCATGACGTAGGGCTGCTGCTGCGGTGGCTGCTGCTGGTACTGTTGCGGCGGCTGTTGCCCCATGCTGGGAGGAGCCATGCCGGGTCCTGGCTGCATCATCTCGCCCACCGAATCTGAAAATTCTAGAGAGAGAAAGAGAGCGAGAGTGAAGGCGGCGAACAAAGAGAGAGAAAGAACGCGTGTCTCGATACCCTTTAAAGAAGACTCAAACCCTAACCCTAAAAAGGGTAGGTAAGGTATGGTAAGGTGCGTGGTGAGCGGTGGTATGACATGATATGGAATGGAATGGGTGAATGATATCGTGATGGCGTGATGGGCATTAAGCTTTTTTTTGTTAATAATGAATAGATTGATTGATTTTTATCGTTTCGTGATTCGGTGTGCCACTCTGATTGGCTAGTTGTCCAAAACGACACATGTTTTCTGTACGCGTGTAATTGATTGATGTCATGATTCCCCTTCCTTAACGTAAACGTATTTCGAGTTTGGTTTCTTTTAGGTAAATAATATTTTTTTTTTTAACTATGATATAAGCTATTCACCAATTTTATTGATAACTAATTTCTGTTAAAAATCTCATATAGTTATTATTAGTGAAATCTTTTCTCCCAACCACATTTTTACTATTCATAAGTTTCGAACCTGAAACCTTAGGCCTCGTTTGGGGTGGTTGCGAGTTTTTGATTTTTGTTTTTCAAATGCAATTTTCGAAACAAAACACATTTGACTAAAATAGAGCTGAAATGGTTTTTAACTCAATTTCAAAATACTTTTATATTCATTTTCAAAACCAAGAAAAAAGGATTTGTGAATTTGGTTTTTGGTTTTTAAAAAAAAATACACATCATTATATTTGACAATAGTCTTTCTTGCCATCACCACCATTACAACCACCACCATTGTCACTACCATTGTCACCACCACTACTACTGTTGCCGCCATCTCCACAGCCACCATCACCACCATCACCTCTGCTACCACCACCACTACGACCACCGGCACCACCATCACTGCTGTCACAACTACCACGATCACTGGCATTGCCACCACCATCACCGCTGCCACAACTACCACCCCTCACTATTGCCACAACTACCACAACCACCAGCATCGCCTCCACCATCACAAGCTTCATCACCACTACCATCGTCGCCGCCACCACCACCACCACCACTGCTGCTGCCACCACCACAAGCAATGTCACCACCACCACTGACTCTGCCACCACCATCACCAGTGGCACCACCACTATCACCACCGGTACCGCCACAACCACCGCAGTCGGCACCGCCACAACCGTTACCGTCGGCATTACCACCGCCGCCACCATCATTGTTGTCGTCACCACTACCACTGTCATCACCACACAAACATATTCTTAAACCAATTTTAACAGAATAAGAAATTTCAAAGTGAATTTATTTTGAAACCAAAATTCGAAAAAAAAACTAAAACCAATTTTTAAAAACTAAAAACTGATTGTAATTTTTGAAATTTTCAAAACTCACAACCAAAACCCACCCCAAACGGGCCTTTATTTAAGGGATTTAGATCCAGTACCACTTAGATCAACAACATATTGGTAAGTAAAATAATAATTATTTGATTTAATGGTAAAAATAAATTTTAATTTAATTTAAATATAATATTAAATTTGATTAAATCTGTATAATCAAAATTAATTTTTGTTTTGATTCATTATCCTTCAAGAGAAGGGAGTCTAAAGCGAGTGAAGTCTCAACCCAAATACACATATGTTGGTCTTGACGAACCCCAAAATTAGCAAGAAAATTAGCTACACTATTAGCCTCTCTCCCAATATGAGAAATGGACACTTCCCAGCATCTCCACAACAGCTCCAATGCCATCAACACCAAAGTAGCATGCTTGTGGCAAGGGGGACAAATGCCTAAATTAAAAACTTGAACTAAATACAAGTTATCCATTTCACAAATAACATGACGAAAACCTCTATCCCAAGCAAGAGTTGACCCATGAATGAATGCCAACAATTATGATTTGTCCATGTTACCAACTGCATCAAAGAAAGAGAAACCAATCATCCAGGAAGAACGATGATCATGGATGGCTCCATTAGCACCAATACGATTGGAAGATGGAAAAAAAACTACCATCCACGTTAAGCTTGCAATACGCTTCCATGGGAGGACACCAACGAGGAATAAGGAGAGGAGAGGTTGGAGTCTTACCTTGTTCTTTTAGGTCCAGAACAATGTCATCATGGAGGATTTGAATGCTTCTTATAATGTGGTGAATGGGCCAACCCTCCTTTTTAATGACATGATTATTTTTCCAACACCAAATCCACTAGATGGAAGCCGTAAAAAGGAAACCATAAGAAGAGTTAAGCTGGTGTTTCAATTAAACAAAAGGATTGCTAGTCAGAAAAGAAGGTCTAGCAAGGAACATAAGACGAATCCAAACCTCCTTCGCATGGGGGCAATCACGAAGACAATGAAGAACATCCTCCGTGTGATGAGAGCAAGTATGACAAGCTGTTGAGAAGGAAAGATTCCTTCTAAACCGAAAATCATTTGTGGGAAGGAATCATGACAAATCAACCAAATCATAAGCCTAATCTTTTTTGAAATGTGCAGTCTCTAGACCCACCAAAACGCATAATGAATAGTGGAAGTAACATGCTTAGAAGCAAACCACATGTAGGTTGAGGAAGCTGAAAACTCACCGCTATTAGAATTGGACCAAGTTTAGGTGTCCCGTAAGGAAGTATTCAGCCTACAGCCAACAGAATTCAAGAGCCTAGCAAAATTATTTGGAATCCACTTGCTGATTCTATTAAAATTCCACATGTCATTAACTATAATATCCTTTAAGCAAATATGCAAATTCCCAACATGAACAAAAAGGACCGAATGGCAAAGAAAACTTGATTTCAACCAATCCCTATACCAAATAAAAGTCTCACTATTACCTAAACGAAATTGGAACCCATCCAACAATTTATCTCTAGCTTTTAAAATTACTCCCTACACATAAGAGGAATCTAGGGTACTAAAGACACTAAATAAAGTTGTGTTTTGAAGATACCTTAGGGAAATTACATAAGCCCATAAGGTATCCTTCTTAGTGGCCAAACTCCACACTAGCTTGCCCAACAAAGAGATATTCATATCCTGAGCACAACGGACTCCCAACCCACCAAAATTCTTAGGTAAGTAGACCGTCCTCCAATTAACAAGGTTCCAACCATACTTATCACTAGAGGAAGACCAAAGAAAATTATGGATAATCTTTTCAATTCATAACACACATTCTTTGGAAATAACAAGAACTACATGGAATAGATTAAGAGAGATGATAACACAGACTTTATTAAGCAAAGCCTTCCAACAAGGTTAAGCAGCTTACTATTCCAAAAAGCCAGCCTCCGATGAACCTTCTCCAAAATGGAGTTGAAATAATCCTTCGTAATTCTGCCTTTGAGCAAAGGAAAACCAAGGTAATTCCCAAGGTCTAAGACATCCTTAAACAAGCAAAAAGATATAAATTTATGGATGTCAATTATACTAACTCCAAAAAAGCTCATAAACTTGGACTTTTGGAGGTTCACCTTTAACACATACTCCAAGCAAAAGGTTTTCAGCAAGAAAGAAATAAGACAAATTTGAGAATCCTTCGCCCTGCAAAATAAAAGTGCATCATTTGCAAATAAAAAGGTGAGAGATACCCGGACCACCTTTAGAAATAGCAGTAGGGTGCCACACACCATCCTCCATCAATTTTTGAATATACAACGATAATTTCTCCATGCACATAACAAAATGGTATAGAGAGAAAGAGTCCCCCTGTCTCAGGGCCCGAGTCAGAGTAAAACTATCTGTCTTTGCCCCATTCCAAATAAGAGATAAAGATGTTAATTTAACACTCCACATGATAAGGGAGATAATGATGGATGGGAATCCAAAATCCTTCACGACACCTTCAAGAAAATCCCACTTTACTCTGTCATAGGCTTTCTCTAAATCAATCTTAAAAGTTGTAAAACCTTTCTTGGGCCTAGAACAATGCATGAAATGAACAATCTCTTAGGCAAGAATCGCATTATCAGTAGTACCTCTCCCAGGAATAAAATTACTCAGGAGCTGCCTAATGATATCCTTTAAGAAAGGGTAGAGTTTGTTGACAATGACCTTTTGAAATTATTTTGTAATGGATATTGCAAAGACTAATTGGTTTGAAGTCCTTGAATTATTGTGGATGATCAATCTTTAGGATAAGAACAATAAAGGTCTCCACCAACTTGCTTTTAGAGAACCCATTACGAAAAGCATCATGACCCAAGCGCCACACATCATTTTGGACAAAATCCCAGTATTTCTTAAAAAAGAAAGGTTGAAATCCATCGGGACCTGGGGCTTTATAAGATTTCATACTCATCAAGGCTGTTTTCACCTCCTCCTTGGTAACAGGGGTAGTCAGAGCAGATTTGGCAACTTCACTCAAAGTGGGGTGGTGAGTAATATGCAAAGTAACCTTAGAGCAAGAAAAAGGAAGGCAAAAAAGATTATAAAAATACTTCAAAGCCTCCCTCTTCAAGGTCTCCGCATCATTACACCAAATACCATTTTCTAACATCAAGGTATGAATGGTGTTTCTCCTCCTTCTAACAATTGTTTGAGTGTAAAAAAATCTCGTATTTCTATCACCAAATTTTCTAGATTTTTGGAACCATAAAAGCTCTTCCTACTTAAGAACTTCATGGAGCCAAATTGAAGTATAGCTTATGGGGTAAGGATATTAAAAGAAGGATTAAAATCCATCTCCTTCTAAATACCCCTGATCCTAGCCTCAATTCTTTGTTTCTTGAGTAAAATGTTACCAAAAACATTTTTATTAAAAAGTTAAGACTGGGATTTTACCTCTTCTAACTTATGATGCACAATCAAAGATTTATCAGGCTAAGATTTCCTTATAACATCTTGGTAATCAGGATGACGAGTCCAAGCAGCAACAAATCTCCAAGGTCGATCAATCCCATTCAGATCACACTCACCCAAGTAAAGCAAAATAGGACAATGATCAGAGTAAACCCTGTAAAGATTAGTGGCATGAGCTTTAGGGAAAGCATTTCGCCAAGGAAAATCTGCCAAAACCCTATCCAACTTCTTTGCAATACTAAACCCCTCACTTTCTCTACGGAACCAAGTGTATTTAGTTCCCTCTGCTTCAATCTCCACCATTCAGCAGGAATCAATAACATCAAGAAACTCGCTAGCTCTAGTCACATAGAAATTACCTCCCCGGACCTCGAACGAAAGAGTAATTTCATTAAAATCACCAAGCATCATCCACGGAGGAGAAATGAAGCCTTTGAGAAACTTCAAATGCTCCCACAGAAGGCTCTATGATAAAAAAAAAAAAAAAAGGGCAAGCATAGATAGTGAAACAAACCCAAGAGCAATTGCCCTTATAGATATTAACCGTGAGAACCTAAAGGTGATTATCCATTAAGGAACTTTGAAAATGTTGGCTCTTTTTAACTAGGATCCAAATTCCCCACATATGCATCGACCTCTTGGATAGCACACTCTTCAAAACCAAGCTTAAGCTAGAAATTCTTAGCTCTACTAAAACTACAGTGAGGTTCATATAAACAAATCACCTCATGTTGGAATTATAGAACAATATTCATCGAATATCTTCGGCCATGAGCATTCACGGCACCTCTAATATTCTCATATAGCAAGTTGAAGTTTTCACTATCCATAACTAATTGAGAGAGGAAAAGAAATAGGGGTGTCACCCTATTGAGGTCCAGGATCAGTTTCTTGGGAAGAAACCCCCATCTGGACATCCATACTCTCCTTTGAAGGAAAAACCTAAGGCTAAGGCTACCCCTAACTTGCAGTAACCATAGAGGCAAAAGAAGATTCGCCAATCTTCACCATATTCTTCATTTTGACAATGGAAGGAAAATTGACCTCCTTACGTTGAGTTTTATGAGTCCTACATAATTAGGTTAACACACCCTTCCCTTAATTGATTGGAACTTCTTTTGGCACCTTTAAAGAAGGCTGACCATGATTCTCATGCACCTTAGTAACATTTGCACATGAAGGAAAAAACCCATCCTTACACAACCTTTTTTGTTCTGGATCCTATGCATACACATTATACCTTAGTACACATTATACTGTGCACATTGTACAAAATTAATTTGAATTTGATTAGATAATTTATTTTATATTTTTACTTTTAGACATAGCTTTTTGTATACAGTAGTAAGGTTAAAACTTAGAACTTTGTACATATTACTCACATCTAATGATAATCCTCTCTCATATATAAACTGGAGAAAAAGAGATGTAACATCCTCACTTTTAATTATTGAATTATTTTTTATTTATTATGTATTTAATTATGAAAAATCAGGAAAAAATCTCAAATTTTGATTCTCACAATTAAACTTAGAATGTTGAAAGTTATGTAATCGTGATTTTTAATAATTTTTCCAAGTCGAAACCTGGAAAAATTTAAAAATAACGGTTTTGCCCTTATTTCTCCATATTAAGGGCTAACATGATAAAAAAATCAATTGATATTAAAATGTCAATTTGAGCTTAAAATCATGTCATATATTAAAATATAATTTTAAAATTTTCTATAAATTTTTTGGAATTTCGGTATAAAATGATCAAAATGTCCCTAGGTGTTAGATAAATCAAACTAGTATTAGTTTGACATCCAAAAATGGTGAAAATAATATTTTTAGTACATTTCCAGGTAAAATATATAATTTTAGAATTTTTATAAAAACTTGAGCATTTATTGAATTAAAATAGATTTAATATGAATTTTCTAAACTTAAATATGCAAATATATATATAATTTGAAAAAAATAAAAAAAATAAAAATTTATTTTTAGAAATTTATATTTGATGGAAAATAATATATTTGTTCATTTTTATATTTAAATTAATTATCTTGATATTAAAAGTTAATTTATTTAAAGTTTAGGCAATTTTATCAGTACCAACTAATCTAATTATAAATAAAAATTACAATGAGGAGCCTTCGGACAACTGGTACAGCATGTCCTTAGCTAGAAGTAGGATTGTTCATAATTCAATTCAGAAAACTAAACCAAATTGAATTGAACTAAAAAATGGTTTTGAAGAGCCAAACTGAACCAGTTATTTTCAATCCCAAGTTGAATTGAATTGTTTATGGGTTTAGTGAATTAGTTCTATATTAAAAAAACTAAACCGAATTAATATCAATATCACTCAAGTATAATAGAAGCAAGCTGAGAGAGAAGAAAGAACTTTTGCATTCTATTTCATTCACAATTCATGCACAGATTGATATTACAAGGTGTAGAGATGGCCTTTTATAGGCATATTACAAAAATTAAAATAATATTAAAAGACTACTTAATGAATAAGGAAGGCATAATCGGTTGCAGTAAATATGGCCAAATTGAGCTTTGTAATTTTTGATGGCAAGAAACTTTAAATCATCTCTATATTTGTTGACAACAATTAATCTTAAGTGTGCAAATATCAAATGCGGTGGTAGTGGTACAACATTTAGTGCAAAAGACCTTGATTTAATATTTTTTTATTTGCCGACATGAGTTAAGTTTAACAACATTGGTCTTAATCTTATACGGACCAAGGAGATAGATAAGGTTCGGTGGTTCACTGAATTAAATTCTTGTGCTAGTTCAGTTGGTGAACTATTTTGATAAAAAATAGTTTGGTGTAGTTTTCTTTATAAATAGTTCACTTATTAATGGTTTGGTGTATTTTAGTTACGGTTTGCTTCATAGTTTTTAGTTTTTTTTAACAGACCTAGTTAGAAAAGGGTGATTCGTCACCTAAGTTGGATATGTGTCCCTAAGTTTGAATATGTGCCCATAAAATGAAAAATAAAATTTGAAATTATTACATAATGCATGACTTAAGCATGAGGGCACCTAAGCTTATTCCTCTTTTATAAACACCCATGGAGTTTGATCAAATTCTCACCATCCTCCTCTTCTTCCAAGTAGCCAAAATCTCCTCCAAAGGCACCACTCTCCATAAAATTTCTTTCTTACACCAAAATTTTACTAGTTTCCATCAAGCTTCCATTTTAGGAGTTGTGCATCAACAATTCTCTCATCTTCAACAACTACCTTAGAGGTAATGAAAGGAGTGAGATTGGTTCTAAATTTCAATTACTTTGCATGTTGGTAGAAAATGTTTTTCCCTAAACCTTTTAATATTTAAGTTTACTAAGTTTTATAATAATGTTATAATGTTTAGTATTATATTTAAACTTCTACTAAGTTGTTATGTTGCTCAATTTTAGATAATTAAAATATATTTATTAAGTAGTTATGTTGCTCAAATTTAGATAACTATAGTATAATTATTAAGTTATTATACTGTTCAAATTCAAATAACTATAATAGAATTATTAAGTTGTTATATTACTCAAATTTACATAAATTTTTTTTACTACTATAATGCTCACATTTAGATAATTAAATTTTTATATTGCTAAATTTTAGTAAAACTCAAATAGTTTAGTAAAAATATTAAAAGAAATAAACCATTAATTTCATAATGTAAAACTATACACAAAAACTATATAATGAGCTATTTATGAATTTATGTTTAGAAAATTATTATAGAAATTTCAATTTAAAATCTTATTGTTCAAGTAAGGTTTAGACACACTAATAGACTATTTGTAAAAATTTTATAATTTTTAATGCTTATTTAATACTTCTAATTGTGCTCTATAAATGCTTATAAACACTTTTTACCTAAAAATACTAAAGGCTTAATTGTAGTTTGTGCTACCCAAGATTTATCATTTTGTGAATTTTTCCACCGTGTTTTCTTTCTATCACATTTTGCCACTTTTTGAAATATACTGAATTTTTCCCAATTTTGTGAATTTTTATTTAAAGAACAATTGATGATTATACAAAATTTGCAAGATTTTAAAAATAGGGTGGCAAAATGCAAGAGAGAAAAAATACGATGGCAAAATTTGCAAAATGATGAAATTTGGGTGGCACAAAGTGCAATTAAACTAATACTAAATTTCAAAAGTTTATGATAAAATTTTAATTATTTTTTTAAGCTTAAAAGTTATTTTTATGGAATTTTTTTGACCATTTTATGATTTATTTATTAATTATCATTTTTATTTGAATTTTATATCTTTAATTTTATTGAAATGTTGATTATGTGTTTTAATATAAATTATGAATTATATGAATAAGATGTATGGTCAAATCTTTATAATATAAGGCAGAGATATTAGTAGAAATTGTACTAGTGCTCAAATTTAATGAGACTAGAGTGAACTTTTATTTAAGAATTTAAGAATTAATAAGTTAGTGAGTAATGTAAAGCAAGAGACATGCAATGGCATGACACCCTATTAGGAAGCTATAGTTTGGTATGTTGAGGAATAAAAGGCAGGGACCCATTTGAGGAGGTCTTGGGAATAGGCATTGAGTGGTGAAGGTCCTAATGGCCTGGGTAGCCCCCGTGAGCCAAGATATTCACCTAACTAAGCTCAATAATCTCGAAAACTACTCACTATTCCAGGATTGGTGTGAGAGTATATCTCTGTAAATGGACATCCTGACTGTTATTTTCCTCAATGATAATGAGAATTGTACCATGTGATGATTTGAGAGAGATATATGTATTCCCAGTCATTTTTTGATTCTGTTGAGAACTGTTACTCACTAATGAAAAATATGGATCCATACCAAGTTAAGGATGGTCTAGTACAATATAAAATAAACTTTAGGTTCCTTTTTATTATCAACTGTATTTTATGGTAAAATTCTTACCATATGTGTAAAAATGATTTTAGAACAAATCACCTCACTCCATTGTTTCTCTTCCATGTATGTTTGATTGCGATTATTAAAGATGACGGTAACACTCAATGATGTTGAGGATGAGTCAAAGGACACTTTACAGACGAGGATCTGAAGACTTAGTTTATAGTGTTTTTTTTTAGGGATAGGGTAGATAAACACTGTTCTGTTTAGGATCTTTTTGATGTATATATTGGGCTAAGTAGTATCTTTTGATGTACTTTTTATAACTATTATGTATTACCCAAATCACGATGTACAGTTTGATATATATATATATATAGAAAGTTTTATCCTTTACCTTCATTTTTAAATTATGTTAAATTAAAAAAATTTCTATTATAAAATTGAAATTTTTTTTTCCAAATTTTATTAATTTGACTTAATAATTAAATTAATATAAAATTATATTTAAAAATTAAACGAGTGTTACAAGAGACACTATGCGCCGCTATTAAATTTTTAAAAATTAAAATTAAATAAAAGAAAAAATATAATAAGTAGTTTAGAGAATAGTTAAAAGATAAAATAGTGGATAATTTAGAAAGTGGTTAAAAGATAAGTTTTTCTTCAATCACGTCTTATCCCTTTTAATCTATCCTTTTTATCTTTATTTTTAAATTAAATTAAATTTTAATATTTTTTAAAATAAATTATCAATAGTTAATAATATTTTTATGAGAAAACAAGCTATGCATTGACAGTGTAAAATAATTTTATACTGTCATCCAATCACAAATCACCATTTATTATAAGTTTGTTGACTTTTATAATAAATACTTTAAAAGTCATATCAATGGTGATTTCTAATTGATTGATAGTATAAAATTTTTAAAGTGACAGTGCATGACTATTAAAATCTATTTTTATATTACAATATAAATTATTTATCATAAATTTAAAGTATAATTTATATGTTTAAAAGTATTTATTTATTATATATTTTAATTATATAAAATAGACATTTATCTTGTGCATTGCACAAATTAAAATATTAGTTTTACAAATAAAATTATACATACAGACATACATACATACATATATATATATATATATATATATATATATATATATTGAATTAAATGATATTAAATTAATTTTAAAACTAAATCCAAAAACTAATCTAAATTAACAAAATTTTCAAATTTTTAATATAGTTTAACAATTTTCAATTTAGTGAGATTAATTAAAAAAAACTTATTGAATAAATATTTATATATAAATTATTTTTATAATCAAAGAAAAATAGAATTAAACTTTTTCATATAAATTATAAATTATTTTATAATTTTTTATAAATATTTATATAATAAAATAAATTTAAACAAACTGTAAATAAACTCTTACAATATTTTCACCAAAAATAAAAAATAAGCTCTTGCAATAAGTTTATGAAGACTCTTGGATTTTGGCAAATCGTTTTCTGATCGTTGATTATTTCGACGGCTTTGATTTCGTGATGGCAATTCCGAGCTCACAGATCACAAATGCGAATGCCCGCATGTTATGACTTTACTCGTCGATTCCATTATGAGTTTATGTCTGAAAATGAAACGAATTGGAATTGAGTCTCGCAGCTCAAGGTCACTGTTTTGCGGGGCTGGTACGAAACAAAAGCTCTGATCTTTTTTTTCTTTTGTTTTCTGATTGAACGTTTGAAACAATTAATCTTATGGTCCTATCTGTTTCGGTTTTATTGTCTGTTGAATGAACTGAATGGGTGCTGGTTTCATAAGCTGTATTTGACTCATGTACCCAAATGCTTTTGCTTTGATAAGTCTAGCGCTAGTGCATTGTGGGAATTTGGCTTGCTGAAGTGGAGAAGAGTTATGAGAATTTGTGAGATCAGAGTTATTGTATAATTTCAAGTGTTGAAGTTGATTGATTTAGTTTCACTAAAGTGAATAGTGAACGTAAAAAGAAAAAGGATCTGAGGAATTGGGGAGACAATGGATTTGCATTTGAAGAGTCTGTTCAATAGATTTCAGGAGCAGTTTGGGTCTGGTCCTGGTCTTGGTCCTGGATCTGGGACATGCATGATGAAAGTGGATGGCATTGCTCCAAATTTCATTAAATCTATTTACAAAGCTTCTGCAGCTTTGTATAGAACTGAGCCGTGGAAAAGGCTGCGTCCGGGGCACTTGTTTGGCATCCGCGTTGGAAAAGATTCGGATTGGCCTGGCAAGAAACACCCCTTTCCATGTGTTCAGTTCATTGGAGGGGATGGAGGTGATGTTGGGTTCTACATGTTTAGATCAGAGAATGATGCTAAGAAAATGACAGGGTCTAGAGAGACCATTCATGTTCCAAATGTTGAGCTTCTCAGGGTCACATATGAAGTGGAGTCTTTGATGTTCCCTTCTAACCGCAAGATGATTAAGTCTTTGTCATTGGAAGCATCTGGCTCAGATCGATTTCCTGTTATTGATGTTGCGCGATGCACACCTTCTGGCGATCTTCGGTTCAGAAATCCAACCCTTGATGAGCTTAGGTTTGTCTATGCATTCATGAAAGCCATTTCTTTGGTGCACTCCTTACTTCAGGTTGACAGGGAAAGTGGTCCAAAGTATTCAACAGTGGTGTGTTTTGAACCTTTTATAGAGACTGTTGATGTTCAGTGGCCTCCAGAAGTAGCCAAGGGAGGTTATGACCTTGTTGCTGTTACCATTTCCCACCCCCCTGGTCAGGCATATGAAGAAAAATCTAGTAGTGCAAGTGCTGGCTCGACCCCAACCAAGTATGTAGAACCACCCAGGGAGGACACTTTCAGTGAAACAAAAGGATACTCAAGTACTGGCTTGAGGCAGTGTGCAATGTGTGAGAAAGAAGTGCATGGAGAACAGTCTCTTTGCTGTGGCCGATGTAGAGCAGTTGTTTACTGCAGTTCAATCTGCCAGAAGCAACACTGGAACGACACACATAAAAGCATGTGTGGACTTTACAAGGCCATGATGGAGAGGGAAGAAGAGCTGGCTATAATGATTTTCTTGTTCCCATGTTCTGCTGACCAGCCTTGTAAGTGGCTTGAATCATTAGGTATCCACCAGAAGGGTATGTGGAGGAGAAAGTGCAGTTGCTATTCACACTGCCCTTTTGGTCTCCTTCCTGTGAAAGGGGGGCCGCAGGAACTATGGGGTGGAATTGATGAATTTGAATACCCTCATGATTCTCCATTTAATAATCATTTCGTCTCAAGCCCATTTCTTCTCTCTGGTTGGTCTGAGTACTACAACCTTCGCTCCCTTCCGTTGTCAAGTCCTGTTGCTGACATTCTCTCGCATCCGTTGACTGTGTATCACATACTAACTACCCTTAATATAAGTTCAAAGAACCTTATACTGAAAGGGAAAGAGGTGATTATCCACTACCTTGGACCTGAAGGCGAGTTGGATTGGATGCCAGCATTTGCAGAAGTAGGACACTTGCTTAATGGATTGGGCAATGTACAAATAGTGATGGTGGGACCAGAAGTTCCAACAAATTTGTCAGGTACAACCTCAGGAATAGGTAGCAGAGTTAGAGTGAATCTTGTGAGGGGTGTTTATCAGGTGGAAGCCTCCTACCTACCTTCTCCACATGTTGTCATTGCTCTGAATTCTAGATTAGAAAGCTATTCTAGTTGGGGAGGAGCTCTTGATTTAATCAAATCAATGGGGGTGCCTGCCTTCTTCACTGATCAATCTGAAGTTTCATGTGTAAATGCTAAACAAGTCCTTCGTAATGCTGGACTGCACATCACACATCCAGTGACCCCAAATCCTTTTCGGTCACCTGTGAAAAATCTCACAGCTTCTAGCAATCTTCCTTCATACAGCAATGGTTTTGTCTTCGGGGTGAATACTTGAATGCAGCCCTAGAAATTCCAAAAACAAGTGTCTATCTACTGTCATACATTCTCAAGCTTACAGCCAACTTCAAATTTTCTCAGTTGTCATGTGGTTTACTGAACTTGACCGCAAACTATGAAGATCCTTGTAAGTTTTGTTGAATTATGTATATTGATTCTGTTTGCAAGAGCTCTTGTAATAGTCGCTGAATTATTGGACTATGTGGTTTTTATATAATTTTGTATGTTGAGCCTCCAGTGGGCTGAGTTCTTTGGTTGTTTGCCCCTTATCACATTGAAGTTTATGTCACTTGTCTCTCCTAGAATCTTGTTCAGAAACCTTAAAACCTTGCTTGTAAAAGTTGAAATCAAATGTCAGTTGTTTGGGTGAATCAACATTAGTGTGCTCACCCCTAGTGCCGCAATTGTTTTGGAAAGAAATAAAGCAATGTTTATCCAATGAAGGTCATGTTTACATTGCATCGAGTATATATATCACTGCTGTTCTCAACTATGTTTTTGCCAATAGATATATAACTAAGTACACCCATATTTGCAATGAGCAATTCAGATGGCCATTTTGTTGTTGATTTGAAATTGTGGAACATGAGAAAAGTTTCTTTGAATGCCTTTAGTAATAGAACTGGAATGCACAGCAACTTACGGCTTGTTTCCACGATTGGAGCTATTTTGTGTTTATGGTATGGCTTTTTAAAGACAAAGGATACAAACATTAATTTCTAGAGACCACTCAAAGCTCAAAGAACATTAAAATGGTTTGTTTTGCATCAGCCTTAGGCATTTGAATTTTTTAGAAAATAATAAAAGAAAAAAGTAGAATTATAAGAAACGATTTATTTTCTATTGATGTCACATTTTGTTTAGATTTAACTTTTTTGAAATGAAAAGAAGAAAATATTAAATTAATTTAACATGAATTAAATTTATGAATTATTTTAAATTAAATAAAAACTATATATTTTTGTTTTCTCCCATTATACATATTACTGAGGATTCAATTCCATTATATTTATTGTGCTATTTAAAGGTTAGGAAGTCTGACAGCTTTACTACAAAACTGGCGGTGAATCATATGATGCAACTATATTAAATTGCTTCATAGTTCAGAGTGAATTAAAAGATGAAGCTTGATATTTCCAATCAATGAATGAGACCCATAAATTTTCAAAATAAATCAATTAAATAATATACATAAGGATTCACTAAAACTATCATGCTACGTCATATACACAATTTTGTCAATGGATGTTGTTAACTAGTTTCTCAAAAATATTGATTAAAAATCTAATAAATAAAAAATTATTAAAACTATAATAATATATTGATAATACTTTGCACAATCAAATATGTAATGTGATGCTCGTTTTATTTTTATTTTCTGTAAACTTTAAAAAATAGGAAACAAGATAAAAATAGAAAATGAAAATAGAAACCAAACAATTTATTATTTTTCCTTTTCATCTTTTCTGTTAAAATTCTCTTATTCTATTTTTTTTTGAGTTAAATAGTTAATGAAATAAATAACAAAGGAAAGAGAAAACATTATAAATTCTAAAACTTGTGCTGTGCAAAAATCAAAATGGATAAGATTATAAGGTGATTCAAAGTTATTTATCCGATGGTTTTACCGACCAAAACAGAAAAACAGTGATCAGAGTCTGATGAGTTCATCCCCCAACTTGCCCACTTGTCTATAAAAAAAGCCAACTAAACTACCTATATATCCTTTTCCTCTAACACCATACAAACCAACTCAACAAAGAAACTCTAAATTCCCTCACATAACCACCAAAAATGGAGTTCCCAGCACCTCACTCCCTTCCCTGGCAATACCGCATCCCTTCTCACCTTCTCTTTCCCTACAATTTCATCCCAGAAAACTATGTTCACTGGACAGAAACCCCTGAATCTCACATATTCTCAGCTGACATCCCCGGTAAGCACCTTTCCCATGTGGGAAAATAATACTAAATAAAGTCCTTCCCCTCAATCATATTCACATTTCTATGCATAAATTTAGATTATCAACCAATCAAAAATCATCAATTAATATGATTTTTAAAATAGTTATTATAAAAATCAACAAATTTACCATATATGACAGTTTGTAATTAAATGACAATGTAAAAATCTTTTACAATATTAATACATAGCCTATTTTCTCAATTTTTATTGGGATCTTTGAACTTGGTTTCTTTCTTTATTTATTTGGTGTTTGTTCATTGAGGTAGGTGTGAGGAAAGAAGAGCTGAGAGTGGAGGTTGAGGACTCAAGGTACCTCATAATCAGAACCGAAGCAGTGGATGGATCCACAGAACCTATGAGGAAGTTTGAGAGGAAGTTTAGGCTGCCTGGGAGGGTTGATCTTGATGGCATCTCTGCTGGTTATGAAGATGGAGTTTTAACTGTTACAGTTCCAAGATCACTTAGGAGGGGTTTCTACATTGACCCTGCTGATGTGTCTGCGAATTTGGAAGTTCTTGCAAGAGCTGCTTGAATGAATGGTCCTTGTTTTAGGAGCTACTACCATTTACTGATTGTGATTGATTATAGATTCTAAGGGAATTGATTAATGAAACATTGGCTACGGTGCTTTGCGTGATTTGGGTCATGTGCTTCTTATCTTAGTGATTCTTGTGTACAAAATGCTTGTGAATTGCGATCCCATTGTTTTCTATTATTTTCAGAAGTGACATCCAAGATTTCAACTCGCAGATATTTAGCTAGCTTTAATATCAAACTTGCTATACGTTCCTACTTTACAAGAAATTATTAGGTAGTCTAGGACTATCAAATGTTTATGGTATCAGACAATGTGTTTATAATACATATTTAATTTTTATAATTTACGAAAAAAATTAATAATATTTAATTACATATTATATATAAATTAATAAGAACCATGTAGTCTATAACTATTTAATAATTTCTCCTACTTTACGTACTTTTTATATTGTGTGTTTTAACTTTCAAGTCTTTTCACTAGTTAATGTGCGTAATTGTTGTAGATGACACGCAGCCCCCCGTGCCATGTCATGGCTTATTAGGCAGAACGCAATCAATGATTTACACATCTCTGAATAATTTAGGGGGAAATGACTCAAATGAGCAGATAGGTCGCGTTAGAATCACTTGGGGTGTGTATGGCATGCCGAATCAAAAATGAATTTGCCGGGCCATTTGGAAAATCGAATCATTTTGAAAGGGTTGTTGGTCAATCGCTTCGGGTATAAAAATGCCAATAACAAAAATCTTCCCACCAAACATGCCCAAGTGGATGCAGATATTTTTGGGGAGCATAATCAATATTTTGGCTTTTCAAAGAAATCCACGGACAAGGAAATATTCCATGTCCCACTCCCACTCAGAAATGCATCACATTCACGTGATCACATCGATCGTCCAACCAAAACAACTTGGATCATTTAAGTAAACTTTCCTTAATAGTAACATACTGCAAGACTTTATGACTCAAATCATGCCATAATAAAGAAAAAGAGATACTATCCAGCTGCATGTTACCAACTTACCGCCAAAGACTGAAGGAGCACGTGAATTGTTTACATAATTAGGTTTTCTTCATTCATTCATGATCATGGGCTCCCATTATCGGCTTGCCAGTCAATAATAATTGCCAAGCGTGTTATATTAGTAGTCATCAATTGGGGGCCTTGCTTATCTCGTCGCCTTTTATGAGTTGAATATATCAAGTACAGGGCAATAGTGTAGTCGTCTAGCTTAAAAAGTTATCAAAACCGACAATAATCACATGTACTCTCTTTATCTCATAATAAGTGTCATATAAGAAGAAAAAATAAGTCTCAAAATAAGTGTCATTATAACTTTTTAGTGTAATATTAATTATTTATTTTAATTTACACATGTAATAATATTTTTTAGAATATTGTTGTTGTGTTGCATCATTTTTAGTAGAGAAGATTAACAATAAAGTTAATTTTGTAATATTGTTATTCTCTTTCATCTATTTAATTGCTTTTTTTGGTTATGTAAAAAAACTAGGAAGACATATTGAGAGAGTATCAACTTTCAATATTAACCATTATTGATGCCTCACTAACTCAAAGATAATCATCTATGAAGGACTGGGACATTGGACGATCAACCCTTCAAAATAATCATTTCTAAATCATAGGCATTCCTAAAAGTATTTCTTACTATGTTTTTGGTGAAAATATTTTTTTATGCTTTATCTTATTTATGCATTTCAATTTAGTCTTTTATCTAAATTTTGTACCAAATTAGTCATTTATCTTTACAAACATTAACAATATTAGTGAAATTGTCACTCCATTCAATTCTATTATTTAGTTTTATCAATATTGTACAATCCATGATACGATATGTACAATTCAATTCGAGCAGCTGGTAAAGCGAAGTAGTGAGAAAATCGTTTTGTTGCATGAATTGCACCATGAATTGCAAGAATCAAACTTGAATTGAAAGAATCGCTTGCTAGAGATGAATCACACACACAATACCTGTGCAAGCATATCACATCCCAAACCAAATTAGGTCATATGCAACCCAATTATGTAAAGCCCTAAATTTTTATTTTTTTTTCGAAAAATAGTCAAAAGAGAGGGAAGCCACTGATTTTCCCCAATTCTACTTTCCTCTTTTCCTCCTAAAAATCTAAGTGATTCGTTCTTTTGTCTCCTATTTTTTGGTCCCCTCTTGTTGTCTTCTACAACTACATGTGTTGATGGTCCCTTCTCTTGAAAATCTAACTAATCCAATTCTTTTGTTCCAACAAGTGTACTTCTTTATTGAACTACCTATTGCTTTTGTTTATTAAGTTGTTGATCTCATGCCTCTACACGTGTTAGTTGGTGGTCCTTTGCTTATTACGTGTTTATTGAGCTGTTGGTTGGTGGCCCCACTTTATTTGTGTTGGTTGAGTATGTTTAATTAAAGGATGAGCGAATAAAAAAAGGGAGATTAATATCACATGGAAACACCGTCAAAGTCACCCCCAACATAGACTTCAAGTAAAATGTAAATTTTGTTCTTATGTTTGTTGGGGTAGGATTACAAGAATGAAACATCTTATTGGAACAAAAACAAATGTGAGTGCTTGTACAAGTGTTTCAAATGATGTTAGGAAATTATTTATCAAATTATTGGAAATCAAAGAAAAGAATAAAGAAGAAAATAGCCTTGACCATTTGAAAGAAGTAGAAAATGAAGATGATGGTAGAAAGAAATGTTGAAAGTTGTCAAACAAAAGACAATGAATGAAATGTTATAAGATAAGGATGTTGTGATTCAAGAAATTTGCAATTGCATAAATGGTAATGCATTACCATTTAATTTGGTATAGAGTCCACTTTTTATGCAAAGGCCTCAACATCATCTAAATTTGGGTGACACCGATACCGATCTTGGGTGACATTGATACTAATCTCAGAGCAAATATGGTTTTGTTAGGATATTCATATATGTGTAGTTGCCACCACGACATGTGATTTGTAAAGGCCTCGACCTTATGTGGATTCACACATCCGTATATCCTCAAGAATACAAATTATACTTCCATAAGCCTTCCTTGGGCAATTTAAGCATGAGTGCATGATCAACCATCACATCCAATCTCAACATCAAAAAGTTGATATTATTGCTGTTTAGGCCCCCTTGTGGTTTAAAACACAATAATATCGTGCCTATTACCTCACTATGGCCCTCTATATGGTAATAAGCAATTCTACATTTTTCATTTCAAGACATTATCACTACTTAGAACTTCTTGTGGTTTAAGACACAATAACATTGTGTCCACCACCTCACTATGGCCTTCCACAAAGTACTAAGCATTTCTACGTTTTTCGTTTCAAGACATTGTCGTTGTTTAGACCCTCTTGTGGTTTAAGATACAATAACATTATGCCCACCACCTCACTATGGCCCACCACATAGTACTAATACCTTATACTACCTTATGATTAAGGTGCAACACTAAGAAAATTCTTTAGAATTTTTCATCAACAATTTCTCGACATTCACTGTTTTTGCTTTAGCAGATAGCGTGTGTTATTAAGGCTTATGAAAACTATTTAATTATGTTCCACTTTTCAAATATTAAATAATTTAAACCTTAATTACCCTTTTTGAAATAATAATTTTGAATTTAAATATAAATTAATTTTGTAGTTACTAACATGTCCTTATTCACAAAATCCATTAAACTTAGAAAATACATAACAAATTAAAATGGTCCTATTTTACTTTGAAACTTTTATAATGGCCTACTGTGATGGTTTAAAAGTTCTAGAATTTTTCCTAGAATTTTCTAAACTTGTTTTAGAGTGAAATGACCATTTTGCCCTTAATAGTGAATAAAATACTAGAATATAATTAACTCAAATAATTCTAAGGCCAATTCCTCTCTTGACTTTGTGGTTTGTTAATATCTTCTCAAATCATCAAAACACGAGTTTGAATATGACATCAAATTAAAAAAAACCTCAAATAATTCTAAAAACTTGCAAATCTAATTTTTTTTATATCTATCATTAAAATATATTGTTTTAAGCATGAAATAAATTTTTCTAAGAATAAAGAGACAATTTTACCCTCAATTAAGATTTTTCACAAAAATAATCTTATTTAACTAGTTTTACTTCAAAATTTATGAAAATACTAAATTAAGTCTAAAAATTCATTTTCCAATGAAAATAAATCAAAAATAATATAAAAGTAATTTCCAAAATGGGAGATTACCAAAACAACTCTTTTAGAATTTATTTATAAATTTTGAGTCAAAACTAACATAGATTAGCCTCTTTTTTTGTATAATTTTTTTATAAAAATTATTACAAATTATCTAAATACTTTTTAATTATAAAACCACCTCTAACCCACTGTAATTAGGTGAAATATTAGTGTTTAATCTCTATTTGTATTTTTATTTAATTAAAATTAATGCTCTAGGGTTATTAGATGTTAATTAGTCCTTGAATCTTCAAATTTGGTTATTTTCTTCAAATCCATGAGTTTTGTAATGCTATGTTTTTTTTAATGCATGATTTAGTGTTTTGATAAATAAAAAGTGAAAAAATTAGATATGTGATCTAGGTGATTAAAAGAAATAAATGAATTGTTGTTATGTGTGATTTATTGTGTACGGTGATGGTTGTGCATTGTTTACTTGGAATTTCAGTTTAAAGTTAGGAAACTTAAGATATGTGCTTGAGCCAATTAGGTGTGTTGTTAGTGTGATTTTAGGTTGTTGAGAGTTGAGTTGCAATAATGATGAACCATGGGGAAAGGTTAGGTGAACTACGAGTATTAATTAGCCGAAAGTCCGTGCGAGAGCTTTGGAGGGTAAAAAAGTATAAAAGGGGCAAGGAGTCCCTTTCTTCTTACATTTCTCTTTCTCATTCTCTCTCTTCTCTCCATATCTCTCTACAACTCTCTAAAACTTTTGAGTTTATTAAGGGTGTCAAAGGATTTTAAGCCCTAATTCAATGTTTTGGTGAGAGAAGGATTGATTCTTTGAAGATTTGGCTCCAGACACCATATTCTCAAGGAACAAAATTTCAAATTCGGAAACTTTTAGAGGTAAGAGAAGCTTACTTTAGTTGTAATCTTGTTGGTTAATTGTTGTTAAGTGTGATTATGACATTAGATTGTGTTGGAAACTAATTTGATATGAGTTTTGTGGGATTTTGTTGTTAAAATGGGTTTCTCTTGAGCCTTGGATGATTTATTGTTAAATGTTGTCTTGTTTGTAAAAATTTGTTGGATATGTTGATTTTGGATGTTGTATGAATCTTTTGGGTCTTGATTGAGCTAAATTAGAGTACGGATGAGTAAAAAGGTTAGATTTTGGGTTTTCGTTCAAAGAAAGTCGCTGAGCGACCCATAATGTCATTGAGCGAGTGTTCATGAGTGGTGATGAGTAAGTGAGGGAAATGGGGGACTCGCTGAGCGATGACTGAATTTGCTGAGTGAGTGATCATAAGAATTCTGGAAATTTTCTAGAAAGTGGATCGTTGAGTGAGACCTGTGCTCGCTGAGCGATTTGGAGACCTGGAGAGTTATTGCTCTCTGTTGTAAGTATCTCGTTGAGCAAAAAATATGTTCGCTAGGCGAGAATTATATCTTAGACTTGGCTACTCTCTGGAGTGGCTAGTCGCTGAGCGAGATTTATATTCCCTATGCGAAGTGTGAAAGGAAAGCTTAAGTTCGCTAAGTGACCCTTATGGTCGCTGAGCGAGAACTTTGGGCATAAAGAAGAAGGTAATCTCTAGAGTTAAGTTTGCTGAGCGGGGCTTATACTCACTGAGCGAGAACCTTCGAGAAGGAAAGTATGCTCTTTGTGTGGAAGGGACTTGCTGAGCGAGCATATAGATCATTGAGCGAACATGGTATTCTGTTGTGATATGTGAGACTTCTCACAAGGTAGGTGCTACTTGGATAAAGCCTTACTTGTTAACCATGCATAGGGTTGGATTGTGCCTACATGGAGTTGGTAATGATTGTTGGACCACAGGTGGTGCTGAGTAGGCCACGTGGTGTTATGTTGATATATATATATAGGTATGATGACTTGTTGTGGTTGAGTTGACATTGTAGTGATACATGCATTTGCATGCATATGTTGTTGGTTAAGGTTGTGCGGGTCTCAAGCCGTGTGCAGGTAAGCATGAAAGTTGGTTGGTTGATAGGAGCTGTGGCTCATACGAGCCTCCAATCTAGTGTCTGGATAAGACGTGGGGTCTTAAAGATGGGCCTTCGGGGATGAGTGGATGGGTGATTCCGTAGAGGGCCAAGATAGTGTAGGCCTTGTGTTGCGGTGAGCCACCACCCACATACACTATCCCGACATACCACTAAGCTTATCCATAGATCAGAGTTTTGGTAATCCCTGAATGGTATTTAGAAGGCCATGGTAGGGGTAAGACTTGGCTGATTACCAAGAATGTAGTAAATCTCTTGAAAGTCGTGTCATCATGCATTGACATGGTAGAATGAGATTACTGTTGCATAGTAATGTTATGGATTACATACTCATACGTTGAATAATCTTATGAATTGAATGACATTCTTTAATATATATATATATATATATATATATATATATATAGTTTTTGTAAGCTTATCCTTGCTTTGTTGTTTTATTGTTGTGGGTGTTCTTTGTTTGTTGTGTGTTGATGTGACTGTGATGATCACGTCATTTTGCATGGGAGCAGAGGGTGAGGATTCAACAGACCCTGCTTCTCGGAGTGGATGATGGAGATCTCAATCAAAGGTGTTAAAAGCTCCTTTTGTGGGTTTAACCTTTTTGGTAGTTCTTTTTATTCTCTTGTAAATGTTGTATAGAGTGACCAGCCTTCGGGAGTGTGTTTTTGTATTCCCTCTCCCTTTGAGTTATATTTTTTTGGGTGGTGTTATGACATAAGATGAATGGTAAGACAAGTTTATGCTTAATAATACATGTATACATGTATACATGTATGTATACATGTATATGTATATATATATATATATATATATATATATATTGAATATATAAGTATTTGATGTATGACTAATAATAATATATTAAGACAGGTGAATGTATGAAGTAGTATTGTGGTCTTGTAATGGCAGTGGGTCGTTACAAGTTTCCCCAGAAACCCAACAACTCCAACCAGCTTCAAGTGTAGAGACCATCACTCCAAAGTTTTATTAAAATTTTCTTAGATATTGTAGTTGTTTTAAAGTGTATTATGCTCCAAATAATCCCATAAACCCCAAAATTACCAAGGAAAATTTTGGACAGCAAAATCAACATTTCCAAGGCACCAATAGTAACCAAAAATTCAACCATAATCATAAAAATTTGTGTCTCAACAAGTGGCCTCAACCAACACCACTAAAATTTTAACAACATTTAACACATATAAATCTCTAATAAATATTTTTAAACCATAAAAGTTCATATTAAACATATTCATATAGACACACATCACACAAGGGCTATGTTTGGCACACCATTTTAGCTAGCTTCTAACTTTTTTTACTAGTTGAAAAGCTTGTTTAACCTTATTAGTAGTGTTTGGTAAATGAGTTTTTTTAGTAGCTTATAGCATTTTTTGAAATGTTACTTAAAGTAACATTTGTTAAAATGCTAGCTTTTAGCTTCTTATATTTTATTTCTCTTTTGTCCTTAAAATATTTACTCCTTCTAGTCTTTAATATAAGGCACTATCTAGAAGGCATTGATGATTTTTTTTATAAGGCATTTTATAATTCCTATGAATCATTTAATTTTTTTTCTTTATTTGTCCTTATTAATGATTTTGTGTATTTGTGCCCTTATTTGATAATGATGCACAATGCTTTCAAACTTTAATGTCTTCACGTCACCCATAACAAGTTAATGATTATTAATAAGGGTAAAATTGGTAAGTTATAATTTTTTTTTAAAAAAATAAAACCAACTAATATAACTAATTTTATTTGTCAATATAATTCTGTTACAAGTGCCTTATATTAGGGACCAAAGGGGGTATTAAATTTCCTTTTATTCTTTTTTACATAAGGTATGATTTTATTATATTTTTTTGCTTCTTTTCTTCCACTTATAATAAGGTATGGTTTTCTTATTTTTACCCTTTTATTACATAAGATATTGATAATGATAGATAATAATTTTATTTTATTCTATTTTAATTGCCATTTTTTAGATTTTTTTATTACACTATTTATTTTAACCATTATACTATTTATAATATTTATTTTTTGATTTTAGCATTATACTTCAAGATATTTATATAGATAGATGATAGGTTTATTTATTTTTTATTATTTTTTGAATATTTTTTATATTACACTATTTATTTTAACCATTACACTATATATTTTTATATTTATTCTATTATATTTAACATTATACTTCAAGATACTTTAACTATTACACTAATTAACATAATGAAAGTATAACGTCTACTTAAGTGTATGTTATTTTTACTTTATTTCAAAATTGATTAGAAATATTTTAAGATATAGTATGAGATTAATAATAGAATACACAATATGAAAATAAATATAATAATTAAAACAAAATATAATTAAAATAATTGATCTATAAATAAAATATTGCAAGAGTTTAAAATTAATTAAAAAACTAAAATTATAAATACCCATTTTTATCAATAAAATAAAATTAAAATTTATATAAAAATGTCATATAAACATGTATATTTCTATTATTTTCCATTTATCAGCTGCTTCAACTGATAATTTTACCAAACACTTATAATTCAATAAGGTAGCTAAACAACTTTCAACTATCAACTAGTTTTTTAACTACCTTTGTCAAACATACCAAAGGTCAAGGACATATATTTTTAGACTTAGAAATAAAATAAAAACATAAAAGGTTCAAGCTTTCAAAAGATTACTACCAAGTCACCAAGACTACCACAATTTCAAGTCAAATCAAGCATCAAGCTTGTCAAGCCACAAATCAAACCATAAAAACAAAATCAAGAGCATTTTTAGAGCATTTTATTCGATTAAAACTTGAAGAAAAAGGGTAATCTCCTTTACCCTTGTATATCTAAAACTTTGGAAGTGTTGGGAGGTTGGAAAATGTTGAATACTTAAAGCTTTGGGACTAGTGTTAGGGAGACTCAGTGATATGTAAAAGGCATATACTTACACACATACATACATACATGCACACACACACACACACACACACACACACATATACATATATATACATATAAATATATATACATACATGAACACACACACACTCACACACACACACACACACACACACACACACATATACATATGTATTTATATGTATATACATATGTATGTGTGTGTGTGTGTGTGTGTGTGTGTGTGTGTATTAGGTTCTCTTTACACACACACACATATATGTATATATTAGTTCTCTTTACAGCAAGTGCACTAGTCGAACAAGTAGTAAAAGCCTAGTGAGTAGAATGTCGTTCTTCTCAAGGATTAAAGTAATGTACTCAATTCAATCAATCAACTATCGTAAAGGCGAGCAATATTGCATTGTCACGACACAAAACGCCAAAGAATAAGTTACATAAAAATAAATCTACTGCTATGTTTATAATTTTTCAAAGGGATTTTATATGGATGATAAGAGTAGTTAGGAATTCAACTCATTTTTGTGTTCATCATTTGCATTTTCCCCAAATTCAATACAATTCAAAAATGGTTTAGACGTTAGAATTTCACAAATGTAGATCAACCCAATTCCTTGGCATAAATAACTATGATTCTATCTCAATATCATACTTCCATAGATCCATAGAAAATTAAATCAAGCATTTAGTTTGAAATCTATGAGAACCTATGTCTTATGAAAGATTTTTCCTAGACTCAACTTAAGACATGGTAATCAAACCTAAATCAAAACATATATGATTCCTCAAACTACACATATTCAAAATGAATCTCAATAATGGTTAATTGCAAGAAGCATGAAAAACATAGTTGATTACTCATAAACACAAGGAATCATATTAAATCAAGAATCAATATAAAGAAATCTCACAAAACTTGTCTAATCCTAACTATAATGAGAAATTAGCAAAACATAGGAAAGGAAAAAGTGAAAGAAAGATAGAAATGACAATGGATGATGGTGAATACACAATCTTCAAGATTCTCTTCTAAGGGTTGAAGCTTTAACTGAGAAAATAGAGAGAAAATTTAAGAATAGAGTGAGTGACAGTGAGAATGCGTCTTCCAACGTCCTATCTTCCCAAATACGTCTTGCAAATGGCTTTTATATCAGCTCAAATAGGCCCAACATGTTAGCAATAACCATTTCGCATTATTAGTAAATTATGGTTAGCATCCTACGCTAGCCAAACATTTGGGATGTTGAGTGCAAAAGATATTTGACAGCTCTAAGCAGTTACACGTTGCTGATTTACCTACATGGAATTGAAGCCCTAGCGTCTTGTCCAGCATCTCCAAGTATGACTAACATCTTAAACACTGATATACTCGAGATGTTCAATGCTTCCAACCTCTGACCTAGCATTTTAAGCTTAATCTCAACGTCTAATGCTGGGCTTCTAGTAGAAAGTTTCCTGCTTGTCTTCAAATAGTGTAGGACACCATCTAATGTTTTATATGTTGTACTTTCAAATGCAAGAGTTTTGGTTTATTTACCTATAAAAGTGTGGAAAAGATTCCTCATGAGTTTATTTATTCACAAACACTGAAAATAAAATATTCTTATCTTTTTCTAAGCATTTTATTCTTTTTATATAACTTTTTCTTATCTTTTTGTAATGGAATCATGCACTAAAAATCATTAAATAAAGATTCATCAACTAGCTCCTTCCTTGACCAAATAGATCTTCAACAAAGCATGAATTTCATGGAGAAAATCAAATAAAAGAGATTAGGAGAGGGTGAGAAATTTTGTATGGATTCAAAGAGAAAAAAAATTGGAGAAAAAGTGAAAAACTCACCAAAATACCTTAAGAACCAAGAGTGGATGGATGAGATGATGTCTCCAAAGTAGGAACCATTTTCTCCTTTGTTTCTTGGAGTATTGAAAGGAGTATAAAAATGAAAATTAGTGAGAGAAAATGGGGGAGAGGGGCTACAACTATTGTGGTTTTTAGAGAGACAGAGAGTGAAAATGGAGTAAGACTTGTTCTTCAATCATTTGTATAAGAACATTTTTGGATTACGGTTTATTTTAGGCAATTTTTGTCACTTAAAAAATTAAATTTCCCCCTATTCTGTTGAAGGGTTAGATGTCTAAGGGCTAGGGGAGAAGGTCCCATTGTCATTGATTTGAATTTGTAGCCAAGGTTAAGTATAAACTTGTGCGAAAAGTTAAGGGTAGAAATGATTTTACCCAAAAGTGAAAAATGTCACTACCTTTGATCATGGTGCTAATCACATGTTTAAATTAGGTTGTGATCAAGGGATGGGTTAGGATGGATTTAACTTTGTCCTTATCTAGCTTAAAATTTTAACCAAACCATTTATTTAAACTCGGACCCGACTTGATCAAGACCAAAAATATATAGGACAAGATTGGGTCAACTCGATTTTTTAACATAATATATTAATCTTAATATTATGTATGGTTAAATCACAGACAAAAGAAGTATAAAACTTAAATTAAGGTATATTTTAGAACATATATTTTAAGATAAATAATATCATTATAAATATAAGGCTTAAATACACTTTTGGTCCTTTATCTTTTTTAAAAAATTCGTTTTGGTCTTTTATCTTTTAAAATCGTTGATTTGATCCTTTATCTCCTTGAAATGCTCTATTTTGGTCCTTTCCGTCAGCAACATTAACTTTAATAATGAAAAAGTCTGATGTGACATGTTACTATTAATAATTAAAAAAAATAGCGATTAAACACTGCCACAAAACAATTCCTTTTTCTCTTTTTCTTTCTCTTTTCCCCCTCTCGCGTCTCTTTCCTATCTTTCACCCTTCTTTTTTTCCCTAGACGACGGTGCCATAAGAGGGGGGGAAAATCTGGCAGTCCAGCAAAAAAATTCCTGTAGGCTCATTTCACGTTTTGGGAAAACCTTTGTCATAAGGGTCCTTTGATGGTACCCAAATGCCCCAAATCCCCAAGCACTAGTGCTACTAGTGCAAGTCTGCATTTGGTTTGAGTCTCTGAGTTGAGTGAGTTCATGCCCCTTGCATGAAGAATGAATTCTACTGCAAGCATCGCTCTCTATAGAAGAAGGCATGCAAAAAAAGACATTAGGTTTTGATTTTTTTTAATGTTTGTTTGCGTTAGTTGAAGATGAAGAAGAAGAACTTAGGTTTTTTTTTTTAAATAATTAATTTTAACAAAATGGTGGTTTTTAACTACCACTATAATGATTTTATTTTATTCAATTTTAAAAATGCACATACCAGCAATTAATATCTGTAAAAATTTTCTCAATACAAGAAACGATTTGCTACAAACTTTGAGGACTTTTGATCGCCTCTAAGAGACAAAGTAAAACCCTTAATCAATTTTTGAAAAAGTTGCTTCAGTTATAAGTAATTGAATTTGTAGAAGTTTAGGGTTCTTAGGAGTTCTACGAATAGTGGTGGTTAAAAATTGCCATTAAGTTTAGAATTAATTTTAAACGTAAAACACTAACAATGTTAGTTCTAACCTGATGAAAGGACCAAAGTGGAGCATTTTAAAAAGATAAATTACCAAATTGACGATTTTAAAAGATAAAAGACTAAAAGTGTATTTAAGCCTAAATATAATATCATGTTATATAAAATATTATCTATTAAATAATTTTATTATTATTAATGTACAATTGTTTAAAATACTTATACTTTTTAAGAGAATATTGGACACCAAATTAGGTTGAGACAACTTGAAGCATAACTCAAACTCGTCCTCAAAATACATCAAGTCTAATTTCAAAACCCAAACCTATCAAAATAATCTTGGGTTAGGCTAGGTTAGTAGGCCAAATTAGGTCATGCTCACCCCTAGTTTAAATGAGTAAATGACTCTTAATACTAATTGGGACATTTAGAAAGAGTTATGTATGACTCAAAGTATTTTCCTTCTTTCGAAAAGCTTCTTGAAAAAAATGTATCCGGCATTGGAGTAAAATAAAGCTATTTTAATAAACTATGTCAAAATTAATTAAAATTTTTATAAGGACTTAATTATAAGTAATAATGACTAATTATAATTATTTTCATGGATTTTTTTTTTACCATTTGCTTAATTTTATAGTATATGTTGGAACCAAATACGTATGAAGCGTCTAGTCCCTCAAATTTTGAAGACAACAAACTTAATAAGTTTTAAGGTTCTATTGTAAAAGTGTTTTTCTACAACATCTAATATTTGTCTTATATTAAGGCGTTCAACGCACCAGTTTTTAACAAGCATTCAATAAACTCGTTGATGAAGTTTGTCCAAGCCTAAGTCTCTCTCCAACGACTAAGTGTTTAAAGCTTATTTGGACTATGTGTCTTTCACATGAATATTTTGAGACTAATGCTTTAGCTATTTAAAGGATCTAACGTTTAAATATCTAAGCATTAAATAAAAGACATATATATGTTAGTGTATAAGCATAGTGTTGCAGAAAAAGGAAGTCAACTTATTAACCTGACAAGACCGAATGAAGAATGTTTAGAAAAGCAGTTCTTCAACACAGCTCTGCACTTTCCATTTTAGTGCAAGAACAAAAGTTACTTTTCTGACTCTACTGTCGACTTGATACATCCACATGCTTGTCTCTATTGAAGAATGAAGCTGAGTATTTCAACGGCTATTTCCAAGAGACCATATATATATTCCAGCTTAGGAGAAAAGATGGAGTAGAGACATATTGATAAGAGAACGACTTCTTTTCTTAAGTTTACTGGACGACCTTGAGAACTTCTCTAAAACTCTTTGTAGAGAAATTTGCTTACTTGTACTTAAACTTTCATACTCTCACATAGTGAGTTGATTTATTTGTAACAACTGATTTCTGTTATGAAAGCCTAAAGAGGCATTAGTGAGAAAGAATACTTAGGTGGTTAAACAATCTGGGTAGATTGTTCTGCAAAGCCTGAAGAGGTGGAGAACAATACTTGTTGTGTAACCTAATGTTGGTTAGTGAACACCTTCAGGACGAAGGGACTGGACGTAGCTCAAGTTTGAGTGAACCAGTATAAAAATTGTTTGTGCCTTTGTTCTTCTCGTATCCCTTCTCTAACAGTTTTCTTGAACTCGTTTTGATTAAATCGAAAAGTTTTTTAAATACACAATTCAATCCTCATTCTTGTGCAATCTTTGTTCTTTCAGTATAATCCTACAATGTCAGTTTACGATATAGTCTTGATTTTAGTTGAATTTTCGACTAAAACTTAAATAGAAAATCATGCATATTTATTTAATTAAATTTTCATAATTAAATTTAGATTCTCTCTTGTAATTGTAATCAACCAAGTTTAATCATGAATACAAAAATTTTGGGTGTTACAACCTCCACTTTAACAAAAGAATCCATACTAACATGATGAATAATACCATTCCTTCTTTTTTTTTTCACTAATCCTTGGCTCAAAAATCACCAAGAGCCATAAATTGTTCTTAACAATCAATTCTCTAAGAAGTCGTGGAGTATTATGGGAACTAGTCCCTTCCCCGAATGTTCCAAGCTAGGATAATAAGGACATGTAGGGAAGTGGAGGGGTACACCCCTAGAGACTAACTTGACGAGGCATGGTTCCCCACTTAAGCCAACTCACCCACAAGCACCTGAGACATGGTCTCTTCCATCACTGCATCTCCTATTAGTCCTTCTTGTTCATTGACTCTAGGTGGTCAACTATTACATATCTCCACGCTTAAGACTTACTTGTCATTGTGGTGTGTATCAACATCCACGGCTGTGTTCACGTTAGCATGTGTGCTACATAACTTCTCCATATTGGTCGCACTCCTTAATAATGTTGCTAGGAGCCACCAAAGGCATTTGAATATTTATATCCTCAATAACCATATTTTGTTTCCCCTATCTTTATTAACTTGTGGCCCCTTGTGTTGCCTTGCATCCCCTACTCTTATTTCCAATTTCTCTTCCAATAGATGCCTTTTTAGGATTAAAAGGCACCGAACTTTTTGGGCCTTGATTTAATAAATTCTCGCCCCTATCAAACTGCCCCTCATTTGCTCCTTGATCCCTGGAAAAATTATTAGCCACACTGATGATGATTCTTTCTCCACATCTTTAATGGCATTAAATCTATTTCCACTATTCTTTCCTTGGGATTTATTTCCCTGATTAATTTAATCTTTCCGTTCTCCTGACTTTGCTCTATCACATTGATGTTGCGCTCCTTTGCAGAATTTACGCTGCACAATCATCAAGGGACCAAATGCATTCTCTTCCTTGAATTCCAGTGCCAAGCTCCTTGGAACCGCCATAGGTTGACCTGTGTTTTGGGTGGGTGGTGGTTGATTGTCCACCTTGCTTTGAGTGGCTAATAAATGGCAACCCTCCTTTTCATGACCAAATCGACCACACATGAAATAAACCATATGGAGGCCTCATACTAGACTTTGTATAAATAATTATGCAACCTAAACTTTGATACAAAGACTTTACACTAATCCACCTCAATACAAAGGCGAGCAAAACGAGCTCTTGATTGCACATCTTGCGTGAGGCTAATTTCTTGCCTTACCAAGGAGTGATCATCAATCTTAACTATTTGACCAATTGTGTTCCTTATTTTAAACAGTATGTGTTTATCATAAAATTCAATTGGAAGCCTGGGAATACGAACCCAGATCGCTACACGACGAAAGTCATTTTCAAATGGAAAAAGCTTGATTTCCACTGTTGTACTATTAGGTAATGCTCAACAATCATCCGGGGGCCTTTAGTGAATACATAATACATGTCATTTGCTTCCTAAAAGCGAACCAAGAAATAGTCATTCTCTAAATTAGTGAGTATATTATGCATAAACTTTAATCCACAATGCGTCCCCAATAGCTTAACAATAAAAGATTGTTTCTAAGGTTCATACGCCTTTTTCCTTTCACCACTAGACACCACCACTTTCGAACACAGTATTTCTGCCACATCTAGATCCTTAGCCTCAAAAGCTTGTTCGGCTTGCACCTCATCTTCCTCATCAGTCCACAGAGAATCATCTAGCTTATACTTTGGTTCCCCATTAACTACCAAACAAATATCTTTATAAGAAATCACCTTCCTTTGCTTACCTTTTTTTGTTGTAGTTTTAAACACCCCTTTTTATATTGACCTTTTTGATTGTTGTACCATAGCCTCCTTCCCACTACCCACCTTGTCTATTTCCAGATCTTGGTCCTCTACCACCGTTGCTCCATGAGTAGTAACAGCCTTCACTTTTTAGTACTCTATTTGAGTTTATCTTTTTCCTCCAATGAGAGGCCCTCAAGAACCCTAACAGAGAATGATTCTAATGCCATCATCAATTTATTCTCTAGCAATTTATAGATGAAACTTTTAAAATAAGAGTTTAATTTTTATATATTATCTATATAAAATTTTTATACTATTAACTAATAAAAAATCATCTTATTGTTTCAAAACAATTAGATTTTTTTTAGAAAGCAGTAAATTTTAATTATTGTTTCAAAATAATTATTATAAAGATTAATAATCTTCTATATATGATAATATACAATTATATGATATGTAACAGACTACCAACTATGTAGATTAATTGGCATAGAATTTTTTTAACTTAATCAATAGTCTCGAATTTAAGTCTAGAATATACAATTGTATAAAATATTTTAAAGAAAAATTTTACTGTCTATAATAATCCTATTCTATCCTATCCGAGCATAATTGCCTTTCAAGAAAAATAGTTGTGGTTCGTTAAAAAAAAAAATGATATATGAAGAAAGCGATTTAAATTTTAATTAAATGCAAAACTTATTTAAATTTTCTCCTAAAAATAATTAAACAAAGAAGAAGAAGGCGATTGGTTCGTAAATACTACGCGCTTCGTGATTCGTGCTATCTTTGTCATTCGTCGTGTTCTCATCTTCTGGTGCCATCTTCTTCTTCTTTCTCCTCCTCTTTCCATCGCTTCCTTTCTTCCATCGACCGCTTTTTATCCTCTTCTGCTTCTGTCACATCAAAACATTCTCACACAGTTTCTCCGTTTCTTATTTTCCTTACCATTGCTAAATCCTTTGAACCCTTAACCCTTCACCTTCGTTTCAATTCCGTTCGCCTTTTCTCCATAAGCAGAAATTAGAGAACGTAACAATGGCTCAAGCAGTTGAAGAATGGTATAAGCAGATGCCCGTTATCACGCGCTCCTATCTAACCGCTGCTGTTGTCACCACCATCGGATGCTCCCTTGATGTAAACCCCCTTCTTCACACTCTCACTTTTAGGGTTTCCAATTTCTTTTGTGTTTATGAATTGGGTTTGTCTAATGTGGGTTTTTGATTTTAGAGTTGTTATTGTTCCTTTGATTTCTCGATTTGAAATCAAATCGTGAATGCGGTTGTCTGGATATTTGTCGTTAATCGTGGGATTTTAAGAAGTTTTAGATGAAGCTGTGGTTGGATCGTGTTTAGGCTAGCTTGATGTGTTGAGAAGATGGCGAGATTTATTTATTTATTTTCTTTCAAATTTTGCACTTGAAGGATTGATTTCGTTTTGATCTCCCTAATTTGGGAACCATAGGTGACTGATTCTTTGTCTATTGATGCTCCTTTTTTGTGATCTTGCAGATAATTTCTCCGTATCATTTGTACTTGAACCCTAAACTGGTGGTGAAGCACTATCAGTTTTGGCGTCTGATTACTAATTTCTTGTACTTCAGGAAAATGGGTAAAATTTCTGCTGTTCGCCGTTTAATGAATTGTTATTCATTGAGATTGGCGTGGTAGATACTTAGATATTTCGATTTCAGTTTTAATGTGGAAAACGTCTCAATTTTTTTATGTTGACGTGTTTGGGGCACTGATTTTCATTTCAAATTGTTTTCATGTATGCATACAGAGATTTCTTTTGTTGCCACCTAAGAGGAACTCGTTTGATTCTTTTAGTTTAGGAAGACCATATACTAAAGTCCCCCACTCTTGGACAGTTACATTTGTATGTGTGAATGTGATAGTGAGTATTAATCATTCCTGATTAATTATGGTAAATGGAGAGTGGGGACTTTTTTTAGGCATCATGAATTTAATCCTTACATGATGAAAATCACATTACGAGAGCAATTGCATTAAATCAATCGTAACTGTTTTGAGAATAGAACTAATGGTGAAAGGCTATTGCTATAGATGGGATGTACCTACATTTTGCGAAAGGGATCAATTCGATTGTCCCTGACATAATTGTAAGGAGAATGACTATGGACATGATAGTTCCCAGAAATAAACTACTTGATTAAAGATATGAGCTTTTGTGAGCTTATCACTAGCAATGGAACTGCTTGATGATATTTATTCTTGTTGCTTGGAGAGTATAGTGTGGTTCTTGCTTCATATTTACACTTGACCATAGTTACCAACTTTGCTGAACCCCCTTATGTATCAGAAATTAGATCATGCATTTCTGATTGCAGTGCTTTTGCACTTGTATGCAATCTATAGATTGCCAAATGCAATCCATCCAATTAGAAGTAAAATTAGAGGGAGGCTGAAGCTTGTGTTGATGATTTGATGTAATACAAGTTAATAAGTTAATAAATCTCACGATTCAAATGGGTGTCTATTGTATAAAACTGTTGCCTCATCCGGCACACACCCCGTTTTCTTTTGCGGCTTTTGTGTCTGTGGACTAGATTATCAGATGCATATCTGTATTCAAACCTTCAGCGCATCCTGTTATGATTTATTATGGCCATTTACTCTCTTTAGTTCTTGACATTATCCTGTGATTTTCCTGAATTATAATGATGACACCCTCCACATTCCCTCTAATAATAACCCCATATAATCAAAATTTTTGGGTCTGTCCCTTTTTCTTTAGTTTAAAATGATATTATCAGCACTAACTGGCATAGTGCCATTTGCCAGCAACTCCTGCATATTCTTATTTGTTTCATCATTGTTTGATATTTAATTTGAAAATTGTGCATCATACATCTAAATTTGACATGGTATTTTCTTATTGAATGGGCAGATTTGGATTTCTTGTTTCATATGTTTTTTCTTGCTCGTTACTGCAAGCTTCTTGAGGAGAACTCGTTCAGGGGGAGGACTGCTGATTTCTTTTACATGCTCTTATTTGGTGCGACTGTATTGACTGGAATTGTTCTTCTTGGGGGGATGATACCTTATTTATCAGAGTCGTTTGCAAAAATAATATTCCTTAGCAACTCATTGACATTTATGATGGTGAGTCACATTTTTATATATTTTTGTTGTTCAGTTGTGTTTAAATCAGTCTCAAATGTTAAAGCTTAATTTATATTTTTCCAGGTTTACGTGTGGAGCAAACAGAATCCCTTTATTCATATGAGCTTCCTGGGCCTCTTTACTTTCACTGCTGCCTACCTTCCATGGGTGCGTAAGCTCTATAGGATAGGATAACCATTAAACGGGGTTCATACTTAAAAAAATTATCTGTCATTTTGCTAAAGTTCTAACTTATAATCAAGGTAACCTAACCTTCCATGGATTTAAATCCTACTTAGAGGTCCACTAGAGATCAGAAATTGTTGAAGGAAGAACAAGATGTTTCTTTTGTTCTTTCCAGTCAATCGAAAAATAAAAAAAGTGAATTTATTCTGCGTAAGCTCTATAGGATAGATAACATTAAACGGGGTTTATACTTAAGTTTATCTCTGTCTTTTGCTAAAGTATAACTTATAATCAAGGCAACCTAACCTTAAAGTTTTATGTTTGTAGGTTCTCTTGGGGTTCTCTGTACTTGTTGGTGCTAGTGCTTGGGTGGATCTACTGGTATGCCTCCGTTACATTATGGACACTTGATTTCTATCCGATACATTTTGTAAAGAACAGCTAGCTAATGTGAATCTTGACCACATTTTTCAGGGAATGATTGCTGGTCATGCATATTATTTTCTTGAAGATGTCTATCCTCGGATGACGGGTCGTAGGCCACTAAAAACACCATCATTCATCAAAGCATTATTTGCAGATGACCCGGTTGTTGTGGCAGGGCCTGCCAATGTTAGATTTGCCCCGCCACCTGCTGATGAACTTCACCAAGATTGAATGGCTATCAAATGGTTAGCGGATTAGCAACACAACAGCAAAGCGGTTGACCGTGTAATATATAGATTTTAAACATCTTTTTTCGCGTGCTTTTGTTAATCATTAGGATTTAAGGGGCGCTATGTCGAATGTTCTGAGTTTTAACTGAATGAGTTCCTCTTTTCAGCTTTGTCGTTTGTCAGACACTACCTTGTAGATATGATATTAATATCCCCTTTATTATATATTTTTTGCTCCTTTAGTCCACAGGTTTTTTTAAGTTAATTAAGTCAGCAAATTTGGTTCCTCTTCTATTTAAAACTCTTAAATTCTCAATTTTTTTAGAAAAAATAGGCTATACATTAACAGTATAAAATAGTTTTATACAGTTATTCAATCACAAACTACCGTGTATGGTAAGTTTGTTGATTTTCATAATAACTATTATAGAAGTCATACTAATGGTAATTTTTATTTGGTTGACGATTTTTTACATTGACAGTGTATAATTATTAAACTCATTTTTTTATCCAAATATTTGAGAGTTTATGATGAATTTGAGATATAAAATAAGGACAAAACTTATATACAGTTCTGTAGGTGTTGTTTTTATTGTTCTTCAATTAAAATTGAAATTTTATCTAAGTAATCTACAAAATAAAGGTTTGCATTAAAGATTATATCAATTACTGAAGTAAAACTTTAATTTTAATTAGAGAACAGTAAAATCATTTGTAGAACTGCATATAAGTTTTGTCCATAAAATAATTTTAGAAGTAAAAAATTTAGTGAAAATTTGATAAATTTTGAACTAATTAGTAAGGTGTGAAATTAGAATTTGAAGATAAAATTGAGATTTTTTTGGGATAAAAAATTGATGTTTTGGGTAGTGAGTTTAAGTAGAAAAAATTTAAAACAATTCAAATGAAGATTTTGAGCTGAAAAATAAGAATTTGAGGAGTCTAAATTATACAGAAGAAAATTGTTAGAGGCATTAAATTTGCTTAATTTTAAAATAGAGACCTATTAACTTGAAAATATTTTTGAAAGATTAAAATTGTACATAAATCTTTTTTTTTTTTTTTCATTTTATTTTGTTCTTGTGTTCTAAAAATGCTCTTATGCGCCTACTCATTATGTTTATGACAAGAGTTTATAGAGACATAAACTATCTTGAGCTTTTCTGTCGATAAACTCCTTGCTTGTTCAGTCATTGAAAAAAAATATAGTTTATTTCCTAATAAAAATTGAAAATGATTAAATAACAAAATAAAAATGGAAGTGAAATGAAAAAAAAAAGATTTTCCTTGATTAATAGAATGAAAGTGCAAAATTACATTTTGAGAATTGTATTAAGAGAACAAATCTCACATTAATAAATTAAAAATAAATAAAAGGATATACCAAAAAGGACTATGAATCCAAAGTCTTGAAGATATTCAGATAACTTGCATTTGATGCTTATTAACTCTCTCTCTCATACATTATTAGAAATGGCCTGCAAATAAATTTTAATAAGTTGCTTGTCGATAACATTCTACCCAGAAAAGGACCAGAAGTATATATTGAGAAAAACACTAGTCCTAGTAGAATTTTTTTTTTCTTCTTTTTTTACAATGAAAGCACCAAAATTTGAAGTTAAGATCTTGTATAAACTATTAAAACCCTTTCACTAAAGTTTTCCTAGTGGCTCTAATAACACCAAAATCAAGACCTAAATGAACAAGTAGCCACTTTACGTCAATATGCAAGCTTTATATCGTCCTAGTAAATTGAATTTTAATTAATTTTTTATTGATTATAATTTCTTTACCTACCTTACCCTCCTTAAACTTTAAATAGTTCGATGCAGAGAGTTATTTGTAGATTTCAATTCAACTTGCAAACTTTAAATGCAAAAGCTGCTAGATAAATGTGTCTACCTTGTGCATGATTTTATTGAATTCGACTCATTAAAGGGTAAAATGAAAAATTATAGCTATTAATTAAAAATTAACTGTTAAAAACATAATAATATATAATATAATAATAAATAATTATAATTTTACATTTTATTTTTAAATGTATTCCTTATTTCGAACGAATAAAATCTGATTAAATGTTTATTTAATTTAGAGTTTGGTAAAATTGATTTTAACTATTAAATATAATTTATATAATCGTATAAATTAATTTAAATTAGATATGTATATTAATACATCTGTTTCTAATTTAAAACTTACGAGAATCAATTTTCTAAATTTAAAACTAAATCTACGATGAGATAACTTAGCTTTTCATTATCCTATAGCATTGTGACTTCGTTAAGATAGAGTTAAAACAGATTGAAAGAAAGTAGAGAAGCAATCAACAAGTGGATCCGTGCTTTTGATTATCCTAGCATTGTAACTTTAAAAGTATTAAAAAAAAGTTAGAGGAACATGTCAACAAGTGGATCCGTGGCGCAATGGTAGCGCGTCTGACTCCAGATCAGAAGGTTGCGTGTTCGATTCACGTCGGGTTCATTTAATTTTTTGAGTAATACTTTTTTATTTTATTAAAATGACACCCTATCCATTCCAAAACACCTAAAACGCAGCGTTTTGACCCAATCACTTTTCTTTTCCCCTTGCCTAAGGCTTTGTTTGGCAGCCGAGAAAAAAAGAGAAGTGCTGTAATTGCACTATTTTTCACTCGTTTGGTATAAAAAAAAAGATGAAATATTTAAAAAAATACGTGAGACTCACCATTAAAAAATTCTTTTCAAAATAACAAAAAATTGAGCAAAAATATAATGCTTGTATAACAAAATCAATTCATATTATTCGCAAACAGCAAAACTGATTTGCAATGGGCAAAAATTGATTTTGAGTCCTAATAATAATAATTAATAAATAAATAAATAAATAAAAATAATATTAATAATAAAAATAAATAATAATAATAGTTAAAATAAAAATAATTTAAAAAAATTAATTTTTCTTTCACTTTTTTTTATTCAATTAAACAATCTTAATTTTTATATTATTTCTCGCATATTTCTCTTCTTTTTTTTCTTTTTTTTTTTTTCTTTCTTATCATCTTAAACCTCCCTCCGTCCATCTTCTCCTCCGCAGAAAAACCCTAACCCTAGGCACTCACCCGCAGCAGCCATGTCAGTGGTCTCTCGCCTCCGCTACTACTCCAGCACCACCACCATCCTCTCTGCGGTCTCATCCTCCCCTCTAACCTCCAAGCAGAAGAGCCGCAGCGCGCTCCACCTCCTCAAGACCGAGTCCAACCCGGAGCGCATCCTCGAGATCTGCCGCGCCGCCTCCCTCACCCCGGACTCCCACCTCGACCGCCGCGCCTTCTCCCTCGCCGTCTCCAAGCTCTCCGCCGCCGGCCACCTCGCCGGAATCCGCCGCCTCCTCGACGACCTCAAAACCCGCCCCGACCTCGGCAACGAGCGCTTCCTCTCCCACGCCATCGTCCTGTACGGCCAGGCCAACATGCTCGACCACGCCCTCCGCACCTTCACCCACGACCTCGCCCCCCCTCGCTCCGTCAAGACCCTAAACTCCCTCCTCTTCGCCTCCCTCCTAGCCAAAAACTACAAAGAGGTGTCCCGAATCTACCTCCAGTTCCCCAAAACCTATTCCATTCAACCCGACGTGGACACGTACAACACCGTCGTCAAGGCCTTCGCCGAATCCGGTTCGTCCAGTTCCGTTTACTCCGTTTTCGCCGAGATGGATAGGAATTCCGTCAGACCCAATGTCTCCACTCTGAATAACTCGCTCTCCGGTTTTTACCGCGAGGAGAAGTTCGAGGAGGTGGGGAAGGTGTTGAAGTTGATGGAGGAGAAGTACAGGGTCTTTCCCAGTGTTAGCACTTATAATGTTAGGATTCAGGGTTTGTGCAAGTTGAAGAGGTCTTCTGAGGCGAAGGCTTTGCTGGAGGGGATGGTGTGTGGTGGGAGGAAGCCGAATTCGGTTAGCTACTCTTGTTTGATCCATGGGTTCTGTAAGGAGGGGGACCTTGAGGAGGCCAAGAGGTTGTTTAGGGACATGAAGAGGAGAGGGTACTTGCCCGATGGGGAGTGTTATTTCACGCTTGTTCACTTCCTCTGTCGCGGCGGGGAGTTTGAGGCCGCGTTGGAGGTCGCTAGGGAGTCTATGGGCAAAGGTTGGGTCCCGAATTTTACTACCATGAAAGGGCTTGTGAATGGGCTTGCTGGCGTGGACAAGGTGGATGAGGCGAAGGAGGTTATTAAGCAGATCAAGGAGAAGTTCACTGAATATGGGGACAAGTGGGATGAGATCGAAGCTGGATTGAATCAGTGAGGGTGGGGACTCCTTGTGTAGTTCTTTGATCATTTGGGGAGGAGTGTGGGAAATTGAATTATCTCTGGAACACCAGCTTTGGAATGGCTTTCTTTTGTTTCGCCGTTTCCTCTGCCCGTTGGCCTTTTGCTTGCTCAAATGAATTCATCGGTGACTGGTAATCTCTGCCAAGTTAGTTTATAACATGTTCGCTGTTGTTGGGCATGCTTAGTTTTCCTTGTTTGAGTAATAATTCAGTTGGACAGTTTTCTGTTTGTTCACAAACTTCTCATTTGTTTTATCTCTTCAAATTGCATTAGCCCAACAATTCTTTTTTTAAAGGAGACTGCTACACTGCATGGAAGCTCTTACGGACCTGTACATTACATTTTGTTATTTTGGTTTCTTCCACAATTTGCTTAAGCCAGTAGCTGTTTGTTGATATAATAGTTCTATTAATTCTAAATGTTAATTGAGTCCAGCAACTTACTCATTTGCATGTTTCATTCTACTGAAATTACGCATACAGTTCTTTGAATAACTTGGACGATCTTTGCATTGCATGTTGTACGAGGCTATTATAAGTTGTGTAGGTAATGCACAGTCAGTAGTAGATCTTCAGCTCTTAAAGGATTTGTTTTGTGTTCACTTATCCATATTGTACGTCTCTGTATTTTAATGCAAGCTCAAGCATATCAATAGTAAATAGAAGGGTTAGACGACAATCACCACCTTCAACTCGTATCACCATGCAATTTAGCTTACGAACTCTATATATATATTGCCTCATTTAGCCCCGTTATAACATTTTCAGATAATAGCATGCGTTCCAAAATCCAAACCATTTACCTCAGAACGCAAACCTAACGGTGCATCTAGTGCCTTTTATCATCTCACTCTTAATGTAGTGGTTCTCTCCTTCCTCTTGGCAATTGAAATGATTATTTAAATTACATGAGGGGAGCATGAGTTTGGACTATTAGTATTAGGTCTTAAGAATATAACAATGGGAGGTAATTCATGCATCGTTCTTCCTTCAAAGAAGTGCAATTATTGAAAGTACACGAGGTGATTTGTACAACTAATGATCAAAATTACTTGTGACCTTTTAGATTTTCAGTGCCTAGCTGTGCAAGCTATGTATTACAATGGATATCACGAATTTGCAATTTCTCTTGAGACGAATATGTAACGAGAAAGATCAATACAAATTTTATTGTAGTGGAACGGATTTATTTGTGTACAAGTTCATTAATTTTAAATAAATGCAATTTATTCGTTCTCAGTGTGGCACACATTAGAGTAAAAGAAGAGGATGCTGATTCTGTCTATCATCATTCAGTGAACCCTTCAAATTGGAAAATGGAGAAATGGTCATGCTGAGATGCAGCATTTTTTATTACGGTGCTTATTGAAATTGAAGCGAAATTCTGGCGGCGGGAGCAACAGAAAAGGAAAATCTTGATTATTACACCAATGCTTGTTAGGCAAGTTATTCATATATAATAACATAATCACAAAAATGGGCAGCTATAAGCCATATTTTTTTTGCATAATTGAGGAATCACAAAATTAGGCTGACTATCGTGGTTTCAACTCTTAAGAAACAATCTTAGCCCAAATCTTCGCTTGAGCGCGCTCCGTTGTACTTGATTCAACGAAACCACAGCTAAGCTGACTTTAATACCATTGCTGAGCTCCTTATATATTGTACTCCATATGCTGCAGTAGATGCCATTGTTGTTGAGGCCACCAACCAGCTGCACCAGAAAATAGAGCAAGTTCAAAAAGTGTAAAAGTGTAGTGCAAAGCACATAAAATTCTAGCCAAATTACCTCGTATAAGTAATATATGATTGAGTTTCTTGGGTTCCAAATTCTGGTTGAAGAAGAGCTGCAGCAACTAATCCTAATTGGAGCACCGTATTCACCTGTCCAAATTAATATTCCTCCTCAGAAATAGGATAAACACGTTGAAAATCTATTGAAAGGTTCTCTCTAGTATAGTCTGCTTCTCTAATCTATCTATATGCTACATTGATTTTGTTTGAAGAGGGTTTTGTGTCTGTTGAGGGAGGAGTTGGAGGTTGTCGGACCCGGGAGGGCAATATAATATGAGACCTTACAAGTCTACAGCCTAGCCGTGTCCCTAAACAAATGCAAAAATGGGGTGGCTCTATTCCAGATGGAAAGGTCGGTAAGTTTAAGGATTCTCAAATGCAAAAGAAAAATAAAAGGAGTAAACTGGATAGCTATTTGATAGCATTTGCAAGAGACTGAGAGGGAACATCTCATCTCAACGAGGGAAACATGATACAGCTAGGCCAAACTATATGTCACGCCCTGCACTGTATAATAAACTCAGACAAACAAAATGCTTACCTTACTTATATAGAGTGGTTCGACCTTTTGGCGGCCGGTCCCATCAAGGTTAAAAAATTCAAACCAGCTTTTCCACTGAGAGAAGCACACAAAGTTTCATCTTCATCTCTACAATTTCTCGAGCAGAGAAGAAAACATGAAAACCACATTCTTATTTCTTACCTTCCAACCCAAGCTATTTGCTCTTTGAAATACTGCACCACCAATGAGGAAGACATCACGGAACACAACTAGTCCAACAAGTCCGGCTGCAAAATCAAGAAACATGTATAGTTTTGCGCCACATATATGGAAATTGGAAAGTAATATCTGTGTTCTCTAAATTTAAATGCTATAAAACCATTATCTGAATATATGTACTTACCACGCCCTTTCAGCCACTGAAGTCATTAAGCCCAAACAGCATATAATTAAGAAAAGGAAAAAACTCAAGTGCAATTCTTTGGATACTTAAGAAAAACAGAACTTGAGTGCACTTGATTGCCAGCCAAGAGCAATGAAAGATTTTGTGCTAAATAGAAAAGATAGTGCACATATTGGTGTTTACTCAGACATTACAATGACTTTGAATGTGTATAGAAGTGTTTTACTTACACAAAAAGTAAAGGATGAAAAGTTTTAAGCCACTTGTTCTACTCTTTGTTGGGATTGGTAAAACAAATGTTAGTGTATATATTATTGTTCTGAGCTAAAAATCTACTGTTGAGAAAAGTAAGTAAAACTAAATTGACTGCCTTGTCAAGACAATTAAGAAGCCAACAGATTATGAACATATAGTTTACAATCGCAATAGTTAACAATATGGATGAGCAAAAATTATGACGATGAAGGACTTCGATGGCGAACTTAGACAACATGGGATGCGTTTGTATTCCAAGACAGAGTTCAAATAGTAATTATTTTAATGTATTCCAACATATACACGGATCGTCGTCTTTAATGTAGCCACTACACTCAAATGAGAATGTGGTTTAACCTTCACAAAAATATAAAAGCGTAACCAATTATTTTAAGTTAATGAGGCCATGAAGAAACACAAACAAAGCTACCAATACAACTTACGATGCAGTAGATCTTTATGCACCATTGCAAGAGCAACACAACCAATAAGAACCTACATCATGAATTGAGAACAGATCATGAGATGAGACAAAACGCAACCCCAACTCGTAGCTTGGAAGGGTACACTACAATATATTTATACCTTATCAGCGAGGGGATCAAGGTACGAACCCACTACAGAATCTATCTTCATCTTCCTAGCCAAGTATCCATCCAGCTAAATTATATGAAGAGACAAAGATAAGATAAAAATGTTTAGCATATCACTGTTGCAAAGAGTGGACCATCTCCACAACAAAAACTGGTTATTGTTTTTCTATACCCAATCAGTCCCTCCAGAGATAGCCAACCCGATCATCGCAGAAGTATACATATCGTTCGTGACCATCCTGCACAAAATTGTCAATCAAATCAGCACAACATAAAATAATTATTCAGACAAAAATTTGCAAACCAAAAAAGGAAGTACCATCCAAGAAGAGGACCCGAAATTAATCGGGAAAAAGAGATGAGATTTGGCGTATTGAGGAAAGTGCGGAGAAGAAGAGGTGATTGGTCGGAGTTGGAATTGGAATCGAAGCGATGCTGCAGGTGGAGTGGTAAGTGGGTGATTGTAGGGCGAAGCAAATTGAGATTGACTTTGCGCAAAACGACGGCGTTGGCATGGACATAGAGAGGGGTTGCGGACTGAGAGAGCTTCCACGGAGGGCACGTGAGGAAGAGAGGGCCATGGTGAGACGGTAATCCACAGAGTGGGTTATTATGCAATGGGGAGAAGGGGAAGAAGGTGCTTTTTGTGATCAAGTTTCGAGCTATGGTTTTCAGGGACCTCAATATCACCATTCTTCAACCATTCTTCTCATTTCCCTCTGTCAACGTCCAAATGCAATTAGTTTTTTTTTTTCCCCTCCTAGATTTGTTGCACAAACAACAGTGTTTGTAGGGCTTTTTTATCGGGTAATTTTTTTTTTTAAATTACCAAAATTGGTAAATTTTGAAAAAACATTCAAATTGGGGTAAGTCATGTTTCATAAACACGACTTCGATATTAGAAGTCTTATATCATTTTATGACTTATGAATTTAACATTTTTTTATGATTTTATTGTGAAGTTGTATTTGAAAATATAACTTACTTAATTTATAATTTTAAAATCGTTAAAATGAATTAAATAAGATAAATTATTTTTTTTATATAAAAGTTGTGAAACCAAACACAATTTTTGTTAAATTTTTCTCAATTTTTATTTTATTTTATTTTTTTATAGAAGTCGTATCTAAATACGAGACTTCAATTTTATTTTATTTTTACTGAAGTTGTATCTTTTTCTTTTTCTGGTGAACAATGGTTGTACTGAGATTCGAACTTATGACCTTATATATATTACCTCAACTCTCTCACCACTAGATCGACTCTAGTGAGTTTATTAAAGTTATATCTAAATACAAGACTTTTATTTTATTTTATTTTATTTATTGAAGTCGTACATAAATAAGAGACTTCAATTTTTTAAGTTTTTTTTCGTTTCTGTATGAAGTCAAAAATTATAAGCCATGATAATTTTAAAGGGGTAATTGAATAAATAAGATCGTCAGTCTATATCTGTTAAGTAACAGGTTAATTACTTGTAATAAAAAAAAAAGTAAATAAAATGATGGATAGAACAAAAGTGATGAACAAAAATTTGAAGTCTCTTATTTATGTATGACTTCAGTAAAAAAAAAACAAAAAATTAAAGTCTCGTACTTAAATATGACTTTAGTAAAAAATAAATAAAAATTGAAGTCTTGTTACTATACACAATTTCAGTAAAAAAAATTGAAGTCTTGTATCTAAACACGACTTCTGTTTAAAAAAAATAAATAACAGAAGTCGGCTTTGGTTTCACAACTTTTGTAAAAATAATTAATTGGCCATATTTAATTCATATTAACAATTTTAAGATTTTAAATTAAATAAAGTCATATTTTTTAATGCGACTTCATAATAAAGTCATAAAAAAATATTAAATTTGTAAGTCATAAAATGACATATGATTTCTAATTTTGAAGTTGTATTTGTGAAACATGACTTAACCCAATTTGAGCATTTTTTTCAAAATCTACCCATTTTGGTAATTTTGAAAAAAAAATTACCCATGTCGGATAAAAAAGCTGTGTTTGTAGTATCATTAGTGAATTCTAAGGTTATCTCCATCCCACCAATTTTATTTTATTTTATTTTTTACTTATTTGGATTTTTAAATGGGTCTTACCATTATATATTATCTATATATACTTTTTATAATTTAGACAATTCATCTCTCCAACTCAACAATTTTGCGAGTATAGTAAAATCAGCATTTCTAGAAACTTGTCAAACCTCTCCTCTGAAAGCAACAACGGCAACCGCAGAGTAGCAGCAGGCCCCATGCATGCTTGTATTATTGTTGTTTATTAGTTGTGCACCATTGTAGTGCTCTTTCTTTAACATCTTGTGCTTTGTAAGTGTCGTTAGGCATTTTCAAGTAATGATCCTTTGACCAAAAAAAAAAACCCTCAACAATTCTAAAAACTTTGCTAAATGGACCCACATAATGGTGCTTATCATGTTAAAAATGTTGTAGATCACATTAAAAATAAAAGCTACACATCATGTTAAAAATAAAAGCCGAACGAAAGCTAGAATGGTGCAATGGCTAGTAAGAGGATAAGCAACTGGTCCTTATACAAGCATTTGATGCTTTCCAAGAATTACCTCCAATCATGGGTTCTTATTAAGACATGGTGCTTAATAAGAAAAGTTAGATAAGCAGCATGGATGGAGATGAGCTAACTAATAACTAGCAGTGTAAGCATGTGTTTGTTTGCAAGTTGAACACATGCTTCTTTTGACATTTTAACGTTAAACTGGTATGAAAATGCAGAAGTTACTATTTATAGCTTCTACCTTGACGCAAATTAAAAGTCATCAAACGTATAACTAAATATGCAGTAAGTCATATGTTGTACACGTTTAGTGATTGTGATTAATTTACTAATATTTTTACATGAATAAACCTATCGAGATTTACTCATGTACATTATAAACAAAGTGTTTTTGGTAAAAAAAAATATTTACAATTTATTTGAGTTTATCTTATAACATAAATATTTTATATAAGTGTTTAGAAGAATCTATAAAGATAGTTTATGATATATCCATAAATTGTTTGTAACTTATTTCAATAAAATATTTGAGATAATTTCCAAAAACTATTTACAACTTATAATAATTTAATCTATTTCTTTTTCGATTATAAAAATAAATTATAAACAAGTACTTATATTATTATTCTAATCATAAACAAAAACTCAAATAATACATCAATTTGAGAGGAGTTTATACCGTAGGCCTAAGTACCAAAACCAACCAAATAGAGATACTTAAAAAAGAAAATCTAATAAAATTTAAAAAATTGAAAACAGTTGTGAGAATAATGCCACCTCAAACTGGGATTAGTTTTATATACCAAAGTATAGGGATACATCTGGTAGCAACTAAACTAAATAAATAAATAAACTATTCTCGCCCAAGTTTTAATAATAGAATGAATTTACCTTATTTGCATCTGACTTGATCTTATTTTCTAATTTACTAAATTTTCTAGTCTATAAGGCCAAGTACCACAACGAAGCTTTAAGACAAAGAAAGAAGTGAATAAGGTTGTCTACGTCTTTTTTTGATTCCAACTTCCAAGTGAAAAAGGAGTTTGTAAAAATATAGTAAGAACAACTTGTTATCCTTGTCAGAATTACCTTGCAAAACATAACCCGAGTTCCTTTTCTTTCTACGTGTCAAGGAAACCAGCTAAGATTAACTATGTTAAAGAAATTCCATTTTGATGCCCAAAACTAAAATAAGTAATCTTATTCCTGTCAGACACAACTATAAAACACCTGAATAACGTCTTACAGTTTCACAGTTACAACAATTTAGCCATATCGCACCATCATTCAGTTTTTCCTCAATCCTTTGTGCACGCAAATTGTTCTGAGGATTATTGTGAAGGTTCATTACAAATTTCTTAAAGGATTTGTATTAAAGGGCCTAGCCAGACACCAACAAGGTTTGAGAAAATGAGATGCTTGCCATGCTGCAACTGCAAGTCAAATGCTGAATCACCATCTTCCAGAGCATGCCCCCGCCAAATTTCCAAAGGGAGGAGAACATTCAAATCATTAGCTGCAGCTGTGTCACTTAAAACAGGTGTGTGGTATGGTTCATTGTAGATATAGACATTAGTCTTTTCTAATTCTATCAAAATGTTAGATGAGCACACAAAAAATCAAAACACAAACAAATTGTTGCATGATTATTCCTTCCTCACTATACCTTGAATACAAATCCATTTTTTATCCTTTTTTATTTTTTTAACCCTTTAATCTGATTGAGAGAACGTTTATAGCAGTTTAATTTTTAAATCAATGTCTGTCATGTTCTGGAATGTGATCTGGCTTAGGAGATTATGCCTCCCTGCGTAACATTTTTCTTTTAGTACATAAAGATGGTTCATGAACATTTTTTTTGAAGGAATTATTACCAATTAATACCATTAAAGTGTTTAATTTAACTGTATTTCGGAACTCAGCAGAAATTCCTCCTTGATAGTAATGAATTTCCAAATTATACGAGCATAATGCATGAAATGTCATATTAGAATCCATGGATTCGAATGCAAGTGTGAATGAATCATTTGTATAATAACTAGGTGGTCTCAAATTGCAGGTAGCAGCAGGCATAGACAAATAGATGCAGAGATAAGAAAATATGGATCTGCAAAAAACGATGTCAAAATATTCACATATGAACAACTTGCTGAAGCAACAAACAACTACAATCCTGATTGCCTGGTGGGCGAAGGTGGATTCGGGAATGTTTACAAAGGATACTTAAAAAGTGTTGAACAAGTATGTCACTTAAACACACCCATATTTTATTATCTAATAATATATTTAGCTTTTTACAAGGTTGTGAAAGTCTTATGTTAAATATTTGGTGTTCAGACTGTAGCTGTGAAGGTACTGAACAGGGAAGGAGCCCAAGGAACACGAGAATTTTTCGCAGAAATTTTGATGTTAAGCATGGTGCAACACCCAAACCTTGTGAGGCTCATTGGTTATTGTGCAGAAGGCGCTCACAGGATTTTAGTTTATGAATACATGGCCAATGGGAGTTTGGAAAATCACCTTCTAGGTATTATGACCAAACATTCCAGTTGTGGACTTTATTTTACTGAAATACATGTAGAGTATGCAACACTAACTAGAGTTTATTTATCTCAGACATAGGTGCAGATAAGGAGCCTTTGGATTGGAAGACTAGGATGAAAATAGCTGAGGGAGCAGCTAGAGGACTTGAATATTTGCATAACAGTGCAGATCCACCAGTGATATACCGTGATTTCAAATCATCTAATATACTTTTAGATGAAAATTTTAATGCAAAGCTATCTGATTTTGGACTTGCTAAGATTAGTCCAAAAGAAGGCCAGGACCATGTGTCAACCAGGGTGATGGGGACTTTTGGCTACTGTGCACCAGAGTATGCTGCTACGGGTCAGCTAAGCTCAAAGGCAGACATTTATAGTTTTGGGGTAGTGTTTTTGGAAATAATCACGGGTAGGAGAGTATTTGACACTGCAAGAGTCGCAGAAGAGCAAAACTTGATTGACTGGGTATGTTAACATAACATAATTTTTATTTTGATCATCATTTTCCTTTTAATAGATTTATGTGGTTTGAGGGAGAAATTATTGTATAGTCTGGAACAGTATGTGTCCATGGTCCTGATCAATCTCCGTGTGGCATTTATTAACTCCTATAGACACGTCGTGGTATCAGATCATACAATAATTTCTTGGTTTGAGGAGCATTGATGTGAATTACAATTAGTCTTGGAACTTGGCATTTATGGTTGTCATTGTTTTTTATTTGGCAGGCACAACCTTTGTTTAAGGACAGAACAAAGTTCAATCTAATGGCTGACCCTTTGCTTAAAGGTCAGTTCCCTGTGAAGGGTCTATTTCAGGCTCTTGCAGTGGCAGCAATGTGTCTCCAAGAGGAAGCTGACACACGACCTTACATGGATGATGTTGTGACGGCTCTTGCGCATCTAGCAGTGCACAAAGTTGGAGAAAAGGACATAGCTGGTGAATCTATAAAATGTGCCGGGCATGTTGAATCTTTTAGAGCTGCAAGTTCAGCTGGATCTGAAAGGGCGTAACATCAGTGACCAGACACAGACTAGGATTACTGCAAAATTGAAAAGCACACCAAAAATTAGCTTATGCATAAGCTAATTTTAGCTTATGAAGAAGCTTATTTCATTTTTCCTTTTTATTTTTTTCTTCTATAAGTGTATATGGAGAAGTTTATCTAAACAAGTCCAAAATGAAAGTGCTTATGAGTGATTCTGTTTGTGTAACATTCTTTCCTTCTGGGACTGAATTGAGGATACCTTTAATTCATCTGTTTTGTTTTGTTTTTATTAAGTTATATGGGGTTTCTATTTCTGTCTCACTTTGTCTTTGAACATCTGACACTTCAATCCAAATGACAAAACTTAGATATAGTTTTTTAAGTGTTTTTGGTGTTATTCTTCAATCAAAGGTTTGCACTAAAGATTAGCATAGGTTAATGAGCTGAAACTGCAATTCTGACCAAAGAATTAAGCTATGTTTGGAAATCCGTTCTAGCCTCCCTAAAAGTATGTTCAATCGAAAAGTAACAAAGAAATTACTTCCATGAGCGTACGTTGAACCCTACTCCTACCGGAGACCCAAACATGCTTTAAGTGCATGTTTGGAATAAAGTTTGTAAACTTAAGTTTGAATGAACTTTATTTTGCAAATTGAGTTTACAAAAACAACCCTCCTTTTCCTTTCATTTCAAACTGAGTTTTTAGACATAATTGAGGCAAAACTTAGTTTGTAATCAGATTCAACTGAAAACCAAACAAGAAGTTTTTTCAGTTTTACTTTTTAAATGCATTGGAGACCTTCTAAGTTCTAACTGAAAACTAAACACGTCCCAAAGAGTACCTAAAGAATTGGATCTAAGTTTTGTTTTCTCCGATCAACATTAATGTATGTTCCTCAATTACAAATATTATCTTTGCTAAATGTATGTAGAGCATGCCGTTCATATACTGCCACCATTCATTTACTATTAGAACGCGGATTTTAAACTGAATATGAGATCTGAAAAGCCAGAAGTATTAAGGCATATGAAACACAGGATATGACAGAAAATGAGAAAAAACATCAGCCCAAAATTTAAAGAAGTTGCCCAAGTCAGGTAACATAACATGAAACATAAAATGAACATGCAACAGCAACAGTTTTTGGCTCCCCACAAGAGTCTCGCTTATAGCTGAAAGTTGTTGATATCATTCTTGAGGATCCTGTAGCTGTAACCAGGAATCCTGTTTAACTGATTGCTTTCAGCTACTTCTGCAGCAGAACAGATTTTTGGAAGGAACCCACTTGTGCCTCTTCTCTTCCTCCTCTTCCAGGTTGTTAGCAACACCCAGAAACTAGGCCTGGACATGGAATAGCTTCTGCCAGAAACCATGTCCATCTCCACAAAGTGCTTCTGAGGTTTTTGTGAACTTCCTCTTCTGTCCAACTCAAACTTTGTGAAGTATTCAATTTCCTTCCTGACTAGAGATCCAATAGTGCCCCTTGTCCCTATAGCAACAGGAGCAGCCATTTGAGCTGCACTGGTTGTTATGGTACCACTCCTTATATATAGTGCATAATTTACTGTTAAAATGAGTGAGGCTTCTACATGAAGAACTCTGTGGTCATGGTTTTTAATTTTCAATTTGCAGCATTTATGTTTTGGACTTTATTAAACAGTAGATACTGAATTGCTTTATGAAAAGCAAAAGCATGAAATTTCCCATAATTGAAACTTTAAAAAGTTGAAATTATCGATCTCCCAGTGTCTTGATAAAAACTAGCTTGTTTTCCGGACATCATGCTGTACACTTTCGACATGATGATCGAATTTTTGAGAAAATTTTAGGGTATTCTATTAAACAATTTACATATGTGGAAACATTTAGAGAGATTGGTGCATTTGTAGCGTTTAACATCACAAACACATGTGCATTATTGAATGGAATGTGGTAGACATGCCTAATCAAAATTTTCTTATGCACACCGGTAAGGGGTAGCTAGGAATTTTATTGGAAATAGTACTTGTCATATTTTTTTGGTGAGGGTAACTTATCATGTGAAATGGTTTTCTGTAACCTTAAATTCCTCTGCATTTGCTACGCATTAAAAAAAAAATATACAAATTTTAAATTCAAACGGCGCTGTTCACTTTTTTCTTTATTTATGAGGTCAAAGTTATTCTCCGCCTTTCATGCCTTGGCTAATGGAAAGAGAGGCGATTTTTCATTGTCACGGCCCTTTTGGGGCATGGTTCTATTCTTTTTTTGTTGCCTTATTGCTGAGTTGTTCAGTCTAGCTGATATCTCCTTTTGATCAAATTAAAATTAAAATCAATAAAATATTGGATTTCCTGCGTTATATTTGAAATATTTTAAAAGGTATTTTCAAGTCATTTTTCTATCAATAAAAGCACAAGAGGACATTCCCTTGGATCAGATCAATTAATTTTATAGCGGGACATGAACTGTAAATATGCAAGTTTAATTTCTCACAATTAGAAGTATAAATGAATTGCGTTATTTGTGAACTATTTGAGTTCAACTCATTAAATATTTGATTAAGCTCGTTTATTTAATTAAATAAATAAACTCAAACTATAGAATAAACTCAATTATTTAAATAAGCCAAGTTCAAACTTTACAAATTCGATATTAATGACTTGTGAATAGCTCATTTATTTAAATAAATGATAAAAATTTTACTAACCCTAGTTATTTATATATTTATTATGGAAATATGTAGAATTTTATTAAGAGCATTAAAATTAATTTTGAGATTTTAATTTTTTTAGTAATCAAAAAGTTATGAATGTTTTATTTTTTGAATTATAAAAATGTAATAGTCAAGAATTTTTTTAATTCTACATATCATATGATGAGCATATATTTTTATTTGTAGATTATCATCTAGTACTAAAATGTTTATATAGACTAAATTGATAAAGTTAAAAAGTAATTTAAGAAAAAATTTCATAAAAGCAAAAGCTTTTATGAAATGAACCAAGCTTGACTTAGGCTTGATTATATAAATGAATCAAACTCAAGCTTTATATGCTTGACACTAGAAGCTCGTGAATAGCTTGTGGGTGTGCATGAAATGATAAAAAAAAAATGTTAATCCTATACAAGAAAAAGATATATACTTAATAAACTATAATTTTATCTTAAAAAATATTATTACCTGATTTTTTTATTCAAATGTTCTTTTATTCTTTTTTCTCTTCTTACATTTATTTCAACAAAGACATATACTAAATTAATAAATTTAAAAACAATTCAAGAATATATTTGATAAATGAAAAAAAATAATCAAGTTATAAATATTCTAAACAAGACAAGTTCATGTTTTAAATTTGATTTGTTTAAATAAATGAGTTGAGCTTAAACATCATATTTTTTTTCAAGTCAGGCTTAAACTTAACGTGTTTGGTTTGACTTAACTTATTTACACCTCTAGAGCACAAAACTACATATATTATGAAAGTAGGTATTTAAATAACAGTTAAATATAAACAAAAGAACGTTACATCCTCTATGGGTGTGTTTGATATGCACTAAAGAACAACACAAGATAAACACTTAAGTTACAGGACAACTTTTTGTCCTTTATATTGTTTTGTAGACAATAGACAACATAGGCAAAATAGTGTAAAATTTACTGCAATACCCTTTTTAATATTAATTATCTTATTACAATACATATTAATCATCTTAATACAACTACAATGGTGGTGGCAATAGGAGTGATAGTTGTGGTGGTGACAATGACAATAGTGGCAGCGATGACAACAGTGGTGGTGGAGGCAACGACAATGGTGTTGGCGATGACAATAATGGTTGTGGTGTCAGCAACAAAGGTGGTGGTGATGGTGATGGTAGCAACAACGACAGTGATGGTAGTGAAGGTAGCGAAAATAGTGGTGGTGGCAGTAGTAATGGTGGTGATGGCAATCGCAACAATGGTAGTGATGATGGTGGTGGCAGTGGTGGCAATGACAATGGTGGGGTATTTTCGTATTTTGAGTATTTTGTACTTGGGACAAAAAGTTATCCCATGGTTTATTGAGTAACAAATAAATAAGTCTTTATCCTATCTATCATCACTTAAATTGTGCAGTCCCATGATCCATACTTTTTAACAAATCAAATGGAACATTTGTCTTTAATTGTGTAACATATATATTGGAAAACAAAGAAATTTAATATTAAGTATCTCATGTTCTCTTAAAAAATTTCAAATACGTGCTTTTATGACAAAAAAAAATAGAGAGAGAGAAAAAGAAAAGTGATTAAAACAACATATTTTGTTAATACAACAACATCAAGAGATAAATATCTTTGATCCGTGAACAACAACTCTAAAACTTTAGAATAAACTCTTCTAGACACTAATGCAAGAAACACATACTATGATAGGTTTTTACTTTGATTGTTTAGCAAATGATGTAAAAAAAAAAAAAGCGATAGCAAACTTGTAAATAAAAGCATAAATTTTACATTGGTTATAAATTTAACCGATGTAAAAAAGTGGTTTTTACATCGGTAAAATTTATAACCACTGTAAAAAATCTTATATAAGCGAATTCAATTTGATTTCCCTTCATTTTGCGAAAGGCTCTCGACCACCAAAAACCCTAGATCCTCTGTAACTACCTCTATCATTGCCACTGACACCACATTTCCTTATTCATCTAAAACACGCTTAATGGCAAGCGTATCCTATCATAGAAGTAACAATGGACTTGAATCCAAATAGAAATCGATCCCCTTGGTAGGGAAGACAACTAGTTTGATGCCTTGCCCATCAAAGAGAAGGGAAATAGGCCAAGTCTGATGGCATCGGCTGAGACACTGTTGTACTTCATGGTATCCATGATCCTCAAGAAGTTTTTTAGATGGCCCAAAGGGTCCTCAGATGGTAAGCCCCTAAATTGTTCTCGAGTTATGCTCCATGGTGATCAATGCAGGCTTTAACTCAAAGTTGTTCACCTCCACAACAGGACAGGTGAATGCTATCAGTTACCCTATCTGAGGGGCAAGTAGTCTTGGAGGGTTTTCCTAGGTGCTTCTTTGGCCATTAATCCCTACTCTCTCCTTAACCTACAACAATGTCTTTTGATCTCAGGAATAAACTATAGCTCAGGCTCATGAGAACGGGTTAGCATAAGAAGGGAATGTAAAAAGGAAAGAAAGACTAAACACTAAATAATAAAACACAATCAAATAAGATAAAATAAGAATAGATAAAGTAAAATAAGAAGAAATAAAATAAGATAAAATAATTCAAGACAAAATAAAATAAAATAAAAGTAAAAATAAGATGAGATAAGATAAAGATAAACAAAATTTGCCTAATCCAACTGGAATTCATCTTTCTTGATATCACGTAATCAGTCCCCAGCAACAGTGCTAGAAACTTGATGCGTCTAGAACACACTTAAGGACAAGCATACCCTATTGCAAGAGTAACAATGAACTTGAGTCTAGATATCGTACCTATGGAATTGATATGGACTACTTTTCGAAGAAATTCCTATGCTGTCTAGGCTATTCAAGTTTCAAAGGTTGAGTTCAACGAATTAAAATGCAAGGAGCTGCAAAAAGATTAATTAAAAGTAAATTAGATTTCAATGAGTTAAGAACCTAAGATTATAGGTTCACTCATGCCTTCAATTTTCTTCCCCCAAGTTAAAATATAATTTTATTCCCAATTTCAATTGTAAATATCCTTCTATCAAGTTCTTTCACAACTTTTAGTCATGGGTTGTAAAAACTCTTTCCTGTATTAAGCCCCTAGTTGGTCATACTAGTGGTTTAATTCAAGAAAGGATTAGAAACAAAGAGGGTGAACGAATTCGATTGAGAGCTTAGTTTGTACTTTGATTTTGCAACATCCTAAACCCAACTACCCTTGAGGTCTACCAATTAATTGCGGTACGATTTTCGATTAATTAACTGATTAAAGACATGCAAGGAGTGATCAATTCCAAACAATATAATGAAGAACACTAAGCCAATTCAATTGAAAGAAAAAAAAGGAATAAAATTAACAATCAAAATGGGATTTCAGTCATCTCAAGCATGGCTACACCACAATCCTAACCTGGGGATTGGTTCTCCATGGCAATAAAAAAGTAACCCAGTACAATATTAAATATTAGAAACCAAAGAAAAACCTTAGCTAAAAGATTGGTCTTCAATCTCTATCCATCAGGGTGCAAGGAGAATCCTCTAAAGCTCTGGGGAGTCCTTCCTTAGTCAAAATCTAAGAGAAAGAGAGTAAAATGAATAGGTCCTCTTGAAATTGCAGACCCCCTATTTATATCTTTAATGAGCCTATGGGCCTGATGGAAGCACGGTCATGCATAATGAAGCAGGACCGTGCATATCTTCTGAAGCATAGTCATGCTTAGGCCATGCATATTCTCGTACGCGAAGTCCGGTCAACCAAGCACAGTCGTGCATGGTGAAGCACAGTTGTGCATCTTCTCGTAAGCATAACTCCGGATTTGAAGCACGACCATGCATCTCTGGCAGCAACAAATTCTTCTTGAATTTTAACCATTTCTTCCCAATTGCTGCTTCTTTTGTTCCCTGCTCAAAAATTAAGAGAAACGGGTTAAAATATCCATAAACACCAGTTGAATTTAGCAAATAAAGACCTAATTTCTCTATGTTAATTATAACAATTAAGGGTTTATCATTTTCTCCCCAAAATCACAACCCCAACCATAATCTGACCCCAACCATCACCGCTGTCAACACCACGATTTGTCCTTAAACCACTATTCCTTCGATTCACAGCGGCAACATATTCGTCCCCAACCCCAGCCATCTTGGACGCCACCACCAGAACTCACCATCACCACCTAAGATAAGTCATTTTCTTCCCAACTCCGTGATTATTGCTCTTTTTTGTAAAATTCATTTTGGTTCTAACCCGAACTGATGGGTTTTATGATTGGTTCAAATAGGCTGGGTTTTCCCTCTGTGTGCTGGTTTCTGGTAATACTAAATCCCTAAAATGCCCATCAATTTCAAATTTTCTTAATATTTTTTTGTTTGTTATTTTTTTAATTTGATCATGGTATGTAAATAATTGATTGAAGGATATTTATTTGAATTGTATGACTGTTGAATATTGTTATTGTGATGTGTTTGCATGATTGGTCATATAAAGCTTAGTTGGGCCTTGTGTGATGTTCTTGTTATTGATAAGATTGTCGGACAGGTTTACATGTGGTACTGTGATTGAATAGATGTAAAATATGGGAAAGTACTAGAAAATAGAGAAAGTTCTGTCAAATTTTCTATAGAAATTTTTATTGGATTGTCTAATTTGTTAGTTAATTAACAAAAAATAAGAATGGCCATATAGAGCTTAGTTGGGCCTTGTGTAATATTCTCATATTTATTAATTTCAACTATATGATTCTTGAGGATGTCAAATAGGTTTGCATGATTGGTTAACACCTTCCTTGCGAACTACGCGTTTTGTAACTAATATAAACTCCTTGATACATTTTAATAAGAAAGCATTTTTGGGAATACAAAATTGTTCCTTTTTTCCTCTTTTACTCTCTTATAGTAATAATTAAGCATTTTTGCACGATGAATAAAGAATCTAGGGTTTTATGAATGTAAAAGGAATGTTAGAATTTAGATGTGTTAGCATGATTGGTTAATACTTGTCCCTGCTTGTTACGTATCCTACAAGCAACATGAGGTTAATGATACATTTCAAACAAGAAATCACTTTTCTTGTTTTTTCTTTTTGCAAATGCAAAATTGTTCATTTTTTATTTCGAGTGATCAACAAAGAATGTAGAGTTGCAAATCTACTCTTTGCTCTCTCATAATTAGGATTGGAAAAACAACAGTCAAAGGATTGGAATAAGCCTTTTCATTTCCAAACTATTCATCACCAAAACATCTAATTTCAATAAAAGCACTAAATAGTTCAATAATTGACAACTTCTCTTTTTTAACAAAATTCTCTCCTATTTTGTTTTAAACTTGGAAGTAAAACTAGATAGTGGGTCATAAGATCCTTCACCCTCTTTTCCATCATTGATGCCACATCTTTATGAATTTAAGGAAGGCCAACTCATGATGGCTAAACAATACACAGTGAAATATTTGAAACATGATACAACCGAGAACTTATCACTTCAAACATTATTCGACGCATTTGCTACTTTGCGCGTAGCGATCACTCTTTCAAGCTTCTTAATCCAACCTTCAAGATCATAGGATACTACAACATCTTTTTAACACAACCATCATATAATGTCTCATTCCTTACTTGGATTTGATTTCTTCCAACAACTTGATCAACGCCAACTTATGATGCGTTAAATGGCACACAGTGAAAGCAATTAAATCCAAGTAAGGAAACTTTGCCATCATTTGATACTTTTAATTTAAAAGACCCAATTAAGAACCTTGAAATAGTACTTGCTCAATAGACTCTATTGTGTAAATTTCTCTTATTTAGCTTTTTTAATTTTCTACTTTTTCTATATTGTTTGCAAAATATGCTAATAATTACTTGACATTTGCAAAGTTAAGTTATTGTGGTGATATTAGTATAAAGCAAATGGATCAAATAGAATATCATCTCATTCTATTTGTCCTATTTGTTTTACACCAATATTGCCATGATGACTTGATAACACAATGTCTTGCAATATAGGAAGACATTATTAGTAAATCTTGCAACTAATATAGAAAAGTATAATTTCAAATAAAGTTATAGCTATAAGATTAATTTTTATAATAGAGTCTAATGGAGAATCACTCTTTCAAGGTTCTCAATTTGGCCTTATACATCAGAAGTATCAAATCATTATAAGGCTTCCTTACTTGGATTTGATTGCTTTCACTGTATGTCATTTAGCTCATCATAAGCTAGCCTTAATCAAGTTGGTGAAGCAATCAAATCCAAGTAAGGAAGGAGACATTATATGATGGTTGTGTTGCAAAAAGGATGTAGTATCATATGATCTTAATAGCCAAATTGAAAAGCTTGAAAGAGTGATTGCTAAGTGCAAAGTACCAAATGTGTCGAATAAGGTTTGAAATGATAAGTTTTTGGTTGTATCATGTTTCAATATTTTCACTATGTGCCATTTATTCATCATGAGTTGGCTTTCCTCAAAATCATAATGATGCAACAACAATGGTGGAAAAGAAGATGGAGGATCCTATGACCTACCACCTGGTTTTACCTCCAAGTTTAAAATAGAACAAGGAAAAAAAATTGTTGAATAGAAAAAGCTGTCAATTATTGAACTATTTAGTGCATCTACTGAAATTAAATGTTTTAGTGATTAATTAATTTGGAAATGAAAAGGCTTACATTGGTCCGTTGACTGTCGTTTTCCCAATCCTAACATAAGGTTCACGACTCTGCATTCTTCGTTGATCACTCCGCTTACTTATTTGAACTAACATTTTATCATCTTATATGAACATGCAAATATTCAACAATCCACATCAATCCTCTAACACCAACTTGGACGACATCTGCACACATTGGGCAAACCATTTCTTTGAGTTGACCAACTTGTAATTTTTTACTTTTTTTAGCATGTTTAAATTTAGGATGTAAATCAAATGTTTATAGGATATTTGTGATGGTTATAGGATATATATGTTGATTATAGAATGTTTTTGTGTTATGAAATTTCTATATTAGATACTATGTTATTTATGATTATAGGATGTTAATATGAGGTTTTTATGATTATAGAATGTTTTTGCATGATGTTATGAGATTGAGGGTTTATAATGATAATTTGATAATATGATATAACTGTCTAGTTGTTTGTCTAAATATTACAGGGATGTAAATGCATAAAACAAATAGATTATAAAAAAATACAAACATTCTATGTTTGTTATGGTCATAACCGACATAGAAAGTAACTTTCTACATTGGTTATGACCATAATTGACGCAGAAAACTTAAAATTTTACATCAATTATGGCAGATAACAGAAGTAGAAAACCTACGCTTCTACATGGATTCTTGTCTTAACCAACATAAAAAATATTTTTTACATCGATTCATTATCCAATGTAAAAAATACACACATTCTATATCCTCTATATCTATGACAGGTATACAACTAACATAAAAAGTCCATTTTAACCAATATAAAAAGTCACGTGTGCACTAGTAAAATTTGATCTAACTTCTCCTTCCAAGTAGCAACTTCATTGTCACTGGCACTGACTCAGCAAAAACAAGTTTTGACTTAATTTGTAAATCTTATTTAATTCAATTAATTTTTTTAATTTTTTTTTTAAATTATTTTTTTACTCAATTCATTCAATTGTTACTTATTTTTGTTGGATTTTTTTTTAATTTTAAACACCCATCATGTTACATAGCCAAACTTTTTTATAGTCACATATGTCAATTAATATTTTTATATTTTAAGCAAAATAAAAACTTTCACGACTGAGAGAAGCTTCCCTACTACATATAGGTTGTTTGCTTCTGGACAACATAACGATGGGAAAATGCAAACTAACATAACTAAAATGCTATGCAAAGATTATATGAAGTGCAATGCATCATTTTTCCTTGAACACTACTACCTCCATGGCATTCCAAAGTCCATTTGATCATACAAGGACCTTTGCTTTCTTAGTTCATTCTAGAAAGAACTCTTAAGGTGCAAAGGACTAAACTAAAATATTCTATAGGATACCACCCCAAGATAGATGGTCAGTTTGAGGTGGTGAATCGTGACCTTGAAGCATATCTACATTGCTTTGCTGGGGATAATTTGCGGTCTTGGTACAAATACCTTCATCTAGCTTAGTTCTGGCATAACACAGCTCACCATTCCTCTATTGGCATGTTGCCTTTTCAAGTGTTGTATGGTTGCACTCCAACCTCCATCTTAGACTATGTCTCTAGCAGATCCTCTATTGGCTCCTTAAATGAGGCTCTGCAACAAAGGTAGACCATTTTACACCTACTTAAAGAAAATATTGCTTACACAATAAACATCATAGAGATCATACCTTTTAGATTGGCAAATGGATCCTCCACAGGCTTCAGTCTTATCACCAGACCACAGTAGTGCAACGCTCTTCGAACAAACTCTCTAAGTGCTTATATGGCCCATTCTACATTTGTGATCAGATAGGCAAAGTTGCATATGAGCTTGAACTTCCTCATTCATTCTACATTAACCATGTGTTCCACATCTCCCCTACCACGATGACGACCCTGTTGCGCACTAGCAACTTACTAAAACCCACCAAGCCCTCACTCTCTCTTTTTACCAAGTTCTGACTTTTCAACTAAACATTTAAGCCATTTACCCACCCCAACTCAATCTTTTGTCCAACCCACAAATTCCTATGCCAACATATCCTAGCCACACGATCATATTTTCCCTCATAAGGCCACATCCCCACCCTTCATTCAAACACACCAGTCCAATCAATCTGGCTCCCTCATTAATACGCCACCTACTTTTACATATCCCTAGTGTTGGAACCAAAGACGTAGAAGAGTCTAAACCCTCAATGTTTTAAAGATAACAAAGCTTATTAATGTTCATATTTACACGTATAGACTAACCCTGTCACAGCTAATAAGAAGACTCACCAACAAGGACCGTCCAGTTGTCATGTTAAAAACCGTCCAGTAGACGTGTCAAAGACCATCCAATAGACGTGTTTAAAGACTGTCCAATTGAACAAACTGGAGGCAACCGTCCAAGTCTCCAAGATCATATATTCAAACGGCTAAGTTTTTAGTCTGAACGTCAATTAGATTTATGCTAAGTCTGCCTCGTAACTTACATATTACTACTCCTGTGAACTAACATTCAAATCTGTTTGAAGCATTAACATCAATTCAATGCAAAAGCACAACAGAATAGATAAAGCAAGTCAACTTATCAAGATGACAAGACAAATGAAGAAGGTTCAGAAGAACAAACCGCCAGCACAGTCCTGCACCTTCCCTTTTAGTGCTAGTCTACAAACTGCCACGCCTGACATTTCTGAAAAGATAGTTTGCACGCTTCTCATTGCATAAAGAGTAAAATTCTCTACAACGGATCTTTTTCCTGAAGACTATATATATATGTGCACCAACGAAAATAGAAGGACAACGAAAAACGAAAAGGTGAATAGAAAAAGGCGAAGTCTGTGAAAAAGAACAAGAACGTAAAGACTTTTGTAATACTCTATTAAGAGCGTCCAGTGGACGTTAGCAAAATTTTGTAAAGATCCTCAAAGTGATCTTGAGCTTAATCTTTCAAATCCTCACTACGTGAATTGACCCTTCCTCTTAAAACACTTGTGTGTTGTGAAAGCCTGGAAAGACTTAGTGTAAAAGAATACTTGGGTTAAGCAATCTAGGGAGATTGCGTTGTAAAGCCTGAAAAGCCGCGAATAATACTTGTAACATAAGATTGGTTAGTGGATACCTTCTAGGTGAAGGGACTGGATGTAGCTCAGGTTGAGTGAACCAGTATAAAACTTTATGTGTTTTTCTTCTATCTATCCCTACGCTTGAAAACGTTTTTGTTTGATCTACTTATTTCAAAAAAGTTTTTACAAGGCACAATTCAACCCCCCTCCTTCTTGTGCGCTTTTTCGTATTTCAACTGGTATTAGAGCTCGGCCTCTTGGGGTTGAGCATCTAACACTGCAGGGGTAAAAACGATCCTGATCACTCATGAAGAACGAAGGACAAGCCATTAACAGACCGCCTCTTTTCAAAGGTCAGAACTACGATTACTGGAAGCAAAGAATGATAGCATTATTTAATGCATGTCACACAGACATGTGGGACGTAGTAGAAACTGGCGACTATCTGCCCCTTGACCATGATGGAGTGGAACTCCCAAGAAGTCAATCGACAGAATCTCACAAATAGAGGTATCTCCTAAACTCAAAGGCTAGAAATGCTCTAATGTGTGCCTTATCTGAATCTGAATATGAAAAGGTACACAGTCTAAAAAGTGCTAAGAAAATGTGGGACACCCTCGCTCTTGCTTACGAAGGCACCTCACAAGTAAAGAGGTCCAAATTGAGCTTACTCGTAAGACAATATGAACTATTTACTATGGAAGAAAATGAAACTATCAAACTTATGTTTGGTAGATTTCAAACCATAACAAACAACCTGAGGTCCTTAGACAAAACCTATGATAATTATGATCACATTGACAAAATCTTGAGAAGTTTGCCTAGGCAATGGAGACCGCAGGTTACAGCCTTAAGAGCTTCCAAGGATCTAACGACACTCTCAATAGAAGAGTTACTTAGAACTCTTAAAGTACACAAATTGGAGCTGAAGCAAGACGAAGGACAGAAGAAGTCCATCGCTTTAAACGTCCAACGACCATCCAGAGGATCAGTGTCCAACGCACTAAACATGGAAGAATCCTCTGAGGAAGAATTTGAGAAGGATGACTCTAATGAGGATGAGATATCCTTCATCTCAAGGAAAATACAGGCTATGTGGAGGAAGAAAGGAGGATCAAGAGCCCAAAACTTCACAAAGAAGTTTAACAAAACTCCAAAAAAAAAAAGTCCTTCAGTATGCTATGAATGCAAGAAGCCTGGACATTTCAAAGCTGAATGTCCCAGTCTACAGAAAAACAAAAAGAGGACATTCTTCAAGAAAAAGGGTCTCATGGCTACCTGGGAAGACATGGACCTATCTTCATCAGATGAAGAAGGAGAAGAAGAAGCCAACCTGTGTCTCATGGCAGGAACCAGCTCTGATAGCTCAAACAATGAGCAAGACGAAGAGGTAAACTTCAACAACTTAATCTCCTTACAAGAAGCTTATAATGACTTGCTTGCTAACTTCTCAACTCTTTCAGTAGGATATAGAGAACTGAAAAAGAAATTTTTAAAAATAACAAAAGAATTCAATTTGCTCAACGAAGAGCATAAAAAGGTCTTGAAAGAAAATGAGGTTTTGAAAACTAAAAATATTTCAGAAGAAACATCTTCTCATGAAGTCTTAGAACTTCAAAAAGAAGTTACTCATCTAAAAGAAAGATTATCTAAATTTGTCAGTGGAACTGAAAATCTAGACAAAATTCTATCGTATAGAAGAAGTCCTCATGACAAATCTGGACTTGGTTTTGTTAAAGAAGAAAACTATAAACCTGGTAAAAATATAACCTTTTGTAAAATATGTGGAAAAAATGGGCATGAATCAACACAATGTAGATATCGTCCAACAAAGAAGGCGTCCAATGCCTTCAGAACTAACCGAAAAGGACCCAAGTCTATTTGGGTACCTAAGTCCATGATAATACCTGTTGCAGATTTGCTTGACAACCGAAAGAAGACCCCAGTCATGGTACCTGGACAGTGGTTGCTCACGACACATGACGGGAGAAAGGTGTATGTTCCAAAGCCTACAACCCAAGAACGGTGGGTGGGTCACCTTTGGAGGAAACCAGAAGGGAAAGATCACAGGTATAGGAACAATCGATAAGCATTCCTTCCCTTCTATTGAAAATGTTTTGTATGTTGAAGGCATCAGACATAATCTACTGAGCATAAGTCAATTATGTGATAGTGGACACAATGTCTCATTTGACAAAGACAAATGTACTGTCAAGAATCTAGATGGATCCATATTATTCTCTGCTAAAAGGCAAAGCAATCTTTATAAGATTGATCTAGTTGACCTCACAAATCAAAATGTATCTTGTCTAGTATCCATCAAGGAAAATCAATGGACTTGGCACAAGAAGCTTGGACATGCAAGCTTGAGATTAATCTCAAAGCTAAATAAGCATAACCTCGTAGGAGGACTTCCAAATCTTGCTTACAAGTCTGATATTCTCTGTGATGCTTGTCAAAAAAGGAAACAAGTAAAAAGCTCTTTTGAATCAAAAATGCTGTTTCCACAACTAGACCTCTTGAGCTATTACATATTGACTTGTTCGGTCCAACTAGAACAGCTTCCCTGAGTGGAAAACGATATAGACTAGTCATAGTGGATGACTACTCTAAATGGACATGGGTTATGTTCTTAAAACACAAGGATGAGTCTTATAAAATCTTTTCTACTTTTGGCAAAAGGATACAAAATGAAAAGGTGTTTGTATAACTTCAATTAGAAGTGATCACAGAGGGGAGTTTGAAAACGAAAGTTTTCAAGGGTTCTGTGAGGAGAACGAAATTCTCCACAACTTCTCTGTACCACGAACACCACAACAAAACGATGTGGTAGAGAGAAAGAACAGGTCATTGCAAGAAATGGCTAGAATCATGCTAAATGATAACTCAACTCCTAAGCACTTCTGGGCTGAAGCCGTAAACACTGCATGTTATTTACAAAATAGAATTTATATAAGACCTTTTCTAAAAAAGACTCCCTATGAATTGTGGAAAGGACGAAAACCCAACATATCATATTTTCATCCCTTTGGATGTCAATGTTTGATTCTAAACACTAAGGACAACCTTGGTAAGTTTGATTCAAAAGTGTGATGATGGAATACTGTTAGGCTATTCTGAAACATCCAAGGCTTATAGAGTTTACAACTCTAGAACCTTAGTAGTTGAAGAAGCCATCCACGTTAAATTTAATGACAAAAAGCCTGATAACGAAATATCAGAGTTAGACGATTCATTTGCAGATATAAAGCTGGACGATGCCAGACCTTCAGCGTCCAGAGATCAAATGGACGATCCAAAAGCAAAAGAAAAAGAACCAACTGGACACTCTTGGCAAATGAAGACCTATCATCCAGAAAATCAAATTCTTGGAAACGTTCAAGATCATGTTAGGACAAGATCGACCTTCAAGGAGCAAGCTCAAACTGCTTTGATTTCTCAACTGGAACCAAAGACAGTAGACGAAACTCTCCTGGACGATGGCTGGATTAGCGCCATGAAGGACGAACTTAGTCAATTCAAAAAGAATGATGTCTGGATGCTAGTTCCTGCACCGAAGGACAAGTCTATCATTGGAACAAAGTGGGTATTCCGCAACAAGCTTGATGAAGCTGGCAATATGGTAAGAAATAAAGCACGACTTGTAGCACAAGGCTACTCTCAACAAGAAGGTATAGACTTTACCGAAACTTTTGCACCAGTAGCTAGATTAGAAGCCATTTGCATCTTACTTTCATTTGCTGCTCATAGTAATATGAAGCTCTATCAAATGAATGTAAAAAGTGCATTCTTAAATGGCATAATAAACGAGGAAGTTTATGTGAAACAACCTCCTGGTTTTGAGTATGATACTTTTCCCAAACATGTTTTCAAACTTAAAAAGGCTTTGAATGGACTTAAACAAGCTCCAAGAGCTTGGTATGAAAAACTAAGTTCTTTTCTTTTAGAAAATGGTTTTTCTAGAGGAAAAGTAGATACCACTCTCTTTCGCAAAGACGTCAAAACACATTTTATCATTGCACAAATATATGTAGACGACATTATTTTTGGAGCTACTAATGACGATTTATGCAAGGAATTTTCTAAGATTATGACAACAAAATTCGAGATGAGTATGATGGGAGAACTAAAATTCTTCCTAGGGTTGCAAGTAAACTAGACTAGAAATGGCATATTCATACATCAGACAAAGTATGTCAACGAACTTCTAAAAAGGTATAAGATGGATGATGCAAAAGAAATAAGTACACCCATGCATCCATCATCAATACTTAGCCTGGACGACAATTCTAAAAAGGTAGATCAATCTACATATCGAGGTATGATTAGATCCCTCTTATATCTCACAGCGTCCAGACTTGACATTATGTTCAGTGTATGTCTATGTGCTCGCTTTTAGTTTGATCCTAGAGAAACTCATCTACAACAGTTAAGAGAATCTTTAGATACTTAAAAAGAACCACTAATCTTGGTTTATGTTTTAAGTCAACCAAAGAATACAGATTAGTTGGTTTTTGCGATGCTGACTATGCGGGAGATAGAGTAGAATGCAAAAGCACCAGCGGAGGATGTCACCTCATTGGTGGGAATCTAGTCTCCTAGACTAGCAAAAGACAAGGGACAATTGCCCTATCCACAGCAAAAGCAAAGTATGTCTCAGCTGCGTCTTATTGTTCACAACTCTTATGGATCAAGCATTAGTTAGAAGACTACAGTATCTACGAGAGTAACATTCCTATCTTCTGTGATAACATTACTGCTATAAATCTGTCAAAAAATCCTATCTTGCATTCTAGGGCAAAGCACATTAAAATAAAACATCATTTTATAAGAGATTATGTTCAAAAAGGAGTTGTCGATATTCAATTTATTAACACTGAAAATCAATTGGCAGATATATTTACAAAACCCCTTCCTGAAGATAAACTCATCCATATTCGAGATCTTCTAGGTATGGAATTTATAAGTGAATAGTTCTATTCAACATGCCTTGATTGTCCAAGGTTCGGTAGCGTCCAATGTTTTCATAGCGTCCAGTACTTCATCGTCCACTTGCATATATTTTCACATTCCATAATGACTTTTAATTGTGTATGCATCCTTATCCGTACTTAATCATGTTTTCTCTGAAAAAGATTTGAAATAAATGCTTTCTTTTTGGTCTGAGTCACTCATGCGTCATATAACCAACCTCGAGAAATGAAAGTGCCTGACCCAGCATTTATTACACATCACCTCTCTCTTCGAAAGTAAAAGAACCGCCAAAAGCAAAACTCTTCGGTTTCGTCATATACACTCAAACCCAAACCAAATACTCACCTTTTTCAAATCCACCTGAACTCCCTCAACTTCTTAAACCCTAACCTTCCTTCAAGCTCTCAGATATGGCAACTGAAAAGGCTGGTCCCACTGTAAAGGCCGTGGCTCGTGTGGAGAGCCTAGACAAGGCTGTTGTTCTCATCGAAAGCCGCTTCGATATCCAAGCTCTCGACGACATGGGGTGTATGTAAAGGATAACTTGCTCAGATTTGGAATTCTCAACTACTTCCACCTGAATGAAATCATATACCCAGAACTCATTCGACAGTTCTGGAATTCTACCGTTTTCTCAAAGACGGACTTCACTGGAATCGTTCTGGGAGTTAAGGTCACACTAGACCTAGGCTCTATCGCCTAAGCCATTGGCTGTGAGCGGGCTGGATCCTGCATCAAAAACGGTTGGGAAGACAGCTTTGGAGGACATGACATAGTTGATGTTGCACTAATGGGTCCTGAAGGACAAAGCCCAATCAAGTACAGCAAACTGACAAAAGAAGGGAAGATATTCCAGCAGTTTCTGAACAAGGGAATTCTTCACAAGGCTGGATCTAAGGACAGCGTTACCTTCCTGCACCGGTTCGCGTTGTTCCACATGATCACTGGTCAATAGTTCAGCCTACCACACCTCATCCTGAGCAACATCTTCAGGACCATGAGAGGACGTGGAGAGCGCGACCAGATTACCTATGCCGCACTTCTTAACAGAATCTTCTAGCAACAGCATGTATTTCATGCTTTCTTTGCTCTTTCTCTTGGGGAGCAAAACAAGATTCGAATTATGGGTGGTGGCCATAGATTCACACAACTGCCGTTCGGACACAACAATGTTGCGCAGATGAAGGCTGGGTTCGTGCTGAAGCCTTTAGAGGCCACATCCAAACTCTTGGATGTCAAAGAAGAAGCTGTTGAGATAGCACCCCTACAAACAGTAGCGCCAATCGTCCAGCATGCTGCACCAATGGACAACGAGGTACTATTTGAAAATCCAATTGCTGCCAGACCGTCCACCAGAAGGAGGTCGTCCAAGGCGCAAGCAACCAGAGCTACAAGGTCCAAGACCCAACGACCTTCATCTCCACCTGCTCCCCTTGTAGCTGCTTCTATTGTTGCATCTGCTCCTTCTTTTGCACCAACTACAATTCCTGCTAAGAGACAGTTGATCGTTGTCTCTGATGACAAAGACGATGAGCCAATTGGTAAGCTTGTCAAGAAACAGAAAGCTGCCATGGATGCTGTTCCTGTTCAACCACAATCCCAACCATCTACCTCACCCAAACAACCAGCAGACACACTGCCAGGGAAGCACAGTCCAAGAAACGTAAGATTTCCTCTCCTGTTGCTGCTGATGAACCTGTAAATGATTTTATCGAATTTATCCTCATTGAACCATATGAACCTCTTACCCAACCACAAACCGAAACACAAGCCACACTTGAACCAGAAATGTTGTTGCCTAGTGATGAAGGTTATACCTGCACCATTCCTACCCCCGGTATCTCAAAAACTTACCTCTCCATTAAACCTCCTAAATCACCTCCCTCCTCAACCATCATCTCCTTACCTACCTCTTCCTCAGAAACGTTGGCACAAAACAAACAGAAATGGCCTCTACTTTTTGTTGAAGGCAATTTCCAAAACCTCCTAAACGACAATGCCATCATTCTGCGTCCAGAGCTTCCTAAACCAGACTTCAGTTTTGACTACTCTCCGATCGTCATGGAGAAGTACATGGACGACTATGTCCATCAGCCGTCGGAAGAATACCTGGCACTACCTCTTGGAGCCATTGAACACTTGTCGCTCAAGCGGTTTATCAGACGACGGTATCCTAGAGTTATACGAGCCTAGCGCATAAATGCTCATCCTCCTGGAGTACTTCAACACAGAGTACCTCTAGTCAAAGACACCGAGAAAGCTCTACAACAAAGAGGACCAATGGACGAGTGGATCATTCATCTACAGCCTGCATATTTGAAGTTTCGGCCTATAGATTCGGAAAAAGATGGATTCTTTCCATCCGCCTTTGAGCATATGTTCTGCAACACTCTCAAAGGTTCAGCATTCTTGAAGTATCAGCTGTTCATTCCTCCATCCCAACATATCCGACCTTCCACATCCATCCGCATCTAACCAAACCGCGTCTGTCCAAGACTGCCAATCATAGATGAAAATTGCAAGAAGAAGAAAATTCTGACCAAGGCACCATCTTTGCCTTTACCGTCCAAAGCTGCAATTCAACATCATCCAACCCATTCCCATGAATGGTTTCTAGCTCAGTGTCTTCATACAGATATGGACGAGACCGATGCTGAACGCTTCTGGCATCAACATATGTTCCTATGCGAATAAGAAGCGTCCAGCAATGGCATTTCAACAGACGACAAGGCCGATATCCCAACTGCAACGAACTGTGAATTCACGCAGCGTCTAGCTCGTCAGACACTTCAGCTGCCTTTGTCTGTCCACCAGATGAGCGTCCACTCCTTGGTACAGAAACTTCTATCCTATACACTTTAATTGCTGCTCTTACTCACATCAACACTTTCCAACCACCCTACCCTTGGACCCCTCCTCGACCTTATCAACTTGACGTGCCAAACCTAAAGTTTCTAGAAGCACCTCCTCCCCCTTCTGAAGCTCTTCCACCTTCTCAACCAGCTTCACTTACACCTCCACCACTGCCTACTCCTGGCTCCCAAACCTCCACCAGCCTCCCTATCTCTACTTCCGCCCCTTCATCCATCCCCTCTGTTGACCCCGCCGTTCAACAATATGTTGCCACCCAACTTCAACCTATTTTCACTCTTCTTCACCAAATTCTCCTGAACCAACAAGCCCTCCTCCATCCTTCTCAACCTTCTCCTCCTCCGCCGCCGCCACAGTGATTGTGATGACGACTCCCTTTCTCTTTTTGTTTTTTTTATAATGACAAAGGGGGAGAAAGCATTATGTTCTATGTTTTTGTTTTTCCTTTTTGACTTTGTCGCATTTTTTTTGTGCAAATGTTCTTGTCAAATTTTATGCTCTAAACAGCTAAATAAAATACAAAGTTGATCTGCTTTACTTCAAGTATTTCTCTGCTTATATTAAATCCTACATCTGTTATATAATATGCTTAATACTTGGTATGATATTTGATATGGATTCAAGCTGACATTTGATATGGATTCAAAACTTGGTATATCCGGCTCAGGGGGAGCATAGTAAGTCTTTCGAAAACTTCTTTATGCGCTTCTTTATTTTCTAGCAAAAACTTAAAAATTAATAAGGTTTGTCATCATCAAAAATGGAGAGATTGTTGGAACCAAAGACGTAGAAGCGTCTAAACCCTCAATGTTTTGAAGATAACAAAGCTTATTAATGTTCATATTTGCGTGTATAGACTAACCCTGTCAAAGCTAAGAAGAAGACTCGCCAATAAGGACTGTCCAATTGTCATGTTAAAGACCGTCCAGTAAACGTGTCAAAGACCATCCAGTAAACGTGTCAAAGACCGTCCAGTAAACGTGTTTAAAGACCGTCCAGTTGAACAAACTGGAGGCAACCGTCCAAGTCTCCAAGATCATATATTCAAACGGCTAAGTTTTTAGTCTGAACGTCAATTAGATTTATGCTAAGTCTGCCTCGTAACTTACATATTACTACTCCTGTGAACTAACGTTCAAATCTGTTTGAAGCATTAACATCAATTCAATGCAAAAGCACAGCAGAATAGATAAAGCAAGTCAACTTATCAAGATGACAAGACAAATGAAAAAGGTTCAGAAGAACAGACCGCCAGCGCAGTCTTGCACCTTCCCTTTTAGTGCTAGTCTACAAACTGCCATGCCTGACATTTCTGAAAAGATAGTCTGCACGCTTCTCATTGCGTAAAGAGTAAAATTCTCTACAACGGATCTTTTTCCTGAAGACTATATATATACGTGCACCAACGAAAACAGAAGGACAACGAAAAACGAAAAGGTGAATAGAAAAAGGCGAAGTCTGTAAAAAAGAACAAGAACGTAAAGACTTTTGTAATACTCTATTAAGAGCGTCTAGTGGACGTTAGCAAAATTTTGTAAAGATCCTCAAAGTGATCTTGAGCTTAATCTTTCAAATCCTCACTACATAAGTTGACCATTCCTCTTAAAACACTTATGTGTTGTGAAAGCCTGGAGAGGCTTAGTGTAAAAGAATACTTAGGTTAAGCAATCTAGGGAGATTGCGTTGTAAAGCCTGAAGAGGCCGCAAATAATTCTTGTAACCTAAGATTGGTTAGTGAATACCTTTTGGGTGAAGGGACTAGATGTAGCTCAGGTTGAGTGAACCAGTATAAAACTTTATGTGTTTTTCTTCTCTCTATCTCTACGCTTGAAAACGTTTTTGTTTGATCTACTTATTTCGAAAAAGTTTTTACAAGGCACAATTCAACCCACCCCCCCCCCTTCTTGTGCGCTTTTTCGTATTTCACCTAGGCCATCCTTCAACCACATCCATTTGATTCATCATCCTGTCCTCTTTTCAATGATGATTTATCACCCATCATCACTAAAGTTGACTTTACACTTGCCACACAATTAACACCAATAGCCTATTCTTTTTCGAACATGGATCTCTCCAGTTCAAAAAAATTAAAGAATGTCCAGTTTATAAATCCCACCATCCATGTATATTATTTTAATACTTTATATATTAAATTTATTAAATATTAAAATAAACCACGAGTTGAGATTTCATACAATTTTGAAAAAACTGCAGAGGATCCCTATACTTTTTCACTGTTCCCAAGACACTTCATCCACTATCTGATTACCCAACCCAATAGTCAAATGCATATGCACCATTTCCAAATGAGATGTGTTATCCATACAACAATTTATACAATATCATTTTTTGTATCTTTCTCTCTCTATCACAATATTTATTACATTTTACTATTCTATCTCCTTTCTCTTATTCCTTCTCATAATTGTAAATTTTGGTGAACAAATAGCATTTCTTTTTCCAAATAACACAATCCATGTGCTCCCTTCTAATAGCTCAGACCTTGCGAACAAGGTTTCTTTTGGATCTACAAGTGATGTTAGCGAGCCTAAGGGCCTATTACAAAGTGAAAAGGATCAAACAACTTCACTTAAGCCCAAAAGGATGACCCAAAAGCCTTCATGGCTTAGGGACTTCTGCTGATATAATTAAGAGTAAATTACACTCAGACCCCTTGTGTTTTCATGAAATTGCACTTGATACCCCTCCGTTTTACGACATTACTTTGACCACCCTTAATTAAACAGGGTGAAATTGTCGTTATTATTATATTTGAGACGACAAAAATACCCTCCATTTTGTGACAAAAAAAAAAACGCTTTACACCTTCAAACATGACTTCTCCCATAAATGCCATAGCAACGCCACACGTGTCAGATCTCTCAACCTCACCAGTCTCCTCTCCACCGTGCTAGACTTCTCCACAATTCACCGCCCTCTTTGCCGCCGCCACGCCCCTCTCAAAACGCTCATCTCCCTCCCTCCTTGCCATCCCTAACACCTACCTTTTCACCAACAACCACCTCACCAGCCACCGCCTCTCCCCCACCACCCTCATCAACGTCCTCCACCACCACGTCCTCCTTCAATTCCTCTCCTTGTCCGACCTCTGCACCCCACACTCTGAGAAGCTTTCCTCCACTACCACGTTCTCCCCAATTCATCACCCTCCTTGCTGCCGCCACACCCCTCATCGCGAATCTCTTGAAGCACCCCTCCCTTTCCCTCCTCGTCGTCCCTAACACCACTGCCTCTCCCTAACCACCATCATTAGCATCCTCCATCATCACATCCTCATCCAATTCCTTTACTGGTCTGACCTCTAGGCCCTTTCCCTTTCGGGAAGCTCTCCTTTGATACCATGTCCTCCCCAATTGCAAGTGATTTTGTGTGTAGGAGGGCTGAGTGATTTTGGTACTGCATGTGTCTCTATATGATTATGGTCTGTGTAGGGGGATTTTGGTATATGTGTGTCAAATTACTAACAATCTTGTGCTATAACCATAAGAATAAACTAATGCAAAAACCCATCAGTTACTATAAAATTCAAATCAGCAATTAAAGAACATTCTTTTTCTTTTCAATTAGAGTGCCCTCAATTTTTTGACATTTTGATTATAAGAAGGGTAAGATGCACTGATTGGCACCAATTGATATGGATTACTAGTTATTTGTGCTTACCATTTGAAAGAAATGGAGTATATTTGTGCCTTTTAATGTGTCACACGCAACAATGTCAATGTGTGTGTGTGTGTGTACAGGTCTGGTTTGCATTCTAGTTTTTGTGTGTGTAGATCTGGTCTGATACGTGAATTCAATTCACAACTATTTTTTGCCTCTATAAACCAACCACGAGTTGCTGGAGAAGAAGCAACCAATTTTTATGTTCCTATTTGAGCGTGGCAGTCGTGTAGGTTAAGGGAAAGGAATGGGGTTAAATTGGAATAAAATTTCATTAAACATAGGCGTGCACCTCACGTGCAGCTTTCTCTTAACATCTTAAACGACGTTTGGAGCGAAGGGGTACAAGTGTAACCGAGGGCAAACAATTAAGGAGTTTTTTGTAGGTTCGAAAATTAGAGGGGTATCGGATGCAATTTAAAAAAAAAAACTGAGGGGGAACGAATGTAGTTTATTCTATAATTAGTGTTTTTATCTTTATCTCAAGTTAGATATCCCTTCCCTGAATAAGGGCATCCAAGTGGATGACCTAGGTGACAGGACCATTGGGCTATGGCCTATTTATGGTTCCCTTCTATTTCTTTTAATGATATAAAAATTCTGAATTTAGTTAAATTTCTTTTTTTAGTTGTAGCTCTAGAATTGCTCTGTTCTCTTGTTGCACCTACAATAGCCTTAGCCTAAGAATTTTGATATTCTTTCTGGATAAAAAAATTTACCAGCTTGCAAATATTGAACTAAGGCTACCGTATTTTATTTTTTATTTATTTTCAAAATTTCATTTCAAGGAAGTAGCCATAACCACTGGCCACCAACCTGCGTACGTTAGTAGAAAATGGAAAGGACCCTCAATAGTTAATACTTTATCTTTAATTTATCATTTAATGAATAATTCATTGATTTGGTGCTATTGTGGTTAATTTCGAAATACTATAGGTTTTCTTTATAATTTTTCTTAAAATTAGTTTCTATTTGTATTTTAATTTGGATAACTCGACACTATTTCAAGACAAATCCAACGGTTGAAATTGAGCTTGTACAATTTTTATAGTGCATTTCACAACAATGACTATTTTTCACTGCGACCAGTGGTGCCTGGCCCTGATCACTTTTGGGTTGGCCACCGCACAGGCCCATGTTTTCGGGATACTAGAGTACGTAAACTTTTACTTAGTATAAATAAATATTAAAATAAAAATTTATATAATTATTTTTTAATAACTTCTAAAAATTAATAACTGATTGATAAAACTCATAAAAGATAATATAATAAGTGTATTTGTGTATATTAAAGAATTTATTTAAATTATTACACTTTAGAATTTGTTATATTTCTATTTTATTTAGATCTTTCTTTTTCCCTTCATTCTCTCCTCTCTCTTTTTTAACTTTGTCTCTCTCAATTGTTCTAACTTTCAAAAAATTAATAATAAATTGATGGAAGATAATATGACAATTATAACTGTGTATGTTATAATATTTATTTAAATTAATACACTTTATAATTTGTTACACTCCTGATTTATTTATTTTTTAGACCTTTCCTTTTTTTTCTTTATTTGTCCTTCTCTTTTCTCTTTGACTCTTTGTTTCTCAATTTTCTCGGGACCTATAATCAAATATAGGCAGGACATGTGAAAATTACAGCCACCAAATTCAAACCTTCCAGATTATATTGTTTAGAGCACAAACAAGAAATCAAGAGAAGATGTGAAATGAGAAAATTATGTACGATCTATTATGTCAGAAGTTAATGTTTTGATTTCTATCAAAAATAATTTTTTAAATAACTTTGATCATAAATAAATTATTTATGATTTTGAAAAAAAAATACAAAGAAAACAATATTTAAATGAGAAAATAGACTATGCACTGGCAGTATAAAACAATTTTATATTGTCATCCAATCACAACCCATCATGTATGGTAAGTTTGTTAATTCTTATAATAATTATCCTAAAAATCACACTAAAACTAGTTTTTGATTAGTTGACAATGTAAAAGTTTTTACATTAACAATACATAACAATTAAACTCTATTCAAATAGTAATAAGAGTATATTTTTTTCAATTCACACAAGAAACTGAAAATCTCATGACCGATCCTAACCGTGACGTGAATAGAAGATTCTGTTTAGCAAACGGAGCCGTATTTTACAAGGCCAAACAAGTTTGACTGTCATAATTTCCAAGATCAAATTATATTTCCAAGCGACGACTTGGACTACCTTCCATTTAGTTTGTCTAAACGTGCGAAAACACATTATACACATTTTGAAAAAAATTAAAAAAATAGATGACCAAATCCTTTTTTACGTAAACCACACGTATTTTTTATTAAAGAGAATCCTGTTTGAACTAATTAAGATTATTATAGGTAACAAAACTCTCTTTAAATATTTAATATAACTACATATTAAGGATTTAAATTCAACAGCATTGATTAAACTGAAATAACTCTATTCCAATTAATTTGACCAAACCCTTTATATGTCTTTCTTATTGTCATCATACGAGCATCAACGTATCATAAAACTCATTTACAGAGGAGAGTAGCTGTCCCATGACGCCTAACAACTGGTTTAAATTCATCAGATAAATAAAGGACTGTTGTCGATTTACGTTGCTTTCAATCAGTATGCTTAACAACTGGCAAAGAAGACACAGATATATTTTGGGCCACGACAGGAATGAAAATAAAATATCTTTAAAAACTTTTGAAGCACTAATACTCAAGGAATAATGAAATAAAATATTATAATTTTTCATTTTTCATATTTTCCCGTGAACATTACTCACCTTTCCAAAGATATCATTGCTCAATCCCTGCGATTTTCGTATCTTCTTTCAATCTCCCAAAAAACTGAATTTTTTTTCAAGTTGTTTTTTGGAAATTTGATTTCAAGAATTTTACTTTTATATATAGACGAGGGTAAATTATGGTTTAGCTCAGCACTTTCCTAGCTTACTTCTTGTTGACAATATGAGGGAGCAAAATACTGGAGAAAACTTAATCATTGGGTATGAATCAACCACACAAATAATTTGACAATGCATCCAACCACACAAGTAAATTTGACAATAATGTTATATAAATTATTGTAAAAATTGTTAATATATGCATCACATCTCAAAAAGAAAATAGATGATTTTATAACTTCGAAGGCTCTATTCATACCACCTTAACTTATTCAATTACCACTAATTTATATCTTTTGATCAAGTTAATTTTTGTTCAATTCAGATTAACGCAATCCCAATTGGTTTGGCAATTTCTTTTAATCCAGCCAATCAAATTACTAATATTTTTTTTATTCAAAACATTTAATATAAACAATATTTTAATTTAATAAAATAAATATAAAAGATGACTTTAGTAGAATTTACTCAAAAAATTAAAAGATTGTTAACCTAATCATCCAACCTTATTGGATTATTATAAAATTAGAATGATTCGTGTTGAACTTTAAAAAAAAATCTCAATCCAACCTTACTAAAAATAATTAGTTTAATTTTGGAATTTAATAAAAATTCACTTACAATATAATAAATAATTTTTATATTATTATTTAATTACAAACTATCGTATATAATAAATTTATTAATTTTTACAATAATTATCTTAAAAATTATCCCAAAATAATTTCTGATTAATTAATACTATAAAACCTTTTATAATATGATTAGATAACAATTAAACTCTTATTTTTATCTAAAATAAAATGTACCGAACCCACTCTTTTCACCCCTGTATGACATAATGGAAAATTTCATTGTCAAGGTCAAATTTAAATGTGGAAATTGCAGCATTATTAGCCAAGATTGTCACTAGTCAGCATATATCCAATGACGTGACCATTGCAATGGCGTATGCCGTATGGCTCATCAACCGAAACCTCCTAGAAGATTCACTTGATTGAATAATTTTATCAAGGACCAATTGCAAGGTTTTCACTCCTGAAGTGACGTGTAAAATGAGAAAATAAAGGATAAATTTGCTGCTGATTTGAATTAAAATACTCATAAACTTAACTCATACTAAATCAAATGTAAATACACCCTTATTTGATCACTTCACACATTTTTTCACATTATGGCCCCAGCAGGATCGTTAGCTAATCTCTAATATTAATATCTAACGTAGCTACAACTTGTGTCCATCATTGTAATACCTGGGCTCGTATGAGTCAAGCTAAATGCAGATATTCTCTAAAGATGAAACCGCACTTACACTTCCATGTTTACTGAATTGAAAATTTTTCTTAAATCCTCCTTTACTCTGCTATCTGCAAATATAAACTCAACAGCATTCCTCGATAGCTCAAACATTTGCCTCCTTCCCAGCCCTAGATAATAATCAATCACGCATGTAGTCAGCAAAACTCAGTCAAATTAGTTTCAATTACCGGCTGCAATAAGTACAGTGACACCTACCAAATGAATCGGCAGCAAATTTGTATTCCTTGGAGAGACGGGTAGAGAACACACCCGAGTCATCAGTACACAGGACTAAAGGATGTTTTGCGTTATACAAATCAACTGCATCAGCAAGAGAATAAGTTACATATTGGTGGGTTAAAAATAAATCAAAGATAAGAGTATGGACTTTTAGCTTAGTAGCCTATTTGTTTAAAAATACCTTGACATTTTGGGCATATAACCCCTCTTGCTTATAAATCCGTTAATTTCTCTTGCAAAATACAAGAACATTACATGTTGTGATAATCACTTTTAGGAAAGTCAACTTCAACAGAGGAAAAATGGGCCCTGTTTGTTTACTGTTTTCAAAACTAGTTTTCTTTTTTCTAAAATTTGGCTGTCCATTGAACGCATTTGAAAGTGTTTGTCCCTAAAACACATGAACAAAACACTTAAAGAAAACAGAAGAAGAGGAGAAAACGTCTCCAAGCTATTCCTATTTTTTAGTTTTTAAAACACTTGTTCAGGAAACAATTTTCAAAATTTAATAAATTTTGGATGGAAAATTGATTGCTGAGTAGTGTGAAATTGTTTTAAAAACAGTTTTTAAAACAAAAAAGTGAGAAAGGAATCAAACAAGCCCAACTTCTAAGTTCTAACTTCTCCAAAAGTTCTTTTGTATATTAATGTTTTTTTTTTTTTCCAACAAGAAAGAAGCTAGCCAAAACCCAAAATCACTTTCAAGCGTACAGCATCTGCTTTGTGAAGTTAAACAAACAATTTCTCCATCGACTCTATATTTGTGACCATCAACTACAGCTATAAACAAAAAACACCTACCAAAATGGTGAACATCTATAGATGGAATAGTCTTTGTCCTAACGTTTGATGTCAAACAAATTTCAACCTGAAAATAGTGAAGATGAAATAAATAATATGTATCAGAGCTGGCTTTAAATTGCAAAGTGATATTATATAAAGCGTTCAAACTTAGCAACGATCAGAAGCCCTGAAGTGTAAATCAGTGAAAACAACCTTTTTATCTATGAGGAGTATACATAACCTTTTTGATTGATTAGCTACGAGGAACTTCTCAGATGAGACAATTAAATTCACACTTAAAATCTCCATTTTAACTTCTGTTACGGGTGGATTTAACCTTATAGGTGTTACCAGTCCCAAACTCATAATCTTCGCGCATGCCGTGCGGCAACACTCGCATTTTATACCCTTCCCAAGATCGAACCCGCGTGTTACCTTATAAGATTTAACGAGGCTGACCCTGGTACCACTAGGCCGACTCATGAGACGTCTTACATGCCGTGGACCCACGTGTTACCTTATAGGATTTAACGGGGCTGATCCTAGTACCACCAGGCTAATCAGGCTGGTGGTACCAGGGTTAGCCCCGTTAAATCCTATAAGATAACACATGGGTTCGATCCTAGGAAGGGTATAAAACGCGAGCGTTGCCGCACAGCATGCGCGAAGATCATGAGTTACGGTTCACCCGTAACAACTTCAATCATAATTTACTTTTACCATCTTACTTTAACTATAAGGTTTGCAAAAATGTCTAACCGGAATGTTTGACGACTTCAGCTGTTTCCAGTGTTCATCCTCAAAGTAACAAGCATGTCCAATCCTTTGGGGACGAAAGTCAAGCATATTTTTTATCTCCTTCGAATTAGGTACCTAAAAACACTAGGTCGGAAAAATAGACCAAGTCAGGGAAAACTCCAAAAGTAACAGGTCAGAACTATAGATTAGCCCACCTCGCCACAGTGAAGTGTTACATAAAGACCTTGTTCTCGAGCAAATTTCAATGCTGGCACATATGTGGTCCTACAAAAGTTAAAAATGGGTGAGAATAAGCATCAATTTTCAAAATTGAAAACGCATTATTACTACACTCGAGTGCTAGATCAGGTTGACGTACCAATCACCAATACTTGGGTTTCCAGAGAGATCAATTCCAACTACCCCAAATTGCCTCATTTCGAGTGCAAGCTTGACCTGTAGCAAAGAAATGTAACATTCAAAGGCAGCACCCAACAAAATGCAAGTTTCTCAAAATACTTGCACATTTTATCTTACAGTTTCCATTGCCGCTTCTGTTGTCTCCCTTCTGTCAATGCTCAAGAGAAGCCTAACAAAGATTCTTTTTCTCACATGTCCATTAATAGTGGGTAGAGGAGTGAAAAGACTCTTTGAATCTTCACAATGTGGAATGAAAGCCACATCAACTGAAGTGATCGATCTTAGACCTTTCAGTACAGCTTCAACATAAGAGCGTTTGCTCATTCCCACGGAATCATTTCTCTGAATGGAATCAACCAAACATATTCTTCATCAAATCAGTAGTCATTCTCTATTTCAACTCAATGGAAACAACAAGAACACCCTGAATTACCAAGTTACCTTTGGTGTAGTCCTCAACTCCAGATAGACAACATTCTCTGATGCAAAATCCTCAACAACCTGCTTTTAAATATTATTATTATCACTTGTACAAATGGAAAGGCAATGAATTAGGCAAAAGCAAAATTTATATAGCAACCAAGAAGCCATACCTCTTTTGTAATTCTTGTAACAGTATTGTGATCAGTGGCAAGAACGTGGATTAGATCAAACAGCTTGAAAACTTCTTTTAAGGAGCGATTATCTGTATTTACAACAACATAATTAACATCAGTGTAAGCATGAACAAAGGTAAATATGAACGAACAGAAGTAAATTAGGCATAAAGGAATTAGGCATAAAATTAAAATAAAAAGCAAAATCCAGAAAACAGTTATGCAAAAGGCAAAGGTAGTCGTGTCACTTTTGTCCCTTAAAAGGTGTTAAAACGATAATTCATGGATGGTTCCGTGACTTTGTTTATCCTGGGATGAATATTTGTGGTTTTGTTTGGAACAGAAGCCAGAGAGCAGAAAGACTTAGGCATGCGCGTAGGAATGAAACGTCAACATAAATTTGAAAATCGGTACCAAGCGAGGAAAAGGGAGCGCATTGAAAGAAAGAGAGAGGGTGGACAAGCAAAGCAAGAACCATAGAAAAACAAAAGAGAGGGACATGTTTGTTGGCGGTCTTGTCTTTTCCAGCAACCAAACAGGAGAATAAACAAGAGAGGCATACATTTCCGGATGATATGTTCCACTTCGGAGAAGTTTATGACACCCTTTTCAACCAAAGCCTCCGTAAGTTCTCTGTGAAAAAAAAAAAAAACATAATAATAATAATAAAAGTTCATCTCTGCATCCTGAAGACAGAGGAAAAATAAATGAAAAAAAAAATAACGGTGGAATAAAGAAGAGATAGTTACAGGAGTGTGGAGTCTCGGATGGATCCATTGAGGTGAGCATGCAGTTCCACCTTTGGCATTGACACACACCACTCCATGTCTCTTGTTCTTTCTCTTCTATTCTCTTCTCTTCTCTCTCTTTGATATGTTGAGGAATGTGTAACTGAAAGACAAACGGTGGGTTTGGTTGCTTATGTATATGGCTCAGTCAGGGTCACGCAAACCGATAGCGCCACTACGCATGGACTTTTGATTCCCAAAGTCCAATCTCTATTATTTAAATTCTTTCTTTCTTTCTTTTTTTTAATGTACAAAAAAAAGTTAGAGTAAGATTATTTGCGTACTACTCAAATCTTCCGTAAGTATGCCGATCTTAATAGGTACATTTAAACTCTCTCTAATACTATAAAGATAAGTTACAAAACATAAATGAGTTAGGAATTCAATATAAAAGAATACGACTTTAATAAACAACCACGATTATTGTAAAAGATTTAAACTGTTATATATGGTGTGATTGGATGTATTATAAAAGGCGTGGATGTATTATTTATTGTATATTTATAAAAGGCATGCATGTATTAATTACAATTATTATAAAAGGCAAGCATGTATTATTTATTTTATAAATATATTTTTATCATAAATTATAATAAAAAATTTACTTATCAGTTACTTAATTTTTAATTTTAAAATAATAATAAGGAAGTTAACAATTCTTTTAATGACATTGATTAAGGAATAAAAGAAAACATAATATTTAATATTAGTAATATATTTTTATCATAATTTTCAGTAAAATATTTTATTTATATTCTTTGATCCATACCTTTAAAAAACTTATAATAAAATATTATTACTATAACATATTTTCATTAGAGCATGTTAATAATGAACTTATTTATATAATTATCCTTATATAGAAAAAGTTATATTCTTCTTTTAAATGATGTACTGTTCATTTTTTTATAGCATGTTTCATTCTTATTCTTTTAAAAATTACTTTTTTTTTTACTTAAGAGATTAATATATGTTACACTTTTATTTATTTTAACATAAATAAGTCTATTTTTGGTGGTGAACTATGGACTAACTTCCAAAAAATATTTTTCTTTTCTTTTCTACTTTTACAGTTATTTGTAACTAATTCTAAATATCGCATCATCAATTTTTAAATTTTAATAGATGAAATAGCACTTTAAATTATGAGTTTAATAGGCATGACTATTGATAAAAAAAATTATATTGTCAATTAATTTGAAATCATCTTTTGTATAACTTTTAAAGTAATTTTTATCACAGCCAATAAATTTATCATATATTAGTTTTTAATTAGATGACTGTGTAAAAAAAAAAAAAACCTTTATTCTGTTAATGCATATATATACTATTTTATACTACTTTTTCTTAAATTATTCATATCATCAGTTTTGGAATTTCATATATTTACTTTATCCTTTGTGTTCAAAATTGATAATATGATTTAAAACTAGTTGTTGACAAATTTGAGAGTCGGAAAAGGAGAGAAAAAATGCTCTAAAGACATTTAAATAAATTAAATTATAATATATATTAAAAACGCAAAAGAAAATATAATTTTTAAAATAAAAATAATATAATTTAACTATCTCTAAAAGAAGGAAAATATAATTTACTCTCTTTCATCTATTATGATATATGTGAAACCTAAGAAAATATACTGTAACTTTCTTTTATTATTTTATGCCTTCATTTGATTATTAAGTGTATTTTCGAGTCAATTATCAACTGAAACTTCTTCTTTTTTTGCTGAATAATTATCAACTGAAACTTGACAACCGTGATATCTGCATTTTATTTGTATGTTTTATTATAATTATAATTATAAATATGAATTTATAATGGAAACGTCAATATTAAGGCATATGCACCAAGCAAAGTCCATGAGTACTTATTGTGAAGTCTTGTGAGTAGAGAGGAACTTGTTTGATTGTGAAGTCTTGTTTGATTTAAATAGTAAACTTTTTTCATATGGAGAAATTATGTTGTCTTTTATATTATAAAAGAAAAATAGAGAGGAAAAAGCAAAAGAAAAAAAAATAGGATGGATAGAAATAAGAAGAAGAAAGTGTAAAACTTTATCTCCACTTATTTAAATGAGTAAAAGAAATAGTATAAATAAATAAATAAATTGTATGAAAATATTTTTATGGTGATTAACTAAAAAATTAAATTTTTACACTGTTATATTCTAACATAAAATTATTTTGTTAATCCTTTGTGTTATAAAAATTATTTGATTTTATAAAAACTAAAACAAAAAATGATGAAAAAAAAAAGAAGATCTTTTTAAGTATCACAAAAAATATTCCTTTTTATTTCTCCTCTTAAATAAAAAATAGGAAGTAAATTTGATATTTATATCATATTTTTCTCCTTTTCATTTTTTTCCTTTTTATATTCACTTAAACTAACATACGACCTGTTATTGTTGTTTCCTTGAAGAATTTTAAATGATAATAATTTTACGAGATTATTAAAATTCAAAATTTAAAGATAAAAATAATTGGAAGAGTCTCTTTTAGATCTGTTAATTCAAAGTGTCAACTGTGAGTTAATACAGTTTGAGATTAAGTAGGATTAGAACTATTTAATTTAGAGTTAAAAATTTACTAATTCAACAATCCAGTGCAACCCTTGTGTGGAATTACATGTCAAATTGGTCAGTTTATTGAATTACTTTTTATGTTAAATTTTTAAATATGAGTATTTATAGATAAAAAATTCTTCCATTTTTAATTTTTCAAATTCAAATTTCCAATTACTATTAGAATTTAATTGAAACATATTGGTATATAAAAAAAATTATCATTTAATCGTAGACTTTTGTATAATTGGATAAGTGTTTATTTTTGTAACAATTACTTTAAAAATCATACTAAAAATAATTCTAATTAATTGATAGTGTAAAATATTATTCTGATAGTGAATCAAAATTAAACACTGGCTATTACAATTTAATGTTTCCGAACAATTGAAATTGTTTATTTGTTTTTTAAATGGTGAATTACAGTGACTTTCTGTTAGCAAATTCTCTTATAAAGATATTTCATGCACGCACAAGTTAAAGAAAAATAATATTGCGATAGTAAAAATAATGAAAAATAAAATTGAGGCTATTTATATTTAATTGTTTTAATACATAATTTTGCACTTTTAAAAGTATTTTTGATTATTACTTATAGCTGTATTAAATTTTCTGTAACATGAAGCCATATAGAAAAGGTAAAAGAAACTTTACGCTAATACTATTTTTAATAAAAAAAATTCCGCAAAATAAAAATGTATCAATTTATATAATAAAATTATAAACCACGTGTCATTCGATATAAATTTATTATTTAACAATTTGCCTAAAATAAGTCGTATCAAACATTTCTCTTACGAATCAGAAATGAGCAACCATTTCCCCCTAACTTTCTAGGAATGACTTGTGGATGTGACATACCTTCTCTCGATATAGAATTAAAGATATTGTCAAATGTCAATATTACAGGTTGAAGTGCACTAAAGTGATTGTACAAACACCAATTAGTATACATTGCATCTTCTTTATGTTTTTCTTATGTGCGCATGTGGTCTGTCCATAAATGGATTTGACCCCAGCATGTGTCCCCCCCTTGCAGTGATTGGAAATTATTCCACGTAATCTCTCTCACTATTTTGGTAGTTTTATTTCGTTTTCTACTCGGCAATGTTTAGGTTTATTTAGCAGTTCCATAAACATAAATTATTCACCAAAAAAAAAACAGAGAATGTATTTGCATAAATTAACTCTTAATATGCTTTTACAAATTCTATCATAAATAATTGAGTAATAATTAAATTTTACCAAATATTCACTTCAATATTCACCTTTTGCGGACCTTTCTTTGTTATGAAATTGTTGTTTTTATATTTTTTATGAACATATTTTATGTGTACAACTTGTCAGCTTCCTCTGATGAACCAAAATTCGACAGATCCACCCTCTTCTATTTTGTCTATATTAAATATTAAATATACTGATTCTGTGTAAAGTGTGAATACAAATTGACACTGATAAATATAAAAACATTTGTCATTTGGGAAAAGAAAAAGTGACATCTGATAAAAAAAATAATATATTTTTATCGACAATTTTAAAATTATAAACTATTTCTAAATATGATATTAAAGTAAATACTAATTAATTTATAAAAATATTAATGACAGAAATAGAAATAAAATATATTAAGAAATAAAACATTACTTTACATTTCTTCATTGGATAAATATACAAAATAGGAAAACATTTCATTTAAACCACACCTTTTCTCCATTACACCTCGTCCACATATGTCCAACAACTAATCTTATGTTTATTTGACTATAAATAGAAAGAATTTTAAAAAAAGAAAAAAAGAAGAGTAAGATAGGTAAAAAAATACTATACTAACAGGGTCTCACTCTAGGAAAATGAAGTAATTCTTGTTAAAAGAGACATTTATATTTAGTATTTAATGGTGTCTTGAAGAAAGATATATGTAGAGAACCAAAAAATATAGGAGAAAAATATCATTTTTTAATTATTTATTTGAGAATTAAAAGGAAAAAGGGTTTTGATTAATCTCACAATAAAAAAATTCTCCTAAAGTGGGGGAAAAATGTTTGTTGTCTTTGTTTCTTTTCTTTTTTTTACTTTTTAAAATTAAAATTTTTTTTATGACATAAAATTATAAATAATTTTATATTAAAAATAATATAGAAAAAGTTTAAATTTTTTAGTAAATTTAATTTTTCTAATTAGTATAAAAGATTTTATACAATTTATATATTTATTTATTTTCTCTAATTTTAACAAGTGGAAAGAATATTTTTTTTCATTTTTTCCTTCTTATTTCTATTAATTAATTGCCCTTTTTTTTACTCTATTTTTCTTTCACTTCTATCTTTTCTTGTTATTTATTTTCTCTTGATTTTTTTCTAATTTAAAGGAAGCATAAATACTTGTTTTGCAAACTACAAGAATTAGTTTCTCTTATCGTAACACATGTTTTAATATAAAATTTGTGATTAATATTAATTTGAAAGTACATTATAATTATATTTAATAGTATAAGAAATTATTTATTTTGCACAAAAAATAATTTCTCCACATCATACACATGTAATATAAAACATTTGATTAAAATTAATTTGACTATGTATTTGTACTGTGTTTAATAGTTCAAATATAATTTTATTAGAATCAATTCTACTAAAATTTTTTAAAAAAGCTTAAAATTAAAAATAATTTACCTAAATTTTAAAACAAATAGACCTAAAAACTAAAAGATTAAATAAGTTTTTAATCTCTAACAATATAACAATATTTTATTTTAATTTCCATAAAAAATTTATTGATCTTAGTTCTCACATTTAACAAATTAAATAATTTTAGTTTCCAAAGACCAAGACCACATAATCTTATTAAATGACGTAATATTTTCTTAGATTAAAATTAATTAAAAAATAAAAGAAAAAAGAAAATACGAAACGAAACAAAACAAAGAAAGCTAGCTGACTAGATGCCAATTGGGATGGTGGAAGAAAACGATACAAGTATATGTGAATAGAATCAACATGTCATTAATGCTTTTAGGGAAAAAAACCAAAGTAGTATTAAAAGAAAACAATTTATCATAATAATGTAAAAAAAAAAACATTTTACCAAAATGGGTGGTTTTGAAATGTATAGAAGGCGCTAATTAGAGTGGCGTCACGCAAAAAAAGCAAGGCGTTGGTTCCATCAGCGCCACTTGCAGTTCAACCTAACACGATATTTTTTGTCCTATAGTAGAAGGCGCTAGGTCAGAGTAGCACCTTTCGTACATGACGTAATTTTTGTCTTTTCTGAAACAGTATCTGTCATGTAGCTTCTAACTAACGCGACACGTTTTGGCTTTTAGTGGAAAGTACTAGTCAGACCAGTGCCTTCAGTCTGGTCAAAGGCGCTGGTCAGACCAATGCTTTCTGTAAAGTCAAAGGTGTAACATCCCAGGCGCTAACGAGGGCGGGGAGTAATCGCCGATGCAAAAGAGATAAGGCATGAACAAGGAGCGGCTCCTAGCAAGCTTCCAGCAGGAGGGAAACATGAATGAATCGAATACACACCCGAATGAGAGGGATCCAGAGGCTATGCAAGGTATGAGACTGTACAATTAAGGATAGCTTAAAGGAATTAATAAGTGCTACCTATACCAACAAGATGCATCTACTTTTCGGTAGTCTATCACTTAAGAACTCCACAGGTAAGCGTGCTTGACTTGGAGCAATTCAGGAATGGGTGACCTACTGGGAAGTTTCCCAGGAAGCGTGTGAGTGAGGACAAAACACGTTGAAAAGTCTTGTGTTGGTTTGTGGGGACAGTCACTCATCCTGAAAGCAGCCAATCATTACAAAAGGCGTTGGTTATACTAGCGCCACCTGTACTGCTATGAGGCGCGAATTTGACCAACCCCACTTGAATATTTCCGTTCCGACGCCACGCGTGCATGTAATATATCTGTATTTTGATAATTGTTGCCTGTCCGTATGCGTTGCAGTATAATATTCTTATCCTTATTCTTATTCTGATTTTGAGATGACATTTATTTTTTTTTAATTAAGTTGCTAAGCTTATAAATACAAACTTGATATGTGTTTGCTAAGTTTATACGTCCCTGTGTTTGATAATTTTGCTCTCTTGCTTTCGTGCTTCTGTTTACCTCTTGTCATTCCACGTTGAAGTTGTTTTTTGCTTGTGTGTTCTTAGTATTTTTCTTTCATTTCTCATATTTTGCATCTTCTTTTGGTTTTTAAAGATGATTTCTATTATTACTTTTATTTATTCGAATGGTAGAAAATTCAATGGGCCCCAGGGCATGACTTTTGAAGGTGATAAAAGAACAATTCAAATTAAATGTGGTGTCATTTATGATGTGTTAACAAAAAAGATTTCTGATAAATTGAAACTTTCAAGATATCAATCTATTTGTAACTTGACTTGTAGATTTTTGACATGCCAAAACCCGATCACATATTCAGGTGTTCTAATATGTGACGATGAAAATATTAAGTGTATGATTAATGCATTTGAACAACAATTTGTCATGACAATCCTTGAGATATATGTTCACATTGAGCCTACTGGTTGTTCCTCATTACCAGCTGAGATAGATCATACTCAACCTCACATGTCTATTGATTCAAGAAGAGGTACATCTCAGCAAGAGTTTAACTATGTTGCTAAACAGGCAGAGTTGAATGTTGACGTTGATCTTCATGTTACCACGCATTTAAATGACGATGGAGATGAAAGTGACGATGATGAAAATGAGGGTCAAATTCCCAACAAGAGTTCTTTAGATACAGATGTAGATGGCGACTTTGATGCCAATCTTGAGCCTAATAGCTGGGCACCTAATTTTTTTCACTGCATCCCTTATCAGTTCATCATTCCCGATTGATGAACAACAGCCACAATATGCAAGTAATTTTGAATGTTTATTTTGTATTTTTTTTTCTGAATCTAATACCACTTGTTTGATGCATTTTGTTTAATGACATTTAGGCGAAAGACAAGCTCCATTTTGGAATATGTCACCCTACTACAAATATATCAATTGGGATCACCCTAACCAAGAGTTTCCTTTTTCATGGGTCGGATGTACTTGTGAGCTGGAGTGTTGGCGACGAGCTTTACATTGGTTTACGGTTTGACAGCAAATGTGATGTACAGATGGCTGTAAAGCTTTATTCAATAAAGACGCACCAGTCATATCGTGTTGTGGAATCCAAACCAACAGTTTTGTCGATGACATGTCCAAATAGTGCAAACAGGTGCCCATGGAAAATGAGAGCAATATTGTCCAAGATGACTGATAAACAGACCATTACTAAATGGGGCGGTGGACACTCGTGTATAAACGTGATGCTATCTCAAGACCACAAGAAATTAGACTCGGAGTTTATCTATTCATGCATAATAGGTACAAAATTGTTGACTTTATTTTATACATTGTACAACTTTTTAAGTCAATATTGCATTTTTCGAGCTATATGTGACTTTGTATGTTTCATTATCATTTTGTGGTTAGGTATGGTGAATGAAGACCCGTCGGTTTTTATCTCACTGATACAAGAACAAATAAATGGTCAATATAATTATAAAATCACATACAGAAAAGCTTGGAAGGCTAAGCAAAAGGCAATTGCAAGGGTCTTTGGTGACTGGGACGAATCATACGACTTATTGTCGTGGTGGTTAGACAGAATGGTCGAGTGTTGTCTGGGATCAATATATAAATTGGAGACAACTAATTTTGTCTTCAACAACGAAGCTGACGGTCGATTTGGCAAGTTCCGTCGCATATTTTGGACGTTCAAACCAATATGTGATGCATTCAAATCTTGCAAACCGATTATACAAATAGATGGCACATTTTTATACGGCAAGTATCGAGGAACATTGGTCATCGCCACAACACAAGATGGGAATGCATGTGTACTGCCACTTGCATTTGCTATTGTTGAAGGCAAGACATTAAGTGACTGGGCTTGGTTCTTGCAAAATATAAGACGCCATGTGACCCAAAAGCAAGACTTATGTTTGATTTCTGATCGTCACCAAAGCATTAAATCAGCTGTTTCAAATACAAACCTCGGTTGGCAACCACCAAGTGTGTACCACGTGTATTGCATCCGTCACATTGCAAGCAATTTTAACCACCGATTTAAGAATGCAAAATTGAAGTAAGAGTTGATAAGCATGGGTAAATTTAATTCTATTTTGTTTTACGTTTTATTGTGGTTGCTGATGTTTGCTTAGATACTTTGGTTACGTTCTCATTGGTGCAGGATACACAACATGTAAACACCAGTTTGAAAGGCGTTTGGAAGCATTCCGTGAGACTAGCCCTGAAATACGTAGGTGGATTGACAGCATCTCAGCAACAAAATGTAGCATAGCACATGATGAAGAAGGGCGTAGATATGGCCATATGACGACAAACTTATCCGAGGCTGTTAACAAGATATTAAAAGGTGCACGCAATTTGCCAATTACTGCTTTAGTGAGGAGCACTTACATGAGACTAGTGGAGTATTTTGTTCAGAGAGGAACCCAGGCAAGAGCAGAGTTTAGTTCTGGTCAAAGGTATTGCAAGAAGTTACTAGATGCCTTATAGAAAAATATAGAGGATGCTTGCATGCAGCACATTCATTCGTACAACATTCAATTCACTAGGTTTGAAGTTGAAGAACCTTTCAATCGAGTTACACAAAAAAGTGGTCAAACATGGGTGGTTGTTTTAAATGCATGACAATGTGAGTGTGGTGCATTCCAAGCATACAGATATCAGTGTTCGCATGTCATAGCTGCATGTGCCAAAGTCAATATTGATTATTATCAGTATATGGACCTTGTGTACTTAATTGAAAACGTCATTAATGCGTACTCTGGGCAGTGGTGGCCCATCAGCAATGACTCCAACATTGGTGGTAGAAGTGGTCCCAGGATTGTTCTAGATGAGTCATGATTCACAGCAAAGGGCGCCCGAAGTCAACGCATTTAAGGAATGAAATGGATTGGAGGGAATCACAACATAGACCACGTTGTGGTTATTGTAAGCAGGAAGGCCACAATTGAAGTTTGTGTCCCCGCATTGTGCAAGAGTATGGTCTCGGTGATGATAATCAAAATGGTAAAAACTAGTGGTTGTATGTAATTGTCTTCTGTCTACGTACGATGTATGTATTATTGGTCATATCATTATTAAACTTATTAGCACGTTCTGCTTATTATCATTACATTTATATTTAATATTAATAATTTTTTAATTACGTTAAATTAAAATGGCCTTCGTACTTAGTATTTACATTGAAAGCAAATAGTACAAGTAGCATATACGGCACGTAATAAACATTTCATAGACCATTAAATTTTCTACCATTCGAATAAATAAAAGTAATAATAGAAGTCATCTTTCCATTAAATTTTCTACCATTCGAATAAATAAAAGTAATAATAGAAGTCATCTTTGAAAACCAAAAGAAGATGCAAAAAATGAGAGACGAAAGAAAAATACTAAGAGCACACAAGCAAAAAATAACTTAAATGTGGAATGACAGGAGAACAAACAGAAGCACGAAAGCAAGAGAGCAATATTATAAAACACAAAGAAGTATACTTCTACTGCATATCAAGTTTGCATTTATAAACTTAGTAACCCAATTATAAAATATTAAATGTCATCTCAAAATCAGAATAAGAATAAGAATCGGAATCAAAATCAGAATATTATACTGCAACGCATACGGACGGACGACAATTATCAAATACAGATATTACATGCATGCGTGATGGATACGGGCATGGGGCTTGTCGCAACGAAAATATTCAAGTGGCACTCGCGAAGTTCATGCGTAATTGTAATACAGGTGGCGCTGGTCTGACCAGCACCTTTGACTGCACAGAAGGCACTGATCTGACCAGTGCCTTTGACCAGATTGAAGACACTAGTCTGACCAGCGCCTTCCACTAAAAGCCAACACATGTCGTGTTAGTTAGAAACTACATGACAGATACTATTTCGAAAAAGACAAAAATTACGTCATGTACGGAAGGCGCTACTCTAACCAGCACCCTCTACTACAAGACAAAAAACATCGCAATAGGTTGAATTGCAAGTGGCGCTGATGGAACTAGCGCCTTGCTTTTTTTGCGTGGCGCCACTCCAATTAGCACCTTCTATACATCTTAAAACAACCCATTTTGGTAAAATATTTTTTTTTACATTATTATAATAAATTGTTATTTTTTAATACTACTTTGGTTTTTTTGCCATGCTTTTATGTGATGACGTTGACGCTTAGTCGTAAATTACTTCACATCGAATTTAAATCACCAAAATATGTTAGATATAAAGCAGAAATTAAATGATAATAATTATCTATAACTATAGTAAATATAAATAAGTATAATAAAGAGATACTTTTTTTTCATTTCACTTTTTATTGAACTACTATATTTTTTAATTATTATCTAAATTATTTATTATTTTATCCTTTAACAACTGTCTATATTACTTACTACACACTCTTTCTTTTATTTTACTTTTTATATTTATATTTTATTTTAAATGAAGAGAAACACATAATTTCTTTTTTTCTCATAATAATTAATGAAGAGAATGATTCATCACATTTTTAAATTGCGTCCAAATTATATTTAAATCAAAATTAAAAAACAGCTGACTAGATGCCAAGTGTGATGGTCAAAGAACTAATGCTTTATGTGATGGCTTTGACGCGAAGTCATAAATTTTTTCACATCGAATTTAAATCATCCAAAATATATATAAGATACAAAGCAGAAATTTTTATCGAAAAAAAAAGGCAGAAATTAAATGATAATAGTTGTAATTAATTAAGAGAATGATGCGTCGTGTGTGTGTGTGTGTGTGTGTGTGTGTATATATATATATATAATTTTATAAAATTTAAAATTATTTAATAATTCATTAAATAAAGTTAATTTAACATGTAAAATATTTTTTAAAATATAAGCAAATTTAAACTATAAAATTTCTAATTACAAATTTTCTATTTGTTTAAAATTTTGCATACATGATCATTAGGATAATATGATTTGATTAAATAGTTTATTTGTCCTCTTGTTGTTTGAAGAAACTACTCACTTCAATTGGTATTTTTTCACGAAAAGTAAATATGAGACGATAAATTCAGTTTTTTATTTTAAATAGTTGTCCGAAATTCAAGTTAATTATGTTTTGCCTCTTCCTCAAAGAAACACGATAAAACAATTCTCAATCATGATCATTATGCATGATCAAAATACTCTACATTAAATTATTGAAATTTAATATATACAAAGATATTTTTGAAAGAATTATATTATTTATAGAAATTTTTTATAATACTTTTATAATATTACTTTTTCCTCTATATTTTTTCTTATATATAATCTATTTTATTTCACAATTTTTTTATTTGCATTATTTTTTTCTGATTGTAAATAAAATATAAATGAATTTATTATGTAAATTTTTTTTTCTAACCGTGCTATTTTAGGTTTGTGGCATGCAAACTTCCTCTTCTCATTATTATTGTTAGAAGCGTGTCTATGAAACTAGGAAACAATGTCACATGTAATAGTAAAATATTCTCTTTCCACGTTTTTCATGTATGTATATGCAATATTATTTACTTATGTACTATGCTTACTTTGTTATAATAGTAAAACAAAATCTTTATATGTAAATGTAAGAAGATTTAGGATCATTTCAGAGATACTTTTCCCCACTTAAAATCTCCTTCTCATTATGTCAGAAGACTTGGAATTATTTCAGAAGATTTAGTGAAAAATCTTTTTCTTCTTACTGTTACAAGCGTATCTAGAAACTAAACAATATCACATGTAATAGTAATATATTCTGTCTCCACGTTTTTCATGTATATGCAATATTCTTTAATGAATTAAATATTCTTTAGCAAATTTTAGTTTTAGTTTCTGCAAAAAAAAAAAATAATTTTCATCACTATAAAATTAATAATCAATACTTTTAGTCTCTACTGTCATATGACATTGATAACTACTCATGTGTCTAACAAAGTGTCACGTGATCATCCCAAGTATTACCCAATAATGTATGTATAGTGTCATGCAAAAATGTGACTGTCAACATTTTTTAAACTCTAAAATGTTATTTATTTGCCTCAAAATAAATGTTAGAGATTAAAAATAATGATTTCAAATTTTGAAGAAATAGAAATCAAAGCTTTTTTTTTTGTATAGAAACCAAAACCCAAATTCACTTATTTTACAAAGACCAAAAATAATAATTTCAAATTTTAGAGAGATAAAAAATATTTTAGGAACCAAAACCAAAATTTCGTTTATTTTACAAGGACTAAAAACATGTTTAACTCCTATTTAATATAAAATATGCTTATATTGTTATGTAAGCACACACACACACACACACACACACACACACACACACACACATACATATATCTATATATATATACATATATGTATGTATATAGATAGATAGATAAATAAATAAATAGATAGATAAAGATATAGATATAGATATAGAGAGAGGGGGGAACAACTCTTGCGAGATCACTTGGTTAAAGTGATAAATAAGAACTGTAAATATAAATCATTATATCATATTTGCATGGTCAATATTAAAATAAAAATGCACATAACTTTTTTAAGTGGTCATGTAATCACTAAATAATAATTTTCACCATTCATGCATGGTTGTATGGTTCAAATTTATAGTTTTCATTTCTCACAATTAGAAGTGGCAAATTGGGCTCAGCCTAATGGGCCCGCCCAAACAGGTTGCAAACGAGGTTGGACTAGACTCTTAAATTTTAGGCCAACAAAAATCGGGGCAATTGGCCCAATTGAGTCTATAAAATGTAGACCTGAAAACTACCAGCCTATTTAGCCTAGTATTATTTATTTTTTATTTTATTTTCTTGAAAAAAATTTATAAATTTAGGCCAAAATAAAATGAGTCAATTTAGCCCAGTTCGATGGGGCCAAGCCGGGCCAACAAATTCGTGACCCATAAGAAATTTGGGTTGAGCCAGGTTGCTTTGCACACCTTGACCTGAGTTGGCCCAAGCGACTCATTTGCCACCTCTACTCACAATAACCAAATGTTCTCACTCACAAGAATAAATATGAAAAATTATATCATATCATGAATGATCAATATTAAAACACTATAAGTTTTTTTCAAGTAATGTCTTGACATTAAATCTTAACTATTCATATATAATTGTATGACATAAATTTACTTCTCTCACTCTCATATAAAAATATTTCTTTACATATATAAGAAGATTTAAGATTATTTTAGAGATATTTATCCTCACTTAAAAAGAAGGAGTGTATTGGTAATTTTATATAATTGATTATTATTATTTTTTATTTCATAATTTACAATTATTGATAGTTGATAATTACCCTTCAACAATAATTAATTAATTTTTCTATTTTTATTCCATGTTTAGCATTTATTGCTAGTTAGTAATTACTCTTCAACTTGTTGTATTGTATATTTCCTTTGTTTCTTTTTAAGTGCAAGTTTTTTAGAAAATTTTGTTTTTATTTTTCAGTTATTTTGAAGTTAAAGATAACACTAATTAATTTTTTTCAATTATACCATTATTTTTCACCTAATTTTTAATTAATTTACACATTTACAATTAATATGTATTTATTGTGGAATAGAAATGAAAAAAGGTGTAGTAGAAAATTTCAAAACTATTTTATAAAAAACAAAAAAAAAATTGTATTTCTTAATTTGTATATAAAAACTTTAAAAAATACTTAAAAAGGAACGGAGTTAGAATGTTCCGAAAACGTTCTTTTGCAATTCAAATATTTTGACTTTTATTAACCTTTCGCTTCTCATTCTGCAGTGAATTAGAAGTTTCTCAAGCTTTAGCGTTTTTCTCTATGTTTTTCAATTCTAGAGTTCCATTTGTGATTGTCTCTGTTATCATGCCACACTAGATTGGACATTTTTCAAGATTTTCAATTGAAATGACTCATGCTTGTTTGTCTTTTTTGATATATTCATTGTCCACTTCCTCCACTGTTCAATGGTTCCTTCTTCGTTGTGGTTTTGCCCTTTTGGTAGTAATGATGATTATTGTACAGTACAAGTTTGAGGTAACTCGTTACCTATTTCTTAAGTTTTTCTTGAAATTTTAATTTTTAAGTCTATATTTATTTTGTAAAGAAATTTGGAAAAAAAAAAAAGTCTGTACGAAAATTGAGTCCTCTTGTGTGATACTTCTTCCAATTTTTATTAACACCTTACGGAATCTTTGTCCTTGTTATTTCCATCCTATTTTTTTTTTCGATAAATTATTTCCATCCTATTTATTCTTCCTTTACTATTATCAATTTATTTTTCTTACTTTTTTAGATGAATATTAGCCTAATTTGGAATTTAAATGTTTGGTCTTCTTCAATCTTTTACTTTTTCTTCCACAATCACAGAGAGGTTTCTTGAGCTTCTCTCTTTCTTCCCCAAGCTTTTTGAATCGGATTTTATTCAATAAATAAAATGAATGAATAATCAATCAAATTTTGACTTTTAAAATGTTTAGAAATCTCTGAAATGATATTCACGTTAAATTATTACTTTTTTTGACTTAATGTTAAATTATTACTATTATCATAAAAAAATAATAAACATTAATTATCAAAATTTTAGTTAGAATGTACTAACAATATAAAAAAAATTACACTATCATTTAATCATAGATTACTACATGGAATAAAATTATTAATTTTATAATAATTATTTTAAAAGTCATACCTAAAGTAATTTATAATTAATTGATAATATAAAAAATTTTACATTAAAAGATAATGAAAATTAAATTCAATTATCATTCAATCATTAAAATTCCTTCAAATAATTTTTCTCATAGTTACAAAAAAAAAACACATTCATCCTTTCCTATCCTTTTTATTTTGCATTTGATTTTTTAATTACTCTTAATTCAAACATTCCAATCAATGTATCACTAGATGTGGTACCATTGATATTCTTTAAAATTGTATTCCTAAACAATGACAAATCCCTAAAATCCACATCCAAATAAGGTGACAATAAAAAATATATGAATGAACGATATAATAAACTTAACGATGTTTATGTTTAAAGGGAAATTTAGCTCATATACCTATATATCCATTTATGTCATATTGAAATAAATGAAAATTGCAAGTTAAACAACAAAAATACACATATATACTATTTATGATGAAGGATAAAAATTGAGAAATGAAATCATAAATGATCATAAATTAAGTTTACAAAATAATAGATTGATGAAATTTGAAATTATCTCGCCCCCTATCAATTTATGATTTAATGAGTAGTATTTTCATATTTATTTGAAACATTACGTTATAATATATTATTATTGATTGGTTAAAATAAGTCACTAATAGGTCAATTTGAATATAAAATACAAAAATATATCTGAGTTTATAAAATAATAGATTGTTAGGATTTGAAATTATCTCTCTTTCAATCAATTTATGATTTAATGAGTAATATTTTAATATTTCTTATTGAATAATTTATAATTATTTATATTTATATGATATATAATAAATTGAAATAATAATAAAATGTGGATGTTTATTTTGGGTCATTCAAATTGATTTTATATTCTATATTATATATATATATATATATATATAATTTATTTATTATTACTAAATATAGACGTTTAGTAATAATATAGACATTTATTGATTATTTATTTGTTTATTCAAATATATTCAAATTCATTCAAATTGATTATTTCTGATTGAATTATTCTACTTAGTTAATAATGTGGAGGATTAGTAATAATGTGGACATTTATTGATTACTATATCCATTCAAATTGATTATTTTCTTTATTTATTATTTGTTAATGTGGACGTTTTATTTATTTATTATATCACTTAATTTTGTACTAAAATTTATTTTTAAAAACCATTTAATATGAAATCAATATAAAATTATTTATTGATTAAAATTAGTCAATAATAGAGGAATTTTAATATAATAGATTAAAATACTAAAAATTAAAATAAATTTATATTAAATTAATATGAAATTTATACTAGAAATTATTTATCAAAATAATTTCATATGAAATTATTGATTGATATCAATCAATCTAAGATAATTTTCTATTTAATCAAAAATAAAATATCACCAAATTTTTACTAAAATAAATTAATATGTAATTTGTACTAAAATTTATTTTCAGAAATAATTTAATGAGAAATTATTGATTGATTAAAATCAGTGAAATTGAATATAAAATACGAAACTCAATTTGAGTTTATAAAATAATAAATTGATGGAATTTAAAATTCTCTCTTTCTCTCTCTCGGTCAATTTATGATTTAATGAGTAGTATTTTCATATTTCCTATTGAATAATTTACAATTGTTTTTATTTATATAATAAATCATAGATTAAAATACTAATAAATTAAAACACTCATTTATTATTTGTTTAAGAATATTCTTATTTGTTTGGGAATATTCGATCTAAAATAAAATATCAGAGAATTTTTACCAAAATAAATAATATGAAATTTGTATTCCAATTTAGGAAATTTTGGATATAAAGTACAACATTAGGGTTTCAGGGGCATTAATCTATTAGTATTTTAATTTCATAAATTAGTAGTTTAATTTATTAGTATTTTAATTTGTTATTATTTTAATCTATTACCATTTAACTATTATTTGTTTAAGAATGTTCTTAAATAAATAGGAGTGTTCTTAAACAAATAAGAATATTCTTAAACAAATATTCTTAAAATACTAATTCATTATTTTCTTAGGATAAAATGAAACCCTAATGTCACTAATTAATGTACCAAAAATTCTAATGTCGCCAATTAATGCCCTAGAAATCCTACAAAACCTTCCTTTTATATATATAAAGATATTTTAATTTGTTAGCATCTTCATCTATTTTTATCTATTACCATTTAACTACTATTAGTTTATGAATATTATTAAAAAAATAAGAATATTCTCAAACAAATAATAGTGTTTTTAAATAAATAAGATTATTCTTCAACAAATATTCTTGAAATACTAATTATTATTTGTTTAAGATAAAACGAAACCCTAACCTCGCTAATTAATACACCAAAAATCCTAATGTCACTAATTAATGCCCTATAAATCCTACAAAACATTTCTTTTACACACACACACACATATATATAAAGATTTGTACATAAGATTTGCATGGATTTGTTTAAATTATATATTTTTTGCATTTGCGTTTATTATTATTTTAAAAATATATGTACATAAATAAAATTATTAATTTTTGAAATACTTAATAGTAAATTAAATATAATTACACTAAAATTGATGAAAATAATTAATTATATTTTTAATTGAGTAGATGTTGTGTTCAAAAATATTAAACGTATTGAAATTTATTATGATTGGTTCTTTCTTCAAGTAATGATAGTGTTGCAATACCTACATAAAATGCATAAATTGAAAATGAATGTAAGCATAATAAATATGAATATACAAGTATTTAAATTGAGTGTTCAATTTTTGTTATTGTGGATATTATGTTAACATGTATTTGATTTTTGTGTGTTTATAATTAATAATTTTAAATATATTTATTGTAAATAAATAACATTTAAATTTATTTAAAATGCTAATTTATTAGCTGTTTAATTTATTAGTATTGAATTTGTACTAAAATTTATTTTCAAAAATAATTTAATATGAAATCATTGATTAATTAAAATGAGTCAATAATAGATTTAATGAGTAGTACATATTTGAATTCAGAAACGTTGAAATTATTGCCTTTTTTATTAAGAAATAATAATGCTTTAACGAATTTATTATTGCCTTTCTCTTATTAAAATGAGTCAACAATAGTCAATTAATGTCATTAAAACCCTACAAAACCTTTTTTTTTTATAATATAAAGATATCAAAATTGAAGATATAGTTCACAATAAATGCTACAATTTTCCTTTTTAAAAAAATATAAGATGACTATAGTTTACAAATTTAGTTTAGAAAATCATTCATTTTCTAAATTTTAACCTCACACAATCAACTTCTTTGAAAGTAAATAATTAATAAATGATATATTTTTATTTATATTTATTCAATCATAGTTTTAAATTTGAAATCATCACGCAGCCAACATAAATTTTTACTTTAAATATATCAATTAAAATCTTAAAAATATAATTTATAGTAAATACTGTAATAAAAATTTGAGATAATATTGCACATCGTTAAATTTAAATTTACAATTAATTTTAAGAACCCACGTATAACATGGAAAAGAAAGCTATTTTTATACATATATTTGTGTTTGTAAGAATTTAACTTTGTTAATTTTATAAAAATACTGGAATTTTATAAAGTATATCACAGATTAAAATTGTTTACGTGGTTTTAAGGTGTGTTTGGATTAAAAAAAAAAGGAAATAAAAAATAAAAATAGGAAAATAGATAATTTTTTAAGTATTTTGTTTTGGAAAAAATAAATAAAAAAGAAAGATAAGTTTTGATTTTTTTCTCTATTTATTTGATTAGACAAAAAAAAAATCTTTTCTTATCAAGCTATTTATGTCCTTACAAAAAAAATTGGGAAAAAAATAATTATTTTGAATGACATTTATAATTAAATGTTTATTTTAATATTTTTATTTTACAACATTTCAAATTAATTCTTATAAATATTTGTATTTTAAAAATCAGGACAACAATTTTGTTGAGGAGTCCTCAACAATTCTTTTGTCCTGATTTTCTTTAAATCACCTTTATTTATTATTATCACTCATAATTTGTGCATGAAAGTTTCTTTTGGTGTTCTAAAGTCTAAACTCAACTCCCACTATTTATTTTATTGGTCTACGCGCGCTGTGACAGAGGAAAGGAGAGCATGTTTTCCAACAGAGGTAGACGAAAAGAAAAGCTAACTTGAGTATTGGGTGGAAAGTGGAAACGAGAGTATGTTTTCTCACCACGTACGCACCAAAATCTTGGCTGTTGTGTGAACAAATTATTTTGTGTAGGGCCACATGTCTTTGTCCTATCTTCACAAGTTTCTTTCTTCCCCCAACAAGAGAAGTGCTTTTCTTCTCCCACCTTTATCCTAAAGTTCTCTTTTTCCAAAATACATAGAAGTAAATAGAGTGTGAAAACAAATGCACAGATTCTTATTTATAAAAATGAGGCTATTTAATGTGTGTTCATAAACACACTCTATGAAGCTAAAAAAAATAATTATTATATAAAAATAAGAAATTTATTTAATATCTGTTTTAAATAATTGAAAAATATAATAGAGTACACTTAATATTTTAACTATAAAATTATACTATTTTCTTATAAAATAATTATAAAAGTTAAAAGAAATCTACTACTCATCCATAATTAATGGTGCTTTTTGTTTGGTGAAGTAGAAATATGGTGGAGAGGAAAAAAATAAGTAGAAAATAAAAAGGTATGTATGTTTGGTAGAGAAGAAATAAGAGATGAGAAAAATGAAAAAAGGGAGAGGTCCACCAATTATTTTTAAACTATTTTTCACCTATTCTCATTTATTTATTCATCACTTTCTTATTTACTCTCTATTTCTCTTAAACTAAATACCTTTATTTTTATTTTATTTTTTATCTATTTCCATTCACTTTTTTTATTTTCATCCACCCTATTTTTTTCTTTTCTATCAAACAGACCGGCTAAGGGTGCTCGGAAGGCCATGAAGTGAATTATTTCACATCGGATTAAAGTAATAAAAAAGTATAGGGCGGAAATTAAAATGACAATAGTTGATAAAAATTTAAGAGAATGATTTGAATTTTTTATTTCAATAATATTTTTGTTACTAATGCGTTACTCTTTTGTGAAATTTATATTATATTTATAAAATATACTATGAATTTGAGTTGCCTGTCAAGTTAAAACAATTACACATAATTCCATCTATAAAATAACGCGAAGTCTATATAAAAGTTTTCTCTGATAAAATGAAAGAAAACTCAAATTTTGAAGGAAAAATTTACTTTTTTAAAATTCTATTCTATTTAGTTTGTAAGACTGATGGGTATTCATGGAATGATCCTTGCATGTCAAATTTTCACATAATTATATCACATAAAAATTTTATATTTATTTATTTATTTTATAAAAATTAAATAATTGGAGTCATATTAAAATTTGTGTATATTTAATAAGAGAGATAGACATAAAATAGTTTAAATGTTCTTTTTAAGTGTCGTTTAAAGTTTTTATACACAAATCAAGAAATGCAATAATTTTTTTTGTTTTCCATAAAATAGTTTTGAAGTTTTCTATTTTATCTTTTTTCATTTCTACTCTACAATAAATGCATATTAGTTATGAATGTATAAATTAATTAAAAATTAAGTAGGAAGTAAGGGTATAATTAACAAAAAATAATTAATGTTATCTTAATTTTTGAAAACGACAAATAAATAGAATTTTTTTTTTAAAAAATCGATAATTAAAAAGGAAGAGAGGGAATTTTTTCTTCTTCCATTTTTTATTGTTCTTGGAGAGGAAGAGCAGGGAAGGGCAAAAAAATAGAGAATAAATAATGTTATTGTAGTCCCCGAATTAATTACTGAATTAGTTACTTTGGTTTTTGAAAATCATTATAACAAACATTATTAGTCACTGAATTAGTCACTATAGTTTTTGAAAATAGAATGTTACGGTTACGAAAAATCATTGTAAAAAACATTTCTGGAATCTTTGCTAATGAAATTAGTGGATAACTAATTGCAAGAATTAACTTGATTGACAAAATTCAATTTCATGAATTTATTTGTCTTTCTTTTAATTTTAGAGATTACTATCATAGCATTCTACAATCTTAAGAACCAGAATCAGGATTTACTCTATAATTTAAGCCATGTTTGGTACTGACGAAATAAAACAGGGAGAAAAAGAAGAATGAAGAAGTGAAGAGAAGATGAGAATTGTATTCCGTGTGGTTGTGAAAAGGTACGCAGACAAAGAAATAAAAAAGTGTGCCTTTCACATTTTTATTTCCTAGCAAAACTAAGTGAAAATGAACAGTAATAAGACGAAAGAGTTAACATAATCGATTATCACTGTGTTTATGTGTTAACATATTATGTTATATGTTGACACATAACATAATCGGTTATATATAATTGATTATATATATTTATTATTTAAAAAATTGGATTGTTATTAATTTTTTATTTTTATTTATATTTCTCTTTTTTCTATTTCTTTTTTATTTTTCTTAACCAAATGCTTTTATTTTTATTTTTATTTTTTTCTCTTTTTTTCTGGCCTACTTACTTCCACTTTCATTCTTTTTTTTTTTTTTTTACCAGACATAGAATTTGTATAAAAATAAATATATAAAAACTAAAAGTAAACTTTTAAAATTTTTCCGTGAATGGCACGGGAGTAATGATACTGTTACTGTATCTGTCCCCAACAACCCTTGAGGGCATCTAGATGAACTTACCCCCATGAGGGCATCTAAATCAACTTTTCGCGATTGAAAACACAAGACATTAGGTTGGATGTTTCCTAGACATGGATGCCTGCCGCAGTATGTAGTGTCAAATTTCGTACGCGTAATGTGATCAACTGGTGAGATCCTCGTTTGTCTCAATCGAACCCCGAATCCAAGCTAAAATCTTCAGCATTCATATTTTGACAAAAATTAAGACAGTGCATGTGATGAATCAAAGATGTCTTATCTTCCTGTTTTTTACGATCCATTTTTTTGACCAATAAACCAAGTATATTTTTGAAAAATTATTTACTTTTTGAAATTAAAAATAAATAAAGCAAGTAATTATTTTTTAAAATAAATTAAACAAAACACATATTACATATGTAAATGAAAGGGTTAAAACATAAAAAATAAAAGGTTTTTGTAAAAAAAGGAAAGAATTTATTACCTTAGACCTTTTTTATTTGTTTACTTTAAAAGATAATACATTGATAAACGAAATTAATATCATTTTTATATTAAATTATTTTAACTTCTTCCCATAACTTTTACTATCATATTTATTTTATTTATGATAAGTTGTAAAATATTTAAGAATTATATAAAGATAAGTGAAAGAGTCGGTCTAACGATGAGTGAGACCTAAAACAAATTTTGAGAGAGACATTTTTACTTTAAATGAAAAAGTTATATGTTAGACTTTTTTTGTCAACATATGTGGTCTTTTTTCTTTATAAAAACTAATAACAAATATTTTTTATTGGTGAGTCTAAAGTTTGAGCTTTATTAGCCTTATTTTTGGGTCGGCCTGAGTGGGGACTATAAACAAATTTAACTATTTTGTAAATTTTTTGAACTTAACTCATTAACTATTTTATCAAACTTGTTATTTAGTTAAACAAGTAGGTTCAAACTTTAATGTTAACTTGATTATTTAAATGAGTTAAACTCAAGCTTTATAAGTTTAACCAATAACTTGCAATTAGATCATATGTGTTTTGTGACCTAGGTTGTCGTAAATTTATTTATTATATTTATTTTCAAAATATAATTATTTATTATTATCTTATATACATCATTTACTTAATTTTAATTTTTTAGGATTATTTTTTGAATGGAAGACGTAGTCATTATTTTCTTCATCGAAGATTTCACCTTTCATTTTATAATCTTTATGAATATAAAATTATATTATTATTGTTATTATTGTAAAGACCTTTTTTAATAAGTCAAACTTAAACTTTAAGTGGTTAATTTGGTTCAACTCATTTATGACTTGCTTTTCAAAAAAGAAAAGAAAAGAAAACTCATTTATGACTCGGGAAATAATGATATAATTCGAAAATATAATAATTAACGTTATCTTGTAATGTTAAAAATGTGGACAAATAGATATATTTTTGAAAAAAAATAAAAAGAATAAAGATAATATTACACTATAATTACAAAACATTCATTATATGAAAAAAAATATTTTTTATTTTATTAACTTATATACTTAATTTATAGTGTAAAATAATCATTTTACATATACGTTGAGAATCATATCTAAAATTTCCATTCCTTTACCCTCCCAAGTTATTAAAATGAACAAATCCTCTCAATGTTTAATTTTGTTTATAATTATTTATTTATTTAATGATCAATTAACAAAAATATTATTGCCATGTTTTTTTTTTAAAATAAATCAATGTTTTGAATACATTGTTTATTTTTTAAAATTTTTTATTGCACATTTAAATACCGAAATTTATCGAAGATAAATCTTTAAAAATTAAAGAAACTAAAATAGTAGTGCTTCATGGTATGAAAACATATAGCATGAATTTGCACGGATCTAAAGGGAAATTTATTGGCTAATTAACAAATTAAATAACTTGAAAAATAAAGAATAAAACAGAAATCGGCCACATCTATTTGTAAGGTAGTTTTCGTGTACTCTTTCATACCAACTAGCATTGTCCAAACTAAAAAAAGCACTGCGTTATGATACACAAACATAAAGCACGAATTCAAAAGGAAGATATATTAACAGTACACCTTTACACACTTTTCATTATTTTCTCTTTGTTATTATTATAAATATTTAATTTACAAATGTCATATGTAATAATAAAAAAAATACATGAAAGCATAGATCTTAATTAATATTTTAAAAAAAAGTTAAACGTACACCCCAAATTTAGGGTTATGGGTGGAAAAAAGTGAGAGATAAAGAGACAAAAAAAGAGAGAAATTGATAGATACAACAAATGATGTGATGAAAAATGAAAAGAAAGTTCAAAAGAAAGATGGAATGCAAGCAAGTTGTAAGAGAAACTGGGCTTACGAACATAATAACTCATCTTTAAATAACAAAAATAAATGTTTACACTACAAAAGTGTAAAAACTTTATTAAGGGTGTTCACGAGTACGGGTAACTTGTTGATTTGAACCGACCCAATTAGTTCGGGTTGGTTTTTTTGAGCATCCGGGTCACACCCGACCCAACCCGTTCAAATCTGTTCAAGTACGGGTCAGGTAATGAGTTTTCATTTACGAACTCGTGTACCAGTTACCTGACCTGTTAAGTGACATTTTATTTAATTTATTATTTTTAATATATTTTATATACTAATAATTATTAATTAGTGAATTATTAATACTAAATAAGACAAAGAGTAAAAACACCCCCACACACCCGTGAAGTCGTGAATCCCTGTTAATTTTGGATCACTACATGTTGTTGCTGTTATTTTGCTTTCAACTCTCGTTCTAAGTTTCTTGTAAGCTTTATATTAATTTTAGAAACAAGAATGATGAGAAACAAAGTCCAAAACTAAATACAATATTTTTATAATGTGTTAAAATTTATAAGAAAAAAAATACAATTTTTAAAAAATTTTAAATACACGGACCCGATTACCTGATCCAAACTAACCCGTTAATGATAGGGTTGGTTTGGGTGGGGTCTAACACAAAAAAAAGTATGAACCCGACCCAACCTAACCCCATACTATTTTAATCGGATTGGGTAACAGGTTTGGCCAAATCCAACCCAACCCGACTCGTGTACACTCCTAAACTTTATATATATAAAACCATATTAACGTATAAATCACATGAGAAATTTTTCGTGTTATATGATAAATAAAAACTCTATATGAAATCGTGTAAATATTTAAATTATAGGGTGAATAATTATTATATTTTTATATTCAATCATATTATTATTTGGATTATGAAAATAAATATTTGTATATATGTACAATTTTACATAAAATCATATTAATATATAGATTATATACTTGGGATTCAAGTGAGTCAAATAACGATCTGACAAGTTGATCACAATTGACAAAATGAAATTGAGACAATGCATGTGATTAATAAGAGGCATCTTTTGTTTTCTAATTTTTTATGATATATTGAGCATGAAGTCGCAATATTCCATTTGAATTTCGTACTTTGTTACCCACTACCTAGTAAATAGCTTACCCTATAAAGAACTGAGAGTTGGGACCATTTTCCGGAGAAGTGTGTAACAGCTAAGTCTAGACTCATGTCTTGTTGAAAAGGATTAGCAATATGTTTTTTCAAATATTTTAAATATATCTTATTAATTGTATGCTTTTTCATCTGTTTAAATGTGAAAGAAAATTTTATTTTTATTTATTTATTTAAAATTTTAATACAATAATAATAATAATAATAAATTTTTAATTATATCTTTACTGTTATTTAATTTTTAAATAATTTATATATTTAATATAAATCTTAATTATGTTAAGAAGTTAAAAATAATTATAATATAAATGAAGATATGATTATATTTTTTAATTTATGTATTATTCTCCTAAGTTGAAGACATAAATTTTGTTTCTATTTATTTTTTTATTTAAAAGTTTTAAATAATGTTAATTATTATACTCTTGATTATGCCCTTATTTATATTTAATTCTCAATACTCTACACGCTTATTGTAAATGGAATAAAAATAATTATGGTGCTAATTATATTAGTAAGTTAAAAATAATTTTAATATAAACAAGAATATTAATTATATTTTTTTAATTTATATGTTATTCTCGTAACTAGATAGATAAAAAAATAGAGAAAGAGTAAATAATTTATTTCTATATTATAAATCTAAATCTATACTTTTAAATGAGATAATTTTAAAAGTTATTAACCTTTTTATTGAATCATAAACTTTGGCTTAATTGCATTTTTTGTTCTCCAAGTATCGTAATTACGCGATTTTGGTACCTTGTTAGTTTTTCATTAAATATTTAACGGATTTTGCTGACGTGATGGTTGACATGACATGGAATTTGACGTCTGTTCTGTCGTGTCAATGACGTGACATGCAAAAAATGAAAGGCATAATTATTAAATTGGACTTAGTGGGATTTAAATCCCCCACCTTAAGTTTCAATAAGGACCTTTAACCATTATACTAATAAGCTTCTTTGGTATATTAATAAAAAATATAATATATGTAACTTAAATGGAGACTAAAGTTGTACATATATTTACTTTTGGTAGTAAAAAGTTTAGATTAAAGAAAAACACGCCCCTTGCAAGGCCAAAGTTGTACATGTATTTACTATTACTAAATAAACAAATTTATACTTATTATATATATTATTGTTATTAATATTATTAATAAATTAATAAATATAAATTATTTAAAATATGTTATAAACGATAAAGAAATGTATTAATAAAATAATAATTCTAGAAAAATACATTAATAGTATTAGTATTATTATTTTATTAATATATTTATGTAGAAGTATAAATTAATATTAATAATATTATTAATAAATATTATTAGTATTCATGTTGAGGCGATTGCGATCCATGATGATGTTGAACATCTAATTTGCATATTTTAATCACTAAAATTTATATTTATATCATATATTTTTAAATTAATGCAATAATTTATATCAAATATTTGTATATTTATATCATAATTTAAATAATTTATATTTATTAAATTATTATTTTATCTATTAATATACTAATAATATATAATAATATTGTTAATAGTATTATTAATATTAATTTATTAATAATATTGTTAATATTAATAATATATATAACAAATATAAATTTGTTTATTTAGTTGTAGTAAATATATGTGCAATTTTAGTCTCCATTTAAGTTACATATATTTTACATTCATATATCAAAGAAATTCATTAGTTTAGTGATTAATTAAAGGTTATTATTGAAACCTAAGGTGGGAGGTTCAAACTTTACCAAGGCTATTTTGATAGTTTTTTCTTTCATTTTTGCATGTCACATCATTATGTCACTTCATCAATACATCAGAACCTACAACAACTGCCACATTATTGTCATGTCAGTCACTACATCATCCATCAGGGCCATATCATCTGCCATGTCATTTGTCACCGCCACAGCAGCAAAATCCATTAAATATTTAACAAAAAAGTGACACAAGGACCAAAATTGCATAATTTTGATACTTTGGGAACTCAATTTGTGCAATTGGAACTTGAAGAACCAAAATTGCACAATTATAATACTTAAGGAGTGCAATTATGGTAGATTATATTAAAATTAGTATATACTGGTTTATATATTAAAATTACTATATACTAATTTTAATTGTTAGTGTGGTTGAAGCGTTGTGTGTGTGTGTGCATGCATGTGTGTATGTGAGTGTATTAGACACAAAATATTAATATTATAAAAACTTAAATAATGTTAACAAATAATTAAAATGTTTAAAAACTAATTTTGTATATTAAAAAATAGTTTAATTTAAATTTAATTTAATAATATATTAAATTAAAATTTAATATACTAATTTATATATTAAAATTAGTATATACTACTTACTATATAACTTTAAAAACTGCTTTAGCATGCATAGGTGAACAATTGTGTGTGTGTATTAAACACACCTGCTAGTGTTGCTGACAGAGAGAGTGAGTGTAGGATGGAGGTTCACAGTAGGATTGTGGAGTACTTTTGCTTCAAAATGGGGTACATTTCGTTACCTGCTATATTTATATTTTTATCCATATTTTTATTCACATATTTTGTGTACAACTTTCTCATTGGGTTTATTCTACCTTGAAGTTCCTCATTGGGTTCTTTCATTCAACCATTAGGACAAATGTGTTGGTGTTGTTGATAGAGAGAGTGGGTGTAGAATGGAGGTTCATAGTGGGGATTGTGGAGTACTTTTGCTTCGGAATGGGGTACATTTCATTACCCGACATAGTTTGTGTCAACAAAAACTCCTCATGGAAATCTCTTTACATTTGAACTTTGGTTCATGCTATTTGTTACTCTATGGTTGCTTACCCTTTTGTTACTGAGTCTCCAAGGTAGCTTATCACGCAAGGTTGAGAGAAAGAAGCATTAAAAATTCTACAAGGAGTTTCTTCACCTGAAAATGGTGTCATGTTGGATACAAATTTACCAAATGTGCCTCTTAATGCAAATGTTTCATTCGTCTGACTCTGTGGATTAATAGTCAAGTTGTTTAAGAGACGTTGGGTGCTTAAACGATTTATGGTGGTTGTGGTGCTTTATATTGGCGTTTGAATGGTGAATTTTAGCTTACCTTTAGCAACGGGGAACTAGGAGTTTAACCCTTACTTGACTGGTGTGCTTAGTGCCTTGACAGAAATGTCTTCTTGCATTTCCACATACTTCTCGGATAAATACACAAAAAAGATTCTCCATTCTTGCGTTTTCAATTATTGTTGGGGTGTGTAGTGTGTTGTGTGTTTTGATAAGGGATAGGCTAAAAGGAGTTAAGTTGGGGCTAGTAATGACTTCACTTTTTGCAGTATGGACAACTTATAATGTGTTTGTAATTTACATTATAGAGCTGTTTCCCACTTATGTGAGGAATAGTACGTCTTCTTTGGTGTGTCAAGCCACTATTTTTGGTTGCATGTCTTGCCCCTTTTTTATATATAAGGTGAAGAAGAATAATTTATTCTCTTATGTGGTGTTTGGTGTGGTTATAATGTGCTCCAATTTGATGTTGCTCTATTTGCCTGAGACTAAGGGAAATGTGTGTGTTTGTGTGTGGGTGTGTGCATGAATGCGTATGAGAGAGTGTGCGTGTATGTGAATAGGTGTGTGTGTGTGTGTGTGTTAACATTTTAAAATTAATATAATTTTTTTAACAATGTTAACAAATAATTAAATTGTTTTAAAACTAATTTTGCATATTAAAAACTGATTTAACTTAATTTAAATTTAATTAATATATTAAACTTAAATTTAATATACTAATTTATATATTAAAATTAGTATATACTAATTAGTATATAACTTTAAAAACTACTTTAGCATGCACAAGTGAAACATTTTGTGTGCATGCTTGTGTGTTTATTAGACACAAAATATTACTATTTTAAAATTAATGTAAACAATTTAAATAAAGTTAACAAATAATTTAATTATTTTAAATTAATTTGCATATTAAAAAATAATTTAACTTACTTTAAATTTAATTAATATATTAAATTTAAATTTCATATACTAATTTATATATTAAAAGTAGTATATACTAATTAAGATAAAAGAGATTAAGATATATAACTTGATTTCCTTGGACTTGATTCAATTCCTCTTGTATAGGCAGTATCCAAGGCTCATTAATTATTACTTCATCAATGGTTTTAGGTTCCACTTGTGAAACAAAAATCATATGATTACATAGCATTTCTAATAGTATGTCTAGTAGTTATCTCTTTTGTGATATCACTTATCACTTCGTCCAACAGATGGTCTTCATTCTCTTTTACTACTTAGATAGACATTAATGTTCCGTTTGACTTGTACTTATAGAAACATCTCCTTTCTCTTGTTCAATGTTGCTATGATCTTTCAAATAGGTGTCACCTAACATTTATGCAAGATCATCAACATCTTTTCCCTCCTTTTGGGGCAGGAGTCATTAAATGCAACATGTAAAGATTCTTCAATAGTTAAAGTTCTTATATGCTTTACTAGATGATGAATAGCCTAAGAATATAGCTTCATTTGATTTTGCATTAAACTTTTCAAGATGATATTTGTCATTATTTAAAACAAAACATGTGCATCCAAAGATAATAAAATGTGATATGTTGGACATTCTACCCTTGTAGGACTCATAGGAGTTTTCTTCAAAATAGGTGTAATGAGGATCCTATTCATCCGCTCGAAAATTATTCAGGTAAATCATTTTCATTTAACATTGTTTCTAGCAACTCTTCCAATGACCTATTTTTCCTTTTAATTACATTTTGTTATGGAGTATTAGATATTAAAAGGTTGAGATCAATGCCATTTTTTTCACAAAAGTTTTCTAAGTCATGGTTTTCAAATTCCCCATCATGATCACTTACAGTAGATGTTATTTTCAACTTTTTCTCATTTTGAATAATTTTGGCAAATTTATTAAAAGCATAAAATGCTTCATTCTTAAGGGAGGTGAATAGAGTCCATGTGAACCTTAAGTAATCAACAACAAGGACTAGTGCATAATAATTACCTCTTAGGCTTATAGCTCTAGATGGTCTAAATAAGTTATGTGTAAAAGTTGCAAAGGTCTAAAAGTTAAAATAAAATTTTTAGGTTTAAAAGAGATATTGCCTTGTTTTTTTTTCCTTTAACAAGCATCACAATGCTTATCCTTTTAGAACTTGAGTTTAAGGTAAGCCAACTACTATGTCTTTAAAAATCAATTTATTCAAATGGTTTATGTGAATATGAGCAAATCTTCAATGCCACAACCACATATCATCTTCCTTGCCAATAAGGCATTTAGCATTATTTAAAGGTATATCATCTAGGTATATCATATATATGTTGTTTATCCTATGACCAACAAATTTAACTTGATTTGTATGCCAATCACTAATCCTGTCGCATTTACAATAAAAGACAACATTATAACTTTTATCACATAATGAACTTATGCTCAACAAATTATGTTTCAAACCTTCTACACATTGTACATTATCAATGCTAGCATGGTTTGAGTTGCCAACTTTACCAATACTGAGCATTCTCTCTTTGTTGTTGTCTCCATATGTGACATGACCATGTTTTTTAGGAAAAGTTACGCAAATTTGATTTTGTCTCTTGTCATGTGCTTGGAGCAATCATTATCAAGATACCAATTTGAGCTCTTTGCCTTTAAGCACACCTACGAAACATAATTATTTGTGACCTTTAGGTACCTAAGCCATTTTAGGTCCTTTTGGGCTAGTTAACAGAATAATTTACCTTGGAACCCAAACATATCTACCACTTGGTACGTCATATTTCCCAATATGACAAGTAAGGGTTAAATGACCTTTTCCACAATAAAAACACCTTGTGAAGGGATAACTAGAGGCCTTATTATATGAAAAGAAGTTTTTGTAAGACTTTTCTTTCCTATTTTAGTTGTATTAACTCTACTAAACATACATTTTTGTTTACCAAGCAAGATATCTAGATTATCCTTTCTCATAATGAACTTTGCAAGTCTATTTTTCAAATTTTAATTTCCAACTCTAAGAACTTATAATTTTCACAATAAGTTAAAGAATTCTTATAAATAATCTCTAATGTTTCATTTTCAAGGTTGAGATCATTAATTTCTTCTTTCAAAACCTATCAATTTTACTCTTTTGCACATTAGTCAGTTTAGCTAACTTCTAAGTTTCTTCATGCAATCCAATGAATGCATTTTGCAATTGATCATACGATGAAGATCTTTCATAGTTCGAGCCACTTACACAATCGTTGACCATGAGACACAAATTTGCTTGTTTCTCTTCTTTTTAGCTAATAGATGAATTAGAGTCATTTTCCTCTTAAGCAATGTATGCTATTCTTTAGAGTTAGGTATACGGGTCAGCCTGCCTGTTTAGGCTTGTGGTTCAAAGGGTGTTATGGTTCGTTTGATTATAAGACGCGACTTTCATCTATTTTTATACTAAAGCATATATTTTTTTTTAGAAGTGAATATAATCTATTTTACAAACACATGATCTATTTGACATAATCAAAACAATTGAGGGTTATTATTGGTTCTTTGTCCTAACAAGTTGTTCCCTTATGTGTTACTTGTAGTGTATGCCACATTTATTTAGCAGAACTACATGTCGACACCATAAAGAATTCATTACAATTAAGTGTAGATGTAATGATGTCTTTGCCTTAACATTCTATTAAATCTTTCTTTTGTCATATTTATTCCAATATTTCTTAGGGTTTTCTTTTTTCTCTTTCCACTTACTTCATGCATAAGAGTGTCTAGATCATTCTCTACTGCATCCCAAACATCAACATCAATTACCTCAGCAAAGATTTTCATCCTAACCTTCTAATATGAGTATCCTTCACCATTAATGAAATAACATAAACACACAAGAAGGAGGGGTTGAATTGTGTGTTCAAAAACTTTTTCGCAAAACTTTAGATAATAAAAAAGTGGAACGAATAAAACAAGATAAGAATAAGGAAAGAGAAGCACGCAATGAATTTTTATAATGGTTCACTCAACTTGAGCTACATTTAGTACCTTCATCTAGAAGGATTTCCACTAACCAACCCTTAATTACAAACGAGTATTCTTACAAGCCTCTTCAGGCCTACAACAGTGATCATCCCAAATCACTTACTCAACCCAAGTATTCTTTTGTTAGAAAGCCTCACCAGGATTTCACAATACAGAGGAATGTTTTTACATAAATCTATTCACTAAATAAGGATATGAAAAAAAAAAATAGAGCAAATTACAACAACTTTGCTATGCAAAGAATAAGAAAAGTTAAAAGCGTATATAAGCTAGTCCAAGAAGGGATTTTTCAATTTTTGTTACAAAGACTTCGTTTTTTTTTCGTATCGGAAACTTTGGACTTGGTGTAAATATATAGTCTTGAAAAGATAGCCGTTGAGATGGATGAACTTCAAGCTTTAAAGACACATTGTAAAACTTGTACTACGTAGCAGCGCGTGTATCGAGCTTGTAGGAAAAGATGGATGAATGTCTTTTGTGGTTGCACAAAAAAAGATGGTGTAGTTTTGCACTTCAAAGTTACTTTTTCTGAACATTTCTTATTCCAATTTGATAGCTTGATAAGTTGACTTTCTTTTCCACAAAGCTGTATTTATACATAAACATATATATGCTTTTCATTTAATGCGAGATATATTTGAATATTAATGCTCATAAAAAGAATAAGACATTTGTATCAAAGCGTATAAGTAAAAATTGATTTAAACATTTAAACTTAGCTAAATTCTAAAAACGTTTCAAATAAGATATTGGATGGTTTTCAAAAGGAGAGCGCATAGTTAAAATAAATCATTGGAGGCTTGGTTAAAAAGGCGTGTTGGACGCCATATTTTATAAAGCATATTAGACGTTATCAAAAGCCTTTTATTGATGAGCAATATCTAGATGCTTATTAATAAATAATTTTATAAGAACTTTAAAATTTAATAACTTTTGTTATCTTCAAAACTTAAGGGGTTAGACGCTTAATACATTTTTGGTTCCAACAATTAAAAATTGGGGACAGATTATAAATGCTTTTTTTTCAAAGAAATGATGTTTCCAACCATTTTTTAGAATCTTGAGGTTGTTAAGCCTTCCTTTTTAAAGAACTAACTTTGATGCCACTTATTAGACTAATGGCAGAACAATCCTAAAGGGGAAATTGGATTGTAAAAGTTTTTTACAAAAACAAACCAATTCTTTCAAAAACAATTTTAATCAAATAAGTATATTGATTTTGATTATTAAAGAAGTAAAGAGAATGAGTATTATGCACAATGAAATGATTATGACCCTATATGAATGACAACCACAACAACATTCACAAAAATATTCAAAAAATTAGAATATTAAAATAGCAAAGGGATAGGAAATTGTGCACCAATGATTTTTGTACTAGTTTGCTCTCAACCATTGAGAGCTACGTCTAGTCCTTAAATTATTTTGAGATTTTTTCCGCTGAATCTTGCAAGTTCTTTTACAAACAACACCAAGAAAAGATCTTTTTCTTAAACATTTCTAAGTACTCACCATGGATACCTCACCAGTGACTTAGAAAATTATGTAAGATTCTACACCTACAATAAATTGTTGAAAGATCCCTTATACTCAAACAATTCTCTTAAAAAAACAAAAAAACAAAATCACTTACAAATGTTGGATATACAAATTGAAACTCAAAATATCTTTCTTACACTTGGAGAGAGTCAACCTAAGAGTCCGTCAATCTTTCAAAACTAAATTGTAATATTCCATAAAGATGTTTTTCTCGTCATATTTTTATGTATGATATGAAGTCAATGAAAGATAAGAACTAATATAGCAATTGGGCTTTGAAATTTACCCAAAACAAAGTCAATTTTCAGTTATTTTTGTTATTGATTTTGATGTAATCGATTATAATAATTTGGTAGTCAATTATTTTGATCATCAGATTACCTGAACTTGTTTTAAGAACAATGTAATTGATTATGAACTCTTTGTAATTGATTGAAATAGAGAGGACTTATTTATGCAGACTTCTCCTGTTTTTGTAATCCATTACAAAATTCTTATAATCTATTACATTGTTGTAAAGTTTGAAAACTTGTCAAGAATAAATTAATTATTACAAAATCCACGTAATTTATTATGGTAGTGTAAAACATGAACAATCTCATTAATCATGACAATCCATTACAAAATCCCTATAATCTATTACATTATTGTAATGTACTTTTTATCATGTAAGTTTTTGTTGTTGTTCTATTTTATATAATTATGTAAATATTATTTTCAATAGTTGATCATAACTTAATTATTTTTTGAATCTACGCTATGTTAATTTATTTTGTTAGTTATCAAATTAAAAATAATTATAAAAGTCATACCAAAATAAAATTAAAAAATGCCAAACTGTCCCACAAAATATTTGTTCGGTTTGGTTCAAATTTGATATTGTATTGAAACTGAACCAGACTGAACTACATATCATTTTTATGTTTGGTTCGAATGACTTTTTTCAAAAACCAAACCAAATCACATCACGAACACCCCTAATTATAGGAGTAGTGTGTGAAATGCAGCTTCAAAAGAAAAAAAGAGAGAGCACATTGAAAATGTCTAATTAAAAGAGTGAGAGACTCCTTAAGTAGTATATTCCAATTTGTAATATAAAAATAAATAAAAATAATAAAAATACCTTATGGGGTTGTTATTGTTTTTATTTTTACTTGATCATAGGAATTGAAAAGATAGTAGTGTTGGAGTGGGAGTAGGGATTGTAAAATTTTTAAAACAAGGCTGTTAGCTCTCACCATTGAATTATCTTGGGAAAGACATAGTTGTGTTTTTTAACAAATCATCTCAGGAAGGATTTAGTTGTGTTTTTTAATGAACAAGTCACTTTGTCACACATATATCTACTTTTATATTATAAATTAGAATACATGATTTGGTCCTCACTATTTCAATTAGACATTCTCAATCTTGTGTCTCTTCTCTCTTTTGGAGATACATTTCACACATTGCCCCCACAACTTGCAAAAAATTCTCTATCAACCATCTCAAAAACCTCTATTTTTATCTTTATATGTATATTTGATCTTCTTAACCATTTACCCTTTTTAATCTACCATCTTTTATCTTTATTTCTAAATTAAATTTCAATAATTTGTTTTTGAAAATATATGTAAATAATTAAAATAAACTTATATCATAATTTAATTTATTCATTATAAATCTAAAATATAATTTATATATTAAAAATATTTACTTATCATAAATTTTAATTATATAAAAATAAATAGTTGTCCTATAGTTATTTACGTGCAGAAAGGCCGAACATAAAACCCAGTTCATTTGTGGGGGCCCAAGATTCGAGCCCTCTAATAACAGGCCTACATTTTTCAAATCAAAACCCGCCCCCAACCCAATAATTGCGAAGAAGCAGCTCAGAGTCGAAATAAGGATGGGCTCGGTGACTCTGGCGGTGGCGTCAATGTTGTTCGCCGGCTGTTGCCGGAGCCTCGCCGTGCCTGCGGCGGCGCGCGCCCTTCACAACTCGCGAGCAGCTCTTAGCAAGCACCACAGCAAACAGGCTCCGAGTTGGTGCTGTCGGAGTTCACACAACAGTAACACCGCACTGGCCGGCGAATCTGAATCCTCAACAACCGACGCCGGAAACCTAACCGCCACGTCTTCTTCCAATAGGTACCTTAACATTCTTAAGAATCCACGTTGATTCTCCAATAGGTACTTTCTTTCAAGTTTCAACCACCTTCGCTTTTTGCTTGATACTGAACTTGCTTCTGTTTAAGTTTCCCGAAGTATGATAGGTTGCTTCCATGTCCATCGCACAAAACGCCGCCGAGAATTGAACACTTAGTTGTATCAGAAGGAGGTCCTGTTTTGGAATATATTTGCGAGGCTCTGGATCTTCCTCCTTTGTAAGTGTGTTTTTCTATGCCTCTGCATATCGAACGATTCGTTAATTTCTTGACACGAATTGGATTAAAAGCTGAGTTTATTTTGTGAAGGTACGTTGCAGATATGATCCAATTTGGAGCTGTGTACTATGCTCTCGTTTGTCCGCAGCCTCCTCCGAATGCTACTGAAGAGCAAATTAGGATATTCAAAGAAGTAACGGAACCGTCGGTTTTACGCAAAAGAGCTTCCATCAAAGGCAAAACTGTGCGAGAGGCACAGAAAACTTTCCGCGTAACTCACGTGGATCAATTTGTTGAGCCGGGAATGTATCTGCGAGTGCATGTGCACCCCAAACGCTTTCCTAGGTACAATCAGAATGTTTGTTGGAATGGAATTAGCTTTAGATTATGGAGGCAAGATATTGTTTGACATTTTAAAGGCTTTTTTAGGTGCTATGAGATTGATTGGAGGTCAAGGATCATAGCCGTGGCGGAATCCTATGTCGTTTTGGATAAACCTGCTGGTACATCTGTATGTAATCAATCCCACAGTACGAACTCAAACATTTATTAATGTGTCCACTAGAATTGTTTTGTTAATTTATTATGCTAAATAGTGCAGAGTCTTGTAAATTTTATAACCAGTGGTCATGTGTTCTACATCAAGTGAGTGAAAATTGTTATTTAGATTAGGCTAATGGGTTATTGTCATGTACTTTATCTAGTAGATTTCTGTACTCATAGTCTGTGTTAGTCCTCAGCTTTCGCTGTTTGCTTTATATATCTTATTTTGGTTTTTTTTTTTCCGCCTAAATTTCAGCTTCAGCATACTATAATCCTAATTGGATTACGTGTAACATTAAGATTGGCTAGACTAGTTGAATGTGTTGGTTGTAGGACACAGATGGAATCAGGATTTATTAGGCTGAAAATTAGATTTTCTAATGTGATTTAAGGTTTGAGGGTCGGTTAGTAGCAAAGAACAAAGGTAGAAAGAAAGGTATTAAGTTGAATTGAAGGTCTCTTTATCTGGCTAAGGGAAGAGTAGTATCTAAGAGACTGAGACCTGAGACCTGAGAGAAGATAGTTTCAGTTTGATTGGTTCTAGGGGAAATTCTAGCCAGGAGGAATTACATTTTTGTGGAAAGGATGTTTAGTGCTTTTTGTTAAATCTGATTAGTTTTGTGTGTTAGAAAATTTTAGAAAATAGCATGGAAGTTAAGAAGAAGAAAATTAATTTAAGTTTTACTCCTAAGGTTCCTTAGTTATCAGTTATGACACAATCAAGAAGGTAGACATTTGCAGAATAACCCATAAACTGAACATTGTATCTGAAAGAAAGCATTACCACTTTTTTAAATACCTATAACTTATTTTGTAAAACATAAACAATTAATTCCTACGAGGATGTGTGCTTTATAACACATTAAGGAACACTTTAGTATCAAAATAAAATTATAAAGCACCCAAATAATGTAACTCCATGGTTATATACAACCCAATACTTGGTCTTTCCAAAATATATAGAAATAATGCAAAAAATACTGAAATACCACCATATTAAGATTAAAAGTTAAAACACCATGACATTTCCTAGTTAGGGTCCCTAAAGGCCATCATCAAAGTCTTCAAAGGTTGTTTCTGTCTTTCTAGAATAGGTGAGATTTAAAATGTCTTTTCTAATTATTAACCTCCCAATTTCTCCATCTTTTGATAGCCTTTGAGGTCCATTCACATGCATCCTTATCAAGGAGCAATGGTATTGTGAAACAGTGTTAAATAGAGATGTAGCAATCTCAAGAATTTATATATTTTTATTGATTGGAGGTTTGATGCTCAATATGTGGAGAAATGTATCAAACAGTATTCAGGGTCATCTTTAGGGTGGAGTATACTTTATTTAGGTTCTATGCTAGCTTTGAATGGAGACTCAATAACTCAAGATTCTCTTTGATGTGTCTTTAAATTTATTAATATGTTTTTACATGATTAATTAATTAATTGCTTAAAATTCTATGCAATTTTTTTTTAATCTCGGTTAGGTAGGTGGCACTACTGACAACATTGAAGAAAGTTGTGCAACCTTTGCAACTCGTGCCTGGGGAATGACAACCCCTTTGATGACTACCCATCAGATTGATAATTGCACTGAAGGCTGGTATTGCATTTATGTTAAAAATGATTGTTGCTCCTTGTCATTCTGAATGTCAGATTGTAACGGAATTTTATCTACGTGCAGTGTGGTATTGGCTAGGACTAAAGAGTATTGCTCTGTCTTTCATGGCAAAATCAGGGTATGTGTATGATGCCATTTCATATCTTATGCTTGAATAACCTTCTACTGTTCTACTACTTGAAAAGGCACACTCCTATAAGCATGATCTGTTTGGTCTTCATCATGAGATGGGGTTCTACTCTATGAAAGAGTTCCTTTTGCACCAAGTGATTATGAAAGTTAATTGCATCTGGTATTGCATTGATCGTATGTTACTGAATCCTTGTGCAATCATTATTTTCAGGAAAAAAGGGTGAAGAAGCTCTATCTTGCTCTTGCAGCTTCTCCTTTGCCAACTGGAATCATTACCCACTATATGCGTCCTATTAACATGGCTCCTAGACTTATTTCTGAAGGTAACCACACAAGTTAGAGTGAATAGCAAAGATTGTTTGAGAAATAGCTAAATAGTTTGCTTCATTGACTGTATTTTTAGTGGCTTCCAGGAGAAGCCAAGACCATGTCTCCTGGTATTGGTGGCTTGTAAACTTAACTTGAGACATTATCTTTGACTTTGGCTGATAGTCAATATTCCACTCCCTGAAAAAGAATAATAGAGAAGACAGAGTGATTCTCATGAGAATAATATATTCGTTTTAAACTAGGTGGAAATTGAGATGTCATGTCAGTAAGTTTTCAATCATACTTTGGTTAGTTACATTAGCCAAGATGGAAATTAGTTACTTAATGAACATATATGAATGTTATGTTCTTTGACTGAGTATAATTTGAATGGTTTGAATATGTATTGGCCTAGCCTAGTGTACTGCAGGAACATGATGTGTCAATGGACGAGGCAATTCCATCAAAAGTTAAATTTTGAAACAATTGTTTGTTATGTGGCGTGGGTATAAACTATGAAGTTTCCAAAAATGGGACTTGTACTGTGGATTCAACCCAGTTGGTTTATTGAGTGCAGATTTTGTCAAGGGATGGCATCTTTGTCAACTTGAGGTCATGGAATGCAGAAAGGTTCCTTGGCCAGCTACTGCTATTCAAGACAAGTATTGTGTTGAAGACTGTGGGTGGCCTTCTCAAGATTATGCATATGAGTGCAAAATCAACCTTCTTACTGGTCGAACACATCAGGTCTGTTAGCTGTCATTTTATACATTGTTCGTGTTTTTACTGAAGGGCCTTATGTTGTTAATACATATGTGTTAGCACATTAGAATAAACATAGTTGATCAATTCAAAATATTAATGAAGATATAGTTGAGTGATATTTCTAATCCTCAAGTGAACTGATAAGTAGTTCATATTCTACTTTATTCTACATTTTTTTCTTGTCATATGCCTTCATGAACTGTAGAATGTTGACCAGCTGCCAGTAACAATTATTCAACTACTACAAAGGACTAATAATACTAATAAATTATATGGTTCTTGCCATTGTTGGGTCTAATATTAGAATACACTTGTGGCAAGGAGGGTTTTAAATTAAAAATATCTCCCCTCCTCTCGTTTTCTGGTTGTTTATATCTCCCAAAATCTGGTATCAACCACTTAAATCTTGGATTCTTTTATATGAATGGTGAACCAGCTGGTAGCCATTTGGCAGTGTTTCAAAGGTTATAATTATAATGAATAAATAAAGAAAATCTTCTTCTTTCTTTTATTTGATTATCTTTTAGGAAAAGGAAACTGTTCTGTACCTGAATAATAACTTCAATTTTAATGCAGATTCGAGCTCAATTTACTGCCTGTAGGGCACCATTAATTGGTGATTCTATGTATATGCCAGCTGCAATTGCAGATATGAGTAATCCTGGACTTAATCCATTTGGAAAATACAAGAAAGATTTCAGTAGTGAGAGTGAAAAAGAAATGGCTGTTATAAATTGGATCGCACAACATGGAAAAGAGCCAAGTGTTGCAATTGGCCTTCAAGCATGTCAAATTTCATGGGATGATGATGAACACTTTTACGAAGCTGGTTCACCTTGGTGGAGGAGTTAAAATGCTTGAAATGTGTGCTTGAGTTGAGGATAGAGATCCCCTTTATAGTTATGTTTACGTCTTGCATCAATTTTAAGTGAGTATACTGTCATTCAAATTGAAAACATCCTGATTCAGATTCAGTGTTACAACTGTTTTCTTTGTCTGAAAAATAAAGAAATGTTTTTATATGCAGATGCAGATATTCAAACGGTGGAAGAACGGTCAAGGATCATTGTATACTGGTTTCTCCTTCTGTGGGGTAAGAATGCAATATTTCCTCGAGGTTGTAGAGGGAAGACAATTAGACTGTTGCTGGTTTGAAAAGAGAAACCCAAATAAAAAGGAAAGAAGAGGAGCTTCATATAGGGATTTAAATTGTGCATGCTGTCATAGCAAAACTATATACCGGAGAGCCTTGTAGGGATTTAAAATGGGCATGCTGTTATGTACTGGTGAGCCTTGTAGCACCCTTTCTAACAGAATCAAGTCTGAACAGGTAAACCAGAGGTTAGGATATTCACGGATAAAGTCTTTTTGAGAAGAAAATTTAGTTTATATATTTTACTAGGAGATTAAAGAACTGAGAAAATGTCACAACTTATGGGAAACATCTGATTAGGCTGTCTTATTTATGCCTTCAGCTAGTGTCAACCTCAAATTGTTTGTACTGGCTTTCCCGTTCTCTGTCATGTTTTGGCAAGGGTGCCTTGTTTATGCTCGGCAATCAATAGCTTGCACTAACTTGCTAGTGATTTTGGAGTTCTCTTCAAACTATTTTAATCATCATGGTGGAGTCAAATTCTTATGGTAATATCTATTAATTCCTTCATTTATATAAACTAAAGAACGCACGGGTCATTCATGACAACCATAATTTCTATTTCAGTTTTTCCCCCTCGTAATGCTAAACAAAACATAAGAGAAGTGAAAAGGAAAAAACGTTGTGGTCAAGGTTCTACCTGGGAAATTTGTACTTTTTGGTTTTGGTACCTTTTATATAGCAAAACTTGTTAATTGTTTGATTATTTTCTTTCGTGTTTCTTCCAGTATTTTTTTTTTAAAAGTCGTTAGTATTTTTGAGAAACAGCTTTTAGTGTAAGAATATAAGATCCTTTTTTTTTTCTTCTTTTTTAAATCTTTCCATTCCTTAACATCTAAATTTGTCACTTTTAATATATACATTAAACATACGTTTTCTTTAGTAAATATTAAACTTATAATATCTATTTTTAAAAATTTAAATACTTATAATTTATATAATAATTTAGCATTTTTTAATCAACTATTATTTCTAATAAAGTGAGTAAACTTACAGTTCAAAATAAGTTTTATAGCATTCTCACTGAACAAGATTTGAAAGACTTTCATTAATCTCCCTCCCTCCCTCTCTCTCTTCGTTAATCCTTCAATATATTAAATCGTCTATTTTAGTTTTTAACATTATTATATGACTTCCATTTTAAACATTAAAATTATAAAAATAACGGCAAAAATAACTGACATTGAAGAATTTTATGGATTAAAGAAAACAAATCGAGTCATATTCTTATCAAGAAAAATTAAATTAAATCTAACAAATATGTTTGTAATGATATTTATAATAATAGTCAGTTTCCTTGTGTCTGTTTGGTGTTGTCATTTTAACGAAATCAAAATATACTTCTTTTTTAAGTTTTATGTATTGTTCTTCTATTTTGAAGATGCATCAAACATAAAATAGAACTCATATTATATATATATTTTTCCTTTCTAAAGTCTGAATTATCCATCTAAAGTTTCATAAAATATGACTCTGAATCAACCCATATATTAATGTTAAATCCAAATGTTTGTTGTAATATATTACAAATATTGAAAACAATTATGTTATACAACGGGTAAAAAAAGGAAAATTTAAGCTTTATATTTTTTTTAACAAATCAAGCTAAATCTTTAACTCATTTAAATAAAGGGTTAAAGTTGATTGACATAGTTATGTTTGGGTTAAAGTTAGAAAAGTTCTTTTACAAATATTAATGCATAATTGCAAATTTCAGTACACAAAATAAGAAGAAAAAATTATTGTTTTGAGAATAAAAATATTTTTGAGCTCTCTTGACTCTAATTCGAACATGCATATAATTATTTTCATGATGCAAAACTTGAGCTGTGTTTGAGTTTTCTCCACTTGATTACACCCAACGAGAAAGGGAAAAGAAAGGGACTGCTTATTTTCTTCGTATCATTCCATTTCGTCACTTTTGAGTATGCCGATGACTTGTGCCTGCGTGAGCCGCATGAAGAGCAATGAAATTTTTGTACCAAAATGTGGACATTCTCGGGGTTCTTTTGAGAGATGCATAGTCCACGTGATGAAGTCCAAACCTTATAGAACATCCATCAGTCCACTCAAAGTTGTCAAGGAAGGACCACACAAAGTACCCTCTCACGTCTGCTCCTTTCCTGTTCATGCAAAATTGAAGTAACAATTTCTGAATCAAAAGGAGTGATCATGGTATGGCATTCTAATTGAGTAATGTTTAACATATATCTTATTTTCTTACATTTCACTTTTACCTCATTTTTTTTTATCTCTTTTTAAATTTTCTATCATATCAAATATCATATCTATTATTTTCTCTCACTATCTTTTGTTTTTTCTTTCTATCTCTCTCTTCTCTCCACTCCAAAATACGGTAGACGATGATCATTTTCCTTTCTAATTAGTTATTTGCCAATATTTAAGACGAAAAAAATGTTGTAGCTTGGTATGTATATTTTCCAAACTAAGATTGGTATGCCATCACCTTATTGCTGTTGTCAAGGAATCCAAGTAACCATGCAAGTACTCCACTCTTTCGACATCATTGATTATATCTTTAGTGGTGGGGTTGGAATTCTCCCTCGTCCCAAGTCCTATGCAGGACAATACAATTAAAATTAGTTCATATATAAGAGCGAGAAATTATTGTATGATCTAGAACTATCATGTGTCATAATTTCAGCAAATTTTCATGTGATATGTAACTAAATTTTATAAACTCTTTCTTGTCAATTGAAAAACTCAACTACGTGTTAGTTAGAAATTGACCAAGACAATGAACATGTGATGGTCATAGATCATACAATAATTCTCCATACCACATATCTAGTTTCAGCCAATTTTCATGTGATATGTAACTAAATTTTATAAACTTTCTTGTAAATTAAAAAACTCAACTATGTTTCATGTGAAAATTGATCGAGACAATAAATAAACACGTTATGGTCATAGATCATACAATAATTTCTCCATATCACATTCTATAGTTTCGGTCAATTTTCATGTGATATACGTAACTTATCATAAACTTTCTTGTAAATTAAAAAACTCAATTATGTGTTACATGAAAATTGACCGAGAGTTTGAGACAATAAACACATGATGGTCATAGTCCATACAATAATTTTTTCATAAAGACATGGCACAAGGGCATTATAGGAGTATAGAACTCATGCACGGGCTATTCCTACTCACCATTTTCGGTAATGAACATTGGTATGTTGTTGTACCTGAGCTTTATGTAAGTCACCATCTTCTCCATGCCTTGTGGGTGAACATACAACCAGTCAAGTGCGGTCTACATGCATTAACTCCATATAATTAACATTATTTACAAAATTGAACGTGCATGGTCCTCAATATATAATAGAGTTTCATATATACCGGTTCTCCAATGCTGATGCCATTCATTTGTGCCGATGTTAGAGCAAAACCTTCTGTCCTTGAAGACCCTCGTCCTGGTTCACACGCAGAGGAAATGCAGTCTTTTACAAAGGCACTGGTATAGTGGTTTACTCCAATGAAATCTAATCCGGTCTTGAGTTTTTCCAGGTCATGTCTTGAAAATGCTGGGAGGTCTTGTCCCAATATTTCATGCATTTCCGCAGGATACTCCCCTAGGATAATTGGGTCCAAAAACCTGCATAAGTCACGAGCTTAGAGAATTTTGGAGAGGCCATCTCAACAACTCATCCAATAAACCAAAAATACAGGCTAGCTTTACCAATTCATGTAAAATGATTGAGCTCGCTCAGCAGATAACTTGTCTTCCGAGGAGTTGGTGAAGGGTTCAAACCATACAGCATTCATGACTAGTCCAATTCTCCCTCCCTGATTTTTCTGATATTCAATTATAGTACATTAATTAATAGTAGCTCACCTTTCTCAGAGTGCTGATTTTTGGACGTCTAAACAATCTAAACACCTAATTGACACTCTTTTTTTTTTCTATCTCTTTTCTGTGACAACATTATTAATCATATCAATAACTTATCTTTTGTCTTTTCTTTTGATGTCTACCAAAAGAGCTATTCACGAAACATTTTCCTTCTCAAAAGTGACGTTAAATAGGAACAGTATCCTGATAATATATTTTTATATTATAAATTTAAAATATATAATTTGAAGGATATCATTTTTACTTTTTCCACTCTTTGTAGATATTATCAAGACTTTTTCTTATACTATTCGACTAGCAAAAAAACAATTTCTCAACTATCTAAAATACATCTCTCAACTATCTCAATTAGTCTTTATATTATATAAAGATAATATGTCAAATATCTTTATATGTATACTTAATATTTTTAATTGTCTATCAGTTTCAATTTTTTTAAAAAATTATATCATAATTTAAATGATTCATTATAAATATAAAATATAATTTTTATGTTTACAAATGTTTTATTTATTATAATTATAATTTTATAAAAATAAATATTTATTTTGTACAATATAAAAATTAAACTTCTAGAATTTAAAATATTAATTAAAAGACGAAAAAACCCATGGACAACGCAAGAAAATATCTAAACCAGCAGAAAAAAATCCTGCCGGCATAGGATGAGACATAAGAATTGGTCGTATTTCCCCACACCGAAACGGCGGCACTTGTGATCTCGTATTCATGTACCATTTATTTTCGGTACAAGACAAACTAAGAGCCAATTTTCTTGAGAAAAATTATGATTATTTATTCACTTTCTTTTCTATTTTATTATTTTTATTATTTTATTTATCATATTTATATCTTTCTCTTTCTACTTCCATCCACCTCATTTTAACTTTTTTATCAAATGAAAAAAAAATGATAGATACTAATCTCTAATTAACACCTAGAAAGAAAAAAAAAATATAATAAAGAATAAATTACACTGGTACCCTTTGATATTTTTTAGATTATACATAATTTTCTTATTTTTTTAACATTTACAACAACATTCTTATAAGGGTACACGATGTAATATTTTTTAAACAATTAAGGGAGTTAATGTAATGTATAAGGGGTGTCAATATAATATTTTTCAAATAATTAAAGGTTTAGAGTAAAGATAGAAAAAGAAAGAGTATCATGTGCAATATAAAAAAAACTTAGAACGTGTTAGTGTAATTTATTCTATAACTAAAAGAGAAATAAAAAAATAAAAAATATTAATAGAGTTATCATCACTCTTACCGAATAGATCAGCACGTCCTAAGAGCCCACTTGGCTCCAATCAGTTCAACCACATAGGATTAAGCGCATGCCATTCCCACCCCAATTTTTAATTTTTTCATTGCAAAATTTGTTTGTTAATTTTTTTTTCTAAAATATCCCTTGACAAAAATTCTTTTTCGTTGTATATTGTGCACAACAAAAATACATTTTCGTTGTGTTAGGGGGTGCACCCTCCATACACAATGGAAGCGCGTTTCATGTGCACAATACACAATGAAAACACATTTTTGTTGAATATTGAAGTTTGATACACAACAGATATCGATTTTTTTTGAAAAATTAATACAATGGAAACGCATTTTGGTTGTGTTAATTTTTTGAAAAAAATAATTGAAATATTAATTAATTATAATAAGTTACCATTTTAAAGAGTAATCAAAATAATTAAGATGCAAATTTTCTTTTTTAATAGTAATCAAATTAATTATGATATAATTTTAAAAAATATACAATACAAGTTACCATTTTTAATAAGAAACGAATTAATTATGATGTAAATTACCCTTTTTAATAGTAATTGAATTAATTATGATGTAATTTATAATACTATTAAAAATTATATCATAATTAATTTGATTACTATTAAAAAGGAAATTTTTATCAGAATTATTTTGATTATTATTAAAAATAGTAAATTGTATTCTAATTAATTTAATTTTAATTAAAAGGGTAATTTATATCATAATTGATTCAATTAATATTAAAAGGGTAAATTATATCATAATTAATATTTCAATTAATTTAAAAAAAAAAACAGATTTCTGTTGTGTATTTGATACACAACATGTACTACCTCGATATGGCCGAACAAGCAAAAGACGGCTGATCGATAGAACCGATCAATCGTCTTGGCCAAATGTCCTGCAAGTGGCCGACCGACCTCACCATGGAACATCTTAAAATAGGAAAGTATGAAAATAATTTAATAAAGGAAATCGGGTGATAGATCCGGGAATGAAGGCGAAGATACTTCGTAATATAGGTAACAGACATCTGACATTAAAAAGGGGACAGGTGCACACTTTCTTAACCTAATCTTTCTATCCAAAACCCTGCACCCCTTCACAAGACCTCGATATCTGACTTGAGCGTCAGAGTGTCTTTGTAGGTACCTCCACCAATCTGCGTAAGGTTGTTTAATACATCAGAAGGAAGGAGCACGACCGTGGGAGGTGGAGCCTAAGGAGGAGCAGATTTTCAGTAAGAACAATTGGCGCCCACTGTGGGGCGAGGTAAAAATTACCCCTCGACCACCATTGATAGAAGATGGTATGAACTAGAAGCGTGACAGCTGTGGACTACGATGATGGCACAGGGCCATCCCTGGATAACCACCCCTTGATATAGGCCCTGCGCCAAGAGATCGCGGACATGCGAAAGCGTAATGGGGAGGAGGTGGGTAGGTTGTGAAGGGAAAACGAAGAAATACGCCAACAATTAAAGAAAGAGAGCCAGAGAGCGCTAATTGTTCGCGAACAGATGGAGGAGTCACAGCACCACACCTAGCCATCTTAAGCGGAGACTAGTCGTCAACTCGTATTTTCGCGACCGAGGACCCTGACAGAGTCTCGCTTCCATGTGGCAGGCGTAACGGTTCGAAGACACCCGTTTGTGGACGGCATTGTGGAGACCCCCTTGCCTCCAGGGTGGAAAAACCTAAACCTGGACCGCTACAATGGAACGACCAACCTCGACGAGCACATTGACGCTTACACCACTCAAGTAAACCTGTTTACAAATGATGATGCTATACTATGTCGAGTCTTTCCCACCTCTCTCAAAGGGGCGGCCTTGAGCTGGTATACTAGGCTGCCGTTGAACTCAATTGACTCCTTTGCTACACTTGTTATGAGGTTTGGGGCACAATACGCCACAAGTAGACCGCACCACCTCACATCGGTCGCCTTGGTGAACCTCAGATAGGAGGATGATAAGCCCTTCCGGGCGTTCATGGAGCGATTTGCAGCTGTTTCGGTGAAGATCAGAGATCTAAATCCAGAGGTAGCGCTGCACTCGATGATCATGGCCCTGAAGCTGGGGCCCTTTTCTAACAGGCTCTACAAGAAGCCCTCGTTGGATATGGATGAACTTAGGGCCCAAGTAGCAGGATATATCCAAATGGAGGAAATGGCTGAGTATAGAGACCAAGTCCGAGCCGGAATGTCAAAGAGAACCATCAACCGTGAAAAGCCATGATCAGGTCAAGAGAAGAAGCAGAGGGTGGAGTGGAATACCATCGGCTCAAAGTACAACTATTATACCTCGCTTATTGATAGTAGAGCCCGTATCATGGAAGAAGCTTGCAGCGCGGAACTATTGCGGTTACTGCCTAAAAGTCACTCCCCAGAAGAGGCAGACCAAGCTAAACACTACCAGTATCATGGTAACTATGAACATTCAATGGAGGAGAGTTGGACCCTCCATCATAAGATCGAGGAACTTATTCAGGCTGGGCACTTACGAAACTGCATCCAGAAGGGTCAAGGCAGCTGGGACGGAGGACGAAGGGATAATAAACATTGAGGTCGTAGGGAAGAGTGGACAGAGCCTCAGCTCGCAAAGGAAGATGGACGACAAAAACCTCCCCCCTGCGAGAATAAACACCTGTTTGAGGGGAGTCATCAATACTATAGCCGGAGGGTTCGCAGGGGGAGGGTTCAGCTCCTCCGCCAGGAAATGACACTTGAGAGTGGTACGATCGGTCAATATGGTGGGAAAGGCCTTGAAGACGCACCCCCTAACAAGACGAACAAGATGACCCGATTGTTATTACAGTGGAAGTTGCCAACTTCACCGTGCGAAAAACACTGATCGACCAATGAAGTTCGGCTGATATCTTGTACATAGACACCTTTTGAAAGTTGGAAATCTCGGAGCACTTGATTCAGTCGTACCGGAGCAGTTAGTAGGATTTGCGGGAGAACGAGTAGACACTCGCGGGTATATCGACCTGTTGCCCACGTTCGGAGATAAGATTGCTTCCCGAACCATTATGGTAAGATACTTACTGGTGAATCCTGACACCTCTTACAATATTTTGATTGGTTGGCCCGCCCTCAACCAACTCGGCGCCATAGTATCGACCCTCCACCTAGCAATGAAATTCCCCACGGTAATCGGGCAGATAGTAATAGTTAAATCAGATTAGAAGATGGCTTGGGAATGCTACGTGGAAAGCCTGAAGGTGAGAAGAGGGCCCAAGCCATAGGGCCGGCCTGTGTGCTCGACACACCTTTGCGTGCTGAATGAATCAATCGAACTTGACCCTCGGGTTGAGGAGCCGAGAGAGGAACCTAACGAAGACTTGCAAAAGTTTCAGTTGGGCAGGCACCCTGACCGATGTACCTGGGTTGACCTTAACTTGCTAGAAGAAGTGTTAGCCAAAATCACCGGCGTCCTCAACAATAATGCAGACTTGTTTGAATGGATGGCGGCTGACATGCCTGAGCTTGATCCTAGTTTTCATTGCCATAAACTCGCCGCGTGCCCGGAGGCGCGGCTGATTGCTTAATGAAAGAGGAAGATGGGTGAAGAGAGAAGACAGGTGGTGGAAAAGGAGATAGCAAAGTTAGTGGAAACAGGGTTTGTCCGGGAAGTAGAATACCCGACATGGCTAGTCAATGTGGTGTTTGTGAAAAAGGCGAACGGTAAATGGCGAATGTGCATGGATTACACTGACCTCAATAAAGCTTGCCCAAAGGATGCCTACCCACTACCGAGTATTGATCGGTTGGTCGACAGTGTTTCGGGGTGCAAGCTCTTGAGCTTTTTGGATGCTTATTCAGGGTACAACCAAATACCCATGTTCCCGCTGGACAAAGAAAAAACAGCTTTCATGACGGATGGATCGAACTATTGCTATACGGTAATGCCTTTCGGTTTGAAAAATGCAGGGGCTACCTACCAGCACCTGATGGATAAGGTTTTTGTAGAACAAATAGGCCGAAACTTGGAGGTGTACGAGGATGATATGGTGGTGAAATCTGGGGATGCAAATAAGCACGCTGAAGATTTGGAAGAAGTGTTTGGTCAAGTTAGGCGATACCACATGATGTTGAACCGAAAAAATGTGTATTTGGGGTTCAAGGAGGCAAATTCCTAGGTTTTATGCTGACTCACAGGGGGATCGAAGCTAATCCCAGCAAGTGCCAGGCCCTCATAGGGATGAGAAGTCCCTAGAATATCAAGGAAGTGCAAAGGCTGACCAGAAGACTAGCGTCCCTTTCGCGCTTCCTTCCTAGGGCGACCGAGAAAGCACGTCCCTTTTTTGGCCTCCTAAAAAAGCTAAAAGCGTTTCACTAGGACGAGGAATGCGAGTCAGCGTTCAAAAACTCAAGACATTCTCGACAACCCCCCCATCTTAACTCGATCGGTGTTGGGGCAAGACTTGTTGATTTACTTAGCGATATCCAATCAGGCCGTCAGCTCGGTCATCGTGCAAGAGGTAGAAGGCCAACAAGTCTCGATATATTATACCAGTCGTGTATTGCAAGGGGTGGAAATCCGATATCAGGTCATCGAGAAGCTAACTTTAGCACTGGTAGCGGCCACCTGAAGGCTACAACCATACTTCCAAAGCCACCAAGTGATAGTAAAAACCAATTACCCCATTCGGCAAGTGCTGAGAAAACCAGAACTAGAGGGAAGAATGATAGCCTGGTCGGTCGAATTGTTGGAGTTTGGATTAAAATACGAAGCGTGGGGCCCGATCAAGGCATAATGTCTTGCCGACTTCATAGTTGAGCTATCGTCGCTAGTAGAACCGACTTCATCACAGTGGATTTTGTACATGGATGGGTCATCAAACCGACAGGGAGGGGGAGCCAGTGTCATCCTGGAGGGACCTGGGGGGGTCGTGTTGGAACAGTCTTTAAAGTTTGATTTTCCGACCTCCAATAATCAAGTAGAGTATGAGGCACTTATTGTAGGACTGAAGTTAGCAGGAGAAATCGGGGCCAGCAAAATTGTTTGCAAAAGTGACTCAAAGTTGGTGACTTGCAAGTATTCGGTGCCTTCTAGATAAAGAACACCCAACTCCTGAAATACTACCACACGACCGTCCAGTTGATAGTCGGATTGGAGGAATTTAAAATAGAGCACATTCTGAGAGAGGAAAATGGGAGAGCCGATCTCTTATCCAAACTAGCGACGAACACTAAAAAAATAGGGCAGCGGCGGACGGTCATCCAGGAAACCATGACAAAACCCAGCATCGAGGAGATTTTGAGTGTGGATACAGATGAAGGTGGATGGATGGCCCTTATCTGGAAATATCTCACAACTGGCGAGTCACCAGTAGACAAAAATGCGGCAAAAAGGATTCGACGGAAGGCCAGCTACTATGTCATTAATGGTGCGAACCTATACAAGAAAGGATTCCATGCCCCGTTGCTCAAGTGTTTGGACCCCGATCGAGCTGACCATGTCATGAGTGAAATCCACCAAGGCATTTGTGGCATGCATACTGAAGGGCGGGCCATGGCACATTGCGTCATCCGAGTCGGTTATTATTGGGTGACCATCTGAGTTGATTGCCTCGAGTACTCAAAAAAGTGCAAAGAATGCCAGAGATTCAGGAATTTGATCAATGCACCCCCAGAAGAGTTACATTCGAATTTTATCCCTTAGCCCTTCACTGCATGGGGCCCAGACATACTCAGACCTTCCCTGTTGCTAAGGGCCAAGTGAAGTTTCTGTTGGTGGGAGTCGAATACTTTACTAAATGGATAGAAGCCGAGCCCCTAGCCCAAATAACGGCCTCGAATGTGCAGAAGTTTGTGTGGAGAAACATCATTTACCGATATGGAATGCCGCATACCATCATTACAGACAATGGACGCCAGTTTATAGATGGGTCACTCGCAGAATTCTATAGAGGGCTCGAGATTCGACACCAGACCACTTCGGTGGAACACCCGCAAACTAATAGGCAGGCTGAGGCGGCAAACAAGGTAATCTTGGGGGAATTGAGGAAGCGAGTGGGGAAGGCAAAGGGAAGTTGGCCTAAAGAACTGCCTGAGATCCTTTAGGCCTACCATTGTAAACCACAATCTACAACCCAGAAAACACCTTTCAGATTGGTATACGAAACAGACGCCATGATTCCAATGGAGTTGGGGGAATTGTCCTTACGCCGCACTGTGTTTGACCCCGAAAGAAATGGTGAAGCACTTAAGGTAGAGTTAGATCTGGCGGAAGAACTAAGGGAGAAGGCAAGAATATAGGAAGAAGCGGGAAAGTGGAGGGTTGCTCGTAGGTACAACCAGAAAGTGAAGCCAAAAGATTCGAACTTGGTGACTTGGTGTGGAGAAAACGGGGGGAAGCGCAGAAAGAAGTTGGAGAAGGAAAGCTAGCTACCAAATGGGAAGGGCCGCTGCGAGTAGTTGAGCGGCTAGGAAGTGGAGCCTACCGATTGGAGCAACTCACAGGTAAAGAAGTTCCGCGCACATGGAACGCTTCCTCCTTGAAGATGTATTTCAATTGATAAATGTAACGACGATGTACTCTTTTTCCTACCTCGATTTTTTTTCCAAAATGGGTTTTTTCCTGGGAGGGTTTAACGAGGCACGTCAATAATAGAAAGCAATAAAATTATTTCGAATCCACCTTATTATCACTCCCAATCTGAATAACAAGCACAAGCACGAAGACTAGTAGGTTTCGACCCACTGAAACCTGACTGAGCCGATCCTCTGTGCTCGAAGACTTTACAGGTTTTAACCCATTGAAACCTGACCGAGCTGACCCACCATGCTCGAAGACCTAACAGGTTTCAACCCACAGAAACCTGACCGAACCAAAATTAAAGTTAACACGCAGCGATCCACTAAAATTAAATCGAGCCGATGCACAGAATTAAATTGGAATAGTAGTAACAGAAAATGACTGAATACGAAAAACAACTTGCATTAAAAAACCTGGTACAAATTATGCTCCGAATATGGAGACTGAGTACATCTTTGGTTAACAAAATATCCTACAGATTAAAAACCTAAGAAGAAGAGCCATTGGGGAAGCATTCTAACTTCAGGGAGCATAAAACACAAATAGCCCCTCCTTGACATCTTTTTCTACATCGAATATCGAGGTGTCGGTGCCGGGGAAGAAGTGTTAAAGCTGTCGCAATGCTTTCTGGAAGCCCCGGATGTGCTCCTCCATTATTGACCCCTTGGCTTCCTCCAGATTGGCTTCGAGGAGCTTCATTTGTTTAATCACCCTCAACCGACTCGATTCCGCATCGGAAATCCTGGCTCTGAGGAGTTCCACCTCAGCCTCTAAGGTAGCAGCGGACTCTTCAGCTCGAATTGCTCGATCCATTAGAGTCTCATTGCAAACCTTGGCATCTTTTAGCTCAACCCCAAAATTCTCGGCTGTCTTCCTCGCCTCGAAGACCTCCAGGAGTAGTGTCTCGTTAGAGCAAGAAGCTTCGGCCAGACCGATCTGCGCCTCTTCTACAACGGCCTCCAGCCTTCGGATCTCGGCTTCCCTCGACTTCAATAATTGGGAAGAAGTTCGAGCGCTTTCCAGCTTTGCCGCCCAAAATTGGGCAATCGCTCAAGTGCAAGCGTGGAAGACAGACAGTGCCTCCAAGCTCGCTTGGGGACCGGCCTCCCTTAGAGCGTGGTGGTTGACCTCTGATAGGGAGCCAAGGCCTGACACCTTGGCGGGATCAAAATCTCGACCCCAAAGGGAGCCAAGACCTTCAGCGACAACAAAAAGGGTCGTGTGGATGTCAGTAGACGAGGAATCCTTGGCCAGCTCCGGGGTGGGAACGGTCCTTGGGCGCTTGGTAGGAGGACTACCCGAACGAACCACTACGACTGGAGTCGGAGCAGTTATTGGTGCGTGGTTGGAGACTTGGGCCGTTGGAGGAGCATATAGGACAGGGGAAGCGAAAGCAATGCTTGCTTCGGCCCTCCTGGCCTTCTCTGAGCGCTCGGCTCGGCACGAAGTTTGGTGAAGTTGAAGCGTCCTAGTATCCCTATGAAAGAAGCAAAGAAATGTACGAAGCGGCATGTGATTATTAAACAGAGACAAAACGTACTCACGCTTCATGTCCCTCAATGCTTCTTGGAGTTAATGAGCCCTAGCAAACCTCAACATGGGAGCAGTCGAGGGAGCCGGTGCAAGTTGGCCATATCGTCTTGTTCGGACATTGACATGTCTTGTACTCGCTAAACCGTATGCATGTCCGGATTCCTCGTCTAGTAAAATGGGAACCTCGGACAGCCCCGGCTGTCGAAAAAATTGCTCTTTTTGGCTGAACTCGGCCTAGCCTGGAAAAACCCCCCTTTGAAATCCTTGTATGAGGAGGTAAAAGCGGTGAAAAGAGAGATACCGCTGACACCCGACAACAATACCTAACCACCCTTCTTCCTCTCCTTGGTTGCATAGTGATGAAGGAATTTTGGAGCGGTCAGCACCATGTACAACATGTTGTAAAGGACTCGGAAAGTAGTCATTGCCACCCAGCCGTTGGGGTGGAGTTGGGTGGGCGCCACATTCTAAGCGGTCAGGACTTCCACTTCGAACCCATTGAAAGACATTGAAACTCTAAGGTTTCAGAAAAACGTCTCGTACACGTAAGTGAAATCCATTCGCCCCGTCGCAGCCGAGAGGTACACTTGCTCATCCAGACCATACGACTCCGCTATAACTTCGCCCTCATGGTCGGGGGCACAGAAAGTGATGGACTTCATCAACTCGGTGATGGCGAAGGCTGACTGAAACTTGGAGTGGTAAACTCCAACCTCACTAGAGACCTAGTCACACCTAGGGCGGGTAACGGGAGGAAAAACCTCCTTAACCCTTCTCTTTTGTCGTACCACCAGGGGCTGCTCAAATGATTGGTCTGCCGCTTGAGCCGCCGTTGGACGTTCGGCTGTAAGAACATCCGGTTGGACTACATCGCTGATGAGTGTTTGTAGAGGGTGGAGATTGCTGTTAGACCTCTCCAAATAAGAAGAATGTACAGACTGGCCAGACACTTGAGAGTCGCTGCTAATAGGCTCGATTTTTGGCGATAGCATGACCCAGGCTCAGAGTTAGAAGAACCCTTGGATTCGCAACTTGAAGCCATTGAGGGAGAAGAAAGCTAGAAGTGAGGGGGCGTACCTGCGAGGTTAGCAGAGGGGAAAGGAAGAGAGATGATGATAGCAACCACAGAAGATGCTCCGCACAACAGAAGCAGTAGGAAAGAGAGGCATAACGAGGAGATAAGTGGCAAGGAAGGAAGGAGAAGCACGAGAGATGCGCCACTGCTTCCTGCTTAAAAGGTTGGAAGGTGGCATACGGCCTAAAGCCCTAAGATCTTCCTGCCATCAGATCTTGAACCATTATCAACGAGCCAATGGCTCATATGAAACAACGGTTGGGGGTTTTAGGCCATCATTAGCATGAAGTTTTATCAACAGCTAAGCATTAAATGCACTCAAAAGCAAACGCAACGGTTCGCAAGGAAAGAAGTGACCTTTCAAGATATCGACGCTTTGATCCCTTGACAGTTATTGACTGTAGCCGAATGCAAGTCAAGCACGGACTGACCAAGCCCACGTGGACCGAAACCACCTCGGTCACGAGCTAGCCTTGGAGGACCGTCTGTACAAATCGAGTTCTAGACGGTCGGTAACACTGCCAAAACTTCTCCACGCTTGTCAAAGCTCAGGGGGTTGGTCTACTACCCCGATATGGCCAAACAGGCAAACGACGGCCGATTGATAGAACCGATCTGTCGTCCTGGCCAAACATCCTGCAAGTGGCCGACCGACCTCACCACGGAGCATCTTAAAACAGGAAAGTATGAAAATAATTTAATAAAGGAAATCGGGTGACAAATCCGAGAATGGAGGCGCAGATACTCCTGTAATATAGGTAACGGACATCTGACATTAAAAAGGGGACAGGTGCACACTTTCTTAACCTAATCTCTCTATCTAAAACCTGCACCCCTTCACAAGACCTCGATATCTGACTTGAGCATCAGAGTGTCTTTGTAGGTACCCCCATCAATCTGCGTAAGGCTGTTTAATACATCGGAAGGAAGGAGCACGGTTGTGGGAGGTGGAGCATAAGGAGGAGCAGATTTTCGGCAAGAACACAACAAAAATGTGTTTTTATTGTGTATCAGATATACAATGAAAATGTGTTTTCTTAATAAAATAGGAATGAAAAGAATAAAGAGAAAAAAGTAAAATAGAATGAGAACAAAATAAATATTTTATATTTTTTTTTGTAAAAGTTAGAAATAAAAAAAGAAAAAAATAGGGTGAGAATTATAGAACTCTAGGATTAACCCCACAAAAAAGGTACACCCAGGAGCAAAGACTAGAGCTGTCAAAATGGTCGGACCAGCCCGGCCTGCTCAGGCCATTGCTCATTAGCGGGCTGGGCCGGCCCGGCCCAGTTTGTGTTCGGGCTTCTATTTTTGAGCCCAGCCTAGCCCTATACGGGCCACTGGGCTAATTTGTCCTGAATTTTTTTCGGACCTATTAACATTGTTATCTATTTTAATTATTATTTTTTCTGTCAAAAATCATATAAAATTAAATTATTTAAATCATATTAAATATTTAAAATTAAATTTTACATACTTTCTAGCATAAACAAACATTTTTATTTATATATAATTGACTTAATTACTCAATAATCTCATTAAAAATATATCTTTAACTGAATTTTATTTATAAAATAAAATACCCCTGCTAATTTCTTTTTTCTTTTTTTACAAATGTGTGTGACCTTTTTTTTTATAATTTTTTTAAGTATATTAATATATATATATATATATATATATATATATATATATATATATATATATATATATATATATATATATATCACACACACGCTGCATCACTTGGCAGCAGTATATATACATATAAAACTGGGCTAGCCCGGGCCGGGCCCAATTGGCCCCCGTTGAGCCAGACAGGCCGGTTTCTTTTAGGTCACTTTTTTTTTAGTCGAGCCTAGCCCTTTTTGGGGGCTAAACGGCCAGCCCATCGGGCCGGGCCTATTTTGACAACTCTAGCAAAGACCCACTTTACGAAAAACGTGTAACTATCCATTAACGCTAAATATCTTTTCCAATTATTTGTGTTTATGACCGTCCTGTTCTACCAACCTTGAATGGATTTTTGATGAATTTGAGCTTAAAAATTAAATCTGCTACATTTTAAGTACATATTTAGTTATATCTTAGATCGTTTTAATTTGGTCTAATGTCATATAAAGGAATGTTAACAATATTTTTTTAACAGTCTTTTTATTATTGGTCAAAATTTATTAAAAATCACAAATTTTAATAGATTTTATTTCTAAATAAAAAAAGAAACTCATTAAATGCGAAATGAAACCCACCAAAATTTGTGATTTTTAATAAATTCTAGTTAATAGTAAAGAGAGTATTAAAATGCCCCTACCATCCAAAGATTTTCTTTTCTTTTTTATACTTCTATTTTTTAGTATTGTATTTAGTATCAGTTTATTTTAAAATTAAATAAAATTAACTTTGATAAATTGATTTTCAGTAATTAAAACGTTCAGAAGGTATGAGAAAATAATTATTGGAAAAAATAAATTGGTCTTTAGAACTCAATTTGATAGATTAATTTATAATTGTGTCCAATATTGGTTTGTTTGAAATTTTATAAAAAAATATTTTCTAACCTACTTAGAAAGTAAGACTCTAACACCTCTCACTCTCAATCATATATTCTCAATATTTTCTTTTTATCTTATTTGAAAGTGTATTTTATACACTACTTTTGCAACTAGTCAAAAAAATTTCTCTCAACCATCTTAAATTATCATTTTTCTATCAAGATCTACATATTTGATATTCTTAAATGTCTATTCCTTTCAATTTACCATTTTTTATCTCTATTTCTAAATTAAATTTTAATAATTTTTTTAAAAGAAATGTTAGATAGTTTAAGAATAAACTTATATCATAATTTAAATTATTTATTATAAATTTAAAATATAATTTATGTATTCAAATATATTTATTTACTATGAACTTTTAATTATAATATAATTTATATAATTAAAATTATTTATTTATTATAAATTTTAATTATATAAATAAATATTTATCTTATATAATACACATGTTAAAATACAAATTATTTTTTAATTAATTAAACTAGAGATGTCATATTGGATTAGTGCTCTCATTTTGGATAGGATATGATCTGGAAGATTAATAATGATATGATATGATACTCTTACAGATAATTTTTTAATACTCATCCTCGAGGCTTACCGTTTATGAAAAGAAGCAGAGAAATAAAGAGGATATATAGGGTAACTTTCAAAAGTGTTAACAATAAAACATAAGAATATCATGAAAGGATTATCTTATAGAAATTGTACTTCTACAATAAATTTGCACACTTTTTTGTATAATAAAAATAAAAATAAGAAAAGAAGAAAGAAAAGGTGTAAAATAAGATGAGTGGTGTATTATAAAAAGATAGAAAAAATAATATTATAAAAAGTGTTAGATGAATAATATAATTCCTACCTTCTTGAGAAATGTGTTTGTCTATTTTTCTATTAAAAAAGGTATAAAATTTTTATGGCAATATTTTTTTGTTAATTAACATCAATCAATTATCATTATAAAAAATATGTTAATTAATGGTGGTTATTTTATTTAGGTTATAAAAATCTCCTCAAATAAATTAGAATTGTGGAATTTTAGTGATCCGCTTCATATTTCAATAAATAACAAGAGTTTTTAGTTAATTTAAGGAGGTAATGAAACCTCTTTTAATTATTAAATATATCAATATCATTTGTAGAGATTATTAATTTAATTATAGCACTTGACTAGTTGATGGAATTGTAATTATGCTTTTGTTTTTAGGATGGCCTCACTCATCATGCGTTATATCACTCCTATAATGCTCGTTGAGATGTCCCTATAACTAAATTATTTCTTATCATATACTTTTATAAAATTTGTGAAAATCCTAAGTTCTTAACTGTTAGAGAGAGGATGATCGTTCTCATACTAATGGTTATTCTCCTATCTCCTAACGAATATTGAATAAAGATGAACCATTTTTTGTTAGAAGATACATAATTTTAATCTTAATTTTCTTTTTAATTTATGATAAAATACGTTATAATATGTATCTTTATGATTATATTGATTTAGTTATGTTATACATTTCTTTCAATTGTGGGTTACAAATGTTTTTTTCACTTTGATTTAATCATGAATTCTCATATAATAATTACTTTAAAAGTTATATCTAAGATAGTTTCTAATTAATTAATAATGTTACAATCAAAAATTAAGTTTGATAACAAAACTAATATCTTACCTGATATTTGGTTCTGTACAGATCAACGGCAGCCGCATGGGATAAGAGAAGGTTAGAAGCTGCAATGAAAGGTTCCCTCTCTGAGTCCCCACCATAGCCGCAGTTGCCAAATGAACCAGAGCAACGGGAAGGTGGCCACTCCCCTGTTCTATAACCCCGAATAATTGCAACATTTGGTTCATTAAATGTGACCCAGTATTTGACTCTCTCTCCAAAGTTCTTGAAGCATATGTCCGCATAATACCTGAAATCCTTCCTAAAGATATGAAAGTTACATTTATCAAAATAGCTGTGACCAGGCTCTTGGTTTAGGTTGATATGATGTACTTACTGAATTTCAGGACTTAGCCAACCTTCATACCTTTCCTCAAGTTCCTGAGGAATGTCATAATGTGATATTGTGGCAAAAGGTTCTATTCCTAAAACCACAAAAAGAAAAAAGTATAAAGGGAAATGATTCACTTGTCAAATAGTGTGCCCTTTTTGGGACAACATTAAGAACAGACAAGGCTGGCAACACAAAGTGACTTTTAGGTTAAATTAATCAATAAATTCTTGAATTATTTGAGAATTTTTAATTAGGTTCTTAAATTAAAAAAAATTATAATTGGGTCTTTGATCTTGTAAAATTTTTATAATTGAGTACATGATATTAGTTTATGATCATTTGAAATTATCAAAAAATAATAATTTGAGATGATTTTAATGACATCATGACTCAATTACAAAAATTTTACAAAATCAAAGATTTGATTATAATTTATTTTAATTTAAAGACTTAATTAAAATTTTCTAAATAGTTAAGAGACCTGCTAATTAATTTAACCAATAATCTAAAAGGGGGAAAAAAAAGTGACCTCTACAGGCAAGTGTATCAATTAGCCGATTATAATAATCAACGCCAGCCCAGTTCACCTTGCCAAATCTACCCTCTGGATTAAAGTTAGAAAGTGAGAGTTAGACGCAGAAAAAATTAAACGAATGTACCAAAAAAATAACAAATAAAAAAAAATTAAATGCAATTTGTTATTTTAAAAGAAAACGTACTGGGCAGAATTCTAGCCCATGATAATGAGAAACGATAGCTGTTGACTCCAATGTAATCCATAAGATCCACATCTTCCTGTTTTCCAGTTTTAATATCCATAAAATAATTAGTTGTATGACTAAAAGTAAGACTAACCATGCATTCGCATACCATTGAGTTGTAAAAACAATAAGCACATTTATTTCGTAAAATAAAAGTAATGTAAAAAATTATTTTTAGTGTATTTTAAATAAGAAAAAACAGTCACTTTAGTCTTTAAAAGTAAAAGGCATTGTTACATTAGTTTCTGTATTAAAATTTTTTTAAAAAGTTTCTAAATTGCCAAAATAAGTCTCTAAATTTAACTACTTACTGTCATTTTAATCCTTAAATTATGTAATATTATCATTTTGGCCACATATTTTTTTTGAATTTTGGAGTAATATGATTGTTAATTTGTACTTTCAAAAACTTTTTTTTTAATTTCCTATAATTTAGGGATTAAGGTGACAACTCCTTCCAGTTTGAGGAACTAAATTGACTGTATACTTTTTAGGGTTAAATATGGTTTTAATTTCTAAACTTTTTTTAATTTTCACTTTTAGTCCCTAAACAAAAAATTGACCGATCTTAGTTCTTGTACTTTTCTTCCGTTAATATTTTTAGTCCTTATCGTTAAGTGAGGACATGACAACGACATCAGTAGTCACGTGAGTTGCCATGTCATCAATTAGTTTGATGTGGTTGCTACATGTAAAATTTGTTGGTAAATTATGTTTTTAGTCCCTAATTTTTTGACAAAATTCACTTTTAATTCCTCAACAATTTTTTGATTAGTCTTAGCCTTTCATCTTTTTACAAAATTCACTTTTAGTTTCTTAACAATTTTTTGACCGATATTAGTTCTTTAACTATTGTTCTTCATTGATTTTAGTCCCTTCCATCAAGTATCACTATTAAGCAATGATGTGATAACCACGTTGACAGTCAGATGACTTGTCATGTAGGTTACTAGTTTGATGTAGGCATGATAATGGGGTGGATCAGGGGCAAGTTTTGCTCTCCTTGTCCTCGTCCTCACAAAAAGCAAGGTGGATTCGAGTTTAAAAGAGATAAATTTATATTTTTGAAACTCATCTCTATTTTCATTGGATTTTATCGGGTTTGAGTAAACCCCATGGAGAACCCGTCACTTTTTTTTTTACAATTTTAATTTAGTTATACATTTTTAAATAAATTATATATTAAGTTGTTAATTATATTTTAATTCAAACAATATATAAAGAGAAAAAAGGTCATGCACTGACAGTGTAAAGTAGTTTTATACTGTCATCTAATCACAAACTATCATTTATTGTAAGTTTGTTGACTTTTATAATAAATACTTTAAAAACCATATTAATGGTGATTTTTGATTGGTTGATAGTGTAAAATTTTTTACACCGACAATGCATGACCATTAAACTCATATATAAATATTAATAAATAACAAAGAACTTAAAAATAAAAAATTTAAACCGGGAACGAAGGCAGGACAGGGAATCACATACACAAGTCATGTACCTAAACCCAAACTTGATTTTACAAGTTGGAGAAAACCCGAAACTGGTCAAAGCAAGTTTTCCCAGTTAAAGTTTGGACGAGGTTGTTGATTTTGCTTACTGCATATCCTTTTCTATTTTGTTTTTCAAAATTTGAATTGGAGGTTGTTGATTTTACTTATTGTATATCCTTTTCTATTTTTTCCCCTAATTTTCAAACCCTTTTTCTAGCTGTTTTACACCGCTAAAAGCCTTAGAAATTGCACAAAAATTTCTTGAACCAGCAACATTTTATCATGTGATTATTGTGCTAAACTAATAGTCTAGATAACAAGTCACATGACTGGCAACATGGTTGCCACATCATTGCTTAATAGGGATGACAATTGTACCCAGACCCTATGGGTACTCGCAAAAAATATCCACAACGAGGAGGGGAATTACCTACTTAATGGGGATGGGTCTGGGGGTGGGTAATTACCTGCAAAATTTAGTGGGGATGGGGGCGAGTATGGGTACTATAGTACCCACCCCGCCCCATACCTACACATATTAATATATATAAATATTTAATTATAATATTACATATATATATATATATATATATATTATTACATATATATAATTATAATTTTATTCTGTATTAATTTAATTAATAAAATATAACAATTGAAGTTACTGAACCCTAAAAAATAAAATTCTCTTTTCTCCCATTTTTTGCATCTATTACGTTGCACCTCTCTTTTTTACGTTTGATACATGCCACTTGTCTTTGTTTTCTGTGTCATCAACTCATTTCCCACCTATTGTTTATTGTGCTCTTAAATGACTATGTTTCTAATGTTTTGTTATGACTTATTTTTGAATGATGTAAAGTTATGTTTGAATAATTTTAATATTATATTTGGATGATTTAAGGTAAGTTTAGATAATTTAAGATTATGTTTGAATGATTTAAGAGTAAATTTTTAATTTAGTTATAGAAAAGTTTTTAATTATTATTTTTTATTAATTTATTGACTTTACACATAAGTAAAGTGTGGGTATGAGTATATAGGTACCCAACGGATACGGGAATTGGGATTAAAGTTGCTGCCCGCGCGGGTATGGGGCCCAGTACAAGTATTTTTTTCAAATGCGGGTATGGGGACAGGTACTATAGTACCCTACCCATTGTCATCCCTATTACTTAACAGTGATACTTGATGGAAGGGACTAAAAATAATGACAAACAATAATTGAGGGACTAAAACTAGTCAAAAAATTATTAGGGAATAAAAGTGAATTTCGTAAAAAAATGAAGGACTAAGACTAATTAAAAAATTGTTGAGGGATTAAAAGTAAATTTTGTAAAAGAATTATGAACTAAAAACAAAATTTACCAAAAATGATGGTGTGGTAGCTATGTCAGACTAGTTGATGACATGATAACTCACGTGGCTATCAACATGACTGTCATATCATCACTTAACGGTAGGACTTAATAGTAAGGACTAAAAATGTCAATGGATGAAAAGAACAAAAATTAAAACCAGGTTAATTTTTTGTTTAGGAACTAACAAAGAAAATTGAAAAAAAAATTAGGGACAAAAAATATTCAACTCTATGTTTAAATAACAATTTAATTTAATTTTTCAAATACTCTAACCGTACAGAAGACAATCATTTCAATCAGAGACACGTTTCAAGACAATTGCGGGTGAGGTACTGTTTTCTTTGTCTATTCTGTCTTTATAATTATAGGCTTTGCAATGATTTTTGTACGGGTTTAATTATGTTTTCATTCATGATTAATACGACGTTATTTTTTAAATTACTATTACGGGTCTATTTTGTAAAATTTCTTTGAACAGATAATTTTAGTCTTTTTATTAAAAAATTAAATTATCTATTGTATTAATTATTTTTTATATAAAAATACTCTTACATAAAGATGTATTAATCAATTACGTAAAAAAGATTAAGAAAATAAAATCTCAATAATTTTAAGAATAATTCTAAAAAGAATACAAATTATTGACAAATTTAATACTGCCAACTAAATTAACTAATTTGTTTAATTCTTATGAAATAGTTGAAAGGGTCATACATATAGAACTAGAGATAGTAAATTTTAGTTACTAAAAATAATAAAAAATTATGTTATATTAATTTTTGGTTAGAAAATTAAAAAAAAAATATTTTATTAAATATAAAGACTAAAAAAATAAGTTGTAAATAAAAATAAAAATATTTTTAAATAGCAAGAGTATATATAAGCCTTTTTGAATTAAAAAATCATTTATTATCTAACAACAAAATATTATGTTTTAAGATTATTTCTATTAGTATAATTTTTATCTAATGAAAATTAAAATATTAATAGACACTATGAGTTTATATACTATAATCATTAATAGATTAAGAATTTAATTAGCATACATTTATATGAAAAGATATTTTACACTCTCATTCAATTATAAATTTTCATGTAATTGAAAATTTTTAAATTTTATAAATTCTTCGACTCTGCCAAGCTGTTCCCAAACTATTCCTCTCACAAGTATATTCAAGAACATCAACAATGAAAGCCGTTGAGGTTTAAGGGACATTGAATCATTTTCAACCAGCTACAATATTGTTTAGCAAGAGAAAAAAAGAGACACAGAATATCCTATGAATTTGTCTCTTTTATTGGATAGTGCAACTGTTAGAGTCTTAAGGAAGTTTAGAGCACAAGTTAGTTTCAAGCCTCTCCAAAATGTAGGTCCGGAGATACCTTGTCCTTGATGCTAAAGGGGCAGTCATACCTCCTTAAACTTTTAATTTTTTTTTTTCCTTTATATCTATTTTTTTTGTATGTGTAAGACATTAAACCTTAAACTTAACAATAAATTTGAGTTCATTTGATCATCACTACTCTCACAATAACTATTAAATCCAACCAAAAGCATTGGACATTGAACAAAATGAAATAGTAACTAACTTGATTTGAGTTACTAATGATGAAAACTTCATAATAAGGATTTCCTAGTTGTTGCCATTTTTTTTTAATGGTAAAAACATTTACAATTTTTTTATTCTAAACATTTACAAAATTAATTCCTGGATTATTAGTCCCATTAAGCTACAAATTACTATGTGAACTTGTATTGTCATGAAATAAGAGATATGATTCGAAATTGGTATTTATCTTGTAATAGAAAGACATAAATTTAAAGTCTAAACTAATTTTCTACACTTATCTAAAGTTAGATGTATGAGCCAGCCTAACCCATTTAGGTATGATCCACATTGACCCACACATATAATAGGTCAGGCTAACCCAATCCACAATAAAAAAAGGCGTCATTTTCTTAATTCGCCTTTGTCTTATGTAACTAATTGGCTTACAAACCAAGAATAAAAAATATATAATTGTAAAAAATTTAAAATCAACTAAAAAAAAATCTAAAAAAAAAACTTTTGTTGACTTGGTTAATAATTAATTAAATTTTATAATATGATAAATCTACTAATAAAGTACAAAAAATAAAGGTTTGTGGGCTGACCTATTAGTCTGCATAGCTAACTTGTTTGACCAAAGTTATGTGGAATTGGTTAAATAAACTTGCATTTAAATAGATTGCACATTTAACATAGCTAACTTGTTTGACCAGTAAGTTATGAGAATATGGTTAAATGAACTCACATTTAAATAGATTACACATTTTAATGCTCGTGGCTTGAGCAGAAGTTGTGACCCACATATCCACCCTATTAAAGTATGTCATATTTTGTCTTGTATGGAAATAACCGATTGTGAATTCATTAATATTATTAACACAATTATTGTGAGTAATCTTTCAGTTTTTGTTTATTTTAATTTACATTTATATAAAAGTAAAACATTATAATTTTTTTATTATTGATTAAGTTTAAGAGTTTAATGGTCATGTACTGTTAGTGTAAAAAGTTTTACACTATCATCCAATCAAAAATCAGCATTAATATGACTTTTAAAGTATTTATTATAAAAGTCAACAAACTTACATTAAATGATGGTTTCTAATTGGATGACAGTGTAAAACTACTTTACATTGTCAGTGCATGACCATTAAACTCTTAAGTTTAATATATTAGTTTTAAATTTCTATCTTTGTATTTGTCTCCAACAAAAATTTCCTAACATCATCCCTCCTACATGGGTATTTATGTCAGTGCAGGTCTATTTTAAATTTAAACTTTTAACTTCTTCTATTATTATTTTAAGAAAATCTGTATTTTTACAATTAGTATGTACAATTTTTTTGTATGATAAAAATAGAGACAAGAAGAAAATAAAGAAAAGTGTGAGAAAAAAATTGATGAGATGAAAAATATAGAAAAAGAGTAATATTATAGAATGTGTTGTATGAATGATATAACTTTTATTTTAATAATTTTGACTTCTTTAGAAGGAATAAATATTTAAAGTAAGAAAGTAATGGAATATCCTATTTTAAGATTTTTTTTTTTAACAATTTCATCATGAAAGGTTTTGTAGGGATATTTCATACACAGTAAAAGATTTGTGTAACTATTTTTTTTCATAATTGTATGAAAAAAAGTGAGAAAGATTAAACTCACTTTGGATCTGTTTACTCGAATTAATTTGATCCGTTTATTCAAATTTAAAACAAAAAGTAATTTTACAAAATGCCTTAGAATATTCTTACTTTAAATTCCTAAAATTTTTTAATTTTGTTTTAAAATTATATAATTATTTTAAATTTTTAAACACATCCTTCCAAATAGAATCGAAAAAGTACTATTTTCTTTATTAAAGCGCTATCATTTCGGGGTCCATATTCTAGATTTTCCCCTCAAATCTTTCCCTACGGCTACCGAAACTGGGGGACAACCCTAAACCGAAACTGGGGGGACCGGCTTAGTTTGCCAGAAATATAATTAACTAGTATTTTAAAATGTACATTACAGAGAATAAATATTTATTTTATATAACTTAAGTTTATAATAAATAAATATTTTGGAATATATAAATTATATAATTAAAATTTATAATAAATTAATATTTTTAAACATATAGATTATATTTTAAATTTATAATAAATAATTAATGTAGTACAATGTTAACTTTTAATTATTAATAATTTTTTTTAAAAAATATTCAAATTTAATTTAAAATTAAATATATTAAAAATGATAAATTAAAAGAAATAAGGGATTAAAAAATTCTTAAAAACACTCTCATTGAAGAATTATAACTAAAAACATTATCGTTGAATAATAACAACTAAAAATGTTCTCATTTAAAATAGTTGTTTTCGTTTAATATATAAAGTGATACCTGATAACGATGATATTGATCAACTGCAACATCACCGTTAGTTCCATCCATTATAGTGCCTGAAATCTAACTGCATAGAGTGAAGCATAGCAAGTATTTCCTTTTTTATTCTATCTTTTTTATCACATCATTTGTCACATTTATATTTTTTTTCTATATTTTTCTTTCGTACACCTGTTCACCCACATTTTTCTTGAGGAAATAATGGAGCACTAAAGTAATAGATGAGTAAGAATCTGAACCTGGCTTATGAGTGAAAACATCCCAGTTATTTAGTCCCTTACCATCAGTCAAGTAAGCTCCTTCAAACTGCAAAATCATTCGACTTGGCAAGATAAGTACTCAACATAACTAGAAAGAGAGAGAGAGAGAGATAATCTTAATTTGATATATAGTTATTGAAAATATAGTTTCATATTCTATATAGAAAAGGTGCAAAAAGAACCTGATATGAAGAAGATGCTGTTCCAAAAAGAAAGTTGCTTGGAAATGGAGATGATCTTGAATTCTCTTTCACGGATAGAAAATCATCACACAATCCCAAGAAAATTGAGATGCAAAAGCATAGTGCAAAGAGCGCATGAAGAGCTACGAGTGGAAGCTCCATGTTTTGTGTGTACGTATGTGTGTGTTTGAGGGAGTCTCAGTAACAAATATAAGAGTCATCGTTAGATGTAAAAAATCCATTATCAACGAATAGAAACTTACGCTTGAGATGTCCGCGTAGGCAAAAAGGTGCATTTGACAGTTGACACCACACTGACCAGAATCATTGGCCTTTTAATTAGGTGATTTGATTTTACCCTAATCTGGTTGGGCGATGTGTAGACACTCTAGCTTTAATTTATTAACATTTTACTTAGATTTGGGCTGCTAGTATTTTATTTCCTCTATAAATTTTCATAGTTTTCCTTAGTTTCTTCGGCTGTAATATATTGAAAATTTTAACTAGTTTTAAACGAGTATCCAAGATAATTTTAGGGAATTTATCCAATATCATATTAATCTATATCTAAAAGATTCTTGTTAAAAAAAGAATTCTAATCAATAATCTAAAGTAGTTGAAAATTTAGTAGAAATATAAAATTTTATAAGAAACTAGACTCTTGAAGTTAATTTATAAATTAAAATGTAAGATTAAAGAAAATAGACAGTTTTTTTTTTTTTTGAAAAGTAAAGAGAAGAAAGATAATTAATTCTCACATAGAAATTCATTATTTCACTTTATTGCTTAGTCTGGCTTTTATGGAAGCTTTAACAATTTATGGGCTAGTTGTAGCATTAGCTCTTTTATTTGCTAATCCTTTTGTTTAATCCTAAAAAAATATAGAAAAAAAATACATATCCTTTTTTCCGTGGACTTGTTTTGCTGGTCTTTCTTTTTTGAATTATATTAAGATTTCACACTCCTACAATTATATATCCATTCGGATAAGAACACCGGGGAAGGACTAATTCAAGGCTAAAGAATTCACATACTGATTCGCCTTATTTCTTCTCTTTTTTAGTCCAATGAACCCCCCCCTCCCTTTTATTTTAAGAAAATTTTTTGAAAGTGTAAAAACTATAGAGATTTTGCAATTGACATAAGAAGGGTGTTCATAAAACAAGTTGGAACAAGTTTGTTCCTATTTTATCTAAAAAATTGATTAACACATTTATTTGGACTCGAACATGACTGTTCAATATCTATATAGGACGAGATCAAGGGAACTTGATTCATATTATATCAATCCTAATATAACGTATATATAGTTAAATCATGAAATTAAAGAAGTATAAAATTAAAATTAAGGTACATTTTATCGCACATATTTTAAAACAAATAATATCAATATAAATATTATATTATATTATGTATATCCATTATAAGTCAAAAAGTTTTATTATGAATATATAATCATTACAAATATATAAATTTCAAAGAATATAAATTGATTATTTATCTAAGAATAGAGGTTAGTTGTATGGTATTTATTGTGTGACTCTATAAATGGTAAATTTTTATCCTGATAAATCAAGTTAAGGAATTAAGTGGATTTTAAGAATTAAATAAAATTAACATGTGAAGGAATTGGGTATAATTAAATTTTAATAGGTTTGCTGCGGAGAGTAAGTATACTCGTGGACAAGTAATAAAAGTTAATATTTAAGAAGAAAAATATCATCTCCCTAAAACTGTTTATATGTATTAAGCTAATCAAACCCTTGATTATTTAGACAAAGAGGAGAGAACCATGGATCGAAATATGATTAAAGAAAATAATAAAGATAACAGAAAAATTAAGAATTTAAGAACTCAAGTAATTACTAGCAATAATATTTAATAGGCTTAAATAACTTTTTGTCCCTATAAAATAGATAGTTTTTGCCTTTTGTCCTTTATAATTTTTTTTTTATTTTCATCCTTATAATATTTTTTGGTTTCATTTTGGTTCTTACGTTAGGTTTGACTATTAAATCCAACGGAAAAAACAAAAGAGAAAATGCAGAAATTATAGGGACCAAAAAATTAAGATGACTAAAACGAAAACAACCAAAATTAAGAGGACCAAAATAAAAATAATCTTATATTATAGGGACTAAACAATTATTTAAACCAAATTTATAAAAATTAAACCTTCAAACATTGCAAATGTACTAATGGGAAGCAGAAAAATTAAGCCTACAATGCATGTACTAGTGACCAGCAAAAAAAATTATAAAGAAAAGTGGTCATGTGTAAGGTCTAATTGTTTGAAAAACATTACACTGATACCCTTTACATATTACACTAATACCCTTTATACATTACACTGACATGCTGTGTTACTTAAGAAACACATTACATCGTATACTCTTATAAGGGATGTTGCTATAGACGCTAAAAAAGAAGAGTGATCATGTATAAGGTCAAGAAACTTTAGGAGGTGCAGTATGCTATTATAATTTGCTCATATATAATAGTAACATTGTGCATCCTTCTTTTGCTTTCTTTGTTATTTCACGCTCTTTTGCTACCATTTATTTTGATAGCTCTGTCTTGTTTATGTTTCGCTTTTGTTACTCTCCATTTGCTATATTTGCTTTATAAATTGAAGGTAATTGCATCATTGCATAACTTAACAAAGTTGTATGTTTAAGGTCTAATTAATTTTTTTTTGCTAGTCTCTAATCCATTCATTATAAGTTTAACTTTTTTGCTCCCCATAAGTGCATTTGCAATGTTTGAAAGTTTAATTTTTATAAATTTGGTTTAAATAATTGTTTACTCCCTATAATATAAGATTATTTTCGTTTTGGTCCTCTTAATTTTTGGTCCCTATAATTTCTACGTTTTCTCTTTTGGTCCTTCTATTAAATTTAACAATCAAACTTGACGGCAAGGACCAAAATGAAACAAAAAAAATATTATAGGAACAGAAATGAGAAAAAAATATAAAGGACAAAAAGAAAAAACCTCCTCTGAAAGAAAAATTTATTTAAGCCTATTTAATATGAAAAGTTTAGGGCGTTGAGTATCACCTATGCAATCATTAATGTGTTACCCAATGATTCTATAATTTGTATTTCTTCTTAATTGTCAATCACTCATTCTCAAGCTATTAAAACTTTTTTTTTTGTAGACCAGGAGGTATTTGGGGCTTATTTTTTGCACCCAACTAATCTCCCATCCCACCGGGTTGGCCCCTTTAGGGGTAAAGTGGTACCTTCGGTTGTGACTCCATGCCTAAGTCGGGGATCGAGCCCCAGACCTTGGTTAAGGAGCTCAAGCACCGAACCACTTGAGCTATTAACACCTGATGATCATGTAATGTTAATATATTTTTTTAAAATTATCATCTCAATGATCATGCAAGACAGAAATCAAGAAAAACATTCAAAACAATAGAATAAACTGAATTAGGAAAGAAAACAAAAAAACATTAAATTGAGAAATTACAAAACTCAAGACAGGATCTACTATAATCCGAACTAAGAATTTAATTACTCATAATCATAAAGAAATTTAAAATGATAGCATATATTCCAAAAGAATACATAATAATTAAATACAAGAAGAAAGAAAATACGATTTGACAATAAAAATCTTGATAGAAAGACGGCTTTTTGTAACCCTATACTATATATTGAGACTCTAAGAGCATCTCCAACGGGGGAGCTTAACTCTGTTTCTTATGTTTAAGATGCGTTGCTTATCAAATATCACCATTGGAGCAAATTACGTGGCAGTGCTTACAAAAAGTGAGTTGCTTAACTGCGTTTGGAGAATAAAAAATAATTTTTAGGCACATACTCGGCAAAATCAACAAAAAAACGAGGGAAAGAAATAGCAACCAAAGCATTGCACTCATGGAAATGTAAACTCCAGAAACAAAAATTAAAAACTAGAAAAAAATACATTAAAATCCATCTCCACAATCAGATTGATACTCCCCCACCAGCATCAACAACAATAAAATCAGGAAAATAATAATAATAAATACACAAAGAGCGCTATGAAGGTTCGCTAGAGGGGGAGCGTCGATCCGCGGAGGGGCAGTGCTGGGGAGAGTGGATCTGCTCCAGGGAGGGTCGATTTGCAAACGGCGCTGTCGATCTCATCGTGGGAGCGCGGGCTTGCCATCGGAGCACGGGCTTGCAGTGGAGCACAGTGGTTCCGAGCTTAGCAGAAGGTGCTGGGTTTGCGAGAAGGGGCTGGGTTTGGGAGAAAGTGTGGAGGAGGGGGGAGAGAAGGTTGGGTTCTAAACCGAAGAGGCATGTTGAAAGAATAAATTTTGGAGAAAGTGTGAAAGCTGAGCGAGAATAAATTTTGCAAATAAAAAACAAGTTGAACAATTTTAACGTAAATGGTAATAACATATCCATTGAAAGAATGAACCGTTGCAAAAATTAACTTAAAGTGGTAAGAAAGTTACCGTTGGGTTAAAATTGTGTGTTATTTTGAGTGCAAAAATTTCCTATAAATTGTGGGATACATGTATTTCAACTCACAATTGATCTCAAGCTAAATTATCTACTATTGTTATTTCTCTCAGTTAATTTTATTCACTGTTATTTTTTGCAAATCAGTATTTTTTTTCTTTTTTGTTGTCCTTTAATGGATAACAATCAATTTAATTTTTCTTTATGGAATTTTATGCAAAATCACCAACCTTGGGTGAAAATTCTCAAAATCCTCAATTGTTTTCTATGTTTCCAACCCCACCATCATACCCCACCATGTTTCCTCCATCTTGGGTGAAAATTAGTATTATTTTATTTTTCTTTAATCTTTTACATATTTATTATTTTAAAATTATAATACAAATAATATTTTAATCTAAAATAAAAATATATAAATATAAGTATTAATATGTGGGGTTAATTGTAGGACCCACTTAAATAAGTTAAGAACTCACTTTAAGCAACTTTAACATTGGAGCAAATTTTTGAATAGAGTTTTTAAGCTTAAGTGGCATTGTGGGGCCCACAAATTTGATATAAGCAACTTTATATAAGCAACTATGGTTGGAGATGCTCTAAGAAAGTCCCGCCAATGCTCCGAAAGAGGGAGAATGATAAGAAAGACTCTAGAAATTAAGGTCCATCACAACTTGCAACAGTACTCCAAGCCTAGAATGCTCCAAAAGAGGGAGAGTGACAAGAAAAAAAGGTCAAAAGATGAAAGAATGATGCATTGCTACTATGGTGGAGTCTAGCGTGCACAAGTAGAGCATATGTTGCACCGTGCATAAGTAAATACGGACCATTAGATATAATAGGCAAAAATGTATGCTGCGATTTTGGTAAGCACACCAGATGCAGTAGGTTTTCAAAATGGTTTTTTTAAAAAATAGAAATTCCATGTGGTCTCCAATTAATTATGCCTATACTATTTCTGACCTTCGTTCTTAACCCTCTCAATTTCGAAAGTTCTTTCCAGACTTCCATTCTTAGTGTTCTGTGGTGAGATCAAATGATGGACCTGATCACCCCCTTTGATGAACTAATAGGGTTGTGAGAGTCGGAGAACCCATACGTCCCTTACCCCCAACGACGACCAGATTAGGGAGCAAGCTTTCGACGAGAGTCGCGTTTGATGCCGACTTCCAAACCACAAAATCTTTCTTTCCCTTCAGTTGGCTTCCTAATTTTGTCGTAGTTGTTCCCCCTTGCTAACCTTGGTGTCAGTACACTTGGAACCCTAATCGTTTAGTTATTGCAAATTGGTGATGGAATGTGTGCAAAACATTATGTGCAGTGTGTGTATTGCAAATTTGTATTGTTAATAGAAGAGCAAAGATACAAACACTAAGTAAGTTGTTATGGAGTTGAAGATGCTGTTGTATTATCATTCTGTATATGCTATCATTATGTACATAAACACATGGATAATTTGATTGTGAATATTTGGTGATACTGATAAGGTAATGGATGATGAACATATACAACAATTATGTGTAGATAGATTTAATAGTTATGTTGTTCTTTGTTACTTGTATTGAGTAGTCTTTATTTCTTGTACAATGAATTGTTGCTTTAACTTATTTATTCTTATTTTCATAAATTTTAGAGGCATTAAATGGGTTTAGTTCTATGAGTCTTATGTTGTATTCATCAAACTTTTTTTGGTAGGAATGAACATAAATGGAAGAAATACAAGGAAGAATAAGGAGTCAGGTAAGGGTGACACAGAGTAGAATAATATGGGTTGAAAATTTTAAGTTTTGTGTTGCTGTTTATATATTTCTTAACTCTTTTTGGTCAATATATGTGTTCATGATTGGTTGACCTGGTTTATGCACGACCAACTTGGACGTTGACTTTTATTTTTCTTTTAGCAAGATTGAATGGCTTTCATTCCATATTGGTCTTTTATGTGGTTCGTATTTGTTGTTCTTTATTTATGCTCTTCTGAATGTAGAGTGAATGCTATGTCTGGGAGTGACTTGCCTCCTCCGCATTTGTAACTCTAAATCTATTTAAATTGATGGCAAAAATAATAGATTAATGACGGTTACCTTTATAAGTTCAATATGTTGCAAGCCCTATTTCTGGAACATAAATCTTTATCCAGATGCCCAAAAATCTGTTCAAGTACTAACAATTTAGGAACATAATGTTATAACTATGTTAGTCTTTGTTATCACACTATTCATATTCTTAGGCGATCAATGTTTATAAAATGTGTAGGAGACAACCTTGCAATTTTAAGAGCAGTACTAAAGAGTCAAAAGAGGCATGTAAGAAATTTAAAGAAAAAATCACTTTGGTCCAATATTTTGGAAGAGGTAAGGACACAATATTATTTTTATAAATTTTTATGAGTGAATGTAGGAACATGTTTATTGTAATAGAAATTAAACTTAAATATAGGAATTTTTTTTGTTTTTAGTTTTGTACTATTGGTGATTTGGCATTCGAAAAATGTTATTTTTGAAATCCCTGAATTATTTATTGTGTCCTTTTTTGTTGTTTCAGTTTACCTACATTCCTTTCCCTCTTTTTTCTCCTAATAACATTTCTTTTTCGAATTTTTTCAACCTTTTTTTCTTGAGTATTTTTCTTATGCATTTTTCTTATCATACAAATATAAAATCTAATTGTTGTATTTGCAGGTGATGGAAAAGCTTGTAGACATCGTCCATTTTCTATACTTGGAGATACATGAAGCATTTGGTAGTACTGGTATGCTTTCAAGAATTACAAGGATTATTATGTTTAGCTAAGGGTGCATATGATTTATTTTTTTGTTCTGAGTATGGATAATGAAATAGAGTGGATGTATATAGTATTATAGTTTTTTTCCCGTCCTATATTTATAAAACATGCTGGAGTCTATTTAAAGAAAGAGTATTTGATTTATTAATGAAAGAAACTCTTTGCTATCATTATGACATACAATTCTGGATATGGTATTCAGCAAAGGACAATAGGGCCCGTTCATTGGTATAGTTATAGTTATAATGCACTTTCAATTCGTTGATATAAAATGCATAGATTTGATGAAATAATAATTGCTTCTCATAATTTTATTTTTAACTTATCCTATGCTTGTTTTGTGAAATTTCTTATTATCTTGTGGTCCAAATTAGAGCTGTTTGGATTGACATTGAGAGCTAGCACAAACTATGTCAACATGACTTGTTAGGTTCTGAAGTTCAGAGTTTTCACCTATGAGCACCTTGTGATGCAAATATGCATGCATTATTTACTGTTTGCATAACTGTCTACGTAAATATGCTATGCTTCGTTAGTGTTTGGCTGTTTGCATAACTGTCACCCCTCCTCATCCACGTGCTGGAGGTGCTGCAGTAGAATCACCCACAAGATGTCTTCATGATTTTAAACAACAGACTAGTTCCAAGTCCATTATGATATTTATAGTACACTTTATCTCTCACATTAATCATCTCTTTTGTTCAAATGCAGAACTTGAAATTGTCAGATTTCACCTGCTTAACAACTTGATCAAATAAGATCTTGATATTTGAACAGTATTTACTTTGGTTGGCATAGCATGTTGTTGATACCTTTTGTTAAGGAAGAATAGTTTCCTTCTACAACTTTTTGATGCTTGTTTCTCCATATTTGATCATGCAAATGGCCCAAGAAGCTTGGCCACCAGAATGGTACTGGTAAGTTGATGGTTTGCACCTGGTGCTATTCTTGTTTCCCTATTGGCACTTGCTGCTCACAAGGTACCAAAAAGATGTCAAGGAAAGTGTTTATAAAGAAAAACAACACTGCAATTATTAACATGTGGATTCCCTTGGTTCTTCTGTTTCTTGAGTCTACATCATGTTTGTTAAGTAAAATTTGTCATATATGTATTACTAGATGATTTAGAGTTGCTTTTCAAAATTTTATGCAGGTTGACATTGTGATGGGACTTGAGGAGGAGTTTGGTAGTAGTGTAAAAGAAGAAAGTGACCAAATCATTAATAGATAAGCTCGTTGAAAGCAATGCAACTTAAACAAAGAAAAATGACATATTTTGGCATTATTTTTGTTAAAGGGGATTTTAATTTTATATTTGGTATTTCTATTTGATTGCTCTTTAAGTAAATGCTAGATCCTTTGTTAAGTACCATAGGACTACTGTACTCTAGTTTTAATCACATAGAACTTGTAGTCTCGTTTTTTTTTTTTTTACTAATAAATGAAATATTGAAATTTATCTTTTTTAATTATGCCTTTCCTGTGTTCACTACTTTTAAGCTTCATTGGATGCAAAAGAAATAAAGTATTTTAAAAAACTAAAATTCTATTTTGAAACTAAATAAGGAGAGTCATAATTAACAAAAGCCACTAACTTTCATAGTGGTTTTAATTTTCATTTAAATATATGACTTATAAATGTTATTAATATGTAAAATAATTTAAAGGAAATTAAATATTTTAATCATTTAAGTATGAATTATAAAATATGTTTTTATATTGTAAGTAAAATAATTGGTAAAAATACAATATAAGTTACTAAAATAGTATTAATAATTTACCTTGAATGAAAAATATTTTAAAAATTGTCATATGAATTATAAAATATATTTTTATAAATCATGTATGACTTAATTAAATTAATATAAAATAATTGATAAAAATATAATTAATATAAGTTAATTTTATATCATCAATAATTAATGTTGAATGTAAAATATTATAATCATTTAAATATGTAATATTTCAATTATTATGAATTATTTTAAATTATAATTTAATAATTTTATATTATTAAATTATAATTTGAATAAATATAATTTAGTATATCTTATTATAACATGAATTAATGTAATTAATATAATATATTTGAAATCATATTAATTTGTATGAATTATATAAATATTAATAATAATCTTTGTTGATTATAAAATAATTTAATAATAATTTAGCGGTAATCTTTAATTTAATAATTTAATTTGACACCACTTTTTGTTAACATTCATATGAAATTGACATCTTTAATGATTGACAATTGACGCATATAGACAAATGTTAATGCTAAATTAATAGCACTAGTTTATTAAATAAGAGTATCGTGGATTATTGTTCTTTTGCAAATCTATGATTACACACACCTTCAATTTTTAAAATAAAAGCCTTACTTAGACAATGCTAGTTTGCATTTATCACAGACAACATCACCTTAAACGATGTGGTGCTCAATCCATGACCTGACCCTATCGTTGGAAAATAGGTGTGTGAATGACTAGATAACATCATAACCCTTGATTTTTTTAATTAGTAAATCCAACGACCTAAAAAGGTTTCCCACGATAGGAGACTTCCTAACCTTTAGCACACTAGAATCTATTGAGTGAGAAAGGAAAAAGGTGAGAGAAAGAAAAAAGGTCAGATATGAAAGAAATTAAATATTAAACAAAAAATAATAATATATAAATGGACGAGATAATTTGATTAATAATAAGAAAATGTTATTTTTATTTTTTTAAATATAATTAACATTTGGATAATATCACCGTAATTAATTACAATTTAATAATTGTTGACTGTTGTATATAATGTATTATCATAACTTAGACAATGTTATCATTATAATTAATTTGTTAAATGTATATTTTTTACATATGGGTTTATTATATATTAATCTTTCCTACACTTATGCATCACTAAGTCTAAGAACATTGAACCCAGAGTTGAATATAATTCAAAATACCACTTAGTATAAGAGTCCTTATCTAAAGCTTAGCTTAACATAGGTATGATAATATCATCATATTATTCATTTGGGCCAAACCTTACAACCATATATCATAGTTACATTAAGTTGAGCTTTCTATAAGGACTTTTATTATACATACATCAAATTTAAATTAAATCTATTTATTCCTAAATATCTTTATATCGAGGGGCACTAAAAGTTAGACAAGACGTAGATTTTAAATAACCACCTTAGTAAATGATGCAATCATTTTAGCAAATATCTATTTTTATATTATTAAGCCTAAGTTCGCAAATAATTTTTCAAGCTTCAAATTAAGACATGTGAACTTTATTTCCTTTTGGAAATGCTTTTGCTAATAAAAAAAGTAAAGCATAAATTATTTTTACACTCAAGTCTAATACTACTAACCTAAAGTTGACCCTACATCCTAATATGACCAAGTCTAAGAATATTGGCCAAGGGCTAACGCTAATCTTAGATACCACTTAGTACAAAAGTCTTTACCATTGACCATAGGTGTGACAATAGTTCCAAACTATTCATCTAGACCTAACCCTATAGTCATTATCACTTATTGTGAGACTATTCGTTTGGACTTAACCCTACACTTAGGTATCACCAAGTCTAAAACTACTAACCTAAACATGTCCCTATACTCTAGTATCAACAAGTTTAGGACTCATAGTTAACCCATAATTGACTCTAATCTCAAATACCACTTAGTGTAAGACTACTAACTCATCGTTAATCCTAAATTCATATTTTACTAAGTTTAAGACAACTGACCTATGGTTGATCCTAAATCCAAGTGTTACTTAGTTTAAGGCTACTAACCCAAAGTTAACTCTTAACCTAACTATGACGAAGTCTAAGACTATTGATCTATAATTGACCTTAAACTCGTATATTACCAAGTATAAAACTATTGACCTAATGTTGATCTCAAACTCATTTGACCTAGGCCCAATGAAGCTAAGTGATATAGTGATGCTTAGCCTTTACCCAATAAAGCCTAATTGATCTAGTGATGTTTGACTCAGGCTCATTGAAGTCCAAGTAATTTGATGATGTTTGACTCATATCTAATTCCATTGTTGTTAAACCTAAGCCCATTCAAGTCCTCGTGAATCTGTGATATTTGATCCAATCCTAATGAGACCTAAATGATGTAATGGTGTTTGATGTAGACTTGATAAGGCTAAAATGATCAAGTAGTGTTTGATCTAGGCCCAATAAAGCCCAAGTGATGCAGTTAAGGTTTACCCAAGCCTAGTGAACCCTACATGTTCTAGAGATGTTGGATTTAAACTCCATGAAACCTAAGTGAACTAGTGGTGTTTGACCCAAACCCAATGAAGCTAAGTGATCCAATGATATTTGACCTAACCTCATTGAAATGGTGGGTTCAGTTAGGATGAATTGTTTGACAATATTATCATAACTATGGCAAGACTCAATGATACTAGAGTGTTGGGTCAACTTTAAGTCAGTTATGCATAAGGAATTTTATACTAAGTTGATCATGGTTGGATTTGGGTCGGTATTCTTAGACTTGGTCATATCAAGGTGTAGGGTCAACTTTAGGTTAATAGTCTTAAGTTGATGACATATACTTGAGTGTAAGGTTGAGTCTAAATGAATAGTCTCACAATAAGTACTACATGATTGTAAGGTTAGGTTAAGATTAACAGTCTAACAATATTATCGTACATGTGTTTAGTTAAGTTACAGTCAAGGACTTTTATATTAACTAGTATGCGAGATTAAGGTAAACTTTGGGTTAATATTCTTATACTTGGTTATACAATGTAGGGTCAACTTTAGTTCACTAGTGTTAGGTTTGGTGATACGTGAGCGTAAGGTCAATTCCAAGTGAATAGCCTAATAATAAGTGATACATGACTGTAGGGTTCGATCTAAATGAATAGTCTGACAATACTATTGTACTTACAATAATCTTAGCTTTGGGGTAAGGACTTTTATATTAAAGGTTAGTACTAAATTATAATTAATTTATTAAATTATTTTATAACCAACATAGTTTTTTTTTCTTGTGGAGACCACAGGTATTTTCCATTAAAGGTAATCTTGTTGGAGTTAGGTAAAAGCATTATGGATAGTAAAGTTTTCTCTCTGAGTATTTAACACAACTACATACCCAAGACTCAAATTCAAGACCATTGGTTAAAGCTGAAACAATCTTATGCCGGTTAATTCACGCACTCGGTGGTAATCAACATAAATTATTATTAGTATTTATATAAACTATACAAATTAATATGATTTAAAATGGATTGTATTAATTACATTAATTCATGTTAAAATAATATATACTAAATACTATAAATTGAAATTTATAATTTAATTTTTTTATATAAATCATTTTGATTTAAAATAATTCATATTAAGTGAAATAATTCATATTTAAATGATTAACATATTTTACATTCTAATATAAATTATTGATAATATTAAAATAAGATGATTAATTATATTTTTATCAATTAAGTTATATTAAAATAATTAAGTCATACATGATTTATAAAAATATATTACTATTGCTCATCTAACATGGTCGATTGTCATCAGCCCTAACATTTCAACCTTCAAACATTAACTTTACAACTATGAATCATAACATTTTAACTCTAAATTTATTAACCTTATATTACAATTTAATTATTCATTATAAATTTAAAATATAATTTATATATTCAAATAATTGATTATAAAGTTTAATTATAATATAATTTATATTAAAAATATTTATTTATTTTAAATTTTATTATATAAAAATAAATATTTATTCTATACAATAAACAAATTAAAATACTAATTTAAATATAATTTTAAATTTTTGATAAGTAATATAATAATTATCATTAAAAATTAAACCCAAATTTAATCAATCATTCTCCCCTTCTTCTTTTTTTCATTAGTGATCAGAGGGCAAAAACATTTCCCTTTAATGTAAACTTTTCTAAATTACATACCTCCAAATTGTTTCCTCCCAGCCTCCAAATGTGAAATTGAAATTGTTTCCCGTTCCCTCCTATTATAATAAGTGCCATTATTTAGATTTTTAAACTAAAAAATTAGCACGCTATTTAGTGTACTTGCCATCTTTACCTTGGGCTGTTTTTTGCCCTAAGTTATTTCTCTCTATCAACACATCTGTCCTTAACATATTTAGAAGATTGAGATATATCAGTGTCTGCAGATTGACTCGTCGAAGCAGGATGACTAATATCTTCAATAATGCAAACATCAGGGTCTTCCTCAAATGATAGGCCAAGCCTTCACTTCCACCCTCTCTTTACTTGCACCTGTAGGTAATAAGTAACTTCACCAATAGCAACTAAATATGTATATATATCTCCTGTTTATTTTTCAGTTTCTTTACTTTCAAGTTTTTTTTTTTTAGTTCTCATGGATTTAACTTGAGGCATCTATTTTTTATTTTTAATTTGGTCGAGGAATTCAGCGTTGCAGAGGAGCGGATCATTGTTATCGCTGTTATAAACATGCACTTATGACTTTTTCTAGATTACTTCTTGGCATAGTTTATCACTTTATTTTGTTTACATCTTTCCATAGTTTTTTTTTCCAATGTAATTGTAATTTACACCTTTGTTAGGACTTCTTTAATCTACTGTATAATAAATTTGTTTCTATTTCTTGCTTTCTGGTTTTACATTTTAATTCTTACATATTGTACTATTTTGAAACAGGTTCATAGAAGTCAGATATGATCCATAAGAATGCTATGGAAAGTATATTAGCAAAACATGATATCTTAATTTCGGTGCGCAATCCTTTTGTGGTGAGCAGTTCTAACTTGTTAATTATTCTATGTTGCTCTAAGAAATGATAATCTTGTTCTAATGTTATTCTAAACTTTATCAAGTTCGTTTCTTCTATTCTTCTACATGTCGTGAGAACTTGTATCTTGTCATAGAGTACCTTAATGGAGGTGACCTGTATTCATGATTAAGGAATTTAGGTTGCATAGATGAGGAAGTTGCATGTGTATATGTTGCTAAAGTGGTCATTATTGGTTCTTTCTCTTTCACTTTGGTAATCTTGAGGAAAGACCTTTAATTACATTATATAAAATATAAATTTCTATCCATTGGTAGGTTCTTGCATTAGAATATTTGCGTTCATTGCGTGTGGTTCATCGTGACTTGAAGCCTGACAATTTGTTGCACATGACGGTCACATTAAGGTAACTATAAATTCGTCTATCTTGTTCTTGTCCCTTTATCAATAAGGTATGAGAATCTTTGATACATAACGCTTTGCCTGTGTAGGATAGCTTTTTACATGAAGTTTCCAATAACCTTGCAATGTTTTGCGTGTAAAATTATGCCAACTCTTCGATATTGTGTCTTGGAAAGATTCTTGTTTGTAACTTTGGATGTTTGTTAAGATTTTTGTGATGTGAGCTATCTCTCTAGTATCAAGTTATTCTAGGGATCTTTGTTAGAAATCTAAAATATGATTATTCTTTTGTTATAATCAAAGAGGTAACCTTTGTGTGATTTTTGTGGCTGTGGTTCATCTTCAGATTGTTTACTTTGTGAGTTACTGTTCAGTTGTTCTAATCATGCTAACTTCTCTCTATTGGTAGTTTTCTTTGCAAATATGTTTGTTGCTTTTAGGAGTGTAGTAGCAGAAAATTATAAAATCTAATATACAAATTCCATGATATTTGTTGTCAAAGCTTAATGTATTTTACTTTTTTATATTCTTTTCTTGCGGAGAAGTTTATACTTACTCTTTTTCTTCCTATGGGCTATGGCTTAATAATGTTGAGGCTTGTGATGTATGCAGATAACAGGAAACTTTACTGCAGTAAAGAAAGCGCTTCTATCTGTTTCAAGTTGTCTTCATGATAATAATGCGGCCAATTCTGGTGCATTTAAACCTTCAGTTTCTTTCATTTTTATGATAGTTGAATTCATCAAAAAGGGGGATGTCAACATCCGGGGTAGTCCCTGGTCAGAGGGTACCTCCAGGCATTGCAATGGGGTTAGGTGTTGGGGCACTAGCTGCTGGTGCTATAATATTTAGTGATGACTTCATGTTAGGATTTGATTTTCCTTCACACCTACAAAATTCTAGTTTCAAAACGGGAATTGACCCTCTTTTCTGAACAAGCATTGATCAACTTTAAGTAATTATATTTGGCTGCACATAGACTACCAGCAAATCTTACATTGTCATTGTATATGGGTTTCACTTCCACATTCCTAATTGTAAGTCTGTTAAAGAAAATGCAGAGTTTCATTGATAGGGCTGAAAGATCAAGTTATTTATTACTTTTCTTTGTAACTAGCAATATTTTCTTTCAATTAGAACCTGTTCTCTTTAGTAGCTTCACGTTAATTTTTTTAACACAAGAAAAAGGTAGCTTAATATCAAAATCATGGACCATGAACTGCATGACATCCTGTCTATTAATGTTTAATTGTATATTAAATTAAAAAAAACTGCAATTTAATAAATTGAATGGTTGGATCAAATATATAATTTAGAGATCACTTGTTAAATGAAAAGTCTTTTTACTTCCAACAAATATTTATGTAGGTTTAATGGCCAATGATATGAATAGAGTTACAGATCATTCAAGCAAGTAAACATAAAGAGGATTTCTTCAAGTACTATAGCAAGCTAGCAACAATATAATGTAACATCGAGTTACGGGTTATTGTTTATCAACATTTTCCCAATTGCTAAATAGACATTGTCTAGATTGATGAACATAATGAGTATGCATCAGTATGCCTCCAGTGAATCTTTCTCCATCTGATAAAAGCTGCATTAACGTCTACCTATATTATATAAATCTTCTATGCAGTAAAATCCAAGTTCACAAAATAATTAACGAAAACACAAAACTATGGAATTATAGTAACAACACAGGTGGATTGTCTTTTAACAATGGAATTTATAAGCATCAGATTTTGCTCTCAACTAAATATCATATCCATGCGAAACTAATGCAAATTACAACATAAATTTATGCAATACACCATGCCAATGGAATATGACATTGTGATGAAAAATATATTTACATTCAAGTAAAGCAAGCTGTTAGAAACAAAGCGATTTTGATAGTGTTGCTGAAACTTCATATGAATTGAAACAAAGCACCAACATTTACTTAATTTATTCAAGTGTGTTATATGATAGATTTTTGGCCAAAGAACCATTCTCCATATACTCATACACCAACAACCTCTGCTTTCCCTCAGCACAATATTCCCACATTTCAATCAAGTTCATGCGGTTAAGCCTTGCAATGATGCTCACTTCAGTAAGGAATTCCCTTTCTCTTTATTTAGCTTTATAGAGTCTTGTTATTGCTGCATGCCTTTGATTTGATAAAATGCCTTTGTACACAACCTTTCCTACACCCCATCCAATCTCTTCGCTGAAACCCTTTGTCGCCTCCTTCAACTTAGAATAACTATATTTTCTGAATCCTACTTCTGCAAAATGGTAGCCTTGTTGATCTGCACCAAACTTTTGGTGCATCCTAATCAAAAAACCCCAAATCATCATAAAGCAAACCACTTATATAGCTCCAATTGCAGTAGTAAGCCACAGAGAAAATCTCACATCAATTTTCTAGCCTTCTAACATAGTCTTTGTGAAGCTGCATGGAACAAACATGATCATCTGCACAACAGGAACAACAAACTTCATCACCAACTTAGGTCTCATTACACCAATGGAAGCCATGTCCACACCACTCTCTGCTGTGCCATAGGCAACTCTTATACCTATCAACAATTCAAATGAAATCCTAATAAGCTCACAAATTTTAACACTTCAAACAACCTAAAGATTGGATCAATCACTTTCACACTTATGACAAATGACTCTTTGTTTGTGAAATTATTCTGATTTACTCAGAGACACAGATCAATCAATTTTCAGAATTCATATACTAAATGATTTGTAGTAACTAAACGATTAGGGTTCTAAATGCATTGACACCAGGGTTAGTAAGGGGGAACAACTACAACAAAACTGGGAAGCCAATTGAAAGGAAAGAGGGATTCGAGGGTTTAGATGTCGGCCTCTAATGTGACTCTCATCGGAAGCTTACTCCTTAATAGGGTCGTCGTCAGGTATGTGTTCTTCGAGTCTCACAACCCTATTAGTTCATCAAAGGGGGTAATCAGGTCGGTCGTTAAATCCCACCCTAGAACACTATGAACGGAGGTCTACAAGGAACTTTCGAAATTAAGAGGGTTAAGAACGAAGGTCAAAAATGGTAAAGGCATAATTAATTGGAGACCACGTGGAATTTCTATTTTTTTTAAAACCATTTCGAAAACCTACTGCATCCGCTGTGCTTACCAAAATCGTAGCCACACATTTTCGCCTATTATATCTAATGGTCCATATTTACTTGTGCACAGTGCAACATATGCTCTACTTGTGCACGCTAGACTCCACCTTGCTGCTATATACGGCTATTTATAATCTAGGGACATAAGTCCAAAACTAATTTGCGTCAAGAACACGGTTGTGTTACTTAAGCTGCACAATCGTGCGCACTCGCACGACCATGTTGAAAAACAAAAAGACAGTTAAGTGTATAAAGGGACATATATATATTTCTCACGTATATCCTTTTTAGAAAACCATTTTGTTTGAGACATTGTATAAACATGCTAGCTATGCGCATATGTACTAACGGTTTACACGGGTGTGCACATGTATAAACATTAAATTTTGCTCAAACATATCTACAAAACCTTAAAAATCATCCCTCTAATCTAGCTTAAAGCCTTTTTGCTAAAATTTACTTGAAAAATTTACTCCTTGTAATTAATATAATTCAACTCCGAAGTCCAATTCATTAATTCTACAACAAAATTAAATTAATGAAAATTAAGAGCAAATATTAATAAATAAAATTAGAATACTCTTAATTTCCTGCAAGTAAACAAACAAAATGAAAATTTATCAAGGTTGAAATTCTAATAATAGTTACAAAACAAAGTTAAATTGAATTTTTTAATATCTTCAATATTACATGCTTTCTACTTGCTATCGTGATGCCTTCTAACACAGGGCAGCCCCAAATATATATAGACCAAAAGTGATTTTTAAAATAAGATCTTTTTAAATTAATTAAAATAATTTGTTAAAATTACCTTAATTTTATTTAAAGTTTATCTTTAAACTTTAGGGGTATAAAATTATTTATTAAAGAGTTTAATGACTATGTACTGCCAGTGTAGAAATTTTTACACTGTCAACCATTTAAAAAATATTGTTGGTATGACTTTTGAGGTGGTTATTACAAAAGTCAACCAACTTACCATACATGATGGTTTGTGATTAGATGACAGTGTAAAATTACTTTACATTGATAATGTATAGCCTATTTTCTATTTATTAAATTATTAAATGAATTTTACATAATAATTTTTTAATTGATGATAAACTAATCTTTTAATTTTGTGTTAAGATGTTGCTAAAATTATATGACATTTTAACAATTTTAATTTTGAAAAAATTATTTTTATTGAAGCAACAATTTCAATTTGGAATTGTTGACATTATTGTATAAATAATATATACTTAGAAGAGAATCAAGTAGTTTTATGTAATTAAGTATATCAATTAGTGTATTCATTGTTTTTTCCCAAGCAAAGGGAAAATATTAAGAGAGCCTACATTTGAAGCACAAGATGTGTCACGAGGTAGGCATAAGCAAAGGTACATTGGCAAAAATTGCTGCCCACAGAGACTTAAGAAATCAACTATAACGTAATGTCTAGGCAGCCCCCCTCCCTTCGTGCACCAAAGTGCACGCAATTAAATCCCTTACATGTATATAACCAAGTAGTAGCTCCCCAAATTAAATAATGCATAGAAAAGAAAGCCTACCTTTGCGCACAACCACTAGTATTGCTTTGTTGCTACACAAGATACTAGTAGATGTGCACTAGCAAAGGTGTTTTACATGTTTGATGCAACTAGTAGTCAAATGTATTACTGGAATGTGCCTATGGCAGTAATTTGTTGCACGAGTTCCATCCTTTCCCATTATAGTAGTGTCCAACACAACGTGTTTTGCATCACAGTGATCAAGTGGTTCCACCTGCTAATGTATCACACTTATAAAACATGAGTTGCTAAGATGAGGGGTGTGCTTCCATCCCAATGCCTCCCCCTTCTGTTACCCTAAGCATAAATCTTTTGCCAGAGATGCTAGCACCCCATAATATTGAAATAGCAGCGGTGGCCTACTACCAACCGTAATCCTGCAACATCACAGCCATGGAATTTGACCCAGCCAATTAAAAAAGAAAACTAGTTATCCTAAGTTGAGGGACAAGGTTATATAACAATTGCACCTAAATAGGCCAGTGGGTTACCAATCCAATAAGACAAAGAATAAGTAAATCCTTTCTTCCTTGATTTCAACCAACTCCAAGCTAAAATTCTAGCAGTTTCTAGGACCTATTAGCATTGTTGTGGCCTTGAACACCACGCTATTTCTAGCATTCGAAATAGCCCATACAATTGCAAACTAGACCATCTGCCCCACCTCTGACTCGATGCCTAACCTTCCAAACAACCTCAGGAATTGCTGAAAATGCCCCCATGTCTCATTTTGTAGTGCTGAATAGACACCTAGCTACCTCATACTACCCCACCACACCTGTGATAACCCCTTATAGCCATAAAAAAGATAAGTCACAGATTCCCTTTCCTACCAACACCCATCACATAATCCTTCCTCACCTAAAAGGATTCCCCTCTGTACTAAATTATCCTTCGTAGGAATCCTGTTTGCAATGCTCTCCCTGCAAACATGACCACCTTTGAGGGAACTAATTTGTTCCACACCTTCCTCCATCCCACACCAGTACTAATCATTCCTCGCACCAAAAGAGTCTTATAGGCCGACTGAACCGTATAAGTCCCCCCTGGATCATTCTTCTATCTCCACCTATCCACCTTCCCCTCTAGCAAATGAATCTGCCCCACCACCCCCTTAAGTCTTTCGAAAAGTTCCTTCTCCCATTGAAAGAAATCCCTTCTCCACACCCAGTCCCAGACCTAGTTCCCTGCCACCCATTCCCCTAAATTAGTGTATCCTTTTTCACTTATGTGTGTTGGTATTTTAATTAATAAATTTAACATCATCAAGCTTTCACAATTTAGATGTGTCAAATTTATTGGACAAACAAGATGCCACATCTCAACTAATCTATTATGTTTTGTGAAATAGAAATCACTAAGTTGTCACAATAGGAATCCCTAATTCACTAAATCTTGTGGCAATCAAATAAGAAGTGTTTCTAAAGTGGTCATCATTAACGACTTACTTATTTAGTGTTTGATTTTAATTTATTAACGCACTCTCCACTTATTCTCATTTTGACGACAAACAAAATTAGAATAAATAAAATAAAACTTTAGGAAAGATATGAGAAAATGCTAATTTTATTTTTTATGCTTGAATGGGCTTTTGAGAATTAATCTAGGTATAAAATCTTATAAGACGAAAGAGAATAAAATACTGACACAATAAAGATAAACGCAAGAATAAGAATGCTAATTTTATTTATTTATTTATTTATTACACAAATGTTTTTTTAATTAATTTTATTTTATCAATTATTCATTATTGAACTTGATTAACAGATTATTAAAATCAAGTTGGGCTAACTATACATTTTTTTAAGTAAATTATCAAAGGCCCAATTATTCAAGAGGTAATAAACAACGACAAAAAAAAATAAAAATAAAAATACACTCGAACAGAGCCCTCATTCTCCGTGGCAGCACGAGTTTTGGCCCCAAATAAAGCTCTTAATGGAAATATACAAAGGGCTTTTGGTATTTACACTCTTCCCATTTGCTAAATATATTCTTCTTCTTTTTATTATTATTATAAATACTCTTTATATCAATAATATCTTTTTATAAAAAAAGATATAAACTCTATTCTCTATATCCATCTTTATTATTCTTTAAACCCTTCTCATCTATTTTCTCCCTCTTTTCTTTTTTTATCTATTAATCATATTAAAATTTTACCTTAATCTTATTTCATTGCACTCTCTTATGCAATTTCACCGTACACATAAAAATACTTTAATCAAATTGTTAATACTACACACAAAAAGGTAAGTTGCAATTTTTTTTCTTCCAATTCCAGAAATTACTTTCCGAAATGCAATATAATCATTATTTCGGACCGAAATAATGATTTTATTGCATTCCGAAAAATACTTTCTAAAAAACACAAAGAAGAGAAATAAGAGGAGAGAGTGTGGTAAAACTAAAGGTGGGGAAGTACGATAAAACTTGAGGGAAGGGAATGCAGTAAAACTACAAGTGAGAGGATACGATGAAGCTAGAAAGGGAGTGCAATAAAACCACAAGTGACAGAGTATGGTGAAATCATAGAGAGAAGTGTGGTAAAATGAAACTAAGGAGCAGTATTTAAAAAAGAAGAAAAAATAAAGTTATTTAAATAATTTTATATAAAAAAAATAGAAGAGGGAGTGTATTTAACAAATAAGGGTGGTATAAATAGCAAAATCCTACACAAAGATACCACCAAAATAGACCTCACGCCAATTGGAGCATGAATAAGAGAAACCTAGCCCAACTCTCACTGAACCATTAACCGCATCAACAAGCCAAAATTTTAACAAATAGCCATAATAATGATCTAAATGAACAGTGACCAAACAATGTTTAACTATTTAGCTTTGAGCGTGTGTGTATGTTTGCTGCTGTTTAATTGTAGTGCACTGTTGTAATGCTCTTTCTTTAGCATCCTGTGCTTTGTAAGTGCCATTGAGTATTTTCAATTAATGATCATTTGACTAAAAAATAAAAAATAAAACTATTAAATACTGCTCTACATGATTTTACAACGATTTTTTCAAGAAATTCTTCATATACTTTCAGCCTCAAGATGTAAGTACTGCTTAGTGCAGTTCATTCTTCTAAAGCTCATTTACACAGATCAAAACGTTATTACAAATGCTGCTGCTATGGCCCCAAAGAAAGCAACTTGAATTCCTATCGACAACAAAACATACTAGCTAATTAACATCACAGTCCTCATAAGTGACACTTTGAGCTCCAGCCATGAGTCATCATTCCCTCGTGTTACATAACAGCATCAAAATTACCACCTTACTGTTTAGCCTGCTCACAGAATCAATGGAAACCTGTCAGTTGTGTCCTATATATTTGATAATGTGTCACTATTTGAGTAGTAGTCTAGTAGACGGTTTTAATAATAGAATATCACAGACAAAGAACTCTATAAACAATCAGCCATCAAATAATGGAATGACCCGTATACTTTGCAAACCATTAGTTGTTGTTTTTGTTGTTCACGGATACAATTTAAAATTTTCTTTGGAAAGTTCAAGATAGAAAAACACTATGCAACAACTTGTGAGTTTTCTTTGGGTCTGGAAATATGTAATAATGCCTAATTTATCTGGAGAGGTACATTCAACAAATTGACATTTTAATTGGGGGCCGTTACACACCCTAATATGACTTATTTGACTTTGTTTGCACAGATTAAATGATTCTAATGTAGCACTTTTAAAGAATGGTGTTAGTTTCCCTCTGTAGAGAGATATGGAGTTTCTATTGTCCTTCTTTTCATTTCACTTGATATAAATATAGATAGCTAAAGCAAACAAAAAACAATCATGTCAATACACAAAGCGTGTTGGCCCTTAGGATTCCCAGAATATTTTAAAACAAACTCAATTTAGAAGGAGACGAGAATGCACCTGTGAATATAGGAAGGTGCCAAGAATTGCAATGGCAGCACCAAGAGCATTGATGGGCTGAACAGGCGTGTGAAAGATAAGGATCGAAGAGACAATGACCGAAATCCTCTTCATTGTGTTCCCAATGCTAAATGTTAAGGGAGAAATCTGATCAAGAGACATGTAAGAGACTTGATTGTACAAGTGGTAGAAGACACTCTGGGCAGCTACCCACCTGCAAACATCAAAATCCATTAGTTAAAAACATTTGGTGAAGAGAATCCATTAAGTTAATTTGACCAGCAACATGAAATAAAAAGCAGAACAATAAGAAATCTTGTTGAACTAATTCAAAAACTAGCAGTAAAAAATTACAAATACAACACCTTCAATTAAAGACTGTTGCGCATTGTGCTTACCATACAAAATTGGGACCAATCTGAGACACAGCTGTTTGCCAGCCTGCAGCCCAAACCTTGGGGCCCTCCACAGCAATGGCAAAGGGTGTGAGAATCAATAGAGACATCATGGAAAGACAAGCATAGTAGTTCATTCCACTAACAGACATCCCCTTCATCCCCTTCTTTGAGAATATATTCCGGAAGACAAATGCCAAATTGGATATCATAGCCCCCATAAAGCCTGAAACATCAAATGCTCTTTCTATTCAGAGTATTGAACTACCAAAAATATTTATACACGAATTATACAAATTCTACATCCTATTAAAACTGTCTACTGCATGAGAAAATCACAACCTTTGTTTTTCAGTAAATAGTCTTACCAATCATATTGAAATTGAGCTCAGTCACAGCAGCTAGTGCGCAACCACCAATAATTGGCACTAGCGACAGATAAACCGGCATTGGGAATGCTTCTCCAAGTAAGAACCTTGACACCAGGACACTGAAAGCTGGCTCTCCACTCTTGATGATGTGAGTGAATGAAACAGCAACTTTGGACATGCTCACAGTTGCAGCAACATGCCCAATTGTGTGTGCCACCGCAACCTGCGCACCCAAATTTGAAATTTCTTGAGTCGTTACTAGTAAATCAACTTTTCCTTACTTCAAACTCACTCACACCATTTGACCACCATGAATGCATTACTAAATTGAATTTCATCAAGTGACTTTCCTATGTCTATTTTTTGAATGAACCTTTCCAAATTTGATGTATCATGATGAAGGTTTCAAAAAACAGTCTATGACCGCAATATCAAGGAGAAATTATTGTATGGTCTGAGACTACCACATGTCCATAGTTTTGGTCAATCTCCACATGACACGTAGCCAAGTTTTTTCATAAATTAAAAAAGTCAGCTACATGTCACATAAAGATTGATTGAGACCATGAACATGTTGTAGTCCTAAACTATACAATAATTTCTCAACATCAAAGTTTTGAGGGTCTTTGCAGTCGTGATAGGTAAAAAAAGAGCCACATAGAAATATCTGTAGTCACATCAACTGTATTTGTCTGCAACTTTCCACAATATTAAGGATCGTGATGAAACTACAACTGTGACTGCAATTTAAAACCTTGATTCGTGATGCTAGATTGAAAAACGATAAAAATGAAAAAAGAAAAGGTTTTCTTACCGGAAACAAGGCCTTCCAGAAGTCCAAGTCAACTTTTGGGACCTCAGCAACCTTGGTGGCCCAGGAGATTAACATCATGAGGGAACCAGCCGCAAGGGACAAAGTGGAGGTGAGCCAGGGGTAAGGAAAAGCATTCAAAACCTTCTTGTTGTAAATGTTGAAGACCACATTCAAAGCCCACCAGATGGCAAAATACACCCCAATCTTGACCCTCTGAGCTGCCTCTTCACCCGGCAGCTCAATGTTGATCTCCAGTGGCCGTGACCTGTCAGCTTCATAGGCCTGGCACTCCCTCACCCTCCTTCTCACCAATGCCAAGTTCTCAGTGGATGAAAGGTACAGGGGCTTCCGAGAACACAACTCAGAAGGACCCGTGTTTTGTTCAACGTTCTGAATGGTGGGTAATGTGAGAAGTTGAGGCCTTGGAACGGGAAACTTTCTGCTTGAGAAAGCAGAACAGGTGAGAGATGAGGCTGTGTACTTCATTGAAGAGATCATGGTGGCTGCTTGGCTTAACTGAATGTGTAACAAAATGGAACCGAATTTGTGAGAGACAAGAGAGATGGGGTACTATAAAGATGTGCTGGTGTTACTGTTATGTACTTAGTAAGTAAGTGATGGGTTGGCTTGAAACTTGGGATATCAGAGTTCACAATGGGGAAGAGATTAATGATTGTTGCGAGGAAGAGAGAGGAGGGTTGGTGGGAAAATGGTAGAGTTGGAAACGGTTTTTCCTAGGTGAGGAGGTGCCAGACTTGACATATATATAGGACAGAGATGACAAAGAGGTGTAAAATGGCCAGCCTGGCGGGCCAAGCGTCAAAACCGGGCTGGTCTGGTCTGGTCTGGCTCGAATTTTTAATGGGTCAAGTTTTTTTGGGCTTAGCCTGGCCTGATAGGCCTATTGGACTGGGCCAAAATGGTCAATGACTCTTTTTTTCTTAATTTTTATGTATTTTACAAAGAAAATAAAAAAATATAACATTGGGCCAAATACGATATCTTTCGAGCCAAATTTTTCTAGGTTCGGCCTGGCATCAGGTTGGGTTATTTTGACCCGATTTTTATTAGGCAAAAATTTTTATGACCTAGAGCTTAGATGACCTGCTTTGTAACAACTAACCGCCTAGATTTTAACTCAAAAAAAAATCTTATAAGCAAATTTTCCTTTTTTATTACAAGATTTTTGTGATGAGTTTAGTTTCTATACATTTTTAGTGGACAAGTTTTTACAATTATGATAAATATGACTTTTAAGATAATTATACTAAAATTAATAAACTTTTCATATATAACAGTTTGTAATTAAATAATGATATAAAAATTCTTTTACATTGTAAGTGCATGAATTATCTAATTAACAACATATTCACTCAAGTATCTCAAAAATGATGCTTGTCGTAACTCAATAATGATGTTTGCACGGAACACTCTAGGAAAATAGTTGATTTAATTGAACTTTGGCCTCTTAATTTAAATATAGATTTGAGATATGAAATTATCTTAAAATTTTAGAATTAAGAAATTTAGTACAACTTAATAATGTTTGCACGGAACACTGTAGGAAAATAGTTGATTTAATTGAACTTTGGCCTCTTAATTTAAATATAGATTTGAGATATGAAATTATCTTAAAAGTTTAGAATTAAGAAATTTAGTACAACTTAATAAAACTTAAAATGTTTAATAAAATGTAAGATTAAAGTTTGAAGGAGGAATTTTTTATATTTTGGATAAAATTTAATGTTTTGGTTGATAAGTTTTGAGTAGAAGATAATTTTAGTTGACTTAATTTGTAAAACTTTTGAGTAGATAATGAGAATTTGAAGCTTTTAGCTAAAATAAAATCAATGAGGGGATTGATTTTGCTTAATTTTAAAAGGGTTAAATATGTTTTTACTCTCTATAAATATAGTGAATTTTATTTTAGTCATTCAAAAAAGTTGTTATTTTTTATTCTAATATATTTAATTTATTTTGAAAATAATATTTATAATTATTTAGTGATAATGTGATATGTATCCAGATATGTCATTAGTAACCACCCTAACATGGCATGTGATATAATATGCCTAGATGCACATCACGTTATAGCTAACAAAATGTAGCTTGCATAATTTGTAATATAAATTTTAAGCGTAAGGTATAGTGAATAGCTATTTTTGACATATTTTAAAACGTAATGCATAAATATTAACAAAATTTGACAATTTATAATTGAGTTCTTTAAATATATTGATAAAAGTTTAATGGTTATGCACTGTCAGTGTAAAAAGTTTTATACTGTCAACCAATCAAAAATCACAACTAATATGACTTTTAAAGTATTTATTATGAAAATCAATAAACTTACAATAAATGGTGATTTGTGATTATCGCATGACCTGTTTTCTCTATTGATAAAGGTTTGATTTTTAATTATGAGTGTAAAAAGGATTTTAATGAGAAAAGTTATATCTACTTCGATAATTTCTTCGACTTGAAAAAATTAGTCTTCAATTATTAAATGAGAAATGCCTTAATAAATAAAAAAAATAAAAATCGTAGAGTGAAAAAAGAAAAGAAAAAAAAAACGTTTTGAACATATCCTTTGCTGGTCAGTCTTAAGCTAAATCGAATATATCAAAGTAACAAATAAATAAATATTAATTTAGATAATAAGAGGATTGCTGGTCACATTGATATGGAATGATCATAAAACTCTTTGATTACGAGATAAAAAAAATGAAACGAAAACAAAAGAGGCAAAAATACAAACCAAAATAACGTGTTGAGTTTTTCAATTTTGGTATAAGTTTCAAGGAAATTGAATAACATCAAATAGTCCAATATATCAGCATTAATTTTTATTTTTATTTTTTTATAACCACGCCCCTTTTTCTTAGTCAGCAGTATTTTTGAAATGCTAGTCGAACTTTCAACATGGCAGCCCCGGGCAATACAAATTAAATTTGTTCCACCTACGTTCTGTGTAATATCTTATTTTTCCTAATGCATGATTAAGTGTTTTGACAATTAAAAAGTGGAAATTAGATATATAATTTAGGTTATTAAAAGAAATAAATAAATTGTTGCTCTGTATAATTTGTTGTGTGTGATGATGGTATGTAGTAGGAGGTGATGTTTTGGTGTTGGTTGTTTGAAATACCGGTTTGAATTTAGGGAATTTAAGATGTGTGCTTGAGCCAATGTGGATGTGTTGAGAGTGTGATTTTAGGTTTTTGAGGGAAAATAGTTGAGTTAAACCAATTTTGAGGTAAGAATCGTAGTTTGGTGAGATTTGAGCCTTAGTTGACCAAAAGTCCATGAAAGAGTTCCGGAGAGTTCAACTATATAAGGGAAGGGGAGGGGGATTTCCCTCATTCTTTCATTTCCTTTCTCTTTCTTCTCTTCATCTCTCCCAATCTCTTTAGTCATCAAGGGGTTAGCAAGATACCAAGCCTAGATTTCATGTTTTTGTCTAAAGGAGGGTTGATTCTTGGAAGATTTGGCTCAAGACAGAAAACTCTCAAGGAATCCAAATTCAAATTTGAAAGCTTTTGAGGTAAGGGAAGCTTACTATTGCTTGATTTCATGTTTATGGTCATTGATATGTTGATTTAATCCTTTGAAATCGGTTGGTTTTGGTGAATATTTGTGTATATGTGGGTTTTGATAAAATAGGTTTTAAAAAGGGGTTTTTGAAATTTGTGGATGATTTGTGGAAGAAATCATTATGTAATCGGTTAAAAAGGCATTTCAAGTAATTAGACTTGTTTTGTGATGCTTGGGATGGATTGGTTTTGTCAAAATCGACATGGATTATCTTCCCTGGGACTACAAAAATCGCAATTTAGTGCTAGGAGCCAGTTTTGTGTCGCTGGGTGACAGCTGACAAAATGCTGTCAATTAGTGACAGAATTGAAGTTTAGCGACGGAAATTTTGCCTATAGCGACGGAATGCTGTTGCTGGGCGACAAAAAGTGACGCCGGGTGACAAAATGCTAGATTCTCTCTGTGATGTTGGTGCCGGGTGACAATATTGCAAATCTTCTCTGTGATGTTGGCGCCGAGTGACAGTCCAATGGCGCTGGGCGACAAAATCCCTAATTCTCCCTTATTTTTGAAATGCTTGGTGTCAATTTTGTGGTGCTATGCATGGACCATTAAAGTTGAAACTTTAAGAAAAATAAAGATGGGGTTGAATGCTATTGGTTTAATGTTTGGTGTGATAATTTGGAACTTTGGAAAAATGTTTAAACTCCACAAGAAAGACAAATTCATATTGTATACTTGATTATTGAGGGTATTTGTGTTGTTATATAATGAATGGTTATAAGTGATGTTATTGATGGTTTGTGATGTTGTGATTGAGTTGAAGGTTGTGGAGATATGTTGATATATATGTATATGATATAATGATTGTGGTAGTTGAGTTGATAGTTGCGGTGATATGTTGATATAGATATATATGATATAATGATTGTTGTGGTTGAGTTGATGGTTGCGGCGATATGTTGATATATATGTATATATGGTTGTGGTGATATGTTGATACATATATATATGATATGAGAATTGTTGTGGTAGAGTTGATTATTGTGGTGATACATGCATTGGTATGTATATGTTGGCAGCTGAGGTAGTTGACGATGGACCTCATGTCGTGGTGGTTGATACATGCATTGGTATGCATATGTTGGCGGCTAAGGTAGCTGACGATGAACCTCATGCCGTGGTGCGGATTGGTGGCTGAGGTAGTTAACGATGGACCTCATGTCGTGGTGCGAGTGGGCACATAAGTTGTATGGTTGATGGCATGATGTGTTGTGTTGTATTGTATGTAGATCCATTTCTTAATGATTTGGATTTCCATCTTGGTATGTTGATGGTGTGATAATATGAATTTTGTGTGTGTGTGTGTGTGTATATATATATATTATGTTGGTTTTGTTTCGTAAGCTTACCCTTGCCTTGCTTTCTGTTTTGTGTTGTCATGGTTGTTGTTGTTACTGGTGTGGGTATGTGTGTTGCTATGACTGTGATGATCATGTCATTTTGACATAGGAGTAGAGGGAGAGGCTTCAGCAAATCTGGCTTCCCACAGTTGATGGTGGAGGATCCAGTGAGAGTTCGAAGATCTTTTTGGGGTGGATCCTTTGGGAAGATCTTTCTGATGCTTTCTTTTGTATTGGTTGTATAGTTGACTAGCTATAGGAAGTTTTGTTGTTGTATATAACCTTACTTGTATATTATATCATTGGATTTGTATATATTTTATAGTTATGAATGGTGATATAATCATGTTTATGTTAATGACTAAACATATGATTAATGGATAAGGAATGTGTGTAGTACTGTAGCGACAAAAGGTCATTACATTCTGGACCAGCATCCAATCTACCATTCTTTGCCCTTCATGGGCACACTTGCTAACTTTTATAGGGTAGAACATTGGCATTACTTAACCTCTTTGAGGACTAAGTCATGGAGTTGCCCACAAAGTCAACTTGCATTATGATCGACCTTTTGTTTTCTATACAAAATACCCATAGTTTCATACAAAAAATATAAGTCATTTTTTTCCTGTCCTTGTGGACTAGGAAAGGCTAATTACGATAATGTTATTCATATATATATCTACATTATTTTTCTTACATCACACAAATTTAGTGAATGTTTAGGCGCCTGTTTGAGTAAGTATTTGTAAAACTAATTTTGAATGAAATTGATTTTATAAAATTGATTTTATTTTAAAAGCAATTTAATAATACAACTCAATTTTTTATTCAACGCAAAAAATACTTAAAATTATTTCAAATTAAAATTAATTTTGAACCCATAATTAAGTTTATAATGTGAAACTAAATATGTGAATATCTAACTAAAATCAATATAATTTTATATTATTTAATGTAAATTCAAACACACACTAAATAAATAAGATGTTAAAATGAGATAAAAAAAATTTATTCAATAAATTCTTATTAAATGAGAATTTATTCCTTGGCAGTAAATTTTATTAAAATGAGATGAAAGTTTACTTTGATAAAGTTCATTGTAAAATTTATTAAAATTAAAAACCTATTTATAAGAGGACAGTATTGGTATCTCTTAATTAATTAAATTTTAAAATTATAATTTACCTTTCGAAATTCACATTGAAATTAATTTGATAAAAATAATTATTATTTTGAAAAAATAATCAGAATCAAGTACGCACTAACCCTTCATTTGGAATAAAAGAAAAGAATAAGAGAGAAATAGAATCATGTAGAGAAAAATGCAAATAAAATAAACTTGCGAGGTTACTAATTTTTGAATCTTTCCGAAATGAATAGAGAAGTGCGAGACAAAGAGAGAAAAATTAAGGCACAAATTTTTAAGATTAATAAAAAAATATTTTTAATCTTATACACATGTTATGTAAAATAAATTATTAGGAGCATTTTAGATATTTTTTGCATATACTTATTTTTTTTTATGGGCGTATGCACTAACCGTGTCAATAAGTTGTACATTGTAGACTAATCATAAATTGTTATGTATGATGAATTTGTTGACTTTTATAATAATTATTTTAAAAGTCATACTAAGAATAATTTCTAATTGGTTGACGTTGTAAAATTTTATATTGATTATGCATTGAAATTAAACTCTTTCATTACTTTATTGTTCCTCTTTGTGTTTTACTAATGTAATAATCCGTGCCATGCATGGGTGTTAAATTTATAATTTTTATATTATTATCATTATTTAATATATTTCTTAATTATTTTTTAATTTATAAAAATATTTGTTAGTAAATATGTGTATTAATATATATATATATATATATATATATATATATATAAAATTCAAATAATTTTATATTCACACACAACAATCATTTTAATTTATAAAAATGTGTTTTTTAAAAATATTACCTTTATCAACATATTCTCATTTGTATATAACTTTAGTTTATACATAAATTTAATAAGAGATATTAATATTTGAAAATATTTTAAATTAAATTTTTGTAATTATTAGTTTTTTCTTTAAAAATAAGTTTAATAGGCATCCAGTGTCGGTGTAAAAGTTTTCCATATTTAATTATTGTATATATTAATTTCAATCGCCCAATTAGAATATTTTTCTATGATGATGGATATTTGTTTTGTTATTTTTTATCTTACATCAAAGCTATTCCTTTAAATTAAAGGACACTGATACTTAATTTTAAAGAAATATATAATGTGCCATAGTCTTGACTTTGATTTTTGGAATATTTTGAAGCAATCATTCCTATCTTTATTGTATGATACCAAGTATAAGGTACTACTTATATTGCTATAGATCTTAATTACATTTTATCTGAATTTTTTTTTATAAATATGTATGAATATAGAGTAGATTTATATACATTCATATATATTAATCTTATCTTAATACTTATACGAATTAAAATTATATGTAATTAAATTTTGTAATAATTGATTTATCATTTAAATCAAAGTTTCTATTGGATAACAAAAACAAGAGAGAAAGATAACATTAATCAAATGAAAGACCAATTAACTTTATAAATACTTGAATAAATAGTTAATGTTTAAGTATATGTTTTATTTTTTTTCATATGTATAGAAAATATTTATTATTTATTGTGGATATCATTTTAAAATATTAAACTAATTAAAAGATTTGATAGTATTACGTAATATCTTGTTCAAAACATACTATTCATGATAAACAAATTATTGTTTAATTAAAACATTCTTTTATTATAATCATTGAAAAGATAATAAAATGAAAATTACTTTTAGAGGAAAAAATGAGGATCGTGTATATATATATATATATATATATATATATATATATATATATATATATATATATATATATATGATAATTGTAAAACAAAATTTTTATAATACATAATAAATTATTATCAATATCATTATTATTATATTAGATTATTTAATTTAATTTGATTAAATACACAATTAATTACAATATAATGGATGATTTACATATGATTTATTTGTTTTTTTTTTAATTTTATAGCAAATTACTTTTTTGTATAAGCATTACAATTAATTTGATTGTAATAGTTTTTATATGAATCATATTGATTTTCAACACAAATTTGAATATATTGAGAACAAAATTATAAGTATACATAGTCTACAATTTAATATAATTAATACTATGTAAAAATGTTATTTTTTAATAATATAAAAATGTTATTTATGTTTTACACTGTGAAGAAAAGTGATGTATATCATAATACACTATATAGGTATATGTTGAAATAAATTATTTTTAATTCGATATAATTTTTTGTCCTATATAAGTTAAAATAAATTTAAACTTAATTTAAATTAATAAAATTAATTTAAAAAATTAGATTTTTCATAGCTTATTTGTAATTTTTTTAGTAGAGATAATAAATATTCTTTATTGAAGACAATCTTGCTCAAACTAGATAGCACCACTATGAGTGACAATTATTATAAAAATAACTTATTTGTTATTTTCAATTTATTAATTTTTTTACTTTATTTATATTACATTTATAATTTGAGTGTGATGTTTTGACTATAAAATAATATAATAGAATTTTATTTTATTTTTAAAAAAATATTATTTATTACTTAACATTTATTAATTTTTTGTTGTGAATTAAAATGATAAAAATTAATTAAAAAAATTATTGAATGAAAAAGAATTATTGTGATGATAATAAGTGACATATAGGATTTGATAAATAGAAAAACTCTTTAGATGTTTTCAAATTTTAACAAAAATTGAAATAATAAAGAGATTATCATATAAAAATTATTAATACATTTAGAAATATATATTTCTTTGACATATGATATGTGAAAAATAGAAATATTAGTAATAAAAATGATTTGTTCCAAAAGGTGTATATTTATGTGTGTGTGTGTGTGTGTATATATATAATTCAATTTTGTAATTTAAACTAATGTAATTACCTTTATTTAAAATAATTTTCATTACCCAAATTAAAATACATATTGATTATAATTACCTTTATTAATTTATATTACAATATATATCAGTCGTAATTATCATGATTAACAAAATTATGTATTTAACATAACAAAATAGTATAGTTTAGAAATATTTAATAATTATATTTCATAAAAAATAACTTATATTACAATTACATGTAATTATCTAAATCATATATATCTAACAATTACATTAATTACTTTAATTATATCAATAAAATCTTTCAGCAAATCCATTAATACATTAAATAAAAAACTAAATTATATAGTATATCTGTCATGAATTTTTACATTAAATCAATCAAATTGACATTTTTTTTGTTAATTTATTATTCAAATAAAGGAGATTTCTACTTTCTATTCAAATGTTTATGTTTCTTCAATCAATATTAAATATAATTAAATTTTATGAATCAACTAATTTAATTATAATTATGAGTCAATTACCTAATTGTACAAATTTATTAATTACATTAATTACTTTAATTATGCATTATAAATAATATATCTACCTTAAATTAAAATAATCTTACTATTTTTCTTTTAAAAAATATATATGTCATAATTATGTTAATTTATTCAAATTAGAACATATATCGATTACAATTACCATAATTATTATAATTATTCAAATGGGCAGGGACGTTAATTTTGTGTCCATTTGAAGCAAAAGTCAATTTGTTTCCATAAAATACTGTTTACAACGAAAAGTCAACAGAACATTTTGTTTCATTTCTATTTAAATAAATGAACATTGCATATTTATGTTAAATTAATCATTGAATTTAAATTAATCGTCCATTTTAAAATTTAGTCTATCAAATTGCTATTAAATTATTTCAAATTGACACATGCAATAAATAAACAAATAGTTCAATAGTAAATGGACAATTTAATATGAAAATAATTTAAATGAAAATTTCTTATTTAGGTCAAAATGAAAGGTCCTTTTAAATTAATCAGCTATTTTAATTTTAAAATTATATTAGTCAATTTAATTTCGTAATTTAAAAAATCTAACTACCATTCTTTAAAATAATTTTTATTACCTTAATTAAAATATATACTGATCATAATTACCTTAATTAATTAATATAACAATATAATCACTCATAATTACCATAATTAATAGAATTGTGTATTTTTAACATATAAAAATACTATTCTTTAGCAATATTTAATAATTATATTTCATAAAAATAAATTATATATAACAATTGCATGTAATTATCTAAATTATATATATTTAATAATTACATAATTATTTTGATTGTATCAATAAAAATTTTCAAAAATTTAATAATACATTAAATAAAAAACTTATACATAATACGTGTCATGTGTCTCTCATTTTATTATACATGTCATGAATTTTCACATTTAATCAAATCAAATCAAAAATACATTTTTCTTAATTTATTATTCAAATAAAGGAGATTTCTATTTTTGTATTCAAATGTTTAATTTTCTTCAATTAATATTAAATATAATTAAATATTTATAAATTAGCTGATTTCTAATTACAAGCAATTACCTTAATCATATATATTTATTAATTACTTTAATTATACATTTTAACGTAATATATCTACCTTAATTTAAAATAATCTCACTTTCCTTTTTTAAAAAAAATATGTCACAATTTTCTTAATTAATTTAAATTAGAATAGACACAAGTTGAAAATACCTTAATTATTACAATTATTTAAATGGACAGGGATGTTAATTTCGTTAGATTAGAAGGAATATTAATTTATTCCTATTTAAAATGCTATTTATAAAGAAAAGTCAACAAATTTTTTTGTTCATTTCCATTTAAATAAATGAATATTGCACTTTTTTTTCCGTGAATTGAATATTTATAATTAATTGAATATTGCATATTTAGGTCAAATTAATCGTCCATTGATGTGCTAAAAATATGCTTAAGGGCAAACGTACCCTTATTGCAGTAGTAACAATAGGACATGAGTCCCGATATCGAATCCAAAGGACTAAGTGATGATTACTAGTTTTCAAAGATTCTATATTGTTTAGGTGAAATTAAATGGGTAATAGATTAATTCAATAATAAAAAGTATGCAATAGAGATCGCAAAACAAGTCATGGCAAATGGAGAAAAGTTCAATAGAAAATAGGCTTAGGGCTGTAGTTTCCTTAGTGCTCTTAATTTCTTTCACATCTAATTCTAACTAAATCTCATACTATTCATCAATTACCAATATTTTCCTATGCATTTATTATCAATTGTTGATCATGAATTGCAATAGTCCTTTCTAAGTTAATTTTCGAATTGATCATATGGGATAATAAAACCCTAGGAAGGCATGAAGAACAAAGGGGGATTAATTAATTATTTAATCTAATTAGAAATTAGCAATGAAGGTTGATTATACGACTAAACCCAATTTGATTACCCTACACATCTACCAATTAATTACGACACGATCACTGTTCAATTAATCGATTTGAAACATACAAGGGACGATTAATTCCAAGTAAGAAAATGAAAAAAGTAGAGCAATCTAATTGACTAAATAAGAACAATAATTCAATTAAAATTAAACATTCAGGGGTTCCAAGCACAAAGTACACCATAACCCTAACAAAAAGTTTAGTTACTCATGATAAACAAAGAGATCATAATTCTAGAGAAATACATAAGAAAAAGAGAAGGAGAAATCTTTATGAGAAAAAGGGTTTCCTCTAATCTCTGACTCTCAATATCCAATTTCCTTTGATAATCCTTCTCCAAAAGCCGAATACAAAAGAAAAAGCAAAAAAAGAAGAGACAAAGGTAGAATAAAGATAAGATAAGCTCCTACACTGTGCTTTACTCCTTACTATTTGTAATGCATCTCTAAAAGTTTAGAGAAGGAGGCTTAACCCCGGTCTGTCTTGCACAACCCAGGCCTATTAAGAATTAAAATAAAATTAGAATATGGACCTCGGACCTGCTCGACAAGGTTGGAAACTCGTTGGGCAACTTTTTTTCGAAAACTAGACTCTGTGTTAGCGTCGGGTGACTGCATTGACCACCGAACAACACTCACTACCTGCCGAGCAAGGGTGGGTCCTTGGCGTGACCCACTGGGTGGCCTACACAACCCGTCGGGCGAGTGTGACCTTGGTAGGTCCCAAACGCATTTTTGAGTCTCTTTTTGGCTTGTTTTTGCGCCTGTGGTGGACTCATTTTGTGATCCATACTCTTTGCTTCTTTTACGTACTCTTTGATTAGCACAATACTCATTTATACCTGTGGACTGTATTTCCTTTCTCTGCTCATCTAACTTTCCTTCACAAAATCCAACAAAATTAAGGTAATTTATACAATTTTAAATAAAAGCTTAAAAATGCACATCACATGAAATCTTTCATTAATGGTCTATTTTCTCACAAATTTCTTCTAAGCTAATGTAAAAATTATGTGAACTTGCTCTATAAATCTACATAAAATGTAGATTTATCATCCATTTTAAATTTTTGTCCGTTAAAATGCTATTTAATTATTTCAAATTGGCATCATGTCTAATAAATAAATTAACAGTGTGCTAATAAATGAACAATTTAATATAGATATAATTTAAATGGACATTCTAATTATATAAATTAATATAACAATTACTTGTAATTATTTCAATAATATATATATATATATATACAAATTTAAAATTTTCATTAGCACAGAATCAAATGACCCCAATTAATGACGCAAAATCTAGCTTATTGAGTAAAATCATATGGGAATGACTGCATTTGCTTTAAAGCCTAGTTTAGAATATCATCATCCATTTTCTCATTTCTCTTTTGAATCTGTACATGCGGAAAAAAAAAACTTAGTAAATCAAATTTAAAGAAATAAAGAAACAAAATAATAAAAACTCAAATAAAGAGGAAGTTGATAGCAAGCTGGGACCTTAAGCACTATCTTCGCCTCCATTCTTAATATCATTATCCTGACCGTCCATTCTAAACTATATACTAAGCAAAAACAACATAAGTAAACAAATGAAAGGGGAACAATAAAACATAAAGGTGACGAAAAAATAGAAGCTTGTCAAATGGAAAAAAAAAATACAAAAACAGAAAAGAAAATGAGAAAATACCTAACGTATATGCATATCAATTTGACAATATATTTTATTACCTTAACAAAGACATGGAGAAGACAAAGACAATAGAAGGAATCAACGTAATAAGGGTGATTATTTAGAACATGTAACAAAAAAATAATGTCATTGAAGAAATGCCTACCTCTTTTGAATATGCATCTCTTTCTCATTTCTTGGTCGTCTTTTATTTTTTAACTCTATTTGAATTTCAAAATAGAAACATTAGGGTACTAATAATTCTCGTGATTGTGTATATGGGTGATTGTGAAATATTATGCTCAATCAGAATATACAATAAAAATTAATTCCTTAATTTTGTGTGTCATAATTGTCCATAAATTATTTTATGTGTAAATAATTATGTGTCATTTTTGTTCATAAATTGATTTGTGTGTAAATGAATGTGAGATCAACATGTAAGCAAAAAATAGAAGGAAATGTTCTGGTGTCGCCAAGTGGAATAAAATTTTATGTAAAATTACTCTAATGATTGACATGTAAAACTTTTCTATTTAAAAATATTTTACTTTATATATATATATATATATTATAGATTATAGATTCCATCAAATTCTGAGAGAAATTTACATAATTTTCGATACAACAATTTTTTATATTAATTAACAGTTACAAACAGCCTCCGTTGATATATGTTTTTTTCATTTTGGCTTGGTCCTTATGTTGGACCCTACATAAAAGTGGTCTCTCCCTTCATGATTAGAACTAGTACAACAATAATTCTGCTCAGCCTGTAGCCCCCGCCCATTCTGAACCGCTAATTCCATTGCAACTGCTTCACGACCTTGAAATATATGCCCAAAACGACAACCCTCAAGAGTCCATCGATTGAGGGCTGAGAAGAAAATTCTTAAAAATCTTCACGAGAAAGACAGACACCACCTGGTGGTGTTTGATCACATGACATGCAACTTGCCACATGTTTAGCACATGATGACGCTGATTACCAATGTTATGCTCACTGCAAATAATTCTCGTGCTATAATTCCGTTTGATTTTTTGGGGTGTGCATGCGATGGTAGGTATTTTTGGGGGATTTTTCAAGTCATTATTGACGGCTGGTAGAAGGCTAGACTAGTATTAATTGGAGTGCATACATATATATATGGGTTCGGTCCTGTCCAATGTGATGTGAATGAAAGAACAGGTTGGTTTGTTTTATATGGAGAGGTGTGTGTCTATATTCTAATAATAGCTCTTGTATTTTGGAAGTAAGCTGGAAGGGCAATTTGAGTTTGTTTTGCGAATTGAATTCTGACCGTTCAGAAGCACCGGGAGGCCTTCCCTTTCTGGTTGGGGTCCTCCACGGGGTCATGGAATGGAATCAGTGTGGTCCTGTCTATCGACAATTTAGAAAAGTAGTATCTTCTTATAATATGTACTATGCACGGATTTGTTTAAATTATATATTTTTTATATTTATATTTATTAATGTTTTAAAAATATACGTACATCAATATTTTTTTTATTTTTTAATTAAAATATTTAATAACAAATTAAATATAATTACATTAAAATTGAGGAAGATGACTAATTATATTTTTAATTGAGCAAATATTGTCTTCAAAAATATTAAGCTTATTAAAATTTATTATGATTTGTTCTTTCTTCAAGTAATAAAAGCGCTACAATATTTATATGAAATGCATAAATTCAAAATGAATATAAGCATAATAAAATATGAATATATAAGTATTTAAATTTGAGTCTTCATTTTTGTTATTGTGGATATTATGTTAACACGTACTTGATTTTTGTGTGTTTATAATTAATAATTTTAAATGTATTTATTATAAAAATTAAAATTGATTTAAATTTATCAAAATAGTATGATTTTTTATTAAATATGTATAGTTGTTAATTATTTTAAAATGGTTTTTTAATTATTTAAGCTATTAATCTTAATTATGTAATATTGTTAAAATTTTGAGTTGGTTAACCTAAACACAACATAAACTGAACACTCTCGATTAGTGTAATATTGTTGTTGTTGTTATTATTATTATTATCGATGTTGATATTATTATTATTGTTGTTGTTATTTAATTTTAATTTCATTACTTACTACTTTTTCAAGTTATTTATCAATAAGAATTATTATATATTTTAGACTTTATATCTTATAATTTAAATGTTATAAGAAACATTTATCTATAAAAATTATTATTTATGTGTGTTACTAATTTTTAAAATATATTATTTTTCATATATTTTTTTTTCTCATTCTGAGTAAATTTAGAAAGACAATGCTATTCATAATAATAATTACACTATTATTGTATACTCTACAACTGTTTATATTTATGATATATAATATGTATTTATTATTGTTTAAGGTTTGAATTTATAAAAATAAAAATCATAATGTCTTATAATTGACCAGTATAAAAAAACTCCATTATTATTATTATTATTATTATTATTATTATTTGTATATTAATTATACATTAAATTTAACCAGTGTTATAAATTAGGTACTATTTAATTAATTAATGTAATGTACTATTTAACATAATTTACCTAAAAAATAAATGCAATGTTTTTGCATTAATTTAATAGTCATTTTCAAAATATTATATATAGGTGAGGAAAAAATTATGAAATACAATTAAGTAAACTTGCTACTACTTTTACTATTTGTTGTTGTTGTTGTTGTTATTATTTTTATTAAGGTTTAAATTTATAAGAATAAAAAATTATAATGTTAAAATTGACCCTTACAAATTTGAAAGGGTCTATTTATGATTATTGTTATTATTATTAACTTTTAATTATCAAAATTGTTTAATTGTTATTATTAATGTAATCAATTTAATTCTTTATTAAAAGTAAACCTTGTAGAGATAGAAAAAATATTAGTCTATAATTAATTTATTTTTTGAAAATAATTTATTATTTTTTATATCATAATTTATTTGGAACAATTAATAAACATCAAAGTATATAATAAACTATATAAATAACATGTATAAACATATAATTAGGCAATTGAATTAAGTAGGAAAAATTAAAATAATTAATTAGATAATTTAACTATACGAATTTCATTCAATTGTGTTAAGTGAATTATATAAAAAATATTATAAAGAAGAAATTAATGACTAAGCTGTAAAGTTGTAACAATAATATGCTCTTTTTATGTCTTGTTAAACCAAAAAAAATATTGTAAGCTGAAGAAATAAAGTAAAGTAAGATTATTAATTTTTTGTTGCTCAAAATGAGAAAGACTAAAAATATATACATTATTTATAATATAATAGTAAATGGAAAAATATAAGAACAAATATGAAAAGCATGAACAATAATAATCAAAACATAAATAACGTAACAATAAAATGAGAAAAGAAAAAATAAATAAAAGAAATACACAAAGATGATATATGTAAAAATAACAAAACAAAAAATCAAAAATAAGAGTAAGATGGTGTACCTAATATTGGTTCTCAATTCTCACTTCTCATCCTTCGCCAATTTCATTGAATGATACACTGTAAGAACTTTTTTCTCTTATCTGCACAAAAAGTTTCATTGCTGCACATATTAAGCAAAATTATCTTTCTATCAAACCGTAAGAGCAAAATGAGAGAAAGAAAGTGCAAAGCCAAGAAAAGAAAGATAAACAAATGAAAAGATAAAGAATGAAAAAATATACCTACTGGTCTACCGTAAACCTCAGTGGAAGAATATATAAGAAAGAAAGACACGATAATGATTTAAGCATTTTTTCAGTTTTACGAAACTGAATCAAAGGATTAATTAGACATAAAATAGTACATTGTACTTTACAAAAAAATTAATTATCCACTAAAAGAGAAATGATGACCTTTTAGTTTATTTTTAGCTTTAATTTTTAAAACTCACTCACTAAAAATAATTTTTTATAATTTTAATTTAATACAAAGTTTGGAAGACTAATATAACTATATTAAATGAAAAAATTTGAAATGGCTTATATACCTCTACTTTAGGCAAGAAAAATTGCTTTAACAACCTTTCTTTTATATATATAAAGAAAAATATTATACTAATACTTATGCTGAAATTTATTTTATTTTTTAATCAACTGCTTTAAAACATGTTTTATGGATAATAATAATTAAATTTAAAGATTTAATACACACATAGTTAAATTTAAAATAATTTATTTTAAATAATAATTATGGATAAAAATTAAGAAATAAATTATCATATATCAGTCTATTTTATCTCCAGTTTGGTTATTTTATAATATTTTACGAACAATAATAATTAAAAAATATTTTTTTAGATATTTAATTAAATTTAAAACAATTCATAATAATTTATTTAAAATAATAATTAAGGATAAAAATTAAGAGACAAATTATTTTATATATTTATCTATATATATATATATATATATATATATATATATACATACATGTATATATATTTACGTTATTCTCTTCTAAACAATACTTTATAAACTAATTTCTTAAATAATAATATATATAAGAAATTTTAAAGTATATATATCTATATTAAATTTAGGAATAAATACTTTTAATTTAATAATTATTTTTTAAATATATAAATAAAGCATTAAATATCATATTAATGGTCAGGTTTAATTCTATTTAACTATATAGATTGGTTACTTTATAATATATTTTATGAACAATAATAATTAAAAAATAACTTTTTGAATATTTAGTTACATTTGAAATGCTTCAAAATAATTTATTTAAAATAATATTTAAAGATAGAATCTAAAAGATAAATTATTATTATTATTATTATATATAATTTTAATATATATTAACATATTTATAAAATTTAACTACATATTTATAAAATTATTAGTTTTGAAATATATCTAACTTTTATAATATTAAAATATTTAATGTTATTAGTATACTATTTATATATCTAACTTTTTTTTTTATCATCTTTTGGTTTTGTTTTAAATTTAACGACATATTTATAAAATCATTAAGTTTGAAAAATATATAACCTTTTTTTAATAATATAATATTTAATGTTATTATTATAGTATTTATATATTTAACTTTTATCCATAGAATCTTTATTTTTAATTATTATTGTTTGAAAAATAAATTTTAAAGTAACTAAATTAAAAATAAAATAGACTTATGTATATACATAATAATTTATTTTTTAATTTATATCCTTAATTATTAATTAAAATAAAATATTATGAATCATTTTAAAGTTAACTACGTATTTATAAAATCATTATTTTTAAAATATATCTAACTTTTTATAATATTTTAGTATTTAATGTTATTATTGTGTTTTAAGAAAAAATATTAATATTATAGTATTTATATATCTAACTTTTTTATTGTCTTTTAGTTTTGAAATATATATTGTTAACTTAAAACTATCAAAATTGTATAATAAAATAATAAATAGTATTAATGGGAGCAATTAAATTCTTTATTAAACACATTTATGTCTGTTAAATTTGACTTAGATCCAACGGCTATTATCATATTCAAGCTTCAATCCATAGTTAAGATTTGTTCAAGTCTCCTTTACATATATATATATATATATATATATATATATATATATATATATTATTTTTATCCGAGTTCTTGATATTTTATAAAAAATATACATTTAATACTTAAAAACATTCAATGCTTTTTAATATATAAAAGGATTTGTACAAGGAGGTCATGAGAGAATTTTTAAAATTATGCATTTGTAAATAAACACGATTGAATCGTTTCAAAACTTAAATCATAGAAACTCTTAAAAGGACAGATTAATTAAAAATATTTAATATGTCTTATTAAATCCTTTTAATTATTTTAAATATATAAATATTAAATATTTTTATATTTTTAATGTAATAATTATCATTTTTAATCAATACTTAATGATATTAATTATCATCTGCCAAGATTTTTAGTCACTGTATGTGTTGTAAAAATTTAAGAAATTATACATACATACATACATATACACATATACATATATACATATATACTATACATACATACATACATACATACATATGTATATATGTATATATACATACATATATATATATATGAACTCGGTCAAGGCATACATATGTATATATATATATGAACTCGGTCAAGGCATTAGGTCAGTCGGTCAGTGGTTGAACCAGTGAGTCAATAGTTAAACCATATGAACCAGTTAATATTATATATATATATATATATATATATATATATATATATATATATATATATATTATAAAATATTTTATATTTATATATTATATAAATAAAAGCACTATTTTTTGTAGCAAGCTTTATTTTGAAAAACAAATGTTTATATGAGGAAAAAGTAATTATCATATATGTAGAATTTAGAGCAGCATGCTCTCTCCTTTATTCCCTTAAGCAGTGTGCAAATTAATTGCATTGCTACTTAGGTAGTGTGCTTGTAGCAATCAAAATGCTTCTTTGAATCTTCGGCGTGCAAATTACTTATGTTGCTCTACTTGGGCAATATTTGTACACACGCAAGGAAGAGGAAGCTATGCGCATTGAAGACGAGCACACCATTTGAACCTCTATTGCAACCCATTCTTCTTCTTTCTATTCTTTTTTCCTCTTCTATTTCCTCCATCACAACCTATTCTTCTTCTTCTTCTTTATGTATTTCTTTATCTTTCCTGTGTCATGTTTAGCTCAGCACGACCCAATTGCAGCAAGTATGCAATTTCTCATTTCAGTGCTAACAACCCATTCGGTTCGATAAGAATCGACTGAGTCATCGGTTTTAGTAATAACTGACCAAGTCATATCGAGTTGCACTAGTTTGAATGCACAACTGATCCAATAAGAAGCTCGAACCGATCAAGTCATCGATTTTCGGTCGAACCGGTTGGACCGACTAGTCTGAGCCAAGTTTCATAATACACACACACATATAGAGAGAGAAAGTCCTGTGAGAACAATTGCTTATGTGAAAACATGAGAACAACTAATAACAACCCTTAGATCAATATTAAAAATAATAGACCGTTGAAATTAAAACATATTAAAAACACATCTTATGAGACCACCAATGTCATTGCCATCGCATCACCACCCTTACCACCATCCCCCCAACCCCACTACCACCACCATCATCATCGTCGCTGTCATTAGCCCAACCACCATCGTGCGCGCGCACGTGTGTGTGTTGGGGGGGATGATTTGTTAAAATTTACTTCTTTAATTTCCTTATTAATAATTATTACTCTTCTCCCTTCTTAAACATTGATAAGAAAATTAATGGAGCAAAGTGTGGGGATGAGAGTGGGTAGGATCTAGGTAGGATACTATAGTATTTGTACCCACATCCACATTTGAAAAAAAATACCCGTACCCGGTCCTATATTTACGTGGTTAGCGATTTCAATCCCTATCCCCATACTTGTTGGGTACCTATATATCTATATCAGCACCCGCTACCCACACTTTATTAAGTGTAAAATCAATAAATTAATAAAAAATATTACTTAACAAAATTGGTATAGCTGAATTGAAAAATTATTCTGAAATCATCCAAACACAATCATACAAATAACACCAAGAACATAATCATTTAGCATAATCATTCTTAAATGTAATGTTCTAATTCTTAAAATTGATTAAATCAAACAATAAACTTCAAGAACAACTATATAATATAAAATATAAAATCATATATAAATTACATATAAATTGATTGCACTTAAACTAAATTTTGTTTTATGAATTGTTTTCCACTGCACAATTAAGTTTATGAATTGATATTAGACTTACTATATTTAAGAAATTTCACTTTAACAATAGACTATCTTTAAAGTGTAGCACTAACAAGATATAGAATAAATAGAAACAATGATAGACCATGCATAACAGTTCGGGTTGCATCATAATGCAGCTTAAATATCTAACTTAAAGTGAAATGAGAATAAATTTAATTGCCTATCACAATAAGTACAATTTGGTGAGTCAAAGATAGCTTAATTAGATTAACATAAGCTTAGGAATGTCAAATATGAAGCTTGCAAATTATGCAAAAAAGTTGTGTAATTTAAAAGTAAACAACTTACAATTTTCTCTAAAATGTATAGGAATAAATAACTAAACTAAAACTACATTTTAATAATTAAATTAATAATATATATTTACATATGTGAGATATTTTAATTATATATATTTGGGGAGGGGGAGGGGGGGGGGGGGGGGGGGGATAGGTATTATAATACCTATAACCGCACCCATTCTCAATACTGTTTGTGGGTAAATACCTGACCTTGATTTCATTCCCATTAAGCGGGTATTTACCTTGTCTATTGTGGGTGTTTTTTGTGAGTATTTATAGAGTATGGGTAGAATTGTCATCTTTAGTAAAGTGTAATAAATCTATTATTAACTATGCATGTGTATATAATATAAACTATTAAAAATCTTATTAATAATTATAAATTCATGAATAATTCACTTTTAGATAAAAAAAAAGTAAGTATGCGAAAAATAAAAAGGTCAACAAAATAAGTAGTTTTAACTATTAATTATAAAATCAAGAAAGTAAATTTTAATAAAGCCATATATATGCATGTGTATAGAATATTGCTAGTTAATTGTTTTATTAATAATTGATATTTTTACTTTTCAATTACTCACTTTAGTATAGTACAAAATTTAAATGAATTGATTTTATAACTAGCCTCACTTTTAAACAAACATGTTATACGCAAGGGTATTTAAAATCTTGTTCCATTAATTTGGTTTGATATAAAATTAATGAGAAAATAGGTTATGTACTCATAGTGTAAAACAATTTTACATTGTCATTTGATTACAAGCCACCATATATGATAAGTTTATTAATTTTTACAATAACTATCTTAAAAGTCATAACAATAATTGTTAAGACAAAGGGCAAATCTATGACCCTTATTTTATTTTGATAATAACAAATAGTCTTATGCTTAATCGTTTGATTACACGTTTTCAAACAGTCTTATGGTTAATCGTTTGATCACACATTTTCACATATTTTTGCTATCATCTTATTACGCGAACTATGTATGCATTTTAACTTCCCAAGATGATATGTGTGTGTGTGTGTGTGTGCTAAACTTGTCTTTTTATAGCTATGGTATTCGAGAACCTTTTTGTTTCTTTTGAAAAGCACACGCTCTCTCAAAAAAAGAAGACATCTACGTACCTATCCTCGATAAGAGTCAACTTTACGCTTAAAAGTAGAAATTTGAGTACACATGTTAGTACAGAAAGCAAATATGCACACTGTAACAAGATTGAGTACGAGAAAGGCTAGAAAAGCAGTCTGCTTTATCTTTATTAGAGTAATTGGTTGGTGAAAGGCATTAAATGTTGCATTTAATGCTCCAACGACTCTTTTATGCTTTTACAATGTCAGACGAAGGACGTCTCTAATGACACTCACAACGGATACTTTTGGAAGAATCCTATAAATAGAAGACAAGACCTTAGTCACGATGTGGAACTTGCGATATATATCTCTCTCTCTCAATCTGTAATCTTTGAATACATTGCTTGTAAACGTTTCCCTGAGATTTATTGTATATTCGTCTGATAAGATGCTAGCTTAAGCACAATCAACCATTTCCTTAAGAAATTGGTAGAAGCCTGTAGAGGCTTTGATTCAAACAATACTTAGGTTTTTGGTTGGAGAGACAAGTTAAAGACTACTTGGGTTGAGCTTGAAGAGGCTTGGTTAAAAGAATACTTGTAACTTGTTTAAGTTAATGGGATTTGGTAATTTGTCAAGAACTGGACGCAATCTCTAAGGGAGACGAACTAGTATAAACTCTTTGTGTTTCTCTGGCTTGCATTTTTCTTTCATCTTTATTTAAACATCTTTTAAAAATCTTTCGTTTAACCCTTCAGACGAAACATTCTTAAAAGGTTTTTGCGAAAATTTGGTATAACACAATTTAATCCCCTTCTTGCATTATTTCTGTGTTTTACAATAGTGTTTTTTGATTGGTTGAAAGTGTAAAAGTTTTTTTTACAGTAATTATACATAACCATTAAACTCAAAATTAATTTGGACAAATTTAAGTTTTAAAAATTAGACCCGATATATTTTAGAAAAAAATATGAGTTATACCACATATTGTCTTAATTCGACCAAGTGTCTCATATTTTTTTAAGAAAAAAACTTATACTTTCTTAAATAATTATGTATTACTAATATAATTTATTAATTCAATACATAACATTTTTGTAGAATATAATATTATATTTATATTGATATTATATTAAAATATATTTTATAAAATATAATTTAATCTTAGTTTCATGTAGTTTTTTAATTGTAAGATTTAGTTATATATAATATTGAAATTTATATATTATGTCAACAAATTAACTTAAGTTAATTATATTTTATATATTGTCAGATATTGATAATTTATAAATTATCATATCTTAGTTAGACTGAAATTTAAGTCTAAACAAATATTTCTATTAAATTTTTGGATCAAAAAATGTCAAGTTAAATCAATCCCAAGCATTTGTATGAATGGCCATAGAGTTTAAAATTATTTCCTAGGTCATATAAAAGTGATTAAATTTATTTTTATTTCACACAAATCTAAAAAATATATTTGTTATCAATTAATAGTTATATAATATACATGTAGATATATTTATGTCAACAACTATTTTTAAACAAAATGTGTTGTGACGTATATAAGTAAATGTTATTTATAAATAATGATAAACAATATATTTTTATTTTTTCAATTTATAAAATTAAAATTAAGAAAATAATTTAAAATTTAAAATTTAAATAAAACCCTTTCTTTATATAAATTAGAATACGAGAGTATTTTTATGAACTATTCTTCAACAAAAACGTTTTTAGGAATTTTTTTTCAATCAAAATATTTTTAGAATATTTTCTTAACATCTTACTATTTTAATTTATCCTTTTCATGTTTATTTCTAAATTAAATTTTAATATTTTTTTGAAAAATATCAATAGCTAAAATAACCTTGTATCATAATAATTATTTATTATAAATCTAAAATATAATTTATATATTGAAAATATTTATTTATTATAAATTTTAATTATATAAAATAAACATTTATTTTATACATTACACAGGCTAAACACTAGTTGAATTATATTTATGAAAATTAAAAACATATTTTAACCTTGTCCCACCATAATGTCGGATCTTAACTCACACCGCTTTCAAATTGAATGGGCCAATTCCAAGTACAACCTGCGGGTCTCAATGTCACGTGACCATCGCTACCAATGCTGAGAAGAATGGCACTTGACTGTCACAAGCGATCTCCTACTTTACCCTGGCATTGCACAAAGTTTTTTCATAATGATGATTTTTTTACTAATTTTTTACAGTTCACTTATTTGAACATTAAATAATAAACATTTTTTTTTATTGTGTTATTGGTGTGAAGTATCTATCGACTTTGTTGATAACTAATTTTTTCTAGAAAACCTAGCTGACTAGTTCCGTTCACAAGACTCGAATCTAAGATATTGTTTAAGGAATTCAAGCCTAATTCCACTCGAACTAATGATATATTGGTTAATAAATGTTGTTTTAATATCTTATATAAATATTTTTATTTTTATCTTTCAATTTTTTTTTCATTTATACATATCTTAAAAGTATATGTATCAAATAAAATATCTTAAAAGTATTCTTAAAATTAAAGAGAATAAGAAAAGTTAGTCACTTAAATGAATTTTAACATGTTTTTGATACGCACTAAGGTATAGCATAGGATAAACACTTAAGTTACATGACAACTTTTTATCTTGTACATTGTTTGGTGGACAATGGACAATACAAGCAAAATATGTAAATTTTACTGTAATACCCTTTTTAATATTAATTATTTTAATATAACTCATATTAATTATATTAATATGATGATGATGGTGGTGACAGCAGGAGTGGTAGCTGCAAGGTCGGTGGGGCTGTTCGGGAGGGGGGGGGGGATGGTGGTGGTGATAGTAGCCCCCCGCTACACACCCCATCAGATAAATATCTGTCTTGTGCCCTATCCATACTCGCTCGGGTATCTGTTAAGCGGATATTGATAGATTTTTTTCAACATCCACAGGTATCCGTGAATATTTACTAAAAATAAAAAATATTTTAAAAACACTTTAACCATAATTTTTAATAATTTTCACATTTAAAAAAAATACTTTAATGGTTAAAAAACCAAAATTATTCAAATATTCTACACAATTACTATACACAATTATACTAAAATTAATCAAATAGTCTAGACAAATGTAGTGTGATGTTATATATTTAAATAAGGTCACTTAAGTAATTTTTCTATAATGGGTACCCGCAGGGTGAGTACCTTGATACCCATCTCCACCCTCGTTTATTAATGGGTATGGATATATCCATTTAAATTATCTGTGGGTATACATTTAACTATCCATCTTCTATCCGTTGTGGATTTTATCTGCAGGTCTGGATATTTTTGCCATCCCTAGTGGTGGTGGTGGTAAAGATAGCAACAACAGTGATGGTGACAATGGTAGTTGTGATGACAACGACGGTGGTGGTGGCAACGATAATGTTAGAGTATTTTTGTCTTTTGGGTGTTTTGTACTTGGGACAAAAAGTTGTCCCATGATTTATTGAGTAACAAAAAATTGTATTTTTCTCTTGTCCATCATCACTTGAGTTGTATTGTATCATGATCCTTTTTCAAATCAAATGTGGAACAATTATTTTTGTGCTGTCTAGCATCGTACTTTTTAACAAATCAAATGGACCTTTAGTGTTTTAAGGAATTAGTCTCTACTAATAGTTAAGAAATACCTGAGTTCATCCCAAAATCAAAGAAAATAAAAAGAAATTATCCTATAAAAAATGCTGATTTTTTATTTAACTTGTCCAACATATTTAAAAATAAGAAGTGATGAAAACAATTATAGTTGAGAATGATTATTAGATCCAAATTTAATGAATATTCATAAAAAATATTCGTAATTCGTAATAGATACTTGTTTACCCATTAAATGAATCAGGGTTTGTATATAATGATTACTCTTAAATTTTTTAGTATAAATGTGGGTATAAGTACTAAAATATTTGATCTTATTCATATTTCATGTCTGTATAATATGTGTAAAACACATAAAAACATAAGAAAAGGAGTTGAGTTGTGTTTAAAAATTTTTTGCAATTTTTTTTCTTTAAAATGCATTTTGGTAAAGAAATGAATGGATTGTCCTAGTGTTAAGAAAAACTTTTTGGAGATTAAAACAATTTTGTAAACAAAAGACGATATTACTAATTTAATTCCATTAGGTTAGAAAGCAATAGACAAGTTAAGGGAAAAAGAAACAATACAGGAGGTTTATATAAGTTTGTCTCACCTAAAACCACGTCTAGTCTTTGACTTCACACCAAGAATTCTACTAATAGACTTATGGGAACAACTATTTTTCACTGCTATAAATATTCCTTTTTTTTTTCAAGCCTCTTTTAGGCTCACACACAAGTATCATTGCTACCTTACTTCTCTAGGTAATTACATAAGTATTCTTTTTTTAGCAAAGACTCTCTAGGCTTTGACCAATTTTACTAAGAAATTCACAAAGGTAAGTTAACAAGGCTATCATCTTAGCAGAATAATATAAACTTTCACCTACTAGTCTTGTAAGATTTCATAAAGTATGATACTTATCTTTTCATTCTTGCACAAATATTGTATGGCAAGTGAGAATATTTTCTTTTCAAAATATGGTACACTACCATTTCTAATCAATTGTCTTATCTATTGCTTGTATCTTTTCGCACACCTTTTAATAAAGTTGATAGAGTTAGGGTTTGTCTTTGATATCTTGAAGGATGAAATTGTTGAAGTTTTCTTAATACATTCTGAAGCTTATATGATAAGCTTATCTTTCTTTATGGATGTACCATCTTTTAGGATGATGCATGTTGAGAATTTGAATAGATGAAATGCATGATAGATGGTCCTGATACGGGTGTTCAAATGAGACCTATATAAGACAAATAGCATAATTTATCAATCTTTTCTTATTAAAATAAACTTATATTTTTTTTTGTTATCATTAAAATTTTAAGGCCTATATATCATCTTTTCATCTAACAATATGTTTATTGCATTTAATAATTAGAATTTAAAAATAAAAATAAATAATTTTTAATTAAGTTAAATAATTTTATTTCAAATGTTTTATAATTAAGAATTGGAATAGTTTTGAATAATTTTCAATTAAGTTATGTATTATACTTTTAATCAATGTTGCTATTGGTTTTTATTGTTAATTTTAGTGTTATAATAGCATTCACGCTTTATTAACTTGCTAAAAAAAATACAATGTAGGAGACTAGATTTATGTTGATTGTAAATGTGAGTAATGAGTGCAAGTCCATATATATTGGTACTCGACGTAGGTTTGACAATGGGTGGAGTTTGAGTAGAGTACCATAAAAGTTGTTCTCATACCCACGTTTGAAAAAAATACTCGTACCCGATCCTATATTTGCGCGGGTAGCAACTTTCATCCTCATTTTCCTACCCATTAAGTACCTATATACTCATACTTATACTTGCACCTGTAACATCCCGGACGCTGATGAGGGCGGAGAGTGATTGCCGGTGCAAAAGAGATGAGGCACGGACAAGGAGCGGCTCCCGGCAGGCTTCCAGCAGGAGGGATACATGAATGAATCGAATACACACCCGAATGAGAGGGATTTAGAGGCTGTGCAGGTATGAGACTGTACAGTTGATAATAACTTAAAAGAATTAATAAGTGTTACCTATACCAACAAGACACATCTACTTTTCGGTAGCCCATCACTTAAGAATTTCATAGTTAAGCGTGCTTGACTTGGAGCAATTTAGGGATGGGTGACCTCTTGGGAAGTTTCCCAGGGAGTGTGTGAATAAGGGCAAAACATGCTGAAAAGTCTTGTGTTGGTTTGTAGGAACAATCGTTGATCCTGAAAGCTACCGGGCATTACAGCACCCACTATCCGCACCTTCCTTAAGTGCAAAGTGGTGACAAAAAATTCTAAGATTTTAGGCAAATTTTATATTCAATATTTAATTTAATAAATTTATCAAAACTCATATTATTTTTTTTTATCAACTTTGAAATTATTAATCAAAGTTTTATAATTAAGTATTTTTAACATTTAACTATAAATATATAAAGACAAATTCATTCAACATATTCTTTAACATAGTTAATATTCAATAAAATTTGAATAATTTTAATTTTAAAAAACTATGTTCAATAATAACAATAATTATAAGTATTATCAATAATATTTTAGATGTAATGTATGTATTTGAAAAAGAATATAATCTTTTTATATAATTTAATATTTTTAGTGGAGTATGAATTATTTTTGAAATTTAATTTATATATAATGTTAATGCAAAACTTTTTTATAGACTTCTAATAGAATTTAATTATCCTATATTCATTAATATGATGTTGCAATAAGGTAAATACCTATTGAATATATATGTAACAATATTTTAGCTAACAATGCATATAAATTAAACTCTTATTTTTGTTTGTACTTCTTACAATATCTTTATTTTTTAAAATAAATTAAGCTCTTTAATATTATAATAATCACTAAGATTTATCTTTTTGATATATTATATATGAGATATTTCATATATATATATATATATATATATATATATATATATATATATATAGGTGCGGGTATAGGGCGGGGTAGGTACTATAGTACTTATACCCGCATCCATCCTTATTAAAATTTGTGAGTAAATACCGAGCTCCATTCCCATTGAATGAGTATTTACCCTACCTATTGTAGGTATTTTTTGTAGGTACCCGTAGGGTCTAGGTAGGATTGCCATTCCTAACTCAACGGATAAGTGTACATGTATTAAATTTGTTATGAATGCATGTATAAATCTTGGTCCTAGTTTTCTTTTAAATACAAATTTAAGAATAGTATTATAATATTCTACTCAAACTATATCTATTGTTGTTCCTAAATGCAATTAAAGGAAATGATTGACATATAATAAACTTGGATTTGATTCATTTAAAGTAAGTGTATACTTTTGATGATGAAGACATAATTATAATTGTTTTTTAAAATACTAATTTTTAAGGACAAGACGATCCAATGTTGCATTTTTGTTTTATAAAAATAAATAAAGTGATTTGATGAATATGAATATTAAATGTTAATGTGTTTACTCTAAGCCTAAAATGATTAAAAATTGATAATCCACCTAACAAAAATATAGTCTTATGATGATCATTGTAAGACTATACAAAATTATAGTCTAAAGACACACTTATCCTATAATAATCTGACAAGTCTGAAGACAAATTCATCATAAAATTATTGAACTTTCATATTTGATATGATAGAGTGAGACAAAACATTAAAGTCAAACTCTAGAACACAATAATCTAAAGCATTGTGTCTGACACAAAAGTAAATATGACAATTTAGTCCTTTAGCATGTCATATATAGTATTGGAAAGTCACACCTACTTTGTTCCCTTGTCAACTTCAGAGGAACAAAAGAAACATTTGTGGTATGAAGATACAAAAACAACATTTAAAATCATTAAATACATAATTAGTGCATTACACATTCGTATATTAAGAATATGGTTAGAAACAAAGCGGGTCAGGGGTGGATTTAACTATCTATATCCTCATTCCTACTAAGGGCAAAGCAGGTTCAAGGATGGGTTTAGAAGAGGCGGGGATGAAAAATTAAAGCATAACCTCATTCCAGTTAGGGTTAGGAAACCCTTGGGAACTCGCCTACCTTTTTTAATTTTTTTTTTAATTTCTAGTATATGTAAACCATAGGTATTCTCCACAGGAAACAATCATACTTGAGCTGGGTAGGATCACTATTGGTAACAAAGCTTTTTCTTTGAGTATTTAACACAGTTGCATACTTAGGATTCGAACTCGAAACCACTGATTAAGCTGGAACAATCCTATGCTAGTTAAACTTTAAATTTAATTTACTTATATAATTTTAAATAAGTCATATATTAAGTTATTAATTACATTTTAATTATATTAGGCTATTAACTACATTTTAATTTGAATAATATATAAAAATTAATAAAAAACATGAATTATAAAAATAAAAATCTAAGAACTAAATTGTATTTTTAATAAATTGTGTAATTTTAATTTTACTATTATTATTTAAATTATTTCATTATTATAATAATTCATTTATACTTTTAATAATTATAAGAAACTATATAGTGTAAAAATATATTCTTAACTTATATATATATGTGTGTGTGTGTTGCAGGCAAGGTTATATATTTTGAAGGCGTGAGTTTCAGGGTGGGGGGTTCACATCCCAAACTTGATCTTGACTTTACTTCTATAGAGTGAAAGAAAGCTCGAATTTGACCCTAGTTGAAGTAGGGGTTTTTTTATGTTAAAGTCGACTCAGGGTCAGATGATTATTTACAGGTTCATATTTAATTATCATGCTTGGTTATGATGAACCACTCTCAAATTGAAGGTCTATAATGTCTCGCTAGAAGGATTAGTATAAATAAAGAGAACGAGCATTCAATATTACTAACTACTTTGAAATAACCCATTAAGGTTGGCTTAGTGGTGGGAGAGTTGGGGTAGTATGTACAAGGTCCTAGGTTCTAACCTTATTGTTGTCATTGTACACAAAAAAAAAAAAAAAAAACTACTTTGAAATTGTATATGTTGCAATCTTAGTTACCCATCTTACATTCTTTTTAAGCGTATTTATTGTATATTCTTTAGTGAAAGACTTCGAACAACTGTCTATTCTTTGCTTGTATAAATTATCAAAGACAATAATTATATTTTCCTTCTATTTTAAAATAGAAAAACATTTAGAGTTTGAATAGGCTTACTTAAAAGAATACACAGGTTTGAGTATCAAGATACTTATGATAAAAATACTTAAGAAGTAAGGATTAGGAATATCCTTATGAGAAATGCTAGCGTCATTCTCTCTAACACTCTCTTTCTAACTCTCTCTCTCTCTCTCTCTCTCCTATTAATTGTAATTTATTGAAAATCACAACTTTTGGTGGATTCCACTACTAAATCAGGAGAGAGACTCATTAAATGAGAGGTGAGACCTATAAAAATTTGTGATTTCAATAAATTTCAACCAATAGTAGAGAGAGTGACGCTAGCATTCCTCGTATCCTTATATCATTCAATTGTCTAAGTGAGAAATTGATTGTGCATTAAGAACTAAATATAGCTATGGTTTGAAGGATGAATTAGTACAAATATTGTACATTAATTCTCTTCTCCCTTATATGTGCGTGTGTGTATGTTTTCTAACTGCACGAAGGATTAAATGGTGAAGTGTTTCTTTTAAAATATATTTTTTCGAAGGCCTTTTCTTTATATTGTTTTAGTCCCAAGACGATATTCATTCATTCTAATACTAATTTTTTTTATTATATTATCTTTTAAATCTTTTTTGAATAAATCTCTCAAAGATAGCAAAACACAATTTAACTTTTGTATTTTTTTTATTAATTATTAAAATTTTAATAATTTCATTATTTATTACACACGCACGCACTTAAACCCTAAACGCACACACACACATTAAAATTTTAATGATTTCATTATTTATTACACACACACACATACACTCTTAAACCCTAAACACACAAACATTAGAATTTTAATAATTTTATTATTTATTACACACTCACACACACTTTTTATGTTTTGTATTTGTTGTTTTCATTAATTACACACACACACATTAAAATTTTAATAATTTCATTATTTATTACGCACACACATATTTTAAATTTTTGTTATATTTAGTCTATTCTATTTTATTATTTGTTATTTTTTTAGAAAAATAAAAAAATGTAAATATAAGTACTATATGATATTTTACCTTTATAAATATTATTTTCTTTTTAATATGCAGCATTTCCTTTTAAAAATGTCTACATTTTTCTCATCTAACTTTGAGCTAAATAATATTAAATATATCTTCTTAAATATTTTTAATTATTTAAAGAGATTTGTTAACTTACACTCACTTATTTTTTAGAAAGAGTAAATTAGCAAGTAATAACTACAGTTATTTCAAAATACACCTATGTAACTTGCTAATGCATTCCTTCTAAAGAATAAATAAGTGTATTTTAGCAAATCTTTGTGAGATTTGCTAATGTACACTCGTTTGTTAAAAGGAGTATTTTAGTAAATTATAACTTTAATTATCTTAAAATACACCTAAAGTATAACTTGTTAACGTATTCTTTCTAAAAAAATAAATAGATGTACGTTAACAAATCTCTAATTTAAAAAGTAAGTATTAGATATTTTTTTATTTCTAATATAATAAATACTTTCTTTTTTATATAACAATTTTGTACCTTTTTTTCTGTAATTACTATTTACTTTGGATCCAACTCTAGCTGGTAATCACGTGATTCACTTCTAAGCTCATTGGCATATGATATATTATCTGTGTGGGCTTGTAGGAAGGTCTGGATCTGATGATGCATACGCGTGGGCCTGTAGGGTTGGATCCTAAAAAGCTTATATTCGACAAGGAAATACAGCCCATGGAGAAGACCTGAAAGCAACGGGAAAACTCATCACTCATGTTCATCATTTTGCTAAGACATGGTAAGTTTAAGGAATCAGATTTACTTGCTAATTCTGCTTCCATGGGACTGTATGTTTTCAAGAAGGAGATACTTCTTAATCTATTAAGGTACTAATAATTATCTATCGAACTGTGAGAGTTTTGCTTGTGGCTCACTTACTGAAATATATATGCACTGTAGAATGAAGATAAATTGATCCTATTTCAAAGCAAGCTTGCTAATTTCTATAAATTCATTTCATTTAGATGGCTTTTTCCAAGTGCGAATGACTTTGGATCAGAGGTCATTCCTGCCTCTGCTAGAGAGTTTTTATATGAAGGTAAGAGTGGAAATTTATTTCTAAGCATTTAAAAGGAATTTCTTGCTTTTGATTTTACCTATAGTGTGGAGCTATTCATCATTCTTTTAGATTGCAATAGATGTTAGAAACTTGTGCAGCTTACAGGTAACCAATGTGCATATCTCTCTAAACACATGCACATCTTCACATGTTATGAATATTTAAAGCAAAACATTGCATGCAGGCGTATCTCTTCAATAACTATTGGGAGGACATAGGGACCATCAGATCATTCTTTGAGGCAAATCGAGCCCTCACTGAGCATGTGAGTATCAAGAATGTACGAAAACCATTTCACCAGCTGAATGTGGGTTTAATTTGGGAGGTGCTTGGTCATGTAAGTTACAACCAAAACCAGAAACTATTTAAAATATTATTGCGTGTATCATATATGGAACCTGTTGATATCACTTCATGTGATTGAATCATTGAACTTCATTTTTTCCTGTTATACCCTTCCCCTCACCAGGCAAATTTCTGCCATCAATTCTTAAACTACAATCTAATTATTTGTCCTCATGCAGATTGTTGATTCAATCATACCGCATGGGAGCTTTGTGACTAATTCCTTGATCGAGCATAGTGTAGTTGGAATCAGATTCAGAATTAACTCAACCGCTCCCTTAAAGGTTTGGTGTACCAATTCCGTGTATGTAAACATGTATACGGATAATTACAGAAGATGATAATGCAAAATGTTAACAATGGTAATCGTATTATATAGACACCTGATTCATTGATCACTAATTTTATTTGCACATAAAAAAAAATAAAATCTCATATCATTCTGGCATCACTTCCTTTTTAGATAATAAAACAAGGAAAATACACATTCTACTGGACCCTTTATATCCTTTAGGGTGTGTTTGATAGAGAGAAAAGAAATAGAGAGAAGATAAGAGAAATAGGTGAGAAATAGAGTGGAAGTTAAGGTTATTTGGTTATAGAGAAATAGGTAAGAAATAAAGTAAAAGTTAAGATTATTTTAATTATTATTATTTATTTTATCATTAATATTATTTTTATTGTTATTATAATATTTATTTTTATTATTAATATTTATTTTTATTATTATTATTATATAAGACGGGATTTTGAGAGAGAGAGGGGGGGTTATTTATTTTTGTTATTAATATTATATTTATTATTATTATTATTATTATATAAGACGGGATTTTGAGAGAGGCAGGGGGCATATTCGAATAACGGGGGAGAGAGATTCAAATAATCAAATAAGGGAAGGGGAGGGGGGAGATATTCGATTATGGAAGAAGAGATAATCGATTAAGAGGAAGTGATAATTGATTATGTTACAAAAGTAATCGATTATTGAAATAAAAATTATTTTTTAGTATTAGTGATAATCGATTATCAATAAAAATAATCAATTATTTTTACTAACAATACTCATTTCCGCACATTTCTTCGCAGTTTTGAAAGAAATTTTCAGACGTAGGTCCCACACTTTTTTCAAATATTTCTTTGATACTTCATCATCACCAAACGAGAAAAGTTCGTACACTTCTCTACTCTTCCGCTCACTTCTCTTCTCTTCTCTTCCGCTCACTAATTCTATTTGCACATAAAAAAAAATCTCATATCATTTTGGCATCACTTCCTTTTTAGATAATAAAACAAGGAAAATACACATTCTACTGGACCCTCTATATCCTTTAACCTTTCTTTACCCAAAGAATAAAATGTAAAAATGATGCGGATATTTTGATGTGTAAATATTATAACACTTTATGTATAGTGTAGCAAACTAGCATTTCTCGAAGTTATATGCGTAAAAAACCAAAAATGCTAGTACTAACGTGTTATATACTTATCCATCACACTGTAAATTGTGTGTTAAGTGGCTGTCACATGAAATATCTCAGTAATAGTAGCGTTTTCAAAAAACACTATTATCATTGGAATATCTCACATGGCAGCCACTTAGTCTTTTCTGTAATTAAATTAAAAAAATTAATAAAAATATTGACGTTGAATTAAAAATGCTAATTTGATTAGCATTTTCCGATGTTGCCTACTCTATGTTAGTAATATATTTCAAAAAAATCCCATTTTAATAAATAATTTATAAAAATGATCTAATTTAGTCACTCAGCAGAGACTACTATATTACACATTTATAAGCAGGATACAGTAACGCTTGGTGCTGATTTCTATGAAACCGACGCTGAAGTGGCGGCACTGTTAGCTGAGGGAAGAGTCCTAATAGGAATAGGAGAAAATACAAAAATCTAGTACAACCTGCAAATCTAACTTATCTCCTACCCATTTTGTTTCTGTTGCAGCAGTTTCTTACTTTTTCTCACATATCTGCAGAGATTGCATTATTGACAAAAATGCCAGAATCGGAAAGAACGCTGTAATAGCAAACTCAGAGGTATATTTTAGAGCAGTATTTGAGGACCACAATACACACCTACAAATAGATACCAAACTTCCTCTACTGGAGCTTGGAAGTGAATATATTCTCATATATTTAATCACACACCTCACTGAACCTCTTTTAATTTTTTACTAAAGATTTTTGATTACTCACCTCTCACGATAGGTGGTTCTAGCTCTGAGCACATGATAGCGTTAGACAGAAAAGAAGTTGTTGGGATCGTTATGAGAATCAACAATAAAAAGTTACAAGTGAGGTAATGATTTTATGTTTATGTTAAACTAGTACTAAATTTATGATTCCGTAGACTGCAGGGTATACAAGAGGCGGATAGATCTTCACAAAGCTCTTACATCCGTTCTGGTATTACCATTGTGTTGAAAAATGTCCAATAACAATAACTACCTTAAAAATTATATTATAATCATAAAATCTTTTATAGATTGCATAGAAATTAAACTCCTCAACATATAATAACTTCCCCAATCATTTGTTTGGCCTATATTGATTGGGACAGGAGTCAAGAAACATAACTACACTTTGGAGTTAGTATACCCATAGCTACACTTTGGAGTTAGTATACCCGCTTTTGCTTCCCATATTATATATAATGAAGCGTCTTATTCGTATAACAATGGCATCAATGTGCTGTGTAAATGGATACATAAAGATTCAATTATGATAACATATATGGTGACAATGAACAATAAACAGAAAAAGAGGATAAAATCATTTTTGCTAAGCCTGAGGCTACCAAACAACGCAGTTTCCTTAATTCACGGGGTGAAGATTTTGCCAACCACATGCCTTGCTGGTCCCATTGCACCGTCATCTAATCTAGTACTTCATCATGACAATTGTCTTTGGCATGACGGAACTGAACAACTTTGAAACTCTATAGCCTCTACTTACCTCGAAGATATTCATCCACACAAATTAATAAAACTATTTTTTGGGGGGTAAATAATGACGCTAAATTTGAATGTGAATGATATAATGAATTTATATACATTTATACGAACAGAAAAAAAAGCAGATAATTTCTAAAGTCAAAATGTTCATTCCATTGTAACTCGATCTTAGGAATGTAAAATGGGTCAACTTAACCCAACTTAATCCGCCCCTAATCTGCCGAAAAACGGATTGAGTTGGGTTGAATCCGTTTTTATATTAGGTTGAAAATCTCAATCCAACCCAACTCGTTGTCGGTTGGCGGGTTAAGTTGAGTTAACCTGCTAACTTATTAAAAAATATAAAATATTTAATAATTTTATTTGTCTTAATTTCTTTTTCAAATTTTATGCTTAAATATAATTAAAAACAAGAAAGAAATGTTATAAAACTAATAAATCAAGAACCAACTTAATACTTAAGAAATAATCATAAACTTCAAGCTATGACATTTATTTGTCTTAAATTCTAATCATTACAAAAATTTATTTTATTAGAATTTTACATATTTAAACAAAGAGAAACTATAATTTTAATTACTCAATCCTAATTCAGGTGAATGTAAATGTGTTGTGCCTTTGAAAACCTAACGTAAGTTAAAAAAAAAAAATCTAACTGGTCAACCCAACCCAACCCATCTTATCATTTGACCTGTTGAGTTGAAGAGTTGTGTGGGTTGAAGCCCAACTCAACTCGAAAGCGAGTTATACAGATTAATTTGTCAGATTGAACCCATTTTAACATCCTTCAATCTATTTCTATTCCATAGAATAGCGTTACGTGTACGAAGGTTGACGTTTTCAGCAATGTTGTAAGTTCAAAAGAAATTTTGGTATGTTGTGGGGAAAAGAATAATCCCAGGAGAAAGAAAAGAAAAAGACAAGTACCTATTTTTTTTTGGATAAAAGACAAGTACAAAACTTACGAACAATATTGATTCGAGCCCGATACTTAAGTAAAATATATATTATCATATTATTATTCGATAATTTTTACTAAATAATTTATTATATTAAAAATTCTTAATATGTAAATTATATTTATAAATTTATATTAACTTAAATTTATCTATCATTTTATTATTATAATTTTACAATTTAATTAATAAAAATGACATTTTTATATACATTAATAAATAATTTAAAAATGTTAATCTTATGAATCTATAAATTAATAAGTATTTTATACAAAAGTGAAAATATATTTATATAATAAATTTGCATATTTGGTACACCAAAAAAAATTGTATAATTTTTAGTATAATAATAAAATATAAAATAAAATAAAATAAATAATGTGATAAAGAAAAAAAATATTATAAAGTTTTATACTAACAATATAATTCCTACAAAATTGCAAGACTATGTCATCATGACGCACAGAAAAAGACCGTACACATAGGATTAGGAGTTAAGGCTAAACAGAAAACATCAAAACACAAAAAGGGAAAAAGAAATCCAAAAGCAAGGCAATTAATAAATATACTATCATTAATAATTAAGAGTTTAAGAGAAAAATCCGTGAGATAAGTCATACGTTGATTTCATCAAAGCTTCTGAATCGGATTTTCCCTGCATTTTCTCCTTCCTTCCCTCTTTCTCTTCCTTCTGTAATTCTTTTCTTTGACCCTTTACACTCTTCTCCATTTCTAGGGTTCTTTTCTTCTTCTCCTTCATCATAAACTCTTCTCCATCACACTCCACCGTACCGCTAACCATGGCAAATTTCACCTCCTTCTCTTCTTCTTCTTCGATTCTGTCACACATTCCACCCATTTCAGCTCCATCTTCTTCTGCACCTTTCGACGACTCTTCTGAAGACTCCTGCAGTATATGCCTAGAGCCCTTCACCATTCATGACCCATCCACTGTATGATGTGACCCACCACTGCTTTTTTCGGTTTCTGCATTTGGGTTTCTGAAAAAGTTACTAACTTAAGCCAGTGATCGCGTTCCCGTGATCTTGTTGGCTCAGTCCTGTTGAATTTTGATAATGTTTTTTTCTTCCTGGTTTGGGGTTATGTGGTTTTGATTGAACTTGCTTGGAACTTTACGGTTTTTTGTTTTGCTTTAGTTTGAGATGCATGCGTGGATCTGCTTCTGTCGGCAACAGTTTCAGCACTGACGTAAAACTTGCGGAAAATTTTGGCATGTAGTTTTGTGCATATTTGAAGAAGGCTGTGTTGTTGTTTGTTCTTATTCTTGCGCCCATTGATAATTTTTTGTGTCGATGAGGATTAATTTTTAGCTTCTAGCCCTCAAAAGTTTGTTCGAGTATTAAGAATGTTGACTCCTGTGAGTGTTAAAACATATTTTCAGCAATGCGATATCTATCTATCTTGATGTGTCTAGCTATGCTTTATGTAGTGATGAGTTGCGACCTGTAGATAATGATAAAGAAAATTTGTAAACTGCAGTCTGCGGATATTGAATGTCGAACAGAGTATTAATATGTTTATTTTTCAATTCCAGGTTACCTGTTGCAAACATGAATATCATCTGCATTGCATTCTTGAATGGTAAGCCTAATTGCTTGATAAATAGATCATGTTTGATCTTATATGAGAAGAAGTTGTATCTTTTTTTTTTTTTTTTTTTGCAAATATGGACAATAGTGTGAATTATGATGCCTGCTTCTTACATAACTCTTTTCTTCTTTAGGTCACAAAGAAGCAAAGAGTGCCCAATATGTTGGCAATCACTTGCTTTGAAAGACCCTGCGAGGTATATGTTCACTTAATACTTGTTACAAGCCTTTTATGGGTATGGCTAGCAGTTTTCATCAATTGCCTATCCTTTTGTAGCCAAGAGCTTCTAGCTGCAGTGGAAGAAGAAAAACGCATGAGATCAAGAAACATGAGTAATTCTCGTGTCCCCCTTCAACAGCTTAATGATGGCCATGTAAGATATCTTAGAATTGATCTTTATGGAACTGTTTTGTTGTGTTAATTATCAATATCTATTGGTATTAGTTTCCTTGATACAAGTATCATACTTTCATTCAATGATCAGAGGCAAATTATTCCGTTACAGGATGATTCTTGCTCAGATGACTCTGATTGTGATGACCAAATTATGAGGCACCTAGTTGCCACCGCAAGTAGAGCTCGTTTTGTTCAGAGACAGGAAAGGGAGAGATCACCTGGTGCTGGTCCATCAGAGGTTCTTGGTTCCAACTCTTCCATGGATGTATCTGAGGCACAACCAACACTTAGTACTTCACCATCAGCATTAAATAGGACTCCTGAGAGTGCAAGGAGACCAAACACTTCTGAGATGTTTTCCTTCCCCGAGTCCTTCAAATCCAAATTTTCTGCTGCTTCAGCCAGGTAAACATGTTAGCACTTGGATTGTTTTGTGCTCCAACTATTACCCTTTAGTGCTAATATATCTGAAATCTTGCAACAGATATAAGGAATCAATTTCTAAAGGTACCCGTGGCCTTAAAGAGAAGTTACTTGCTCATAATGTCTCGGTGAAAGAGCTGAGTAAAGGTGTTCAGCGCGAGATGAATGCAGGTATCGCTGGAGTTGCACGGATGATTGAACGCCTTGATCTTAGCTCAAAACGGTCCAGTTCTCCTCTTCTTTCGGTCCATAGTGATGGAACTTTAGGCTTCCCTGAAGAAGGGAAGTCTGTTGAAGAGAATGGCATTGGATTTTCTCCTAGTAAAGAGAGTGGGGGTGCTGTTCATGATGTTAGTTCAGATGTTCCTCCACTTGTTACTAACATGCAATCTTTTCGAGGGAAAATTCCTCCATGTGTTCAGGTTACTCCATCTATCAAATCCCTTAGTTTGTACTTTGAAAATTAGTTCATTACAATAAGTTAACTGGTTATGTAATTTCTAGGTAACCTTGATTTACCATTTTAGGGGAGTTGTTGTCCACAGTAGCCAAAAGAAAAAAAAGAAACATTAATTAATAGCCAATAAACAACACAGGTTTAAAATTGAATTTGTGTAGCAGTCATAAATTAGTTATCTTGATGAAACAAAAGTTGCACCTGGATTGGTATGCTGTTGTTCTGATAGAAATTGGGTGACAGTTACATTTTGGCAATGTATGAATGTCTCTGGAGTAGTTTTGAATTATATTGCTTGAAAGTTGACTATTGACTAATGCTTTCCATGTGTTTCATTTCTTCATTCAGAGTACACATGATATGCTATGAAGACTTTCGGGGCCATCGACTTTACTGTGCTGTCTCAATTGTCCAAGAAGTGCAAGAGACGCCTCAGATAACCAATGAACCCGTTGGTATGCGTCCTGCATTGTTAACAAATGGTCAATAACGCGTAGGACTTAAAAATATGTACGATCAAGTTATTGTGCCAGCGGTTTCTTCTGTGGAAGATTATTTAATGCACCTATCTGATATAGTTTCATGGATTCTTATCCATGTTTACTACTTTTACATGCCAATACTTGATTTGCTTTAACCAAATAATTTAGAGCCTCCTCTAATTTTGCAAATTTGGTGATTGATTTAGGCCACTTACTAAAACTTACTCATGTTACATATACACTTGTTCACTTGTTCTCTACCTACATCTAATGTAGGAAGTATGAATACGGATACGGCTCGCAGATGTGACGTGGACAAGATGAAACTGAAAATTTTTAAAATTATTAGACACTCTGGTTTGTGTAACATATGAAGCTAATACAAGATTAACATAAAATTATAAAGATATTAAAGATGTAAGGAACGTATATAAGATGTTCATTACGAGGTGAAAGGTGTGAATTCTGATAAATACATGAAGCTTTTCCAAATAATTACGACCTCTTAAGTAAACACGTGAAACTCAATGGTTATTCGTTTACGTAAAATGTTATTCAATAGTTAAGTTTATTTTCCCGCTTGCAATAAATATTCCTGTTGTTATGTCTTCCAATGTAGATACTAATGGCAATACTAAATATATATGTATTTGAACCTTCAGGTCTTAGGCTGATCTCAAGTCTATCACAGGTCAAGTATAGACTTTAGGTTAGATACTTAACTCTTGGGTCAATTATAGTTCTATCGTGGGTTGAGTTTTGTATGTGCTAACTTTGTATTAGGTCGATTTATCATGAGCTAAGTTCGAACTCAAAGCTGGATACTCAACTTTGAGTTGACATAGGACAAACTCAAGGGTAAAGCTAAAAGCTCAAGTTTTAAGTCCATCAACAAAAAATTATTTATTATTTATTTTTATAAAACAGAAAGGCCACATATATTGACAGAAAGGCCTAACATATAACTCTCATTTAAAATAAAAAGTCTTTTCCAAGGTTTATTTTAGGCATCATTCAACGTTTGGTCGACCTTAAGTTGGCATTATGTTCAATGCAAGTTGAGTTTTGTATGACTGATCTTGTACCCTCTCAAAATTAGGTTGACCTATGGATTGACCTTGTACACTTGGGTAGAACCCTAGTTTTGGGTCGATAAAGGCTCAAGCACTCAATCATAATACTAGGTTGAGGGATGATTTGGTAATTGGAATGACTACTTAGAAAGAAACATTAGTGTATAAGGGCAACTTACAATGGAGGTAACTGTCTCTTAATTCTAATATTAACTTTTTCTACATCGAGGGCAAATAGAACACAATTTAGAATGTACCAAACATAGTTGATCTTTAGGCCGATTTCTAAGGGTCATATTAGATTGGAATATGATATTTTTTTGGTATCATGCCATATATATATATATATATATATATGTATTTAAAATATCATATAGTCAATCTTTGCAAGATTTAAAAAAGAAAAGCATAACAAAGCAATGCTACTTGTCGGCACTAGTTATTTCAGACACAATTCAACCATAACAGTATAACAAAATCAAAAATGAAAGTGAATATATTCAAAATGCAAACAAAGAGAATGTCCGAGAAAGTGTTAGAAATTACGACCTAATAGAGTGTGAGAGATTGTTAGACAAAATGACTGTATTTGATAAGATATTTGAACTAATTAACAATTTATTTAATTAGTTCATAAATATGTCAAAGTAAAAACATTTCATAAACAAGCAAACCTTTTTTCAAACCTTATTTGAAATTGCATTTGGGTTATATAATTTAATCAAATTCCTCACTTACTATCCCATTAAATATTACATTATTTATTTTAATTATTACACTATTTTGTATTATTTATTTTAATTTTTAATAAAATATTTTATTTTAAAAAAATGATAAGAGTTCACAATTAACTAAAAATCTTAAAGTTATAATCACCTAAAAATATATTTTTATTCATAATGTTAAAAAACTAAAAAAATCATATAAATATGTTTTTTATGTCATTTTAATATTTAGAAGTTAGTTTAATAATTAATTTTATCAAATACTTTTAATTTAATAAATTTTAACTTAAAAAATTAATTTTTATCTAAATCAACTATTTTTATCAAACCTAACCAATGACTATTTGACCTCACTAAAGCAACCTTTTTATCCGAACAATAACACAAACAGCTGAAACAAGAGAATGTTAAAAATATGGAGAGGCAACGTCATCAATTACTCAATTAAAGATTATGATTAAGGTCCTTCAATGCATAATAGAATATCATACAATTTTTTCATTGCTGCCACTAGATATTACTTTAGCCCTCATATATAATGTGGATGATATCAATTTGATTATCCGAAAAATTTTGTATTAATAATATAGATGGTGCAGATTTGATCATCCAAAAAAGTTGATGGTAAGTTAATCTATTAATTGTAAAAAATGCTATCAATTTATCTTCATACATATTAAGCTTGAAATATCTTTAATAAAGTTTATTAATTTAAGAGTGTCATTTATATAATTAAAGAATTAATTTTATTTCTGTAATTAAAAATCATATTAATGTGAACAATATTTAAAATACCAAAATGTTATTGAATGTATCACTAGATTAATAACTTAAGTGCATCGTGGATTATGTTTTCTTTAATTTTTTTCTCTTTTTTTTCATTTTTTTGACCCTTGGGTTTGCATATTTTGGTTAGAGACCATCCATGGGAAACATTATGCTCAAGTTGGATATTACTATTATGAGCGATAAAATTTTCTTTCAATATTTAATGTTTGCATATTTAGGATTAAATTTGAAATTATTAGTAAAGTTAAAACAACTTCGTGTTAGTTGATATACGTATTTGATAGTTTTAGGTATGTATTTTATAAACATCATATAGGATTATTTTTTATTTTAAATATTTTGGGTAAAAGTAGTTGTGTTGTCATTCTTCACATTACATTAAGTTCAAACACAATTTTAGAAATGAATGGACCGAATTTAATTCACCCTTTTCATTTGAATCAACTTTGAACTATATTTACATAAAATCATTTATTTTTGGTACCACCATATATATCTTTCACGGGAGACAATATTACTTGAGTAGATAGAATCACTGACCAAACCACTGGTTAAATTGAAACAATCCTACCAATTGATCTACACGTTTGGAGGTTAAACCATTTTTTTTTTTTAATTTGTGTGCTACTACATCCCTAGTTAATTTTTGACACAGCCACCTTTAGTTTAAATTTGATGGTCATTTTTTCAAAATGGTAAATGATGTGCCACAAGTATATAGTGACAGAAGCCTCAAGACTGTAAAAATAATGAATAAACATATCAATAATACAAAAGCGATGGGGGGGGGGAGTTCTGAATCACACCTATGATGTGTGCATGTGGGTTTGGGCCATGTCGGTATTTGGTCCAGAACACGTACCAATCATAAATATGATGTGTGCAAGCACATGAAACTCTTTCCCCGAATAACCTTGTGTCCAGGTAAAAGGGATAAGTGACACAGAAAGAAGTCCAAAACCCAAAAACATTACCATCGGCAACTATCGATATACAAACATTGATCAGCTGCAAACGTTAGGTACGCTGTGCTCTGTTTGTTTAAAGTTAAAAAAAATTAAAGTAAAATTAACTTTCATATCTTTCAAGAAAAATACATGTTTAAATATTTAATTCGAATTAATTTAAATACACGTTTCAGTCACGTTTAACAATCTAAATCCATCATATTAAAATTAATTTTACCGAATTATAAACCAAATTGACACTGTATTGTAAATTTTATGCATGCATATAAACCAACAGAAACCTCAAATCTGTTCCAAAATGGTTTGTGCAGCAGAAACTGTGACAACAGATGGATCTTCTTCAACATTAAGAGCCTTAATCATTCCATCTACCACATATGCTGACCATCTACAAGGAAACAACATCTACTCTTTTAAGAATTAACATCTATAAATCTGTACTCAAAGATAGAATAGAATAGATGCGTCTTGTGTAGAAAGCACTTTTCTAAGGACTACCCGTCCATGATATAGCGTTGAGTGGCATCAAACCAAGTTGAATCAGAATTGTTACTATTTTTAAAACTCTAATTTTTGAATCCAATGTCTATGTTTATTTCCTCTTTAAAAGTATACATTCATGAGCATGAAAATAGTTTGACATTGTTAAACTAAAACATACTCATAACTTTGTTATGCTACCATTATTTGGCAATCTCTTTGCTATTTTACATCCATTTTTTATTTTTATTTTAACTATGAACTTGTGATCTCACCGTTTCAGTATTCGGTTCAGTTTCAAAATATTAGACGAAAGCAAGACCTCTCAAATATCAAAATAAAAATGTTCGGGTGAAAAATGTTTCCAATCTTAATTCAAGGAGGGTATATAATATACCTTTCAGATCGAGTTCCAAGCAAAACATTAGAGAGATCAGTAACTAATTTCAAGCTGTTGTGAAAGCTCCCACCAAAGTCCCCGTAAAACTGAATCTGGAAGTCCAATTTACAAAAAAAAAAAAAGGGTAACACTCATAAGTCATAACCAGTACCCAAAAGAAAAAGAATTCAACAGAAGTGAATGTAAATACATTTCTTCAAGGCTAAAAAGGTAAAAAAATAATAAATAAATCACCAATGCAAATGGGAAGGGTACTAACCCCGTTCCAGTTTAAGTGTCAATCTTTTAGGAATTTTTTTTTTTATAAAATTATTTCTTTTTATTTGTCATTTTAAAAATTCAAGACAATATTAATTTCTATTTTGTTAATATCGTTAAAAGAGAGAGAAAGAGAAATAAAGAATAATAAATGATATAATAATTAATCAACAAATAAAAGATATAATAGAAAATTCAATAATAATTTCAATAAAATAAAAATATTAATTATATTTCTTAATTTCTATATACATATACCAGCCTTAAACCATAATTAAAAAAAGAATGGAAGGAGAGGGATAACTTACAGCATCTTTGCCTTGAAGCTTCACTGCCCACTCATTCATAGTATATGGATCATTAATAGCGACACAGATAACGGCATCGACCCCCTTAGCCTTAAACTTATCAATATTATCCATGTAAGTTGGAACATGTTCTTCTGAACAAACTCCTGTGAATGCACCCTGAGAGATAGTCAAAGCATTAAAACAAATATTGTGGAAAAAGAAAATGAAAACAAGGCCCATTAATTTCTTTTTCAAACAATTTTTTTTTTCCTAGAACACAGGAAATATCCAATTATCCATTCTGTCACGTAAACATCACTGAAATTTTATAAAACAAGTGCAACAAACACCAACGAGACAACCTAAAATACATCAACTAATAAGAAAAGTGTCAAGATAACTCACCGGGATTCCAAATATGACCACTTTCTTGTCCTGAAACATCGGGGGACAGATGACATTAGTAACAGTTACGGACTCAAAAATACCTACTAAGATTGATTTAGTGGTAAGTGATAACTGACGCAAAAAGACTTAATAGGACCGACTTAATGATAAAAGATTTAAGTAATATGCACAAGTCCTATGTTCAAATCTTATTATCATCATTGTAAAAAAAAAAGATTTAGTTATCTTTTTAGTTCTTATAGTTGCACAAATTTTCTCATTTGGTTTTTATAGTTAGAAATAATCTGTTTTAGTTTCTATACATGTACTTTTAATATTGGTTTAGTTCTTGTCGTTTTAAATCGCTACAAATTGAATAAAAAATGTCAAAAAATATTAATTTATGGCAGTTTTATGACAGTTTTATTTTAAGAAGTTAAGACATACTTAACGGCAGAGACCAAATCTATATCGAAAGTGCATGTACAAGAACTAAAACGGATTATTTATAACTATACGAACTAAAAAGAAAATTTTGAACAACTATGGGGACTAATTAAACCAAAAAAGGAAAAATTAACTGAGCCAAAAGATAAAAGGGTTTGAAAATGAGAAAGGCATAGAGATAATAGAAAAGAAGGTGGGGGACCTTGAAGATGTGTATGAGAGGAGTGGTAGAGAAGTTAGAAGCGACGCCTTCATCCCACGAGCGAGCTTTCTGAAGAGAAACATTGGGTGCGATGGAGAGTATGTCCGTCCCAGTTGAAAGCTTGGTGAAAGAGAAAGAGGGAGAAAATTTGGTCCCAAGAGTTGCAGACAATGACTTCGTGAGTCGCTTCACCAAAGCGGGTGTCATGGCTTCGTGGGATTCCTTTCGTTTCGTTGGAAATGCCAATGGAACAAATAAACATTCCAACATATTATTCTTGCCTTGTCCCTCAATCCACCTCTGGGTCTTGTCTTAAGCGTTCCCTTCTCTCTCTCTCTAACTAATTAATCTCTGTGATCCTTCTTCACTCTATTCCTTGGGTTTCATTTGTATGTGCTCTAATAACACGTTTGTTTTAACATACATATATAAATAATCAAGAAAGTTCAGAGTCCGTCCACGACATAAATTCCGCTACAAGTTCTCTGATGTTGCCAATTCGTCATACGTGCGGTCAGTAACAAGTTTGTACATACATAAACCACTTGTTGTCGCTTCTGCATTATTTTGATTATTGGACGTGGTTTTGGTTAGAACAAGTTAGAGCAGGCTAACACCTCCATAATATAACAGTCCAATTATTACTGGTTTAATCTCTTTATTTATTTATTTATTTATTTGCGCACAAAACTAGAGACAAAGTTCTTCCACCCAACACCTTTATATTGTTCAAAAGAATTAAAGTAATATTTAGAAATTATCTAGAATGTAAACAACATACGTTCTTGATATCAGTTACAAAACATTGTAAGAATTATATTAAAATTTGATTGAATTATAATTAATTTGAAATTGAAACCATTAACTATTTAATAGTTAGTAAATTATAATTTCAAATTAATTTAAAACATTCAAATAATAAATAATAAATTTTAGGCATGTTTAATAAAAACTCTAACGTTGACAATAATTAAAACTCATATATTAAAAACCAATATTTACAAATTATTTTATAAACATACTGTAACAGTTTTAAGCACTAGTACACTCACAAAAATCGTTCCAAACACGCACCGAATATCAACTTGGCTAAGGGTGTGGTAAAAGTGAGAAGGGTCGCACTATTGAAGAGCTAATTAAAAAAGACAAGCATTTTCCTTTGCGATCTAATTTGAATAAACATATTTAACAAAAATTTATAAGAAAATAAAATAAAATAAAAAAGTAAAATAAATCAAACTATTTCTATAAATTCAAGAACATAAATTTATTTTAACTTATAAAAAAAATTAATCAATTTTATCTTCTTCATTCATCATACTTTCTTTTCTTATAAATATTTAGTAAGTAGTTTATCTAAACTAACTTTATATAGTGAGAGAAAACTTAAGAAAAGACGTGATACAAAATTGAAAACATATACACGTGGTTATATATGTAATTACATAAGAAATGTGAAGAAATTGTCTTGTTTTCAAGAGTAAAAAATTGTCCTTGCCAATATAGCCTTAGAGAAAGGCTAGCAAGACATGAGCTGAAAGAAGCAGATTTGCACTTTGCTTATCCCAAAATCCCACAAAGAAAAAAAAAAGGGTGAAGACATGAGTCTGATATATAATGAGATTTAATGGCATATCTTTCTAAAAAGATAATAGTAATTCCTGAAGGTATCGCACACGTGAAGCAAATATGGCTAAAGGTGTCACAAGTAGAAACGTGACAAAAGCCTCAACAAGATGGTAAATAAGGAATTACATGCTCTAAAATATAAAGTGAGACTTCATCAGGAAAAAGAGAAAGGTGAAACAATAAATAAATATAAAAATGATAAAATAGCTAGAAACTTCCTTCAAACCGAATAACCTTGCATCCAGGGAAGAAGAGAGTAGTGACAACAGAAAGAAGTCCAAAACTCAAACAAAAACTCTCGAGTCACAATATTGGATCAGCTGGAAGTATTAGGTACATTTTATTGAAGACTTACTACATACATACAAACCAACAGAAACTTCAAATCTGTCCCAAAATGGTCTCTGCGCCAGAAACCTTAACATCAGATGGAGCTTCTTCAACATTTAGAGCCTTAATCTTTCCATCTACCACATATGCTGACCATCTACACGGAAACAACAGCTACTCTTTAGAGAATTGAAATCTATAAAGCAAAACAGAACAGCAGTGTCTTGTATGGAAAGCAATGTTCTAAGGACTAGCCGTCCAATCTTGGTGTATGGTCTAGTTCTAAAGTATAAGAAGAAAGCAAGTTTTCACAAACATCAAAACCAAGTAAATGTTCAAGTGAACGAGTCCAATCTTAGTTGAAGGAGGGTATGTAATATACCTTTCAGATCGAGTTCCAAGCAATGCACCAGAGAGATCAGTAACTAATTCCAAACTTTTGTGAAAGCTCCCGTCAAAGTCCCCATAAAACTCAATCTGAAGTCAAATTTTATACGATAAGAAACGACAACGCTCATAACCAATACTGAAAATAAAGGAAATGGGAATACTATAAGGCAGCAAATAGAAAACTTTCTAATTCATCAAGGTGTTGATGGATGCACAATAATCTACACAGAAATCTCCATATTTTGCTGAACATATTATGTTTACTTAAGAGCTCAATCTTTACATGGACTTAAAAACTACAGTATTTCCCAGAGATAGAAGTTCTCTAGTCATAAACCCCTTTATTCTTTTTGCAGACCAACAAATTACTACAACATTTTATATTTCATTTAACCAAATCACAGCACTGTTGATGCATCGTCTTCAAACTCGTGACCGGTACTAACAAGATGACAATGCACAGCACAAGGACATCCCAAACTCGACTGCAGATGAGTTTACAGATTGAATGATCCTTCAGTTGTGACACAAGAAATTGGCAACAAAATTTCAACAGAGATACCAAGTGTTCTACAAGGGAAAAAGTCAATAAAAAAAAAACTAATCACCAATGCAAATGCAGAAGAGGAAAAATAAAGCCTAAAAGCACACGAAACCTTTTCTTAACAGTGAGGCAAGAAGAAGGGATAACTTACAGCATCTTTGGCTTGAAGCTTCTCAGCCCACGCATTCACAGTATATGGATCATTAATAGCCACACAAATAACAGAATCTATCCCCTTAGCCTTAAACTTATCAATATTCTCCTTGTAAGGAGGAACATGTTTGTTTGAACAAACTCCAGTGTATGCACCCTGAGAGATAGCCAAAGCATCAAAAACATTACTTTGGAATAATTCTATAACAAAAAAATAAAAAAATAAAATAAAATAACATTTCTTTCAAACAATTCCATTTCCCAGAACAAAGGAAGCATTCACTCTGCCACGTAAAATAGTACCAAATTTTACAAAACAATAACAACAAACACCAAAGACACACCCCAAAATACATCAACTTATCAGAAAAATGGCAAATTAACTTACCGGGAGCCCGAAGATGACAACCTTCTTGTCCTGAAACATCAAGGAAAAAAGGGGGTTTGAAAAATATAACGGCACAGAGAAAGTAGAAAAGAAAAGGAGGGACCTTGAAGATGTCTTTGAGAGTAGTGGTGGAGAACTTGGAAGCGAGACCCTCGTCCCAGGTACGAGCTTTCTGGAGAGAAACATTGGGTGCGGCAGAGACTATATCAGTCCCAGTTGCAACCTTGCCGTAAAACCTCGCACCAAGAGCTGCAGACACTGACTTGATGACCCTAGAACCAGCTCGATTCACTATAGCGGATGCCATCACAAAATTCTCCCAGGCTCGTCACTGAACAGAATCAAAATAGAACATAACATTCCAATTTATGGGCTGTTACTGGGCCCTTTCTTAAAGTAGGCCGAGTCCAATTAATCTAGCCCAATTCGATCTGACCCGCACCGAATGGGTTGGGGTTAGGGCCGAATACTTTATCGACATTGTCATTGAACTGAACCTAGAGCGTGTATATTTAGTGGAAAAAAAAAAACAAGGCAGGACAAGATGGGTCTGTTGATAAGTTGACAATTCATCTCTCATCTCTAGACTAGCACAAATTTAATAATTATATCGTGCATTCTGTACTCTTGTTTGTGTTGTTCTATTTGAGCATTCCCTACTTTTCGCTCCTTTATATGTTGTCATGTTTGTGTGTAGTGAATTAATAGGTAAACTCGTTTAGCCCATACTCGGTGTTCTTACCAGAGAGTTGCTCCTCCGTAAGCTCTGCCTCTTCGACGGCCACGTTCTCCCTTTCTGCTGTATGAACCAGCCTCCCGTGTGATGGTGGGGGTACCTGCAAAGACACTTCAACGCTCAAGTCAGGAGAAGCGCAAGGATATGCAGGGCTTAGGGTTTTGGATCAAGATTAGGTTTTGAAAAATGTGCATCTGCCTCCTTTTAATGTCAAATATTCGTTACCTCTCATTATGGGACATCTTCATCTTTATTCCCTGATTTGTTGCCCAGTTTCTTTTATTAAATCGACTTCCTACTTTCCTGCTTTATGTTGGCCCAGGGTGAGATCGGTCGGTCATCTAAAGGTTGTTCAGCTCATTTGACAGGATCCGGATAGTACACTCGGTAAAAAGTTAGATTTGGTTAGGTTAATAAATTATCAGATCACAGTAATTTTACCCAATCCAACTTAATTCAAAATTACCTTGTCCCATGGCGACCCTCATAAATAAACACTCAACATATCTCTTGCTTGTTGACCAAAGAAAAAAAAAAACATAATCTCTTGCTTTAGAGTTTTATTTTATTTTAAAAAATTATTGTATATTAGTTATGTTTTTAATTTTATCTTTATTTTTTGATATTTTTAATAAAATAAAAATATTTATGGTAGTAATTTTATTTTTTTTATCATTCTGAAATTAAATACAAAACAAATGAAAGAGATGAGCGTCTCCTAACAAAGGAAACTCTTAAAGCATCAGCTAACACCTTGGGCTGAAGCACATGCGGGCAATTATCCCAGATAATAAGGTTTCTTTCTTTTTTTTGTTTACAAAATAATAAGGTTATGATCAGAAGCAGTTCCTTCTTTAGCCAACTAATTTGTACAATTGTTTCCTTCTCTATAATTGTGTTCATAGCTGTTATGGTAGTAATATTTTGAGTATTATAATTAAGTTTATTTTGTAAATTGCGGCTACACTTTCTTAAAATTCAAGTTATTTAATACTCTTCTTATTTGTAAATGAGCTAGAGCGGAAAGAAATATAATGAAAGAAAATACGATGAAAGTATCAAATTTTCACAATTTATTTAAGAAAAAAATAGAAAAAAAAGTTTTTTATCTATACAACTCACAACTAAAAATTTTCCCTCCAAATTGGCATGAAATGGGAGGGAATGATCTCTCTCACATGTTTTTGTTTTTATTTCTTAAAAAAGTAAATAATTTTTTATAACAAAAAGTTTAAGAAAATAATAATGTTATGTTAAGAAGAAATATAATGGAGTAAAATGTCTAATTTTGGGGGTTTATTTTAGTACAAAAAAATATTTTACCCACAATTTATTTATTTATTTATTCACTATCTTTTCTACTTATCCAAATAAGAAGAGAAATTTTTTTTCACTTATTTTCTTTTTATTTCTATGTATCCAAACAACATATCTTTTCTAATATATTTTGTCTTTTATTTTTATCTTTCTTATTTATTTTCTCTTTATTTCATTTATAATCCAAATGGAGCATAAGTGACTAACCAATTGTGAGAGAATATAAAATCAATCACCACAGTAAATCATGGATTAGTTATATAACAAATTTGTCAAATGAAGCCAAGCATTCTTATATCCTAAGAGCAACTTTTATAATATTATTTTGTTCCTTTTTATTTGTCACTTTTGTAAAAATATTGTTTTCATTTATCTATCATTTTAAGATTTCAAAATAGTATTATTTATTATTTCCATCTCTGTCAATAGCCTCATAGCTAGTCCTATGCCCAAGTAAAGGAAGAGTTGTATTAGGACATCGACAACTAACATGAAACTTGTTGAAACACTAAATATGGATCACTCACAATGAACTATATGTGTTATTGTTAGGTTGTTACGCATAAGTAACACATTGTGTGGATCAAGTACAATATTAAATGAGTCAAAGTCACTATATTAATGCCTAAATGTAATGTTATTCGAGTAAGACTCCTCATATTTTTTGGTCAAATATGGGTCAAGAAGATAACTTGGAATGTTTGAATAGATTTGGTACTTAGAATATTAGTACTCTGACAAGTAAATTTTTGGAGATTATGAACACCATGATTCAAAGAAAGATTAACACCATGTGTCTTTGAAAAACAAAATGAGTAGGAGAAAAAGCTAGGGAGTTAGACATTATAGGATTTGAATTTTGCTACACAAGAAAAGTTAGAGGAAAGAACAAAGTGGATACTATTGTGGACAATGGCAGAAGAATGTGGTGGTTATAAAAACGATTATGGATAAGATCTTATTTTTAAAATTAATGATTGCATAAGAGACTATTAATATCATTAGTGCTTATGCACCATAAGTAGGATTGGAAACCTTTTTGAAAGTAAAATTTTGGAAAGATTTAGAAGGGTTGGTTCAAAACTTTCCACAAGAAGAAAACATTCTTATAGGCAGGGATCCGAATGGACATGTTGGCAGTGAGGTAAGGCAATTTAGTGGAGCTCATGGTGGTCTTGGTTTTAGAGAGCTAAACAAGGAAGGACAAATTATTTTTGATTTCTTTATGACATTTAATTTCAATATTATGAACACTTATTTTAAGAACTTAAAGGAACATCTAATCACTTATATGAGTGGAACTCCAAGGTTGCAAATTGATTTCTTTTTGGTGAGGAGTTCAAATAAAAGAGCTTGCAAGGATTACAAGGTGATTTCAAGAAAAAGTCTTACTATAAAACATAGGGTCTTGATCCTTTATGTTTGTTTTAAGAGTCATAAACAAAAAACCCGACAAGTTACAAGTCTAAGAATCAAGTAGTGACAACTCAAAGGTGATAAACATTTGACTTTTAAGAAGAAATTATTAGAGGAAGGTAATTGAGAATCACAATGTAATGCTAACCTAAGTTGGGATGAAATGTCTAAGAAGGTTGAGAAAGTTGCTAAAGCAATATTGGGTAAACTAAAAGGCTTTAGATCACAAGATAAGGAATCTTAATGGTGGAATGAAAGTGTGTAAGAAAAGGTAAGAAATAAAATGGAGTGCTTTAAGGCCTTATAGAAATGCAATAATACTATAAATTTGGTAGGTATTACATGGTGAGAAATGAGACAAGGAAAATTGTAAGTGAGGTACAATCCAAAGCTTTTGAGAAGTTTTATTGATATCTTGGGATAAAGAATGAAAAAAAAAAAGATTTATAAGCTCGATGAAAATAGAGAAAGGATATCAAGAGTTTTAGACTAAGTAAGATGTGATAAGGATGAAGAAGAAAAAGTTTTTATTCCAAATGAAGATATCAAAGAGAGATGATAGAAGTATTTTTATAAGTTTTTCAATAATGGGCAAGGATCGACTTCTAATATAAAGGGATTAGAAATTTAAGGACAAACAAAATTTTTCTTACTATCGCATAATTCGAGTTATAGAGGTAAAAAAAAAAAAAGCTTTTAAGAGGATGGATAATGATAAAGTTATTTGTCTCTATGGTATTCCTATTTAAGTTTGGAAATGTGTATAGGGATAAGGTATCATTTGTCTCACTAAGTTATTTAACGAGTTTTAAAATCCAAAAAAAAAAAAATACCAAATGGACGAAGAATGAGCATTTTAGTTCTTATATATAAGAACAAGATAGATATTCAACATTATGTCAACTACACGAGGATAAAACTTAAGAGCCATACTATGAAATTATGGGAAAAGGTGATAGAGCATTGATTAAGAGAAGAGGTTTTATGGAAGACTTTGGAAATAAAAGGTGTTTAGGTGACTTATATCCAGACTATATAAGACATGTGTGATGGGATAACTACTAATGTGAGAACTCTTAGATGAGAGTCTAATGAATTTTCTATAAGGATAGGTTTGCATCAAGGCTTAACCTTAAGTCCTTATTTGTTTAATCTAGTCTTGGATATGCTCATCATGAACATATAAAAAGATTATCCCTAAATTTATACTACTTGCAAAAGATATAGTTTTGATTAAGAAATCAAGGAAGAAGTTAACTCTAAACATGAGTTTTGGAGACAAACTCTGGAATCAAAGGATTTTTGCTTGAGTTGGAGTAAGACAAAGTATATGTTCCACAATTTTAGCAAGGAATGAGAGAAAAATGCTTTGGAAGTAAAAATGAGAGAATATCTCATATCATAGGCTTTTAAGTTTAAGTATCTCGAACCAATAGTACAAAATGATGGAGAAATTAATAAAATATCTCACACACGAAATACTAGGTGATTAAAATGGAGAAATACATCAATAATTATTTGTGATCGCATAGTACCGACCAAAACACGAGAGAGAAAAAAGTGGAAGTAACAAATATGAGAATATTAAGGTGAATGTGTGGCCATAAAAAAAAGACAAAATATAAAATGATTGCATATGAAGACTCCAAGAGATATTGGTATGACACTTATCGAAGAAAAGATGATAGCAAATCAATTAAGGTAGTTTGAACATGTGCAAGGAAGGCCACTAGAGACATTGGTGAGGAGAATAGATCAAATGGTTTCCAACCCTATAAAAAAAAGGTCAAGGGAGGTCAAAAGGGACATTGGATAAATTATCAAAAATAATCTCGTGATAAATAATATTCTTGAAAATTTAGTTTTTGATCGAGTTCAATAACATTGTATGATTTATGTACTCAACCTCATATAGTAAAATTAGATTATTGTTGTTGTAATATTACTATTTTCTCAATTTATATCCTTATTATAGAAAAAGAGAAAATAATAGTACATGAAATGTCAAAAAAAAAAAAGGGTGACAAAGGACATACTAAGAAATTTTCAATAATACCTTTAAAAAAAAAAAAGAAATTGCCAATAATATTAACAAGAAGATTAATTACTTATTTTTAATTTATATTTATAACCTTAAACGGTAAATAAAATAAAAAAACAAGTGAAGTAATAAACATTTGTGTACTTTTTTCCTAAAAAAAAAAAAACATTTGTGTACTTTTAAAGGGAGGCTAAACTTACCAAAAAAAAAGGAGGCTAAATGCGCAGATTGATTATCCAAACATGGCTCTGGTTCTGATACGGCTCTCACTATTTGGTCATCATGTCCTTCAGGGCTCAATCCTTTGCTATTAGCTGATGCTCTAGGCATTTTGTTTGTACGTCATAGTTGAGCTTGTTTTTTTGGTTGTTGTTTTTACTTTCCCATTGATAAAAAAAAGAGCAAGGTATTTTACCTATCTGTCTTAATTGAGTGTTTTTGCACGATTAGTGTTTGTGCTTGTATTTTGAAGAAAGATGTAAGAAATTTTTTAATACAAGTTTAACTTATTTTGAAGAAATAATTGTTTATTTTTGTTAATTTTTTAAGAGAGTTTTTGAAAAGTAAATATTTATTTTTTAAAATAAATTATATCAAACATATGGAATTAATTTTATATTTGTGTTGAAGATTACAATGCATTATAGATTAAATAAGGATAAATAATTGTCGAGATTTTTTTTGGTAGATAAATAATTGTTGAGTTTTTAAACAAGTTCTATTTAAAAGACTTGTGAAAACATACGTTGTCTTGCAATTTCAGAATTTATAAGATTCATTTACCCTTTTAAGTATTGTAATTATATTCAACAGCAAAGGATTTAAATCCAAGTAATATCATTTTAATCCTTCTTTTATCATTTTTTTATCGTTCTGTTGTAGGACTTATATCTGGTTTACGCGATTAGATAAATACTGTAAACATTTTTTAATAATTTTTTATTGTAAAAGAATTTATATTATAGAGATTTGCTAAAATACATACATTTGTTTTTTAGTTGGAGTACGTTAGCAAGTTATAACTACAATATATCTTAAAATACACCACCATATAGCTTGCAAACGTACTCCAACTTAAAAATAAGTGTGTTTACATTAACAAATGTTTGTAGGGTTTGCTAACATACACGCCTTTGTTTATTTTTAGTTAGAATACATTAACAAGTTATAATTACAATGTATCTTAAAATACACCTATAATATAGTTTGCTAACATACTCCAACTAAAAAATATGTGTGTGTATGTTAGCAAATCCTATATTATAAATTTTATTAAAATAAATTGAAAAATTATTATTTAAAATTAACTTAAAAAATTACTAATATAAAAAATAACTTATAAAAACCACAAATTATTTTTATGTGTCTAAATAAGATTCATATAAACTTTTTAAAATATCTTCTAAATAGCCAATTTATTTTTCTTAAATGTTAGATGAACGAAGATTTTCATAAAAATCTAGGAAGGCATCCCTGCCACTTTGGTACTGTGGCTGGCTTGGATGTTCAGTGCGTTATGACGGATCCAGCCAATGTGTCCCTCGATTATTCATAGCGAAGAAAATGAAGGTCCTTATCGTGTTTTGTGGTTACCAGTTACCACATGCTGACTTTAATGAACCTGAAAGCAATATGGGGATTGATATTTTCATAAGACAAGTCTTTAAGCATATGATTGATGTGATGCAGCATATTTGATAATTTTTTTAATTTTTAATTTTTCCTATTATTTTAAAAAGAATTTAAGTTATATTTTAAATTTTGACTCAATTTCTCTTAAAAAAATAAATATTAGAGGATTTGAATAGAAGATATTATTTGTGTTATTTTAGTTAGATATAATTACGAAATTTATTTATTTTCTTGTATTTTGATATTATAATTTTAAATAATTAAAAAAGAAAAATTGGAGTTATCAGAAATTAAGAAAAGAGAAAAGAAAGGCTTTGTGTTTTTTTTTTTTTTTTTACCATATTAGACATCCAACCCATATATAAAAAAGGATTAAGAGAAAATAAATTAGAGATCTTTTGGCACACACTTTGGGAGGCCAATGACATTGCACTTTCTGAATAAATTTCAATGTAATCTATGAATCTCTAATTGGGTTTTTAATAAAATTATTTTTCTTTATCTTTGTGTTTATGTCATATATACTTAATGCCCTTAAGACTTAATCAACCTTAAGATAATTGTTGATTTATATTGTGAATGAAAATTTGCTTTATAGATGTGCATTGAAATATAAACCTTGTAATCTAGGAATAGTCATTGGATGCTCACTACTATTGGAGATTTCCACTCTTAAAGCTTATCCTTTTTTAACTTCACCTAAAAAATTAAGGTTCTTAATTAGGAATAAAGGTTTAATTGTCCAAGAAATTATGGTTTAAATAAATTAGCAAATTCTGTAGACAAAGTAGAAACCAAATTGAATTAATACTCATATAAGAAATTCTAGGCGAAATTGAATGAAACTTAATTCCAATGTCTTTTTCATTTGAGTAACTCATATTCTTCGTGTTCTTGTGTTCTTGTCTTTGAAAAGAAAACCTAAAAATAAATCTTTATTGATTTACTTAATTTTAATTATTATTTCTCTTAAACAATTCAAAGCCAAGCCCTCTCTCATGATTCCTATTAGAATTGCTTTTGTGTATTGTTGAGTCACCCTTCGATCCTTGAGAATGGTATGCAGACTAAACCGTTTTATTATTACTTGTACGATTTGATACACTTCTCGATGTTCCATCAAGTATTTGTTGCTATTGTCATGGATTGATTTACCATTTCTAGTAATATGGAAGGCAACATCTAGTTAGACTTGCTTTTCTTGTTTTTATTATCATTTCTCATTTTTGGAAATTAGGATTTTATTTTTTATTTATTTATATTTTTAGGATAATTTCATTTCTTTTTGTTTATTTAGATACTTTGATCACTTTTGGTCCTCTCTTTGCAATTTATGTGTGGAATAATAGATCTTGAAGATTTGTTATTTGACCAAAAGATAAAAAAGATGGTAACGAGAAATAGAAAGGACACCAATCAAAAGAAGAATACAGAAGAGGTAGCTACATCCTCAACCTTAGGACCACCAAAAGTAGAGATGGGTGATAATGGAGGTAACGATGGTGTTATCAACCATGGAGATGTGGTTAATAATAGAAACAATGATGTTATTGTCAACAATACATACATAAAAGATGGAGTTTTGGGACTACCCTATGCCCAAAGTTGATGGGTACTTAGGAAACACTATGGCAGCCCCTATTAATGGCCATACTACACTATTTCACAAGGATTTATACAAGTGATCCAAGTAAACACCTTTGTCAGGTAGCCTATAAAGGATCCAAACATGCATTTGGAGACATTCATACGACTTTATGAGTATGTGCAAATTTAAGGAGTTAGTCTTGAAGCTATTAGACCGAGATCATTTTCCTTCCCTGTGGGGGAAAAAGCTAATGTGTGGCTTAAATCTTTGCCATAAGGAAGCATCACAACATGGGAGGAGCTGACCATAAAGTTTGTGGAGAATTACTTATCATCCATAACATCTGCTAAGATATAGAGTGAGCTTATAGGATTTCACCAAATGGAGGTGAGTTTCTTTATGACTGTTAGGAGAGATTCAAGTAGCTCCTTAAGAAGTGCCCCCACCAAATCATACTAGAGTGGATTCTATCTAAATCCTTTTATTGGGGTCTGTTCCTAATACAAAGTTGTTGGTGAATGTTGCTTGTGGAGGAGATTAAAATTTGAAGTCACCAAATGAAGGCTTAACAATAATTGAGGCCATGGCAAAGAACAGTAATGGTGAACAATTTAATAAGCAATAGAGAAGAGAAGTTATGAAAGTAAGGACTTTGGATGTTATCTTGGCTTAAAACAAGTTTATGAGCTAACAGATAACAACCTTGGGCCAACAATTGGGTAAAATAAAAGTAATTGTAGTGGAGATCACATGTCTGGTATGTGACTCATGTGGAGGACCATATACTAATATTATCTATGATTTTTCTTTTGGCATGCAAGACAACCAATAGTAGGTGAGTTATGTCAATAATGGTCCGAGATAGTAAAAACCTTATTCTAACACATAATCTAGGATGAAGAAATCACCCAATTTCTCTTGGAGGGATCAAGGAAACCAAGCTCTTCAAAGGCAACAAGTGGGATATCAATGGAGAACTTCATTCTAATCACCTGTTAAGGATAAGTCTGCATAAGAGACAACATTAGGGAAGCTGACTCTATACACCTCCACTTTTATCCAAAAGACTACAAAATTTATGGAGGAGACCAAAGCAAATTTTAGGAATCAAGATGCCTCTATTAGAAATCTAAAGACTCAAGTAGGACAACTTGCTAAGTGATTGTTAGAGAAACCTCGTAATTAATTGTCTAATGACCTTATTCCTAATCCAAAGGATAATGAATATATCAATGTTGTAACAATCTTAAGAAAGGAGGTAACTGCATCATTTAAGAAGAAAGAAAACATAGTGGAATTAGAAGATGAAGAGCTGCCTCACTCCCCTCCCACACACCCACACACAACCCCTTCTCCCATCCACACTAGACACCCCACTTACAGCCCCCTTCCATCCTACTTAATGAACATAATGGCATTGTTGAAGGAAAAAATATGGGGAAAAATCAATTACGACAAGAGGAGGATCTTTTCACCATTGACAAACTTTATGACCTTAACGAAGAGCATCTTGAAAGTTCAAAGTGGCGTAAACTTGACCTGGGCTCGAATTTTGAGTTCAAGAACAAACTACACAAGGTTATTGTGAATAAGTGTGTTCTCCATAGCGTACTCTTTGGGAATGATAATAGTGATTCAAAAGTTCTGATATAGTGCACAATTCCACCAAGGAAGAAAATTGCACTGTCCAATTCAAATTAACCGAAGGGGAGAAAGTAGAGAGCATTTTGAAGAAAAACATTACTAACTAGAGGGGTTTTCTCAAGGCGGGTCGTAGCCATTGATTGAGCTGCTCTAATATCACTTGCACCATGTGCAACTACTTGTTGAAGTAATCAATTACGTAGATAACCTCTTTGATGAAATTGAAGCCATTATGGTGATGGTTGAAGTTGTGAACCAAATGGTCTAGTATGGTGTTGGCAATGTAAATGTAACCTAGGTTTTGATTAGAGTTGGAGGGGAGGGAGGTTGCAAGTAAAGAGGCTGTTGGGGGTGAGCAATGAACCTATATAGGGGGTGGGGCATCTAAAGGACTGTTGGTGGTGACGATGAAGAGACAAGATGTTAGGTTTTGTTTTTTTATTTTATTTTTTTATTATTGTTTCGATTTTATCCTTCATTTACCAATGCATAAAAATCTAATTTATGTACTAGATACATCACTGGATTTCAAAAACAAACTTTTCTTTTCATATATGGCTAGAGTATAAAAAATTGTACTAAAGAATAAGAATAAATAATATATGCACTAATAGTGTAAATGAATTTTATATTGTCATCTAATCACAAATTGTCATATATGGTAAGTTTATTAACTTATATAATGAATACCTTAAGGACCCGTTTAGTGGTCAAGATATAATAGGATAGGATATGATACCTATTATATCCTACTGTAATAAGTTGTTTGATACACCAATATGATATGATTTCCTAATCCTACTGTCTATCATATCTTGTTGATATAGTGTATTTTTTATCCTGAGGAAAGAGCTAAATTAGAACGCAACAAGATAAGATAGTCTTTTTCTCTCCCTCCCCTTCCTTCACACATCACAAACCCCACCACTCTAACCATTGCCACCATCACCATCACTGCCATCACCACCACCATTATTATTGTAACCATCGTCACCACCACCCCCACCGTTGTTGTTGCCATAGCCACCACACTGTCATCACCACACCCTATGTAATAATGTTGGTGGTGGCAACGGTGGTGGTTGTGAAAATGGTCGTGGCGATGACAATGACAGTGACGATAATGGTGGTCATAACGATAATGATGGTGAGATAGTGGTAGTGGCAGGAGTGGTGGTGGCATTGAATTTGCAATTTTATATATTTTTTATAATGTTATCTAATTTGTTATCTAGTGTGCACTAAATATTGGATATGATTAAAGTTTATCATGCTCTTATCCTATCCTATTCTTTTCGTGCTCTCATATCTTATTATATCTTGACAACTAAATGTGCCTTAAAAGTCATGCTTTGGTTAATTTTTGATTGTTAACCGTATAAAAACTTTTATATTGACATTCCATGCTAATTAAACTCAAAATAATTACATCATTTATTTTATTTTATTCTATTGTACTATAAAAATATTAATGTTATTTAATACGATTGTGTTTCTCTATTTTTACTTGACTAAATAAATGAAAAAAAATCTTTTTTCTCTTTTTTTTTTAATTCAAATAATTTAAAAATTCATTTAATTTTTATTAATTTTCTTTTCTCTCATGCTTATTCTCACTCTATTTTTTTTCCACTTATTTCTTCTACCATTTAACACTGTCTTATTAAGGTTATACACATAAAACTTTAATTGAAGTGGTACTTGGTGGCGAAGTGGTAATAAAATTTTTAGGCGAAAAGAAGACGGTGACTAGGATGGAGAAATGGGTCATGTGGTTTATGGTGGACAAATATATAATAACCATTAGATATATTAATTAAATATTGAACAGTTGTAACTTATATTATTAGTTTTTATCAATTAATTTTTTTTGTACATTAGTCTATAGTTATTTTGCACATTCCCCCTTCCTTCTCCATCAGTCTCTTCGCCATCTCTCTCAAAGACCCTCTTTCCCTCTCAGAGCACTTCGTCCTCCACATCCTCCCCAACATCCTCTCATGTGCCTACCTCAAACCGCATCCTCGATTCCTTCTGCAAGCACATGTTCCACAACTAAATAGTAAACGAGAGAAGATTAAAGGTCGAAGAAGGGGGGGAAGAGGAGAAAAAGGGTAGCACATGGCACTACAAATGCGGTAGCCATCCTTAACATAGTGGTTTAAAGTCGAGAGGGAAAAAATAAACAAAGAAAGAGATATAGAAGAGGGAAAACAAAAAGAAGAAAAAAATAAGGATGGGCACTGCCGCTGAAAATTGCCTTCGGCAATAGTGCACGGCGGAGCGTGACTATGTATTCTTGTCTTTTTCTCTCTCTTTTATTCTCTTTTTCCTTTTCTTTCCTTGCCTTGATTTTTTTTTTCTTTTAGTTGTAGGTGATCACGACAGAGGTGTGGTTGTGCTCGTAGTGGTGGCAACAACGACAACGGTTCTCCGCCAGTGACAACAACTCCTCTTCTTCCTCTTTTTTATTTGGCTGTGCGATCTTTGTTTTTTATTTATGTTTTTTTGATTGTGCCCTTATGGGATTGGAATGGTTCTGTCTAGTGGTGCAAGATATCCTTTCCAGAAAAAGCCATTTTTAACTTGCCTTGTTGTTTCCCATCATTTTGTGATCTGTGTATCAATTATTTCTCCCTAACCCACCCTCCCATCTTCTTTCAATTGTTTGTCAGATCAAGTCAGTTACTTGTTAAGTCTAAAAGTTTTGGTTTTTGAGTTAAATTTTGATGCTTGCTTCAAGTTTTTGGTTGAATTTGGGAATTGGGTTTTCTTGTTGAAGTTTTTTTTTTTGAGGGGGGGAGGGGGAGGATGTGACCATTACGATCTGGTGCTTGTGTGTGTTTTTATTAGATACTTTCAACTTGTGCGAATTTGAGTTGACTTCGAATATGGCACTGATGAGAGGTTGAAGACAATGACACGAAAGGTTGAAGATGTATTTGTCATTGACATGTTTACTAAGAGGACTAAATGTCAATAAAAAAAATAAATGTATTTTGTAATTTTCGAAAATTAAGCAACTGACACTAACTTAATCCCGGTCAAAAATATTGGTTCACCATTAACACTCGTCTCCTTTGTCCACCGGAAAGGCGTCGATAAAGAAAATCATTTTTCCTTGGTGTGTCGGCTAGAAAAACAATTTCTTGGAAGAATCATATTTAAAAAAAATAAAAAAGAAGGAAATTTCTTGTAACTTGTAAGAAAAGAGAACCGACTGAGACCCCACGGCCATGAGTCCATGACAACCGTAATATAGGACATTCTTAGGCAGCAGATCTTGCCAGGTAGGCCGAGAATAATTGATTGACAATTTCATTATTATAGGCAAACCCCCAAGCAGCAAAGCTTATGCTTGCAATCATATACAACAGTTTACTTTTCCAACGGTGCTAATAGGATCTAGTAATAAATGATAAAGTGAAAAATATATTAATTTTTAGTTACTTTTTCTTTCTGGTTGTCTTCCAGGAATGCAATTGTTCGAAGCTTTTCCTTTACTATTCACCATCAAAAGTCTTGAATGGAACATGGTCCTCTCAAGTCCACACGAGGATCTAGAAATCCATATTCAAATTGCAGCCTTTAATTTACTCGAGGAATTATATTATAAGTTAGTTTGAATTTTTTTTAATAAATATTTGTAAATAAATAAAAAGTAATAAAAATTATAATAAATTAAATTTATCTCTTAAATTAAACTTAATTTATATGCCTCAACTTTTTCATAAATTTGTTTATTTAACTTTTTCATAAATTAAAATACATAAATTGATTTTAAATCATGAAAAACCTTTATTTCATATTAATTTATTATTTATTATTTTCCTTTTATATAAATATTTCTTAAAGATCCCTTTGATTTGAAGAATAATTAATTCTGATAAAATTAATTTTAAATTGTTAGATATAATTAAAATTTATATCCAAATTAATCTTAATAGTATTTTTTATATTAAAATTATATCACGATGGAAATAAATAATTTTATCATTTTGGCAACACTAAAAAGTATATCCAAATTAGCTCTATTTTTCTACAAAGAACACGCTCTGGAATTTCATGGGTTGAAACTTGAAAGATTCTCCATATGGAAGATGCGAAGACAAGGACTACACAATATACTAGCACTAATTGCATGTTTCGATTGGGAAGATTTTGAGTTCGACCTTTTAAATATATTTCAATATCTTGAAAGATTAATTTTTAGTTTTCGACCGACAAATATTCTTGATTCACTAAAAAAATTTGCATGTTCCGATCGGAGAGATTTTGGCTCTCCAAACACATTTATTTCATAAAAGCAATTTTATATAATAAAAATGGTGTGTTTGATTATAAAAGTTCAAAATCAAGTTTATTTTGAAAATACATTTAATTAGAAGCGAAAAATATAACTTTTGTGTTAAGTTAAGAATTTTATATTAAATCTGACTAAAAGCTTAAATATAAATTATTTCTCTTCAATTTCAATTTTAATTAAAAGTAATTTTACAAAGTTAATGTCATTTCAAAGCTTATAACCAGTGCTTTGAAAATCGGACTGAACTAGCCAGTCGAACTGGAAAACCAGTGAGCCGGTCACCTGATTGGTTCAAATAAACCACAGAATCGGCTTGAAGAAAAATCGGTCAAAGAACTGAAAAATCGGTCAAAACTGGCCAAAATCCAGTTCACAGCGGGTCAATAAAAAAATGCTTAATATAATATTATTTTGATTTTTTTCTTAAAAAAATAAAAACCAACCTAAAACATTTATTATTTTCTTTTTTATTTTAAATATAAACTTGCTTTTATTAATAAATGTTGATATATATAGTTAAAACTTATACTTATCATGACATATTTGATTTGCACTTTTGTAGATATTGTAAATGTAAAAAACCTATAAAATTATTTTATTTTTAATTTTTAGTATTATAAAATTAGGATATTATGTTTTTTTAATATTATTTTATATATTATTTAATTATTATTATTATTTTATTAATACTGGTTCGACCACGGTTCAATCATTAAATCTTAAATCAGTACCTTGACTAGTTTAATGACCAATCCGATTTTAAAACATTGCTTATCACTCACTCGACAATTTCAGAAAAAAAAAAAAAAAAAACAAACACACTCGACAACACATTAAATAGATTGAAACCTTGTAAATATCTAGCCTTAACGTGTGTTTTTGATTTAATATGTAATCAATTTATACTTCCCCTCTTTCCTTTATTTCTTTTTCTTTTTCATTTCCCATCTTTCTTAACACATAGCATATGAACCAGAGATATTAAGTTGATGGATGTATACAAATCAAAAACAAAGGATAACTTGCAGTTATATAATGAGTAGAAAGGAAAACAAAAGGAAAACTACGAAGGAAATAGTCTCACTAATATCTTTGAAACCAGGACAAACTTATCACAAGAAACCAGAAAACAATGAAATGCTTGTCTGCAGAGGAAGGTTACAAAACCTTGGGCGAACCTTCCTCCACCATGCCTAATATTTAGGTATATATGGTTTTCCCATGTACAATTACCTATATATATAAACAATACAAATTAATTAACCATATAATTATTCCCTAAAGGCTAAAGAATTAGATCCACAAATTATTAAACATGGTAAAGAAATTAATCAGTAGAATTTCTAAGGTATGCAGAAGGATCTATATATCCTCAGCCATTTCTGGGTTTGATAGAATTCTTGCTAGGAACTTGTGAAACCATTCTGGTATCTTGAGACTGCTTTTGATGTTTTGCATATGAACTAGACCTTCCTTTCCTCTGCTTCCTTCTTGGCTGTGTTGCCTGGGGGATAAACACACCTGTCCCTTTGCTTTCTCTTCTCAAAGCATGCTCATAGAGGAAAGCAAACTGTGGACGAGGATAAATTGCCCCAGAAAAAGCCTGAAAATTAGTGTAACCATGTTAAGATTATTATAATAGACAAAAACTTCTTCTCAGAGTGCCATAACTGGAAGAAGAAGGGGGAAAAAGTATGTGTGGTGCATGTGTTTGAGGAGATGAAAGTAGTAAAGAACCTGAAGAGAGTCAGCAGGACAAGAAGCAAGGGGGTCTTCATCTTCATCCATAATTAGGAGAGCAATTTCCTTGCTCAAATCTGCAAAAAATAGGTCATCTTCCAGTTCCACTGCAACCTCCATATCTGTGTGATCTACTTGACAGCTAAAAGAGTTCCTTAATTTGTCATGAAACCAAGTATAAGAGTTTCTAATCTTACTTTCAGTTGTGTATGTCTCTTTTCTTTTTTTCTCCTGTTCTCCAAAACTCAGGGATATACAAGTTTATATAGGGAAAAAGGTAGGGGGGGTGGGGGGAGTTAAGATACATGGGGTGGTCATGTGGGTTGGTGGGGTCATGCTCACAGTTGGCCAATCTGGCTAAGCCCTACGTAACCCTTGCACAAGAATCATGGAATGTGTAGTGATATTATCCTATTTGATCAAAAGTATTGAGGAACAGTGGGCAACAGCCCATGTCCAGATACTCAATCCTAAACACACATGGGTGTCTTGTGGATGGGCCTTGTTCTCTCTCCTTCTCATCTCATTAAGCAGTAAGTTGTGGCTCAAATTATTCAAAGCCTTCATGTGCATAGGCGACAAATGAATATTTGTCCCAAAGATTCTTATCCGTTCCCATCTCATGTGGTTGCTCATGGTTAAGATTAAACCAACCGGACAAATATTACCTGCATGGGTCGGTGGATCTACTTGTTTAACTACTTGCAAAGAGGGTCCAGTAGAATCAACAACATTGATTTGGGACCTTCTATGAGTATCATCGATGTCTCTATTTCCTAGAAAAAAATTTATTCCGAAAATACTGCACTCAGTTTACTTAAAGCATAACATGTGAACACCATGATTAATACATACTCTTTAAGTAAACTTAAAATTTATATACAAAATTAGGTGAAATTAATTTAGGGTGTGTTTGAAACCATTTCAGTCTAACTGAATACCAATTCACCTTTGAAATTTTTTTAACGTTTGTGCATTGAACTTTGAAAAACTTTTATTTAATATGGTCCAAATGAATTTTTACATACACACTTAATCATTCAGAATTTTTTCAGTATACTTTAGAATTACCAATTCAGGTTGACGTGAGTAACAAGAGCTCTCATCCCTTATGCAAAAAGTTGAGAGTTCGATTCTCAACTCTTGTAAATGAAGCAACTTGGTTGGGAAGGGTGTATCTTTTACCTTTCATACTCCAAAATAGATTAGGCTATAGGCTCGGTGGGAAACACTTTTTCTAAAGAAAAAAAAAAGGTTTAATAGTACATTTTACTATCCATCTTTTATAATTTCACAAATTTTGTCATTCAACTATTTTAATTGCATATTTTGTCACTCAACTTTTAAAATTTTTCACATTTTGTCACCTAATTATTTTAGTTATACATTTTGTTATCTAACTTTTAAAATTTCACGCATTATACCACCTCCTTGGTTGACCGTTGAAGTGATAATTTTGACGGTTGACATAACAATTAATTGTCAACTTGTCACGTAAACAATCAATTTATCATGTCAGCAGTCAAAATTATTACATTAGCAATCAATTAATGGAGATGACAAAATGTGTAAAATTTTTAAAGTTAAATGATAAAATATGTAACTAAAATAATTAGATGACAAAATATGTAATTAAAATAGTTGGGTGATAAAATTTGTAAAATCATAAAAAATAGGTGACAAAATATGTAATTAAGAAAAAAAAAAGTATACTTTAGAATTTTTTCAATTGATCATGACTCATGAGTGGTTAATGAGTGTCCAAATTCTCAACTTCCTTAGTCGCAGTGTGTGTCGGTCGTCCCGTGAGGTAAACCGCGTGAGCTTTAGAAACTTTTAAGATTTGTAGACCCGAGTCCACATTACTGTGATTTGATTAATATTGATGTTTTATTTTTCTTTTTTGACCTTTCTTTTTATAGTCCATGTATTGCACGTCAAATGATTTTCAGATAAGGTTACTTGTGACTTAGTCGCGTCAACTTATTTAAATGGAGATGTATAAAACTTAAGAAATGCAAACGTAGTTCAAGAAAAGATTGTGATACGGTGAGTGTTTGTAAAATTAATTTTGAATGAAATTAATTTTGTAAAATTGATTTTTGTTAAAATTGATTTTAAAGTGATATAATTTATATTTAGATGTTTTTATTCTAAAAATAAATAAATAGTAAAACTTAGTATAAAAGTTTCTATTCAACGCAAAAATTATCTAAAATTACTTTAACTCAAATATTTTACTTTGGATCCAAAATTAATCTCTCAATGTAGAATTAAATATATAAACATTTATCTCAAATTACATTAGCTAATATTTTAACATGATTATGCATGCTTTAATATGAATCCAAGCATGCACTTTTTTTAATTAAATTACAATAATAAAACTATTTTAAAATAATTTTAGGTGAAAGTTTGATCTCGCTATAAAACTATCTTTCCTTATTACAATTTTTATCAATGTTTTTGAGACCGGATTGGTCATTGAATCGGTCATGACACTGGTTCAAGGTTCAATGGTTCAACCATAATTGAATTGGTATTAATAAAATAATAATACTAATTAAATAATACATAAAATAATATTAAAAAAATAATATCATAATTTTATAATACTAAAAATTAAAAATAAAACATAATTTTATAGGTTCTTTACATTTATAATACCTACAAAAGTACAAATCAAATATGTTATGATATTTAAATATAAGTTTTAACTATACACATAAACATTTATTAATAAAAACAAGTTTATATTTAAAATAAAAAAGAAAATGATAAATACTTTAGGTTGGTTTTTATTTTTTTTAAGAAAAAAAATTAAATAATGTTGTATTAAGCATTTCTCTTTGAGCCGTTGTGAATCGGTTTTTGGTTGATTTTTAACTGGTTTTACCGATTTTTGACCGATTTTTCTTCAAGCCGGTTTTGTGGTTTGAACCGGTTAGGTGATCGGTTCACTAGTTTTCTGGTTCATCCAGCCGATCTGTTCCGATTTTCAGAACACAGATTTTTATGGAAATAATAATATTTACATATTCTTTTATCAAAGACCAGTTATTGCAAAATTTTAAACTAATAGATAAAAACATAAAAATATTTTGTATCTTTAACATCTTCACAATTTTTTTTTCAGTGGAGTATTAGAAAACATTTGGGACTAATTAACTTTGTTTAATATGTATAAACATTTTTCATAATTTCAACCAAAATAAAAAAAAATCAAAATACGAAAAGGGAGCATTCTTACTCAAATATTAGTTGTATTTTTTTAAAAAAATATAATATTATATTTCTTTAGTATACTTTTATATAGTTATTAAAAATAATTTATTTAAAATCTTATGTTTAAATTTCTGCACTATATTTTATACAAAAAAAAAAATGCATTAGAGGTAAAATATATACATATCAATTCAAAAAAAAAAAATACAACTATTTAGTTATAATGAGAATAACTTTTTGCTAATAATATGAAGAGAATAATGATACTAAAACAAATAATCTTTTCACACATTTCTTCTATAACTGATTGCACTTAACACTTTAAAAAAAAAAAAAAAAAAAAACAAATTCGCACAATTTATATTCTTAATTGACTTTTACCATTAACATCCCCTAATCATAAAATTAAGGCTTATTTGCAATTTCCATCACTCTATTTTAAAAAGGATAATACATTCATCCTCTTAATTTAAATTAATTATGTAATTTTGATCCTTTAATTTATAAAATAAAAGCAATTAAGTTCAAAAGATTATCGGTGTTAAATTAAACTAACAGAAAAGGATACTGGGATAGGGGTGAGTTTTCAACACATTGCAGAACCCAGCTCCACCAGATTCGGTTCCGTGGCTGTTGTCCATCAAATCGAACGTATTTCACTTGTTCTTTTTAACTCTCCACCGGATGTTAAATGCTCTAACCAAGTAAAGTGAAATAAGATGAAATAAAACAAAGTAAAACAGAACTAAATAAAAAAAAAATAGAGTATATACACTGATAGTGTAAATTTTTTTTACATTATTATCTAATTTTAAACTGTTATGTATGATATAAATTTCTTGATTTCTACAATAATTATCTTAAAAATTATATTAATGATAATTTTTGATTAATTTACAGTGTAATTTTTTTTACAGTAACATTTATTATTGTATATTTTGTTCCAATACTATTTTATTTCAATTTTATTATTTGTAAGTTCAACCAATATTCATATCCACATATTATTTGGACCAAGGTGCTGGATAGCTCAGGGAGACAAAACATCTGACAATGTGTCAAATGTCTATGGCCAAGTGAAAGGGAGCAACCTTACTGGAAGAGCAGGTAAACACTGTTCGAATTTAGAAACCAACATTTCGACCTTGTTTAGTGGAGAAAAGAGAAATATATAAAAAGAAATAAGAAAAAAATAAGTTAAAGAAATAAATAAAAAATAATTTAAAATTTTAGATTATTTAGTAAAAGAGAAATAGATAAATAAATAATGATAGATAAGAAATAGAGTAAAAATAAATAATAAGACTTACTAAAAAATTCAAAAAAAAATTCCTTATTACACATGTACCGAGAAAGTTTTTAAAATTTTTAAAAATTTCTCTCCTCTCTTCGCCTTTCGTTTGTAACAAACTTTCATTTAATTTTTAACGCTGATGTTATCCCACTTTTTATCAAAACTAAGTAAATCATTATTGACTTGCGCTTGTTGATGTGTGGCTGTGCGGTTTGAAACGTTGTGGTAAAAGTTGTAATTGATACGATCACAATAGTAATGACCGAAAATTTCACAATATAGTATATAGTCCCTAATATAATACTGACACATCCAAATACATATAAATCACGGAGCAAGCATGCATATCTTTCGTTAACTTATCAATTAAGTAAAAATAAAGATATATGATACTTTTTGTTTATAAATAAGCACTGAACACAAAAATATATGTACTTGACAGGCGAAAGAATACAGTGGCAAAACGGAAATGAATCCTCTTATGTTTAAATTTTTGCATGATCATATCATGTAAAAATTGTGTCTATCAAGATAGATACCAAATTTTTATATAATATAATCATGTGAAAATTCAACGTGAAAGAATTCATTCCCGTCCAAAAATAGATTAACCGCATGTTTGATCATGCGTCCGTGACGTTGTTTTCCACGTTCAAACTGAAGCTACTATAGATAGCTTTTGAATTTTTGATGTGATTTTTGTCTTGAAATTGAATTTTCAAAAACACTATAACTCAAATTTGATTGACTAGTAGAAATGATTAACTTTTAGTGTGTGGTATTATGATTCAGTCTGGGTATTCATTGAAATGGAGGTTGAATGGAAAAAATCAATAACAAAAGAAGCATTAAATAGGGCGATATGTAATATAATCAATATAATGAAAAAAAAAACTAGAACAAATTATACTGGTACCCCTCTATTTTAGTGAAAATGCATCCGATACTCCTTTGTTAGTTTACACTACAGTAAATCTCTTAAATCTCTAATAACATAACACTGTTACCCCTTAGGTGTTAGATGTCGTCTTGGACGTTAGAAGGAGCCTCTCATGTGCCTCTCACATGTCCTTTAATGGCTTTTTTCTTCCAATAATACCCTCTTCTTCTTCCTTAAGATGTGGCGCTCAGTTCATGGGAAAGGGGGAGCACTGTTCATGCATCTTCTTCACGTCGCTGTAGTGTGCGAAAGAGGACACCTTCTTGACGCGCTCAGTTCATGTGGGTTTGTTATTTGTCTTTGCTTGTTGTTTACTTGTTATTTGATTTCTTTGTCTTCTTCATATGGTATTTGTATACAGGATTTGAATCGGTTTGGGTATGTGATGCTGAATTTAATTTTATTTTTTTTATGCTTCTTTTGTTTTTAGTGTGCTTGGGAAAATGTCACAATCAAGGGCAGCATTTTCATCAAGTGTTAGTGGCGGTGGAGTAAGAGTGAGACATCAAAGGAGATATTGTCACTATGGAAGACCCGCGAAAATCAAATGTAGTGGAACGGAAGCTAATCCGAATTGGCTATTTTACACGTGTAGGATGATAGTATGTGATTATTTTGATTGGTGCAAAAAAAACATTGAAGATGAGTACGACAAGTTGAAAATGGATATGGAATACATGAAAAGGGAGTTTGAAGAAGTGAAGACGAAATTGAAAGTTTTAGAAGGAAATTGTGAATGGTTAAAACATAATGTTGTAACATTCACTATTTTAGTTGTAATTGTTGTTGGCATTTTAATTGTTGCAACTTTATTTAAATGAGTTTGTGACCGTAGGTATCGACTATGTTAAGTTCAAGTGTACTTATTAAGTATGTTGTTATGTAAGTGTGGTAGTTGTTTATAGTTTGGATGTTAAGTATATTTAGTTTGGATATTGTATCGTATCAATACAATTCTGTTGAAATAGTTAAATCGACTTTTTCCTTATTGGATTGCCACTTTTTTTTGTTTAAATTTTGCGAATGCATTAGGAAATTATTATGCATAGTCATTGTGTACAATTTACAGGAATGAACGTATTTTATGAAATAAACACACACTTAAGTTGGTATTAAAATAGGAAACTTCATTAATATATATGGTATTGTTGACACATTAACTTCGTAAACCTTTTGTAAGTATTGAACAATTCCATCATCTAGGGATCCAAAAGGAAAAAAAAAAAAACACAAGACCTATACATTATGTAAGTAACTACACAGTGAATTCTCCCTAAAAAAAAACCCTACCCCACATAAGTTCACTAACAGGAGGCCTTTACACAAAATATAATCCCTATAACGAATGCCTATACATCATAAATGTTTCAGGAATTACACAAAAAAATCATCGTATTGTTTCTCAAAAAAACAAGCATTAGACTGAAGGTTCCTATGTTGTCATCTTCCTTTTGGCTCTGAGCTTGACCCTCTCTTTTTTCTTCGTTTGATTATCTAGACCGTTGATAGTGTTTCCTCTAGCATTTGATGATCAAGCCGCTGCCTAAATATTTGTTAGTGTTTGTTGTTAGTATAGCAGAAGAGGAAATTAGTTTATGGAAGGAAATAATACATTACGACATAATGGGCAATTTTTTTTACATGTGTGGTGATGGAAGATTGTTGTGTCCCTATGAGATTCTTTGTTTTGGAGAGGTTCAATCTTTTCATTTTCACCAGCTTGATTCCTAAGTGGTTGACTGTCTATGTTTGATCTTACTTGATTCTCTAGCACTTTGTTGGTTTGGACAGGTTGAGGGTTTTCATTTTGCCCATCTTCATTCACAACAACTTCCTTCTATAGAAAAAATTAAAAAAGAAAGAACAAAAAAATAAAATAAAATCATTAGGTGTTAATTAAAAATAAAAAACTAAATCATTTGATCAAAGTGTCTTAAAGTCTTGTTTGCCTTTCTACTTTTTCTTGGATGCAGCCTTCTGGCAGGTTCTATAGTTATGACCAAACTCTTTACAGGTGAAACACCTAATAGTGTTTGATCTTCTTCCTTCTTGTTGTTCGGATGTCCCCTTAGTCACACTTTTCTTTCTATCCTTTCTAGGCCTCCCCGGTAGCCTTTTGAGGCTTGGAGCATCAATATCGGGATAGCCTCCTCTATCGTTAATATCACGTTTTGGCATTGGATGAATGATTTTAGCTTATGCCAATAGCCATTTGGTTTTTGAGAAAGCTTCATCACAATAACTCTCCATTGTCTCTCTCTTGTGAGCTATGCATGAATATACATGCTTGCATGGTAAGCCAGTGATTTGCCAATAATTATAGCCACATATCCTGTCCCTTAGTTTCACTACAAAGTCTGTGAAACCATCTCTGACTTGAAACTCATCATTACCTGCATATGTTACACCGCAGAATCTCCCATTTTGCATTGTCTTGTCTAAAATATTTCGCACTCTTGGACTTACTACATTGTGAATAGTGCTTGCCTTTTCATACCTTTTCTGAAACAACACCATCAACCTTGTAACAATGGACTGGAGTAAAGCTAACACAATCTTCTTTCTGTCCACCCCTACCTAAGCATGGAAAATCTTGCATACATTGTTTGTGACGCGATCACTCTTACACTTTGGGTCAATTGTGTGTCTTGCCCACATGTGTTTTGGTTTGTCTTTAGACATTAACCACTCTGTAACCTCATTACTAGTTTTTCTCATAGCTTGCACAACATTTTCAAACATGCACTCATTGTATGCCATTGCACATGCCCAGAAATGGGAAGTCAACAATAAGGATCTGAATTTCATTTTGAAGTGGTTCAATATGTGGTTGCAACAAAACCTGCAATAAATGATATTAGTCAGTAGTACATAGGTGTGCACTGTGTTCGTGTGTGGTGTGTGATGTTTTTATGTGTTGCAGTCCAGTATGTGTGTGTGTGTGTGTAGTACTTACGTGAATGAGTGTGTGTGCACGACAGTGCAATAATGACAGTCACATAAAGTCACACATAGAAACAGTGACTCACACACGATCAGTGACACAAACATAGAGACAGTGACTCACACATAGTCAGTCACACCCATACACACTTAGACACACACACACACACACACTTATTCACACAAACTCACAGTCACACAAACATCACAAACACACACTTAGTCAGGCAGACACACACACACACTCACAGTGACACACACACACACACACACATAGTCACACTCATTTAGTCACACACACAGAGTGTAGCTACACAGACACACAAACATAGAGACAGTCACACACACACACACATACATACACACTCAGTGATACACACACATGCATACAGTTACACTCACACACACAGACACACTTTCACACAGACTCAAACACACACACACACAATGATAGACACACTCTCACATATACTCACACACAAACATAGAGTCATACACAGACACACATGCACAATCACAATCACACACAAACACATACACTTTCACACAGAGAGAGAAACACACACACACACAGCCGTGATAGACACACTTTCACACAAACCTAGACACACATAAACAGACTCAGACATACACACACACAAACACATAGCCATAACACACAGACACACAGAGACAGTCACACACTCATATATACTTACACACAGACATAGAGTCACACACAGACACACTCATACACTCTGACACATACACAGACACACTCATACACTCTGACACATACACAGACACACTCATACACTCTGACACACATACACACTAACACACAAACACACACACACACACTGACACAGAGTTAGACACACACACACATAGACAGCCACAGACACACACACACAGAGTCATAATTAGACACACAGAGTAACAGTCAGACTCAACTCACTTACAATGTAACATAAACTGTAACACATTGATGAAAAAAAAATGACATAACTGCACTAACAATGATGCATGGTTGCAGAGTTCAATTACTAACAAAGGTTAAAACACAAACCAGCTTCTGTTTATCACAACTCACCTATGCTTTGCATAAGGAAATATCTCTGCGACAACTTTAGTTAGACCCTATATATAGAGAAAGTACATTTTGTTTAGTATATTTTAAAAACTTTTGAAATTTACAAATCAATTTATTAGCATCAAAAGCATTACCTTTTGCATGTCAGACATGATAGTAATAAAATCACTTTTATATTCTGGAATAGTGAGCAATGCCTCATTCAATTCATTAAGGAAAAACCTCCATGAATCCATACACTCAATCTCAACCACTGTAAAGGCTATAGGGTATATACCCTTATTTGCATCAAGCCCAACTGCAGACAATAAAATACCTTCGAAAGGACCCTTTAAGTGACAGCCATCTACTCCAAACCAAGGCCTACAACTTTTGACAAACCCTTTCTTCATAGCGTCAAGACATACAAAGATCCTTTTAAATTGATGGTTCATGTCAACCCTTGGTTCCAAAGCTAGTTTTACAATACTCCCAGGGTTTGTTTGTCTCACTGATAATGCCCAAGCTGGCAAATCATTGTAATAAAGGGATGAACACCTTTTGTGCTCTGGTGGACTTTTCGCTTGGGATGATACAATTGCATAAGGTTACTTGGTTCAACACCATACCTATCCAACAAAGCTTGCTTCATAGTGGAGTAGCTAATGTTTGGATCAGCCATCAACATACTCTACAGCTTTTTAGCAATCTATGTTGAGTTCACATCTAAATTGTTTGTTTTCCTAATGCAAGTGTGCTTCCAGTTGTATGTCTAAATTTTAAATGTCACTCCATCTGGAGTTGGGGATGCATGAATCCTCTAAGTTCAATCCCAAGCTGCACACTCACAAATGACCCTTTATTTTTCACCCTTCTCAACTGAAACCCTTCTTGTATTGCAAAATCTTTAAGTATTTCACAAAAATGATTTACATTGACAAAAAACTGTCCAACTCGAAATTTAATCGTCCCATCTACTTCCTTCTCAAAGGGTTTCCCCAAGTTCCCCTTTCAACATAAATTTCATCCATATCTTCATCTGAATGGTCATTTCCAAATTACATCAACCCTTTCTTCAAAGTCACCCATCATGCCACTTTCAGTTTCATCACTCAAATCCCCATCCTCACACTCACTGATCAGATCAAAATCACTTTCAAAATTGCCACTCCCGCTTTCCACACCATCATAACTCACATCATCGTCATTGACATATACCTTATTAAGGCATATGTTCGGTTCTTGAATGTCACCTTCATTTCTCTTAACAGCATCATCACCTACGAGTCCTTTTCCATTTTGGTCCACATCACCAACAGCCTCATTTGCACTACCATTCCCAACCTCCACATTTTCATTGACACTTTCATCCATGGGAAAGTTAATAGATACATTTACAGCATCAATCCTAGGTTCCTTTAAAAACTAATTTATATTCTTACTCGCATACATATGAACATATGTGCAACCTTTATTGTCTTTAGCACATCACTATCCACGTTAAGGGGTAGAATTTCAACAACACTGCTGGACAGAAAACCTAAACCGAATGGGTAAGACGGTGCTAAACCATTGTCTTTAGCAAGCTTGTTAACCGCATCATGGGCATCAAAGATGGAAAATTTGTCTGGATCCACATTCCGTATGGTATTTGGTGCACCACTTCTCTTAGTAAAATGGACCAAGATGTCCACATTACCAGGCATAGGATCCAAATAAGGTACATCATCTGTAACATCCCAAGTGCTGATGAGTGTAGGGAGTGATCGCAGGTGCAAAAGAGATAAGGCACAGACAAGAAGCGGCTCTTGGCAGGCTTCCAGCGGGAGGGATACATGAATAAATCGAATACACACCAGAATGAGAGGGATCTAGAGGCTATGTAGGTATGGGACTGTAAAGTTAAGGATAACTTAAAGGAATTAAAAAGTGTTACCTATACCAACAAGATGCATCTACTTTTCGGTAACTTATCACTTAAGAACTCCACAGTTAAGCATGCTTGACTTGGAGCAATTTTGGGATGGGTGACCTCTTGGGAAATTTCCTAGGAAGCATGTGAGCGAAGACAATACACGCTGAAAAGTCTTGTGTTGATTTGTGGGGATAGTGATTGATCCTGAAAGCCGCCAAGCGTTACATCATCCATGATGTTAGGTGCGCTACGACAGCAACAAAAACGAAGGTCAATGTATGGTCCCACAATGGAAACCCACTAACAAACAGAAAGAAACAAAAAAAATGACGTTAATAACTTATAGCACCAATGCCAGTGGTCCCACACCAACAATAAAAAACCTTAAAAAAGGTAAGCTTTGGGACATAAAACAGTGGTCCTCCACTAAGACCCCATTCAAAATCTTTGAAACAAAAATTATTGGTATAAAATTAGCAATGTTACCTACAATCCAACATTCCAATCAAACAACTCCTTTGTCCACTATTAGCCCTTGAACTTCGTTGTGTCTTCACTAGTTCAGAGGAAAATTGAACACAAACACTATGCTCTCCCTCAATTACCAACAAACGACCATTACTCGCAATTGCAACCCTACCCTAGCCCATCTCCACAGAACAAATTCTTCTCTCTAATGCTTACCTTCCACCTTGTTCTCCAATCCGATAATGAAAATGAATGACACGGGTATGTGTTGTGCCAAAAGTAACGAGGGCTACTTTCATCAATCTACCCTCAAATACAAACATTACTTAACATCGTCTGTCAAAGGGGCACAATAGTAATGCCACATTACGAAGGGGTATCAGGCATATTTTTTTAAAAACTCAGGAGGTGCTAGTGTAATTCACTCAAAAATCTAGTACTATCCCATACTTTCCAAATTAGAGGGGAGGGAAAATAGTAGTTTTGTGAAACGAATTATAGATGGAACCTATTTCATCTTTTTCCATTCCCTTATAAATTAAGCAATCCAGACAACAAAATTGATTGAAGTTCAATTTTATTTCATTTTCACATTTTTCCATCAATTCAAATACAGCAGACGGTGAATCTTATGCAAATGAAGTTATAGAGTTAAAAATAGTGGCAGGAAACCGATTTTAACCTGTCCAATCATCTTTCTTATGACAACAATGCTTCATTGCTTCTTCTTTTTTATTATTATGATGTAAAAAAGTTTAGAATAGAAGAAAATACGCTAATACTCCATTGCATATGCCCCTTTTTGATGTGGTTTGGAATTGCTACTAACTAATTCAGGAATCATTGCCAATTTGCCAGTGCATAGGCCCTTTCTTGATTAGACTTGTCATTTCTCTGTTCAGGTTTTGCTACTAATATCTTGTGGTAATTATTATTATGACAAGATATTATTAGCTTTACTCATATTACTCATTAATTTCTCTATTGTTTTTATTTTGATAATTATAACTATTTCAAGCAATTATTTATAATGATAATTTGGGTGTAAATACGTTAAAGAAAGTAGTGTGTCGTGTCGATACTTAAATTACCATACATGATCAATTTTAGAAGGAGAATTATATAATTCTTAATCACATTTAACGTGGTTTTGGGAATAGTCTCGGGAACTTGAGTAGCAAACCTATAGAACATTTACCGAGGGAATATTGTCCAAATTAACAACACTCCTAGCTGTAATCATGCCTAATATTAAGAAGCCTCTGTTGTATAGACTTGCAAAATTTCCTATTTCAATACTCTCCAACAAAGCCTGATAGGATTTGTCAAGATGGTTACTTGTCTAGAAAATGATTTAGAGCATACTTTCACAGCTTGCTTTGGAATGTTATATGCATCTTCTTTCTACAAACCCATTCAAAAGTGACGAATATCTGTGGAGTCAATTAGTGCTTTGACCGAAAAATGGCTATCAACTCCGGCATTCAATATTAGTAAGTTCATTCGTTTAAGTTTTATATGACACACTTTTTTGAAAAAGAATTTTGTAAAACTCTGATGCACAGATACATGTATCAGATATGATATGTATCCGATACGATAATATAAATATTCCAAAAATATATAAAAGACGATTCGTGTAAGAGAATCAATTACAGTGTGTACCATGGGGTCTTACATTTATCCTCCTAAACCTAAAAGGTACAAGTTTAAATGTTCCTTCAGGACCATTTTTCAGTCTATGTAAGGATTAAATGCATGCGCAGCTTATCCCACTCCTGAAATGGTGCCTTAACTGCACACTAGTAATAGTCTGCTACAGTAATTTTCAAGTGTATCAATCTTTCCTTGTCATGTGATACACGTACTCATGTCTATACTATTAGAGATATAATTGGTTAAGAGTTAGTTAGTAGATAGTTGCTAGTTTGTTGTCTATATATAAAGACTTTTTGTAATCTCATTGTACTCAACCTTTTTCATTATCAATACAATCATATTTTCAGTTTTATATACTTTTCTCTCAACTCTCTTCTATGAACCATGAATATACCATGTTAGAATTCATGATTCAAAGAAAAGAGTTGAGAGAAAAGTGTATAAAACTAAAAATATGATTGTATTGATAATGAGAAAGGTTGAGTACAATGAGATTACAAAGAGTCTTTATATAGGCAACAAACTAGCAACTATCTACTAACTCACTCCTAACCAATCATATCGCTAATACATACTTTTCTAACACAAACTAAATTAACTAACTGTGGGGTTCAAGGTATTTTCATTTGAAGTGGATTTCAACATTATCGAGATGAAAGCAGTGAGAATCGGATAAGCAACTGGATTGATTCCATTGTAGCCTAACTGTGCTCCATCAAGTTAAGAATGTGGTAAAATGGAATAGCCAAAAATCATGGCCTTGTGGGTGACAAAATAAAACCACGGCATCAATTTGTATTGACTCTCCATCTATGAAAGTTTTACAAGGTAGAAACATGTTAACCTTGTCTAATCAATATGGGCAATTTTCTGTGATCTCAAACACTGATCAAATAATTATGCTAGTGGAACCTTAGCAGTGAAGTATATTTGGATGTACAAAATTATGTTCCTCCAGCTGTATTCATATCAGTAACCCCTCCAACCACTTTGAAAACAAGGCTTATTTTTCTGGGACGGGGAGAATCTTTTTGTCGTCCTTGCTGGTTGTACGATTTACATGGACAACATCCTTGGACAGTTTATCCATAAGGTTAAAAATAGGTGGACAGTGCATATTTAGGACAGAATAATTTCCCGGAAATAATTACGTATTTTTTACAACTCTCTCAGAAAGCTAGTAAAAATAAGCGAATATTTCTCCGAAATAAGCTGATTTATCATGCACTTAGGTTTGAATAAGCCATTTCTTCAAAGTTGCTGTATAGGGCAGCTTGCAGTTACAGGTTTTTTTCCTTGGTGTGTAATGCTTGTTTTTGACAAACTGCTCCCACAATTTGATTAAAAATAAAAACACATAAGAAGGGAAATATGCCAAATATGCACCAAGATATGAGTTGCCTGATTTCAATTAAAAAAAGCAGTCAGAAAATCAAATTCATTTATTAAAATGTAAATATATGGTAGAAACACAAATAATGTACACTGTACTCTGTAGAGTACTAATTGCACTGATACATTGTCAAGCTGCTAACTGTTTCACTGACACGCAGAATATTTTCTTTTCTAACACAAAATGAGTATTGTGTTAATTAAACCAGAGAGGCTTGTCAGCAACCTCCCTTCCCCCCCTCCCACTCTCACTAAAGTTCCAAAAAGGAATGGTTTTAACCGGTGTTCTGAAACCAGACTGGACCAGCCAGTTCAATGAGAAGTGTCAAGTGTAAATAAACCAGAGAACTGTAATATGAGTCATTTTGAATTTTTTGTTAAACTGGTCAAAAAATCGAAAAATTGGTAAAATTGATAAAAACCAACCAAAAATTAGTTTATAGCGGATCGATGAAAAATGTTTAATATGAGTCAATTTGATTTTTTTATTTTTTTTTAAAATGAAAGATCAACTTAAAGTATTTGTTATTTTTTTTTTATTCTATATATAAACTTGTTATTGTTAATGAACATTATTGTATATTGTTGAAACTTAGACTTAAGTATTATAATATATTTGATTTGAACTTTTGTATATACTTTGAATGTTAAAGACCTATAAAATGATGTTTTATTTTAGTTTTTAATGTTATAAATTTATAATATTATGTTTTTTTAATATTATTTAATGCATTATTTAATTAATACTATTATTTTATTGATACTAGTCAATTACGGTTCAAACATTATTGAACCTTGAACCAATATATTGACCGGTTAAATGACAAGTTCGGTTTTAAAAACATTAGTTTCCAAAGATGAAGGCTTGGTAAAGGTTGAAAGAAGGCATATGCAGTAGGTATTCGGGCGTAAGATCAATATAGTATGACTTTCAATTATAAATAACCACCGCCTTTGAAGCACAGACACTTTAAAGGAAGGTCGTGTGCACATACACTTGAGTCAGACATGACACTTCAAATCCTAGTGGGACACTTCAGATTTTGCTGGGTGTTTTGTCCTTCTTGTATATGTTGTGTCATGCGAGTTAGTGCTTAGTCCAAAGCTAAATAAAAATTACCATTTCAAATACTTGAGTTAGTACTTCTTAGTCCTTCCTGTATATGTTGTGTCTCATGTCAGACGCGTACACTTGAGTCAGACATGACACTTCAGATTGTGCTGTGTGTTGTGTCCTTCTTGGATATGTTGTGTCTCATGCCAGTTAGTGCTTCTTAGACAAAAGCACAAAGCTAAATAAAAATTACCATTTCAATATTTTCTTTATCAACACAGGCTTGGCCCCTGTAAAGAGGAGAGAAAGGACAAAGAACTTGAAATAATGAAATTTACTGTCTTGCTAATTAAATATATACGAAGTCTAGGAGTTAGTAATCCATAAATAAACTTTATCCCTCACAAATTCTGCCACTTTAGCATTGATGCCCTCTGATCCATTATATCTACAAGAAGTATGAATGAATTAATAAACATTGCCCACACATTACAGTTTACACAGTGTTGAACTCACAGTAATAATGATTAAATCAGTAAGAAATTTCCAATGCCCAAGATATAGAGCTTATACGTTTAAAAAATGAACTCAAAATCTAAAGTGAAGTTAACAATGCTTTGTCTACGTTTCATTTTTCTGTCTTGTGCCATGAATATGTGCTAAAGATACATGGAATAATAAATGCAATGCCATATAACAGAAGAGAAACAGTTAAACTGTTTGACAAAGTTTTGCCGCAGTCTGTTGCAATCTATTCTTCAAATTTCCCATTGCATTTGTGGAAGCTATAGCAGGTATAATGCCCTTCACAATAACATGTCAAAACAAAAAAATTGCTTAATTATGAACAAGAAAAATATTCTCAGACCATCGCAATTAACAAGGGAAAACAATAAATGGCATAAATATCAAACAATTCATTCAAAATCTACAGTTCTACGCACCAAGCAAAAATGAGATCCCAAATCATCTAGATACCCGGGTAAGTGAAAATAAGTAACTCCAGGAATGCCCAAAAGCTAAGCCCTCTTGACAGCCTATTTAATAAAACAGTGAAGCTTGTAATTAATGGGCCTAAAATGTGTATTTTAAAATAATTACACATTTTGGGCCCATTAGCTTTAAAATAATGGACAAGAAACTAATTAAAAAATAATGGTACATCAATGTAGACTCATTTCAAATAGCTAAAAATTAAATTTTTTAGATGACGTATTTTAAGAAATAACAAAGAAAGAAATAAGAGAGAAAGTAATAAATTAGTTCATGAGAAATGCTTGAACGTATTCACTGTTTTAACACATTCTTTTTCACGACTAAATGAAATTCAGAGTCTTATTTCGGGAGTCTCATTATTATTTAGTAAAAAATCACTTGAATTTCGTCTAATAAGAGTGAGTATATTGAAAATAGTACTTGAGATGTGTTAATAATACTCCTTCCTCATAACCAATTGTATTCCTTTCATTCCATCTAAGTAACTAAATACTATCATGTCCTTCAAAACCAATGTAATACGAGGTCTTCTTAAAAAAAGTTTATTATAATTTATCTTTCAAACATTTTGAAATTTAATAATCATTTTCTTGACAATTAATAATAAAGTTGATTCATTTAATTTTGTAATAACATTGTTAATTTTAAATATAACTTTATTAATTTTAATTTTGAAAACCTTTTTAACTAAAGCAAGTTATTACATCAATTGTTACATGTATTCTATAACCAATACATGTACGTAGAAACGAATCAAATCTTTATATATAATTGAGTATTTTTTTGGCTAAAAACCACATGTATCTTTTACAAGAAACAATTTTGTTCGATTTAGATAAAATCACTATAAGTGACAAAACTCTCTCTTCAAATATACAAATTAAGATAAGCTTTTAGAAAAACAAATGAAAAATCTTTAACAAATTAGCTTATGTAGCTTATATATAAGTTAATTTTAACTTATAAAAAAACGTGTTTAATTTTTTATTTTATTTTTTTATTTTATAAATGCTTATGAAAAATTTTACTCAAGTAGGGTCTTTCACTTATTGTTAGCTTCATAACTAGCAATAAGTTACATTACATAGTTAAATAGCCAATAAGAATAGTACCGACCAAAGATCTTTGGCTACATCTATTGAGCACAATTTTGTATTTGATATGTTACATTACATTACATAGCTACGTAAGTTACATTATATAGTTGAATAAGTTACATTACATAGTTAAATTCTATTTGACACAAACGCTTAGCAGAGAAAAATGATATCCTTCATGTAAAGAGCACAATTTTGTGCATTCCAAAACATGTAGAGTAAGAGGACGATACCTTCACTCATGCTTCACAGGGTACCCGATTAATACAACTGTAACAATGAAAGCAAAACACTAGGAAGCAAATCCTTTATACTATCAGAAAACAATTATACGGTCAACTTGATGCAGTTAAAAGCAGGACAGCGGAAAATGAGTGGTTCAAAATATAGGATGCTAAATTCCTAATCATACATTTGCATAACAAAACAAAAATGTGATTGAAAACGAGATGTACCATTTTTTCATTTTTCACTCTCTCTATCAAGTACTAAGGATGAAAGTCAGAAACTAAAAACTTGAACAACTTGATGTTTATCGAGTTCTCATTTGTTAACGATCATTTGAATTTCCCTATATTAATCTCGTGGTGGAACAGAGTGGAAGAAAGCCACATCCCAATATCTGCATATAACTCTCCTTAAACAGGGCATAGAACTCGGTGTGTCAGCTCCTTCAGGATGAACCTGTTAGAAGTTACATTACATAGTTAAATAGCCAATAAGAATAGTACCGACCAAAGATCTTTGGCTACATCTATTGAGCACAATTTTGTATTTGATATGTTACATTACATTACATAGCTACGTAAGTTACATTATATAGTTGAATAAGTTACATTACATAGTTAAATTCTATTTGACACAAACGCTTAGCAGAGAAAAATGATATCCTTCATGTAAAGAGCACAATTTTGTGCATTCCAAAACATGTAGAGTAAGAGGACGATACCTTCACTCATGCTTCACAGGGTACCCGATTAATACAACTGTAACAATGAAAGCAAAACACTAGGAAGCAAATCCTTTATACTATCAGAAAACAATTATACGGTCAACTTGATGCAGTTAAAAGCAGGACAGCGGAAAATGAGTGGTTCAAAATATAGGATGCTAAATTCCTAATCATACATTTGCATAACAAAACAAAAATGTGATTGAAAACGAGATGTACCATTTTTTCATTTTTCACTCTCTCTATCAAGTACTAAGGATGAAAGTCAGAAACTAAAAACTTGAACAACTTGATGTTTATCGAGTTCTCATTTGTTAACGATCATTTGAATTTCCCTATATTAATCTCGTGGTGGAACAGAGTGGAAGAAAGCCACATCCCAATATCTGCATATAACTCTCCTTAAACAGGGCATAGAACTCGGTGTGTCAGCTCCTTCAGGATGAACCTGTTAGAAGTATAAATCATCAATTTCACAAGCTTTACTTTAGGCAATTCATTTGAATTAGCATTAACCGTTGACAGGGTACAGGTGATTCATTAAGAGGCTCAAGCCAGATAAAAGTAACATTCAATTAACCTTTTACAATGTTCTAATTGCTATTGAACTAAAACATTATATTATTTTCTTTTAACTACGCATTTAATTACAGTGTAGATGAACCACGCTATCATTTATAGGTAAGCAAACGACAGATACTAATAACATTTAACCAATCTAGACAGTCTTTGTTAATTTGATAAACAGGAGTGGTAAAATAATCTCCAAACAATCTGCAGAATATTGAAACTTTGCTAAATGGAGACAAAGTTTAAAGCAAAAATAATTAAAATAAGAATATAAATAACTATTTCTTCATTTCAACTTGCACTGAACTATTCTTAAATTGTAACCAAAGCAAAAAATTATCAAATCACTCTTCTAAATTAATTAGAAAGACTGCCCTAATATAATAACATTATGACTTATAAAGCCAAGGAACATAAATAAATGGGGTGTTTCATGCAAATTGCAAAACAAATAGTTGATGACTAATATCCAATGCAAACTATTAGAAACCATTTTGAAGTTTATTAATGGTTCTATACTTTAATTATTTTGTTGGTCCTTAGTTTAACCGGATTTTAAACTAGTTTCTGTTCAGAAGTTTCTAAAGGGGTCCTTAGAATTACTAAACGTATCTAATCTGGTCCCACGCCAATACCTTAACCAACTGTTAGGCATCCGTTAATTAGTGCTATGGTAGAATATAGTGAGCTGATGTGGCGATGATTTTGCTTGCATGTATCATAAGGTGACCAAATCAACCCGTGTCATGTCCCCAACACCGTCATGTGATTTGATTATCACTTTCACGAGAGGGAAATAGATTAATTTGACCACCTCCTAGTCCAAGTGGGCAAAATTGATTGCCACAACCTCACACCATTTACCATGTCGGCTCTAATTAACAGATGCCGGACATTTGGTCACAATTGGGAGCCAATCAGAAACATTTGGTAATTCTAGGGGTCCAATGTGAAACTTTCTAACTCTAGAGACTAATTTTAACTATAGGAACCAATAGATAGAATAAGTAAAACTTAATTAACCTTAACAAGTTATTGGACAAACGGAAATTAAATTAAGAAAAAGAAAGAGATGATTTCCCCATCCTTCATAGCTAAATCATTTTGTGCAACACTTACCCTTCCTTTGGCTGTGATATTTCTCTATACTCCCATACCAACTCCACTGCATACAGAGTGCAACAATCCGTAGGATTCCAGTAGCAACAACTTCAACAAATGCCATTAAGAAAGACCTCTGAGGGGATAAACCAGCAGTTGCTAGGGATAGCGCAATCCCCTCCAAATTGCAAGAAACAATAAAACTGCCACATTTTATGCCATCCAAAGCTTTCTGAGCAACTTCTTCAGCTTTCATAGAACCAGACGAGGATGCAATGATTTTGGTGAGCTCCGGTTTTCTCTTGTTTTCTGTAAAAGTAACCTTTCAGCTTGCACTTCCACTTTGATTACAGGATACACATACTTCACAAGAGATAGACATTTAACATACAAATTTCATCTGTGTAAACCTATGAAGGCATAAATTCTAAATGGACATTTAGGCCCTGTTTGAATAAACTCTTCCATTAACACTTATAGGAAATGAAAATAAGAAGGTAAAATGAATGGAGCTTCTCTTATAAGCTAAAATCAACTTATGCACTTAAATTTTGTAGAAGCTCTCTCATCTAACTTCTTCAAAAGTTGAGGTGTATAAGTTGATTTTAGCTTATGGGAGAAATTGAATTCATTTTCCCTTCTTATTTTCTTTTCCTGTAAGTACTTACGGAGAAGTTCATTCAAACAAGGATAATCATGGATTTAAACTTATTACTCTAAGTAATAATTATTCATTCTCTAATCTCTATAAGTCTCTAATTAGGATAGATCCAATAGCATCCCACATGGACAACACTCAAACGTATGAATTTAGATCACATACAGAAAAGGAAAGACATTCTGCTAGATGAAGTAGCAAAAGTAATATGTATGAAGAAATAAACTCAAACATCCAATTTAATACCTACCTTCTGCTAATCCAGGAGTATCCGTATCCGGAGGGAAGATCAGAGAAACATGAATATTATCCGCTATAACCTCCTGTTGCAATGCTTCAGCTAAACCACGGAGGCCAAATTTACTCGCCGAATAAGCTACGTAACCATAAATCCCCACCTAAACATGTACAAAAATTCCACATGAAAATAAAACAATCCTAGTTGAACTTTTTAATTTACATTAAAGAATTAATAACACTCGATTACGTGTCATGTGAAAATTAATTGGAACCAGGTCCCGCATGTAATAATTTCTTGTACCTGACCGGCCTGTGAGGAAACGAGGGCAATGGAAGCGGGGAGCGGGTCCTTCCGGTTCTTCATTACCGGCAACGCGGCCTTGATGAGGTTCAAGGTTCCCATGAGATTGACGTCCATGGTGAACTTGACCTCACTCAATTCCATCTTCTCCAGCTCCAGCGCCACGAACACGCCGTGGTTCAGCAGCAGCACGTCGATGGGGCCCGCCTCCTCCACCGCGCGCTTCACCGCCTCGAAGTCCCGCACGTCCGCCGCGAACGCCGCCACCTCGATCCCCGTCGCCAGCCGGATCGCGTTCCGCGCCTCCTCCAGCTTCTCCGGCGACCGCGCCAGGATCGACACGCGCGCGCCCTCCGCCGCCGCGCGATGCGCCAGCGCCAGCCCGATGCCGCTCGACCCGCCCGTGATGAACACGTGCCGGTTCTTGATCGGGATCTTCACGGGACGAGGCCGAACCAGGAAATAGAGCACGGCCAGAAGAGCAAGGGGAACGAGAAAGAAAAGGAAGAACGCGAAGTACGCGTCCGCCATTGGTGATGCACCCTCGAAACTGTACCGAGTGTGAACAAAAATCTACGCTAGCTGAATAATTGTGCTTCGAAAATGGATACCATTTTTTTTAACTTACGCGCACTATGTCACTCCCTTTAGTTTTACGTGGCAGCATCCAATTCGTTCGATCTCATCGATTGGTTCGAGACAAATAAAAAATTCAAGCACATGTTATGTAAAAAAATAATTGTAATTCAGATCACTTAATAATTTTTCGTGATTATGTATCATTTAATAATTTTCTTAACTTGGAGATGGACTTATTATTGTGTATTTTTTTGAAAGCTTTATTATTAATTGTCATCGCGAGTTTGTCACTTTCTTTGCTAAGAAATGACTCATTGGAAGAGATATTTTGAATTCGCATGCTAACGCTGGATGTCCCATGGTTCCACCGAGTGAAAGTGAAAACTATTTATATCACTAATTATAATTTGTATAACTATATTCACAATTCAACTGACGGCAAAAATTGATAATTTACACTATCATTGCTGTTCCCTAATCTGGTCTAATCACAATATATAAGCAAAAGCCAAAAGTAAGAAAATTGGTTTCTACCCGCAGCATTGTATTCCAAAGTTGAAGTCTTCGACTTCTTAAGACAAGTAATTCTCCCTGGTCACTGCTGAAGTAAATGTCATGCACTGTTGTTCTTTGCGATACTTCTAGGAAGGAATTGGTATATTCATTTTCCTTTGCATAATGTTTAATGAATCCATGCAGCATAAATAAAATGCTTTCTGCGGATCATGTACTTAGAGTAGACATTGAGTATTACTAGCTCAGTCTATGAGAAGTTTCGTGTTTTAGGAACAATGCGTAAAGTAGCTCATTCCAAGTATCTGGTACACCAGGGAGACACCAGTGGCTGCAATCCTGGCGATGGAGAGGTGCGGGGCCCGCATTAGGGCCGAGATAATAGATGGATGAATGCCCGTCTTTTCTCTGAGCTGTCATCTGAGTTACGTTCAATATCTTGAACTTCGAAACTTCACTAGCGTTTGTGTGTGCTAATAACACAGAATTGGCTATTTTGAATTGTGACCAGTTATCATTAGGCACCAATGAGGATCCAAGCTCTGGCAATGTTTCCAAATGGCAGTTTCCACCTTTTCTCCAATCTCCACCTCTGTATGATACATTTCAGATAAATTTAGTTTCTAATAACCTGTGCATCTTCAGGTATGTTGATTCCTTTAGAGGGAAAAACTGATTTTCAACCGAAGGAAGAGGTTTAAAGAATTATGCAAATCTTGAATAGTTAGAGTACGCCAGGGCTAACAGAAGTGGATTGGTTTAAATATTCAGTAGTACACTTTCACAGCTTACTGAAGAGAACAATGCAAGTGATACTATTAGAACAGTGAAGGGAAAATATATGTCATTTGAAAAGTGAAACAAATTACATACCTGAAATGCACAGGGGCATAAGTACGAAAGAAAACTCGAGTCTTCCTAAGATTTACCGCATTTTGTATCCAGTTCAATGCTGTCTCAATGGACCTCTTATATGCTTCTTCTACCTTCATTTCCAACTTTACTTCCATACCTTCTTGGAAATAACAGCCCCTGGATAATTATAGAAAAAAAAATAAACCCTCTCTTCAGGTGAAAAATACAGATAAATGTCATAGGTCATATTAAAATGTCAAGAATCAGGAAGGATTGGGTTACCCTTTTATGGTTTTCTCATAATTCCACCAGTGTCCTGTGTTAAGAACAAGGACATCTGCATCTCTCCATTTGAAAGAGTACCAATCCATCTGATCCAATTTCAGCGTTGTCCTAATCTTTCCGTTAGTTCTAGGAGGAGGCCGGCTTTGCAATACAAGAAATGGAGCTCTGTAGTATTCCACTGTACAGTTAAAATCCTTGAATCTGAACACCAAGAACCCCTTGTGCTTCGTAATTGGCTGACCATTCACTTCATAGATTGAGTCCTTGTTAGGAACTCCAGAAGAGAGCATGCATAATAGTGACTCCCATTGGTTCCTCCCAATTGAGTCCCCAGCAAACACTAGGCGTTTGTTCCGCAGTTTTTCTAACATCATTGTTGCATTGAATCTGTGCTTATTAGTGAGAAGTCCAATGTTTAGGTTCACTTCTACTTTTCCATCAAATCAATCAGAGAAAGAATATGTTGCAAGCTAAAACAAATGAAACAAGTGATCTCGTCCGTTTGGACAGAAACAAAATTAGTCTTGGATTTAGCATTAGAATACTGACAGGCTTGCTAATGGACACAAATAAAAATAAGGGTGTAAATTCACCAACATAATATTATTATTGTAATTGTTATTTCACATATACAAAGGATTAGGAAACGGAAAAAGAAAACGACAGCAAATGTATCATATAATAAACATATAGTTCGAGGACATTGATTAAACATGCAACTAGGAAGGATCGGAGGGTTGCTGTTTAATCCAAAAGAAAGAAGAGCGCTCATAGGGTAAACATCTAATTATGAAGTGACATATATGACAAGATGGTTTATTTTTGTGATAATTATTTTAAAAATTATGTTTAAGATGATTTCTTAAACTCAAAATATGAATGGCATAAAATAATATTCTTATCTCATTAATTGATAATTCCTCATCTATATCATGTCTCCATCCCAAAAAGATTGTAGTTCCGCATGAAAATTAAATATACCACAAATTTTTTTAGCTTGTTTTATCCTCGTTCCACCACTTAGAAAACTTTTCAAGAAGTCGTCTATCCCAGTTGGCCAAGTCAAGCAACTTTTTTTTGAAGGAGTGTCAAGCAACTTAACTTATGGTAAATTTTGTCATTTTCTTGTTCCTACCATACATAAAGAGTTTATATTTTATAATACAAAGAATAATCAACAGCCCCCCAACAGTCGCGTCACTCTCAAAAGACGCCGGACGAGTTCAAAGTCAATAAGTCGTGCACCAACACTATGACGTGACCAAAATAGAAAAAGTCACACATTAAGAAGTATTTTTAATATATATATTATTCCGAGTTTCTAAACACTGGAAATTGAATATTGACATTGTTTGCTGACAATTTGGTAGCACCTGGTGATTTTGTTCCTCAAAAATTTAAGTGAAATTATTAAGCTAAAAAATTTTTTTTGGTAATAAGCTAACATTTGAATTTACCCCCCTCTTAATTTCTCAGCAGCCAAACGGTGCAGGAAACAATGACCAATGCTTCGTTAAGTGTGTGTTTGAATTACCGTTTCATAAGCATCTAACGTTACTTTGCACTTTCTAAAACACAAAACGAATGAGTAACAACATTGTTAGATAGTAAAAAACGTGAGTTAGGTTCAACTGAACGGTTTTCCAAATACAACGGATTGGTGTTTTATTGTTGTAGGCGAAAGTGCCAAAGATGAGGACAAAATAACATCGTAGGTGTACCTGGGCAAGTTGCAAGCTTTGGGTTGCCACCTCCACTTTGTGTAAAACAAATCAGGTCTTCCATTCTCCGAACACCGAAATCCTCCATCAAGGAAGCTGCAATCTTTTGATTGATACAAAGGGTAACTTTCATCCCAAACCCAGTTACCCTCAAACAAATCACACCCACCACCCTTTTCTCCAAGAAATTCAACTTTATGTATGCGTTCCTCAGCTGAACCTCTTTTCTGTTGCGACCAAGTAAACCTCTCGGATTGACCCGAGAACCCGAATCTTCCAGCGAGTTCTCTGTAATCCAAGTAGAAAAAACTGCATATAACAAAGGTAGATACTAGGAAAAATCCAGCAACGCCCACGGACGGTTCAAACAACCTTAAACGCTTTACTCTCCTTAAAGTTTCGACGCCAGGCATGGTTTCCACGTATTGTTGTGGGGACCTCTTAGAAGACATTAGTTTAGAGAGAGAGTGAGAGGAAATTCAAATTCGAGAATCTGGGTAAGTGGGTATCCCTCGAACGGTCGAAGTTGTGAGGAGTGGTGACAAAAAACAGCGAAAGATGACAAGGTCGTAGCGCAGAAGGGTGGCATGCAAGCAACGTTCATTGGCCCCTTTGCTAAGCCTTGCTTGATGGGTCAGTTTCGGAAATATCGTGAATCAAAAGCCAAAAGAGAAAAGAAAGAAATGGGTGATCAAGAAGCAAGGAAGCATTCATGGCTTCGCATGTAATCCTGTCATGTCTATTTGGTTGTGTTTAAATTCTCTCAAATCACAATTTGACTAAAATGGTTATCTCTTTTGGGGGTTTTAAATAAAAAAAACTAAATACATAATTAATTGGATATTATTAATTATCTTACTAACTATTATTTTAAGGACCGTGCGTTTCAGTTGTTTTATTCAGAATTGATTATTATCAGTAGGAATGGCAAAGTGCAACTCACCTATAACTATCAGCAAAAATATTTGTCAATGAGTAACATAAATGACATAAATATCTATTTATTAGAGATGGATCTGAGCGCAAATATTTATATGTAATTTTTAATAGTACATAACCAGTTTCATACCCGCATCTATTATATATATAATAACTTAATTAAAATATCTTATATTTATATTATTATATATTTTATTAATCATTAATTTAATTACTAAAATATAATATTAATTATTGAAGACATGAATTAATTATATGCTTAATAAACTAATTATTTGTGATTAAAAAATTGTTCATATATGCAATTAAATTAACTTCTATGCAATTAATTGTTCATAATATGTAACTATTTATCATAGATAATATAATTATAAGATAATTAGTATCAATGTATGACTTTTGATAGGTCTTGGAGAGTACTAGTACATGATGTCTAAGTTTTTAATGATTATGTTAAATGATTAAAACATTACATTTAAAAATGATTATATTAAATGATTATGTTTCTAATGTTGTATGGTTGCGACCTATGTTTAAATTATTTAAGGGTTATGTTTGGATGATATAAAAGTGAATTTTTGATTTAGTTGAAGTAATTTTTTAATTAATATTTTTTATTGATTTATTAACTTTACACATAAGTAAAGTACGGATAGGAAGTATAGGGTATAGGTATATAAGTACCCAATGAGTACAGGAATAAGGATTAAAGTTGCTATTCATGCGAATATGAGATGAGTATGAGTATTTTTTTCAAATATGAGTATGAGGATGAGTATTATAGTATCCTACCCATTGTCATTCCTAATTATCTGTGGGGAGGGTTTGTTTACAAATGGCAAAATTTGAAGGATTATTTAAATTAAGGTTTAATTACTTATTTGGTCTTTTAGTTACAATTTTTTTTCTTTTAGTCCTTATACTTAAAAATATCCCCTTTTAGTCTTACACATATCATTTTTAATTTTTTTTAATCGCTAAACATATCATTTTTAGTCTTTACAACAAAAACTAAAGAATTAAAAATGGTACGTATAGGGACTAAAAGTAAATGTTTTTAAGTATAAGGACTATTTTTTATTTTTTTTTTGTGACTATAGAAGTTAAATGAGTAATTAAACCTTGTAAGAAAATCCGAAGAGTTATTGGACTTTTGAGCATAAAAGAAAAATAGAAAATGGGTACGTGAATGAGTCTAATATTGAAATTGGAAGGAACATGGGGCAAGTGAGCAACTGTAGAAGAAGACGTGCACCACGCTGTTTTGAGAAAATGGGGGAAAATTCGGCTTCTGATTGGAACGTGGTTTCGTGCGCGAAGTGTGGAGCGTGGGTCAGTGGCTTCATTTTAACGATAACAAGTGATTTTACCCGTATGGTCCACTGGAATACTGGATCCTGTGTTAGGTGTAAATTGTAATAATTAATTAAATTAAAATTTATATCTACTAAACATAAATAATATGATAAAAAAATAAAAAGGTATAAAATGTCTTTTAAGAGAAATGTATGTTATATACATACATACATACATATATATATATATATATATATATATATATATATGAAATGATGTAGACAATATTGTATTAAAAAAATTATGTATACAACAATGAATTATAATAATACTAATAATAATAAAATTAAAATACAAAATATAAAATTTTTAAGTTCTGAAAAAAATAGAAACGAAGATAGTGACTATAAGAAATATGTAAAAGTTGTTAACCTTATTTACCAAAAAAATATAAAAAAGTTGTTAATATTTGTTAGACATAAAACTAAAGAACAAAAAACACAAATGAATCATAAATAAGTTAAGAAATAGAGAAAATAATGTATGCACTGACAATGGAAATTATTTTTATGTTGTCATTCAATTACAATCCGTTATATATAATAAGTTTGTTGACTTTTACAACAATAACTTTAATAGTTTTGCCAATCATAATTTTTGATTGATTGCTATTGTAAAACTTCTTTACATTAACAGTATATAAGTGTAACTATTTTTATCAGTTGTGTAATATTTAAAATATTACACATTAAAAATACTACAAAATATTACATTACAATAATACATTTAAAATATAGATGTCAATACTTTTATTAGTACTAGAGTTGTTACGAGCCGACCTGCTTAGCCTGCAAAAAGAGCTGAGTTGGGTTCAAAAAAATACAATCAAGAAGAAACTGCGTTGTTTTGGCCTGGCTCGGGTCACCGAGGCTAGCCCAATATATATATATACTGCAGCCAAGCAACATAAAAATATGGCCCTATTTCGAGTTCCAACGTAGCAGTTCTTTTTCCAAATTTGTTGTGTTCCTATATATATATATATATAGAGGGCATATCTAGTGAGAGGGTGATATTTATATAAGAGTGAAATGAGTAAATTTGGATCATACAACCATACATGGATGGTTATGATTTAATGTTATGTGACCACTTAAAAAGTCATGTGACTTTTTAAAAAACTCACATGACTTTATATGTTTTAATCTTGACCATTCATGACAAGATCTAATGGTCAATATTTATTCTTCTCACTTTCATATAAAAAAACCCTCTCATTAGATATGTTCCCTATATATATATACATATATATATATATATACACATATACATATATATATATATATACATTAAATAAAAAATATTAATATACTTAAAAAGAATTTTAAAAAAAGGGTCACATACGTTTATAAAAAAGAGAGGCTAATATGGGTACTTCATTTTGTAAACAAAATTCACTTAAAGATATATTTTTAATAAGACTATTGAGTAATTAAGTCAATTATATATGAATAAAGATGTTCGTTTATGCTAGAAAGTATGTAGAATTTAATTTTAAATATTTAATATGATTTAAATAATTTAATTTTATATAATTTTGGCAAAATAATAATAATTAAAATAGATAACAACGTTAATAGGTCTGAAAAAAATTCAGGCCAAATTGCCCCGGTGATTCGCATAGGGCTAGGCTAGGCAAAAAAAAAGAGGCTCGGACACAAACCGAGGCAGGGTAGGCTAGACTGGCCCGCCCAGTTTGACAGCTCTAATTAGTACTATAATATTTAAAATATTATTGGTTGAAAATACTACAACAGTTAGGATCACATGTTTTTTGTGAATGATTAAATACAACTTTTTGAAAATTTTCCAATGTTTGAAATTCATTAGCATTAAATAATTTAATGTTAAAATAGAATGCACTAGTTACATTAACAAAGACTTTTCAATGACCAATTAAACAATAAATGTATAATACCAAAAAAAAAATCCTCTTCAAAAATGCATTAAATAATTGTTAAAATTAGAATGTACTAATTACAATAATGAAGATTTTTCAATGACATATTAAACAATAAAATATAAATTATGAAAACTTCCATTTGAAAAACACATTAAATAATTAAATGTTAGAAATTACAATGTTAAAAACCTTGCAATGATCAATTAAATAATAAAATGTAGATTACGAAAACGTCCCTCGTTTAGAAATAGTGTGCCAAAAGCAAAACCAAAATTCCTTTATTTAGAATACAAAAAAATATAAAAATATAATTTTAATTATTTTCAAAATTGAAATAAAAACAATAAAAAATTATTTTATTTTTTGCATAAGATGTTTTATTTTGAAAAAATGAAAGTTCATAAATATAATAAATAAATGTATAACAACTAATAAATGAATGTACAAATTCAAATACTCAATAATGAAACCATTAAAATCCATTATCCTTGCCCCAGTACCTAATAATAAAAAATGAGAAATAAAATATTTTGTAATGTGTGCATTAAAAATCCACTCTTTATTAATATCATAGTAATTAATACAATTTATTAAATAAATAAGAAATAAAATAATTAAAAAGGAAATATTTGAAGTGCCCTAGTTTGGGAGATTTTTTATTTTTAATTTAAATTAATATTTTATTTTGACTTTAGTTATTTTCAAAAGTTAAAAAGTGAAAACATTTTTTTTATTTTTTGCATATGATATTTTTATTTTAAAAATTTAAAATTCATAAATATAACAAATGAATGTATGAATTCAAACGTTTTTAATCATAAAAATATTATTTTATTTTAAATTTAATTATTTTTAAAATTAAAAGTAAGAACAGCAAAAATATTTTTTATTTTATTTTTTGCATTTGATATTTTTATTAAAATAATTAAAATTCATAAATATAATAAATGAATGTATAATAACCAATAAATAAATGCATGAATTCAAATACTCAATAGTGAAACCATTTAAATCATTCTTTCCCCAATACTTCATAATAAAAAAATGAAAAATAAAATATTTTATAAAGTATAATTAAAAGTACACTTTCTTTTAAATGCCCTAGTAATTAATATATTTATTAAATAAATGAGAAATAAAATAATTAAGAAGGAAATGTTTGAAGTGCTCCTAAATTGGAAAGATTTTATATTTTTACTTTGAGTTATAAAAATATTATTTTATTTTGACGTAAATTATTTTTAAATTAAAAAAATAGTATAAATAAATTATTATTATTTTCATCTAAAATTTTTATTTCAAAAAATTAATATCCATAAATATAATAAATAAATGCACAAATTCAAACACTTTTAATTATAAAGATATTATTTTATTTTGACTTAAGTATTTTGAAAATTAAAAATAAAAATAGTGAAAACAAAATATTTTTATTTTAAAAATTTTAAAATTCAAAATATAATAAATAAATGCATAATAATTAATAAATGAATGCACAAATTAAAATACTCAATAATGAAATCATTAAATATTAACCTTCCCCAATACCTGATAATTAAAAATTGTCTAAGCATCCTTAGTTTGGGCAGGAAAAATTGTGCTAAAAATAAAGTTAAACTTTCTTTATTATATAAAAGATTCAAACACCATCACCACAGCTCACAAATGCAAATTATTATTTTCAATAAAATTTAATTTAAATATATTATACATTATCATTTAACCGTAAGTTGTTATGTATATTAAGATGGTTGACTTTGATTAGTTGACAATATAAAAAAATTTATACTAATAATGCATGAAAATAAAATTCTTTTTATAAAAATATTAATAATTTTTAATGCATTTTTAAATGGTTTGTAATGTTGATATAGAATCATTAATATTTGTACTTATAATAATTTTATATTAGAGTCATTTATTGTGTGTTTATAAATAATCTAGTAAGATTGGCCTAGTGAAAGGTTGGAATAGTATACATGAGATCATAAGTTCTAACTTCAGTGTAATCATTGTATATAAAAAAAAATTGCTTGTTTATAAATATATGATATAAATATATTAAATATATTTAGTTTAAATTATTTAAAAAATATGCATTGAATAATTTTTATATCTTTAATGTAACAAATACTTTTATTAAAAAAAATATTTTAATAACATGAACAGATAATAATTTTAATCTTTATGTATGTAAATATGAATTATTGTAAATAAATGCAAGATAAGTATGTTTGAAAATACTTTTAAACTAATTGAAAGCCTATTTTATTATTCGAAAAGCTTATTTAAGTAAAATAGAATTATTTGAAAGTAATTTATTTTAATAACTTATAATATTTTTTGAAACGCTATTTTAAATAATATTTTAATTTTTTAGCTCCTAACTAAAAGTATATTTTATTGTTATACTTTATATTTTTCATAATCCTTCATATGCCCATTTATTTTCAAAAATCTAAGATTGACATTCTTGTACGTTCGACACCATGAATGTTTCTTTCATCACTATAGTTTGTAGAGGTATCCAATTCAATCACCCCATTTTTGCTATCGTCAAACTATTTTTAGATTATGGTTTCAATGTTATGCTAATTTATTTTAATTATTACATTATTTATTTATTTAAAATTAATCTTTATTGATAACAATTCAAAATTCTAAAGATAAATAATTACTTTTTGCAAAGAAACAATATTTAAAATTTATTTATCCAAAAATTAAAAAAAGTATTTTTAATTTTAAGTGAATAAAATTTTATTTAATTAAATAATAATATATTTTTAAAAAATAAAATAAATACTTCACAAATAATAAAAAATTAAATACCATGACATTCATTGCTTTAGAGAACAGTAGATGCTAACTCTTGAGGTAAACAAGATCATCAAATCTTTCTTCTCTATAGTATATGTAATATCCGTTTTTTTTTTTTTTCCTTTGCCTGCCTTTTTGTATGTGATGGAAATTCTAGTACTTTCAAAAGATGTGTTTTCTATTAGTGAAGCCCATGAAGGCTATCTAATTTATTGATGTCTTATATTATGTTATTAAATTGACTGTATATATATATATATATATATATATATATATATGGGAGCGTCTCCTATTAGAACACTTGTTTACGTGAGAACATGAGAAAAACTAATAACAATTCTTAGATCAAAATTGAAAATAATAAACTATTGAGATTAACACCTATTAAAAACATCTCTTATGAGATTACCAATGTCATTGTCGTCACTGTCACCACTAGGGATGTCAATGAGGATAGGGCAGGCACGGGTAGTAGCTACCCGACCCGCTGGATAAAATCCGTACCTGTGCTCACCCCGTTACTCGCACGAGTACCCGTTAAGCGGATTCCTATGGATATTTTTAATATTCGCCGGTATCCATGGATATCCGCGAACACTTCCTAAAAAATAAAAAAAATAACAAATTTATTTTGTGTGTTATGGACAATCATAAAGTGTTGCAAATATCACTTTGAATTTATAAATTAAAGATTTATTGTTTAAAATAATCACTTTGAACATAAATTTTAATTATTCTAACAATTTTTCTAAAAAAAATAGCTTAAAAACCCACAAAATTGTGTTTCTTTTCTCTCGTAATATAATTGTATAAGATTTCTCTTGTAATGAACAATCTTTTTGAAAATCTTGGATAAATTTTATGTAATTTTGTTTATATTAATATATAAGGGTATTTAAGTAAAAATATAATTGTGGGTAACAGATATCCACGAGTATGGGTACCATAATACTCGTACCCGTCCTGTTAAAAAACGGGTAACAAATATACCCGTTTAAAGTATCTGCAACTACCCACTTACAATACCCATTTTCTACCTGTGGCAATTTTATCCGCAGATATCTACAGGTGCGAATTTTTTTGTCATCCCTAGTCACCACTCCTACCACCATCGCGCCCACCCCACTGCCACCACTACCACCACCATCGCCGCGACCACCACCATCGCCGCCGCAGCACCCCCACCATCACCACAACTCCCCCCCCTCCAACCGTAGCCGCCACGTGGCTGTGACAGTGGCTGCAATGGTGGTGGGGGTGCAGCGGTGGTAGTGGTGGGGTGGTGGTGGCGACAACGGTAGTGATGATAGTGGTGGCGATGGTAGGGGCGATGATGATAGGGGTGGTGGCAATGACGGTAGGGGTAGTGGTGGGGGTGCGACAACAATGGTGGTCGTAGGGTGAGGGTGATGGTGGTAGGGATGACGACGACAGTGGCAACGATATTGATGGTCTCATAAGAGGTGTTTTAATTAATAGGATTTTAATCTAAGTGATTTATTATTTTTAATCTTGATCTAAGAGTTATTATTAGTTGTTCTTATATTCTCACATAAGTAATTGTTCTCACTGGAGTCGCTCTCGCTCTCTCTCTCTCTCTCTCTCTCTTTATATATATATATATATCCTTGTTACATGTTTGGTTTTAGTTATTATCTGATATTTTTATTGTTATTAGAAAATATTATTATCTTAATTAATTACTTTGACATTATAGTATCTTGTTAGATAAATATATTATATTATTGCTATTTACTGGATTTATAAAGTGTTATTGATATTTTGCTAATATTAAGTGATATTAGTATTTTATTAATTACATGAAAATTTTAGTGTTTTGATCAAGTTAAACAAATCTATCATTATCATTACTATATCAACCTTTCAAGTATAAATAAAGATGATTTACATAAAGGTTTCATAAAAAGAATATATATGTGGTTACTCTTAAAATGCTGGTTATAAGAATACTTAGGAATGACAATTTTACCTGGACTCTATGGGTGCCCACAAAAAATATTTGCAACAAATAAGGTAAAATATCTACATAATTAGAATGGGTTTGGGGGCAGATATTTACTTGTAAAATTCAAAGGGGATGGGTGCGGATACAGGTACTATAGTATCCATCCTGCCCTATACTCGTACCTTTCTCTCTCTCTCTCTCTCTATCTCTCTCTCTCTCTCTTTATATATATATACATATATATAATATAGGGTCAGGATTTGTTAACACCAGGTGTCAAAGTTAGTCAAATTACACCTTCAATAACTTTTTGTATAATGCAAATTTAACCAATCAAACCGTTAAATTTGATGTTCTTATTAATTAGATTAAGTATACAAAATTTCATACAATTCTAAATTTATTTAATACTTCATCACATCACTTTATTTTAACGTACAATATAATATTAAAATATATGCAAATATTCAATGTTAGATAACATATCTAAAAAGGTCTAAATGATGTGAAATTTCATATACATGATCATGAACATAATATCACACAATTCAACAGTTGGATTGGTTAAATTTGCACTCTACAAAAAGTTATTGAATGTGTAATTTGACAAACTTTGACACCTGGTGTCAAGGGATCCTAACCCTATATATATATATATATATATATATATATATATATATATATATTAAAATTTCTCTTATGTTTATGAAGTACAATCTATTTATTATTAGTTTTTTTTTCTTTCTCCATTGATGGATCAATATAAATTTAAGTTTGCTTAGTAAGTGACAAATAGGTTATGGCTATAATAGTAAAAGTAAGCCTAACCATATAATCTTGAGAGACATGCTAGTAAAGAATTCTATTAGGGGATAAGTTAATAAGGAAAGAGTTATTTTATTTGAATGGCAAGTAGCACCTAATAGGCTTGTTTAGATGACAATTAGTATATAATAAGGTTTATTTGAATTATACTAAATGTCAAGGAAGTTCAGGGAGTGCAATTAGGGATGACAAAGTGTACCCGGACCCTATAGGCACCAGTAAAAATATCTGCAAATGGGTAGGATAAATACTCGTTTATTAAGGATAAGTTTGGGGGCCGGTATTTACTCGCAAAATTTAATGAGGATGGGTACTAGTATGGGTACTATAGTACCCACCCTACCCTATACTCACACTTATTATATATATAATAATTTAATTAGAATATCTTATATGTGTGTGTGTGTGTGTGTACTTTATTAATTATTAATTTAATTACTAAAGCATAGTATTGATTATTGAAGACATGAATGAATTATGTGCTAATAATTTAATTATTTATGCTTAATAAATTGTTTGAAACCATTATATTATTTGCTATATTTGTGGCATATATAAGTTTCAACTTTGGATGTGCTTGTGTGTAACTTTAGGTGTCCATATACTAGTTGTCCATAATCTGTAATTATTTATTATAGGCAATATAATTATAAGATAATAAGAGTCAATGTCCTATTTTTTGGCCACTCTTGGAGAGTACCAATATATAATGTCTAAGTTTCTAATAATTATGTTAAATAATTAGAACATTACATTTAAGAATGATTATGTTTCTAATGCTGTTGAGTTATACCTTATGTTTGAATGATTTAAGGTTATATTTGGATAATTTTAATGTTATGTTTGAATGATTTAATGTTATGTTTGAATGCTTTTAATATTATATTTGGATGATTTAAGGTTATGTTTGAATGATATAAGAGTGAATTTTCAATTTAGTTGTAGCATTTTTTTAATTAACATATTTTTATTGATTAATTGATTTTTCACACAAGTGCGGGTATAGGTATATAGGTATCTAGCGGGCACGGGGAAGAGGATTAAAGTTGCTACCTGCGTATGTATGGGGACAAGTATGGATATTTTTTTAAAACGCAAGTATGGGGATGGGTACTATAGTACCCTACCCAGACCCTACCCATTGCCATTCTTAAGTGCAATGTATTATCTGCATGCAACATTCAGTTGCAAGGTGCCATTTTTCCTTCTAGGACAATTTTTTATGTCAATAAATAATATTTTTCTTGAATTTTGGAACTTGGAAAAAGGTTTAATAAATACTAGAATTTTGTAATAATGGATTTTGTACATTTCTTATTCACATACCAAGTATTTCATGTGCTTGTCTAACACACCTTGTTTGCTATAGTAACAAAAAACAAAGCAAAAAATGACTCCAGTAACAAAAATCATTTGCTAAAGCAATTGAAATGAATAACAATGGCTTGATTTTTAATTTTTATGTTGTTTCCATTGGAAATGAATATTTAATGGTCTTTATTACTATTTTGTAACAGTAGCTTATTTTTATGTTGTTGGCATGGACATGTGCTATTGTGTTATGGATTTAAGGTTATGTTAGAATGATTTAAGGTTATGTTTGGGTAAATTGAGAATGAAATTTCAATTCAGTTGTAGCAATTCTTTAATTAATAATTTTTATTGATGTATTGACTTTATACTTAAGTAAAGTGTAGGTAACGAATGCGAGTATACATATATGGGTACCTAACAAGTACGGAGATTAAAATTCTACTCATGCAGTATGAGGATGAGTACAAGTATTTTTTTCAAATGTGGGTATGAGGATGGGTATTATAGTACCCTACTCAGTTTCTACCCATTGTCATCCCTAAAAATACCTGAGTATATTTTAATTTAAGCTTACCATAGGTATATATATAAGTTTATTATTATAATTATTATTTTTTAGTACAAACCACACGTATCTTTTACGGGTGATAATCCTTCTTGAGTCGAGTAGGACCACTATATGTGACAAAGCTCTTCTTCGAAATATTTAACACAGCTGCATACCCAAGATTTAAACTCGAGACCTATTTAAGTTGAAACAACCTCACGACAGTTGATCTACCTTATTGTAATTATTATAAATCTTATTATTTTCTTAAATAAACAAATTATATTTAGATTTTTTTTTTGTAAAGACCATAAGTATACTTCACGAAAAAATTTTATTTAGATTATTATGCTGGAAGTAATAAAATTATTATTAATACTAAGCTTTTTAATATTTTAATAAAGAAGATTTACATGAGGTATTTTTAAAAGAATAGAGGTACATATGTGCATTTTCAAAATTTGATCTGGCAATATAGATACAAATGATAACTATTATTACTCATTATTATTAATATCTTTGTTAACGCCTTTGATTAATATTAATTATTGATTAAAGATGTTCTTTCATATTAAATGAGAAATTATATGTTTGTAATGGTATTATTTTCTTTCTAGAGTTTAGTTAAGTATGTCTCTTATTAATTGGGGAAACACTGAGTTGATATAAAATGTTGTTCGAGTTGAAATAATTATTCTCTTTGTGAGATTTAATTTCAAAATAAATCCTTATAATTATCAAATGCTCAGTGAAGTTTAATTATTATGTTTTTGTTTAAATTGGTGTACTTAGACATTACTCGATCAATTGCTCAAAATTCTAAGACTCTTTTAAACTTCTTCTCAATCTGACTACTTGTTTAAGGGCAAATTCTAGTGTGGGAGACTAACACAAGTCTCCCACTGTAGGAAGCATGTTTTTAGCCGTTAGATATAACAATTTTAAAATCAACTACTTAGATTTTTTTATTTTTTTCTCGATTTTTCCCAATTTACCCTTGATTGCCCCCTTCTCCCACTACTAATCGTGCACCTTCTGTCACCGCCATGGCAGCACCGAAGTTGTCGCTATCGACACCTCCACTGCACCGCAACCACCCATCAACGTTTGTCGGCGACAACACCTCCACTGCACCACAACCACCAGATCTCCAAACCCGCAACAAAAAAACCCAAGCCATCAATGCACACCTACAAAAACCAATGCCGCCACGAACCACCGCACCCTACCCAAACCCCCAATGAACCAGATCTCCCATCGTCGCACCCTACTCCTCCTTACGCACAACACCAACTTGCAACAAAGCCACTTGCCGGCGACGACACCTCCACTGCATCGTAACCACCAAACCTGCAACCCAAAAAACCACCAACGCATGCTTAGAAAAACCAACGCCACCACACCCCATCCAAACCCCCAACAACCACCAGATCTCCCATCTCCGCACCCCACCTCTCCGCACGCATAACCCAAACTTGCAACAAAGCCACCTACGCACAACACAACACAAACCAAACCCTAATCCAAAAAACAACCCAAAAACTTAAACCTTCCCTCACAGATCGTAAACGCCACAACCCAACTCGGTGGCAGAGTTGAGATCGGCAGGTGGTTTATGCAGACTTGGCGCTTGTGGCAGCAGCGAAGAGAGGGGGCTCCGTGGAGACTTCCGTCGTGGCTTCCTCTAGGGAGGAGAAGGAAAGGAGGCGGAGGGAAACAGAGGAGCGAAAGAGAAGAGGAAAGAGAAATAAAAATGGCAAATGGGGAAAAAAAGGGAGAAAAGGAGGAAAAAAAGGAAAAATAATCTGAGCCATTAATTTGAATATCAAAAGATTTAACGGTTCAGAAATACCTTCTCATGGTGGGAGACTTGTGTTAGTCTCCTACGCTAGAGTTCGCCTTTGTTTAGGATTATTTGGAGGGAAAGAAGTGGTGGAGAAAAAAGTGTAAAAGAAAATAACTTTTTTATTATTTGAAAAAAAAAAGTGAGAAAAGTTTAGTTGGACTCATTAAAGATTTCATATGACTTATCTACTCTTTTATTTTAAGCAATATAAATATGTGATTAGAGGCAAATATGTCTTTATAACACACTCATTTTTTTTCTTCTATTTTTTTATACTTTTTTCAATTCAAACAACTTAAAAATTTACCTATTTTTTACCGGGTTGTCTAACCTACCCTAAGTAAAAATGGAGTTAAATAATCTCATCAAAGATGATTGGTACAATTTTCTATATTGTATCAACCATCTTTAAGTACATAGAAAATTACACCAATCATCTTTGATAAAGTTGTTTAACTCTATTTTTATTTAGAATAAGTTAGACAATCCTATTTTTTACTTATTCTCTCTTCTTTTTCTACTTGTTTCTACTCCACTTCTCAAAAATCTTTCATAGTACCCTAAGAGCATCTCCAACGTGGGAGCATAAGGTCGTTTCTTATCAATAAGATGCGTAGCTTATGAAACTTTACGATTGGAGCAAATTACGTGGTAGCCCGTACCTAAAGTGAGTTGCTTAAACGATTGTTGACAATAAAAAATATTTTTGAAGCTCAGATTGCAGTGAAATCCAAAGAAAAAAGAGGGAAAGAAACGGTCATATTGGAACAACACAGAACCGTTTTCTAGAACATGAACAACTTTACCCAAAAATCTACCCTTTCAAACTCCAAAAACAGAAGAATTTTTTTTAAAAAAAAAAACGTTGAACAGAGTCAATCCGCAGATGGGGAGTGCCGGAGAGACTCGATTTGCTCTGGGAAGAGTCGATCTGCTCCAGGAGGGTCGATCTGCAACCAGGAGAGCCGTTGGAGTTGGAAAGGTTGCGTTTTTATCTTCGCAAATAGCGTCGTCAGTCCGGTGTCGTCAATCTGTTCATCGTCAGAGCGCTTCTTGTCGTCGGAGCCGTCACAGCACGAGCTCTCCGAACGTCGTAACGCTGGCTCGCAGTCGGAGCGCGACTTACCGTTCCAATGCGGGCTCTTCAAACGTCATAGCGCTGGCTCGCCGTCGGAGTGGGGAGAAGGTGCTGGGTTTGGGAGAAAGTGTGGAGAAGGAGTGGGAGATGAGGCTGATTTCAAAAATAAAATGTGGAGAAGGAGTGTGGAAACGTTGGCTGAGCGAGAATAAATTTTGTAAATAAAAAATAATTTCAACAATTTTAACATAAATGGTAATAATATACCCGTTGAAAGAGAGAACTGTTACAAAAATTAACTTAAATTGGCTAGAAAGTTACCGTTGAGTTAAAATTATGGATTATTTTAAGTGTAAAAATTTCTTATAAATTGTGGAATAAATCTGTTTTAACTCATAATTAATCTCAAATCAAATTATCTACTATTATTAATATGTGGGATTAATTATAAGACTCACTTAAATAAGTTAAGAACTCACTTTAAATAACTTTAGTATTAAAATAAATTTTTTACTAGAGTTTTTATAACTAGATGACATTGTGGAACCCACAAATTTAATATAAACAGCTTTATATAAACAATCATGGTTAGAGATGCTTTTAAGGCCTATAAATATCAACCAAACCCCTTTCTCTTTTGCATGCCCCCTCTCGCAACTCTTTCAAAATCTCACCTTCACTAGCAAGTGTCCATGGAAGCTCCCTTCCCTCGTGAGACCGTTGGCAACTCTCGTCATCCATTGAAGCTCCATTTCTCCAAAACCGCCAAGCCTCCCACCCCCCACTCCTCACCTTTCATTTTACCAAAGTCTTCTCCACCAAGTTCCTCCACGGAAGCTCCATGTGCATCCATGGTCGCGACCCCATTTTTATCTCCATTGAAGATCGATTTCTCTTCCTCCCAAGCTCACCAACATCATTGTTGCCTCAAGGTCCTGATCGTCGTTCTGCACATCCACGCTCGTAAAGGGTTCAAAGTTGGATTTCACATTCTCACTCTCTCCCTTCTTTCTTGGTTGAATCAATGATGTGAGTGGGAGAACTTGAATCTTCCAAGTTTTGAGTGGTTAGGATGGGTCGGGGACTGCGATTTTTCGATTTGCATGTGTATTCGGGAATTTGAGTCATATGTTTCCTTTTAATCGGTTGTTTGTGGTTGCTGCTTCATTGAGATTGAAACTCTGTTTTGGGATATTATTAAGTCCATAATGCATGTTGAAAGCGTGTGGTTTAAGGTAGCTAAATTGGCCACCTTAGTGATTAAGAAGAGAAGCTTAGTGGTCTATGGTTTTGGAGTCGTTTAAAATTTGTTTTACTTGAACAATTGGGATAATTGAATCTGTTTATGGGATAATGGTTGTATGTAGGGGATTGACGATCTTTAATGTGTGATGTGTGATATAAAGTGGTTGTATTGGTGATTGGTTTAAGTCCTAAGCTAGAATTGATCAAATGAGTGAGAATTGTCCATGAAAACTTCGTTTAAAATTGATTGCAAAAGCTGTCCTGTTCCCGATTGAACTTGCATGAATCACCGAGAATAGAGTAATTAATAATTGGAATTGGTGTTTGGTGAAGATGTGTATTTATGTGTCTATTTTCAAATGAATCTGGAATTAGAATTTTTACATTTTTGTACGATTTATAGTGATTTTTCTACTGGACCATGCCAGATGCTATTACTAAAATGATCCTATAAACTTTGAACTGAGTATATCTTTGTTTTGTGTCGAATTGGTCTTGTGCTGTATTTTTCCTTTAAAGTAGACATGTTAGTGAATTCCATAGTGAGTGTTCCTCTTAACCATGTTTTGGTGAGTCCATTTTGGATCACTTGTGGAAAAAATTGAGATAAATTCTGTATGAGGTTGATCTCCACCAAAGGCAACCCTTAATTCCATAATACTATTTTGTACAAATTTTTACCCGAAGCATATTCAAATTTGTTCAGTTTTTGAGTATTACTTGGTTTTGTGTAATTTTTCCTTGTTAGGCCATTTGGGAAAATTTTGTAAAAATATTCACTACATTCTATATGGGTTAGAGTACATGTTTACCAAAGATTGTCCCTTGGAAAAAAATTGAGTATATAATTGATTTTTCGAGATAGAAGTAAAGTTGGGCGAATTTCTTAAGTATAAGGAAAAACCACATAATTAACTTATTTTATAGCCTTGAACTTAATCTCTATGATTTACAAGCCCTTAATATTTAACACTCTTTTTATTCAATCGTGAATCCAAATATCTTCAAAGTGTTGATGCTTATGAGGCTTTCCTTAAGTGAAGAATTCAATTACATCCTATTTAAATTTGAACCTAAATGGAATATTGTTGAAGGAACCATATAATTTTTCATTTGAAAAAGATTATTCAAAATTCTACTTAGTTTTACCTATTTCTTACAATAAAGATGGTTGTTTTCTAGAAGAGGCTAGTTGGAGCGCTTGAGTCAGAGTGTGATTATTTTGCGATAAGTGAGCTGTTTGGAATTCATCCGCTAATTAAATTAAAGAAGGGATATAAAACCACTCATATATCATATACGTTGGCTCCTTTATAGAGTGAGGTTTGCTCTTTTATGGAGTGTTGTTTGCTCCTTTATGGAGTGCGAATGGATACCTTATGCATTTCCATGACACTAATGAAAGACTAACTAATGATTGTAGTGGTTGGTGTTGTAGAGAGGATTGTGCTTGTGATGAATTTTGCCATATTGGGTGTATAAGTGAACTATTTAGGGACTTCACGTATGCCAACACTTTAGAAAAATGATATTTGTACAACAAATTGTATAACCAAGAGAGAAAAAAAGAAAAAGTTTAAAATGTAATAAATTACATAATGAAAAAAGATAAACACAAAAATGATGTCATATAAATTATTGTAAGAATTATTGTACATGTATCACATTTTAGCACTTTATGTGCAGGAGGAACACTTTGTGTGCATGGTACCTTTGGGGTTTTTAAAGTGAACTAAGAAATGCCAGCTCGTGCCTTTGGGGTTTGATTAACTCTCAATAATGTGTAAGCTTTATATTCAATTATTCATGAAGAAAGTATAGATAGAGATTCTCTAGGAACTCACAGTACTCATCTTCTGGATAGAGCACAGAGGCAAATGAACACATAGTCCCTAACTCCCTATCAAATAACATCTACAGCACGCTAAAGTTCATCTCAAACAAAGGCTAGGCAGAAGAGGAAAAAAATTTGTTGTTGGAGTAATGAAAACAAATGTTATTGCCAATTCCAAACACATATAACAACCCAAGATGATAATATCATCACCACACAAGCCTCAAGGCAGAAGATGATGTTATGTGAGCAAATAAAATAGATGCACAGAGTTGAGCAATACAAAACTAGTTAATTACCAGCATACAACTGGGACAACAAAATTTCCTTCCTTTTGCTACTAAGCCAGACAGAGTGTGGTTATAGACGGCGTTCTGGGAAAGCTGAAGATGAGGATCCCTGAGAAGGGTCGGAATCAGATTGGTAGAGCGCATTCTGGTTCTGAGCTTTCTCCAGATAAGGCTTGAAACCGATCTGTATGCTCAAGTACCCGAATGCAAGCGCTCCCAGAACTACTATTCCTGATCTAATCGCGTTCATCTTCATATCTGTCCCTCGTTTTGGATCCATGCTTCTTCAAGGTTACTGAAGACACACAACTTTGATTAAAGTAAATAAATAGCCAGAGCCTAAAAAGGTCCCAACGACACGTCGCTTTATCTACCTAATTGGGAACATCCAACGACAAATAGCCAAACCCAGAAATGAAAAGATGTAAAAAACAGAAACTTTCTCACTGTTCTTCAATTCTGAGCTAAACTATCCCAGCGAGCTGAATCTGAGAAAGTGGTTTGAAATTTGAAGCCTTTCTGGGTTTCTGTTTTGCGAAAAGAAATGAATAAATACAATTTTTCAGGTATTGTAGTTCATTTTTTTTAATTTAATTAAAATATACTGCTAAGTGCTAACAATTTATATATATATTATTATCTACTTACAGATTCTGTATGGTAAGATTTTTTTTTTCCTTTTATTTGCTGATTTATGTTCTCTGAAAAGTTTAAATTTTATTTATTTATCTGTATTTATTATAAAAATTGGGCTTATATTATCAAATAAAAATAAAAATTGGGCTTAATTATATTTTTAGTCTCTCAAATTTAAGAAATATATTTTTTTAGTTTTTTAAATTAAAAATTAATCTTTTTAGCTTTTCAAATTTTAAAAATTTCTGTCTTTGGTTCTTTTACCCAAATACAATTAGTGAATTTGTCACACAAACCCATCTAATAATGTTTTTATCAGTGAAAATATTATACCGAACTCAATTGATACTGTACAGTTGATTTAATCTGTCCTATAAATGATATCGTAGGTGGTCTAAAGAATTAAAATAATATTTTTTAAATTTGAGAGATTAAAAAAATTAATTTTTAATTTAAGAAACTATAAAAATACATTTCTTGGATACTAAAAACATAATTAAGCCTAAAAATTAGTATCCGAGTTCTGTAATTTCTGACGGATTAATTGAAAAGAGTTGGGGGTTTGGGTTTTTGGGATATTACAGGTAAGAAGTTTCGGACTTGGCTTGTGAATAGAGGGTGTTGTTTGTTCGTGTTAATGAATATGAAACATGTCACGAATTCTCAGTTATCCTTCTTGGGTTGTGCAAACACTTGTATGCTACTTGCTTCTTCACCTGTTTTCAGAAGACAACAGTTCTAGATAAGATCTCTGGGAGGTGGCATTCTTCATCACACCCATTCTGGAAATATGCAAGACCTAAGGTCAGTTGAGATTGTTGGTGTGAGCATTATTCGAGCAATTACTCCTGCCCTTGATCCTAGTAGACATAAAGGCCACGTAGGTACACAACTCTTGCTGTTCCATATGATCATGATTCTAAATTGCGGTTGTGGTTTTGTTGCAATCCTTGACATTGCGACAAATTGCGAGAAAATGTGGCTGATATGGCCACAATTGTGGTTGCGGTGAATCAATAAACCTTTACGTTGCAACCACAATTGTAATTACAAACTGTAATTTAGAACCATGCATATGATATATATATATATCATATGTCTTGGAAATTAAAAGTAAAAGTCATATGTCTTAATGTCAAATTCACTTATGTGGTTGACTTGGAGTTTATTGATGAAGTTCTATCTGATGTTTACCCCCCTGTATTCCCAACATGTGCTATTTATTAAGTTTTTCGACAAACATGTGCTATTTTCTTGTTATACATCTATGCTTATTTTTATTGTTGCGTTTGTTCTTTTTTTCCCTAGTCATACAATGTGATATAGTGACCCTCAAATTATGGCAAATACGCCTGCCATACGAAGGCTGTGGTGACTGGTGAGTTGTGCTAATATAGGATAGAAATTTCAAAAATATGTTGTTAATTATTTCCGGAGGACCAACCTTGTATTATTTAAATTTATGTTTGAGGCTGGATGGAAATAAGAAATATCTAATGTTTACTTTACCTTTGTTTCAAATCAGGAAATAACTGTTAGTGGAGGGTGCCGTGAATATACAGGTGCCCCACATTTTGCTGCCATATCAGCTTTAAAAATGGTTAGTACGTGAACTCTTTCATTTACCCTTCCCCCCTCGTGCTGAATTCTCCACCAAGTTTGGCTGATTATAACACTAATACACACCGATTAACTTCTCCCTTCTTCAAGTATATTTTTCTCTCTTTGGAAGTTATTTTACCTATTCTTGTTGAATCAAAACATTCAACTATTTTTCCAACCTTGCACGGTGCAGATTTGTCCCATGTATTTTGTACAAAAGATGCTGCTCCTGTTATCAAAAGGTACGGTCCTGAGTTGATTGTGCACCCTGTTTTGGAAGAATCATGTAGTGTCAGGTACAACCAAGTGGATGTTGTTTTCAGTGAAAGACTAATTTCAGGGAAGAGGACAAGAAAATCATATCAAGCAAGGTTATTGCTTACCTTAGCTTCTTGTGTTTGCTTTTGGACTTCAAGTGTTCTCATTTTTTTCCAGTATAGATGTATGAAAACATGCATGCAGGTGATGCTACTTACAACTATGGCATAATGATACCTGAAAGACTGTCAAAGAACTAGTGTTTCTAAGAAAATAAACTGTTGGAGGAGAACTTATAAGGCTGTTTTTACTCGTGTAAAATCTCATTTAGCTTAAGATATATCAAAGCATGAGATCATACCTTGTGAAAGTCGACATTACTTTGTACTGAAATTCTGACATAAAAATTGAAAATGGCAAGGATGAACTAGATCACCTGGTTAACCAGCTTTTGATACCGTGTCAAAGAACTACTGTCTAAAAGTTTAAAACTATTAAGCAAGGGTACATAGATTTTATGTCTCTATTAGAAATTTGGGCTTTCAAGATATGCTCAGTGTTTACTAAATATATTGTTTTCTCTGTCCTTCTTGTGGAGTAGGAATTTTTTCTCCATTTGAGTTCTATGATACCATGTATCATAACCTCCCCATTGTCCATGGCCACCATCTTTGATCCTAACATTTGCACCATGTTGTCAGAACTGTGTCAGTGAAATCATGAGACATGCAAGGCAGTCAAAAATCCCAATTGTAATTAAGGAGTTTATGGAGTTGATCGAGGGTTAGAAACATAATAGGAGTGGTTTAGGATTGAAATGGATCGATTAGAAGTGTTTGGGGTCTATGAATGGCACATGTGCATTTCTCATTGATTCATTGAAGGTGATACCTCGATTCCATAGTCTTATCTGCTGACATATGTGACTTCTCTTTAATCGTAGGTCATCTGTGGGTTTCCCTCAGCCTATGGTAGCATATAATGATTTAGTTCTTTTGCAATGCTCCGCAAGTTTGGTATCCATTTCTCTAGATTTATATTCGTATTCACAACCCCAATACAATAAAATAAAATAAAAAAGCAACCTTAGAATTATCCCTCAAATTGCAACAGAAAACAGTTTCATACATTTATACTCAATTCACATCAGAACTACTAAATTCACTTTAACATACCATTAGGAAAAAAAAGCAAACAAAGGCCTTATCTAAAAGCTAAAAATATTGACCATATATAACTATATCCTTAATTACCTGTGTTAATTTTCACTAAGTACCTATTATTTGCTCAATCATCTGAAGTAAGAGAATGATTTTGTTGTTTGGGGTTGGGCCGCATCGGAGATGGAAAACGATGGGTTTATAGCCCATGATGATTTTGATCAAGAACAGGGATTCCCATGACCATTCCTGGAGCACCATATGGTGGGCCTGCAACATGCTGATAGGATGGCATATAATAGTAAGGAACATTCTCAGTTGGAGCAGTGCCTCTTCTTGGTATGCTACAAACGGTTCATGCACCATTGTGTCCTCCCTGGGGACAATATCAGCAAGAAAATCAAACAAACTAGTCCTTGAGATTGCAAATGCAATGTCACTAAGTGTCCTCCTTTTGCCCTCATTGCAAGCTCCAGAATGAACATTTCATAGGCCATAGTAAACACCACAGGAGTCCCAGCTGATATCATCGTCACATCCTCCTTAGCCTTCATGACCTTCTTAATCCTAGCCAAACAAACTGTGAGTCCTGAAATCAATGGTCTGCTCAATTTCCTGGCACTGTTGTGCCTAGAAGTTGTTGAGTTGTTGCTGCAAGTGTTCTTGTTGTAGGTGGTAGATGTATTGGGGAGCGTATTGTTTCTCTCTTGGGTAGGATGAAGGGACAGAAGGACCAGCTGTATGAGTTGAAGGATTGGTAGGTGCCATCATGGCGTTAGATTGATATTGGTTCCTACCAAATACTGGATGACCAATCCCTCTTGCTGGTTGACCATGCTTGTTTTAATCCATGCTGTTGTTATGGAATTCAAAATATTCTTTTACCATTCTCAGGATAAGCAAAAGGATTCATGAAAAATGAACATCACATATACTGAAAGAAAAACCATTTGTGGATCTCAAACAAAATTGCTAAAGATAAAAATTGACATTGGTCCAAGTCACTAATGATACAAGAGCTAGAGCATATGTTCTGGAGTCATAAAGAATCATAAAAAATAAACATCATATATACTGTAAGAAAAATAAAATTCCATACACCATGATTAGAACACCACCCCCCCCCCTCAAACCCATTGCATGACCCTTTTAGGCTCAAGTAAATCAAATCAAATGTGCCAAACCTTGAATTATATCAGAAAAATTCCGTTCATTACCCACAATCAGAATCTCAGACAAAACTGAGAATCTGGGATTAAAAATTAAAGCATTTTCCAACCGCTAGCAATAATCTGAGATTACAAGCAACATGCACAACACCTGGAATAGAAACAAACACCAAATTAAAAGTCATGAGTTAAGTCAATGCTATTAGTCTTGTCAACAAAATAACTTGCAAAACCTTTAAAATTTGTCACTGAAGAAAAAACAAAATCACCAAAAAAAAAAAAAAAAACTATATACATTATACACATACACAAACACGATATACGAAATTAGATCGAATTTGATAATTAATCAGATAGCAAGAAGAAAACAGATACATAGATAAAGGAAGAGCGAAAAAGATATACCTCGACTTTGTTTTGAATAGATTGAGATTTTAGTTCTAAACCAATGAGAGAAAAATTCAAGTGAAGGAGGTGATAATGAAAGTAAAAGAAACAAGCACGAGAATGGTTAGCCTTATTGCTACAGTAACATTTTTTGTATGACAAATGTGTCCTCACAATAAGGCATTGACATTTATTACCTGATAACAAAAGTAAATTAATTGTTTTTTTTTTTGTGTATGGGTGTGTACAATGGTAATAAAAATTGTGTTTAACTTGATTTTTTTGAAAAAAAAAATAATTACTTTTTAAAAAACAATCTATATCCAAATAAGCATTAAGTGCTTTTTGCAAAAGTCTCAATCCATAGTATGAGCTCTTTCAAAATTATTTTTCATATTTTTAATTAGTTAGTTTATGAAATATATATATATATATATATTAAAAATTTGCAATAAAATTTCATAATATTTCTTGCTCTTTGCATAATTTATATCATATATTTGAAATTATAAAAATATTGCTGCTTTCATAAAATAAATATTATTGCCAAACATAATATTATGATAAATAATTTTTTACATTTATTATTTAAAAATGATATTTATTATTATTATACACATTTATTTATAAGTTATCAGTTACAAAAGACATTTATAATATGACAAAAGATGAACAACATGCATGCCATATAATCCGGAGTGAATGCATACTTCCAAATTTCTAACAATCTCTCCTAGATGAGCTCAACATGCAACAACATAATACGAACTGCATTACAAAAAACCAGTTGACAGTTTTTGAAATCCATAATTTCTTTAAAATTATTCGATAAGCATTTACTTCTTTTTAATTGTGGATTCATTTTCACTCATATAATCATGTTTATTCTCTTTATGTGTTTCTTCCTCTTTAGTTTTCATTCTTAAACTCTCTTTTTTTTTCTTTTCTTTTTTTTCCAATTCTTCTTCCAATGCACACTAATGAACTCTCTTTCCATGAATTCATCACCACACGTATATAATATCAGCTTGTGCTTCTCCATCTTGTTTGAGAATTTAAAATCTTCTTAAATTTTATATATAAAGAGAAAGACTAAGGACACGTTCAGCGGATAAAAGATGATAAATTATTATATATTATTTTAATTAGTTGTTTACAGTGTACCCACTACTATATTAAGCTTTGCTAACATTTATTACAATTTATTTTTCCTAATTTATTTTCTCTTTTCTCAAACTATCTCTGTGCTCGCTCTCTCCTCCCCCAATTTGCTTTATTCTCGTGTTTCTTTTGAAGATTTTCTTCTCCTATTGTCATTCTCGTTCCCCCAAATAATAGCCATTGTGAATCTTATAGCAACTTCAGATATCCTCCTAATATGTTTATCGTCGGTGGTCCCTACAAGTCGTAGCCTCCTCATTACCCGCAGTAATCAATGGTGAACACGGACAAAACCACTACCCCTTCTCAGCGTTACCTGCACCATCGCTGACACCGACATAAAACGCACTTATCGTCTCCTCACCCTCAAGGTATTCTTCGATTTTGCATGACATAACTCTAATTTGGCATGGTGGTTCTAAACTAGGTTGTGATAACTTGGAAACCTTGATTGATGTTTCGATCTGAATCTGTGTTGTAATATCACTACTGTAAAAAATATTTTTTAAATCGGTTAAAAAAGGTTTTTTTATATCGGTTTTACAACCAATTTAAATACAGACGATATAAAAAATATTATCATTTTAAATCGTAAGTTGAATTGATTTAAAAAACACTCTTTAACTTGGTTTAGTGAGAAACCGATTTAAATCAGTTGTAGCTACAACTGATTTAAAAAATAACACTTTTTATGTCAAAAAAGTAGAACATTTCATCAATGGATCCTAATCAATTTTTCACAGCTCGAAGCATACGATGGGAATAGTACTTCTCATCCCAAGCATTAAAACAAGCAATTAGCACTGAAAAGATGCAGCGATTTCGAAATGCCAACTATAAGCACCATGAACAACATGTGCAAGGTGTTAATGTGTTACATACAAAACTTCCAGATCTAAACAAAGCCTGTAATTTGTAGCAAGTCCTTCACTCTTGGAATATACAAAGGACAATGTTGGTAGTTGTATATTGCAGTGCTATGTTCCTACAATTCATAGTCTGGGCTCTTACCATTTCTTCATCCCAAATCTGCAGAGTATATAAATAGTTCATAGAAGAATTCATTTGTAGCTAACAACTATGTGCATACACTTGTTCTAAGGGCAAAATCACATTGTCATGTAAAAAAAATCATAATAGATACAATCCAAAGCAAACCATAATGAACCAAATCAAAAATCACTAACCCACAAGTGTGCTTCGAGTTGCTCACAGAGGACACAAAGTTAGCTTCCCCTTCCACAAGTACACGAGCTCCAACAACGGCAATAGCAGCCTTCTTACACAAGTTACGAGCTTGGAGAGAGTTTGAGAAGTACAAACAAGGCAAGGGACATGGATAAGGAAGGACGATCTTCGACTTACAAGCTTTGAACAACCAAATGAAGGACAAGCATGCGCGAGGAGCTTCGAATGGGGTAGAAAACAATGGAGGTGCTTCGAAAATGAGGTAGAAAACAGTTGAGGGTACTTCAAAATGGCCAGGGGATATAGGTGAGGAAGGAGGATTTCAAGTAAAAGATGTTTAGAGAGGCAAAAATGAAGGCGCACATGTGTGCAAAATGTATAAAAAGCCACTTTTTAAATCGGTTCAGCTGGGAACCAATTTAAAAAGTGGTCCGTATTGTCTTTTTCAAATTCAAAATATTGTTTTTAAACCGGTTGAACCTAAACTATGTTAAAAAAGTTTGATCAAATTTCAAAAATGTCACTATGTTCTTATTCTAAACTGGTGCATTTTGAATCGAGTTAAATTCATAATTTAAAAAGTGTTTTCCGCAGTAGTGTATACTGCTAAATGTGATGATTCCCAACTTGATATGAAAACTTACCGATTACGATATGTGAATTTATGTCTATTTTGATTATTTTATTTGGCATTTTAATATTTTGTAATTCTTAAAAATTAATTGATAATTTTTGGTACTATTTTTGTTGTGCCTAATGGATTGGATGTGTACGAATGGGAAGAAAAGGATTTCTTAGGGCCTAGTCACTGTTAATTATCATTTAGGCAAATGCATGTGCGGAGTTTTGTTCAACTGTGATGATAGTTTAGTACTAGTAGCCACTTATTTCTTTTGGAAAATTGTTTGAATTTGTTCACATTTCCTCCTGTCTATTATTTTGCCATGCGTGCAATATCATCCTAATGTTATCAAGGATCCACATGTTAGTATAACTTTTATCTTACTACCTATCTTATCATTTTAAGTCAGTATAACTTTTATCCTTTATGAGGGAGCTAGGTTAGGATACAACTAGATAAAATACCCATATCCAGACCTATACCTGGGCAAATAACAACTTTAATTCTCATCCTCGTAGTCATTGAGAACTTATATGCCTATATCCACATCTGCGACCTGCATTCTACTTAAGTGAAAAATCAATAGAACAATAACAAAATTATTATTTAAAAAATTGCTACAATAAAATTAAAAAATTATTCTTAAATCATCCAAACATCACCATACAACAATTGGAACATAGTTCCAATGGGACAGCCAACAACAGTGAAGATAGGTTGTGCGAGGATGAAGGTTGCGTTACTGCAACACAACAATGCTCTCGTCTAGAGACACTATAACATGACGACTGGAGCAAAAAAAAAAGGGGGGGGGGGGGAGATTAGTGGTGACTAGAGAGAAGAACTATGAGTGGGCGGTATAGTGACATAAAAGTTATAGTTAGTTCATCAAAAGAAGTAAGAAACTTAGGACCATATTTTAATAATTAATTATTATTATTATTATTATATATGACACACACACACACACGCACACATACATATACATTTATATATATATACACACACACATAAATATAAGGGGCGTATCATATGAGAATGGCCGTCTTAATTGAGAATGAGAATGACTAATCTTAACGGTTAAATTAAAATGGAAAGCCTAGATTAAAATACTTAAGAATTCAAACTAAAACCTCATGTAACTATCAAATCTCTAAAAGATTCACCAAACAAAAATCAAATCTCTAAAAGATATCGATTATCACGTCCTAAAATATCTCCATTATCATTTCACTCTTCTTCAAGATTGTCTTTAACCATCACCATCACCACCATGACCATCACCACCACCACCGTCATGATTGCCACCACCACTGCCACCGCCACCATGATTGTCATATTGCCACTACCATGACTGTCGTCGCCATGATCGTCCCTGCCGCCACCACCACTGCCATGACGTCCATCGCCACCACCACCATAATCGTTACTGCCACCACCGTCATAACCGTTGCTGCCATTGCTGTTGTTGCTTGCCACTGCTAGGTGGTGGTGGTGGCAGCAATGACGATGACAATCATGATAGTGGTGGCAGCAATAGTCATGGTGGTGATGGTGATAGGTTAACGACTATCTTAAGAAGAGTGATGTGATAATTGAGATCTTTTAGAAATTTAATTTTTGTTTGGTGAATCTTTTGGAGATTTGATAGTTACATGATGTTTAAATTTGACTTCTTAAGTATTTTAATTTAGGCCTTCTATTTTAATTTAATAGTTGAGATTAGTTATTCTCATTCTCACCTAGAAAAGCCACTCTCATATGATATGCCTGCTATGTGTGTGTGTATGTGTACATATGTATTTATATATGTATACATATACATATATAAATACATATGTACACACGCACACATATATATGTGAGATTTGTTAACGTACACACACTTGTTTTTTAGTTGGAGTATATTAGCAAGCTACACCATAGGTGTATTTTAAGATACATTGTAGTTATAGCTTGTTAACGTACTCTTACTAAAAAATAAGTGTGTGTACGTTAGCAAATCCTACAAGCATTTGCTAACGTACACATACTTATTTTTTAGTTAGAGTACGTTAGCAAGCTATACCATGGTGTATTTTAAGATACATTGTAGTTATAACTTAACGCACTCTAACTAAAAAACAAGTAAGTGTATGTTAGCAAATCCCTATATATATATGTAAAATTTAATGGAGATGGGTGTGCGTATGGATATTATAGTATCAACCTTGCCATACACCCTCACCTATTTATATATGTAACTATTTAATTAAAATATCTCACTTATACAGGCATGAAATATGGGGGGTTTGACTTGTGTGAGAACACTTGATTATTGTAAAAAAAAAAATGAGAACTATAAATGTGGACAATACAATCATACATGGATAATCAAGATTATAAACTTAAAAAAGTCATGTGCATTTTATTTTAACCTTGACCATCAACATATAGTTGTATAGTCTAGATTTATTAGTTTTTGTTTCTCACAATAACCAAGTGTTTTTACAAAAGTCGCTCCTTATATGTACGTATATATGTATGTATGCATGCATGCATGCAAATATATGATATTTAACTTATTTAAATGGATTTAATTTGATTCTTTCATTTTTTTGTTTTTGTTAAATAAGAAAATATTATTTTATATATTTTTTCACTTATGGATTGTTATTTCCATTAATAAATGTTGATATTTTTCTCTTAAAAAATACGATAATTTATACTGTCTAAGAAAAAACTATGTTTATTTATATAAATAAACACTACATTAATACTTATGTTGAAGTCTAGTTTACACACACACATAAAAGAAATATTTAGAATCTTTAAATAGATTTAATTTGATTCATTCAAATTATTTATTATTTTAGTTAAATAAAAAATATTATATATTTTTTCAAATTTCTCCTTATTCAATTTATTCCTTCTTGATTTTTATCTCCATTAATACATATTGATATTTTTCTCTGAAATATTCATGGGTTAGTAGTGTTTTTAATCCCCTAAAAAATTTTCAAATTTTAGTTTTTATCTTTGAGTTTTAAAATGTTGTTTTTAGTCTCTATTTTTTTGAAATACCCAAACTTTGTTTCTTGTATATGGAAAAAAAAGGTTAGCTTTAAAGGACTAAAATTTTAGCATTTAAAAAAATACAAAGATGGATTTTAAAAGTCAGAAACAAAATGTAAAATTTAAATTTTTTTCAAGAACTAAAATACCATTATACCAAGATTCATTCATTAGTAAGTACTATTTGTGCATTGTATGGTTATTTTTAAGTTTAAGTTAAATAAAAATGAATTAAATAGAAAAGATGTAAAATTTTTAAAATTATAAATAATATATAAATTATTAATTGAAGTAGAATATAAAAAGCATAAATAAAAAGAGTTTAATGATCATGCACTGTCAGTATAAAAAAGTTTTATACTATCAACCAATCAATAATCACTATTGATATGACTTTTAAAGTATTCATTATAAAAGTCAACAAACTTACAATAATTGGTGGTTTGTGATTGGATAACAATGTAAAACTATTTTACACTGTCCGTGCATAGCCTGTTTTCTCAAATAAAAAATATTTGAAATTATAAATAAAATATGTATAATTAATTTAAAAGAATGTAAATTTATTTTTAAAATTAAATGTGACATATTTTATTTTTTTAACAAATAATATTCTCAAGAATTTAACAACTTTCAATAAATATATTATAATTTAATAGATAGTGATAAATAATAATAGTAGTAATAACAATGTTTTTCTCTCTCTTATTTATTGCTTTTTATCTATAGGTGATATTTAATTAGTATACAATAATCAAAGCAAGAGAGAGCCAAGGGAGGAAGGAAGAAAGAGAAATAAGGAAGAAATATTTATGAGGTAATAGTATTATTAATTTTGTAAAAAATAATTTTATTAATAGTTTCTTTAATTTCTAATTATGTGTTTATAAACATTCAATAAATTTTTTAAATAAGATAAAAATCTGTCTTTTTTATTTTATGTGTAACACTTTCTTTAGAATCTAGAGATTGAAATCACTAAAAAAAATTTCATCCAAATAGTCAAGAGGAGGTAAAACCACTAGGGTCGGCCTAGTGGTGGGGGGTTTGGGTAGTTTGCATGCGAACTTAGGTTTTATCTCCATTGTCGCCATTTACACCAAAAAAAAAAGGTCAAGAAGAGGTTGCACCTTTTATAACATGAAAAGGAATAATAACAACTACATTCAAATTACACAAATATAAAATTAATTTCTAATTCATTTTTTCTCAATTTCATAAAAATACAAAAAAAGGAGGAAATCAATAAAATATATATACCCATCAATACGGTCAAAACAAAGAGAAATATTAGTAAATAGGTAAGACTTGTTATTCAAGGTGGTCAACCATTTCAATTACATAAAGTCATAAACAACGAATCAAATTAAATTGAGTCACTGGAGAATTTGATCCACATAACATTAATATATGAATTTAATTTAAATGTTTTAATAGTGGAAAAATATTTCACATTGTCATCTAATCACCACAAATTGTCATGTATAATACGTTTATTGAATTTTATAATGAGTACTTTAAAAAGCATATCTATTATGATTTCTGATCGTTTGACGGTGTAAAAATCTTTACAGTAATACATGGAAATTAAACTCAAAATACATTAAAATATTTTTTTCCAAAAAGAATATATTAAAACATTTTTGAACAATTTTCTTTCCTTTCAAAGGACATAATAATGTTGATTTTGGGCACCCCCACCATTGTTCATAGGCATAAACGATGTTGTCGCATTGACCAGCAACCTTAAAGAAAACCTAACATTTAAATCAGCAACGCTTTCTTTCCTTAACTTCATTGTTGGTTACCACCTTAGAAACCTAGAAACTATCAACAAACTAGGAACCACTTACCCAGTTTGAAATTCACGCACAAAACAACGCTAAGAATGCATCCTTTACGTAAAGGTGGCAAAACGGGTCACCTAGCCTGACAAGCTAAGGGGTGAGAAGTAGGCTAGCCTGACCTGGCCTAGCATGGCATGACATGGCATAGCCTGTTAGCTCATCGGGCTAGGCCAAAATTGGCCCGTTCTATTTTTTTCTTAATTTTATTTAAATTTTACAAAGAAAAAATAAATAATATCGGGCTAAACAGGCCTATAGTTGTTAGGCCCATATTTTCTAGGCCTGGCCTAGCTTGCTTGGCCCGTCAAGCCAAACCAAATTGGCCCAGTTCTTTTTGGGCCTCGAATTTAAGAGCCTACCCAACAGGCAATTGGGCCGGGCAAATTTTGATAGCTTTACCTTTATGATTCGCAATGTTTCATACATTCTACACATTGTGGGCATTTCGTCAGTTCGTAATGTCAGACGCGTGTTGTAAACAAGCATTACTCATTACCTTATTTGTGTTTTTACCTTATTTAGACCATTATAGATTTAAATTTGTTGCCTTTAATTGCCTAGTGCTGTGTATTTAACTGTTTGAGGCAACAATATAGAGGGCTTTGAAACCTAAGTTCAATTCCTCAATCAACTGGCTCTTTGATCCTCAAACTGGGGTAACTTTTATTGATTGAATAGTTTGTGACCACTAAATTCCTTCAACTCAATTACATGGTATGCTTGAATTTTAATAATCTTGGAATAGGGTTGTGTGGTGGGGGGTTTAGTATTTTGTTATTTATTTATTTATTATTTTTTACTCCTTTTTTGTTTTCTCATTGTATTTTCTTATTCTATTTGTCGATTTTTTTCTTTTTGAATAAAAAAAACCCCTTACTCATTTTTTTGGATAAGGTAAATGTAAATACCTCAATAAGCACTTCTTGAGCTTGAAGGCTTTCCCTTGACTGGGGCATGAACCTCATTATGGAAAATAATTCATCTCCTAATTTTTCAAAACATATCCATGGTGATCGGACGGTTGTTTCCTGAAAAAAATAAGTATCAATAATGGTGTGTCAACTAAAAAAGTGTAGCAAAATAAGGATAAAATGGTGCACGTTAATTAAGTTCCAAAACTTAGTTGTTAGTGCTTTGGATTAGCCACAAAAGGAAGGTGAGGAAATTTCCAAAAATATTCGAGCCTGGCAATAGCAAGTTAGGTAAATGTGCTAAAATGGGTCATGCTTGTCGGGTCAACCCTGAACCGCTGATAAGATGTAGGGTTTTGGCTTTAAATTTTGAACCCAAATAAAATGCAAACCTTTTTAGCCTAAATCGAACATGGCTTGATCTGGGCCCACAAAAACCTAAATTGAGCTTTCACCTGGCTTGGGCTTCATTTTTTAAGCCTAAATTAAATTTGGGCTTTTTTGGTCTGACCCACTAAAGCTTGTAACCGTATTTGGACTAGCCCACATCAGGCCAAGTAGCCCGTTTTGCCACCTCTAATGTTAGGTGATCCTAAAATTTGGTTGAAAAAAAAGACCTCAAGTTATTGACTCGCATAGGAAGCAAACACCAATTGCAATGATGGTTCACAATGCTTCAAAGACAAAAATAGGCACTAATGTGAGACAAAACCCAAATATAGATGAAAATGTTGGAAATACTAAAATAGTGCATGGAATAATTAAGGAGAAAGTTAATGATTTGCAAAGTAAGCTAGCTACGGGTTCTACTACACAAGAATCACTTCCTCGGCACATTCAATATGATCCCACGCCTTTGGCCTCTCCCAAGGGTCCCACGAATGTTGTCCCCCTAATTTATTTAGTTATGAATATCAGAGCCATTCAAATTGAGAGCAAAGACATTGTTCCAAATGCCTTAGTTTTGAACGTGATAAAGGACATAATGGATTTGCAGAATACAAACTAACCGTGCAATGGATGCCTAAGTTATGGTTAGCATTCTAGTTTTAAACATTGTTAGATGTTGTTGATGTTCAAACATACCTTCGTAAAGCGACAAGCTTAGGTTCTGAAAAGGAGTTTGGGATCGAGACTAACATTACCTCATCCAAAAAAGTGTGCTGAGGGCCATTAACGTTAGTCTATTTTAGGGTCTCTCATCTTGTTTCTCTAGTAGGGTGTGTTAAGAAATCTTTGCCTCATGTTCCTTTGTCTTTTAGTTTGTTATTTTGTATTTACATTCTCTCATTTTCCTCTCGCATACGTTGATTCTCCTACCGCAGCTGCTCCATGCATGCCATAAGCTCTTGGAGTGTTGGTTCCCAAGTGTTGTGGGTCATATTGTTGTTTCAAGGTCATGCCATGGTAAAATGTGGTGGAATGGCGAACATTTTACCAAGCCCACACGATGGGCACCAAATGTTTTTACAAATTTTTCAAGGACCCTTACTTAGTTTTTCTAATCTAAGAGAGCCCCTAGTATATGAAGATCACGCTTCCTTTGACAGTTCTCCTATATATACAATAAAAGGGGGAGGGGTTAGTCCAGAGATATAGCAATCTTAACGTGTCACAAGCTTGATACTCATTAGGGTGGTAACCATTACAGTCGTTATCTTGGCGAGATTCTCACTTCATAACGTTTGAGGTGAGGTTTGCAATGTGATTGTCTCCATGAAGGTGCTAGGAAAGCATGATCAGCTTGATAGTTCATAATTGGTTGATTGATTTGGATAATGATGAACGACCAAGTTATAACCTGGGGGCACAATATTATAACTATAACTCATAATGAATAAATATTTTTAACTAAATATATAAATTATATTTTAAATTTATAATAAATAATTTAAAATTGTGATATAAGGTTATATTTAAGTTGAAATGGATAAAATGTTGGGAAAATTAAGTATACAAATAAAAATAAAAATAGAGTACTTTGAAATAAAAGTGGAAAAATGAGTTGGGCTAGCCGGCCTAGGCCAACTTGAACTTATCCGCTAAAATATAGGGTTTGAGCTCTAAATTTTGAATGCGAATTAAATGCAAGCCTTTTTAGCCCGATCCGATAAAGCCCGTGTCATAATTGGGCTCAGGCTGAGCTAGCCCGGTCGGATTCGAATTACTCGCTTCTTTTTAAATTTTAATGAGACTAAGAGAAATTTAAGAGACTAAAAATAGTTACTAATTCATTATTTGAAACTTTCATTTGGTTTGCATAGGATTTGATATTTGATTTTGAGAAAGACCACTTATAAAGTTATAATATATAATTCCAAATTATATTTTATCTTTTTTGAGTTACATATATTTAAGAAGTTAGAAGACTTTTAAAACTTTAATTTATTTGACATAAGCTACTTACAGAGTTACAACACATGTATTACATTGCACACTTTTTGAGCTACATATATTTACAATGGTATAAGACATTTGCAATGTTTACAAACTCATATGCGTAAACCATTAAATATATAACTACTCTCACTGTAACTTTTATAAACTAATAAATGAGATTACTTTATAATATATGTTTGTTTTTTGTATTAAAAACAATTATAGTGATTATGATAATATCACATTTTAATATTTTTCTAAATGTAATAATATAGTAAAATAATTATGTATATTTTATTTATTGCACTAAAATAAATGTCAATAAAAATAATTATCACACTATATTTTAATTTTGAATTTTAAAGAAAAGTAAAAAATTCAACCAAAAAAAAGAAAAAATAATAAAAAATTGTGGACCAACTCGAAAAAGTTTGCAACCCTTATAAGGTCGAGTTTGGGCATCAAATTAGGAAACCAAATAAAATATGGGCCTTTTTGGCCCAAGCCATTATAGCCTATGGCCCGCAATGGGTTAGATAGCCCATTTTGCTACCTTTAGTTTGAAATGATTGATTGATATATTTTTTGGCTAATTGCGGAAATAGTGTATGAAATGCACCTTTTAATGAAAGGAGATTGTTAAAAATTTCCAATTGGGAGAGTGAATAAAGTGAGAGATTTACTCTCGAAGTTAGAGATTCTAATTTAGAGTATTGAGATAGATATATGAAAAAGTTAAAAAGAAAAAGTCAAATTGAAATAAACCAAAAAAAAAAATCAGTTTGAATTGATTTAGTTCAAATTATTAAATTCAAAACAAACTAAATCGATATATTATTTTTACATTTGACTTGATTTTTTTTTTTAATCTAAAATTTGAACTGAACGATCCGTGAACACCCATGTTCTTGTACATGTACATACACCGCAAACCAATTAATTAAAGAGTTCCTGTAATTTGAATTGTACGTTCGGTCATAATTGTAGGTTGTTAGGAAAACCATATTAACCTGTAGAAGCTTGTCAATAATGGGTATGTGAAGGTGATCATTCGGGGCCGAGAAGATGGGATTAGCTATTTCCATGTACTCAATATCTTGGCTTTAGCTCTAGGTGTAAGGAATTGTTCAAAGGACTTGGCATGGGTTTCAGACATGGCTGAACGAGACAAAATTAAGACACAAAAGATTACTAAATGTCTTTAGAAAGTCTACCAAAATTTATGGAGATTATCCGTCTATTAAGAATTTTATTTATTTATTTATTGTTTGTATAGACCACAAGTATTCTCTATTAGAAGCAATCTTACTTAAACCGGGTAAAACCACTATAGGCAACAAAGCTCTTCCTCCGAGTATTTAACGTAATTACATATCTAAGACTCAAACTCTAAACTATTAGTTAAGTTGAAAAAATCTTACATTAGTTGATCCACACACTCGGTAGTTATTAAAAATTTTATTGTGCTTGCTTGCTTTGGACTTTCCCAGAATTAATGCATTTTTTTAAATGACTATAAAGACTCGTATATAATCACAAAATATGTAGATTAGCTGACGCAAAGTTGTTTTAACTCAATTAGTAATTTCAAGTTCGAGAGATAAATTTGCCTCTCAAAGACAGGATTAGAGCCCCATCCCCCCAACTTTATTTTCTAATTATAAATTTTTTTATGTATATTAGGTAACTATTTTTATTTGGAGTCTAACTATAGAAATAATGATATTTAAGTATTATTTTTTTCTATTTTTTGATAAAATATTTTATTTTTTATAGTCTTTATTGTGGAGATAATGACATTTTTTTTAATCTTTTTAGACAAAATATCTGAGTATGATTTATTTTTCTTTTTAATAGTCTTTTCCTTTTATATTCTATTATTGTTATTTTAAAAGCTATATATAAATAATTGTATTTGCAATCAAATGGCTTTATTAGTCTTTCCTTTACATTGATTTTATTATAATTGATTTGATAATTAAAGGTTATTTATTAACCTTTGCCAACGAGACAAGCTTATGAACACTGTATAAATGATTGATAACTTAAACATTGAGACACATTAACAAATATCCTCTATTCTTAACATTGTTCTTCCCCTATTCACTTTGTTGTTCTCGTTTTGTCTTTGTTTTTCTTGCCTTATATGTGAGACTCCACCATACTTTGGTAAAAGAGTGCATGGTCCAAGCACATCATACTTTTGTTGACTATACTATTGTCTTAAAAGATAATTTGCTAAGTAACATAATTTATCCTAATTTAGTAGATTTTTGAGTTATATTTAATAAGACTTTTTCATAAAAAAATTAAATAACATAGATATCAATTTTTATTATAAATTCATGAAATTTCTTGGTAGTATGCGAAACTAATGATTAACATTTGTAATCTTAAATCTTTAGAAAAAATATTTATTTTGTCTTCTATATAAATTTTTTTATTATATATTCTTGAATCATTGTAAAAAAATAAATAATTATAAACATTTTGTATAAAATTTAGGGATGACAGGATTTGAACCTGTGACATTTTGCATCCAAAACAAACGTGGTACCAAGCTGCGCTACATCCCTTTTCCATTTGTTTCTAGTATTATAGTAAGGAATTTTTGTCTTGTTTTTCACATTTTTCTTTTCTCTGTTGATATAATATATATATTAATTAATTATTCTGTTATTTTTTTAGTTTCCTATACTATAATATACAATAGAATATGAAAAGGAAAAAATATATTCTAAAAATAAATAATATATATATAGAATAAAAAAATACTTAAAAAAAGAGGATTTGAAATGCGAGATCTAAAAGCTACCGAGGCCTCAATTCCTAACCAAAGGAAAAGAATTGAGTAAGGCCTCTACCGATCTATAGTAGAACAAGCCCGATTCCCTCTAAGGAAGAGGACGATCTCTCTACTGCTTAATGTTGTTGTTTTATTTCTTTTTCTCCACCCTTTTGGTGATCGCGCACATGGCTCGCTACCCTCCGCTCGCTTACAAGAGAGTGCCGATAGCTCATATGAGCTATTTCGGTATTGACGGCGCTTACTAGAAGAGAAGGAAAGAAGACTTGTATATCTAGAAAGCTCCTTAGTGGAGGAAAGGATAGAACTCCTACCTTCTTTACAATAAAGGCTCTACTTCCATCTCAAGGTCCAACTCCCCTTAAATTATTAGCTGGAAGCTTATGAATCATCTTATACGGACACACTTTGCATTGAAGGGGTATTAGAAAACCTCAAGCCAGAAGCATATTTTTTATTACATTAGAAAGCGCAACTGTACACAAGAAACAGAGTAAATCCTATCTAATGAACAAACTACACCATAATCAACTCTACTACCAGTCGCACTCTTCTCATAGTTATCATTAAAGGTATTTACATGGCCCCTCATGCATGCCTTACGTCACAAGCGCATAAACACATTACTCCATTAATGCATCACTCGTTACTCAGTTTGAAAATGGGTCTTCTACTCTGTGGCTGCAAGGACTGCTGACCCTTCCACCTGATAATTCATAGCATCAAATAGACAAAACAGATCGTAAGATAGGTGTATCAAAGTTCATTTATGGAGAGAGCAACACAGACAAAAGAAATAAACCATGAATGCAAAAACAAATGTTGGAAGCCAAACTATAAGGAATTAAATAAATAATATTATGTGTGGTGGAGCTTTCCAATTTTCTTTCCTGTTAATGCAGGCCAAAGACCTTGTATCTAAACAAGACTTGCCAACCATTTGAGAGCCAAATCAAACTTGCATAGAATCTAATTACGCTATTACGAGACAAGTATGAGTATGGATCACAATGTTATTACCTCAGTGAAATTTAGTTGCAACTTGCAATCCTATTTACATAATGGATTTTCAACTCTACCTTCTTAAGCTCTAACAATAGCTTCAAAAGAAATATGGAGACTTAAGTTTAAATTAGTCTAACTCATTCATTTTGGACACTACACCTTTCGTTTAGTGAAATGTCACCGTGAGCATGGCGTGTTTATGACCTCCTGTTCTATTGTCCCTGACCTTACACTTTCCCCTTGTACCTAATGCAGTCTCAACTGACATTAACCTCCTATTACAGTTGGGACTGACTCTTTTCTAAACAGATGAAAAGAATATTCTGCAAAGAGAACTGAGAGCTGTACCAGCAATTATGCTCAAACTCATGTCATCTCGTTACCTTGAAGGTTGCACCCCAGATTTCCTCTTCCTCAGCAGGTACTGCAGTGATCTTATTCTTTGGATTCTCATAGCATCTCAATCCTCCAATTTCTGTGGAGTAGAAACATCCTGTTCAATTTACAAAATAACAATGTCAATAATGCGGGAATATTTACAATTTTGGGGTATAAAAAAGAAACAGAACAGAGACAATGTCATTGTGAAAAAATTTCAAGAATTTGGTGCATGTTATATTTTTCATTTTTTCCCCTCTTCTACTTGTAAATTTTTCATATTATGAAATACCATCATCTTGAAGGGAAGGGGTTGAATGATCCATTCTGGGATCACTATATAACTGTAAGCCCTTTTGTGGGTCACTCGCAACAAATAGTTGTCATATTATAATTAAGCGCACCTTGAGGGAAAGAAGCAAGCGACTTGCCACATGAACCTTTAAGCAAATCTGCATCATCAGCAAATGCTACGTATCCATCAGCTGTGATTCCCCAATAGAGAGGAACCTTACCAGCTTGATCCTGTCAAAAACAATACAAGCAGAAGGTTGTGAGTAAAAATAACTAAAGATGATGTGGTGGATAATCAAGACAATAGATGGGATAGATAACTTACAGAAGCCACAAAGAGGGTAGAAGTGGACTTGTCAAAAACTATGAAAGCAAAGCTCCCACTGAGATGGCAAACAACATGATTGGCAGGGTAGGGTGCTCGATCACGTAAAGCTTTGTAAGCCTCGATCACCAAAATTACTTCATTGGCTGACTTGGCCAGTCCATACTGTTGTCTCAGGCTGCCCAAATTGTCAAGAGCCCCCTCAAACAAGCAGAATATCTCATCCTTAACAGCAAATGATCTGCCATTTTCCACTCAGCATTAGACCAAAAGGATAGATAAATGGATAGAAATCAATAATAAACGTTGAAACAGTGCAATCTAGCTAAACACATCACATATATTACACTAAAATAGTTATTATATTGACCTAAAACAACTACTAGTTGAGATAGACCAATCACCAATGTTCATTGTTACTACGTTCCATCTCCTCGTTGTTTTAAGTTTTGCAAAGTCCACAATTTACGTCAAAGAAGTGTGCAACTTTCAATGCCTTTACGGGATAATATGCTCAAAGTCTTAAACACTGCCCTTTTAATTGAAAAAACCTCACATTCATTAATCTACTTATCTACAAAATAAGTCATTATTAGTATTGGAGACTAGAAAGAAGTGGCGCCGCATAATTTCTATATTACTTTGCTTCTAAGCTCGTCAAGCCCAAAAGGGCCCGCGAAACCTAGAAAACCTATAAAACTAAACTTTAATTTCAAGCCTAAAATTAATTATTTGATAGATAATTTTAGGCTTGAAATTAAAATTTAATTTTGATTTAACCAATTTTCTTTAAGTCGATGTGTTAGTTTAAAACGGTTTAGTTCAATTTTTATCACTCCTATCAAACACCATCTAAGTGACACTTTTCTTAATACAAGTAAAGCCTATATTTCAAAATACTCCATTGCCTTAATTAGTTTATACCTCTACAAATAAGTAACCTAGTTTTGTTTTTTTTTTTTGAATTTGAGAAAAAGTATGTAAAGGAGTAATTAACGATGTTATTGCCCCTTCACACGAAAGGAATAAGACATCTAATCTATCTTGTAATGTCACTCTAATTACAGAGGTACGATTTATTGATTTAGAATGTAATATGTTCAGTATGTTTTTGTAACTGCTTGCAAATTTAATTTTGAAATTTAATTTATAAAATTAATTCTGATTGAAATTAAATTTATGTTTAAAATTTTTATTTTAATAGTGAATATATAATAAAATTTAATATTAAATTATCAGTTTAGAGTAAAAAAATAATTTTTTAATTTTAAGTATACTTTTAAAATCAAACATGATTTTAGTTTATTACAATTATATATATATATATATATATATATATATATATATATATATATATATATATATATATATTACAAAACGATGTTTATGTATTATATGCGTGCTTCTAGTTCTAGGAGAGTAAAATGTTCCGCAAACATATTTTTGATGTTTGGACAAAAATTAAGTTTTTTATTCAATAGCAATTTTTTTAATAAAAATTATTTAATGTTAAAAAAAATCCATCTGCCATTATTTGATTAAAAAACTTCATGACAAGAATATAAATAGCTTCATCAGAGTGTTTTCAATCTTCGGTCCCACCAACCTAACCTATGTTATCCTTATCTTCATTCAGCCTCCTTGGGCAATAAAAGCAAAAGAATGGAACGAAAACAACAGTTCCGCGAATAAAAGTAAGCATTTTGAAGTGGAAATGCAGACGCAAAGACTAATAATTGAAAGTGAACACACCAGATACAAGGGCCACCGAATTTCACATCCATTTGTCGAAGAAAACAAATGAAAAATAAAGGCATTATTATTATTATTATTAATTACCAATAAATATGGAGCCTACGGTCACGTCTGGCCTCTAAAATGAGTAGGTAAAAATATATTCATTTTTTTTATTTAATTTAGACTATATTATTTCGTGATTTATTAAAATTTAAATAAGAGGATGTGTATAATGAACACATACTTAAGAGCTAAGATAGTAATTGGTAGAAAGAATAAAACAAGACAAATCATAATATATATATATTATTTTATATTTTATTTAAAAAAAGGTAATAAACCAGACCGTGCAAACGCTACTTCATTTATCCTAAAAAAAATTCACTTAAAAAATTATGCAACTATAGTCATTAAAACAACGGTATAGTGTCAACCGTTAATATAACGTCCACTAAAAACTCAATATTAAAGAAAAAAAAAAACACTTCATATTAATTGAGCACTGGTCCCATTTCATTTATGGACTTCTAAGTGTTTGAAAATTTCCAAATAAAGAGTGTCCAAGTGAAATGGGATACCAGTACTTTTTCTTTCATTTTTACGACAAAGATCAACCCCGGCTTATTCACACCACATGACCCTGGAAGTGGATCAATAATTCACTGTGGGAGCCATAACTGTGACGTGAAAGAAAGCTCTTGTACTAAAAAGACATAGTGAGCCAGCAAAGTCTCGAACATTTCATTCATCGATAGAATGATAAGTTGATAACCATACACCTTATGTATCAAACAATAAAAAATAAAAAAAAGATAACCATACACCTTTAAAATTATATAAAAATATTTATTTATTTTGTTGATAATATTAAAAAATTCAAAAATAAATATTTACAAAAGAGCTGAATTTATATATGCTGTCAATGACTCAATGTAAAATATTTTTTATACAGACATTTAATAGAAATTCACCTTATTACCACATCATATTAATATTAATAAATAAAATAACCTGATAAAATAATTAAATCTTATTAAATGTCTGTATACTGATAATATATATAAATTAAAATTTTCAAACAATCACTTATAACTCGAAACGTTTATATCCAGACCTTAGTAATTAGCAATATATTTTTGTGTATATATCTATCCCAAACTATTATGATTATATATTTTAATTGGAAAAAAATAATATAAATATATAATAAATTACATTACAATAGATAACTACTGTAATATATTTGTTAATTGGAACTGAAAATAACTGCTGTTCAGGAAAAAAAAAAAAAAATCTGCCCACATAAGAGCATGCCACAAAAGCATTTAAGTATTTCAGAAAAGTCAAATAAAAATTTAGCAAATAAGGCTTCAACCACCTATCCATCTGTCCAAACGGGACGAAAATTTTTTATCTACATCAACGGACATGGATAATGCACACGGATGCTCGTAATTATTCTGAGCAGTCACGTTTTGGCAGAAACATTGTTACTTGGGTCAATTTGCTGGGGTCTTCCTACAATCAACGAAAAATTATTTTGTGAAATAAAATAATAGCTTAATTATGTTTTTAGTCTTCAAAATTAAGAGATATATTTTTTTAGTTTCTCAAATTAAAAATTAATCTTTTTAGTCTCTCAAATTTTAAAAATTCTTATTTTGATTCTTTTATCCAAACACAGTTAGTAAATTTATTACACAAAACCTACCTATTAAATCGAACTCAATTGATGCTACATCGTTAATTCAATTTATCTTATAAATGATACAATAGATGGTCCTAAAAGATTAAAACAATATTTTTTAAAATTTGAGAGACTAAAAAGATTAATTTTTAATTTGAAGGACTAAAAAAATACATTTATCAAACTTAGGGAACTAAAAACATAATTAAGCCTAAAATAAAAATATAAAACATTGGAAAAAAATTGTTGTATATTTGTTCGGAATCGGAAAACACATGAATTGGAGAGAATCTTTATTATCATTTGAGTTGATATTTAAAGATTTTTATATTGTCAACCTATAAAAAATTATGTTAAATATAATTTTAAGATAATTATCATAAAAATTAATAAATGCAAATGACACAAATTGGATGATAATATAATTTTTTTTAACACTATCTGATCTTTTAAATTAAATTCTTATTGTTTTGAAAATAGAGAAAGAGCGTAGTGTTTTTTTTTTTCCGATTTAGGAGATTTATTTTTCACTCGTCAACAAATTACTATATTGTTTTGGCTTAATTGCACATTTTGCCATTTATCTTTGATGATTTTACAAATTTTGCTACCTAACTATTTTTATTACACATTTTGTCACCCAATTTTTAAAATTCTCGCATTTTGCTATCCAATTATTTTACGTACACATTTTGTCACTTAACTTTTAAAATTTGCATATTTTGCTATCCTAATTGTTGATTGCCAGTCAACAGCCAACCAAAGAAAATGTGACAAAATGCGTAAATTTTGAAAATTAACTAACAAAATATGCAAGTAAAATAATTAGGTGAAAAAATACACAAATTTTAAAAATTAGGTGACAAAATATACAATAAAAATAATTAAGTGACAAAATTCACAAAATTATCAAAAATAAGTGATAAAATATGTAATTAAGCCTATTGATTTATTCTTCGCCACGACGTGGCAATCATGCAATAGAGCATCGGTGAATCCCCAAAAATGCCAATCACTTCAATTCACTTGCTACACCCATCTTATCGACGCAGGATGCTCCCACTTCCCTCTTTAGCCGCGTGATTGTCCCATTTTCATCTTTCGCCGTCTGATTGTCTCATTATTACTGTAGGATCACTCACCTCATCAGCCCAATAGTTCAACTGTTATTACACATCACAGTGTTATTTAAAACAAAATGACGTATTTTCTACTCCTGTCGGTCGTTTTTCCTTGTCTTCCGCAAAATATGAAAAAAGTTCAATATTTATTTTCATTTTCCAGTGCTATATCTTAAATTTGCAATAAGCCGGAATATTGTTAAAAAATAAAAATAAAAATAAATAAAGAGAAGTCATCCATGCCTGTTTGGCTCCGGACAAAATTTGTGTTTTGTTTGGTTTAGAAAAAAAAATAAAAAAATAACGAGATAATTTTTTAAGTTGTTTCATAAAAAAAAAATATTTAAAAATCTCTTGTTTAATTATATAAAAAATAAAAAAAATTTATATATAAAATAACATAAATACTCTTAATATAAAAAGTTTACAAAAGTAAAGATATAATAGTATTTTTAAAACATAAATCATCTCTCCTTCACTTTTTTCCCCAAAATTAAACGGATGAATAAGTTGTATGGTCCCACCTTTTATTCTTCCATCGCTTCTTTTCGCAGCCACTCCAAACAAAAGAAAGAAGCCCCCAAACTTATTTTTCCGTCCGTCCCGCATCGTTTCCCCCACAAACAATCAATCGTTTCGAACAAAATGTTAAGGATAAGGTTAGAAAGCTCATAAAAGACAATTTTTAATAAATACACATTAAATATTAATTGAAAAATAAAAAATAAAATTAATATTTATTTTTATAAACAATTAAAATACTCAATAAAATATATTTAAATTTATTCAACCACACTTCATGATATTTTTCAAAAGCGAATTTCGGAAAAGAAAAAATTAAAAGGACAAAACTTTAATTTTTAGAATAATTTAATATTTATAAAAATAACCAAAAATTACAAAATTATATTATTCATACAATATTCCTCTATAATATTTTTATAATGTTATTTTTCTCTCTATTTATCCAATTACATTTTATTGTAAAAAAATAACAAACTAATTATATAAATATAATTTTTTAATTTACGATAATTTATCGTTTTATTGTAAAAAATATTAAATTAAAATATTTATTCGAAGTGAAAATTTTAACCAAGCTTTACTTCAAAAAAACCATATTCAATCATACCGTAAGACACTGCTTATCAAGATCAATGAATATAGAAAGCATGCAAGAGCTATGAACCTATGATCAATCATCAAGTAGCCAGTGATCCGAAGGATCAACACTTTAATCATCAAGTTTTGCCACCAACCATGTCCTCGCATGATTTATACTCGCATATAACCGATCTCAGCGCGGCTATGCGACTCTTGCATTTTGTGTTACAATTTTTCTGAATTTATTAATTTATTTATCCATTTTTCTTCTGATTATATTTTTTAAATCCTTTTTTTTTTTTTAAGTTCAGTGAGCAACACGCTCCTGATTCCTGAAGCAGGAAGCGTTTCCAATCCCACCTACTACCAAGTGCGAAGAAACGAATGATAACAGCGACGTGACAAAACGACGTCGCTTAGGCGACTCGGTAGTGTGCATGGTGGAATTTATCAATCTATGATGCGTTTAATTACCTGGGTTGCCACGGTGACTCGTTGTGGTGCGTGTAAGCCAACTGCACGTGTTCCCCCACCTGCAGGGATACCGCCGACGCCCTGCTCTCCACAAACCGGTTCAGCAGCTTGCCCGCCGTCGTCTTCGGCGACGGCGTTCGGCTGCCGGCGGCCACCAGCTCTTCCGGCGGCGACACCACGGTGCTGCTGAAGATCCCCAACATTTTTTTTTCCCTCTAGAAAAAAAAAAAAGGAAAAGAAAAGAAAAAAAAGTTGGCCTTGCCTCTTCGCTCTTTTGGTTTTGCAAGAAAGTACACGCGACTGGCAATGGGATAGGAACTGCGTGTGGAGTGTGCGTTTCGTTATAAAGAGAAGGGGCGAGGGCGATTCGGTCATTTTTGTTTATAAATTAAAATGTTGTTGTATCTATAACTCCGTCACTAGTTAAAGAAAATAAACTGTCTTTTGCACGTGGGGCCCATGTGATGGTGATGATGTTTTTTAGCACGACAATCAGGATCAGATACCTTTTGAGCTTTAGCTTAGCCATTGCGATTATCATAACGCGGCATGGGATCATCACCGTTTGTTTCGCAGGTAGGGACAGAGGGATGGAGTTATCTGCTGCGGAAGGATCCAGATTAGCTTCTGTCTTGACCCTAAGTTGCTTGCCATGTCTGCCTGGTAAATTTTCCCTAAATCATCTCTCCTCTTCTTTTTTTTCGAAAAGCTAAAATTTCATTAGAAAGAATACTTAAATTGAGTATAAGTTATACCCAATTTAAGACACCAGTACATAATTACAGGAGATAATAGGCCTCAAGCTAGGCATGGCAAAAAACTCCGAACTCACGAGGACCAACCTAAACCTGACTTTGACCAGGAGAAATTGCTTTGACCGGGTTCGAGTCTGGGTTTTCTTCGGTTGCTTGAAGTGGAATCAAGGTTGGGGTCGGGGTCGGGGTCAAAGATTTCACTACCCACCCCATCCTCGAACTCGTCCCGATATATGAAATTACTAAATTGATTATCAAAATTAATTTTACAATAAATTAATTTTCATATAAATAAAACAATTTATTATTATTTTTTATAAAATTAATGTATTAACGAACTCTCTTGCAAAATTAGTTTCACACAGTATATAGACAAAAAATTCAATTGATAGGTGCAAATATTATATAGGCATTTCTTGTAAAAAAAAACTAAAAATTGTAATCAAACAGCGGGGACAGGGCGGGTCGGGGAAAACTCGACCCCAAACGAGGGCGGGGATGGGATATGAAATTTCAACCTCATCGGGTATCAAGGGCGAGGGCGAGAGCGACTTGGGGAGTCGAGGTTGGGGACAGGGAAGGGAAATTTGCCCCTTACCCCCACCCCATTACCATGTCTACTCAAAACCAAGGCATGAAATTCCAACCTTTCCTAACAATAAGATAATGCCTTGTATGAATATTTAACTTATTCAATTTAAGTTTTTAATTTTCTTTATTAGATCTTTTGTTATCACATAAAATTTAAAAATATTTACTAATTTTGACTTTAATAGTTGTTCTCAACTTGAATTCTTAACTTATTTTTTGTAATTTTATTTTATCTCTCCACTCACATAAGAATCAACATTTAGATTTTAAAAAAATGTTTTTTAAGGATTAAACAACTTTACTTGTAGTTGTCTATATGAGTAACTTTTATAAAAAATTTATAAGAATTCATTTGTTCTAATAGTATTTTTAAGTTATTACTTAGCTTTTAAAACCAAAATAAGCAACAACATTGGAGTTGCTGTTACTTGTGTTTGTTTTACCTTATATTCTTATCTTTTTAATGCATTCCGACGTCTGTACATTCATATTGACATGACACTGTATTTTGTTGTCACGTTAATATTTTTGTTAAATATTATATGTTAAGTTAATGAATGAACCAAAATTATACAATTTAGCAGAGGATCAAATTTATGAAAAAAAAATGGGGGAACCAAATTCACAAAATGTTGATAATAAGGAGACCAAAAGTACAATTAAACCTATAAATTATTTAGTTTTTGCTTTATTAGTATATTCATCATAGTATTAAACTCAATCAATTATTAACAAGTAACAACTCACAAAAGGTAAATAAAAAAAATCACACACTATATTTTTTTCATATTTTTTTAATTAAGTGTTCTATTTTATAGTTAATTTTATATATTTTTTCAAATTTTATTTATTTATCTATGGTCTACGAGTCAATACATTTAATTACAAACTACCTAGGGTGGACGCAAACCAAGAAAACAAAGCTAATTTATTACGCAAGTTGGGATCAAGTTAGCCCGTTAAAATGTGGATTAATGTAGACAAGTTTAAAAAAAGTTAGGTTGTCTCGTTTATCTACCTATAAGTCAAAATAACATCCCCTCTTGAATGTCCATTACTTAAGAATGTGTCATGATAACCTTATTAGAAAATATCTTGTAGGACAAAAACCTAGAAAAGAAAAATGAGTACATCTTATTTTAATAGGACCTCATCAAAAACCTTATCAAGAAAAATTCAATGGGAAAGAGGTAGAGTCAAAGGAAAAAAGTATTGTGCATATGATAATATCAATTGAGAGCTTTAAGTCAAAGAATTAAATATATTGTGGGCAAACTTTTTAAATCATTAATGCATTATTTCGTTTGTTTGTGCAATATATGAGGTATTATCTTCATATAAGATCGTTGTTAGCATTTTTTCCAAAGATAAACCATAAGTCTCTTGTATGTATTGAGTCATAGTTCTCAACTAAATGCATTCTTATCTTGGCTTGTGCGATGTTAAAATTTATGCATAAATAGGTGATACAATTGTTATACTTTGCTTCAAATATCTTCATGATATAATTTTATCACCACTTGTAAATAAATATGTATCTTGTTTGTGGTTGACCATTATGAGGGCCAAAAAAATATCCTTTAAGGTAGCTAAACATATGTTTAGTCCCATTTTAATGTCTTCACATAGGTGAAGAACTATATCTTTCTAATAAATCAACAACAATAATATATTAGGTTGTGTATGAACAACTAGATACATTTGTTTCAATTGCACTAAGATACGGTATTTTGGGACCAAGTAGTTCTTAATCATTTTCTTGAGGTCTAAAAAATATCTTTTGTTCAGATTTAGTAACCTTTTGATCTAGGCAAAACTTTTTTTCCTAAATTCTTTATTTAAGTAATTTAGTGCTTAGGAGCTCTTCAAAAACTTGATAATATTCAAATCATTAGTATAAATAACAATTATTGCAAACTCAATTCCAAATCTTTTGACAAAAATATATAGATAGATAAGTTCATTTTATACCCTTAATTCAATATATATTTACTAAGTTACACCACATGTACAGATTGCTTTGATCCATAAAAAGGTTTATTCAATTTGATTAAGTAGTATACTCGAAAACATAAATTACTTGCTTCAAACAATTTAAATCCTTCAAGAAGTTTCACATAAATGTTATTATCAAGTGAGTTGTACAAATAAATTGTTACAACATCTATTAGACACAAATTAAGTCCTTCACATATTGTTAAACTAATTAGGTATTGAAAAGTAGCTTCATCCACCACGTATGAATATATTTATTGATAATCAATATCAAAACAAATAGAGGGTTAGCACTTTGGTGTTTCCCTTACAAAAAAATGCACTAATGGCTTCATTTGCAACAAGAAAATAAACAAATTGAGTGTCAACTAGTTTTAGCCTTATAAGGACATAGGGCGTCAACAATGTCTACTTGAGCTTGTTGAAGGCTTCTTCAAACTCTGCATCCCACTCAAAGTTGTTTCCTTTCCCTAAAAGGAAAAAGAAAGGGAGGGCCCTTTTTCCATTAACTCTAAAATAAATCGAATTAAGGCTGTCATCTGACCTGTAAGTTGCTTAAAGTTAAGCATATGAGCAAATGACCATGGATAGGTTTGCTTAGCCCCTAATTTGCACAAGTCGTGGGCCTAGTAAATGATGATCCATCTAAATGTGAGCCTTTTTTGGCATGATCTGTTTAATTTGTAATCTAAAAATTTGGTAAGAAATAGAGAAACAAACAAGAACACAAGTTGCTTGTATCAAAAAATAATTGACTCATCAATCATTAATAATTATCTAAAATTGTTAATTAATGTTTGGTTAAAAAATTAAAAAAATTGCAATTATTGTTTTAGGTTCTTTAGTTTTTTTTTTTTTTTTGTTAATTTTATAATTTTTCATATTTTTTTTATTCTTGGATTTTGGGCCAATTGTTTAAACGCAAGCTATGTGGGGAAAACACAAACCAAAAAAATAGAACTTGTCTTCATCGTGGACTAGGCTGGCTTGACCCATTAAATTTGTGGGCTAATGCAAGCCAAGATGGCCTATATACCTTAATCTAGAGTTATTGAACTTCCTTTACGCTTTGAAGGCTCTTTATTATTATGACAGCTTGGCATTTGTCGAGGTTGGTTTCAATTTTCCCATTCTTTAAGCATGAAACCTACATATTTGCTCGCCTTTAATTTGAAAGTGCATTTCTTGAGGTTTAGGCGCATGTTATGCATCCTTAGTTGTTGAAAGTGTAAAACCTAGGTTTTACTACTTTTATTAAATAACTTGATTGCATCATTAAATAAGTAGAAATAAAAAAAATATATCATAATTAAAACTTAATTAATTGGAATTTCTATGATTTTTTTGATGAGTTTCAGTTCTCAATTTAACTAAAACTTAGACTGTGTTACAAAATAGACAACGTAAGATTATACTAATTTTTGTAAGTAGACAGTCAAATTTATTGTGGGGGTTAATGTTATTAATGAAATTATTTATGATTAATACACTATGTAGTTTTAAGGAAATTCTGAGATTTTATAATAAAATAATATTATTTTACTTTCTATTAGATGCACACTTTATGAAGAGCAACTCTGAAGTAAAGGTATACTAAGTATAAATCTAAATACTAAGGGAATTGTCATTTTACCCTTAGTTTGTCTTATGTTAGCTAATAAAACAATTAAGCACACTTATCTTTGCTGGAAAGAGAACTTGTACCAAAATAGCATAATGCTTTACTTACACCTCGGTTATTGACCATTTTCAACCCAATTGGTGCAAAAATTCAAAATCACGTGGAACCCCTTTCCCATGGTTGGTTCATCCATCATGGCCCTTTTGTAGGGAATCCAATTGTTTTTTTTATTTGATGCTTCATAAACTCATTTTATTATAATTTTGAAAATCTACTACTAAAGGTTCCGTCTTGCTCCCAAAGTCATTTATGACTTGTTTTTCTCTCTCCTGGCAACCAAGCTCTTTCTTTTCTCTCTTCTCCTCCTCTTAGTCGAGCACCCCAAGCCCCATAAGCTCCTATCTTGCTAGAATCTTCATTTCTCTCAAGGATTTCGACAAGAGGTAAGCTTCCTCATCTCTTTTTTTCTCTTCTCCTATGGTTTGAATAGAATTATTTTCTTTCTCCTCTCCATTTTGATTCAAAAAGTGTGGCAATTGGTTCCTAATGATAGGTCTTTGAGATGTTTAGAAATGGGTGGTGATTCTTGAAGCTCAATGTCTTAAGTAATCTCTTTCTTGTATTTTTGAGGTAAGGGGAGTTGAAGGCACAAGTCTATGGAGACTTTGTGGAGTTGTATGTGTGTTGAGTTGGTTTTATGGTTAGGTGCACCTTATGTCAAGGGTTATGTCATTGGTTTGTTGTTTTTATCAAAAAATGTTGATCTTTGTTGAGAAAGTTGGTTGATTAGATTCTCAAAAAGTATGATTATGCTACTATTTGAAATGTTTATGATGATATGTTGAATCCATGATTTGGTTAAGTTGGAATATTGGTGCTATATGGTTCAATTTGTGACATATATTGTTGATCCAACAAATTGAGACTCGAACACTTAATTGGTGTTTTAAGATAAATCAACGTTGGAACCTATGGAGAATTTTGTGTTACTATACAGAGGCTATTAATGTTCATAAAATTTAATTTAAATGGTTAAAAGTGATTAAACTCATTGATATAAGTGGTTAATGATGACTATAGAAGATTTTGCCCTAATGACTTTATAAAACTTTGATGCAAGTCAAAATAGAGGTATTTTAATTTTTATAACCCTAATTAACAAGGGATTAAATGTTTAAAATCTATTCGAAGTCATTTTAATTAATGTAATAAGGTTCAGAAAAAAAAATTGGAATAAAAAGGAGTGAATTTGGACAAGCATAATGGATGGAGATAGAAAATTAAAATCTTAAGGGAAAATAATAATTTCAAAATTTTAAATTAAAATGTGATATAAAATATTGAAATTTAATTAATATATTTTAACTAGGCATTAAGTTGAAGAGGATTAATTATTTGAGCCTAAGATAGTGAAACTACTAAGAAATTGGCAATATATTAAATTTAAGCGCAAAATAGTAATTTTTCTTCAAAAATAATTATGATTATAGAAAATTGAATATTATGTAATAATGAAATAATTATGGATTTTAGTGAAATAATTAGATTAAAATAATTGGTAACGCATTGGGAATAAAATTTTAAATTTAGAAAATTGAATTAAATAAAGGAATTGATTTAATAGGTGGAAAATTTAATTCTTATTAAATTTGGACTTTGTATATAATATTTCAATTAATATAATAATTATTTTACTTAATATTTAATGTGAGATTGAATATGAAATACTAATAAATTTATATCATTGTTAAGAGCAAGGCAAATATACCAGTCATACAAGTAATAAAATGAAAAAGTATAAGTATTGTCTCCACGAGAATTGTGGTTTAATAACTCAAAAACCAAATAATTACCCTTTTGATTAGAGAAGAAAGAAATAATTGATTTTTTATGTTTTTGTATTTTTGGTTTTTTTGAAAGAACGAAGAATACAATTAAAAGATTCTTGAAAATTTTAATGAATTAAAGCGGTTAAGAATCGGAATCCCCTTGATTTTTTCTAAGATAATCTCTTTCCCTTCTAAATTCCTTGTTACTATGTAATTTGCCTCCACTTTATATGATTTAGTTTAACCCTAATTTCTCATGAATCTTAATCCCTTAAGCGAGCAAAATTAATCATAAGCATTAAAAGAAAAAAATTCACGCAGGAGCATACAATCTATCCCTATCCTTAGGCACAAGAATTATATGTTATTGAATTGAAACAGTCTAAACCCAATTTTTCAATTACAAGATTTAGATTACAAATCAATTCTTAATGAGTGTCAATCATGAAAAAACATTAAGTATAAATTCAATAACTAAATCAACATTACAAAAGAAGGATTTATAAGGAAAATCAATTACAATAGATTCAAACTAAGGTTCATCCTAACCTAAGGCAAAACGACTTAGAAACTCATGGAGTCACTAAGAAAAAAACAAAAAGAAGAGAAAGATAAAGAGAAAGCCATAAATCTTAAGAATCGAACTCATATTTTTCAAGATCCAAAGTCAGAGATGAGTCTTCAAGTTCTTCCTCACTTTCAGTCCTTAGATGAATTAAAGAATCCTTCCAAACATGTAATTTTTTCTTTAAATAGCAAGTTTAGGCTTTCTGGATCATAAAAGAATGAATTCAAGCCCATAAAAAGGGTAAAAGCGTCAAAACTCGGAGCCTGGACCCATTAGACAAGTGAAAAATTAGAAAAATCACCATGTTGGCTCTCAAGGGGCACTCAAACCTGTTGGGTGAGCAGCATAACTCGGTGGGCGAGATGAACAATACTCGTTGGGTGTCATTATGTAGGCTTGTTCACAAAGGATGCAGCTTTTCATCTGCCATGCGCTTTACAAGTAGAATTGGCTTCCAGTGTCTTCACAAAAGTTATATCTAATTTTGTCCTTGAAGAAATGGCACTAGTCTCATGTCATTTTGATATCTACAATTCGAGATATGCTTAAAATAATGCATCTATGTCAATGCTGTCAAGACAACATGTCCACTTCAACTTCAAACCCCTTTTTCTCCATGATCCACCTTGAATTAGATTAAGTTCTCTGCATGAAAAGTGTATATCTATGTTTAAGCCTTCCATAAAGACTAAGATCACTTCAATCACATCCTTAGAGTTTGAGTTGTGACCCAGACAAGGAGGAAAGGTTGAGGTTTGAGTATGAAAAAATAAATTTCTCACTATTGCTCATTTTCCTACATTAAAAATCCAAGAAAATTAGTGTATTCATGCAATTTTTCCATTCAAAGCATTCAAAACATGAATCACAGGAAAAATATATACATATGAGTCATTTTCTCACAATATTCACTAAGTTAATGTATTAAAACACGCCAAAAAGGCTTTATAAATTTACATATGTTGTAGATTTATCAATCATAAACCTTTTTAATACATGTATTGCTTATAAGTTAAAGAATTAGTATATAGTGAGATATGTGTAGAAATTTATTAACATATAACAATTTCATCACAAGAGACTTATAAAATAATTATTAAGGCTGGAATGAGGGTTTTTGATATGTATATGGTGGTGCCTTTGGCACTTGTAGTGGTTTGAAATATGGAATTGACATCATAAAGACTAGGCACATGTTTGAGTTAGATGTAATTCATAATTGTTTGTGAAATAGGTGAACCCTCTATTGTTGTGGGTAAGGGAAGGCAAGTGGAGGATGTTAGATGGACCTTGAGGATGTATAGGTGCGAAATTTCACAAATGATTTAGTTTATGCAACCATTTTATCATGGTATGTCGACTACCTTCACACAAATATCCTAACGAAGTCAAGGTTGCACCCAAGATCCATTTTTAGTGTGTCCATTGAATAGTTTTAGCATGTGCCATGTTGTTGGCGAGATTTATCAGTGTTGACATTACTATGTTAAGGGACACATATGACTAATCGCTTAAGTATGTTGTTGGCTTCATGGAATGATTTATGTCTCATGCATGAGCATTGAATTTGTTGTACATAGGTTTTTCATGACTATTGGTTGCTATATATGACTAATGTGTGTTGATGAGATTTGGGTATGATGTATTTATTTTAATTATGTGTGTGTGTGTGTGTGTGTGTGTGTGTGTGTTTACATGACTATTTTGAGTGTTGCCCCTATATACTTATGTTATGCTTGTGTCCAATTTACACCTTATTTTTTGTTGTGATTCTTAGCATTCTGTTCGTGGTTTTTGCATTCATCGAGTGGACGACAAGGATAAGTCTCCATCTGGGCATACTTTACATAAGTTCACTGAGGATGACGATGGGGCACATAAAGTACAGTGCTTCAATTTCAAAGGACATTGTGTGATCTATGAAGAACATGTTATTTTTCACCTTTAATCCCATTGATCCTCTAGCGTTCTCATTTTTTGCAAGGATAATGCTAGTTTCTATCTACCCATCAATAGGATATAGAGGGCACCCTGCTACACCCAGTGTGAAGGATTTGTCACCTCTTCAACATGTAGATCAAGGTCACACCAAATTATTAGGATATTAAGTTTTGAGGAGGATCCCTCTAAGTATTCTTAGTATTAGTTGGGGGTAGTTTTGGCTAGCTTAGGGAATGTAGGTTTACACTCAAATGGGGTAGTCCTTCAATATTTCAATAGTTCTAACAATGATAAAATACAATGAAGCATAGCAAGATAGGTGGTTACACCTATAAGTAACACTCAAGATAGAAGAGGTTTTAGTAGGATAACAACATATTTGGTAAAAGGAAGATAACTTCATGAAATAGGGACATTTCCACCTGCTCGCAAAGGGTGAAGTCCTTATTTTAGTGCATCATACAATCATCTTTAGAAGTGAACAACTTTTCTTTAGAATTAATGGCTAGGATGACCTAAGTGTCATTTCCTTGGTAGCTAACACGACAATTTTACATAGGGATGTGACATAATGGGACTAGGGATGAAAATAGGCCATGCCAGGCTTTGATGAGGCCTTAGCCTTTATATAGGCAAGGCATGAGCCTAACCCTTTTATCTATCATAGACCTTTTTTAAAGGTTTGACTTGGTTTACATAAAAGCTTGACCTAGCCTACAAGTCTATTTATAGTTGCCTCAATCAATTGATTACTTAATATCAATTAGATTATAAGACTATTTTGAAGCAAAACAGTAACACTAATTAAAGTCCATCAAATTAGGATAAGTTTGATACAAACCTAAAAAATAGCAATATAAAAAATATTATAAAATAAAAAATCTATAAATTTGTGATAAAAAGATTAAGAATATATAAACTCTTCAACAAACAAATAAAGGAAGACCTCCCATTTGTTTGTAAAATGAACCATAATGTCCTAATAAACAATGACTAACAAAAAATAGTTATCAAGATCAAGACATAATAAAAATAGTTTCTTTTTAAATATCATTAAGTCAGGTCATGGAATTCATTAAATGATAACCTAATACCCTAATTATTTGAAATTAGATTTAATTGATTTAATTTGGATTAAATCTAAACATAAAAATTTCAAACCAATTTTATCAATTTTGTTCAGTTTCTTGGATTAATCAAGTTGAGTCAAACAGATGTTCATCCCTATCAAATATAAAGAGGAAAACTTAAAGAATGCTATCGAAATAACTGTTAAAGAAATAATTTTTTTTTATTATATTAAAAATATAAATTTTCTAATATTTATTTTTAAAGATATAAATATTTAATAAAGTATACTAAATATTTTTTTTTTCATTAATACCTTTACGTATGTATTATAAATACTCTTATAATTAACCTTATGAGAATGACAAGCACAGAATCGAACACCTTGGGATGGGACTAGGGATGTCAATGGGGCGGGGCGGGTACAAGTAGTAGCTACTCGCTACCCGCCCCACCCAATAAAATTTATACCCGTACCCGCCCCATTACCCGCGCGGGTATCCGTTAAGCGAATACCCGCGGATATTTTTAATATCCACGGGTATTTTTAAAAAATAAAAAATAAAAATAAAATAACAAATTTATTTTATGTATTGTGGACAATTATAAAGTGTTGCAAATATCACTTTGAATTTATAAATTTAAATTTATAAATTAAAGAGTTATAATTTAAAATAATCACTTTAAACATAAATTTTAATTATTCTAACAATTTTTCTAAAAAGAATATAGTTTAAATGCTCACAAATTTATGTTCCTTTTCTCTTGTAATATAATTGTATAAGATTTCTTTCGTAATGAACAATCTTTTGAAAATTTTGAATAAATTTATGTAATTTTATCTATATTAATATGTAAGGGTATTTAAGTAAATATATAATTGCGAGTAACGGGTATCCGCAGGTACGGATACCATGATATCCGTACCCGCCCCATTAATAAACGGGTAGCGGGTATACCCGTTTAGAATATCCGTAGGTACCCATTTAAAGTACCCATTTTCTACCCGGGGCGGATTTTATCCGCGGGCACGGGTATTTTTGTCATCCCTAGATGGGACAGAAAGTAGGATATACAACTTCAAATATTTTTTAGGTTTTACTGGGAGGGGGAATCTAATCTATATATAATATATACTTTAGGATCAACAGTAATGCTTTTTGATCAAGTCTATGTTTTTAGTCTTTTAAATTTGGGATAAATTTATTTTTAATCCCTTCAAATTTAAAATTAATTTTTTTAGTCCCTATAATTTCAAAAAAATATTTTACTCTCTTTGCTCAAATACAGTTAGTGAATCTACCGTATAAAACATATCTATTAATGTTCTTATTAGTAAAAATATTACACCAAACTCAATTGATATTACACAACTGACTCGATCTGTCAATGATGCTGCAGGTGGTCCTGAGGGGCTAAAACATGTTATTTTAAATTATAAGGACTAAAAAAATTAATTTTAAATTTAGGAGACCAAAAATAAATTTATTTCAAATTTAAAGAATTAAAAATATATTTAAACCATCATACTAATATATTTGTGAAGTTTGAAATTTTTTGAAGATTATGTCTATCAACATTTTAATTGATAAAATTAATAAAATATTAAACTATTAGTTAAATCATACTTTCATAATCATTCATAATAAATTTGTATAAGGAGGTAGCTTAACTATATGGATCAAGCTCACACCTCACGAGAATCGAGAAACTTGATCTTTCCATCTTCTTCAAAGTCAAGCTCCAACCTCCTTGCCTTAAGCTCCAATAGATGAAGAGAGTGAATACTTATAAAAGATGCTCTCATATTAAAGTAAAATTTCTAAACGAGAGTTTGAGTATGAATATGAAAGGAGGGAATGTGTACCTACTTTCGATCAAACATGCAACGCATACCTCGAGGACCGTGAAATCTTATTTGTTCTTGACGCTAGGAGTGGTTTTTAGGCGTGGATCATTGAGTTATAAGCCCATTAGAAGTTTACCACAGAACAATGAAAAAAAAAACAAAAATATTATTTATTAATTCAAGCCAATAGAAAATAGTTATATTATAATGCATCATGTTGAAAATATAGAAATAAAAAATATCCCACGCTGTCAGTAAGTTTGTTCATAACAAATATCGATTTTTTAAAATTGTTTCACATGCTCATATCACGTATATGTAATGTAACCACTTATAACGCAACAACTTATTGCATACGTATACTAAATGGTAACTTTATAAACTTGCGGAATGTTTATTGCCATCCAATGTTTTTATTATCACTTTTATATATTTAAATTTTATAAATTTTTAGAGTTAGATTTTTTTTTAATGATAGGAGTTAGAGTTTAATTTTGATACGTTATATGTGTAAAGATTTTTACACTATCAATTAATTAGAAATCACCATAAATACGATTTTTAAAATAATTATTACAAAATTTAATAATTTTTAATTATATGACAATTTATTATTAATGATAATATAAAAAATATTTACACTGATCTGTATTTCAATTAAATTCTCAATTTGTTTTGATTAAATAGAAATATTTTAGATAAAATTTATTTAAATAAAAATAACAGCAAACACATACAAGCCAAAAAGAAAAACTAAAAAGAGCGGAACGTGGGCCATGATGCTTCTCTCTTATTTATTTTTTAAAATTTATTTATAAACTGTAACTTCTTATAAAAAATCGTTAATATTATAATTTATTAATATAATTATATATGTCAAGAATTTTTTTATCCCTTCTTAACAAGGTATCCGTATTTGTTCTTCAATACTCTAATCTATTATCTATTATATATTATAAAAGGTTTTGTCACGTAGATAAATGTCAAGGGACATCACTATATTCATTTTTTTTCCGTCTAAATTTTACCATTTTTTTACTTCATAAAATATATTATTATATTTAATTATAGTAATTAAGATGATTATAACAAATATAATTACTATAATTAAATTGATCACTTAAAACATTAAATCTTAAATGAATTTTGATTTTATATAATATGGTAATCAAATTATTAAATTTTATGAAATAATTTTTATAATCATGGTAACTTTTTATTTATTATGACAACTTAGGATAATTATGATCAATATATATATATATATATATATATATATATATATATATATATATATATTTATTTATTTATTTATTTATTTATTTTGATTTAGACTTTACGATAACTTCTTCTTCCATAGTAATATGTCTTCCAATTTTAACTCCATTGTAAATATTAGTGTTCAAAATTATGCATCTATGGAATCTTCGAAACTTTAGAGCCTTCATTTTTTATTCTATTTTACTTACTTCATCTTTTTATTGTATATTTCTTTTATTGTTATAGAATTCATTTGTTTTTTGTTTTATACTTTCATCCCTTTTTTTTGTCTTCTTTCATTAAGGTAAGTTTCTAACTTTTTTCTTCATTCTTGATCTTGGTATTCATTTAAAAATTTTTCCTAATATTAATTTGACATTTGCATGATGATATTATTTTGTTCTTTTTATATAACTCAACTATCAATTAAGATACATAAAATGATTAAAAGAGAAGTTTCACGTAAGAAGAAAAAATGTATTATTATGTTATAATAATAGGGTTTAATATTTATTTTTGTTTTATAATTATAATTATATTTTATTTTTTGCTTTTTTTCCCTAGAAGTAGTTATCTTATTATTGTTTTAATTTTTCTAAGTTTCATCTTTTCTATTTTTTATTATCTTCTTTAATTTAGACTAATCTTCTATCCTCTTTATTTTCTTTAAATATTTTTTTTTAAAATTAGTATATTTAGTATTTGATTTTGTATGCTAAAATTATTTTATAATTTTTACAATTTCAATTATTAAGATGGAGTAAAAGACTTAAAAAAGGTATTTCATAGAGAGGGAAAAAAAAAGAATATCATAATAATGTAAAAACAATCTTACTCTTTCTCTTTCTCTACACTTGCAAAAACACATACTTATACACCATTTTTATATAAATTACTTTTATAACCAGTATTTATAATCTTTCACGCATCACATGTCCAAGAAATATATATTGCTAAATTTATTAATCATTTTTACTATTTCATTTTTTAATTTAAAAAATAAATTTTCTCTTTATTAAATCTTATGTCACTTATTGTCATCACAATAATTCTTTTTTCTATAAAAATAATTTTATTTTATTATCTTTTAGGTAATTATAAAAAATACTTTAATAAAACAATAATTTGGATATGATTGAAGATTATGTTTAGAACAAGATATTACATAATGCAATCAAATCTTTTAATCCCGTTAAACAATAACATCCATAATAAATAATTACTACAACTATTAAACAAAAAAATAAAAAAAATATACTTAAACATCATTAATTTATTCAAGTGCGTACAAATTTAATTAGTTTGTTATTTGATTGATATTGTCTTTCTCTCGTATTTTTGTTAGAAACCAAATTTTGTGAGATCTCAATATTTGATAATTAAAAGTACAAAACTTACCACTTTAAAAAAAAGAAAGAATTGAATGTGTAATTAAGAATCAATATTTGATATAAAATCAAATTTTAAAAAACGTTATTTCTTAAAATACATTTAAGATCAAAAGTAATATAAACAATACCTCTTAATAATTAGTTAATACTGTAAAATAAACACAAAAATGATTATTTTGAAATACTCCAAAAATCAAGGTCAAGATTGTTGTTTATTATATATTTGTTTAAAATTAAATATGAGGGTCATTTAATATAGTGGAACAACTTTGATATAAGATAAAAAATAACAAAACAAATGTCTATTAATTTTCACAATAAAATGTCCTAATCGGAGAAATAAGATCAACATTTGATAATCAAGACAATAAATTATTATATTACATTAAATACTAATAATGTAATAAAAAATGATGTATATTTTTATTCTATTATATTTTTAATCAATCAATTAAATCATTAAATTTTATATGGATTCTAATTTTTTATTAATATGATAATCAACTTATTAAATTTTACGGAATCAATATGATAATCAATATAATTTTATACAAGTATATATTATGATTCAAATTTATAGTAATTCCATGAAACACAAAGTTATAAGATTACCTCAACTATAAATAACTATGTATAAATTATTTTTCATTTTCATCATTTCTTTCTAAGATAGTCAATTACTAACCTCTTCTTTTATTCCTTTTATTTGATTTTAATAGAAGGATAAATATAAGCAAGAAACACAATTTCACAAATTTTTTTATTGTTTCTCTAATAATTAGCATTAAAAGTTTGTTTACAAACTTTATTTTATAATTTTTCACTTTAATTATCAAAATGACACAAGGTAGAGTTAATTCTCCTGCTTCAAAGTCAATGATTAAGTAGATTTATTTGTATATATGTTTTAAGTATATTCATCGAGGTACCAGTGCCCACCCAAATTAATACATAGCAAAGGAAGAGTATATGTTTATTAAGTTTTACTTTCATGCATATGATCACAAATTAAATCCTAACTAATATGCTTAGAAGAGCTAATTATTTTTTGTGTATAAGAAAAAAAATGTTACATCAGATTAGAATTAAAAATAAACTAAACTAATTTAAAATTATTGAAGAAAAATTTACAAGTCTATTAGTTATTAGCCTAAACAAAATATGTTTTACAATATTATATTAGCATTATCTTATTTTTTGTATTCATCGTTAAATTTTTATTGTAATCTATACATTTAAATACCCACATATCTCTTTTTTCTATAATTAATATTAGTCATTTCTTTCTTTTATGATGGAGTTAGATTTTTTTAAAAGAAAAACTAATAATTACAAAATGTAATATAAAATATTTTTTTAGTAAAATTATGTATATATTTAAGTTATATACAAATATAAATATATTTATAAAAATAATAGATTTTAAAATGAATATTTATATAAATTAAAATGATAAGAGACATGTTTAAATGTAGAATTGTTTGAATATATATCAATATTCATAATTATTTATATTTTTTTTACATATTTACATACATATCTACTAACATATACTTATATAAAATTTAAAAAGAATTGAGAAATATCTCAAAAAATAATAATATAAAAAATTATAGATTAAAAACTCAACATCCGTATAGAGCATGAACTATTATACTAGTAAATTTATAATGTGTCACGTCACCTACAAATATAATGATGAAATTACCCCTACACAAACTTAATATTAATATATCATAATTTTATCACTTACTTCTTTGATAAAAATAACTGACAGATTTGGTAAAAGCTGAAAAGTAAGTTAATTAGTTGAATGTTGAAAGTTGTCAAACTAATTTATTAAATTATAAGTAAATGCTAAAATTAATATTAAAATAACTAATAAATATAAAATTATAAAAATAGATATATTTATATGATATTTTTATATAAATTTTAATTTTATTTTATGGATAAAAATATATTTTTAGGTAATTATATTTTTATTTAAATATTAATTATTTTAATTTTAATTTTTGGTTTTAATTATTTTTTATATTGTGAATTTTACTATTAATCATATATTATATCTTAAAATATTGTCAACCAAATTTAAAATAAAACAAAATAAATAAATGCTTAAGTAGATTTCATACTTTTATTATGATGATTGATATAATATACTATTGCATACTTTTAAATATCATTGTATATTACATACTAATCCATTATTAACATCTTGAAGTATAGTGCTAAAATAATAAAATAAATATAGCATATAGTGCAATGGTTAAAATAAAATGTGTAATATAAAAAATATCTAAAATATAATAGTAAAAATAAATGAAATAAAACTCCACTGTATCTAAAGAATGGTAAAAAGTAAATTTAATAAATATTTTAAGAATAAAAAGAATAATTTATAATAAATTAGAAGCTTGAAATAGCTTCTCACAAAAGATTAAAAACTACTAAAATAAACTTACTTATCAAATACAACTAATATGATCAAATAAAATTTTCAAGTAGTAAAAAAGTTAAAATTTAACTTAAAATGCTTGACAAATATTTTGTTTATTACCTAAATAAAAAAATAAGGGGCCGTTTGACTCGAGAAGACGTTTTTTGTTTGCTATTTTCAAAAATTTGTATATAAAATAGTGAAAACAGAAAATGAAAAAAAAAATTGTTTTTATTATTTTCTGTATAAACTTTTGAAAATAAAAAAAAAAGTGAAAACAATGTGGTTTTCTTTATAATTAAAAGTGAAAATAAAAAATAAAAACAAAAAATATTTTCTTAAAATAAACGGGCCTAAGTGTTTTTTCATTTTAATGTGGAGTGGAACGATGAAGGTGCATTGTCAATGCCGTGGTCGAGTAATTTAGCTTTATTCAAGTAAAATGTCATGAAAAGTAAGACGAGAAGTGATTATTCGAAGAAGAAAAAAATCCTCATAACTTCTATACAAGTCATCCAATAATTAAAAGCGGAATTTTTATTAAATTTTTTTATGCGCGTCAATGATGTCAGATACTTATTTGTGTCTTTACATTAAACTCTAAATATTAACATCAAATAAAATAAAAATTGCATACATTTAAAAAGCAAAAAGAAATGTTGATTTTTTTTACATGCTAATTTTTATTTTTTGTAAAGACCACATATATCTTTCATCAGAGACAATCTTGCTCGAACATGGTATGAACAATATGGGTGGTAAAGTTCTCCTTCTAACTATTTAATACAACTGCATGTCAGTGATATCAAGTTCAAATCCTAGATATACAACTGTGTTAAATACTCGAAGGGAGAGTTTTACTGTCTATAATAGTCATATTCAATTTGAACAGAATTGTCTCTCATAGAAGACAGATGTGATCTTTACCAAAAAGAACACCAATATCACACTTTTAAAAAGTAAAAAGAAATGTTAAATTTTTTATGCTAATTTTCATCTTAATAAATGCATAAATTGTTTTGTCTCTTTAAAAAAAAAATTGAATTCCTCTTTAAAATGAAATTAAAACTTACAGTTATTCAAAAATATTCATATGATATACAATCAATCATATTATATATTTAGTGAGTAATCGTATCAACGTAATTAATAACACTCTTCAAAAAAAAAAAAACGTAATTAATAACATAATTCTACTTCAAAATATATATTAAATATAGTAGAAAAACATTAGTTAAAAATATAAATTTCGTTGTATCATTAATTATATATGAAAAATTAACCTATATATACAATTTTATTAAAAAATACAAATAATTACATATTCTTTTATAGTATACAAAATTTTAGATAGAAATCACTGAGCACTGAATCAACTAATATGGAATTGTTTTAGCTTAATCAAAAGTTTTAAGTTCAAGTCTTAAGTATGCAGTTGTATTAAATATTTTTTATACCAAAAAAAAAATTCTTAGATAGAAATCATACAAGTTACATAATTATAGAAAAAATTATATATATGCATGCCCATATATATCTTATTTTGAGAAATAAATAGTTAATATTCATCATTTAATTTTTATATTGATAGTTAAGGTTAAAAACTATTTAAAAATATGACTTTATAATTTAGTCTTAACTATAACATCATCAAAAGAATAAAATTTATATCTCTTTCTTTTGTAATAAACCACTTGTTAATGTAAAATTGCAAATAAACCGATGCCTGCTAACCTCCTTACCACACTGTTAAGATATAACACAGTCTAAATACAATAGTCGTGCTATCACTTAAAAAAAAAAAAAAAGTTCTAAAGTTTGTAATAACTTTGTAGTAATTAAATCTTATAGGTCTCACTTTTAAAAATAAAAATTGATCGAAAAAAGAAGAAGCAATTTATGTGAAAATGATTCCTTTTCAGATAAACACGCTTTCTTTTCTTTAACGTCTTTTCCCTCACTTCTGCGTAGGTTGGATGCAACGTTCTGGCGACGACAACATAGTGAAGCTTTTGGAATTGAATTATTGAGCGTTTAATTTGTCTCTTATTGTAGCTTATTATTATCTGTTTGTATTTGTTGATTTGTTTCATGGCACGGATGGAAATATTGCTTAAATAACTTTTTAGTTTTTATGATAGTTGATTTGTTTTGGTTCTCTTATTTTCTTTTATTTTGATTCTAATTAAATTTATTTTGTTTCATTTAAATTGTAGACGTTAGGATTTTCTATTTATGTGATAAAGTGATTAACAACTTGAAAAATAAGCCTAATTTTATTTAAATAAGAAATTAAAATAAAATTTTTCTAATGTAAAAGAGATTATATAAAAAATTTACAGTTTTATAAAAATTAAAATAATGACGTTAAGAACTAAAGTGAAATAAAAAAAATTAAGAAACTAACAAAATTAAGAAAACTAAAACCAAAACAATAATATAATGAAAATTTAAATGTTATTTAAAGTTAAATAATAATAATTTTGTTTTAGTTCGAATTAATATTTTATGTGGTGGAAACAAAATTTTAAAGTCAATTGTTTTGTTATGTTTCCATTTATATATAATATATTTAATACATGCTTATCATTATATTTAATACATATTTTAAATTAAAAAATACATGATAAATAATTTGTTTGTATAAATTAAAAAAATATAAAATATTTGTTTGACATGAGTTTAAGGGATAATATTTTAGCAGAATCTCTACTGATCCACATGAGTCGAACTTTAGTGGTGTACCTGCAAGGACTTTGACTCTCAAGTCAGTGTTTGCAAGTGGAGGTTAAGAATGTAAAATTGGAGAGTATACTTGAGTTGTATATCGTTTTTACTCAAGTTGTAGTAGTGATTTTTACATGATGAAGCATGGAAGGTGATTTTGTTGTTTGTTGCTAATATTTTTGCGGTTGCATAGGTGTTGGTATGGGGTCAGAAGATTCTCAACCCCTATGTAGTAGTGGGTCTACATATTTGCAATTGGGCTTGGTAGCATTACGTCTGTCTATTAACAGTTGCCCCTAAACTAATATGTTTGCTTAACATCGTCATTTGGGCCTTATCTAGAATGGCCCTATCAGGAGAATATGTGTCTGATTAGTTCATTTGGGCTTGACTACCATTGTGGGTTTGAATTGTTGTCCTTGATTTGATGCATTGGTTTTAAGTGAAATCCACTTATTTTGGGCTGTAATCATAAAGACCTACTTTGTATATGAATTTTGGCAACGTATTTGTAGAGGTTTTTCCACTTTTGAAGGTTGCTTTCTCAAAATTTCAATTTCTTGTATTATTCTTCCTTTATTTTTCTCTTTACTCAGAGGGTTGAGTTTCATTTCTTGGTATTCTATTAGGAGTTACCTATTTATATTCCTTTATATGTTGGAGTTTTGTTTTCTCGCATGTGAGTGTGGATGATTCCCTTGGCTTATTGGTGGGGTTTTGGTTTTCCTCTCGTGTAAGGCGGTCCTATGCCCTTTTCTGGTCTGGCTAGGGTTGGTTCTTTGTGACTCGTGTTGTTTCTTTCTTCTTCCACGTGTTGTTTTGATGGTGTTGATTATTTCAGTATGAAGAACTTCTTAAGAAATCTATAAGTAAGCGCACCAAGTCTACTAATTCCCCCTTAAGTCGAGACAATTCAACTGGGTTCACCTTGATATTGTATCAACACTTTCTCATTGGGTCTTTGAGGAGGATTTGGCCTATTTCCCTACGTACATTGAGGTGACAAACACTCTTAAAGAAAATGTTAATTGAACCTTCAAGTTGTTCGAGCATAATGGTTGAATATTCTCTCATGGTGTTGATCTTCATCCCTTTTTGCCCACGTATGACATAAGCCTTCGCCTTCCCTTTACCAATTTGTGAGTTGTCAATCTTGTGACACTTAAAGGTGGGGCCTACACACATCCATCCAATCATATGCATCTTCATTCTTACTTACAAGTTATTCTGTGAGTATCAAGAATTGGATTGCTTGTTTTTGTCTTTTTCAATTTCTTCAAGGTGGTTTGAAATAAGGATTCTATACATGGATGGGTATTCTTTAAAAAAACAAGATTCTATTTGAAGCTTACACTATCTAAAATTGGGATTTTAAAGATAAGCATTTCTTCTTTCACTTGATAGTTGAGGAGAAGAGTCCTCTGATGACTGTTGGGGGTTTTACCCAGTTTTCACTATATTGGAGCAATCAACACTATAAAATGAATCTAAGTTCCTTTTTGTGAACCTCGTTCTATACTCTCTATAGCAGAGCACAAGGTCTTCAATGCTATTTTTCAGTATATGGTTAATCATGGCTTAATTTGTTGTCATGCTCTTCTTAAAGGCTGGAGGGGTAAGTTCCCTATAAGGATTTCTTCCTTGTTTTCCTATACAGCTTTTCTCAGAAAGTTTAATAAAATGCTTTTGTTTTGTAGAGATTGTGATATGAGAAAAACCGCAAGTGTACGGTTGTCATCAAGTAATAAAAATCTAAGATTGTATCCACAGGAACTGCGTGATTAAATAAGAAAGAATTGATTAGGTAAGAAAATATTTCAAATTGAAGGTGGTCGAGATTCAAAATTTAAATAAAAGCAAGTATTTAAAATTAGGGAAAATAATAACAGATAACTTCCATGACTGGGAGTTCGTACAATGATTTCCTAATGACATAATTTTTTTTGCCTAAGTGCTTTTATTCGTTCTCTTTGGAGGTGAATTAACCTAAGGTAACCTTCATTCCCTTTCAAGATACGGAGATGTGTCTAATTGAATTTACCCCTATTTTTGTGGTTGCTATATCCAATTAAACTCATTAAGTTCTTTGTTAATTCATTGAATCCTTAAAGAATTAAACCTACTTTTGTAGTTCAAAGCCTAAGTTCTTTTCCCTATGGGTCCAATTGTTAAGTTCACCTTTCAGTTCTTCCTTAAGCGTCTAAGGTTATGCAAATAGATGGGTAATCAATTCACATAATAAAGTAAGATAAGAAAAGAATCAAGAGGAGAACACAATAGGCACAAAGGCAAATAAATTAAACAACCATTATTCAATCAAGGGCTATGCCCCAATCCTAGAAAAGAGGTGTTTACTCACACATAGTCATGGAGAAAACACAAAAAGAGATAAAGAACATCAAACTGGGAAATAGAACCAAGAAAGAGAAACGCCAAAATCCTTGATCTTATGTTGTCACACACTAAGAGGTTCGGAACACCTAAACCTAAACCAAAACCAATACGGATATTTAATGGGGAGGGCTAATAATAGTTCAAGCCTAATTACAAAACAAAAGATAAAATTCACAAAATAGAAATTTAGTTGCGTTCACAGCCCCATGATGGTTGTCACGAGGCCATGATCTTTGTGCAGGTCCTCTTAGGTGCGCCTGTCATGGTCCTATGACACCCGTCATAGGGGCATGATCCTCACGTAGGTCTTCAATCTAGCTCTTGGTCACAAGGGCGTGATTAGAATCACACCCCCATGATTTTCTCTGGTAGGCTTAGTAAAAATTTCCCTATTTTAGCTTTCCTTTTAGCCTTTTTTGTGCTTGAACTTTCACATTTCAACCTTCTAAGCGAAGAATGGTTTAGAAAAACAGACATTTGAAATGAAAACAAAAGAAACAGGTAACAAGTCTTACAAATGGAAAACAATAGGAAACCAAATGAAATTTAACAAAAACTAAGAAAAAAATGCATGCAATCCTATCTAAAATGCTATGAAAATGGTATGAAATGCAATACATCTGGTTGTGCTAGTTATTATAGCTCCTCGGCATCTTGCACCTGCAATCCATTATGGTGGGAGAGTTGTGGGGTGAAGGAAAGTTGCCCAATTGTCTGTTAAAAATATGGGCCGACTATAGGTTGCACCTTTGGAAATGCCTTGCTAACACCCATATTGGCCCGCATGTGACAACTTAAACAAAAGGACCATTTTTTTTTTTTGCAATATTCACTTTGTTCTTTTTTCTTCTTCCTTCTGTTGAAAAATGCCCTTAAAACCCAAGAATTTGCATAATCAAAGCTCTAAGAAGAACAATAAAGAGACAATGATAATGTCTTGGAATTGGAGTGCATATGTAATCTCAAGGGTAAATGTCTTGGAAAGCGAGCTATAATCTACGATTTTGTTACTAAGGTTTAATAGCAATTATGCAAACCTCCAAAACTTAAGATAATGTTTGGATAAGGGATTTTAAAATTTTAATTACTTCAATTAAATTTCTTTTATTTTTAAAACACTTTCTTTGGATAAAGAAATTCAAAATTCTTTTGTTTCAAATTGTTTGTTTAGATAAATTAATTTAATTTTTATCATATGTAAATTTCATTTTATGTGTTATTTGAAATCCCTTCGTTTTAGGTGTTATTTGAAATTCCTCCATTATGCTTGAAAAATTTTCTTGTAAAATTCCCATTATTTTAAATAAAAAATTGGATTTGATATCCAAAGAAGTCGCTTTAATGTATGGTATTTTAAATTCACTTAAAAAATAAATTTCTCTCTCAAAATTTCCCATCTAAACAGACCATAAAGGAATTCAAGGAGAACTTTCTACACATGTGTTTTGCTAAAAGTATGTTGAATAAGGTTTGTGAAGTATCAAGAACATATTAAAATTGTGATTATGATTATGAATTGTATATATGGATGGAAAAAGAAGAAAAGAAATATGGAAGGCTAATATGTAAGGTTGATAGTGTGGGAGTTGGAGTTAGAATGTTAACATACTAAGTTCTCAAGGTTCATATAATTTCTCTTCAACCACATTAGTAAAATGTTAAACTACAACTCTTACTTTCTCAGTCATTGACCCTCAAGCTTGCAAATACACTTTAGCTTTCACTTATGTCTTTTTTGTTTTCTTGACCACCTAAATGGTCCTACACTACCAATAAAGACAAAAGAAAACAAAAGGAGGGCTAAATTGTGCTTCCAAAATTCTTTTCAAACATGTTGAAAATTAGGCAAGTTAAAAGCTTCAAATAGTTGAACATTGTAGGACGATTCTAATGTGTCATTTGACAAATGATGATGTAGATTTACAAAAACCTTTTAAGATAAAATTGAAAATGTTTTTCTCTTAAATTAAACTCCTTTTGTTGTCAATGTAATAAACAAAAGAGCTAAATAAAAAGAGGAACGCATAAGTTTTATCCTAGTTTGTCTCATAACCTAAGACTATGTCTAATCCTTAGTTGCCATCAAGATTTTCACTAAATCATAGATTTACAAGAAGCATTATTGTTCATTGTAACAAATATTTTTTTTCTTGTTTGCTTCTTAAGGTAATATCCTAAGTATTCTGTCATTTTCCTCTCCAAACACTTAACCCTAATATTCTTTCAACAAGCCTTTTCAAACTCAAACAAACTTACAAGTTTGAATAAAAATTAAACCTAAATTATCATCTATATAAACAAAATTACAATAAATAATATTCTTAAGCATATTTAAAGTTTTTACGGTGTTTAAGAAGAATGTTTTTCAAATGATTGGAAATAAAGTAGCACAATAAATTATAGGTTTGCTAATATTTATAACTTATTAATCTCCAAGCCTTTTAAAGATGACTAAGAAAATAGTCACATTAAGAGATTTCTTCTCTTCAAAAAATGAACGTTGAGATACATTAATTGTTACATTAAATGTCTTTCCTGTTCTCCTAAGAATGTTTAGAATAAAGCAAACTTCATTCTTTTCTTTTTGTACTTTTTGACTTTGTCTGCATAGCAGGTAAAAACTTGTGCAAATATTTGCTATCTTCTCCGAATACTAGTCTTGTCTACTTTTGCTTTTGTGCCAATCACGCTCTTCAAGACTTAGGAGTTGGTAAACTTCATATTTTTTCTCCTTCGGATAGGATAATAGTTCTTAGAGCTTGTTGGATATGCCATATAGTTTGTCTAGTTTAGATGCCTTAAAGTCCTTGAGACTTTTCTTATTTGATAAACCATGTAACAAACAATGTTAGAATGCTTATGACAAAAATGCTTTAGTACGTACCAAGTAATCTTGTATTAAGACAATACAAACTATTTGCAAGCTTAGAGGATATTAGCTTCAATGCAACCCATGTATTCTCATGTTTTGTTTGTTGTCATAAAAACTTGGTGTTGGATCGTCTTATATCTGATAATACCCATCATTATTGCCTTTGTGTTGTTTCCTTTGTGTGCCTTGATTTTATTGATTCTAGGTTTCTTGAATAAAAGAAGGAAGAAAAGGGGAAGAAGGTGAACATTATAAAAAAAAAACACTATCAAAATGGTCCCTTTGACTGAGTTGCCACATGTAGTCTAACATGGGAGCAAATAGGGCACTTAACTTGCTACATCAACACGTCTAAATTAGTTTATAAGGCTTGACAACTTGACTAACTTTACAAACAATTTTCAATTTCATTGACTATTTTAGAATTTTAATAATTTTGGAAAGTAAGTTAACAACGCACTACAATTTTAGGGACTAAATGGTTATTTATTGTGACTGGACTATCACATGTGGGCCAACATAGGATTTGCAGGGCACTTAACGTGCTATATCAGCATGTTTATCGCTATTAGTTGACTAGAGGTGACAGTTGGACTAACTTGACTGACGATCTTCAATTTCAAGGACTAATTTAAATTCAAATAATTTCAAGAACTAAATTTATAGTGCCTTACGATTCTAAGAACTAAAATGATGACTCACTCTTTTAATAACTAAAAAATAATGAGATAAATTAGTTCAAAGCCAAAAAAATAGTTAAAGAGTAAAAAGTTAATTTTTAATTGGAAGGTAAAAGTTATTAACTTTAATTAAATGGATTTAGTAAAATCAATTATTTAACTAATTGATAAACATATAAAATGACATAAAAATGTGTTTATATGATTTTAATATTTTTTTTTATTTTGTAGGCAAAATACATGTTTAAGTTATTATAGTTTTTGATTTTTTTAGTTATTTTTGAACTCTTATGATTTTTTGTCTAAAGATTAAATATTTATTAAAAATTAAAATAAATATTATAAATAGTGTAATAGTTAAAATAGTATAACATTAGAGAGTTTTTTTTTTGGGTGCAACAGGGAGTATTTTATTAAAATAAAAAGTAGATTTTAAAGAAAGCAATAAAGGAAAAATTTTATTAAAATATTGAGGGTGGAAATAAAATAAAATAAAAAACAATAAGAAGCTATGAGCTAAAACATTGAAAAAAAAATGGGCTTTTTAACCACAGTAGTAAAAAAAAATTATTTACTAAAATAATAATAATAATAATAATTCACTGATATAGGTTGTTTCAGAAAACATTTTAACAGAGTTAGTGCCTTGATTTCAAAATATATTTTTTTACTACAACAGGAGGCGCTAACTCACATTCAATTTTTTTTTCCGTTGGCACCTTGCGTTCAATTTTTTTATATATATATAACAGGAGGAAGTTGGCGCCTTGTGTTCAATTATATATATATATATATATATTAACAGCAATTGGCATCTCGCGTTCAAACTTTTTTTTAATATATAACAGGAGGTTTGATGCCTCGTGTTAATTTTTTTTTTTTACTATAACAGAATGTGTTATACCATCCCAAATTGACGCATAACATGGTCAAAGTGATAATACTTTGTAATATTAAAATTTATTAATGTGATTATAGCTCTCCACACTGCAATCCCCTCTATGCAGATGTTTGGCAAGCCATCAAATCATGCAGAGTATGGCTCCCATACAATCTGCAAAAATAAGTTATGCATTAGATACAACACAACAACATATAAATTAAAATTGTGTTATGAAAATGAACTCACATCATGTCTCTTTATGCTGTCAAATTTTACAAGGAGTATTTTATCTATTTATAATTTTACATAATTAATCAACATTAGAGGTTGTTGAACACGAGGCGCCAAGTGCCTCCTGTTATATATTAAAAAAAAAAATTGAACGTGAGCTGTCAACTCCTGTTATATACAAAAAAAAAAATGGAATGTAAGGCGCCAACTGAGTTGGTGCCTCCTGTTAAAATGATTTTGTTCCTTTTTTCTGAAACAACTCATATTGGTAAATTGTTTTTTTTTTTTTTTAGTAAATAGTTTTTTTTTTACTACTGTGGTTAAAAAGCCAAAAAAAATGCTATAGGCCAATAGGATGGTATTGTTTGCTTAACATCTTTATTTTAATAAAATAAACTTATAATTATGGTAGTCAGATAAGTTTTAAGAGTTGAAATGAGTTGCCAAACACACATGACAAGACCATTGAGCGCATGGATCAACTTATGTAAAATTGTTCCAATTTAATTAGTGGTCTTGAGTTTGAGTCTTGGGTAATTGTGTTAAATACTAAGAAGAAGAGCTTTGTCACCCAAAATAGTCGTCATACTCAAGTCAAGCAGGATTATCTTTCGTAGAGGATACTTATAATCTATACAACACACGCACACACATGACAAGTCATTTTAGCTAACTTATTGTTTTTAGCAAGTCATTTTGGCTAATGTATAATTTATTTGACTAGTGTATAAGTTTAATTGACTAAAATAAACAAATTTATCTCACCAACTTATAACGTCTTTTTTTTTTTTTTTCAAATAGCACTTGAAGTAGTATTTGAAATTATAATTTTTTATTTTTATCCTCAGTACTTTAATAAACATTTTCATTTACTATATTCTCTAATATTATCTTATTTATTTTAATTATTACAATTTGTATTTTATTTATTTTAATAAAATATTTGATCTTTAAAATTATAAAAGTTTAAAATTAACTAAAAAAACCTAAAACTATAATTACTTTAAAATATTTTTGACTGTAAAACAAAATATCATATAAACATGTCCCGTTATTATTTTATATTTATTAACTAGTTCAACAATTAATTTTACCAAACACTTCTAATTTAATAAGTTAATTTTTATAGTTTTCAACCAAAAATAATTTTACAATTGTCATCTAATTTATTAGTTATTCTTGCAAAAAAAAAAAAATTAAATACAAACAATTGAAATTAGGAACTAAAATCATTCTTAAAGTAAAATACGGAGATAAAAATATAATTAAAACCTTTAACTTATTAAAATTGAGTGTATGTTAAATTACGCCACAGTTTTTATTATTTTTTTCTACATTGAAGGTGAAAAGTCCTAAACGGTGCAAAGGAAAAATAAATATAGTAAATTTTTAAAATTTTAAAATTTTCTATTATAAGAATTAAAAAAAAATATTTTTTGATAACGTAAATTTAGGAGGAGATGATGATGCTCCAATCCAAGGTAGAAAAAGCCTCCGAGTTCATTCAGAGAGTGTTTAAAATAATACTTATATTTACCTTATCCTAAAGAGACGAATTGAAAAAAATAATAAAACAATAGAACTTTGTTTTCATTAATTTCTTCCACAACATCTTTTTTTTCTTTTCAAAATTGTACTTTTTAGTGTTTGGAGTAGTTTGCGTATACTTTGACAATTTCTTATTTAACTAATAATGCGCTATTTATGTCTAAATCAGAGAATTAATACTTTTTTCACAATATAACTTCACGAAATTGATAAAATTAAAATCTAAACAAGGAAAAGTGAAAGCCAAAAAAGTAGAGCATCTAGGTTGGTGGTGGGTTGTGGACCAACAAAATAGTGGGTTGTAGGTTCCAATTACACAGTGCGTGATGTTATAAATAACCCAAACACAGTAGGGATGCCCACTATTTCACCCGAACCATGTTGCCATTTTGGATCGTCGCCCATTGGCAACAACACAACCACTGGACCTTACAGAGAAAAATCTTTGCGAGTTATGTAGAACATATGTCGAAGCAAAATCACAGCCACGAGCATACGTAACTTATTGCTTTTCCTTTGATGATGGGATGTCCCACTCATACAAACATCAAAATCATAATCTAAACTCTTCAAATGTGGTTTGTGGTGGGGTAAGATACCTTCATTTGACTAGTTTACTACTTTATTCACAAGATGCTCTACAACCAACAATCCAATCAAAATCAAAATCAACATATATATATATAGAGAGTATGATAACAAGTTATAATTATAATGTATATTAAAATACATTATGGTGTAGCTTGCTAACGTAAGTGTGTATACGTTAGCAAATGCTTATGGAATTTGCTAACGTACACACACTTATTTTTTAGTAGGTGTACATTAACAAGCTATAATTATAATGTATCTTAAAATATGCTTACAATGTAGCTTACTAATGTACTCTAACTGAAAATAAGTGTGTGTGTGTGTATGTGAATTTAAATTAAAATGCATTCATAGTATAAAAGTTTTTTTATATTATTGTCTAATCACACGTATATTGTTATATATGATAAGTTTGTTAATTTTTATAATAATCATTTTAAGATAATATTTAAGATTATTTTTTATTAGTTAATAATTTAAAAATATTTACGCTGATAGTACATAAAAATTAAACTATAAAGTAAATTACATTGACACCTCCTGAAGTTTTTTCAGATTGTACAAAATCTCCTTATTTTTTTAACGTTTACAACAACCTCCCTTGTAATGGTACACGATACAATGTTTTTTAAATAATTAAGGAGAGTTAGTGTAATATATAAGGGATGTTATTGTAATGTTTTCTAAATAATTAAGGAAGTTAATGTAGGGATAAAAAAATGAAGAGTATCATGTGCAATCTAAAAAAATTCTAAGAAATGTCAGTGTAATTTACTCTAAACTATATTTGTGTGAAGTGATAATATTCATTTTGAATAATTCAAAATCATTATTCATATTAGCTCTTTACATACACCCTTTTAAATTTAATAAAATAATATCAACATAATATTTATTATATTATTTTATATTATAATTTGACAACAACGTACTAATGCCTCATTCCCATACTGCAATTTATTTGTATTTTTTTTTCTACTCATATTTACCTCTTTGGCGCTACGCCTCTTTCGACCTTTCTTTTACACTACAGGTTATAGCACGCAATGCTTGGTTGCATAATTTGGGTGAACCTAGGGTATTCATTTGTCAAAAATTAAGGACTGATTTTTCAAAGTACTAAGATTTATTTAAAGATTTAACTTTTCCTAATAAATATTTTTCCACACACATAGTAAAGATATTTGTCAATCATGTCATACTATGTTAATTGTGTAATTTCCACTAAGTATAATGATGACATTGGAGATAATAATAGGTTAGATATAATCCTTGTTTCTAGTTATATTCACATTTGAAAAAAAAAATATTAGTCTGCATTTATGTGTATAGGTAGTAATTATAATAATCATACCCTTACTTGTTGGGTACTTAAATATTTTGTTATTGACACTTTAATTAATTTTGAAGAATTAATGAATAAAAAAATATTAATCAAAAATATAATTGTAATTCAATTAACAAACTATTCAAAAATCTTTCAAACATGACCATAAAACACTACAAACATAATATAATATTGTTATTAAATACAACGCATAATATTATATTTAAATATTGAGTAAATAATAAATATTACAATAACTTTTATAAATAACAAATTCATAAGCTTACAAGTTTTGAACTAATACTCTCCAAAATATGTTAAAAAGATTATACAATGCACTAATTAGTTGTAATTATAGAGTAAAAATTAATAACACACATAATTAAGTTATTTTATCTTATCATTGAAGTCAAAGTCTTAAAAGACTACAAACATTTATTTTTCACATATAAATATTATTTTGGTCTAATAATATTAATAAGAACTAGCACATAAAAAAATAATGATTAGAATAATAGTTTACTAGGTTTAACTAAATATTATTTGAGTTTGATTTTTATGCACTGTTAGTGTAAAAATCTTTACACTGTCAACCAATCAGAAATCATGATAAGTATGACTTTTAAGGTAGTTATTGCAAAAGTTAACAAACTTATCATATCTGTTAATTTTGTAATTGGATGACCATGTAAAATTCTTTTACACTGTTAGTGCATATATCTTATCACATTATTTTAAATTTAACATTATAATTGTAAATAATTATATATGTGTGTGTGGGTGCGGGACAGGTAATAAGATACCCATACTTACGCTCATTCCCATAAAAGACAATAGCCTATACTCATATCCGTAACCATTAAGCAAATAATTACCGTATTCATTATGAATAATTTATTGATTGAATCTATTACTCGTTATCATCCCTAAACATTCCCATGAAAGCTTATGCAAAATGTGTGGCAAGCTTTAGGTTGATGGGGGTAGTAGCAATATGTTTTGTTATATTTTAACACTTTTTATGGTTTTATCACATTACTCAATTTTATATTTATGTTACTTTTCCTATGCTATTAAGAGAGAAAACTAGAACAAAAAGCAATTCTCTGAATTGAATTGATTGAAAAGTTAAAAAATGGAATCGATTGTTTTACATCAGGGTTATAGTATTTATATGCACATAAGTGCTTAACAATAGCTACTAACTACCATTTAACTAATGATAGCTACATTTTAACTAACAATTGAACTACAATTGAAATTGACTAACAATTTTTATCCTAATTGTAAAACTACCCTTGAAGTTGGGAGATAAATTTCCAAAACCCTTAACTTGAAAAAGAGATCGAAGAAACACGAAATGGCAAAGCCTTAGTGAGGTATCAACTAACTGTTGTTGAGATGATAAGTATACAAGGTTGAGAAAGCCAAAATTGACATGTTGCCTAATGAAATGGAAATCAATGTTAATATGTTTTGTCCTTTCATTAGTTGTTGGATTAGTGGTTAGTTGTATAGCATATTTGTTGTCACAAAGAACCATGATGATTGGTACTTGAATTTCAAAGGATTTGAGCAGTTGTTGTTGTCAAAGGAATTCATTAGTAAGACATGATAAGGATCTGTACTCTGCTTCTATAGAGGATTGAGCCACAATAGATTATTTTACTTCCAAGAAACTAAGGAACCATCAAAGAAAATGCACAACCCATTAGTAGAATTTTGAGTTACTTAACAACCACCCCAATCAACATCTATGTAGGTAATGAACTTGGTAGAGGATTGCCAAGGATATAGGATTCCTTGACCAAGAGAAGCCTTGAGGTATTGTAAGACATGATGAATAACCTGTTGGTGAGGAGCTAGTCCTCAACTTAAACATAAATTGACTGAGTTTGTTGACAACATACGTGATGTTGGGACTTGAAATGGTGAGATACATCAATCTGCCAAGCAACCTATGGTATTAAGAAGGGTCAAGCAAAACATCTCCATCAGTGTCACTGAATTTCATATTATGATCCATTGGCAAAGAAGCAGGCTTGGTAGAAGCAAAACATGCGTCTTCTAACAACTCAAGAGTGCATTACCTTTGCAAAGGTGAATGCCTTTGCTAGACTTTTCACTAATTCTAGGCCAATGAAATATTTTGGATCACCAAGAATCATTAGCTTGAAAGTATCTTTCAATATTTTTGTGGTTGTGGTTATCATTGATGGATTCAAACTATAATGTCATCAACATACACATGTAGGATGACTAATGTTGAACTAAAACCCTTTAGAAATTACCCCATGAGTTTAGTTCAATTGGCAACACGCGCTGAACTTGTGGGGAATGACTTGAGTTCAATTCCCATATAATACATCTTTAGGGAAGAGTGAAGAGCTTTAAGTGTGACTAAGCCTCAGACCGAGAATTAATCTCATAGCCAGTCCAAAGAACCAATGCTTGTGGGGATACCTCGAGGTCCCACCAGAGAACCAAAGGCCCTAATTATGATGGTTACAAAAAAAATCCTTTGGAAATAAACTAGATTGTGACCCACGTATTGCGCAGATATATATTATGTTGATATTAATTACATTAAATCTTTAGTAAAAGGTTTAATTATACATTTAGTTCTTTAATTTGAACTGTGTGTAATTTTGGTCTTTATGTTTTTTCAAGCCAAATTAAGTAAATTTTTGTTGGTATAGACCACAAGTATCCTTCATTGGAGGCATCTTGCTAAAGTCGAGTAGAACCACTATGGGCAACAAAGCTCTACCCCTGAGTATTTAATGCAACTACATATCCAGGACTTGAACTTGAGACCATTGGTTAAGCTGGAACAACTCGTGCCAGTTGATCCACGCACTTGGTGGTAAATTAAGTAAATTTGGTTCTATCATTAATTTTTTTTACCTAAAATACTTAAATTCTAATTTTTTTACTTAAAATTTTCATAAATTGAAGTGATTAAAGCATTTTGTGTAACACCCTGTTTTTCCTAATGCATGATTAAGTGTTTTAATAACTAAAAAATGGAAATTTGATATGTAATCTAGGTGATTAAAAGAAATAAATGAATTGTTGCTATGTATGGTATGTTGTATGTGATGATGGTTGTGAGTTGTTGGTTTGAAATTCTGGTTTGAATTTAGGAAATTTGAGATATGTGTTTGAGCCAATTTGGATATGTTGTGAGAATGATTTTGGGCTTTTGAGAGAAAACAGTTAAGTTAGAAGAGTTTTGAGATAAAGGAAGTGGTTTGGTGAGGTTTGGGCCTCAGTTGGCCAAAAGCCCATGTGAGAGTTCCGGGGAGATCGAATATATAAGAGAAAGGGAGGGATTTTCCCTCATTCTCCCATTCTATTTCTCTCTCTACACTTTCTCTCTTCAATTCTCTCTCTAAAAATCTGAAGTTAGCAAGGGTGTTAGAGGATTCCGAGCTCAGTTTAGTGATTGTGGTGAGAGGAGGAATCAATTTGTGGAAGGTTTTGGCTCAAGACACAAGTTTCTCAAAGAACCAAAATTCAAATTCAGAGACTTTTAGAGGTAAGGGAAGCTTACAAATCGATTATTTTGTGTTAATAATTATTGGTATGTTGATTTCTTGCTTTATAATCGGTTGAATCTCTGTGGATGTTGCCATTTTCGTTGGTTTTGGTTAAAAATGGGTTTTGAAAAAAAAAATTGAGATTTGGATGAGAAATTGATAATTTTGTGATGAAATGTTGAATTTGTTGTGTAATCTGATGTGTATGAACTTGATTGAGGTGGATTGATGTTGTTGGAACCTCATTGATTCGAAAATTTGGGTTATTTGGTTGAAAAGTTTGAGTTTCTTTGTAGAAAATCATGTTTTTTTCGAAAATCGTCACAGATAATCGATTATAGGAGTCACATAATCGATTATTTGGAGTTTCAGAATCTGTTTTCGTGATTTGGTTTTGGAAATAATCGATTATGCAGTTGGATAATCATTTATCTACTTTTCAGAATTTTTTTTTTCTGGAGTTGGTTCGGAAATAATTGATTATGGCAACCTATAATCGATTATTTTTGCAAAAAAAAAAAATGAAATCTGATGTATTTTGCTATAGTACATAATCTGTTATTCCAGAATTAAATGTACTATTTCAGATTTTAAAGTTTTCATTCCAAAATGTGAAGTATTATGTATATACACATATAAAAAGAGTATTATACATTTTCAAAGGTTCTATTTGAGAATAATGGAGAGTTGTCCAATTGAGATATGATTTTCTTTAAATTAAAGAAATGAAATGTTTCAAAGGTTTTTGTACATTTCAAGATTTGCCAATCTTCCAAATGGTTTTCAAAAAAGGTCTTGGTTTTCGAATTGTAGTTGATTGTTGGATTGGTTGTGAAGTAGAAGATTGCTTAGATAGGACCTCCACTTGATGTGTATGATATTATTGTATAAGGTTTCTCACAAGGTGGGCTGCTTGGATAAGGCCTTACCTGTTGACCATGCAAGAGGCCGAATTGGGCATGCATAGGGTTGATGGTAACTGTTGGACCATAGGTGGTGTTGAATAGGCCACGTGGTGTTATGTTGATACATATATATGATATGATGACTGTTGTGGTTGAGTTAATGGTTGTGTTGATGTGTTGCTACATATATATATATATATATATATATGATGATTGTTTGGTAGAGTTGGTTTTTATGGTGATACATCATGCATTGACATGCATATGCTGTTGGTTGAGGTTGTGTGGGCCTCAAGCCGTGTGCGGGCAAGCATGTAAGGTGGATGGTGACTAAAGTTGGTACTCAGATAGGCCTTCAACCTAGTGCCTGGATAAGTGGGGTTTTAAAGCTGGACTTAAGAGATAAGTGGATAGGTAGACCCCGTAGGGGGCCAAGGCAATGCAGGCCTTGTGTCGTGATATACCACCACCCACACACACTTATCCTGACAACCATAAGCTTATCCAACTGATCAGACCCTGAATGGTGCTAGATGGACATGGTAGGGGATAAGACCTAGCTGATTGCCCGAAATGTAGAAATCTCTCGAAAGTTGTGTCATTCATGCATTGACATGTGGTAGTGGAAGCATGGGTGTTGAATTAAGGTGTATTTAACCCATTCTTGATGAATTTGATTTCAATTTGGCAAATGATGGTTTGATGATATAAAATATGCTATGGTTGTTATTTCGTAAGCTTACCCTTGTCTTGTTGTTTTGTTTTGGTATGGTTGTTGTGGTTGCTGTTGTTGTTGTATGTTGTTGTGTCTATGATGATCACGTCTTATGACATGGGAGTAGATGGCGATGCTTCAGTGGACCCGGCTACTAAGAGATTATGGTGGAGCTGCTTGCGAGTTAGCTCTTTTTGGATGTGTTGTTTTGTATTATATTTTTTTGATGGAATTGTATAGAGTGACCAGCTATAGGGAGTGAGTTTTTGTATCCCTCTTCCCCGGTGATGTATATTTTGATATTGTTAATATGGGCTGGTGTTATCCCATTTGTTGTGTATGTATGATGATTTGAGTTGAACAAATATGCATGTATGGCACTAGGAGAGATAGGTGAATCTCTTAGTTGATGTGCATGAGTTATATACAAATATGTTATGATTTGATTTTTTTTATTCACCTGATGAATGGATAAGGTGTATATTTAGCAAGGTTGTTTAATAGCGACAGTTGGGTCGTTACATTTTGAATCTTCTACTTAAAAGTCACTAATCAAAATATTAAATGTCACCTGAAATAAAAATTTTCAAACTTTTTCTTCTTCAAATTCCAATGTCACATCCTATAAAATTCTTCAAATTTTATCAAAGTTTAACTAAATTTCTGAGGCCTAAACTTTTAAAATTATTTCAATGCAAATTGAGAAATTCAATGCAAATTAAAGTATATTTTTTTTTGAACTTCAAATAACAATTATTGTCATTATTATATTTTAAATGTAGGAGACATATAATGGCTAATTCAATGCAAATTTAAATCATTTGTAACCTTACACACCATATTAATTATGTTATCCTCTCATATTAATGCATATTTAAATAAAATGTCAAAAGGATGGAATTAATAAGTGAGAAGAATTAAATGGGAAATAATAAGTAGGACAAATAATGCATAAGATTGCTTAAATTATAAATTAAATTATATGAAATTTTTTATATAAAAAAAAATACGTGAAAAAATGAGGTTTCAACTTTTTTAATGAGAATTGTGCTTTTATACGTTAGAAATTAAGGTATATTCCTTTGTACGTTGAAAATTAAAAGTAGAATTCTCTTGCTACAGTATTTTCGTGGTGTTGCTAGATTCAATTTAACTTTCTTCTAAATTTTTAAAATCTTAGTCATTAAACCTAAGTGAATACTATCGGAAATTAGAGCATATTCCTTCTGAAATTCGAATAACAGTTGGTGTCATTATTATATTTTAGTACTATACATAACGGCTAATTCAATGTAAATTTAAATAATTATATATAAATTATAATAAATGAGCAAAATTATTGTAAAATAATAAGTAAGACAAATTATGTATAAGATTGCTTAAATTATAAATCAAATTATACAAATTGATTTGATTTTTTTATGTAAAAAAATATGCATAGAATAGAACGAATTGATATAAAAAAAAGAATAATTTTTTTTCAAAATAAATTAAAAAGAATAATTTATTTTTTTGCCATAATTTGCTGAATGATAAATTAAATTATGCATAATACGAATTGATATAAAAAACAATAATTTTTTTGTCAAAATAAATTAAAAAGAATAATTAATTTTTGGTCATAATTTCTATGTGAAAATCTCTCATCAATTTTCCTTCTACTTTTGACATATTTTTTTTATTCTATGTGAAAAAAATATAAATTTGATTAGAATTGCGCTTTAGAACATTCAAAAAATACTAAATATAAATATTTGATAACATGAATTGAAAATGTTAAAGATGTTAAAGGATAAAATATAATAAGTGAGTAGAATTGTTACCAAATAATAAGAACCTTTTCCTCTTTATTTCCAAGGTCTACTTTGCTTATGAAACTTATGAAGATTGTTGATGAGAATTGTGAGAGGCACATTTAACACACTTTAAAATATTATTCTATTTTAAAATAACAATATTTCAGAATTGTTGGCATTTTAGAACATTCATGAGAGTAGAGAAGCAATAAGAAATACTACCTATTACGGGTTAGGAAAAAATTTACAAAGATTTCTGATGAGAATTGAGCATTTTATGAGAATTTCACTTTAAGACATTCATGAAAGCAGAAAAGGAATACCAGAAATCTCCATGTGTCCCAAATTTGCTAGCAATGAATACCTCTTTTTAGGAGAGCGGAGAAGTGAGAATGGAGAAGGAATACAAGTGGAGAAGTGAGAAGGAATACTACCTTGATGTGGTTAATTTAGGTCTAAGTCGGCACTCTAAATCGACAATGAAAGGTTAATTCAATAGAGGGGAGATCTAAGAGAAGGTAGAATTATTGAGACATTGACACGTGAGCAAATAAGCTGATGTGGCAAATAAGAGTATATTGACGTGGCAACGTATGATCAATTTTGTAGCTCAGGATTTATATATTAAATAGATAAGCAGTAAATTGCCTGTAGAGGCAAAGAAAGTTGAAGAGAATTTTGAAAATCATTGGCATGAAGATTGCTTGAGTTCATAGAGGGACTTGTTCAATTTGCAAGCTAGGTTCTCCCCTTAACATGATACAGATAGGTAGCTAGGTCCATGTAAACCTAGCTTGCAAATTAATTTAGAAAAACAATTACCTTTTAGGCTGATATGACTTATGTGAATATGAAAGCAATTTAATTAATTTTGTTTGTGTACAATAATAACAATGAGGTTAAAACCTAAGACTTCATGCAAATAACCTAAATCTCGTTACTAAGCCAACCCTAGTAGGTTTGCATTTTAATTAATTTAGAAACTGCTAAATAATACAAAATCTTTTTAATGAATTCAACCATGTATAATGAATGTACCAAATATATATATATATATTCAGTGTACCTTGAATGCTGACATTGTTAAAACGAATAATTTTGTGGGTGAAAATCAAATCCCACATCATTGTGGCTGAATTCGTAAACAATTAGGAAATTTTAATTTTAAGGAAAAGATAATAAATATCTGTTCCTGTATTCTCCCCGCGCCCCCCCTAAAAGCTAGGGATACGGTCTGCTTTAATTTATATCCACAATGGAAAATATTTTGCTCCATACACTGCGGGATGAATGCAACAAATTAATTAATCCCGAATTTTGGTCCCATCCACTTGGCCTTTTCACATCTCACTTTTAGCTCCATTGGCTAATTAATCAAATCGCGCATACCTACAAATTTTAATTTAACCTAATATTGTGGCTTTCATAGTGATGCAATGCTTCTTTATTTTTGTTTAACACATTAAACCTATTTTATTTAATTCATTTAGTTACTTTCATGTCGCAAATAACTAATTTCTACATGAAGGTTATAGGGGGGAAAAACAAAGGAGATTGCTTGGTTGCCACGAGCATCGTGCAAAGTTGCGCAAAGCTTTAGCACAGTGCCTTGCAATAGGCATACACGTTCAAAAAAATCTCTGACTAGTAAAATGAGTAATTTTAATCGTTGATAAGAAAATTAATGGTTAATATTATATGTACATACATAATCAATCATGAATATGCTAGAATATCAATTGTTTATTTTCTCATCAACAGTTAAAATTACTCACTTTACTCTTTAAAGTAAATTGCTCACTTTAGAAGAGTCAAAATCTTTACAAAAATAAAATAAAATCATATACTAACAGAAATAAATATGAATTATCAGATTTGCCTCAGTTAATGTAAATTTTTGTTTAATAAATATCTAAGTATATGATTTATATATCTATGCTAATAGTATAATGCCTTATATTAATAGACAATTTCGTTAATTGGTATATGTAGAAAATTAATATATATTATTACTTTATCATTCTGTAAGTATCATAATGTTAGTGTAACATATAACATGTATACCAATAATTTAATTTATATTAAACAAAAATGTATACCAGATAACCAACTGAAGATAATATTGACTAGCATTTTGTCGTTTGTGTCTGATTTTCTTTTATAATGTACACACACATGGTGGGGATCCGCTTTTTCTAGAGTTAAGTCTTTTTAAACTTACTCTATTTAATAACTTTTTACGAATATTAAATTTAGAGAAAACAGGCTATGTATTGATAGTATAAAATAATTTTACATTGTTATCCAATCACAAACCATCATTTATTATAAGTTTGTTGATTTTTATAATAAATACTTTAAAAGTCATATTAACGGTAATTTTTGATTGGTTGACAGTGTAAAACTTTTTACACTGACAATGCATGACCCTTAAACTCTTAAATTTAATAAGTTTAGCTATTGAATTTAAAGTTTTTATTAAATATATTAAGTCTACAAAATTACATATAATTTTAAAATTAATAGATACTTCATCAATCAATTTCATTTCAACATATAATTTTTTTTTACAAGTAAATGCTACCAATAGATATTTAATTTATCTAAAATTTAATATGTAAGATTATCAAGATAATATCATATAATTTGATAATTAGATTTGATAAATTTATATTTTATAAATAAATATTAGGAGCAGGGTAAGTATATGTATATCCAAGAATTACTATTGAATAAATGAATTCAGGGTGATCTAACATATTTTTAGGCCTAAAGAGAATGTTAAGTTGAATTTTTTTTAAAACTAATTTTTAAAAATTAATTTTAAGAGAGAATAGCGGAAAAATTAGGGTTTTTTTCCAACAAGATTTGAACTTCATTTACCAAGAAAAAAACACATCTTAGTCACTACTATACTAAACCAATAAATAATAAAAATTATATAAATATTAATACTAAATAACATTTTTTAGGGGGCCTATAATAAAGACTTGAGCCCTCTTATACTTAGACCGACCCTAAATGAATCTCTTATATGTGTGTATTGAGTGTAGTGTGTTTTAACAGATATTTATGTTTTTTAAACATGAAACTGATTTTATTTTGTCCAATTGTCTCAACATTGAAATTTAAATTCTTGCGCCACATGTAAAATTGATCAATATAAAAACTTTCATATCATATTATTCATTTTTGTAGACATTTTCTTTTTAAATGAAGATCATCACTATGGATGTAAATGAGTTGAGCTATTCATAAATTATTTGAGCTTTGACTAGTTAAATGCTCAATCAAGTTTGTTTATTTAATTAAATAAATAAATTTAAGTTTGAGATTGAGCTCAATTATTTAAATGAGCCAAGTTCAAACTTGACATTAATGGTTTGTGAATAACTCGTTTATTTAAATTAATTATGAGAATTTTTACTAGCTTTTGTTATTTATATATATTCATTATGGAAATATGTAGAACTTAATTTGTTAAAAGCGTTAAAATTAATTTGAAGTTTCTTTTTGTAGTAGTCAAGAATTTATGAATTTTTTATTTATTGGATTATGAAAATGTAATAGTGTAGAATGTTTGAATTCTACATAGTGCATGTGAAGCACATATTTCTATATGTAGATTATTATTTAATATTAAAATATTTATTAAATATTAAATTGATAAAATTAAAAAATAATTTAAGAAAAAATTCATAAAAGCAAAACCGATAAGATTATAAATGAGCTAAACAAACTAAGTTTAAGCTTTAATTTTTTTAATCAAGTCAAGTTCAACCTTTTAGTTAAACTCGTTTAAATAAATGAATCAAGCTGAAACAACCTATTTTTTCTCTCAAACCAAACCTAAGCTTCAAGTGCTTAGCTTGACTCGACTTGTTTACGCTTCTAATCACCACCATTAAATTTTGATAGATCTCACTAAATTTTTAATTCAAATAAGATAAATCCATACGTGTTTAGTTTAATTTATTTTAAAAAATTAATTTTTTTTTTCAAAATTTTTGACAGAGTTACCTTTGAAAAGACTATTATTTCTCAAAGTCGGTTCCCAAACGTGAGTTTAATTGTAGAAAATGTTTTTGGAGGATCCGTGAGACCGTGAATATACAAGAAATCTTACTGAATCCAAAGGTTATACCTCCAATTATCCTTCCAAAAGCGACTGTTTCTGATTACAATTATAAAATCAGATCATCAAAGAATATGTATTATTGTACCAGAAAAAACTAGCATAAGTATTATAATTCAGACGGGAAATAATCTTTCTATTACACTTTCAATTGGCGTTTTTGTTTTGGTCTCAACTTCCATTCCAATTGGCCTAGATAAATAAGTAATAGTATAGCTAGAAAGGTGGCTGGCAGGCCCTTACTGCCTCTTGCGTGAAACCCTCGACTACATATCAACAATTTGGTGAACCGTCTCTCACATGGTTGGTTTGGTTAGTTTGATTTACGTTCCAAACTGCAATTATTTGGTAACTTGGGTACAACTTCATTATTTAATTTCTCTCTTGACTCAGCATGGAAAGGAACATCACCTTTTTTTACTCTTCTATTCAAATGACGCACAAATCGCCTCCTTAATTGGATATTTGTAGATGACATTATGACAACCTCGCATATGGAGTTATATTTCACTAGCCCTTGGACTTTTTGCTTGGGACGATCAAATCAAGACAGAATAAAAAAGAAGCTTTTTTATAAAGGAAGAGGGAATTTCATACTCATAGAATAAAAAAAGAAAAGGTGTTTGTAAATTGACAAATAAGGTCTTGCCACAGGATCTTCAATAATAAGGAGGCTTTTGTTTCACGCATCTTTTTCTATTCTCGAAAATATGAAGGTGAGAATATTTATTTCTATATTTGTTAAAAGATTATAAAAAGAGATTTTTGAGTATTTTTCATTTCCAGAAAAATTACATTCTCATGTTTTAGGTAATTTTCATTTTCATGATGAAAGAGTGGGAAAGTGATACGTCCATGAGAAAAAAAGAAGTTGTTTTTATATCACATTTATAACTTCTATTTTTTATTTATTTTATTTAAATTATTTTGGATTTTAAAAAATACTTCTAGGCATTCTAAAATATAACCAAATACCTTTTTAAATATATCTAAAAATAACATTCATAGTTATAATATTCCTGAGAATGTAATTTCTAAAAATGTAAAATGAAACCTTAAAACAAATGCCCTTTTAAGAATCTAGATGGAGGCTTTTGACACAAGATACTGCACGGTAAAAACCGGTGATAACAGGTTGCTTTTCACCCGACTTTTTGTTTTTGGTAATTCTGCGTATTTAATTAATTTAAAATGTTTGTCTTACCATTTATTTCATTAACATTTATATTTAATTAATTTAAAGCCTAAGTTTCTTTATTGTTGCAGTTTGGTGGCTGTAGCTTGTCTTATTTGACGAAACACCAGTGCAGTCACAGGAATAATACTTGTCCGGTGCTTGCAGGACGAGAGAGTGAGACGGAGGGCTTATGGAACGGAGAGAGTGACAACGATAAGCTGGAATGGTGTTTGTTGGTGACGAGGAATTTCTTAGCTTGTTGGATAGTGCCTGATTTCTTGCACTGTTTATGGGATATAATTTCTCATTAAGGTCCCAATAATGAGTTGCACATGACGCATCCGGTTGAGGTTTACAGTCCACAAAGGACATTGATGATGAGGAAAGGAGGAAACAATCTAGGCTATTAATAAATAATCCAAGCCACAGATGTTTAAGGTTATTTATTAAATCAGAAAAGGAAATTATTTACTTCTTCGGTCTCTGAATATAAGATTGTTATAACTAATTCATAAAAATTAAGAAAGATAGTTAATTTAATGTCTAAATATGTTTTTTAGTCCCTGAAAAATGAGTGAGTTTTGATTTTATCTTTATAAATTTTTTTCTTTGGTTTTCATCTTTCAAAAACTAAGATCATTGTTTTTGGTCTCTATTATTATGTGCACTCGTTAATTGCTTTTATGTTTAATGAAAGGTCAAGTGACCATTCTAGTTAGGTGACACTCACTAGTGTATGTAGTACAATGACAACATATGTTATCTCTAAATTTTTTTCTAGATCTCTAAAATAAATGTTATTTATCTATCTTAAAATGAATGTTAGAGACCAAAAATAGTTATTTCAGATTTTAGAAGGATGAAAATTAAATAAAAATGTTTTACAGGAACTAAAATCAAAATTCACTCATGTTATAGGAACAACAAATAGTAATTTCAATTTTAGAAAGATAAAAAACAAAGAAATTTTTTTACAAGAACCAAAATAAAAAATCATTCATTTTATAGAAACTAGAAATATATTTAAGCCTTAATTTAATTAGTAGCACTAATAAATTTATTAATAATTTGTATTCTTTTTCAAAATGCCTATAAGATTATTGGGATTCACCACTTCACTTTTTTCACTTATATTATGTACCTAACTAATTGATGTAGAAGAGAGAATAATGGTTATGCAATTTATTGTTTATTGACTAAAAAAATTATAAAATAACTAAGAATATTTTAATAAAAAATAATTAATGCAAGAAATAATTTAAAAGGAGTCTTATAAAAAGCAACAAACAAAATTTTCAAAAGATTAATTCCTGTATATAACGATGGTAGTAGTATAATTTTCAAAAGTTTTACGCTTGAAAATATTAATTTTGATGCATATTGATGTCTTGGAATTAGGAATGTTTATGGATCGGTTTTGAGCTAAAAAGTCATCTAATCCAAAACTTCAAATACTATGCAATTTGGTTTGGTTTGGATTGTTCTTTAAAAAAAATCCGATTCGATTTAATTTGAAAAATGCAGTTTGGATTGAATCGAATGATTCAGTTTTTAATTACAAGTGAGAGATAAGGAAGATCAGGATCAAGTTCATGTCCTAATTAATTTTTAACAAGGACTATTACTTCATTTACAAGAGCTATTCTTAATTTATTAACATCGATAACGCTCTTTTGTTCACGTCCTAATCAATTTTTCTTTTAAAAATGTCTTATTAACTTAAGTCCAATGAGAAATGAGTATTTAAGCATTGGGTTTCTTATAAAGAACGAATGAAACAATAATTAGCTTCTTTTATTTCATTATTTTAAAAATAAATCTTCATGTTTAAAATTTACACTAAAAAAATGTTATATTATAATTAACAATTTGGGCTTGGATCATCCTTTATGTCTTTATCTAATAAAAATTAAACATATAATATACACCTTATGGATTTATATTAACAGTATACATAGTTTCAGTTTGGTTTGGTTTGGATTGGTTGCGGAGATACAAACCAAAAATCAAACCGAACCGATCGGTTTTGCAAAAAATGGTCCAAAAGAATCCAAAAAAAAAAACAGTTTGTATTAGTTTTTGGTTTTTTGATCAATTTTTGATTATTTTTTTGGATTGATTTGGATTTGAACACCCCTACTTGGAATGCAAAGCTTTGGTTTTGCTATTTTTGCCATACTATTTTACACAAATTTATGCTACTATTTTTGGATGATATTGGTTGGACATTGGTTGTTTTATCTTGTTTATATGATGCTATTAGATGTATATATTATTTTGCTATGTTATTTGATGATTTAGACCTAAAAAGCTTTCATCTTTAACCTTTCCAAAAGCTTTGAAACTCAAAAACGAAACATTGGCCTAAGACCAAATTTTCAAGCTATTGGACAATGGTATTGAAGGAATTGAGTTGTTTGAAGTATTGAACTTAGACATAAAACCCTAAGACAACATTTAATATGATTAAGACAAAGTTTGGTCAATGAAACTTAAGAAAAATATGAACTTTGGAGAAGACAAATATGAACATTAAATAATGTTTTTCTTAAAATTAAATTATTACTGCAACTAGAGTTGGTTAATCTAATGTGACGATAGATTTTATAGTCTAGTTATGCTATTTATTCATCCAATTTTCACTCCTAGCTACTTGAGTTTTTGTCTTTAAGTACGCCTTTGTGTATTTCAACATTTGGGTCAACAACAACAATGTTGTGTAGAGCATAAAAGTGTACTTAATCTCATTCTTTTTTTGGCACTCTATTATTTGCTATCTAATGATCCCTTCTCTATTGTTCTTCCTATTTGACGAGACTTTGGGAGCCCTATTTTATGTATATATATATATATATATATATATATATATATATATACATTAAATAGGGAATTCATACAAAATTCAACAACTTCTTCGACTATATAGCATTCAACAAAGCAACCTTCTAAGTGGTTTTAATTCTTCACATATCTTTTGAAAATCTTCATATATTGTTCAATACATCCATCTCCTATAAGATGGTCCACACATTCATGTCTCTCTAACCAATGGTGGGATGAACCATGATATCAAATAATAAAGGTGAGAAAAACATCTCAAGTTCACATGAGAATGCATCTTTCTAGGCAAAATGGAGTGTACAACCACTAGGATCAAATTCTCCATGAGAACATAATCATAAGACTTTAGACATTTTAACCTAAGGTTTTGATCGATACAAGACTTTTAATATTTAGAAAGTACTCATTTGGAACTTTAAGGGATTGTTTGTTGGTCAGGATATAATAAGATAAGATAGAATAACTATCATATCTTATTGTAATTCATTGTTTGTTGCACCAATGAAATATGATAATATTATCCAACCTCTTATTTTATTCTATTACTCCAATATATTTCTTATTCCGAGAGGAGAGTCGAGTTAAGAAACAAGATAGGATAAGTTCTTTCTCTCTCTCACTCCCTCTTTCTCTCTATATATTATATAATATGTTAAATATTATAATAAATATTATATATATATATATATATATATATATATATATTTAGTATATATAAGATTTATATATAATATATTTTTTTAGATATAAATGATTATAAAAAATATATATAAGATTTATATATAATATAGCACCATATATTATATATAAATCTTATATATACTAAATATAATAATTATAATAATAATAATAATAATAATTTTGACAGGTAAATGTAAGGTATATTGTTATTTATGTATAAAAAAAAGTATATTATTAGTTTAAATATTAAAATTAAATAATTAATATTTAATTTTTTAAAATAAAAATATTAAATAATAATTATAATTTTAAAAAACTTATATAATTTTATCTTATATACACTAAATATATAATAATAATAATTTTGAGAGGTAAATGTAAAGTATATTATTAGTTATGTATCAAAAAAAGTATATTATTAGTTTAAATATTAAAAATTAAATAATTACTATTTAATTTTTTTTAAAATATTAAATAATAATTATAATTTTAAAAAACTTATATAATTTTTTTATAATTTTAAGAAAAGTAACTACATAAAAAAAATATTGTATACTTTAGTTAAAATTATATTTTTTTTGTAAAAATAAAAATTAAATTAAAAGTTGCTTTTAGAAAATTATATATAATTTTAAAGAAACAGTAATTTTGTCATTTGTACATAATTTATATTTTATCCTATTATTATTTGGTTTGTTATCTGATGTGTATTAAACAGTAGATCATTATAGCTTATTCTTTTCTTATTCCATCCTATTTTTATCTTGTTTTTATATTCTATTTTATCCTATCATATTCTGACCATCAAACGAACCTTAAACTACATCTAGAAACTCACAAAAAACAATTTTCTCTAAAATATGGGCTGTTGAAGTAAACATATGTGATTTTCTCTCTTCATTGGTCCTAATTCTATTCTTATTTCCATGTTAACTAAGTCTAACCTCACATTAATGCCATTGCTCTTTCATAGCACATTAAGTAATATGGCAATGACATACTCTCACACATTTTTTTCAATATACATTACATCAGTAAAATGTCTCACATATAATAACTTCTAATATGGCCATTAAAAAATAGACTTTTTTTTTTTTTTAACTAACATGTAAAATGCAAAAGCTTATTTTAATTTACTCAACTATCAAGTTACAATTTAGTTGTTTTAATCATTATAACTCACATTTTAAAGTAAAGGGAAATGGTTATACTTGTCACGTCACCACTAAAAATAAAAGAAGAAAACTTGTGGCTGAATTTAACATATTAACTTTTAGAATAACATGCTTAATCCATTATTTTTATTTAGTCTTAGCTGTGTTGATTAGATTATATTTTATTATTCTTGAGTGAATTGACTAATTAATATGTTGTAAAAAGAAATAAATTAATCTTTCTAACCTATTTTTTAACATATTAATCTATTTCTAACATGTTTTGATCGGAATATTTCTGTCAAAATAATTATTTTTTAAATTGATAAAAATAAGTAATTATTTTTTAAAACAAATATTATTCAAAATACACAAAAGCTTTTTTTTTTTTTTAAGTTGACTCATGCATATTGACTCGCATTATCATACCTAGTTTAAGATTTTTTTATAATTAGAAAATATAAAACATCTCAAACAGGTGATTTACTTATAACAAAATAAAAGGTTTAAAATCTAACACTTATAAATCATTTGATAACGCTAGCTTATTCCAACCATTTTTCAAGATTGTGATCCTACCATACCTGCAGGCCTACATATCAATAATTGCCTCTTCGTCCATTAAGTAAGTCCATCATAAGTGCTTCACTGCCGATGACATGACCTCCACGGTCATTAGTGCTCTGTTGTCGTGGTCAATCGTGTTGTGAAATTTCAATGATCCTCAACTGTTACGTGTGAGATTATCCATATTTCCATAATCCCATTGGATATAGACATTATTCATTAGATTTCTGAATAAAAAATATATAAATTTGAACCGTTAAGATTTTACTTTTTTAAATAATTTTTACTTATAGTTAAATATTTTTAATTGAAAAAAAAATACCCTTTATTTTTTGAAAAATATTTCTTCTTTTTTTTTCTTTCAAAGTTCCTTTCTCGGAAGCTCACTGACCGGTTACGTTTTTTCGTTACTTCTTGACGAGTCCTTCACCTTCGTACATTATTGATATAAACATTTTAAAAATAGTTAGGTTTAATACATATGTAGGTCCCGAATTTTTAAAAAAAAATTAATTAGGTTTCTAAACTCAAAAAGTTTATAATTGGATCCTTAATCTCCTAAATTTTTGTATTTGGGTTCTTATTGTTAGTTTATGACAGTTTGAAACTATCAAAAAATTTACAATTTGTGACAGTTTTACTAATTTCAAGAATCTAGTTACAAAAATTTAGATGATCAAGGATCTAACTACAAATTTTTTTAGTTTAGGGATCAAATTGAAAGTTCTTAAACAGTTTAGGAATCTACGGATGTAGTGAACCAAATAATTATTATAAAAAACAATAAATCTATTATATACGGTAACTTATGATTAAATAACTCAGTATATTTTAATTAAATTGTTAATATTGAGGGATTTGGTAGTTGATAAGGATTTGTATTTAGTTTCGTAAAATAGAGAGTTAAGGACAATTGTGGTTAGCATTTTCCGCCATGACGGGTCCCTTGTTACTGGTGTTGTGTGGACACAGCTAGGATGGGCCTGCCTCCCTCGACAAAAATTACATTAATAACTTTCCTTTGTTAAGACCATAATTTTGTAGGGGCAGACGAGGCCGTACATTTTGAATTTTCCCAAACTCCCAATAATGAAGCTCCTTCATTTATAGTTTTACTCACTGTTTTTGTAAAGAAGAAAAGAAAATAAAAATGAGAGAGACAAGATAAAAATATTAAATTTTTTATTATTTATTTAAAATAAAAAATGAGAAAGAAAAGTGTTTTGTTTGAGACCTATAAAAAAATCTTCCTTTCCAAATTGACATGAATTGGGAGGAGGGGAAGATTTCTCTTTCTCATTTTTTTTGTTTTATTTTTTTAAAGTTAAATTGTTTTTTATAATATAAAAAATTAAAAATCATAAATAATTTTATATTAAAAAATAATAAAATAAAAGTTTAATTTTTAATTAATATTGAAATATTTTTCATATAATTTATTTCTTTTTCTCTTTATTTTCCATGCATTCAAATAAGTAGAGAAAAAAACTTTATACTTCTTTGTTTTTTCTTATTTTTATCTATCCACATAATACATTGGGCCTAATAAATTGATCCAATTTCATACCCGACTTCTTTCTTGATAGATAGATAGATCTATCTATTTGCATTTTTTTAATGTATCAAATCAAGATAGATAGATAGATCAAATCAAGATCAACACAGGTTGCGATTTTATTCATTTTTTTAATGTATAAAATTATATTTGCATATGTAATTTTGTCTTCATTTTTAGAGAAAATTTACAATTTTATTCATAGAAATCGCAACCAGAGTTGATCTCCAAAAATACGCGTATGTACAATTTAGTCTCGAATATGTTAACTTCATGACAATTTGGTCTTTATCTATTAGCTCAATCTCTTAGTTTGTCAACTTCACACCAATTTAATCCTCAAGTTTGGTCAAATTTACGTGGAAAAGACTATTTATCATGAAGTTGACACATTCATGAACTAAATTATATACGCACAAACTAATTGAACACAAGTTGTCATTTTAGAGACGAAAGTATGTATTTGCTATTTTTAACTATTATTAAAGGCATCCAAATATCATATATGTAAGAAAAAAGTTTTAATAAAAAAATTCTTTACTTCCTTATTTTTATTGCCCCTACTATTCTCACCTTAATTTTTGCTTTTTTCACCCTAATTTATGATTGTAATTTATTTTTTCCTGAAAATATCCCTTGACGGAATGCATTTCCATTATGTATTGTGCACAATGGAAACACATTTCTATTTTGGTAGAGGGGGTGTGCTCTCTATACATAATGAAAACGTGTTTTTATGATGTACAATACACAACAAAAACATGTTTTTATTGTGTATGGAGGGGGCACCCCCTTATACAACGTGCATTTCCGTAAATGTGTTTCCGTTGTGTATTTGAGAATTAATTATTTATATTTTTTAAATTCAAATTTTTTTGAGGTATAACTTTTAATGGTTCACTGACACTTGACGAGGGCACGTGTTTAAATCGGTGCAATCTGGACCTTTGATTTACTGTGTGCAATCTTAACTGTTTCTTTTTCTGACGATAGGACAAAGCTTTTAACGATTCTCTGACACGTGAACAGGACACACGTTTGAATCAGTGTGATCTAAACCCTTGTTTTAGTTAGTGCAATCTTGGCCATTTCTTTTTTTGACGCACAGGACAAAGCTTTTGATGATTCACTGATGCGTGAATAGTATTTGCTCTAGTATAAAATATATGTGTGCTTTGAAGCACTTAACATTGCCTTTCTTCACAACTATCTTCATTCTATATTGTTTCCTTTCCTTAGAAGATGGATGAATTCTTTGTTGTGGTGTATTACAATAGTCACATGACAACAACATATGAAAGGTTCTTATTTCAATGTCTTCATGGTTCGAAATTTCTTAGGCTCACTGAGGACATTACGATTTCTGCTTTGTGGAAAAAAATTCATGATGCGATCAAAAGTAGCAAAAAAAGACTTGATATTTATTACGGTCAACCTATATCTTTAGGAAATAATTGTGTTCATTACGAGTCTGTAGAGATTAAACATGACAAGGATGTGGCAAGCATGTTGTCCATCTTTGCCTAATTTCCTAGACTTGCACCGATTGAGTTATATGCTATGTTAGGCAAATCTCCCAAAGAGATCTTGGCTCGTCTACGTTGACCATGAACCGCCAAAGAGATCATCGTGTGTTTGTGTGAAACTAAGGCATCAACTAGCTCCAACAACCAAACAACCGTTAGTTTGAGTGAGCCATAATGATGCATTTTATTTACTGTTATTTCATTTGTATCGAATCTATGTAGAAGTACTTTTATTTTATCAAATAATATTATTTACGTTGCATTTGTTTGTTTTTATTTGTATCGCATGCTTTAATTTTAACAACGTAACAGTGATACCAACAATACAATAAGTGTAACATATATAAAATCCAAAACGTCTATAAAATCTAAAAATATATACAATAAGATCCATACATATGATATAAAATACTAAAGAAAAGATTAAACAATAAAAAAAAAGTTAATCATCAGAGGTGGTCGTCCTTTTCCGCCTTTTCCTCTAATAGGTGCACTTGAATGCCATGCTTGCATGTGCAATGGTCAATGTCTTCCACACAATGCTATTAGTGTTGGTGCCTTCAAATGTAGCATGCGCTTTGTGTTTCGAGCAACTATCTCTCACTGTGCCTACAAAAAAAAGAGTGCAAACAATTATTAAAGAAGGTTTTATTGTCATTCAAAAAACACATTAGAAAGATATGGATAATTACTTTGCATGAATGAGGGTCGCTAAACGAAGACTCCGTTTGGTTAGCTCTATGCTGATCATGCCTAGGCTATAGCACAGGAACTCGCAAAGGGCCTCGAGGAAGATCTCATGCCATCGGAGGAATCAAATATAGATGAGAAATGTGGTGGAACCACTCCAAGTGGTCATCGGTGCATGTCCATGGAGCCTTATGCGGCACAGCCACTCCTCTATCCACCACGTACGTCTGCCAACCCTTCCAGTCATCAAATTGGCTGGTATGCGATGGATACTTAATAAGTGGGGGGTGAAGGATCCCTTAGATATGCCTGAACACCCTCTTCCGCAGATAGGCGCATATATGGGTACCATATTTGACGAAGCTTGAATAGAATGATATCACTTGTAACGGCTAGACACCCTTGTGTGTGTCATACATCACCTGGACAACGTCGCCCAACTGTAACTGATCCAATGCCTGCCTTGTCCCAAATGCAACACCTACACCTTTCATGGCCTTCCACCTATAGAGATGGAGAAGTTCCTTAAAATAATTGACGATAGGCTCTCAATCCATAATGGTGAGGAAGTGCTTATAGATTTATGCCTATGATCAGCAATTAATAAATTTAATTGCACAAGCAAAATAAACCTTAAACAAATATCTACAGAAAATATAAATCGTACCATCAGTAGGTTCATGTATCCTCAAAATTGCGTCGTATATCAGAGGCTAGCAACGCTGAGTTGATCGTAGAAGAACACTAATGCAACAGAACCCTAATAGTACCCACCGCAGGATCAAAGCTCATGGAAGAGGTCCAAGTAGCAAACTTGCACATGCATTGAGCTCTTGTCGATGAATATCGTGTAGGCGACAAGATGTAACAAATAGGCTCTAGCAGTAAATGTGATCTCTCTAATTGCGGTGCATGCGACGTATGTGTCTTTTAACCACTAAATGTCATGCGAGCTCCTTTTGCGGTCGCAACGTATGCATCATGGTGCATAACATCGAGCTTGCTATCAGTAACCCTACGGCATCCTCAAGAATATAATAGGCATGCTCACAAACCTTGCCTGTAATAGGCAAGTGCAAGAGAGATGACACATCATTTAGGGTGATGGTCATATCCTTTATTGATAAGTGGAAAGAGCTAGCGTCCTTATGCCACCACCCAACAAAGGCACATATGATGCCCTTGTTGGCAGAAGTATACCGTGCCTAGAGCTGGGTATACAGGCCAGCCCGCTCATTTAGGCCCAGCCTAGAAAAGCCCACAAAATAAATGGGCTGGGCTAGGCCCGCCCGCAAGATAAACGGTCATAAATTTTGAGGCTTGCGTCCGCCTTGCATAGCCCGTGAGCTAACGGTCCAATCCGTAGCCCGTGAAATAAATTACAAAAATAATTTTATAAAAATGCAAAAAAATAATAAAAATAAAAATAAATGACAAATACACCAAAAAATAAAATAAATCAATTTCAAAGTCTAATATGCTAAAAAACCATCTAAACCAAAGATCTTATATGTTAAATAAACCATCCAACACAAAATATGGAATATAAAGTATTAGATTCAAAGTATCAAGCATAAAATAAACTATCCATAAAAGTTCGCAGATAGGCCTGTAAGCCCGCGGATAAATCTGCTTAAATCACGGTTTAAATGGTCCAGGTTGGAAAGCCCGCACTCTTAAATGGAACATATTTTTTAGGACTGTAGCCTGCACAGGCTGCGAGCTACACAAGTGGCTCGCGGCCCTTGACTTATATGCCCAGCTCTAACCGTGCCTTTATAAGAGGGGCGAGCCCTGAAATCTACACCAGTTATGTGACCTACGGGTGCGTAGGGATCGGCAAGACCTTACCTCTATGGCTGATTGGTCCAAGCTCAAGGCGTGGCTTTCCGAGCCATATATGTCTAGTAACATGGTCCTCACAAGACCTAAGTAGAAACAAGTCTGCAAGACCTCTTCCAAATGGGGGTCCAATAATGCACTACCTTGAGGCACCTTTGCCTCTGGTACCTCAATCTCTGGCTTAAGTCCATCAACATGTACCTCTTCCTACTACTACAGCTGCTTAGCTGTTACTCGTGCAGCTTGTTTAGCCCGACGTGTAAATGTAGTTAACATTGAGCGCGTAGATGTGCTTGACACATCATTCGACGAAAGGCCTTGTCTAGGACGAAAGGCACCAAACCTCGTGCATGCCACAATGAATATGAAACAGTAATGATAATTTAACAATTAGTTAATAATTAATAATAAAATATAATCAAAATTATTAATTTGTAGTCATACATAATTATAGAAATATTCTAAAACAATTAGTTAAAATTAATAAATTATTAGAAGACAAAAATAATTAAAAACAAATATTTTAAATTATTTAATTCAAAAAATAATTAAAATAAAAAATAATTTAAAAATTACATAACACATAATGGAATTGTGCTTCCGTTACGTATCTGGGTTGGATACATAATCGAATCGTGATTTCGTTGTGTAGCCTGCCCTGAAACACAACGGAATCATGATTTTGTTCTATATTAATACACAACAAAATTGTGATTCCATTTAATTTAAAACTTAAAAAACAAAAAAGAAAAGAATGTAGTTTTGGTGATGACGATGAGTTTCTCGCGGCTTGCAAACTTCGAAGATGAGAGTGAGATTGAGGGAGATGAGAGCGAGAGGGAGACGAGATAAGGTAGGCATGGAAAATATACCCAGTCCCATGGGTATCCGCTTGAACCACCCGACTTTGATGGGTTTTTCCTGCTTTGACCAGGGTTGGGGTTGGGGTCGAGATTTTCTCGGGTGTCAAAGTCAGGGATAGGGGTAGGGGCAAGGATGTTGATACCTGCTCTGTCCCCACCCTAAAAAAAAGTACTATTTTATAGAATTAAAATATTATGTGTGAGTAAATTAATGATTTTTGCAAAAGTATTTTATCTAAAATACTTTTGATAAAATTTATTTTTAGAATTAAAATATTTTATCTAAAAATTTCCAAAAATATTTTTTTTAAAAGAGATTGTAAGGCAGAAACTAAACACAAGAAGGGAGGGTTGAATTGTGTTAAGGCCAATTTTCACAATCATTTTCGTCCTTTTTTAAAAGCAACTTAATTATTTAAACTAGATCAAAAAGATTTTCAAAATGTTTTAAAAGGCAGACGAAAGAAGAAAGAACAAATAAAAAGGCACATAGATTTTATATTGGTTCGTCTCACCCCAGAGACTACGTCCAGTTCTTGGCAACAACTAAGTTCCACTAACTTTACAAGTTACAAATATTCTTTCCACAAGCCTCTTCAGGCTCAATCCCAAGTAGTCTTTCACTTGCCTCTCCAAGCAAACACCCAAATATTCTTTGAAACAAAGCCTCTTCAGGCTTCAACCAATCTCGTAAAGAAAGAGATTTGTGTGAGTTTACCTCACTGGGTTTAACGTCTTATCAGACGAATATACAATGAAGTTAAAATACAGATTTTCAAACTGTTTTTGCAAAGGCTTTTTTGTTTTCTCAAAGCAGTTATGAATATTTGGATTCAGCAGCAAATATATCAACAGCACTTGTAAATTCGACAACCGCTTGAAAGAGGTCTCTTCTTCTATTTATAGGCTTCTACAAAAGTATTCGTTGAGTATTTTGTAGGAGACGGCCTTCGTCTAATGAAGAGAGTCGTTGGAGCATTAAATGCAACATTTAATGCTTTTTACCAACTTATCATATGATAAGATAAAACAGTCTGCTTATTTTTTCTATTATTGTACTCAATCTTTTAGTAGTTGTCATGTCCGCTTTCCCATTTTGACATTCGCACACATATTCCTTCTTTTTCGTTGACTTTCCTCGAGAGTAAATGTATAGGCTTTATACATTTTGAGGTAGCTTACACTCTGATTGATATGCGGATCTTTTTAGAGCATAGACATCGTCTGTAAGCTTTGTTAATTATGTAGTTTATACAAGTAAAGATAACACGATATTCAATTTGAAAAACAACGGCAGACGATATAATACGAACTAGAGATCAAACGATAATGTGAACGACAGATCAGATGATAATGTGAGGACACATAATTTTAACTGTTCGTTATTATCAAAATATTTAAGGGCTACAAATTCGTCCTTTGTTTTAACAGAGATATTAAGGACGGATCGGGGAAAACTCGACCCCTATCGGGGGCGGGGATGAGTTATCAAAATTGATCCCTGCTAGGTATCGGGGGTATGTTGGGTGCTACAGGGAAGGAAAAACTTGTCCCCTCCCTGCCCCATTGCATGCCTAAAAGAGGGTGAGAGATTGGGGGTGAGATAGTAGAGGGAGGAGGTTGAAGTGGGGGGAGGGGAATGGGGTGAAAAGTTTTTCAAAGTGAGGGGGGGGGGGGGGGGACGGAAAAGGTGAGGGGCAATTATGTCTTTTTATTTTTTTTTGAAAAAGTTTGGATAAAAATGAAAAAGAAGAAGAAGTGGGAATAGTAGTACCCTTTTTATTTCATCATGATTCTTTTTTTGTTCTTAGAAAAAAATCGTGGGCTGGTCTTGTACTTACGTTTCCTTCTTTTAACTAACCTTGTTTTTGTGAAGTTTGTATTTAGAGCACAGGAATGGGTTGTGCTCTAAGCCCAACCCTCTTTGGAAATCAAGGCCCAAGTCTATTGATAAATAAACTCTTTTCTTTTTTTTACCTTTCTTTCTTTTTTTCAACAATACACATAACTAAATAAGAAAAATAAATAAAACCCACACTTCCATTTTATGATTATAATTTATTTAAGTTACACATAGCACCAAAAAGACAAAAGAAATTGCTGGTTGTTCTTTCTCTATTTCCCTATAGTTATTTTTTTTTGGGGGTGGGGGGTGGGGGAAGCTCCTCACTCCTTAGTAATGTACCGCGGTTCCGTTCTTACAAATGACTTAATTTGGAATACGAGTGTATCTAGACAGCTTTGCTGTGATTTAAAAGAACTTTTATCATATCAAAATTTCTATATCAAGAATATGTGAATTTTTTTTTTCAGTAAATAGGATATGTTGACTTTCTTTGCATGAGAATTTGTTCTGAGATTATCTAAATCATTCAGTATATACAATGTTACTTTAATTTTAGGAGAACATAAAGGTTTGCCCTCGCCTAAATTATCTAATAGTTTTTTCCTTTTGACATCTTTTGATTGAATACTTAAAGGGGAAAGCATTTTTTATAACATTTGCTTTTCATGACTGTTTCAATCCATAAAAAAAAATTCTATGCAATATAGATATTTAAAGTAATACTCATTTCATTTGAGTCATTTTCTCCTAATAAACATGCAACTGGTAAAAGACAAAATCTACTCCAGATAAGTATTGTTCACGTTTTACTGGTTACAATCATAAAATTCATTGTATATTCATACACTTTGTTTCTTTATTTTTTTTACATCTTTTTATATATTTCTCTCTTTCTATCACGTTATTTGCACGTTTGATTGCATGTTTCAGTATAGTGTGTCAAGATTGAAGATACTAATAGTAATTTCTATTTTTTTAAAAAAAAATTGATGCAAATTTGAAGTGCAGCATGGATAATTGATGTAAAAATAAATGCTAGCAACACTTTTTTTTAGTTATACTCTTACTAATACATTATTTCCTATTAGTTAAAATTTATTGAAAAGTACAACATTATAAGTGAAACTCATTAAATAAAAAGTAAAACTTATAATTTTTTATGATTTTCAATAAATTGTAGCCAAAAATAAAAATGTGTGCAAAAGTGTGTGTCAAAAAATGTGTGTAATTAGCATTTAGAAATATCCAAACACTAGGAATCTTCAAAACCAATTAAACTACTCTAAACCGTCAAATTAATCCAATAAAACCGAAAATTGATCAAACCAAAAATCGAAAAAACTGCATACTTTTTTGAGGTTTGGTTCGATTTTTTATTTTTGTTGTGAAAACTGAACCTAACCAAGCTGAATCACACATTATATTTATACTGATTTTACTTAATGGATGTTTAGGCATTATGTAATATTTTATTAAACTTTTAATAGTTATAACATGTGATGTATAATATAGTTCTTTTTATAAGAGGTTTACTATATATGATTTTTGTTGCTTTATTAGTAATAAATATTAAATTAATTGAGGTGCATAATTTAGGTCAATAAGTGATCTAGCATTACCTTTGCTTTGTAATTGGGATGCATAATTTACTTTTATACGTTACAAAAAGAGTATACCAATATTGTTAAAGAATAGTACTAAAATCAAATGGTGCACAATTTACCTTTATATTACCAAAAAAAAAAAGTGTCAATATTGTCAAGTAATGGTAAATAATAATAAAAAAGTATTGTTTTTTAACTAAAATATTTTAAATAGAGCTAAAAAAAGGAAATTATTTTTTTAGAATAATATAACATAATAATTATGTAAATCTATTTATTAGATTTTACATTGTGTTAATAAATTTAAAAACTTTAAAAACTGCCAGATCGAACCAAATCAAACTACAACATATCGATTTGATTTAGTTCAGATTTGATGTTACAATCAAACCAAACTGCATGTTAATTTTATGTTTGGTTCGAATGATTTTTTCCCACACCAAATCAAACTGCACCGTATATTACTTATCAAATCTTTTACTTTCTTTCTCTTCTTTTCTTTTTTCTTTTCATCTAACTCTTTTCTTCAACATCTTTCACCCTAACCCAATAAGAAAGAGGTACAAGTGTCATTTTTCTAAATGATACCTATTGATGCTTAGGATCAAGAACCAGTTGCCAACTTTGATTCACAGAAGCAAGTTCATTCATCATCCACATGATGGCTTTTGAGCATCAATCTCGTCTCTTGTATTTCTTTTGTTGCTTCCATTTTCCACTGTTGCACAAACCTACAGGAACATTTGCTTCCAAATTTCAGGAGGCTTCATAGAGCACTTCCTTAGGAGTTAAACTTCCATTTGTCCATATTTCAAGAAATAGTATATCTTGTTTTTCATTTCCATTCACATAAGAATGAATACTACGATTTACATTTGAACAGGCATGAATACAGCATCTATAAGATAACTTTTGTCTTGAAAGTTTTCTTAATGTTTTTATATGATACCTATTTGGGTTTGATTGTGTCAAAGCTCTATAATTCAAATTAGGTTTATCATTGGATGAATTGCATTGCTAATATTGATCCCAAAAAAGAAACTGTGGGTACTGCCCTCACTGCACAAGCTAATAACTAGGCATCACCATCTGGTGACTTTGCATTTGGGTTCCAACAGATTGAGGAAAATAAGTTCTTACATACAAGCCATCCAGTTCAACAAAATACTTGAAAGAACCATTGTAACAATGAACAAAACCTTGCACCAAAGGGTTCCGAAGTTGAGCTTACCCTATGGCTTGCTCAATGATCCCAGTGGTGGCGTTAAGACATGGTCTGTTGGCTCCTCAGGCAGTGGAATTGCTTATGCAATCATGATTGACATTTTGTTAACTTTGTGCTGGCAAGCCAGGATTCTCATCATTTGTGGCAGAGTTTTGATCAACCAAGTTACACAAATTTACCAAGAAAGGTTCTGAACCAAACTAGTACAATTCACGATATATGGAAACAAATTACTCAAGTGAAAAGTTCTAGCTTATACTAACTATTGACCAATAAAAATTTTGAGCATTACACGAGAGCTAGATTTTCCATTGGATTTTCCAAATTTTGCTTATTGGACGAGCAAGGTTGTTAGTAGTAGTGAATTCTTAGTGGTGTGTAACCAATCTGGGTATATTTTCCGAAGGGCAAATAATAGGATCATAATCCAAATGATATCTATAACTTCAGATGCATTTTTCATAAGAGATTTCTACCAGAGAGCAATTCTTGAATATGATGGATTAAGAGCAATGGTTTCTGTACTGGAACATGGCAAAAGGCATGGTCATTTGTGTCCTTCGTACCATAGGTCACAAGGAATTAACAGACCAAATATAAATGGAAGTAATCTCTCAACGTGGAATAAAATATTTTCACCATTAAAATAAAGATTATTATAATGTAAAGTTATCTTTCAAATGATATCAATCAATTTTTTTTTATTGTTTTCAAAGATTAAAATAGTTTGTTTCTCTTTTTTTTAAGAAGTTTAACTTCTAACTTTTATTTATAGAAGGTAATTATTAGTATACAAATGTTTGTTTTCTTAAAACTTTGGGCTTGTATCTTTCTAAAAAACATTCAACCACCTACAATGGGTTCGTTTAGGATATAATAGGACGTTTCTTAAAAGGACCTACTATTCCCAATTCCCCCCCCCCCCCCCCTATATCTCTTTTTCACCTTCAGTTTATCAATGCAACGGAAATACATTTTCATTGTGTATCAAACTTCGATACACAAGGGAAATGCATTTCCGTTGTGTTAATTTTTGAAAAAAATTAATTAAAATTTTAATTATGACATAATTTACCCTTTTTAATATTAATTGTATTAATTATGATAGAGATTACCATTTTTAATTGAAATCAAATTAATTACGATACAATTTATCCTTTTTAATAGTAATCAAATTAATTATGATGTAATTTTAAAAAATATGCGACACAAGTTACCATAATTAATTTGATTACTAATAAAAATAGTAACTTATTTTGTATATTTTTAAAAAATTGCATCATAATTAATTTAATTACTATTAAAAAGGGTAATTTACATCATAATTATAATTTTAAAAAATATACAATACAAATTATTATTTTTAATAATAATCGAATTAATTATAGTAACTTGTATCGTATATTTTTTAAAATTGTATCATAATTTATTTGATTACTATTAAAAAAAGTAAATTTGCATCCTAATTAATTCAATTATTATTAAAAAAGGTAACTTGTATTGTATATTTTTTAAAATTATATCATAATTAATTTGATTATTATTAAAAATGGTACATTGAATCGTAATTAATTTGATTTCAATTAAAAATGATAATCTATATCATAATTAATACAGTTAATATTAAAAGGGTAAATTATATCATAGATAATATTTCATTTATTTATTTTAAAAAAAAAATTAAGACAACGGAAACACGTTTCTGTTGTACAAAATATACAACATAAACTCGTTTCCCTTGTGTTAAGGAGGTGTGCCCTCCATAGACAACAGAAACAAGTTTCTGTTGTATATTTTGTACAATGGAAACACATTTCCATCAGGAGCATTTTTGAAAAAACAAATAACAAATATATATGGGGTGAAAAAAAGCAAAAAATTAGGTGGGAATAGCAGGGTCCTTCTCAAGAATTTTGTATAGGCCCAATTACCTGCTACTATACTTGTAGCTAGGGATGACAAAGGGTAGAGTTTGGGTTGGGTACTATAGTACTCGTCTCTATACCTACATTTGAAAAAAAAAACCTGTACCCAGCCCCATACTTGTGCAGATAACAATTTTAATTTCTGTCCCCGTACTCGCTGGGTACCTATATACCCACACTTTACTTAAGTGTTGATAAAAAATTCTGAGGTCTTAGACGAAATTTATATTTAAAATAATTTAATATAATTTGTCAATTCTCATTTTATTTTTTTTATCAACTACGAAATTATTGATCAAAGTTTTATGATTAAGTATTTCTAACATTTCACTATCAATATATAAAAAGACAAATACATTCAATCTATCCTTTAACATAGTTAATATCAAATAAAATTTATATAATTTTAGATTTAAAAAACTGTTAAAAAATAACAATAATTATAAATATTGTCAATAATATTTTAATGAGAAGCAATGCATGCATTTGAAAAAAAAAACTTGATCTTCTGATATAACTTAATATTTTTAGTGGAGTATGAGTTATTTTGGAATTAATTTATATATAATGCCAGTGCTAAACTTTTTTGCAAATACTTCTAATAAAATTTGATTATTTTTTCACATCATGTTATTAATCGATGCGACAATATGGTGAGTTCTTATTGGATATATGTATAAAAATATTTTACACTAACAATATATATAAATTAAATTCTTATTTTTGTTTGTGCTTCACTACTTCTTACAATATCTTTTTTATTAAAATAAATTAAGAAATTTAATATTATAATAATAAGTCTAGAATTTATATTTTCAATATATATTGTGAACACCCAATTTTATCCGGGTAATTAAATTTTAAAAATAAAAATTAAAAGAAGAAAGAAATAAAAAGGAAAAGGAAGGAAATAAGTAAAACATGTAAATAATTCATGTTTTACTTAGTGGATTAATGTGTTTAGACTTATAATAAAAAATAGTAATAATAAATAAAAATAAAGATAAAAAAGGAAGTAGAAAATCATTTTAAAAAATAAATATATTTTTAGAGAGTATTGTTTTTGGGTTGTGTAAGCTTAAAAGGCCATCCAAAGAATAAATCTGAAAATAATAAAACAAAGAGAAAGAAATGAATTTAGAAGATACTTATTTTGGGCCTATCTGAGGAATAGACTGCAGGCCCATTATTATGAAAAAAACCACAAACAAGAGAGAAAACAAGGGGGAACGTGAGATGCCAACCATTTTTAAACTTGCAATGCAAGTTTCTGAGTTCTATAAATGTAGAGGGGGTTAAATAAATAAAGAGAGGAGGGGAGAACGAAAGTTGAAAAGCAAAAACGGAAAGAGAAACGAAGAATAGAGGAGTCGAGAAAAAAAGGAAAAAAGAAAGAAAAAGGGAGAAACAAAGGCACGGGATTACAAAATTTCTTTCGTTAAAGAATCGAGTTCGCTGTCTCGTTCACGGAGGTTTGGCTTGCTAAGAATATCTTCATTAAGAATCAAAGGTAGAACTTATTCTTCTCTTTTTCAATTGTTTACATAGATCTTTTCTTTTTCTGCTTGATGAGTTAAAGCTACTGTCATTCTATTCCGATTCCATTTCGTTAAACATGTAATGCTTTGATTTGATCTTTGTTTAGCATTCTTTTACGTTTCGAAGTTCACTTGAATCTCATTTGAGTAATATTACTTCAATAATGCTAATCCGATTCAGTGCCATAATATCACATCATAAATCCACTAGCACCACACTATAGAACCAACACATGTAGATTCCGATCCTTCTCCTCTCGTAAACGAATCAAATGAAAAAGGATAATAATCACATCGCAAAGCGATGGAGGAGTGCTGCGAGGAAAAGCAGCTCGATGGAGAAGTGATGCCTTCGGAATCTGCGTTTCCACCATTGCCACCGTTTGGGCTTGCAAAGGAGGCGACGCATCTGTAGAGAAGACAGAGGAACGAACCTCTGAAACCAGCAATTAGACCTCTCTCTGTTTTTTTTTGCTTCCTCGTGGGTTGCTGGAACGAAATTGGGCTTGGCCCAATGTCATGCAGTTTCCAGAGAAGCTCTCTCCTATGCCCAATACAAATGGATACAACTTGACCCAATTTCGTTTTTACTAACGTAAGCCTTTTATCAAGACTATAATCTAAATGATGCTGCTCGTCTAGCTCTTGAGTTACGGTCTCATGCTTTCTTTTGCTTAATGGATATAAGAAGTTTAATTAGGAAGTGTTTTTTTTAAGCCAAAACCTTTTTTTGTTGCATTGATTTAAATAAGTGAATTGGTGTTTGGTTAACACAAAATCCATCAAGAGTGGTTTCGTAACTTAAAACGAATTTATAATAATAATAATAATGAAATAAGGTAATATTGAATGTTTACTCGTAATAGTTACATCGCGGAATTAATAATTATTATCGGTAATTTTCTTTAGTAAAAAACATGTATATAAGGAATAAATAAATAAATAAATAATTAAACTTAATAATAGCCACTTAGGATGCACTTCCTATTTGGACATTATTAAAGTTTTGAAATATTAATGATAATCATTTTAGATGCACTTCTTACCTGGTTATCTTTTTTTTAAAAAAAAAATAATTTAAAATATTCTTAATAAAAGAGATTTAATGATAGTCATTTTGGATGTACTTCCTATTTGACTATTATAAAAATCTTAAATAGTGAAATGATAACCATGTTGGATGCACTTCCTAGTTGGTTATTGTAAAACCCTTTTAAATAAAAATCCTAAAAAAGGTTTTTTAAACCAAGCTTTTTTTAAATAAAGGTTTTAGTAATATCCACTTTTGGATGCATTTCTTATTTGGATATTACAAGAACCTTAAAAGGTGTATTGATAACCACTTTGGATGCACTTCCTATTTGGTTATTGAGTAAGCCTTTTAAGATATAAAAAAAAGGAAAAATAATAATAATAAATGAAAATAAAAACAATCAACCAACAAAACATTTTTTCTACCCAAAAAATTACATGAGTTTGATTCCTCATTGCACTTGAGGATACGTAGGAGTAGGGATCCACCCCTGTCGATCTCAAAAATAATAAAAATAATTTCTTTCCAAAATTAAAATGTTTTTTTAAAATTCTTTTAAATAATAAAAATGATAAAATTTATAAATAAATAAATCTTCTCTAGGGATAAAATAAATAATTTTGAAGTTATCCGATTTTGCACATTTAATTAGGGGTAACTGTCTTTACGACGGACGTCGTAGGGTGCTAACACCTTCCCTACACGTAACTGACTCCCGAACCTATATCTGGTTTCACAGACCACGTTCTTTCTCAAGGTTTTTCCATATGTTTTCCTTAATAAACTATGGTGGCAGCTCCTCTGATTTCATTTCTTTTTTGTCGTCCCGTTGTGACCCCGGTTGCGACATATATATATACATATGTACATATGTATATGTACATATGTATATAGGGGCAGGTTGGATACGATAGTACCCATACTAGCACCCATTCCCATTAAATTTTGCTGATAAATATTCGTTCGCGCCCTCATCCCTATTGAATAGGTATTTATCTTATCCATTACGAATATTTTTTGTAAGTACCCATAGGGTATAGGTAAGACTGCCATCCTTACTTGTAGCACTTTGAGCTGCTCCTGTTGACAAAAAAAATCCATCATTGGTGTTTTGGGGTTACGTCGGCTGCCAAACCTTTAAGTCGGCCCACCTTGACATTTGACTTTAAGATCACTGGATTGTTGTCTCGCCTACTCTGGCTACAAAGATAATGTACACCCCGGTCATAACTACATCATCTATCCTGGTTGTGACTTTTATAACCATCTTGGTCATGGCAAGGAAAATGCTTAATATGGCACCCAAATGCACGTTGTCATGTGGCACTTCCCCCTTATGATTTTTCCCTCTAAAAACACTTTATATAAAGGACTTTATGCACTCCAGGTATGAATAGCTTTCTCATTCTCTCGCGTTTATGCTCTTACTGACATAGGCATCAGAGTCTTTGCAAGTGCCACCACTGGAGACACTCGTTACCACTATGGAAGTTCACTAGAGCTCTACCTTCCTCTTCCTCATGCTATACCTCACAACATTAGCTTTGTCTATGGGAATCAAAACGTTTTCTGATTCTCTTCTCACTGTTTTCATTTTCTTGGGGATCTATTTGTGATGGTTAGCACAAGGAATCACAAATCTATTGTGGCACCGTCGCCACTAAAACTTCCACCACCACCGCCTAAGGATAGCGAAGCAGCTTTTGTTACACTTGAAAAAGTGCCTGAAGCAAATGTTGTTCCAGCACCGTCGGTCACCATCGCTAATCTCGCTACATTACTAAAGCAGCAAAAAGAGACGACCTCAGAACAATTGGGAGTATTACTGAGTCTAGTGACGTTAACGTAACTCCTCTCCGTACAAGTAACCAAAGTGTAAACTAATAAAAAAAAAATAGTGAGAGATATCCAATTAGCAACAGGTTCATTAAAAATTTATTATTAGCATGTAGGGTAAGTAACCTATATATATATACACTACTAGGACAAGATACTTATGGTTACAACATATAAGAGAAAAGGAGTTGTCTACCAAGGCATAGGATTGGATATGGCGAATAAAAGCTCAAAAAATAAGTTTTTTATCTAGGTTTAATTTTCAGTTCTTTTTGTAAACATTAAGTCAAATCAAATTGAACACATTATACTTATATCAATTTTACTTAATAAATGTTTAGTATTATGTAGTATTATTTTTAAACTTCAAAAGTGATAGTATGTAATCTATAATGTATTTCTTTTTATAAGATGTTTGTAATATATTTTGAAACTAATTCATAACTTATCTTTGTTTTGTAAATGAGGTGCACAATTTACTTTTATGTACTATAAAAAATGTGTACCAATATTTTTAAAAATAATGTTAAATATAGGTGATATACAATTTACTTTTATGTTATAGAAAGAATGCATAAAATAGTTCTATATAACAATAATTTTTTTTTTAACTAAAATATTTTAAACAAAACTTACATAAAAAGAAAACATTATTTTAAAACAATATAATACAATAATTTTGTAGATTTAGTTATTAAATTTTATCTTATGTTAATAAATTAAAAAAATTTAAAAAGATGTCAAACCAAACCTAAGTAAACCCTAAAAAATTAGTTTGATTCAATTCAAAATTAATGTAACATTTAAACCAAACCAAATCAAATTGCTTAAAATGGCTTTTATCTCAAAAAGTCGAACAAAATTGTACCACCCATCCATTAAACATTCTTTAATAATATTCTTAAATGTTCACCAACACCTTCCTTTAGAGTATCTTTTTTTTAAAGGATATTGATCCTGGGGGTTTCTCCTTTTGCTTAAGAAAAAAAAATTGCGAGCTCTTAAAAAATAAAAAAATTAAGAGCACAAGAAACCAAACCCATCACAACTCCTTTTCAAATTTTGAAAGGACAAACTATTCCCTTACACATTGTTTGGTATGTAGGAAATATAGGGGAGGAAGTGGGAGAGGAAGGAAGAGATGGGAAGTAAGAAATAGATATGTGTTTAGTGTAGCAGAAATAAGTGGAAATTTTTTTTTTAAAAAAATATGGCTCACACACATGAAGACTTCCACGCTCATGTAAAGAGATTTGCGGGGAATTCAGTACGTGTGCATTGCTCTTCCAAAAATAACCTTGTGTGTTGCTATGGAGTAAGGATGACAATTGTACTCGGACCCTATGGGTACTTGCAAAAAATATCCACAACGAGGAGGGGAATTACTTGTTTAATGGGGATGGGTCTAGGGGTGAGTAACTACCCGCAAAATTTAGCAGGGATGGGTGCGGGTAACTTCAACTAATACCCGCCCCATTCTCGCACATATTAATATATATAAAAATTTAATTATAATATTACATATATATAATTATAATTTTATTCTGTATTAATTTAATTAACAAAATATAACAACTAAAGTTACTGAACCCTAAAAAGTAAAATTTCGTTTTCTCTCATTCTTTGCATCTGTTACACTCCCTCCTATTGCTTGTTGCGCTCTTAGATGACTATGTTTCTAATGTTGTTTTGTTATGACTTATTTTTGAATGATGTAAGGTTATGTTTGGATCATTTAAGTTTATGTTTGGATACTTTTACTTTTATATTTGGATGATTTAAGGATAAGTTTAGATAATTTAAGATTATGTTTGAATGATTTAAGAGTGAATTTTTAATTTAGTTATAGAAAATTTTCTAATTACTATTTTTTATTAATTTATTGACTTTACACATAAGTAAAGTGTGGGTTATGGGTGCGGGTATGGGTATATAAGTACCTAGCGGGTACAAGATTGGAGATTAAAGTTGCTCTCTGCGTGGGTATGGGGCCAGGTACGGGTATTTTTTTTAAACGTAGGTATGGGGATGAGTACTATAGTATCCTACCCAGACTCTACCCATTGCCATCCTTACTATGGAGGTATAGAGGTGCTCACAAAATCTATTTTGTCTTTGACAAAATTGAATTCATATATCAGGATTGCAACCATGAGGTCTCTAGAAGGTAAACAAAATCGATTTAGGCATTCATAAAATCGATTTCACCATCATAACTTTCGATGCATGCTCTCTAGACCTCTAACAAAACCAATTTTGTTGGAGGGCAAATCAATTTTGTTTAAGTTGTATAGAATAAGTTGCTCTTTGTACCCCTCATTAAACAGATTAACATTGTCAACCAAATCGATTAATTTGCATAAAGGTTTAATTATAATCGAAAAAAATCCGAAAAAATGATTGGAGGTTCAAAGGATAAAATGGTATTTTTGTAACAATCTAATTTCCTTTTTTTTCCCTCTCAAACCAAACAACCTCACAAATTTATTTCTATTCTATTTCTCTTCAACCAAACAACCTTAACTTTTCCTCTATCTCTTATTTATTTTGATTCTCTTCTTTTCTCATCTATTCACTTCCATTTCCTTTATTTCCATTTACTCTACCAAACAGGGCGTTAGGGCATGCTTAGATTTTAGTTAGGAGAGTTCAAAAGTATTTTTTACTTTCAAAGCAACATTTTTTTCTTCTTTATTTGTACATTGAAATTTGCAAATTTATGAGTATGTTTGGTTTACCGTTTATGTACCTCAAACTTACTTTTATCTTACAAATTTAATTTGCTGTTATGTTTGTATGCCCCTTAAAGTAATTTTGAAAACTCAATCACTAAACTGAGTTTAAGTTGGAAGCAACATTAGGATTGCTTTTGAAAACTCATTTTTTTGTTGGTAGTATTTATGCAAATGTAGCATCAAATAGAAGTATTTTGATTAATATTATCCAAACAAATTTAACTTTGTCAACTTACTTTTGAACAAGAAATATCTAAACATAAATCACATTATAATAAACTCATTTTTTAACAAACTTAAGTTTACAACATACTTTTAATTTAAACTTATATTTACAAATTTTAACTAAAACTTAAACTATATTTAAAATTTGTAAAAGTACTTTATAACTTTAATCCAACATTGCGTTAGTTCTATAGTCCCTTAGACTATACTAAGGCAAATTCTAGGGTGAACCCGTATGGCATATGGTTCACGGGTGAACCAACAAATTTAAAGATTTGTACAAAGTGGTCCATGGGTGAGTCACAAAGTATTTACTGTTGGATATAATTTAAAATAAATGGACGGTGTAGATTAAAGTGGTAAAATGAATATGCAATTTTATTAAAAATAATTTGTAATAGTGAGTAGATAATTTTAACCCTAAATTGAGTAGAGGATTTTCGTACTGATGGAACCTTACACTTTGAAGAGGAATTGAAAAGGATGAAGAGAAGCTAAAAGGATGTCATGTGTGAGAGAGGAGCATTTTGGTTTTATGTATTCCGTCAAATTTTTCATCCTCGTCAGGTTTTCCTTTTCGTTGGAGTAGCAAAGTTGAAATTGATAGGTGACAGACACACAAACGTGGTCGTGGTCGTGGTAAGAAATCAAAATTAAAGGCAGACTTGACTACTATGGCCAACAAGAATTGGTCCGTTTTATTGTGGTTTTGTTCTTTTGTTCACTGTTGACATAGGTTTTTTTGTTGATTTATGCAGCAGGTAGCAATGAAGTATCCTACAAATGCCTTACCGCATCGCCCAAGATCACTACAATAAATTGTTTCGACAAAGGTATGCACAATAGATTCTTGGTTGTCATCTTATGTTCTAGGATTGGCATACACAGTGATACTAACTGTTGATTTCTTGTTGTTATATGATTCCATTTTTCTTTTTTTCTTGTTTGGTTGTCAAACTTTATAGTAAATTTTTCTACCAATTATTGGTTATGATGAAGTTTTATACTCAAATTATTTTCCCTCTCACTAAGATTATTCTTGCAAGTGAAAACAACAGCATAGTTAGATGTAACATTATCATTTCTTGTTACCACAGGCTTGGAGAATCTTGATTTGAACAAGTTTGAAGAAGCTTGTGGTGTTGGTATGATAGAAAGAACTCTAGCAATCTAGTCCCATATAAAATTGACCTTAAGCTCATGTGTTGGTATGACAGTGGTGGAAATAACTTTATTATCACGTAAAGTTGTCCTTAATGTTCAATCCTTAGTTTGGTTGGTAATTAATTCCTTATGACAGTACATGTTTGTTTTTATGTTCATTGGATAGATTCAACACCTTGTATTTGCTTCTAAAAGTGTTATCACTTTATTTCATTTAAATTGGGTTTTAATTTAGTTTTGGAGTTCTTTGCTATCCTAACAAACTTTTAAGGTAGACAAGTATATCTTAAATCTTTTTGCATATTTAAGCAGGTGTCGAGGTTTGAACAGAAGATATCAAACAAGATGTTAATGAAGTTATTGAGGAGAACAAGGCTACAATTTTGGAGCTACGTTATCAAACAAATGGTAGGTGTTCAATTTTGGCTTTGATACATTTAATAATTTGATTCTCACAGATTTCATTTCTTTGAAATTAGAAATTTAAATGTTATGGTGTAAACTATATTGCTATGCATTTTCATTTAAGAGACAATATTTATCTTCTTTTTTCTTTTTCATTTTGTTCAAGTCTATTTAAAGATGTTACTGGCTGTGATGAGGTAAAGCAAGAAATTATGGAGTTTGTCCATTTCCTTAAGAACCCAAAGAAATATGAAGAACTTGGTGCAAAACTTCCAAAAGGTTCTCTCTTGGTGGGTCCTTTAGGCACAACAAAAGTAATTGCAGAGGAGTCTAGTGTGCCATTTCTTTCTATATCTGGTTTTGGTTTCGTGGGAACGTATGTTGGTGTTGGAGCATCTAGGGTGAGAAACTTGTTTCACGAAGCAAGGTAGTGTGCACCTAGGATAGTATTTATTGACGAGATTGATGCAATTGGTCGAGCAAGAAGACATGGATGTTTTTCTAGTGCAAATAATGAGCATGAAAATACTTTAAATCAATTATTGGTGGAGATGGATGGATTTGAAACCACTTCTAGAGTTGTTGTGTTTGGCGGGAGTGCACATGTCTGACAAAACCTTTATTTATTTATTTTAATTTTCCATTATAGATCATTTGTACAAGACAATGGCAATAGTATGCTTATTATTTTTGTTTTTGTGTAACAATATTTATGACTTTCAAACTATCATAATGTTTGCTAACTCGATTCTATTAGCTTAGTATGATTATTTTTTGAAAAGGCAAATCACAGTTTACCCAGGGCATGGTGATATGGTTTTTGAATGATTGGAATCAACTACTTTCATGTCATCTAGAAATCTATGATTAATTACTAAGTTTTAACGTATTGAAGTTGTCTCAATTTGTGCTCCAACCTGTATCGTAGCCACATCGCTAGACAAACAAAACTAGAAGACCATGTGAAATTGCATGTGTTTCTATTCTCTTTTTTATAAAAAAAAATGTCTTCAACTTATATCTCTTGGACATCAAATGCCCTTAATAACATCAGTAAATAATCAACAAAATCAGCCATTCAATCAACAAAATCATCCATTCACATTAAATTACCCTTCTACATTGTTTTGTCCTAGCAGGGTACTTGTGAACCCCACAATTTAACTAAAAAGACACTTCCTACAAAATCCAAGTGACAAAAGCTGGCTAATGCCATCATCAAGTCTCATAATTCACAAAAGACCCCATCTTAATAGGCAACACCAAGAAATAGTAGCTACTTAATTTGGTTTAACTAGTAATTTCTCTGCTTACACATATACAATGGTAGCATTTCATTCAATGTCATCACATATTTCTTCCCAAGACACTTCTTATATGCCAAATCCAGCTTTTGCTACTTCCAGTACTAATGTCTCTCCTAATCATTGTATGCTGCCACCATAACCAGTAAATACATTTGTACCAGTGATGTATTAGCCTCCACCAAATGCATTTCTTCCTGGACCCTATCCTTCCACATATAGATACTAGTCTTATCCTTCTGTTGCAAATTACATGTCATTCCAAACACAGCCTTATTACAATCATCCAAAGTTGTTAGAAGGCAGTGGAAAGAATGATTTGGCCTCAAATGAAACTGACAGTGACTCTGATAGCAACAATTCAGGTTGTAGTGGGCATAAGAGGCTTGCGTTCCACAAATAATGGACTTATGGCTACAATGACATGCCATAAATGATGTACTTGGAATGTTATCATTTTGTAGACGGTTGAAGTGGCATGATGCATAGCTTTTTTATGTAGCTTGTAACTCAAACTTACATGTCTTAATGTGATTATGAATCTTTGATATTAAATTGGTTAGTTATTTCTTCGTGCAAATATAATCCGAGTCTTATTTAAATTTGTTATGAATTGTAAACGAAAAGCCTACCTAACAAATCAAATATTGATGTTTGATTTTCATTGCTATTAGGCAACAAATATGCTAGGAAAGGCCACTATATATACTATATAGTTTGTTAAATTTTTCGATATAATTGTGGATATTGTTATTGGTATGGAATGGCTACAATTAGGTGTGATTAGTAATTTAACATATAAGAGAGAAAGTGTTTTTTTTTTTTTGGGCCAGGGGGCGGGGGAGGAAGGGGGTTGGGAAAAAATCGAACAAAAGGAAAGGGCTTTCAAATATGAACATAATGGCATAATTGACATTATTTAGAGCAATGGCAAGTAGAAAATAACTGCACTCTATTTCTTTTTAGCAAAATAGTTAGAGAGAGGGACAAAAAATATACATAACGATAGATAGGTTTTTCTAAGATTATAATGTAGATGCCAAACTTAGGGTTTTCAACAAAGAAAGGTCTCAAAATGATAAGAACAACCAAATGATTTTAAAAAAATGAGGTAAAAAAAACCTATTTCTTCGATACTTGCCCTCCACGAACCATCGCTACTGCTTGTGGGTATACGGGTATATAGGATGAGATCTCAACTATGGTCTTTTTACAACAAATATTTACAATTTCGAGTATGCAGTATGCGGGTATGTCGTCGACGAATGTATAAGCGTGGGTAAGTGGGTATACGACTATTATGATGCTACTTGTGGGATGGAAGTATGTTGTCGTTGAAGTCACGAACACCTTTCCATTGCTGCATAATTTTCCATTTATTTTAAAGGGGTTTATTTGTCGTTTTACATTTTTAAATAAAAAATAAAAAAAATATTATTTATGCTATACACAGTAAATATATTGGACCACAGTGGACCATTTATTGCACTTCTTCATCGTAGAATCTGCCATGATATGATTACATATTTCATATACTGTATTTAAGAATTCATCCTTCCACTAGTTGCTCTGTATATCTATTACCTTTATACTGTCGAAGACTTTATCAAATTCTTTTTATTGATTGTCTGTCATATATGACATATCTCCTTTGTCCTCGTCCTAAGGAAATGGCAAATTCTATGGTGAACCTATATCACATATGGTTCATCGGTGAACTAACAATTTTAAATGAAATTTGAAAGTGGTCCATGGGTGAACCACAATTTTCAACCATTAGATAAAGTTTTAAAAAAATGAATGGTGTAGATCATATTGGTAGATAAATTTCGAAATAGTGGAAAAATTAGATTAAAAGTAATGTTTATTTGTGAATGGACTATCTTAACCCTACACTCAAAAGAGGGGTTCAGTGGGGTTAGGCACCCTAGAGTGAGAATGGGATTTTATTGCTGCAGGGAACGCATTTCTCTTCTCAGCAGTTTGGTGTTGTTGATTTAGTGTTTGTGACATAGGCTTCATCGTTGGTCGAGAAGGTTTACACGTAGAAAAAGGGCACGTTGGGGTTGGCCACCATTGACCGAGAAAAGGAATTTATAATCGTTCGGAACCCTACAAGTTGAATTGCAAATTGGTGTTGTTGGGAAGATGTTTGGGGCCGGTCCTTGCATTCAACGTAAGCTTCGTCGTTACCCTAGAAGGTTGAAGAGAAAGTAAGGGGATGTAATGGTTGACAGAGCACGTTGGTGTTAGGGCTTTGATCGATGCTTCCATCGTCTTCTTTTGACCCATGTAAAGACCTAATGTGTTCCATTGTTCCAATCGCTGAGAGGTTCTTACCCTATGATGCAATGCAATATTTTTATTTAATTGACTTATTTATTTTAAAACTAAAAATGAATTATTGTTTGCAAATTACAGATTGTGTATCTTGGTTGTCGAAAATGTTAGGGTGTGTTATAAGTTGTTGTAAATGGTAGAGACCGAGCATTCGAACTTTAGTTGTCTGAGATTGTAGACATTTGGTATGGGAATAAGTTTCTTTGCATTGTAGTGCTTGTCATGTGTATTTATTATTTAATTGTGCAAATAACATTTGTTGTTGAATTACACGTGCTCTTTGTTGTCATTGCTGCCATGCTACCTGTGACATTGAGTGTAATATTATGAACACTTGGTATATAATTCCAAATAACCAATTTTTCCAACTGATGAGACTGTTGTTAAACATTGAAAGTAAAACAATAAGTTGTTTAGATGCATGCAATTACATGATCAATTGTTTTTAGCTCTAAGCATGTGGACTATGGTATTTTGGATTCATATTTGAATGAATTTGATAATTAGGAAAAATTAATTTGGTCCATAGATAATGCATTTTAATGGTGAAGATGCATTATGTATAGATGATGTATTGGTTGGTCTCAATAAGGAGTAAAGTATTAATCCTTTTTGTTGAATGGTTTAGTTATAAGTTATGGCTTGCATTGTATAAGAAGAGAACATTGCATTTGGGTTGATTTTAATGTGCAAATGTGATAAGTTTAGAAAATGGATGACAAAATAGTTAAAGTAATATAATTGTGGCTTATATGGAAGTATTAATGATGATAGTATGGATGCCTAGTTCATGTTTTATCTTTTTGCTTTGCTATTTTCCTTTTTTTTTTTTTTGTATTTTTGGTTTCAGGTAACTAAAATTTTGAACTTGATTTTGTAGATCAGTATTAGAATTTTGAAAAAAATTGATATTGGCAAAAATTTATGATGGGTGAAAAATTTGTATGGCATAGGGCATTTGATTTTGTTTTGCCCAAACTAGTAGTTGCATAGCTAAATTAGCTATGCTACAAATGATAGTAATATATATTTTTTAGTTATTTTAGTGTAATGATTAGTACAAGGTTAAGGATTACAAATAGCATAATGTATTTGTTATTTACGTCCACTTTATTGTTGTTGGTTTAATGATTGAGGAATGGTTGCACATGGGTTGAAGCATCAATAATTATGAGGTAAGGCATTGACCAAGAGGATGGAATGGAGTCACGAAGGAATTAGGAAGGCTTGATTTTAATTTAATTTAATTAAGTCCTATAGGATGATTATCCTGATAAGTTTTTTGTTAAGTTTTGTTTGGTGTAGAAATGATAGATACACAATGTTTGGATATAAAAAATACAATTAGAAAAACAAAACAACTATATTAATAAAAATCAAATATTAGATAAAAAGAGAGAAAAAATTATGAACATGTAAGAATTGCAAGTAAAACAATCAATGGATAGAAAAGCAAAAGATTCTAAATCCAGATAAATTTTAAATGGGTGTCACAGTTAAGGGTGATCAAAAAGATCTAAATTGACCGTCATTCGAGTAAACCAAATTGAAGACAAGGTATTCAAACATGTATATTTGGAGTTTGGGTTAAATAGAATAAAATTTTCTGTTAAATTCGGATAGTCTCGAGCGAATGCGGGTTGAAAAAAAACAAACCCATCCATACCTGCACCCAACCAAATAGAAAAACAAATGCTTCTTGTAAAGTGCTATTGTCATTCTTTGAGTCTTCCCATCATGTTTAGTGTTCAGATATCAAAATTTACGTCCATTCTTTAGAGACCTTAGAATGTCGAGCACATTTAATGTACATTGGAGATTTACCTTTGGTTTCTCACTTTCTCTTTCATAGAAACAGTCACGATTATATTGGCATGGCGATTTGGCCTTTGGGTTTTCTCAGTTCTCACACAAAGGAATGCCATTTTCAACTTCTCCAACAAAGCCAACTTCCTTTTTACTTCCATTTCATTCTTTGTTAAAGTTGTTATAGTGAACCAAGGGAAACTCTTATTTCAATAGGCTACTTGGACTTGAGTGACTACAGCTCACAATGTCTTCTTCGGCAACCGTGAAGACAACTTTTGCCTAAGATGTCTTCATCTCCGGCAACCATAAAGATGACTACCGTTCAAGATCAACCATAATAATGACTACCGTTCAAGATGTCTTTGTTTCCGACGATTGTGAATATGATTACCGCCCAAGATGTCGTCTTCTTCAACCACTGTGATGACAACTACTGCCCAAGTTATCTTCGTCTCCGGCAAACAGACTCCGGAAGAAGATTAACCCGCTCATATCCACCCGAAGCACCTGCAAATCGATTGATCCGTCACCTGACATAATCGACAGCTCGAATGGTCAGAATCGATTTAAATTATTCTTTCTTCAGTTAGTTCGATTCTTGATTTTTTGGACCAAAACCGACCAAAACCAACCGATGCTCACCCCTAGTCGTAGTATAGTTGCTTGTAGGGATGCACGATATAGCTGCCTCATTTCTCATTTTTTTTAAACAGGGATATATTGGTCTTTTTACATTTTCAAGTATAATTTGCCTTATATTTTGAAATTAATATTTCAAGCCGGCCCGTGAGCCACTTCCGCTGCTACTTCAAGCGCCCTGTCCGCGAGAACCATACTTCATTACTTTACTTATACCTCTCTAATCTCTTTCCCCTAAACCCTTTGCGCGAGTGTCTTGCTCCTCCCCTCTCTCTCTACACAATGCAGTCCACACTCTTCTCCCCCACCTATTCCGTCGTGCCCACTTCACCTCACCCTCTCCGATCCCGCTCTCGCTCTCTCTCCGTCCGAGCCTCCATCGCGGTGGACACCCCCTCGGAGGCCGCGAAGCTGAACAAGTACAGCTCGCGCATCACGGAGCCGAAGTCGCAGGGCGCCTCGCAGGCGGTGCTCTACGGCGTGGGGCTCTCCGAGGAGGACATGGCGAAGCCGCAGGTGGGCGTCTCCTCGGTGTGGTACGAGGGCAACACGTGCAACATGCACCTCCTCCGCCTCTCCGAGGCCGTCAGGGACGGCGTCGCCGCCGCCGGCATGGTGCCCTTCCGCTTCAACACCGTCGGCGTCAGCGACGCCATCTCCATGGGCACCCGAGGCATGTGCTACAGCTTGCAGTCCAGGGACCTCATTGCCGATAGCATTGAGACCGTTATGGCTGCTCAGTGGTATGACGCCAATATTTCCATCCCCGGCTGTGACAAAAATGTATGACCCGCGCCTCCTTTGTTTGCTCTCTACGTGTTTGCTCTTGTGTCACGTGTGTATCTTACGCTTTTACAGATGCCAGGTACGATCATCGCTATGGGCAGGCTCAACAGGCCTAGCATTATGGTTTATGGCGGGACTATAAAGGTAACATCACTTGAATTACAGCCATTATCTTGAATTTTGCTTCTTTTTTTTTTTCATTATTAATGAGTTACTGTGAGCTGAATGTGCTACTCATGTAATGTAACATTTTTGCAGTTATTATCGAATACTGATAGTTTATAGAATTATTGAATGTGATATTTTTCTTTTGGAAAATGTTGAATGTGCACCCCATTTTGGGGTATAAGGGGTGAAAAGAGGAGAGAGATAGAAAGCAAAAAAGAAAAGGATTAGAGAGAAGGTAAGTGATAGTGTTGGGAAAGGAAGAAAGAGATGAGAAGAAAATGAGGTGAAAATTAAGATGAAAGAGAAAGTGGTGTACGAATATTCACCCCCCCCTTTTTTTAATTTATGTGGTTTTGATTCAGGTGTTGTTTTTCATCTTCGTTCTAATTTTGATTGTTGTTATTTTTTTTTTTCAGCCTGGTCATTTTCAGGGTAATTCGTTTGACATAGTGTCTGCCTTTCAGGTATGCGAAGTCCTTTTTTTTTTAATCTCATCCCATCTCTTTGTTGTGTGTGGTTAATTGATTTCTCCTTTTTTTTTTATTTTAATTTTGCACTTATTTAAACATAGGTAGATTTTTTAAACTAAAGGTTTTTTTTTTTTTTCTCAAGAGAAGGAAAATGAATATGACGGAGAGTAAGAAACGCTCTTTGGACAACTGAAAAATTGAAAAGTAATAAAAAATGAATATAAAACTTTTTTTAAAGAGCTCTCCAAACCCTTTACACTTCTGAGAAGTTTTTCTTTTATTATTGTTTTTTGGAGATGTTGTAAGAGAAATTTTTATATTGTAAAGGAGGATGGTCTATCCTCTATGTTATTTATCCTCTTCCTTCAGTAATAGAGATTTCTTTTTAAATGGAAAAAAATGTTATTGTTCATGTTGTAAATGCTAGACTCTAAAATATAAAATTGTTTTCCCTGAACATCAAAAGTTGGATGTGTACAGATGAGTTAATGCAACTCTAGTTAATCATGTTTCATTAATTCTTGGTTTTCCTGTAGTGCTATGGAGAATATGTGAGTGGATCAATAAGTGATGACCAAAGACAAAATGTTATTCGCAACTCTTGCCCTGGTGCTGGGGCCTGTGGTGGCATGTATACTGCCAATACCATGGCTTCTGCAATAGAAGCTATGGGAATGTCTCTTCCCTATAGGTAAGTTATGTGTAGGTTCTCTCTCTCTCTCTCTCTCTGTTTTTATTATTTTGGAATGTGCTTACCTTTATTTGCTGTTCCTCTAGCTCATCTACACCTGCTGAGGATCCATTAAAGTTGGATGAGTGTCGTTTAGCTGGGAAATATATTCTTGAGTTACTGAAGATGGACTTGAAGCCCCGAGATATCATCACTCGTAGATCACTACGTAATGCAATGGTTATAGTTATGGCACTTGGTGGATCTACTAATGCTGTGTTACATTTAATTGCTATTGCCAAGTGAGTGAAGTTTGATGCCAGAGATCCTATTGATATACAATAATCCTGAGAGGAAACCTCAACTGTAATGATTTTGGCAGGTCTGTTGGCATTGATTTGACTCTTGATGATTTTCAGAAGGTTAGCGATGAGGTTCCTTTTCTTGCAGATCTTAAGCCTAGTGGGAAATATGTCATGGAAGATGTTCACAAGGTATGCATGTAATGCTTTTGTTAACTAATTGAACATTGCTTTGATTATCAACTTGTCCCAGTCATATGATATTTATGCTCTTTAGTCATTATTATTCTTGCTTAAAATTTCTATTCTTTTTCCTTTTCTTTGATAGATTGGAGGGACCCCTGCAGTTATCTGCTACCTTCTTGAGCAAGGCTTTTTAGATGGAGACTGTATGACTGGTATGTTTACACGCCTTTGTGTGTTAAGAACAGAAGGTTAATTTCCGAAAGATATACTTATCTCTAACATACACATACCTCCTCTCTAGTGACTGGAAAGACCCTAGCTCAAAATGCAGAACTTGCCCCTCCTTTGTCCAAAGGCCAGGTATAAGTATGATGTTGTTTCTGTTCAACTTTATCATATTCTAATAAATTGATCTCTTGACAAACTACAATTTTTCTGTATGATTTAGGAAATAATAAGGCCAATAGAAAATCCCATCAAGAAGACAGCTCACATTCAAATATTATATGGAAACCTTGCACCACAGGGTTCTGTTGCTAAAATTACTGGAAAAGAAGGGCTGTACTTTTCTGGTGAACTTTCTTGCTCTGTTTTATTGAATATCCAAAGAATTTGCTTTGCTCAAATTATATTTTCCAATATCATAATTTATTAATACAAGGATTATTCAACAGGTCGTGCACTGGTGTTTGAAGGAGAGGAAGCAATGATTGCTGCCATTTCAGAGGATCCTTCGAGTTTCAAGGTATTCCTTTCTATTGTACCTAGAACTCAAAGCATATAGGGCAATGCTTACTGAAGGGTTGTCAAGAGACTCAAGACTGTTGTTTGAATGAAGTATCAAGAATTGCGATATTCGAAAGGTTTATATGCTTGTCAATCTATATCAAATTCAGATTATTAGATCTAAGTTAATCAGTCCTAACGAAAAATGACACGATGGAAGCACAAAAGGAATGAGAAATTGGAGTGGGTATTGTTTTGTAGCAAAACAAACTAGAAACCACTGGGCAAAGCAGAAACTTTGGATTTCAGGAGAGCTGAATGAAAATTCCTTGAGATAATATTTATGAGTTGTGTTCTATCTTGTTTCACCCATAGCATATTTGACTGGAAAGTAAGCAATCTTCTAGGACTTTCTTAAACCATATAGTATCCTTTAATTCTATCATAATTATGTAAAATCACCTAAAATAACTAAATAAAATCCCTAAAAATAATTCCTACAACGGCTAGTGTAAAATTAACAAAGTTTGAAAATATCAATATAACTGAACCTTGTTGAGAAACATAACATGAATACACAACATAACTTAGATCTCCTTCTAATAGTATGTTCAGAAAAATGGTGAGTTGAATCACATTTGAAGGAAGAAAATGTAGATTTTTTGGGGTGGGAGGGGAGGGTGGGAATGATGTTTGGTTGTTCAAGCCAAATTTGCTTTTGCTCCTAAAGGCACGTTTGACTAAAAGGAAAAAAAATGTAGCCTTTTGCATTGGGTTGAGAATTTTATACTGAATTTTTCTACAAGCTTCCTTTTGAGATAAAAATTTCTAAACATAAATCACTTCGCTTCAAACTTAATTTTAACCCAAATGCACACACTGTCATTAGTCATGAAGGTTTACTTGTTAGACTACAAATTCTCTCTTCTTAAAATAAATGATGACTTTAGAGTAATAGCATTTTGCAACATTTTTCTGAATTGAAATTGCAGAATTATTCTATGAAAATTTATTTTAGTTGAGCAGCAACAGCAACAACCAAGTTTATTACATACGTTTTAGCTGCTACTCTCAGTGATTTGCTTTTGTTCTGATTCTGGTGCTTGTTGCGCCAAATGTTTCTTTGGAACTATACAGATTACAAATTTGGTTGAAGTGGTTGCTATTTCACATTTTTGTTGCAGTATTTATTTGGTTTGACACGAATATAACCACAGTAGGTGATAGCTAAAATGAAAATATGATTTCTTTTGTATTTTCATTTTTTCAGGAAAAAGTGGTTGTAATTAGGGGAGAGGGACCCAAGGGTGGTCCGGGCATGCCTGAGATGTTAACACCAACGAGTTTAATAATGGGTGCAGGGCTTGGAAAGGTCTGTCTTACATCTTGTTTATTCTATTTACTTAGTTTGTAATAGTGTTCTCAGTTCTGTCCATTATGACTATGGCCTTTGTTAACTGACCTGTAGAGTTTTCACTTCATTTCACTTTTGCCACATTGTAATACAAACTCAATTAACATCAACCCTTATTTTTAAATTTTTATTTAGTCAAACGCATGTACAAAGATGCTTCGGTCATTATTATTTTAGTAGAAACTGAAATGCCTTTTTTCAAGCTTTATGAATCATGATGATGAACCTATGCTGGAGTAACATTTCTCAAGGATATTGTTGTCTTTTGATACTGCAGGAAGTTGCATTATTGACTGATGGAAGATTTTCAGGAGGTTCGCATGGATTTGTGGTTGGTCATATGTGCCCTGAAGCACAGGTGAATTGAATGCTTTTTATAATCATTTTGCTACTGCTATAATAAGAAGATAAAATCAGATGCATCTGGTGTGAACTGTTATCTGTAAGTTATTGGATCAAATGTTTAACGTAATTAGTTCCTACACTTAATTATTAATAAAGGAATGTTTACTACCAGTAATATGTTGTGTGTGTGTGCCAATGTGTGTGTAACTTTCTTCAGCTCATGGAGTCCTGTTTATATCAGTGTTATGAGATTCCCAGCAATAGTGTTAAGAGTGTGAACTAAATGTCAAATGATTAAGGGAAATGGATTGTGATGAAACTGAAGACATTGAAGTGAGAAAGAAATATTTCTGAGAAATGCCAATGATGGTATGGTACAGTACTTTATTTTAAAGGGACCAGAGATGTAGCTTTGGCAAGTTTTGGTATTTTTATCCACACTTTTGAAATTCATTCAGAGGAAGTAATTGAAATGTTTTTGCGTATTTGGAAAGTTTGCACTTCTAAAACCATTTAGGCCTTCTTTTTGGTATTAAACCTTATTCTTTGCAAATGCACTTTAGTTTCAACATTCAAGCTATTTTATTGTAGTGGGTGTAAAGACTAAGAACTTAAAAATTGCATCCTAGAAAATTGGTTGATACCTTTGCATGATGAAGAGGTGTTGACTTTACATGATTTTATTTTCTATTTCTTCAGGGACTTGTTCAATTATTTATTCTTGAAGATAAAGAAAATCTTAATAATAGTTTCTTGTAGCTAACCAATAATAATTTTACTGGCTTCATTGATTTTATAGGAAGGTGGTCCAATTGGCTTGATTCAAAATGGAGACATAATCAACATTGACATCCAAAAGAGGAGAATTGATGCTTTGATATCAGATGAGGAGATGGAGGCACGAAGGAAAAAGTGGACTGCTCCTCCATACAAAGCTAACCAAGGAGCTCTGTACAAGGTAAGAGGCTCGAAACTCCTGTACAAAAAATGTATATACACAATAATTTTATGGAGGTCTCGTTACATTTTGTTCCATATAATATGAATACTACTCTGGTTTCCCTATTTTCAATTGTTACAATTTAGTTTATCAAGTTGTGGGTGGATTTGTCCTCCTCCCTTTAGACTTTTTTAATATAGAGGTTTTAGTGATGTTTTATATGGAAAGGACTGCACATCATTCTTAGAAGCTCTAAGTTGGTGTTGCTGTGGTCAAATACAATTAAATTCATAAAAACTAAAGAATCTTCGAAGGATGGGTGTGATTGAAACAATATGAAGGACTAATGTATAGCAATTGAAAGATATTGGGCTGGAAAATGAGTTTTTTTTTTTTTTATAATCGGATGACCAAAAGTGTATTTGTATTTTAACTCTAAAGTCTAAATAAATAAATTTAAATGTACACATTGTCACCTTTTGGATAATGAAATCCGATCTACACTTGGTAATTTTTTCTTCCCATGTTTTGAAGCTTATATATTGTTTTTCTGTATCCAGTATATTAAAAATGTGAAACCTGCCTCTAGCGGATGTGTGACAGACGAGTAGAAAGGACATACTTGCAGAGCAAAAGCTGATTGTATGCCTTAGCGTTTTGATGGATTTTTGTTATTTTTGCCTTATATTATTTTAGACTTGAATGGTGAAATTAGGTTTTTCTGTCGCTGTGTTTGATCTTCTCACATATTAGGGTTTTTCCCCCCACTCTTTTAAGTTATTAATTTTTGTATCAGTAGTGGTGAAATTTTGTATCTTGTGTTTCCAGAACAAGTAGGCAAAAATTCAAAAACAACCCTCATTTCAGAGAATTTAATATAGTGGAATTGAATTGCTGCAGTTGATTAATGACTATGATTTTTCATTTTCACTATGTAAAATTAGATTTTCTAGAGCTTACCCTCATCTTCGTTGTTTGTAGCCTGACATAGCTACTATTGTTATTTCTCATTGTGTAGGCCTTGTTTGGATACTTTTTTACTGGTATTTAGGAGAAGAAAATAAGAAGATAAAATGATTTTAGTTTCTCTTGTAAGCTAAGATCAATTTATGTGTACTTTGGCTTTGGAGAAATTAAATTAGAGATTCTATAGAAGTTAAGTGTGTAAGTTGATTTTAGCTTGTGAAAGAAGTTTAATTCATTTTACTGTTTATTTTCTTCTCTTAGAAGTGTTTATGAAAAAATTTATCCAAACAGAATCTTAATATTGTTTGAAAATGAGGTTTCATTGAATTGGCAACTACAAATTCGGAATAGGACTCACATTCAAAGTGCCCTTGCCGATGTGAAGCTTGATTAAGACAATGAAAATTTGGGTTCATTATAAGGCTATGGAAAATGCTGAAAGTTTTTGATATTGTATCTACAAGCTCAATTGAAATGGCAAATCTTCAAGTTCAGCTGTGATGATTCTATCTCAATTTCTTCAGCAGCTAAACAGGATTTTACTATATATTCCCTATGGACAGTGGCTACACCAAAATCTGTCCTGTTTGGAGAGCAGATGATTTTTTTGACAATTCACCTACAAAATGCAATTTCAAATTATCCAAAAATTTTTATAAAAAAAGGTTTATGATGCCATTCAGAATTTTCTCAAATTTCATTCCCTTTTAAAAATCCTTCACTTAAAAGAACCATAAATTTATAAATAAAACCGCATATGTACATGGAGGTGGTCAATACTCAACAGCGTAAAGTACAATCAGTAGACAAATATCCTCCTGTATGCACAGGCAGCAAGTCTCGAGAGAGCATAAGAACTTTGAGATCCATCCAATCAGTAGACAAATATCCTCTATGCAGTGAGCGGACAACTGACAAACCATTAAGATTCGTTTGATTTTTCGTCTCCTTGGTTATTATAAGTATTTTAATTTGTGTTTTGCACATGATAAATATCTATTTTTCTATAATTAAAATTTATAATAAATAAATAAATAAATATTTTTAATTGATAATTAATATTATAATTAAATTTTATAATAAATAAGTATTTTTAAGAGTTAAATATATTTTAGTCCTTATAAATTGAGCTTTGATTTTGTTTTTTGTAAAATTTTATTTTTTAGTTTTCATCTTTCTGAAATTTGATATCCTTGTTTTTGGTCCGTGTAAAATAAGTGGTTTTTAATTTTAGTTCCCGTAAAATGTATATATTTGGTTTTCATCCCATCAAAATCATAAATAATTGTTTTTTGTCCTTTAACATTCATTTTAAGGTAATACATAACATTCATTTAAGATAAATAAATAACATTTATTTTAAGGTAAATAAATAGTATTTATTATAGGAATTTAGAAAAAATTTTAGAAGTGTCACATATCGATATGGTACCACAGACATTAAAAAATGTCATCTAGGATGATCACTATATATTTTATTACACACATAAATAGTTAATGGGTGTCATGTGGCAGTGGAGACTAAAAATAATGATTTCAAATTTTTTTTAGAAAAGAAAACTAAAAAAAAAAATTTATAAAGACCAAAACCAAAATTTGTTTATTTTACAAAGACTAAAAATACATTTAATCTTATTTTTTAATATATAAATTATATTTTGGATTTGCAAAAATTATTTTTAACTATTAACAATTTTTTTTTAAAATTAGAGATTTAATTTAGAGATATAGATAAAAGAGGGTAAATTAAAGGAATAAATGGTTAAGAAGAAAGATATAAGAAAGGTAATTTGAGATGTTTGAGAGAAATTTTTTGGGTAGTTGTGGAAGTAGTGTGTAAAATGCACACTCAAAAGAGAGAATATTAAGAATGTCTATTCTAGAAATGGCGGGAGAATTTCACTTTCAAATTGTGTATATATTTTTTTTGGTAGTTGAAGCCAGTGTTTTAAAAATCGAACTGATCATTGACTCAGATGGGGTAGCTAGTTAATGGTTCATTAGTCAAACCAATGGGTCACTAGTTGAACCACATGAACAAGTGAATATAGATTTATAATTTTTTAATAAGGATATAGATATATAAAATATTTTGTGCAAGTATATTTAAGAAAATAGTTGTAGTTTAGTGGCACATGTTGTTTTAAATAAGGTTGCATCATGGGTTCGATTCTCATTGCAAAATACTTTAGCTAGTTTTTAACAAGGAGACAATGGGTAGAGCAATGAAAAAAAAAAATTGAGGCTCAGGTGGAATTTATATTCAAAAATTTAAAATTTAATTTAATATAGTTTATCAAATTTCATTTTATTTTTTATTAATTACAAAATTATTGATCAAATTTTAATAATTAAGTTTTTTTAATATTTCACTTTCAATATATAAAGGTAAATTCATTTAATCTATCATTTAACATAGTTAATATCAAACAAAATTTGAATAATTTTAATTTTTAAAAAACATACATTCAACAATAACAATAATTATAAGCATTGTCAATAATATTTTAGAAGCAATGCATGCATTTGAAAAAGAATATAATTTTTTCATATAATTTATTTTTAATAGAGTATAAATTATTTTTAGAATTTAATTCATATATAATGACAGTGCAAAACATTTTTACACAGATGTCTAATAAAATTTGATTATTTCATGATATCATCCCATTCATTAATATGATGTGGCAGTATGGTAAACTTGTATATATGTAAAAAAGTTTTACACTAATAATGCATATAAATTAAACTCTTATTTTTGTTTGTATTTCTTGTAATGTCTTTATTTTTAAAAATGAATCAAGATTTTTAATATTGTAATACTCACTAGAACTTATCTTTTTAATACATTATATGGATATATATATATATATATAGGGGGTGTATCATATGAGAATGACCTTCTTATGTGAGAATAAAAATGACTAATCTCAATCGTTAAATTAAAATGGAGGGGCTAGATTAAAATACTTAATAAGTCAAATTAAAATCTCATGTAACCATCAAATCTCTAAAAGATTTACCAAATAAAAATCAAATACCTAAAAGATCTCAATTATTTTAGGACATGATAATTGAGATATTTTAGGACGTGCTAATCGAGATCTTTTTGACTTTTGTTTGGTAAATTTTTTAGAGATTTGATTATCACATGAGGTTTTAATTTCAATTATTAAGTATTTTAATATAGACCTTTCATTTTAATTTAACAATTGAGATTAGTTATTCTCATTTTCACCTAAGAAGACCATTCTCATGTGATACACCTTGTATATGTGTGTGTGTGTGTGTGTGTGTGCAGGTATAGGGCTGGTTAGGTGCTATAGTACCCATACTTGCACCCATCCCATTAAATTTTGCAAGTAAATTTTTGGCCTTGCTGCCATCCCCATTTAGCAGGTATTTACCCTACTTGTTGTAGATATTTTTTGCGAATACTCACAGGGTCTGGGTAGAATTGTCATCCTTACTTTTCAATTTTCACCTTCATCTTATTCTATGTCATAATTTCACTAATAAAAATCTGGTTGTATACTTGCATGGTGCGCAGACATTGGACATAGTGTATAGACAACTTTGTAGCATTGTGCAAACCGACAGAGTGAACCTAGTGAATTATTGTAACGTTTGACTGCTTTTAGGATCAACAACTGTTCTTACAAATTAACACAAGACTTTTTAGTGTGTTTTGTTCTCACTCACACTCTTCCTAGGAAACTTTTCAAGAGGTCACATATCTTAGACTTGCTCAAAGTCAAGTACACTTAACTTCTTAATTGATAGGCTACCGAAAAGTAGATACATCTTGTTGGTATAGGTAACACTTATTAATTTCTTTAAGCTATCCTTAACTATACTATCTCATACCTGCATAACCTTTGGATCCCTTTCATTTCGGTGTGTATTCAATTCATTCATGTGTCCCTCCCACTAGAAGCCTGCCAAGAGTCACTTTTTGTCCATGCTTCATCTTTTTTATACCGACAATCACTTTTTGCCCTTGTTAGCACTTGGGATGTTATAATTATTACCAGTTTTTACAAGTGTAAAACTGAATTGACTGTTTCTTACCAAGTTAACTGAATAAATGATTTGATTATGTGACCGGACAAGCCATGACACTGGTTCTCGGTCAAATTGGTCTATTTTTAAAGCATTGGTTGAAGGGAAAAGAAAAGCAAAAAGAAAGCAATACAAGGGAGACATTCAACGTACCATTCCATATTCCAAAACTCTTCAATCTTTAGCATCTCGGGTGCCAATGAAAGCCTTTGGTTTCACTTGATTCTAATCATCTCCGTCGAGTCATAAAGAAGAGAGAGAACAAGAGAATGAAGAGTTCTTGTTATATTTTCACAAATAAAATAGTCTATTTATAGGTATAAAACTATAACTGAACGATTATAAATGATTTAATGTATTAAGGTAAAACATAAATAATTATAACTTCTAAGAAAATATAGACAATCATTATTAAATATTCATAATACTCTTCCTTGAATATTCATTATTTGAGACTGTGTCTTGTTATAACTTTATTAGAAAAAATCTTGTGAGACAAAAATCTAATAAAGAAAATAAAATACATCATTCTTTAATATATTATCTTACATTGTCTTATTAAAAACCTTACCAAGAAAACCCAACAAGACAAAACCTATCACGAAACTCTTATACTAATAAACACTTGAAAATTAAATATTACTCAGTAATTTATAGGGCGGCGATGACTTCATACGCCATTTCCTTCCTAATTATTCTCATTCGTCTTATTTTATTCGTTATTTAACATAAGAGAAAATAATTGATTATATCAATTTTATGATAAAATAATTTTATTTAACTAAAATAGTATAATTAATTACAGCTATACATCTACTAGTGTATTTATTTCTCAAGAGTGTTATTGAAAAAAAGTAATTAATAGTTTTTTTTTTTTTTTGATATTTTAAAGTTATAAGTAGTTTAAGATAAAAAAAGAATTCAAAAATGATGAATAAAATAAAATGAGATAGGAATGGTTACAGCTAGGCAACAGACTACCAATACCGAACATAACTGCGTAGGCTCTCCCCCTGCGGGTATGCACTGCATCTTGGTAATATCAGCTTGGATAGATTGCGTTGCGATAAGTTATAGAACAATAACATATATGGATATTCATATATTACCAAACCACGCCCCTTCATCCTTTCCATTAAGAAAGACCTAGCAACTAATCTGTTCTATACTTCAGTTGGCATAGGAACTCCTCGGCACAACTTTGATCCAGTCATTGATCTTGCAGGAGAAAACCACTGGTATGATTGTGACAATCATTACAACTCATCATCCTACAGCCCTATCGATTGTGACTCAAAGGCATGCCCCAAAAGTTCTTTAGGATGCATTGGCTGCAATGACCCCTGCAAACCAGGTTGCACAAATAACACTTGTGAAGCTGACACAATCAACCCCTTAGCTAACGTCATTTTCGTTGGTGGCCTGGCTGAGGATACACTATTCATTTCTCAACAAGTGTCTGGCTTAATTTCAAATTGTATTAACATTGATGTTTACCTAAAAACCAGATATTTTGATATCTTTGACCAAGTCTTTTTGACTTGGTCTCACCTTATCTTTGACTTGGTCTGAGGTAGTTTTGAAACTCTTAATTTTCTTCTATAAATATCTATATTTCAAAAAGTTTAGATAGAGTTTTTTCTCTTACAGCTTCTTTTTCATCTTTCCTTTGTGATTTTCTAGCTTATTCCTAAAATGCTTGTTAGTTCTGTTATCCCAAATATTATTTGGGATAAACCTGTTATATCTTGGAAAACTTGCGTGAATAAGTCCTTGAAGACAGTGTGAGATCACACGTGGAGGTGTTCATGGGACGGGTTAGGACGGGTTATATATGTCCCTAACTCGTCCCTAAATTTTAACCAGGCCAATTTTGTAGACCCGAACCTGATCCTCAACCCGAAGAAACCCAATAACACATGGGTTTAACGAAGACCGGGTCCAAGTAAGACAACATCGGGTTGACCTGAAGCGTAAGCTAAAAGTTTATATAGTGCTCATTAACCATGATGAGAAGTTCAAGACATAAACTTAATACACATTACACATTATTAGAAAATTATATTTCATAGTCAAGGAGTGGAGGGAAGAGGAAGGCACATTACATTATTAGAAATTCACACTGCATGTGATAAAGTTTTTTCTTTGTGTAGATTATATTATTCTGTATAACAAAAAAATGTATAAACTCCAAAGAAAATGAAATTACATTCATGTTTTGCTTTATAAAAATTCAATTCATAAAGAGTAAGAATACTAGACATTTTGAAGAGGAAAAATCTCGTAGATTTTTTTTTGAGGGGGGTGTTAAGAGGTTATCTCTTATAAAATTTTTTTTTAACATCGCATATCACATTTTTTTTTGTTTTTTCAAACCTACTAACTTTCTGTGCACCTTGGGCTATTAAGAGAAAGTAATAGGGGCAATTCTAAAATCTAGGAAAGCAAATCATCCATTTTGAGCTTAACTTTAGTGAGTTGCGATAGCAATATTAAACTTTAAGTAAGCAAATGATCCATTTTTGTTTCTACTGCGTCAGAGTAATGGAAATACCGCTAACAGTAAGTGGATTCTATTATTCTAAATTATCTCTTTGTAAATCTTGAAAAATTGATAGCAAAACGACGAAGTATTTACCAAAATGTAATGATAATAATAATAAATAATAATAATAATAAATTAATAATAATAATCGGACCGGATCGGGTGACCCGAGATTCAATCCAAACCTGTCCCAACCTGAAGCCGAATTCTGGACTATTTTGCCTTTCTTGTTCTTTTTTCCTTTTGGAGACCGGGTCAAACCCGGCCCTGAAGCCTTCGATTCAGGACGGGTTGACGGGCCGGACTGGGTCTTGTACACCCCTAATCACATGTCTCAGGCTTAATTTGTTTATTGTGGATTCATGATTGATCGTGGTTCATGGTCATTCAAATTTATGGGTTCGAGTTGATGAAGAGATCGTGACTATAGTCATCAAGAACACCGGCTTCTGCTCCAATAAGAACTAATAGCTTGTACTCGGTATTCCGTATTCAGGAAGCATCTGTATATTTTTCACCGAATGCGCTTTTAAATTATGTGTTTAGGCACAAAAATGGCTTATTTTTGTAGATCTGATTCTTGTTTGACTTTCCCTGCTTCTCACGTTGTTCACATCTATCAAGAGTGTGAACTTTGCTTAATGATGACTGAAAATGTGAATAATAGAGGCAATCCACATTTCATCATTAACAATAATTAAATCGTGTATAGTCTGCAACAATTTGATAATTAGATACAGACTTGGAGTGCCTTATAAACCAACTTAAGGTTGAGTAGAAAATTGCTAGATAGGCCATATACTAAGCAATAATGAAAATTATGCGTCTGGAATTTAATTACCGTAAGCGCCCCCCTAACTTCAGACTTCAGCTATTACCATTTTCCAAAACCGAGTGTTACACTGTTACATGCTTGTGCATTTTGAAAACCAGAGACATTTCATCAGAAACTTTCTTCCTAGCCCATTCTCAATTTCTCAGCCTACTCATTTTACTAGTCCTACGCTTGCGTGAATGAAATAAATGAATAAAGCTAGAATATGTTTAAGCATATGTGATTCTTTTAGTAAGAGTCCAATTTCACCTAGACCATAAGGTCTAAAAGCCCAAGAAAATACAAATTTGGGCAGGCCCAATAAGCAGTAATACAGCAATATAAAACCTAAAACGCATAAGGCTTTTGCTATTTATATTTTTTCCGTTTGCTAAATATACTCTCCCTTTTTAATTTTTATATAAAATTAGTTAAATATTGTTAATTTCTATCTCTTCTAAACATTATTTCTCGCTCATTTGTTTTACTGTACTCCCTCCTCTAGTTTCAATGTACACTCCCACATGTAGTTTTATCGCGTTTCCCTTAGTTTCACTGTACTCTCTTGTGGTTTATTACACTCCCTTTTCTCGTTTTTCTTTTCAGCATTTTTCAGGGATTTTATTTCTGGCTAGTAGAATTTTTATCCAAAATAAAAGTTATATAATAAAGGTAGGAGAGGGAAGAGTGCGATGAAATCACAAGTGGGGAAGTACAGTAAAATCAAAGGAGGAATGCGATAAAATCATAGGTGAAGGAGTAAAACCAGATAGGAGAGTGCGGTGAAACAAGACAGGCTGAGAATGATGTTTGAAAGATTATTTAATTAATTTAATATAAAATTTTTTAGAAAAAGGTGTATATTTAGCTAATGCGAAAAGTGTAAATAACAAAAGCCAACGCATAAAAATGGTTATGCGGACTAGTCCAACCAATCCTGGCCCAATTGATTTAAGTCTATGGTTAAACAAATCAGTCTGCATATACTCATATTTAAACAAACTTATATTTAACAGCCTACATCGACCCACATCCGTTTCTCTAATTTTTAGATTGGCCCAAATAGTCTAAATAAAATCTCTCTTTTTTCTTTTAAATGGCTATATTTTTTTGGTTAAATTATATGCTGGTGAACAAGTTGATCTATAAATCCACTGATTAAATCCATTAAACTTGTGAAGTTCAGGAATCGATTGGCATAAGCTTGCAATTAATCGGGCCAATATTTGTTCGAGATAAAATGAAATGTCAAATTATTTTGATTTTGATGTCTTACATTTTATTACAATTACTGTATTTAAAAAAGTAATAATAAAATATTGCAGTTAATTACTTTCAAAAAATATAAATTATATCATAAACTCTACACTGATATGTTAAGCTATTTTTTATTTTTTGATCGTATCATTTATTTGATTATACATTCTTTATTTTTTTATATATCTCTCATAATTATAAAAAAGAATGGTAAGATTACCTAATAGGTATGACTCAATTGACAACTCATATTAAGCGTGTGGGGAGGACTTGAATTTGATTCATGCAAAACACATCTTTAAAGAGAGGCAAAAAGCTTTAAATGTGACTAAACTTTGAACTAATGATTAGTTTCATAATTGATCCAAAAGACCAACGCTTGAAGGAATATCTAAAAATTCTTACAGAGAGCCAAATATCCTAATTACGGTGATTAAAAAAATTGTAAGACTTTGTAATACAAAAATAATTTCTCGTATTAGATATCTTTTTAAAGTTATATCTTTTTCTATATTTATACTTATACTACAAACATTTCGAAAACTATAAAAGAAACCATTTGACCCTCATTCTTTCGGCATTCATCTGACTATTTTATACCAACAATAATAAATACTATTCACCACAATTAAACTACTTAAGAACTAAAATATTATATTTTATGAATAAATAAAAAATAATATTAAGTTACACGATTAAAAACTTAAATTAGTGATATTTTTAATGGTTAAAGAATTTACATAATAATAATTATTTAAAAATAGCAAATAAACATTAGTTTATATAATGAAAAAAAATAAATTAATGTAAATTTTAACAAAATAATAATAGTAGGGTATTTGATTGAGTAAAAAAGATTTCACTTAATTATGACTATTTTTAACTTAAAAAAGTGTGTTTTTATAAGTGAATATCTAACATTTTAGCCAATTCACACACACACACACATGACGACGACGATGGTGGTAACAGTGATGATGGCGGCGATGGTAGTGGTGACAATGACAGTAGTGACGATGACGATAGTGGTAGTGTTGGCAGTGGCGGTGATGATGGTGACGGCAATGTCGGTGGATTAAATAAAAGGTTAAAATTAATATTAACTTTTAGATTAAATAAAAATAAATAGATAGGGTTTGGTCATTGGTGTCAAAGTTTATTAGGGTTTTAGATGATAATAAAATCAATAAATAAGAATAGTTATAACACTTTTAGAGTTAGACAATTTATAATTTCAAAAGAAATTAGTCATCAACTCTTAAATGAGAGAAACTCATGGCATGCACAATAAATAAATAAATAATGTTTTATATTTTATGAGATAGTTAGGGATCCTAATAAAACAATATAGGATAATTAACTTGTATGTGACTCTAACTTCTTCCCAAAACTTTTAAAACCAAAGTATTCACATGTAACTCTTTTTAAAAATTGATAAATTTTTTAACTTAGTCCGTAATTAAACATTGCTTTTCTTTCAACCTCTCAATTGAAGACTCTAACTTTATACCTTTGAACATGGTTTTGGAAACCAGATCGAACCAATCGATTCGACTGGTCTAACCGAGAATCGATCTGTTAACTCTAAAAAAACCACCTGATTTCAGAGCTAGTGAAAACCGATGTAGAAAAACAGTTTGAACCTATGCTTTTCAAAAAAATTTATTTTTAATTTTTTAAATTTAGTCTAAAATATTTGTAAGATAAATAAATCACATATTTAGTAAGGATTATAAATAGGTATAAAATGTTATTTTATTTTAGTTTTTAGTGTTATAAAGTTATGATATTGTATTTATTTAATATTATTTTATATATTAACTATTTATTATTATTATTTTATTAATATTGGTTCGACCATGGTTCAACCATAATTGAACTATTGAATCTTGAACTAGTGTCTTGACCAGTTCAATGACCGATCCAGTTTATATGTCTAGTTCCTCCCGCCCCCCAAACCTCGATATTTCTTTACCACATTACATCTCACTAATTAAATTTTTCTTTTGTTTTTCCACAGATATTCTCTTTTGAAAGTAATCCTATTCAAAGTACTGTTAGATAGGGGCAAAAATAGGCCAGGCCAGGGCAGGCTGTGGTAGGCCAGAGCCTGACCTTCATTATAAATATATATATATATAGGATGATCTATTAAGCTTAATAAGATTTTTCTAAGGCCTGACCTTTTTATCTAAATAAGCTTTTTAAAAAGCCTAAGCCTAGTCTTTTTAATGAATGAATCAGGCCAGGCCAGACCTTATGTAGGTTAGGCTATAGGCCTCTGACAGGCGACCTGACCCATTTCCACCCCTACTATCAAACACTAAATGTAAGTATCTTTTCTAGCAAAAATTTTAACCTTGGTTCACCATGTTATGAGAGACTATAACCCCTTCCATTAATCTCACATGTTCATAAATTATCGAGAATTTCTTTTACATAAAAAATATTTTTATTTTATTTTATCAAAGATAAAAAAAAATTATAATCATGTTACCTTTTTTAAAATGTTAACTTTTTTCTAATACTAAATGTCACCCAAGAAAAAAGCTGTAATTCTTCACATAAATAAAACTCATGAATAGACCAAATAAACACTGAAAAATTAAATAATAATTGGCAAATACTAACTAGTGTTCTAAGAGTGTAAGAGTGTTAATTAAAGAAAATTCAATTTTTTTTTATAAAGCAAGCTTAATAAGTTTGTTAGTTCATGTAAATATGACAAATTTAGATTTTATTCCTTAAAAAAAAATTTATTTGTTGTGGTCCTTATAAACTTTAAAAGTTCTAAAAATAGTTTCTATCATCATTTATTAATGACGTGACATATATACACTAAGGATATTTCTCAATTGATAGTCGAAGACTAATTTCTTTTGAAGCGTAGAGATCAAACATGTTTAAGGAATTCAACTGTCTACCAACTGTACTAACCTTTGTTGGTGATGACGTGACATATTTATGAAAATGTCGCATTATATGTCATTTCAAAGTAGTTATTAATATAAGATCTTTAGATGCATATTACGTCATCACCAAGTGATAATAGAAATTATTTAATAAAATTAAATTTATAAAAATCAAAATTAACAAATAAATATTTTTGGAAAACTAATACCAAAATTTATCATATTTTAAGAACTAAAAACATATTTACACCTAAAAAGTATTATTAATACATTCATTTCTAGTGGATTTTAGGGTAGCTTTTAATTAAAACTTTTAGAACACTGATTAACAAGATGATAGTAATTTTCTCCATAAAATTATAAGGTGGTGATGACTTTTCCCCAAACTAGTAGTCTAACAACACAATGACAACGTAGGCGCCACCATTTTCCCTACTCTGATATTTCATATAAATGTTGTGCATCAACCTAGCTGCCAACCTGGGATATTAAGGCTTATGGTGTGAGAATTGCATTGCAATCAGTTATACAAGATGTATCCATCTCTAACCATTTTGGGGCTTTGGACTGACGGAAGCACAGAATTCAACAATGGCAACCGGGTTAGGCAACAACTGCATGCATGTTTGGTTTTCAGTTCGGTGACTTTAACGTATGTTCCAAAAGTAAAACTGAAAAAGTTTTCTGTTTGGTTTTTAGTTGTGTTCGATTATAAATTGAGTTTTGTCTCAATTTTACCTTAAAACTCAGTTTTAAATGAAAATAAAGAGAGTTGTTTTTCCAAACTTAGTTTACAAAATGAGATTTATTCAAACTTAATGCTTCGTTTGGTATAGTAGAAAGAGGGTCGAAGAGAGAAGAAAAGCGACGAAGTCACTGTAGTTCCTTCGTTTGGTATCGAAGAAACGTAGTGAAATTTTTGAAAAAAGACATGGGACCCACTGATAAAAATTCCTTCGTAATAAGCGAAGAAATGAGACGAAATTACTGTATACTACGTCCCTTCTTCGTATAAATAGCTTGTGTAAATCGATTTACACATATAGTGAAATTGATTTTTTATCCTCCCCCACTTTTATTAATTGAAAATCGATTTGCAAGAAGGGCAAATCGATTTTCACCCCCTCCCCCGCTTTTCTTATTAAATACTTGTTTCCCCCACTCAAGCCCCCCTAAATCGATTAATACCCCCTCCCCCCCTCAATCGATTTTCGCCGCCCCTGGCCTCGCTCCTCTTTTATATAATAATAATAAAAATAAAATAATAACTAAATAAATAAATCTAATATTAATATTAAAATAAATATTAATAATAATAATAATAATAATAATAATAATAATAATAGTTAAAATAAAAATAATCTCAAAAAATTAAATTTATTTCTATTTCTCTTATATTTTTCTCTAATCAAATAACCTTAACTATCACTCTATGTCTCACCTACTTTTCTTCTCTTCTCTTCTTTTCTTTTTCTTCTACTTCTTTTCTCTTTACCAAACACACTCTAAGTTTTCAAACTTTAATCCAAGCAGAGCTTGCATTGTTCTGGAGTATACTCACAAATAACACACCAACCATTTTGAAACAACTTGACCAAGCTGTACCAGGGACCGTACGGTGTTTGGTGAGACCCAGCACATTAAGATTACGACATAAATAGGTTGGGCGAAAAGTATAAATGGGGGCAGCGGCCATCAAGTGAATCAACGTGTATCCATAATTAGGATGATATCTCACAAACTTGAGTATGATATATATTATAATATTTATTCTTATACTCATGTTATAAAAAAAAAATATCCGTTTTTGAATTCATATGTAAACAATAATTTTAGTATTTGTTTTCATACTTTATGTTTTTTTTAGTAGCTAAACAAAAAACCTCTATTAAAAGCACATGGGGAGCCAAAGTTGCAAGATACATAAGCTGGACCAAAAACCATATTAGCCCCCTCCCATACAGAGATTTTCATACTTTATGTGTATTTACATGTTTATATCTGAATCTATTACTCATACTTTAGTTAGACAAAAATATCATTTGACATCTTAATTATAAAGATGAAATTGTTAAATGGTTGACCAGCAGTGTTTCTCGACTAGTAAAGAATTATCTTAAAGCAACAACGAGACTTAGTCACAAAATAAAGATGTAACAATAATTATAAGGAATTAAGATTTTTAATTTTAATATTAGCAACAATGTGACTAATATTAATTTTTTATTTTTAATTTAATATATTAAATCTTAAACAAGTACAATGTGAGATAGATAATAAAATGCACGTGCTGACACTCATCTTTATAAAATTTTATAAATAAATATTTACATTAAAACTTAAACCTATTTAGTAGATAATTTTCTACTCGTCATAGATGTATTTTACACATATCTACTAAATTTGAGTGTAATTACCATCTCTATCCAGTATCGACATCAAGATCATGAATCCAACGGCGACCAAACGGATAGAGCATCCAGTATTCCAGAGAGAGTGTCAAACATTGAATTTTCAACGGATCGAATTTGTTGAAGTTTGACTTTGACTTTTGTGGCTAGCACGGAATGCAATTTTTAGTGAATAAAACTTGAAAATAGCCAAACAAGACTTACTTGGAATCACCAATCGTGTATTTTTACGAATAACATGAGAAGCATAACGTTAACGCAACATACTTCTTGCTAATATTAAGGATATGTTTGGATTACTGTTGTAGCCCTTCTAAAGGTACATTCAAAGTAAAAAATACAAAGAGTATCTTTTTCTAAAAGTATGTTCAGCACTCAAAAATACGTTAAAAATGTCTATTCAAACATGCATTAAATGTCTACATTAATTTTTTTTTAAAAATTTGACGGATACTTTATTTTCTTAAAAAATATTTGATTATTTGAGATTATAAACGTGAATTATTTTAACTTTTTGTTCGTTTGAGTAAAATTTTTTTAGAATAATTTTGAGTCACTAATGATTTTCTTAAGAATTAAGTAAATAAACCATTTACTTTCTTAAAAATTAATAATTTGTCAAAAATAGAAGAAAAATAATTCAAAAATTAAAAGGTCTCACATTATTTTAAATTATAGTTACATTTAATCATTAATACTGCAGAAAATTATAGATAAACCATAAATGCAATTGAATTTGTTATGGTTGTAATGTGATTGCAAAACCTATTAAAAGTGAGGTTGTCTAACTTATTCTAAGTAAAAATGAAGTTAAATAACCCCATCCAAAATGACTGATGTAATTTTTTGATATATTTTAAGATGATTGGTTACAGGTATTAATTGTACTAATTATTTTAAATAAAATTGTTTAACTTTATTTTTATTTGAAATAAGTTTGACAATTCATTATAAGTTTACACAGCAATACTTATAATTTTAAAACATTAAACGATTAATTTTTTTAAGAACCAACATTTACCCTTTTTACCTTTTCCAGGGACCACCTATGCCAGCTCTACTTTCAACGAGTATCCAAATATCAAGTCTACATCATTTAGCCATATTTTTTTGACTGAAGCACTCAAACATAAATGCCTTGCTATAAAAGGGAAACTCTGCATTGTGGAGTAGACACACCCACGCCCACCCATACCTCTATCATTGTGTTTGCAATCAATGGCTTCCTCTTCTGCCATCCATTTCTTCCTCCTCTCAATAGCCCTTTTCTCACTGTCCTGCTTAGCAGCGTCTCACGCTCCCAACACCAAAGTGACCAAACCACACCCCTTTATCCTTCCCATAAGGAAAGACCCCGCAACCAATCTGTTCACTACTTCAGTTGGCATAGGAACTCCTAGGCACAACTTTGATCTAGTCATTGATCTTGCTGGAGAAAACCTGTGGTACGACTGTGACAGTCATTACAACTCATCATCCTACCGCCCCATCGCTTGTGGCTCAAAGGCATGCCCCGATGTTGGATGCACCGGCTGCAATGGCCCCTTCAAACCAGGTTGCACAAATAACACCTGTCCTGCCGATGCAATCAACCCATTAGCTAAATTCATTTTCGGCGGCGGCTTAGGCGAGGATTTCGTATTCATTCTCCAACGGCAATTGTCTGGCTTACTTTCTGGCTGTGTTGACACCGATGGATTCACACAATCCACCGAAGATGGGTCACCTCTAAATGGCTTACCCAAAAACAGCAAAGGTATTATAGGCCTTGCAAAGTCGCAGCTTGTGTTACCAATGCAGCTTGCATCGGCCAATAAGCTCCCTCCCAAGTTTTCTCTCTGTTTGCCTTCTTCAAACAAGCAAGGTTTCACTAACTTGCTCGTTGGAGCTGGGGAACATCCTCGGGGAATGTCCAAGTTCCTCCAAACCACACCACTGGTTGTCAACCCCGTCTCCACGGGTGCCATATCCGTGAAGGGTGTTCCTTCCAAGGAATACTTCATTGATGTGAAAGCGGTTAGGATTGATGACCATGTTGTCAACTTAAAGCCTTCCCTTTTGTCTATTGACAACAAGGGAAACGGAGGCACCAAAATTAGCACCATGAGTCCTTTCACTGAATTACAAACCTCTGTCTACAAGCCCTTCGTTCGAGATTTCCTCAAGAAGGCTTCGGACAGGAGATTAAAGAGAGTGGCATCAGTGCCACCATTTGAGGCATGTTTTGATTCAACCACCATTGGCAATTCCGTAACGGGACCGGTTGTACCAACTATTGATCTAGTTCTGCGAGGGGGAGTGCAGTGGACTATTCATGGAGCCAATTCCATGGTAATGGCTAAGAAAAATGTAGCATGTCTCGCGTTTGTTGATGGAGGGACAGAGGCTAGGATGTCGTTCGTTAAAGCTTCAATTGTTATCGGTGGATATCAGTTGCAGGACAATCTTTTGGTGTTTGATGTGGCTTCCTCCAAATTAAGCTTCACCTCTTCGCTTTTGCTCCACAATGTCACATGTTCTCACTCTTAAATGTTAGGCTTGTGACGTGTTGATTGTTGAAGTTAGCCACGATGAATAATAATGTAGTAACGTCTATGTATCTCTCCATTTTGGGGATAATAAACTAATAAATGTGTTTGCTTTGTTGTAAACAGAAAACACAATGGTGTTTCATGTGTGCCATTTATTTTGATGCTAGACCGGACTGTAATTCCAAGTATGGTGATAACTTTTGTGACCTGTGAATAATATATATCTACTAGAATTCAGACCAGGGAAATGTTTAAAGTTTTTAAAACATGTAATGTACTATTTTATTTTTACATAAACAATCATTCAAAGTTTATTAATAATAATATTAAAAGTTTTATGATTATTTAAATTAATATGCGTTTGAATAAACAGAGTATGGTAATTTATTTAATAAAAATATTAATTTATTTAATTAAAATATTAGTATATTTATTTGGTGTTTTAAAAATTCATTTGACAGAGATAAGGTCTTTTAAAAGTTTATAATATATCAAATAAGTCATTCAAATATTATAAAAGTAATCATCCTATTAAGTATTATATGTCAAAATAAAGACTATTTTTATGTCTTTCAATATTTAGAAGAGTATTGCTTGATAATATAAATATTTGAAGAACTAAATTAATTTCAAATAAATATTTAAAATACTAAATTAGCAGTTTAGTCTACAAAAAGTAAAAACGTTAAATTTTTTTATACAAAATTTATTTATATTATGCTTTTATTATATTATAATAAGGTTTAAATATGTTTTTAGTCTCTCAAATTTGGGGTAAGTTTGTTTTTAGTCTTCTAAATTTAAAATTGATTTTTTTAACCCTTGTAATTTGAAAAATGTATGTTTTAGTTCCTCTATCCAAAGCATCTTCTATTCAAACATCGTTAGAATGAATACTTTGAAAGGAAAACACACATGTGTTTGCTAATAAGAATGCAAAATCAAAGTGAGTTGTCAAGTAAGCGACTTGTAATCTGTTAACCAGGTAGTCTCTAACGGCATTTGAGTAGAGGTACTAAAATTGTTTTTTTTTTTCCTTCAAATTATATGGGCTAAAAAGATCAATTTTAAATTTGGGGACTTAAAACAAATTTGTCCCAAATTTGAAGGACTAAAAATATATTTAAATCTTATAATAATAATAATTATATATATATATATATATATATATATATAGGCTCTAAATTTATGTTAATATTTAGTAAAAAAAAAAATCAAATGTGATTTCGATAAATTTTTTTTATTAGTTTCAACTCCATATTCAAAAAATAAGAAGTATGAGTTTGAAAAAAAATACTTTTCATTTTATTCTTTTTTCTTTCTTAAATTAAGACATGTTAAGAAAATTTAACTTTTAATTTAGAAAAATATTGATTTTTACTACCCTTTATCTTATTCACCGTTTTTTATTCTTATTCTTATGATTATGATTATTAATAAAATAAATATGGTGGTGGTAAATAATAATCTCCTAGCATCAGTTTTTATTCAAGTTTGATATAAGTATCTGATTCATAGAATGTGTTATTTCATAGGCAAGTATAATTATATTGTTTTTAGATCAATTAAAAATTAAAGCTTAAAAATAATAAATTATATTAATTACATGTGGCCTATAACTTTAGCGGTTATTTGCTAATAATGTCATAAGAGTAATTATATTAAAAATTTAATAATTAGATAACCTTAAATATCTATGTTTATTAGATCAATGAATTTTTAATACACAGATTTAGCTAACTTTTAGTTTTTTTTATAAAAAAAATATTTTATTCATTTAAATAATTTAAAGTTAAAAAATTAATAATTTTTACATATTATATAAGATTGTTATTCAATTTATTGTATTTTATATATTTATAAAAATTTTGACGCATCATATGGTAATATTATTAATATAAATAAAATTAAAATATATTATTAATTAAATATATAAAAATCAACTTAAATTAATTATATTATTTAAATATTCTTTTCACTAAATTTTGTAAGGATAGGATTAAAAGATAATAAAATTTATAAATGCATTAAAAATAGTATTTAATATGTATTATATAAAATATATACTTTATTTTCTTTAGTTAAGTTCTATATATGTAATTAAATATACATTTGTTAATTTATTGAAATTAATGCACGTTTAGTTTTTATTTATTTTAAAATTTTAGAAAACTTAACTATAAAAATAAAATTTAAAAGGTTAAAAATATCAAAAATTAAGAAAGGTCTAAATGAGGAGAAAAGTTAATAAATAAAGAGTAAATAGTATATGTATTGACAATGCAAAAGGGTTTTTACATTATTATTCAATCACAAAATGTCATATGTGATAAGTTTATTAACTTTTATTAGTACTAGCAATACATTTTTTAACACACTCTTTCTAACTTATATTTTGGTTAAAATTTATAGAAAAATATAAAATTAGGAGAGAGTCTTATTAAATAAGAAGTATAGCTATATCTTAAAAGTCATAGTGACGATAGTTTCTAATTGATTAATAGTGTACAAATTTTTACATTGATAATACATAGAAATTAAACTCAAACAAAATATTAATTTTAGAATGAATTTAATTAAAATACACTAATAAGGTAAACAAAATTTATGTCGTCACCTAATCACATATTGTCATTATTTTTAGTTTATTCGCTTTTATAATAACTACTTGAGAAATCAGACAAAAAATAATAAATGAAAATTAAACTCTTTCAAGAATAAGACAAATTAGCACATATTACTTATTAACTTTTTCAAAAATATGAATTTGATAAATTTAACCACTAAATTATATGATATAATCTTGATGATTTTACACATCAAATTTTAAATAAATTAAATGTTTATAAATATATAATTTTATAATTAATATTTACATGTATTTTGAAAAATATATTATAGGTAAAATAAAGTTGAGTGATAAAATTATTCAAATATTTTTAAATTATATTTAGATATGATTTATTTAAAAAATATGTTCAATCTAATGATTAAATTAATTAAATGTCATATTTATTAAAATTTATTAAGTAAAATAAGTAAAATAAAATTTATTCTTGAATTAAGTATAATTTTTATTGAATTTAATGAATATGTACTGTCTTATAAAAAATTGTATACTGTTACCTAATTAGAAATCAACTTTAGTGTGACTTTTAAGATAATTATTATTAAAATCAACAAATTCATCATATATGACAATTTGTAATTGGATGATAAGTATATATATTTTATTCTCTTTTTTATTATAGATAAACAGAGTACAGATAAATTCTTGTTTAAGTTCGTGTATCCACGTGGTTTGTTAGGCAGGGTGGTTTTGTTGGCATATAAAGTGACTTCATGAGAACTTGAGAATCAACTTGTCCCATACGGACCTTTTTACAGTGAGTCGGTGACTTATTCCCAACAATGCAGTCTTGTGGTGATTGATTAAATTGGGTTATTTTTATAAATTATTTATTGATTTGGAATTTTTTTAAAACATATTATTAAAGTAGAATGGTCAACATTGAAAAACGCAAGTTAAACTAACATTTTTAGTACCATGTTAGCTTTTTTTTTTTATTTTTTTAATTTAACTCTGAAAATGCCAAGTGGCTGCCACGTGAGATGCTCCAATGACAATAACATTTTTTTGAAAATGCTATTGCCACTGGAGTATCCCACGTGGCAGTCACTTGGCATATAGTTAGCAGTTTTAGTGACACGTGTGAAATATGCTAGTACTACTAGTATTTTCACTTTTTTTTATATAAAATGGATAATTGGCAGTTATGGTGACACGTGTAAAATATGTTAGTTGTAACGACCCAACCATCGCTACTAAAACACCTTACTAACATACATCTTATCCTTATATCAGGTGAATAAAATCATATACATCACTTCAAAATTCAACCGTCAATAGAAAACGATAAAGGGAAATACACCAAGCCATAGCAAAACAATAGTCAAATATACACCATTGAAGGGAGAGGGGTACAAAAACTCACTCCTTATAGCTGGTCACCCTATACAAAACCCATCAAAAGAATAAGCTGAATGTATATAACAAAAGAAAGAAAAAGCTCGACTCCTCAATGCAAGTGGGTCCACCTCGCAGCTCAAACCTCAGCTCTGAGAAGCTGGGCCTATTGAAGCACTGTCGTCTACTCCCACGCCAAAAGACATGATCATCACAGTCACCCTAGCACAACAACAGCGACAAGACAACCAATAATAACAAAACAAGGCAAGGGTAAGCTTACTAAAACAACTATATAGTATATGTTCACCAATAATTAACAACGAATGCTCAACATTCACATTCACATATATATACAACAGGCATCCACATGGCAAGCATTCTCAACTATACACCTCATATCATAACAATTTATCACCACTACTATGTTAATGCATGATAACACGACTCTCGAGAGATTTACAACATCTCAGGCAATTAGCCAAGTCTTGAAAGAGCAAGAGATTGCATAAGAATTGGGGGGGGGGGGGTTGAATTGTGTGTTTTAAAAACTTTTCTCCTACAATCGAGTTCCAAAACGTTTTGAGCGAAAAGGATAGGGAAGAACAAGAACATAGAGATTTTATACTGGTTCACTCAATCCTTAAGCTATGTCCAGTCCCTTCACCCATAAGGTATTTACTAACCAACCTTAGGTTACACAAGTATTTTTCATGGCCTCTTCAGGCTTTATAACGCAATCACTCTAGATTGCTTAACAACCCAAGTATTTTTTTTCATTATGCCTCTCCAAGCTTTCACAACAAATATAATTGATTACAATGAAGATTAACTCACAAAGTGAGGATATAAAAGATTAAGCATAATACAAAATTGTTTTAGAGAATATTCAACTATCATCTAGTGGACACAAGAAAGTAATGTGTTCTTTTCAAAATGTCTTACAGTCAGCGTCTGTATGCTCTTCACTTGATTCTCTTGTGCTTCTTCTTCTTTCTTGGTATATATATAGTCTTCAGCGAAAAAGAGTTGTTGAGGATGACTTAGCTTCAGTCTTCAAGAAAGAGGCGCACGTATCGAGCTTTTAGACAGGTCAAAAAAGGTAACTTTTGAGCTTGCACTAAAATGGAAGGTGCAGGACTGTGTTAGTGGTTTGCTTTTCTGAACATTCTTCTTTTGGCTTGACAGTTTGATAAGTTGACTTCCTTTTTTTGTATCGCTGTGCTTTTGCACTAGAATGTTTTTGTCTACCATTTAATGCTTGAAATATTTGAAGGTTAGATCTTAAAAAGGTAAGGCATTAGTCTCAAAGTTTGCATATATAAAAGACGTATAGACTGGATGAGTATTTATAAACTTAGTTGTTTAAATAACTTACGTCTGGACGAGTCTAATACTAGCGTCTGAGCTTAAGACACAGTCCATGAAAGGAGACTTACTCTTGGACGGTCCTCATATGCAAGTCTATTGGATGCTCGTTAAGACTGATGCCTTGGACACCATGAGTTTGGACGCTGTAAATTTGTTAAGTTTAAACAGAGACTTAAACTTAAGTTTGTTATTTTCAAAACTTTGAGAGACTAGACGCTTCAACGTCTTTGGTTCCAACAGGTCTCACACCCTACTGTGGCTTATCTAAGCACTATTCAGAGATTGCCAAACTCTGATCTATGGATAAGCTTAGTGGTTTGTCAAGAGGAGTGTATATGGGTGGTGGCTTATTGCGACATAAGGCCTGCATCGCCTTGGCCCCCTGCGTAATTGTCCATTCACTCATCCTCGAAGGCCCATCGTCAGCTGCCCCGCGTCTCATTCAGCATTAGGTTAAAGGCCCGTCTGAGCTACAGCTCTGGTCAACCATCCATCTTACGTGCTTGCTCGCACCACAGTATGATGTCCATTGTCAGCTAGCTCAGTCGCCGACTTATGCATAAATGCATGTATCACACACCACAGCCACTCAACCACAACCAATCAATATACAACGTATCTATATGTGGATATCAACACCACACTTGGCTTGAGGTCCATCATTAGCTACCTCATATGGCCAAGCAACATCCACCAACATTGTGCAGGCCCAAACTAGCCTCAACATAATTAACAAGTAAAGCCTTATCCAAGCATGCCAGCCTGATGAGAAATCTCACACAACAATTTATACACCATCAATGGAGGTCCTATCTAAACAACCTACCACTCTAGGGCCCCATCTGAGTAGCCAACATCAAATGGGTGAAACCCAACAACAACATTTACGACGAATGGAGGTATCCAAGCGACCTACCACTCCTCTCACATTCTCAACCTTAGACTCACACTAGGAGTCCTTCTCAAACCTGTCTCACACAACTACACATTCAAAATTGCTTAACAACAGAACACTGCATTCGCTCAGTGATCCACATGTTCGCTCAGCGAAGGCCTTCTTTATAGAGGACCAACTTCCCCTGTAAAGGCTTTTTCACTCAATGATCATGAGTCTTGCTCAGCGACTAGCCATTCTAGAGAATAGCCAGAATCTGCATACATGCTCCTCGCTCAGCAAACATGTTGTTCGCTCAGCAAACCTCTAGCAACAGAGAGCACTACTCTTTAAGGCTTTCAATTTGCTTAGCGAATTTGGCATTCGCTTAGCGAATCACTCCTAAGTATTTTGGGATACTCGCACTCGCTCAATGATCATGCGCTCGCTTAGCAAAACTCTTTTCTAGAAAATTTCCAGATTCCTATGAACACTGGCTCAGCGAACAGAATTTTGCTCAGTAAATCTCCCTTACACTACAACCATCACCATGATTCAAGAGCACTTGCTCAGCGAGCCATGTGCTCGCTCAACGAATCTCAGACAGCATAAACAAAACTCTCTTCGAAAGACCCAAAAAATCTAAACTTTTAACTCATATACATCCCAAATCGATTACATAGAGGTCGAATGCGACCCACACAACAGCACACAACCACATAATGAACACATGCAACAATCCAATCATTATTTCGACGGAAAATCATCAAATTCGAAGGAAACCCATTTCCAACACATTTCAACCAAAACTTAGCTAAATCACACATTTCAGTCCAATCCACAACAACATATATGTACTACAGCATTTATACAACAAGTATTCAACCAATATAAGCTTCCCTTACCTCTTAGCAGTTTCGAATCCGAATTTGGGGAAGGAGGAAGATGAGAGAAAACGAACTCTTGAGCCAAATCCATGAGAAATCCACTCCCTTCATCACAATGGAAATGAAGATCAAAGCCAGAAATCTTGCTATACTCCAAGTGGGTCTTGGGAGAGGTTGAGAGAATGAAGGAGAGCTTGAGAGGTGAGGAAGAGGAGAGAATGAGAAATGAGAAAATAATGAGGGCAAGGGGCTCTCCATGTCATAAAACCCTCCCTAGGCCACACCACGGCTTCGAGCCCACTAAAGCCCATGGTCCACCTAACTATCTCTCACTACTCACAACCGGCTCAACTCAACTGTGTATCTCTCAACAACCCATATGACCACCAGCAACATACTCACTTTGGCTCAAGAACAACATTTTCCTCAATTCCTTATATTTAGACAAGAATTCCAAAACAACCAATACAAATACAACACTTATACAACAACTCTTTTATTGATTTTAATCACCAGTATCATATTAATTTTCACTTTTTAATTATCAAAACACTTAATCACACATTAAGAAAAACATGGTGTTATACTAGTACTACTAGCATTTTCACCTTTTTATTTTTTTTTTACAAAACGGACAAAAGCTTCACAAAATCTTTACAAAAATCAAACTTTGTGAATACAAATATTATTTATTGTAACTAATAATTTTGATAAATATTTTTCTATAAATTGGAATGTAGTTATGAATTAATTTAAATATGTGAGTGAAATATCAATAAATGGCGGTAGTGTTAGAAAAAAGGCAATATTTTTAATTTCATAAAATATTTAATATTTTGAGATAAATTAAATTATAAAAAAGAATATAATATAAGAAGAGTATTATCTCAAGAAGATTATGTTATCGTCACTGTGTTGGATCTACTACGAATATTTATTGTTAATAATAAATTAAATTTAGCTAATATTTATAGTTTTAAATAATTAAAAATATTTAATATAATAACAAGATTTATATATATATATATATATAATTTTAAATAACATATTAATGAATTTTTCTCATAATTTTATAATTTTTTATAAATTTTAATTAATAATAAAAATATGTTGTTATGACTCATCTTCCATTCACACTTTTGTAGTAGCACCAAAAGTTCTAACTTGGTCAATTGGCGCACAAATGGATATTAAAATTATTCATGTATTTACTAACATTGAGTTGGTTTGAGTAGAACTAGACTCGAATTTCTTAATTAAGGAAAGTAACATAATGCATAAAATGTCCTAATGCATGGTTAATTATTTTTTGTAAGCTTAATTTGCTTCCATATAAATCGTTAAGCGCAACTTACTTCTTATATATAACACTTTTTTAATTAATTTACACTCATTGAAAAAATTGGTTAATTCACACTTATTAAATTTGTTAACATTTTGTATTATTTTTCAAAAATTATCCTTAAAATTATTGAGACTCATCATCTCACTCTTTCCATTTAATCACTCTCCACCTAACTAATTAATGTGAGCTAGTCATTTTTTCCTATCCTCATAAGAGAGAGAATGAAATTATCTTTTAATCTATAGTATTTATTGTTTATTGACTACAAAAAATGTAAAGTAATGAGGAGTATTTTGGGCAAGAAATAATTAATGCAAAAGACAATTTGAAAGAAGTCTTATATAAAAAGAACAAGAAAATTTCTCAAAAGAGACTTATATATAGGGACGGAGGTAGCAGTTATTCTCTATTTATACTCTAAAACTTTAAATTAAAACAAAAACGGTATTTATAAAATGATAATTTACTTTTATCTTGTGTATTCTCAAAGGTAAAGGTAAAAGGTAAATAAATTTGTGAGTATTTTCAAATATTTTAAGTCTCTCAAGATGTATTTAGTTGTTATGTGTCTTACTTTGACAAATTAAGACATTATTATTGTTAGCTACTAAAAGAAATAAAACACTTTATAAATTTAAGTATTTTTTTCAAGATATTGTTCCATGTTCCGTAAGTCATCAAAGTTGTGATGATGACTTGTGGTATCTAATCAATATGTACGTGCATTTTTGGTTCTTCCAGAAACCAAAACGGGAGTAATTAGAAATAGAATCTTTTGCATCAAACATGAAAATCTGATTTAAAAAAAATAAAATGACGCAGATGCAAACATGCATTACAAAACTCAATCCTTGCATGATTATAAATGTGTGTCAACTAAATATATTAGATGAGTTATATCTTTCATATATATATTTTTTTATAATACTTTTATAATATTAATATTTGTCTTTATCTCTGTTTATTATTATGTATTTCTATCTCTTTCCTTTTTTTTTATAATATTGTCCAAATTTAATGTACAACTAGCATTTTTCATATAAGGTTGGATGAAAGGTTACACCGCAAATGAGTTATACAGGTGCATGTTCCATTAACAGGTTGGGACTTCGGAGTACGGAATGTCAACAATGGCAAACCAAAGCAATAACTGCATCATTCATACGAAATAAGCATATCGACCAGTTTGAACCAGCATGGCCAAGCCGTGTCAAGGACCAGGCTGGGTGAGACCCGCCTCAACAAGTTGAGCATTTACACCATTGAGCCATCCTCTTTGACCAAACACTAATATCTAGTCAAAGAGTCATAAATATGATGACATTAGTTACATGCAATAGGCCATAGCACCTTGCTGTAAAAGGGGAACTCTGCATTCGGGACTGCACACACCAACACCGTTAGAATTATCCACAATGAGTTCTTCATATACCATCCAGTTCTTTGTTTTCTCGATAGCCCTTTTTTCAGCTTCGTGCTTATCAGTATCACACGCTACAAACTCCAAACCACACCCCTATATCCTTCCCATTAAGAAAGACCCCGCAACCAACATGTTCTACACTTCAGTTGGCATAGGAGTCCACGACACAACTTTGATGTAGCCATTGACCTTGCAGGAGAAAACCTCTGGTACGACTGTGACAATAACTACAATTCATCATCCTATAGTCCAATCAGCTGTGCCTCACATTAATGCCCCAAAATAAAATATACCATTCCATGCAGTGTATGCCATGGCCCTTTCAAACCAGGTTGCACAAATAACACTGTCGTATTAATAATTACAATTCCTTAGCTCAATTCATTATTCCAGGGGACTTGGCTAAGGATGTCATATTCATTTCTCAAATTCAAGTGGCTGGCTTTCTTTCTGGCTGCACAAACTTACATACATACTATGACAATCTTCTAGAAGGGTTACCCAAAAGCAGCAAAGGGATGATAGGCCTGCCTTGCAAGGTCACAACTTGCAGTGCCAACTCAGCTTGCATTGTTAAACTCCCTCCCATGTTTTCTCTCTGTTTACCTTCTTCTAGCAACCTAGGATTCACTAACTTACTCACTGGGACCTGAGGGCCATCCTCACGATGTGTCCGAATATGTCCAAACCACTCCTCTGGTTGTCAACCCCGTTGACAAAAGTCCTTTGTTTTATGAACGTGTTCCTTCTATAGAATACTTTATTGATGTGAAATCAGTTAAGATTGATGGCCATGTTGTGGACTTAAAGCCTTCTCTGCTGTCCATAGATAGGAAGGGCAATGGGGGCACCAAAATTAGCACCATCACTCGTTTTGCTGAATTGCAAAGTTTTGTCTATAAGCCTTTTGTTCGAGATTTCCTTAAGAAGGCAGCAGACAGAAGACTAAAGAGAGTGGCATCGGTGCCCCCATTTGAGGCATGTTTCGATTCAAGAAGTATTGGCAATTCTATCACTGGTTTTTCTGTGCCAACTATTGATCTAGTGCTACAAGGGGGAGTCCAATGGACTATTCATGGAGCCAATTCCATGGTAATGGCGAAGAAAAATGTAGCATGCCTTGCATTTGTTGATGAAAAAAAAGTATCAACAATGTCGTCATTTAAAGCCTCCATTGTTATTGGTGCGCATCAGTTGGAGGAAAATCTTTTGGTGTTTGATCTGACTTCATCCAAGTTTAGCTTCAGCTCTTCGCTTTTGCTCCACAATGCGACCTATGTCATAGATTCCAAGCTCTGACGCATTTACAGTAGTCACGGTGAATAATGAAGTCAAGTACTAAGTAGTGATACGTGAACTCTATATTGGATTCTAAAACTTATCATTTTTTTTTATCTTCTTATCACATCATATTACTTGTTATATTTCTATTTTTCTCTATTTTCTGTCTTTATCTATCTAGATGACAACTAGAGTAGAGATATCCACCAATATATATTCAATGAAGTTTGCTTTATTCTATACAGTAAACTCGTTTTATTGTGCCATATTTGTTGTAAACCAATTTTATGTTTTATTGTGTGTCGTATGTTCTTAATTTATTCTTATGCCAAAATATGAAATTGTAAATTTACTTTGAATAACTTGATTTGACGCAGTAACTCTACCAGCCCGGATTTCATATTATATTCACAAAGTTTCATAAAATTTTGTTTAAAACATTTTAATTTTTTTGATTGGACAGTGTTATTCAATCAATCATATGAAAATTTTATATGCCAAGAATTTAATAAATGAATTGGAGCTAGTATTTTAGTTTGTGTAATATACACGATACATATTTTTTTTGACATAAAAAAATACAGGATAAATGTTTATTCTATATAATAATTTATAATAAATAAATACTTTAAATATATAAATTATATTAAAATTAAAATTTATAATAATAAATATTTTTAAACATATAAATTATATTTTTAGGTTTATAATAAATAATTTATATTGTGATACAAGGATATTTTTAATATTGATAATTTCTTTTAAAATATTAAAATTAAATTTAGAAATAAAAATGAAAATGATATATTGAAAAAGCTAAGAAGTTAAGAACAACTCCTGAAAATGTTCTTGTTGAAAAAAAAAAACTAAAAAAAATCTCATTAAATAATAGTTCCTAAAAAAGCTCCTATTCAAACTAGCTATTCTAATTTTTATATGTAAAGAATATGTCATTCTCAACGAAAAAAGGATATATTTATAAAGATTATATTTTCAAACTTACCTCTATGCTTAAGTAATTCAATGTTTATTTTGTCAACATTTTTCTTTTTTTTTGAAAAAAATTAGTACATGTGATGTAAGTCTGTGATAAAGTCTCTCATAAAGTAAGAGTTTAATATATAAGTTTAATTTTCATGTATGCATTATTGATGTGGAAAACAGCAAGTGCACGATTGTTGTCAAGTAATAATTAAAGATCATCTCCACAGGGACTGCGTGTTCAGTGATTATTGCTAAATAAAAATTAAACAAAAAGAATTTTGATTGGAAAATTTAGGGTAGAACAATTGAGAGAAAATGCAATTTAGAAATTAAATAAAGCTGTAATTAAAATTGGATGTAGTTCAATAAGGAAGACTTTCAGGATTGAGGTTTCACACTATGACGCTTAATGTCTTAATTTTGCTACCGATGTGTTTCGCTTGTCCTCATTGAAGGTAAATTAACCTAAGGTGCCCTTCGTTCTCTTTCAAGATATGAAGGGGTATCTAACCAAATTTACCACCTACTGTCGTGATGGCTATGTTCAATTAGATCCATTAAGTTCTTAGTTAATTCAATTATTCCTCGAAGGCTTTAACCTACTTTCGTGGTTTAAACCTAAGTTCCTTTCCTATGAGTTCGGTGTTTGGGCTCACCTCTCAGTACCTCCCCAAATCCCTAAAGATATGAAAAACACCGACCAATTCGTTTCGCATAGATTAAGCAATAGAAGAGAAATCAAAACAAAAACAAGATCACACATAGACAAATGGAAATCAATTCATTAAGACAATCATAGGGCTACACCCAATCCTAGAAAGATAGGGTTCTACTCATACATAGTCATGAGAGAACACCAAAAAGAAAAGAAAGAAAACATAAAACAAACTTAGAGATAATTGAAGAAGAAGAGTAGTCCCCAATTCTCCGTGCTTCCAATAGACTTCAAAAGATGATTGTAAAAATTCCTAAGAAGGTCTATTTATATCTAAATTACAATTAGTCCTTAGTTAATCCTCAAAAGAAAAATGAAAAACTTGTGAAATCCTTTAGGTAGTTCCGCCCACTGCGTGGTGATAAGCACCACCAGTTGGTGGTAGATGTGCACTTGTAAAAATATGCTGTAGGGGGTGCGCCACCATGTGGTGACAGATGCGCAGGTGCAAAAATTAGTCATCAGGTGAGGCGCCACCAGGTGGTGGTGAGGTCTCCAAAGCTTTTTCTTCAAGATTTTGTTTTCCAAATGCTTTAGGATAGCTCTATTGCTTTCCGATTGGACTTCTAAGCCCTCAAAGGTCTTCAAATCATCTAGAGAACTTTCAATTGTAAATCTTTTGCTTTCCAAGCCAAAGAAACCTACAAGATTTCTCTAAAACCAAAGACAAACAAAGAAAAAGGCGTAACATGATTCAAGAAGGAAAAAATCATGCAATTAGACATCTAACTAGTCTTAAACCGTAATAAAAATGCATGCAATCTAGTAATAATAATTATACTAAATGAGTTGTAAAATGCACACATCAATTATTAGTATGAAAACCTTTATATTGTCAATAAATTAAAAATCATCTTAAGTACAACTTTTAAAGTAGTTATTATAAAAATTCACAATATCATACATGATATTTTATAATTAGATATAGTGTAAAAAAAAATTTACATTGTTAGTAAAGCTAGCAATATATAAGCCTAACCTGAATAACTTGTAATTAAGGTTGGCCTAAGCTTTTAAAATTTAGGCCCAAAAAATCAAGTCGATTTGGTCTAATCCAGTTATTTTAATTTTATTTTTTATAAATTTATATATATTTCTTAAGGTTTTATATATTGAATATGTTTAATTTTTTTTCTTATTTTTAATTAGGGCTAATTTAAACCATTGGCCAACTGTCCTAGTATATGGTGGGGTTGGGCCTTCAAAATCATAGCCCAAAAGAAATTTGGGTCGGCCTGGCTTGGCTTGGTTTCACACTATGGTCTAGTAGGTCTGTGAAGCACAGGAAAATACAAGAAGAGGGGTTGACTTGTTTTTTAAAAACCTTTTTGCAAATATTTGTATTCACCTGTATTAAAAGACAAATGATAAAAACTTGTTCAAACCAATTTAAACTTAAATCCTTTAATCAAAACATGTAAGGTTGTTACTAAAAAACTTTTCAAACACACTTATAAATGCATTGCAAAAAGAGATAAAGGAAGAGATAAAAACACATAGTTTTTATACTGGTTTGTCTCACCTTAGAGACTATGTTCAGTTCTTTGCACATCACCAAGTTCTACTATAACTTTCACAAGTTACAAGTATTCTTTTGTCCAAGCTTCTTAGGATTCCACCAATTTCACTAATTAAGAAATGGTTAAGGGTAAAATAACTGACTATGCTCCGTTTTATCATATATATATACAATGAAGATCTAAGTCTAAGGCTTAGTGACTATGGCACTGTGTATAACAAGAACTTTGAAAGAATTTTATAACAAGAAAGTTTAGAAAGAATTTGAAAGCTTCAAGACATTTCACACCTTTTTTGTTCTTCCAAGTCTTCACATCTATTTATAGTGTTCCAAGAAAAGTATCCGTTGAGAGAGCTTTAGAAACTTCTTTTGTTTGTTAACGCATTGTGAAGAAAATGTTTGTTGGGCAATTATATGCCTCTCACCAACTAGTCACTTTGATAAGATAAAACAGTTTACTTATCTTGCCTTTCTCGTACTAAATCTTGTGGTAGTGAGCATGTTTCACTTTATTGTATTGACAAGTACACTGCTATGCCTTCTTTTTGGCAGATAGCTTTAATTTTCAAAGGGTAAGTATGTAGACATCCTTTTTCTTGTATTTTCGATAAAGTTGGCACAGGAAATCCTAAAAAGGAGTCAATCTTTGTACAAAATATGTTTAAATAAGCTTATGGCGCGCTTGAGTATTGTTTGACCATAAGACACAAGATGTTTGGTCTGATTTATTATGAAAACACTATTTTTATATGTTTTAAAAGTGCGAGTTCAGTCTGATTAAAAGCGTATAGTCTGTTTGGCATAATCAAAATACATCGAGGGTTATTATTCGTCCTTGCAACTAACTTGACGCCTTTAATTGTTAGTGTATTCTAATTAATTTTTTAATTTATATCTATCTATCTATATATATATATATATATATATATATATATATATATATATATATATATATATTATCAATATAAAATATTTTTAGGTAAACGTATAATAAAATTTCATCTTATTGTCACCACATATTTATAAAGCACTACAAGAAAAATGTGTTTTAGTGTCAGCTAAAAGCTTACGTTAAAACACGAAAGCGGATGCTAATACCATTTTTGCGTCAGCTTTGTGTCAATTTTGGTCTGATGCTAAAATGTTGAAGCTAAATGTTTGCATCCACATTTTTGGTTGACGCTAACAGGCTCTAAGTTAGAAGCCAACATAAAAGTAAATATGCATGCACTATCTTTAGTGTCTAATTAACTTACGCTCGGCTTCAATGTCGGTGCTACTATTGCTTTTAACATTGGCCACCTCGGCTCACAACTTTTAAACTGGGTATCTAACATGAAGTGGGGTTTTTCTCCTACAATTTTCTAGCACTAAAGGCTTTCTTCCTTGCCCAAGATCAACTCCACGGGATCCCTGTGGCTCAGTTTGCCAAAAATCTCCTACAAGTCATTAAACGCAAAACCTCCAAGGTGAGGTTAACTAAAAAAATTTATGAATATCAAAAGATCAATAAACAATGTATCACCCCTTTCTTTGGTGCCTAGCTGTAGAAAAAGGAACACTTAAAATTCCCCACAACTAGTACAGGTCATGAACACAAGAAAGTGGGGAAAATTCTCATTACAAATTTCATATTCAAAGCCAATTCGAAATCAATCAACAATTAATCTTAGCATTTAACATAGTGATTCGAGACATAACTAAATTGAAAATCGCATCAAGAAAGCATAAACATTCACCTAAAATTTCCACATCCCAAACCTCCTAAAATGCTAATAAAATGGAGTCTGGAAGTCTACTAAAACGCTCAAGTTTTTCATGGTCAAGAGAACTAGAGGATTGAGAGGGTATTTATTAAATTGAAATTGCATAGAGTGGTGACATAGTGGTTGTGTCTGCACGGTGTTGGTGGCAATCATCGACACCAACGGACAGAGACAATGAAAGAGGCAACCAGACAATAAAAAAGAGAAAGGGAGGGGAAAAGGCCTTGGAGCCAAAATGAATTTAATCTAAGCCGATGCTAAATTTACTATTTATTAAAAATAATGATTATGTCATCAAATGCTTTTTTAAATTATAGCATTGGCTTGGTAAACATTGCATGTTTTTTGTATTTAAAAAATAAAATAAAAAAGATTTTGAAAGTCGCATCCACTTAGCATTAGCTAAGTCGATGCTACTAGCACCAGTGTTAAGACCGATACTAACTATTTGACTTTAGTACACCATATTCTTATAGTGAAGATATAGAGTTTGGAAATATCATTCTAAAAAAATATATTAAGAATAAATGGCAGATTTGTTTTTTGAAATCTTTATCAATTAACATCAATTTAGTCATTAAATAATGATCTGTTTTTTCATAAAAGTAGCCTTAAAGTCATTATTTATATTGAGATTATAGTGATCATATTATTCAATGATAAAATTTTATCATGAGAACTAATTTAATGTCATTGTATACCAAAAAAATTTAATGTCATTATTTTTTTAAAAAATGTAATATGTCAGTTTTTTTTAAGGACTGATTTGGAAATTTATCCCAAAAAGAAAACATAAAAATTGCGTTTGGGTCTTGATTAGCAGGTAGTATTTATCGGGATGTTGCCTTCGGTTGGGGTATATTTCCATCCACAGTTTCGTCAAATTGGACTCTCTCCAATCGTGCAACCCTCTCTAGATCAAAAGAGCGGTGTATTAAAGCAGAAAAAATAAACAAAAAAGTAGATAAATAATAAAGAGAGAAAGAAGAATTAGAAAGAAATAGAGAAGATGGCAAAGGAATGAAGAGAAGAGTGATAGAGAGAATCCAAGACCCAGTTATGTGCTAGTACAAATTCCAACTTGGTCTTGGTACAAAAGTGGATATTAAAATTATTCATGTATATTGAAATCTTCGGACTATTTCTTTTACCATTTAATTAATGATTTGATAAATGGTAGTTAAAAAATAATAGTATAGTAAATATATATATTAATTGGTTAAAGAATGAAAACTATGTTTTTGCTAAGTTAGTATTAAATTATTGGATCATTAACCAATTAGTGTGTTTGGGTGGAAAATATCAAGATTGATTTTAGTAAAGATATAAACGTTTGATTATTGTCAGATAAAAATGATTTTGCTTCCAAATCCTAGTTTGGCTATAAGTGATCAAGAGTAGCTTTTGTATTAGGTTTAAAAATTTACATTAAAATTGCTTTCAAAGTAAAAAGCTCTAAACATAGTTCACTTGATTTCAAAATCAATTTTTAAAAAAATCAATTTCATTCAAAATCAATTTTACAAATTGTCGTCACCCAAACACACCCTTAATATATTGGTGGGTATGGTAACAAAGCAAAGGAGAGAAGATAATTAAGGAATGTGATGCAAAAAAAAAATGTTTTAACGCATGGATAATTACTTTTTGTAAACTTAATTTGCTTCTATCTATTTTAAAACATTAAGGGCGCAAATTAGTTTTTAACAGTTATACTCCAAAAATGTAAGTTAAAACACCATGGGTATTTTTAGAATGATAATTTGGTTTTATCTTGTGTGCACTCAAAGGTAAAAGATAAATAAATTCGTAAATATTTTCAGATTTTTTAAGTCTCTCAAGATGTGAGTTTATGAATGATTTTCTATGAAAAATGTCCTTATATATAGAAATATTTATATTCATGAAGAACCATATCGCTTAAATTAATGTATTATGTGAATAATCACACCATTCTAAGGTTGTGGGTGAAGGGTTACATTGCATTAAGCTATACAAGTGCATGGTCTACTAATAAGCTGGGGGCTTCGGAGTACGGAATGTCAACAATGGCAAACCAAAGCAATAACTGCATCGTTCATATGAAATATGCATATCCACCCGTTTGGAACAGCTTGGCCAAGCCGTGTCAAGGACCAGGCTGGGGGAGACCCATCTTTTTTTTTTTATGAGAGGGAGACCCATCTTTACAAGTTGAGCATTTACACCATTGAGCCATCGTCTTTGAATAAACACTAATATCTAGTCAAAGAGTCATAAATATGATGACATTAGTTTCATGCAATAGGCCATAGCACCTTGCTATAAAAGGGGAACTCTGCATCCGGGACAGCAAACATCAACACCGTTAGCTTTATCCACTATGAATTCTTCCTATACCATCCAATGCTTTGTTTTCTCGATAGCCGTTTTTTCAGTTTCATGCTTATCAGTATCACATGCTCCAAACTCCAAACCACACCCTTATATCCTTCCCATTAAGAAAGACCCCGCAACTAATGTGTTCTACACTTCAATTGGCATAGGAAGTCCACGACACAACTTTGATGTAGCCATTGATCTTACAGGAGAAAGCCTCTGGTACGACTGTGCCAGTAACTACAACTCATTATCCTATAGTCCTGTCAGTTGCGACTCACATTCATGCCCCAAAAATACTAATCCATGTATTGAATGCCATGGCCCTTTCAAACCAGGGTGCACAAATAACACCTGTGGTATTAGCAATTACAACCCGTTAGCTCAAGTAATTTTTCCAGGGGACTTGGCTAAGGATGTCATATTCATTTCTCAAATTCAAGTGGCTGGCTTTCTTTCTGGCTGCACAAACTTACATACATACTATAACAATCTTCTAGAAGGGTTACCCAAAAGCAGCAAAGGGATGATAGGCCTGCCTTGCAAGGTCACAACTTGCAGTGCCAACTCAGCTTGCATTGTTAAAGAAACTCCCTCCTAAGTTTTCTCTCTGTTTACCTTCTTCTAACAACCTAGGATTCACTAACTTACTCATTGGACCTGAGGGACTTCCTCAGGATGTGTCCAAATATGTCCAAACCACTCCTCTAGTTGTCAACCCCGTTGACACTGGTCCTATGTTTGAGGAAGGCGTTCCTTCTACAGAATACTTTATTGATGTGAAATCAGTTAAGATTGATGGCCATGTTGTGAACTTAAAGCCTTCTCTGCTCTCCATAGATAGGAAGGGCAATGGGGGCACCAAAATTAGCAGCATCACTCGTTTTGCTGAATTGCAAAGTTTTGTCTATAAGCCTTTTGTTCGAGATTTCCTTAAGAAGGCAGCAGACAGAAGACTAAAGAGAGTGGCATCGGCGCTCCCATTTGAGGCATGTTTCGATTCAAGAAGCATTGGCAATTCTATCACTGGTTTTGCTGTGCCAACTATTGATCTAGTGCTACAAGGGGGAGTGCAGTGGACTATTCATGGAGCCAATTCCATGGTAATGGCGAAGAAAAATGTAGCATGCCTTGCATTTGTTGATGGAGGGACAATAGCAACAATGTCGTTTTTCAAAGCCTCAATTGTTATTGGTGCGCATCAGTTGGAGGAATTATGAAGTTTGCTTTAAGTAAACTCATTATTGGTTTAGTGTGCCATATTTGATGTAAACCAATTTATGTTTTATTGTGTGCCATAAGTTTTTAATTCTTATGCCAAAATATGAAATTGTAAATTTACTTTGAATAATTTGATTTGATGCTAACTGAGCTCATATTATATTCAAACATTTTGAATGTTTCAGAAGTATGATTGCATTGGCTATTCCACTCGAAAATTTGAGAGCCAATTGGTTGCATTCAACAACATTGTTGGCTTGCGGCATTTCCATAAAAAAAAAAAAAAGGATTTGCTTTGGCCTTTTGGAACCGAGCAGAAATGGAAGAGATCAAGAGAGTCTTACTAACATTAATTGAAACGGAAAACTAAAACACCTGCGTTGTGTACGCTGCTCATGATTCTTTGCAGTACTGCTTGCTTTATACGATTATTTTAAGTATTGTTTCCATCTGCACGTAATACTCAACGGTCAACACCGTAATATTTGCGTAATTTCTCAAATAACTGAAGTTCATTCTGGAATTTAAAAATTGCCAACTAAATTAGCTTTCAGTCAGGTATGAAAGTCGTATATACATTGCTTTGCAACCGAAAGTTTTATATATATAATACGATCAGCAAAGTGCTTGGAAGTCTAGAAGAGTCATCAACACAAAATGAGAATAAGCCAAATTATGGATTTGAACCACCCCCTCCCCCCAGGTTAAAAGGTGATCACAACACTTCCAACTTAGAATAAACAATAGAAGTATATATCAAATCAAAGAAAAATACAACGAAATATGCCAAAAATACATCAGCTGAAAGATATACAAACAATAAGCAGAAGCCACAATTTAGACTTAACCACTTAACAGAAGCAAACATGTTTAACTACTTAAAGGTCAAATTTTACTCTACACAAGTAATCACATTGACCATACATAACAAGAGAATTACTCAAACTTGCATTACCAATCATGTCCTTTCTTATCACATATCCATGGACTGATTTAGCAAGTCTCAAGCACCCAACTTTGGCACAAGCCTTAACTATGCTAAGCAACATAACGAAGCCAAGTCCAATTCCATTGGAAACCGTCCAATGCAACATTTCCAATCCTTCTCCTGGCTGCCACTTCCCTACATAACACGAGATTACGGAACTTTAGGAAACCAAATCTAGCACACATTTTATCAAACACCTTCGGAGCATCATTTAAACAGCGCACACACGAAACTGCCAATAATTGCCACTACACTTGAAAAATAGCTGCTATATTAATCCTTCGCATATAAAACTCCTAGTTTGAATTCCAATTATAGTGAGTCAAGAAAGAACTACTGTTGGGTGAGTTAATATAAAAACGTGTTGCAGTTGATGAAGTGGAGTGTTGGTAAGGTGTTGCAAGTGATGAAGAGCAAACCAAAGGGTAGGGAAGAAGAAAAGGGTGAAGAAATAGATTTTTTTTTTAAAATATTTTTAATTTTTTATTTTAATTCCTACTAATGTGGACGTAATATGGCGGGACAGTTACCTGCCACTTAACATGCTGCGTGTTAAAGAGATCAGTTAATGTACATCTAATTTTTGACTAAGTGACTGATGAAATGCAATTTCAAGAACTTTTTTCTAATTTTCTTTGTAATTCAAGAACTATGCCACTAGCATTTTATATTTCAGGACCAAATTAGTAGTTTAGTTAATTCTTAGGCCATTTTTATTCTAGTAATTTATTTTTTACTTTTTGGATTCTTAAATAGATTTCACTATTATGTATTACTTATATTAACTTTTTATAATTTAAGCATCTAACTTCTTCAATTCATTAACATTAAGTTTTATTAAATGAATCTTACAAATAACTTCACATCTTTATAGTTTATCAATATTAATTATTATAAACTTTTTGATTATTATTTAATAAAAAGTACATTTAATGTCAGAAAAAAAGTTAAGCACCGGTTCTTGTATAAACACCTAATACTTGTCCTTGATAAGAAACAACTCTAATGGAAACAAGCATGATTCTTAATTAAAAAAAAAAAAAAGAAAAAAGCACCTTCCAATGGAAATGGACTTTTTCGAATTCATGTATCCATTTGGTTTATTAGGTAAGGTGGGCTTTGTTGCTGTCTAAGGCTATCTCTATTTCAGAATCTCTTTTTTTTTTTTTTTGACCCATTTTAAATAAGTTTCACTATTATGCATCACCTATTTTTTATAATTTGAGCAACTCATTTTTCCAATATAGCATTTCTCTTTTTTACTTTATATTCATCCTAAATAAATTTCACTATTACTCAATACTTATTTTTTTTTATTTTATAAATTTGCCTTATTTTTATTTTTTATTCTATAAATTTATCTTATTTTTATTTTTTTAATTCTATAAATTTATCTTATTTTTTATTTTTTATTGTATAAATTTACCTTTTTTTATTTTTTTATTATATAAATATTATTTATATTCAAAAACTGTTTGTAGGTCCTACTAACAATGACAATGTTATTCACGGGTGCTTGTATAATTCGATCCTATCCTTGTGGATCGATAAGCATCCGGTACTTCACAAGCTGTAGCAGGGTCCAACTGCGGCTTTTGTACAAACACTATTCTTATTTGGATAAGCAGCTCTCAAAAAGGGCGATGGAGATGGCCTAAAGTGACTAGACGAGAACTTGAGAATCAACTTGTTCCATACGACCTTTTAAGAGTGACTTATTCCAGCAACGCGACATATTTTTTACACCTTTCTCAGTCCCTTATCAACAAGGTGAGTCCAATGCATGTCCATCCCTCAATCAACCTGCTTTATCAAAAAAAAAAGAAAAATCCCTTATCAATCTATATGTACCAATTTACAATGTGTCAAAACCACTGCTTTGAAAACCGAATCAAATTGGTTGGTCGGCCAAAAAACCAATGAATTAGTTACTTGACCGGTTCAAATAAATCATAGAATCAATCTAGAGAAAAACCAATCAAATAATTAGAAAACCGGTCAAAAACTAGAAAAAAAAAGGGGTTACAATAGGTCAATAAAAAAAAATACTTAATGCAACATTATTTTTTTATTTTTTTCTTAAAAAATAGAAAATTAACATAAAGTATTTGTCATTTTTTTATTCTAAATATAAACTTTTTTTTGTTGATAAATGTTAATTTGTGCTGTTAAAATTTAAGCTTAAGTATTATAACATATTTGATTTGAACTTTTGTATGTATTGTAAATGTTAAGAATTTATAAAATTATGTTTTATTTTTAGTTTTTAGTATTATAAAGTTATGATATTATATTTCTTTAATGATATTTTATGTATTTTTTAATTATTATTATTATCTTATTAATACCGGTTTGACTATAGTTCAACTATAGTTGAATCATTGAACCTTAAACCAATACCTTGACTGGTTCAATAATTGGCCTGATTTTAAAAACATTGGTCAAAACTACAATATTGTAAATTTGTGATATGTTTGGTAAACTATCATACTTATTTGTACGATGAGAAATGTTAATAACATAATATATAATATAATATACCTGGAATTTATTAAATCAAGAGTGAAATTTTCTTTCTTTTATATCTTTAACACAAATTTTAATAAAAACTGTATTGAAAAGTATGTTATTAACATGTTTGTAGAATTAGAACTCCTGCCAAGGTTTATCCAAAAAAAAAAACAAAACCTTCTGGTAATAATCGTATACGTTAGATGCAGTAACTCTACCTGTCCGGATTTCATATTCACAATGTATCACAGAATTTTATTTAAAACATTTTAATTTTTTTAATTAATTGGACGGTGTTATTCAATAATTCAAATAATAATTTTATATGCTGAGCATTTAACAAATGAATTGGAAAATTTCGTTCTCAACGAAAAAAAAGGATATTTATAAATGTTACATTTAAAAACTTACCTCTATGCGTAAGTAATTAAATGTTTATTTCGTCAAATTTTTTTTTTTATAAAAAAAATAGTACATGTAAGTCTATCATAAAGTAAGAATTTAATTTTCATGTATATACTGTTAGTATAAAAAAAATTATATTATCAATCAATAAGAAATCATCTTAAGTATTAATTTTAAAGTAATTATTATAAAAATCAATAATATCATACATGATACTTTATAATTGAATAACAATATAAAAAATCTTTATATCATAAATATATTCAAATTAAATTCTTAATTTATATATATATTTTCAATATAAAATATTTTTATGCAAACATCTAATAAAAATTTATCTTATTATCACCAAATGTTCATAAAAATATAGAATAAGAAAATATCATTCTAAAAAAATATATTCAGAATAAATGTTAGTTCTGTTTTTCTAAATATTTTTAAAGCATCAATTTAGTTTTTAAATATTATTTTTTTATAAAAGTATTTATTGTTATTATAGTGATTATATTATTCAATGATCAAATATTATCATGAGAACTAATTTAATGTCATTATTTTAAAAATATCTATAATATGTCAAAGTTTTTGAAGGATTGATATGGGAATTTATCCCCCAAGAAAAATTGCATTTGGGTTTTGGTTAGCTTTCAATATTTATTAGGATTTGGTGTGTTTATAGGTAGGACTGGTTTAAGTTTTGGGTAAAATTAAATATGAATTGGTCTTATTTAATTGAGTTGATTTGATTTGAGTAATGAAAATTTGTTTAGCTAATCTGAACCAAAACAATTCAATTAAGATCGGATTTGTTAATTTGATTTAAGTGATTAGAATGTGATAAAATAAATAAATTATTATATATTTTTTTCAAGTTTTATTTTTACTTAGTGTCTATTTTATACAATTTTTAATCTTATATTAATATCAAATAAAAATATTTTTAGTTCTTTAATGATTAATTATTTATTTTATTTAATATTTAACTTTTTTATAGTTATCATTTTATGTATGTAATTAATTGGTTTACCTAAAATATGACAAAATAATTTCATAATAATTATAAACAAATTAAAACACTTGATAAGCCTAGTTAAGATTATAACAAAAGAACAAAATGAATGAAAAGAAAGGAAAAGACAAAAGTAAAATAAAAAATAAAAAATACTGAAGTTTAAAAAAAAAGTTGAATAGTCATCGGGTTGGATTTGAATTAAAGAAAGATAAATCTAAGAACCAAGGACCCGTTTAGAGTATTTTTGGTTGTGAGTTTTGAAAATTTTAAAAACTACAACCAGTTTTTAGTTTTTAAAAATTAGTTTTAGTTTTTTCTTTCTAATTTTTGGTTTCAAAATAAACTCACTTTGAAATTTCTTATTCTATTAAAATTGGTTTAAGAATATGTTTGTGTAGTGATGACAATGATGGTGGTGACGACAACAATAGTGGTGGTGTCAGTGGTAATGCTGACGGTGACAGTTGTGGCAATGCCGATAGCAGTGGTTGTGGCAGTATTGGTGGTGATCGTAGCGGTACTAGTGGTAATGGTGGTGGTGGTAACAGTGCCTATGGTGGTGGCAGCAGCGCTGGTAGTTGTGGTCGTGGTGGTGGCGGTGACGATGGTAGTGGTTATGAAGCTTGTGGTGGTGGAGGTGATGTCGATGGTTGTGGTAGTTGTGGCAGCGGTGATGGTGGTAACGGTGGTGGTGGCAGTGGTGATGACAGCAGCTGCGGAGATGGCGGTAGCAGTAATGGTGGCAGTGACAATGGTGGTGACAATGACGTTAGTTGTGGTAGCAATGGTGGCAAGAAAGACTATTGTCAAATATAATGATATGTATCTTTTTAAAAAAAACCAAATTCACAAATTTTTTTTTCTTGGTTTTGAAATGAATGTAAAAGTGTTTTGAAATTGAGTTAAAAACTATTTTAGCTCCATTTTAACCAAACGCGTTTTGTTTTGAAAATTGCATTTGAAAACCAAAAATCAAAAACTCGCAACTATCCCAAACGAGCCCTTAGTTAATTATAATTAGTTTAATTCAAATTTAAAATAAAAAATAACTAATTAATTCAAATTAATTTAATTTAAATTATCAAGCTCGTCAAATTGATCCGAAGATAAACACCCCTAATCAGGACGTGGTCTTCGGTCATGGAGTATTTCTATTCGTGGTTCCGTGCTAGCACCAGGTTCCAACTTGATATTGGTGCGAAAGGGTTCGATATTAAAATATTCATGTATATTAAAATCTTCAGACCATTTTTTACCGATTAATTAATGATTGGATAAAGGCTCAGGCTAGCTAACAAATAATAATATACATTAAGTGGATAAAGAACTAACAATATGTTTTTGATAAGTTAGTAATAAATAATGGCTTTAATTTCTATATATTGTAAATAAAAAATTTTACAATATCAACTAATTAAAAATTATTATTGATATGACTTTTAAGATAACTATTGTAAAAGTCAACAAACTTATTATATATGATTGTTTATGATTAGATGTCAGTGTAAAATTTTTTTACATTAACATTGTATACATTATTTACTCATAAATTATTGGATCATTAAACAATTAGTTTGTTTGATTTTACAGTAAAAAACATTAAAATTAATTTTGTCTCCTACCAAACATGATTTTACTAAAGATATAAATGTTTAGTTATTGTTAGATAAAATTGATTTTGGTCCCAAACCTCAATTTGATTATGAGTGATAAAAAAATATCTTTTGTATTAGGTTAAAAAATTTACATTAAATTTTACATCAAACTTGCTTTCAATCAAGGTAAAAACATTCAAATACAAATTACTTTATTTTAAAATTAATTTTATTCAAAATCAATTTTATCATTGACACCCAAATACACCCTTAATATGTTGGTGGGTATGGTAACAAAGCAAAGGATAGAAGATAATTAAGGAAAGTGATGCAAAATATGTTTTAACGCATGGATAATTAATTTTTGTAAACTTAATTTGCTTCCATATATTTTAAAACCTTAAGTGCGCAACTTAGTTATTTACATGGTAATGGCGAAGAAAAATGTGGCATGCCTTGCATTTGTTGATGGAGAGACAGTAGCAACAATGTCGTTCTTTAAAGCCTCAATTGTTATTGATGCGCATCAGTCGGAGGAAAATCTTTTGGTGTTTGATCTGGCTTCCTCCAAATTAAGCTTCAGCTATGTGACCTGTTCCCAGTTTTCCCACCTTTGCATGTCATAGGTTCTAATTCTGCCGCATTTACATTAGTCATGGCGATAATGAAGTTTGCTTTTGTTTTATACAGTAAACCCATTGTTGTTTTATTGTGCCATATTTGTTGTAAACCAATCTATGTTTTATTGTGTACCATAGGTTTTTTATTCTTATTCCAAAATATGAGATTGTAAATTTACTTTGAATAATTTGATTTGATATTAGCAGAGCTCATATTATTCAAACTTTTTGAGTGTTTCAGAAGTTTTGCTTGCAATGTCCTTTTGGAACCCAGTAAAAATGAAAGTCAGCCTTACAAACATTGATTGAAGGGACAAACTACCAACACACTTGCATTGTGTACGCTGCTCATGATTCTTTGCAGTATTGCTTCCATTATACGATTATTTTAGGTATTGTTTCCATCTGCTTATGACTCTATGGAATTTAACAAATTGCCAACTACATTAGCTTTATGCCATTAAGAATAATGTTATTCTTACTAAAAAATTCTAAACTTTTTCACAACTCCCATTTTTTTTTTTTATGATGAAAACTGTATTGCAAAGTAACGTTTAAATTCCACCAAATTCGTTTCATTTTCTCATTTTTATTTAAAAGAAAAATACTACTCCCTCCAGTCTCAAATATAAGTAAAAAAAAATGCTTGTGTGTTCGTCTTAAATATAAGTAAATCTTAATTAATTTTATCTTATTTAATAAGACCATTCGTAAAATACCCTTTATTTAATTGATATTTTATTTCCAATGACCATTTTTTATTATTGATATCAAATTTCAATGAAGGGATTTTAAAAAAAATTCTTAATGGAATTAATAAAATTAAACGATATTAACTAACTTTCTTAATTAGTATAAGTTAGTTTTTTTTTTGTTTATCTTCGAGACCGAAAGAAGTAATCTGTTACATATTCGTACACATACCAAAATTCATATCATTGCAACCATTTTTTATTTTTGTCCATGACTTTATTTTTTATTTTTAAAATTAAGGCTTAAATAACTGTTTTGTCCCTATAAAATAGGGGGATTTGCTTTTAGTCATTTTTTTTTCATTTTCGTTTCTATAATTTTTTTTTATTTCATTTTGGTCCTTATCGTCAAGTTTTTCTATCAAATCTAACAGTGGGACCAAAAGAGAAAACACATAAATTATAAAGACAAAAAATTAAGACAATCAAAATGAAAACAATCAAAATTAAGAGGACCAAAACAAAAATAAATTTATATTATAAGGACTAAACAGTTATTTAAACCAAATTTATAAAAATTAAACCTCCAAACATTGCAAATACATTGATGGGAGCAGAAAAATTTAAACCTATAACAAATGCATCAGTGAACATCCGAAAAATTATAAATTACACTAGCATCCTTAATTGTTTGAAAAAGAGTATACTGGCTCCCCTTATACATTATACTGACACACTTTATACATTACATTGACATCCTATGTTATATAAGAAAACATTACATCATGTACTCTTATAAGAAGTGTTGCTATAAACATTAAAAAAGAAGAGTGGTCATGTGCAACATCAAGAAATCTTAGGAGTGCAGTGTTCTATTGTAATTTGCTCATATATAATAATAATATAATACGTCATTCTTCCGCTTTCTTTGTTATTCTATGTTCGTCTGTTAACATTTGTTTTGATATTTTTGTCTTGTTTTATGTTTCATTTTTGTTGCTCCCATTTGCTATATTTGTTTTATAACTTGAATGTGGTTGCACCATTACATGACTTATATGAAATTGTATGTTTAAGATTTAATTTTAATAATTATTTTTGTTGGTCACTAATGTATTTATTGTAGATTTAATTTTTTTGCTCCATATAAGTGGATTTGTAGTGTTTGAAGGTTTAATTTTTATAAATTTAGTTTAAATAATTATTTAACCCCTATAATATAATGTTATTTTTGTTTTGGTCCTCTTAATTTTTTGTCTCTATAATTTTTGTATTTTTCCTTTTGATTCTTCTGTTAAATTTGACGAAAAAACCTAATAGTATAGGCTAAAATAAAACAAAAAAAATTTATAGATATGAAAATAAAAAAATAAAAGACTAAAAGAAAAAAAATTCTATTTTATAAGAATGAAAAAGTTATTTAAGTTTAAAATTAATATTTAGCCAATAACATTTAGACACATGCTTTTGTAGTGTGTTGTGCAAATAATATCCGTACTATTTAGCATTGCTATTATATAAATGTTATCCAATAGAATATAAATACGTGGCTTCGTGCAGTAATTCGTACTGAACATGCCTTTTTTATTTTTTTAGATCTTCATTATCTCTTTTCTTTCTTTCTGTTTCTGTTTTAAGAATTTGTTTACTTTAGAAAAGAAAGGAAAAAAAAAGAAAAAAAATAGTAAAAAGTAAAATGATTTTTAAGTTATTTAGTAAAAATAAAAAATAAAAAAGAAGATAAAAATTTTCTTTTTCTTTTGTGTACATTTTTTTTCTTATGTAATTGTGTAAAAAGCAAAAAAAATATGTATATAAAATAATATAAATATCTATAATAAAAAAAGAAGTATATAAATATAAGGGTATTTTTGTATTTTAATTGTATAAAAACAGCTTTTTCTCTCTTTATTTCCATTTTGAACGGATCAAAAAAAGAAAAGTGGCCATTTACTTTTTCACTATTTTTTGCTTTTTGATAAGCGACCAAACGGAAGAAAGAAGCATTTTTTTTTTAATTTATCGTTCCGTTTCTTTCTGTTCTTCCCTGTTTCAGTCCATCCAAATTGACGATGTGTTTGTTAGCAGCGAAATAGCGAAGAAGAGAAGAGGAGAGCGAAGAAGTGCACGGATCGTGTTGATTTCCTTTCGTTTGGAAGCGGTGAAATAGCGTGGAACTTTTTTAAATTTTAGTGGGTCCCATGGCAAAAATAATCCTCGCAAATATGTACAGATTTGCGAAAAAATGCGAACGTGCAATGCTATTTCTGTTATTACCCTTCACTTTTTATTACTTTTTGTAACTGTTTTCCGAAAAGCAAATCCAAGTCTCTTCTTCGGTATACATCAGCTTCTCTTCATCCCTCTTGGAATGCCCATATATTCAATTATCTCATTTACATAATCGAATATATGACACATAATATATTCGAATATGTTACAACATATTCGAATATATTGGATCATATATTCGAATATGTTGGTGGCATATTCGAATATGTTACAACATATTCGAATATATTGGTGCATATATTCGAATATGCCACCAACATATTCGAATATATGTGTTCTCTTATCATTCCGAATCAAATTCGTTTGAAGGTTATATATGTAATTTTATTATTTTATTCTAAATTCTCAAAAGTTAAAAAGCAAACTTCCTCTTTACTTTTTTCTAATCAAACAACTTCTATTTTCACTCTATTTCTTATCTACTTCTCTTCTACCTACTTCCTCTCCCTCTATTTCTCGCCTCCCTACCAAACGCAGCGTAAAAGTGTCTTCAATAGTTGGTATTAAAATAACAGGAATCTTGCTATAGTATCCTAAAAACTGTGATTAAAAAATTAATAAATATATTTTTTTTTACTAAAAATAGGCTGGAAATGTATTAAAAATCACTGTGAGATTGTATTAATAACACCTTTTAATAAAAAATTTCACTGTTAATTCCTTAAATCTAACATTAATAGCGAACACTGTAAGCTATCCGTAACAAATTTGCGCATCAGTAATTACAATACATCTCATAATCTTCTTTGCATATAGTGATGATGCAGTGTTACCAAGTTTGAGGAAGAGAACTCTAGCAGAGCAAACAAATATGGGATTCACCAGCACCGAGAACGGATCCTCTCCAGGTAAAAAAAACTGGAGTGTCCAGTTTTTCAATCCCCATCATTCAATGCATAGTTTTTATTTAAATTTATTAATATTAAAATTACTCAAAAGTTAAGATTACATCCAGTTTTCATATAATTGGAGATGATCTTTTTTCCACCAGCACCAGTCTCATGACCGTTGGATGGATGTAGGAGGATAGAAGATAAAAGTTTGCTTTTTTTAAAAAAAATTCAGCAGTTTGGTACAGCAAAAATAACAAGAAAATGAGACACTTGTTGGTGGGTCCTACAGAGCGTTTTTGGTCGACCAAAAAATAGGTGTGAGGGACATAAGTTTTCCTTTCTCTAAATACCCCTCTACCATGATTAAAATAGATGTTGAGTATATGGATTTCTCCATAATCAATTAGACAATCGATTCAATACACTTATAATTGATTGCACAATCGATTAAAAGATTAAAAGACATACGTAGTGTTTGTGTTTGCACATCTGCATAATTAATTGAACGTGAATTTCACATGTGTTTCACCCATATTCAATCCATTAAATCACACATTGTAATCAGACAAATGGATGACGTCAGCTACAAATCTAGGATGAGACCAATTTGATCATTTCATTTGTTTTATAATTTCTTTCCACTTTTTTTATTTAAACCAAATAATCTTATAATATTATTTTTATCTTATTTCTCACCAATTTCTCTCAAATCAAACAATTTAAATTTCTACTTTATTTCTTTTTTATATTTTAATTTTTAATTTTTAATTTATTTCTTACCTATTTCTATCTACCCTATTTTTATCTTCTATACCAAACAGAGCGGTAAAATTTTCTTTCTAATGTGCAATATGCTCGGGTTAACTCACCGAAAAAGGAGCGACCTTGGTTGGTAGCCCTCTACCACCGCAAGCGTCCATTTATTTTTGTTCCGTGTCAACTTTTTTCGATGCACTTAATTATATGCCAACGTAAAATTTACATTTACATAAAAATAACTTTAAAATTGAAAATTGAATTATCAAGCGCAAAAAGCTTATAATATACAAAAGTCCGGCATCGATTATGTAGCCGTACTTTGTAGACCTGCTTTCTTAAGATTATTTGAATTGACAATAGCAGCGAAGAAATAGAGTTCCAGAAGCTTTATTTTGTGGGAAAAAGAAAACAATTGTGTACAAAATATGATAGTTCCTGTAGCCCTGTAATTATTTTTTTTGGTGAATCCTGTAGTCCTGTACTGGACAGCATCTTGAACGAATAAAAAGATATTCTGTGCACCACATCTCTTGTTTTTTTGGGGCAGAAAACTGTGTGCGATGAGATGTACTGTTGTATCTTTTACACGTTGCCTTATAATGATATGCTTTTCGCACTATCAACATTCCACAATGAAACGCGTTTCTTATCAAGACCGACCAAGTAATAAAATCTAAACCAAAAAAAATAAAGACCAAGTAAGAAAACAAAAACAAAAACAAAATGAGTCAATGAGATCAGATGCGTCCATTGGGGCAACTCTGCCGATTTCCATACCGGAGAGAAGTATTTCAATTTCAAATATCAGAAACATTTAACCAAAGTCCAAAATTGCCATCGCCATAAGCAGGCGTATACACATACCGCGAGGGAGTCAAAAAAAAAAAAACAAAAGGTTATTACAGAACTTGTCAAACTCCTCAAAACTCAACTTAACCTAAGATGATACCTATGTAATATTGTTGAAGAAGATTTCACGTCGACTAATGATAAAGCTAAGTGAGACACAATTCTCACCTTACAAACCGATTTTGTAAGGTTGAGTTAAGCTTAAATTCATATTATAATAAATTAATATCACCATGGTCGAACTGATTGTGCAGGCATGGAACCAAATTTGAAATCAGAGCAACTAGCGTGCCTCGTCAAAAGGGAAGAACTAAATCCCACCATGGAAGTATCAAAATCAAACTGCACCAACACATCCTCTAACTGATACCCTCCAATCACAATGGGATTTCTCGGGTTCTCACCTCCATCAACAAACGCCAAACACATAACATCGTTGCTCACCTGTACCATCGAGTTTCTTCCGTATATGCTCCACTTCACCATCTCACTCTGCAGAACCAGATCAACAACCGGCACGTTGGGCCCAACTAGCGAGCTTTCAACTCCGCTGGACCCAAAACAAAGCCCGAAGGGCGCAACTGGATCCACTCTGTTCATGTTCATAGCCGAAGCCGCTTTCAAATACGCGCTCTCGAAGTTAGCATAGATCGAACTCTGGAGAGAGGTATAAGGCACAACCGTGCTCAACTGAGCCCCCCCACTCCCGCTGAAAGACACCTTTTTGCCGTTGATTTTGATGGAATTAACGTTAATGGAAGGGTATGTCTGGTCTTGGTTGGTGACAAGGGGCGTGAAAGTCAGAGATCTGAGGATTTCAGACCCGGGTTGGGACTCATGTACCACGTTGCCAAATTGGACAACCCCAGAAGAGGGTGAGAGGCAAAGAGTGATTTTTCTCTGAGTTCCGAGAGAGTGAAAAACCTGAGACGAGAAAGAAGTGCGAGATCTATCAAGACCCACCATGCCTTTAGCGCCAGTGGCTAAACCGTTCAAGAGAAGGGAGGGTGAACATGTGAAGAGTAGTTGGTGAGAGGCTTCAACGAGGTCCTCCACGAGATCTCCTTCTGCGACCCTTTTCCCCGTGATGCTGTTCTCCGCTGAAATTTGACATGGTTGGTCTTGATCTGCAGGGTTTCCGAGGCTATAGAGCCATGTCTGTGTCTCAATTTCGGGGCTTTTCGCAGTGAGGCACCGGATTGAACGGCGGAAAATGGGGGTGAGAGAAGAGGATGGGGTGTTTCTGGATGCACAATCAACCCAGAGGAGTGAGCCTCCAAGATCAAGCACAAACTTTGTGGGTTCAACAGGAGTGCCATAAGAGAGGGTTGTCAAGTACTGGAGTGTTGCATCGTCTTTTGTGACGGGGAGGGTTAAGGTGTGGACGTGGGAGAGAGTGGAAATAAGGAAGAGAAGGGAGAGAGAGAGGGGAAGAAAGAGGGAAGAGGAAGCCATCGCAGAGAAGGGAGAGAGTGGAAGTAGTTGGTAGTTGAAAGGGGTTTGGGGGTATCGGCGGTGGGTCGCCGCGGCTGGCTGAAATATAGTTTGGTTTTGGGGTTGGATAAGGCCCAGTAATTAAGAAAGAAGAATAGTCCACTCTCAACTTTTTGGATGCTGACTAGATGACACTCCGCGTGCTTATCTTCTCTTCTTCTCTCTCTTCATAAACGTGGGGCATGTGAATGCTATTTGGGTAAGGCTGGTGAATCACGGCCTATGGTGCCAAATGACACCATCTCTTATTGATAAGAAACAGCCAACCGCACTTCTTTCATTTATTCTTTTGATAAGAAACGAGGCTACGTTTTTCAGCGTACGTCAATTGTAACAACAATAATATTGTTATTAAATATTAATGTCCCTTGAAAAGGTCCGAGGGCCGCAGCTGGCATTTTTGGCGTGTTTATAGTGGCCTTTTTTTTTTGTTATCTGGCTTCTTGTTTATAGTGGCCTTTAGAATCGTAGAATCAAGTTTGAGGATATACCCGTGGTCTAAAATTTAGAATAAAACGTACACGCAGTTTTATAAGTGCTTTAGATATTGTTTCTTAATTGAAATTGAAGTTTATTTTGACAATTTACATTGATATTTAATAGAATTTTTTATTATTTAAATTATCCAAATAAAAGTTTAATTCTAATTAGAAAACATACCAACCACATTTATAAAACTGTATTTAAGTTTTATCTTACAATTTATGTTAACGTGTAGGTGGGTTTAAACATGGATTTGTTACCTGTTGGAACATCATGGTCACGGGCACATATGTGGCGCATATCGCAGCCGACAGGTTGGCCAATATATACCAACTACTTTTAGTCCTTTTAAATTTTTTGAGAGATAGGTGCTAATGTTACAGAATACTAGTTAGTTACAAAATTGGTTAGTTAGTTAGATTGTTAAGAATATTTGTTAGTGGTTAATTACATTTCTAATAAGCTCTATAAATAGATCTCAAATTTTCTTTCATTTGTATCTTTTATCATTTGAATCAGTACAATGAATTACTTTTATGGTATTTCTCTCCTATTCTTTGAGTTCTATAATGTATGGCCACATCAACTTGGAGTGACTTGCATCACTTCTCAATTCTCTGATATGGTATTAGAGCTCTCGATGTGGAGAGTTCTGCTGCTAAAAATGAGAAGGAAGAGGATGAGACTATCGGTCCAATTTTCATGGAGGTAGAGCAAGAAGTTCCTGGAGATGAAAAAGTAGTTGCAACAAAAGAAGAAATTAATGATACAGAAGAAGTTTCAAATTCAGACAGTGCCGCATATAGCACCATCGCAATCGTGGATTTGAATGAGAGTGCATATTCATTCAAGGTTGGAGTGGCCAAAACCTAGTACGGAGGAGCCATTGTTGACGAGTGAAATCCTCAGCAAGCCATAATTGCAAAAGTAGAGGACTGCACTGTCTATGTCAAAAATTTCGTGAGCTCATTGGTTCTCATTGGATGTGAAAGAGATTATTGAGATCTATGACCATTCACTCGCTGCTCAGCTTGATGCACATAATCATTCGAAAATGAATTCCATCCTCTCTTTGCGTCACACCATGAAATCACTTCCTCATTTTGGAATCGCATTCCTTCTCTAATACAAGTGCATTAGTGAGTTGTCATTTTGTGTGTGTTGTTTGCGGTGTTCGCTTCCACCAGGACCAAATAATCATCGTTGTTGACTTTAGTCCTCTTTTTCAACTTCATATTCTTCTTCCGCTTCTGCTCTTTCTTGTTCTCTGATTTCTAGTTCAAATACACCAAATTTGTTCCAAACCATTTCGACTCATCCTCCTCTGAATCGGATTTAGAATCCAAATTGACACTGTAGCGCCGTAATGATTTCCTCTTCCTCTTGTGCAATTTATCTCTGTCGGTATCCAAACATCCAACAGTCACCATGGCTGCCACAAAGATGATCGAGGTCACCAAGTGCTTGATCAAATTCGGCGCCGACGTCAACACTCAGAATCAATTTCGATGCTGAAGTCACTTGCTTCTCTCACATAGGCGAGGCAGTTTTTGTCAAAATCCTTTCGTAACAAGATGACGGAGCAACTAAAAGGGTACGGTTTCGTTGAGCTCGTTTCGCACGCTGCAACAACAAAGGTTTTGCAGAGTTACAACAACATGTAGATGTCTAGAAGTGAGCAGACTTTCAGGTTGAGTTGGTCCTCCATCAGCATGGTAGCACTAGCCTAATGCGGGCCCAAAACATTCCATCTTTGTGGGTAAACTTTTGCTTCCAATGTTAGTGTTCATCTACTCCAAGCAACTTTCCAGGGCCATTATGCTTCTACTAGAGACTTTCCAACAATGGCTAGTTTGGGCTTGCTTCATTTGTTTGGGTTTTTTTTTGTGTGTGGGCATCAATTTTTTTCTTCTCTCATCTATATGCAAAAAAAGAGTGTATTCTCTACAATTTTTTTTTAGCTTGTTGTTTGTAAATCAATCTAATTGTGGTGCTACCACTTATCAACTTGCGAGGGAGTGTTACAGGATACTAGTTAGTTACAAAATTGGTTAGTTAGTTAGATTGTTACAAATGTTTGTTAGTGGTTAATACCTCTCTAATAAGCTCTATAAATAGAGCTCAAATTCCCTTTCATTTGTATCTTTTATCATTTGAATCAATACAATGAATATTTTTATGGTACTCTCTCTTTATTTTTTAAACTCTATGATGTACGGCCACATCAACTTGGAGTGACTTGCATCACTTCTCAATTCTCTGATAGTTAATATTTTCAAAATTGGTATATGATCCTTCTTGTCTTGTATACATTCATGCATTAGGATCAATTCAATATATTTTGAAATCCCAATCTAAATAGATCTAATTAGTTTGGATTTTTGTTGTTTGGGTCCAAACCAGTTCAAAACAAAAAACTCGATCACGTTTGATTTGGATTATAAGTTTATTGGTTTTAACTCTAACAATTCAAGACTCTATTCATACATTTAGAATAATAATAATAATAATAATAATAAAAGTACTTGTCATGGTAACGCGTCAAACAATCTTCTAACATTGAGAATATCAGGAAAAAAAATATTTTTTTTAGAATTTTTCATAATAGATTTTGAAAATTGAAAATGATGTCTAAGAGCATTTCTAACACGAGGTGCTAAATGAAAAGCAACTTTAACATCAACTTGTTTTAGTGGGTGTTTAGAATAGTGTCACGTATTTTTCTAAAACCACGTTAAAAACAAGACAAATATTTTCACATCCATTGTTTTGGGCGGGAGTCCAAACATGCTCTTAATAGATTTGATCATTAGAGAGTGACAATAGGATGAGAGAGAAAATACTTGACTTGCTTTAGATATAAGAGAAATGTTTAGTAATATACTCTCTAACATACTTTTTACTATTAGCTAAAGTTTATTAAAAATCACAAATTTTTGTAAATATCATTTCTTATTTAATGAATCTCTCTCTTAATTTTGTAATTTTCAACAAATTATAACCAATAATAACATGTGTGTTAGAGACTATATTGCTAACACTCCTCTTAGATATAATAATTGCTGTCATGTAAAAAAGTGAGACTAAACATTTAATTTTGAATATTTTTAGATAAAAAAAATATAAGAGTGTAAGATGCATTGTAAGTTCATTAAGAAACTTTAACGAGTTTCTTGTTTTGAGAAAAAATGATTTACTTAAAATAAAAACGATAATATTACATTATAGAAAAGTGTAAGTAATTATAAAATATTAAATATAAAAACTTAGATGAATTGCTTAAATGAAAATATCCTAATTTTATAACTCAATCCGAATGAACTCATTTTTAACGTGTGTTTGGAGAGGCATTTTTAACATACGTATGCTTGAATTTTCAAATCAAATTATAAAATGAAACAGAAACTATAGGAGTAAGCTTGACCTGGATCAAATTATTTGAAACTCGTAACCAAACACGTGCTTTATCTAGTTAATTCAGGTCGAATTTAAAGGGAAAAAATAATAAATTCCAACTCAACATTTTTTTTTTTAATCATTTAGGTTCTCGAGCCAAACCGAACCATGTTCACTCTTGTTATATTGTAAACTAGATGTCCTCTGTTTGCGTGGCCATCAAATCAAAGCTCTACAACTTCCATCAGAGCTCTATCTTGGATTCTTGGTTGCTTTATGGTCTCTCTCTCACTTTCTGTGCTGGTTGTTGCAACCAAGAGGCAAACCCCAGGATCAAGTGATATTCGTACTTAGGGGCACGCCTTATTTTGCATATACAAGACTGCAGAACCATATACACGCAGAAGGATATTGTGAGAGAAGGAAGGGTTGTCTTTACCATAGACACAACTGTTGTACTTAAAACTCAAAGTATTAATTGTTGTGATTTAAAACATGCACACCAAACTGTTTTATTGTGGATGGTCTTGTTCATATTGTTTTCGTTCCCACTTCTTGACAAAGGATGTAATTAGATTAGATTAATTCTTATCCCATCGAAACTGAATTGAATCATCTTTCACAAATTATCCCTGCCCTTCCCTTCAGGTGCATTTGTTGTCTTCCATCTAAACGAAACCAGGTAAGATTGAGAAAGCCATAACAGAGTAGAGTTGGCATTTTGATTGGGGCAACATGAAATGCCACCATGTCAAGAAGGGTAACCTGGAATTGCATCATCCAGATCGAGAAATGGAAAACTCTATCATATTGCCTCCCTCAACTCATTAAGAGCCACAGATCAAAAATTACAAAATTTAGGAAGAAGACAACGAAGTTTCCGTTCAAAATTTACATGACATGAACTGTTCAGTCAACAAATCATGCAGATAATATTTATTAATCCTTTTTGCGTAACTATGGATGATGATGTATTAAACTACTCAACGAGGCATCCTTCCCACATAAGTATGGGTGACGATATAATTAACTCAAAAGCATCAAAATTTTTAACAAAACTATGGAAACTTCTATCAACACTAGGTGTGTAGAACACACACTATACTAATACGGGAAGAAGAGTGTTATTAATATGGTCTCTAACATACTTCTTCTAACACTTTTTTAGTTATTGATTAAAATTTATTAAAAATCACAAATATATGAATGGAGATTTATTAAGAAGTAAAATCTATACAATTTTATGATTTTCGATAAATTTCATTCAATAATAATTTTTTTAAAAAAAGTGTATTAAAGAGTGTGTTTACAACAATTTTGAGCAAAGATTGTAAGCCTTTTCAATTGAATATTTCTTACAAGTTATCAATTTGGTCCAAGAATTTGTACTTGCACAAAACTATGTGCTACTTATTTGGTTAGTCGCATGCATATTATTAACCTTATTGTTTTGTTTGGGTAAAGAGAGAAGTAGATAGAGAGAGAGAATGAGTATATTTTAAAGATGTTTGGATTAGAAAAAGTATGGGAGAAGTAGAAGAAAAATAAAAGTTGAATTTTCTCTCCACTTGTTTAGTTTGATAAAAAAGTGGAGAGAAAGAGAATGAATTTTTTTTGTAAAGACAAATTTACCCTTAATATATATAGATATTGTGAAATAGAAAGAAGTAATAAGATTAGAATTGTAACTTTGAGTAAGTCATACAATTTTTTATCTCTCATTTTTCTCTTTTCTTTTCAACAAAGAAAAGATTTTTTTTAGTGGGTCCTACACAAATAATTTCTCTTTTCTCTACTTCTCTCTTTAAACAAATAATATAAAAATATTTTTTCTCACCTATTTCTCTCTGCTCAATTTCTATTAATCCAAACAATGGGTATATCCAATGGGCAGTTTCTTGGTGACATTGGGGCCTACCCTAAACTTTTTACACACACACATATATAAATTTATATCTATATTTTTGGTTGGTTCTAATAAAATTTTCTATAATATTTTTAAATATTCATTATGAATAATTTTAAGTCATTAAATAAATATAGAGCAACACTTTAATTAAAGGAGGTAATTTTTGGTCATTTTATTTATTATTATTTTTATAAAAAATTATATTAATATTTCATTTTGAGATTTTACTTTAGATAGCATCAACTTTTATGGCTAATTACTTTTAAGCATTAATAATATTTTTAATACATTAACCATTTCATTAATTAATTTCTTTTCCTAATATAAAGTTACTTTTTTTTTGTATTATTCAAACTTATTTTTTCTATAATTTTTACATCTTCATGCTGTGTAAGAAAACTTATAGAGTACGACTTGAACCTGCAAACTCATTTTGTATTATTCAAACTCATTTTTACATTTTTTTTGTTAGAAATATTTATATTATTTTATATATATTTTTATTTTTTACCTACTACTTTCTACACAATTAAACAAAAAGAAAGAAATTTTTTTACTTTATTTTCTTTTCTATCAAATGACTTAAAAATTATTTGACTTTCTATTTTTTTTTCTTTCATTTCACTTTCTTTAATTTTCTAGATCAAACATAGCATTAGAGATGAAAAGAGAGAGAAAAAAATATATAAGTATAATAGATAATATGATATAATGAAAAAAAGAGACATAAAGAAAAAATAATAAGTATTAAAAAAGAAACGGTTAATAATGTATTGATACTAAACATTTATTGATATTCCACCAAAAAATCTATTGATACTAAACATTTATTAATATTTTGTACTATTATACTATGTACTTTTTTTTAATAACTTTTTTGATTATTTTTTATACTATGTACTTTGCTTGTAGTGGATAAAAGAGGTTGACATTTTAGTTAACTAATTCATTCGACCAATCCATAAAGAAACCAAAAGGGCAGAATAACTTTTTTCTATTATTAAGGAAAATACACGTGAAGTTAAGACATAAGATGGCACCACTCACACTAAAATACACTTGGATTTTATCTTGGAAAATACACTTGGATTTCATCTTAAAATCCACTCGGTCAACTTGGCAGCACCACGTGGGCTTTTTATTTTTCACGAAACTAAAAATTCAAACAGATTACACATATTAATGATGGCAGACTAAAGTGAAGCTGGATCTGAGCAACTTTTATTTTGAACCAGAAGTGAGGAGCTAAAGCTTAGAATTGAGGTACTCAAATCAAACTCCAAAATTCTATCCTCCAGTTGAAGCCCACCAAGAACAACACCAGTTTTAGCCTCTTTACCTCCATCAACAAACGCCAAACACAGCACACTATTTTGCACTTCAACCATCGAATTGTGGCCAGATATGTCGTAATTCACTTCCCCGAAGCGGCCTACCATCACTAGATTGACAGCTGGCACAACCTGTCTATCCGCAGTGGTATTGGCATCGAAGCATGCCCCAAATGGGTGCACGGATTTGACCCTCTTTATGTTTCTAGCCTTTGCTGCCTCCACAAAATCTTTAACAAAGGGTTTATAGATAGAATGATGCAACACAGTGTAAGGACTCACGGTGCTAATTTTAGTGCCCCCGTTGCCCTTTTCATCATGGAACAGAAGAGAAGCCCTAAACTTAACAGGTTTGTCATCGATGGTGACTGAGTTGACACTAACGAAGTACTCGTCATCACTGGAGGAGCCAAATCCAGTTTGGGAAACCGAGATAGAGGAAAACGGTCTCCCACCAATGAAAAGCTCTCCCTTACCTGAAGAAGCTAAACAAAGAGTGAACTTAGGAGGAACGTTAAACGTCGACGAGACCTGAATTGGTAACGTGAGTGGTGTCCTTGCGAGGCCCAGGATCCCTTTGGTGCCTTTGGCGAGGCCCACAAGAAGAGGGGCGGTGAATCTATCAGAGTCTGCGCAGCCAGAAACAAAGGTGCGAGGCAACTTTGTTTCTTGCATGAAGAGGAAATCCTGACCCATGTCGCCGCTGAAAATGGTGTCAGCAAAGGGGTTAACGACGTCAAGACCACAAGTGTTATTGGTGCACCCTGGCTTACGGGGGAAACCATCGCAGCCAATGCATGGTGAGCCTTGGGGGCATCTTGGGGAGTCACAGGTGATGGGGCTGTAAGAGGAGGAATTGTAATGACTGTCACAGTCGTAACACAGGAAATTTACCTGACAGTCCAATGGCGAAGTTCATGTTGTGTCGAGGGGTTCCTATGCCCTATGATGTGTAGTATTGATGGTGGTTTTGGATCGTTGTTAACGGGAAGGGAGAAAATCGGCCTTAGGAGGAAATTCATTTGATGCTGACAGGGAGGGTAAACAAAGAAAGGATAGAGAGAGGAGGAAGAATAGAAGACAGAAGTAGGAGTAGCCGTTGTGAAACACTAGCTAATGGTACTGTATTTTGGAGTAGTTCTGTTCGACTTGCAGGGTGGTCCTGACGTAGAGTTGCTGGATTGGTAGATCTGATGTTAATAATGAATAAACATTTACATAAAGAATATAGAAGAGAAGAGAGAATTGTGGGATAACGTGCAGAATTTCAGAGATTGTCTCACTTACCTCTAATAAAAATAGAATTAAACTAATTTTATAAGATGATAGATGTAATTTTTTATATATTTAAAAATAATTGATATAATATAAAAAATTATACTAATTATTTTGATGAAATTGTTCAATCTTATTTTTACTTAAAATAAATTAACAACAATCCATAATGTGATAGGAAAATAAAACTTATCTTAATGAAATTGTTTAACTTATCTAAGTATTCATAGGTTAAATAATTTCATCTAAATAATTGGTATAATTTTTTATATATTTAAAAATGGTTGATATAATCTTCTAAATTATACCATTATTTTAAATAAAATTATTTAATCTTATTTTTATTTGAAATAAGTTAAGAAATTGTCTAACTTATCTCAAGTAAAAAAAGATTAAACAACCCTATTTAAAATAATTGGTACAATTAATACTTGTAACTAATTATCTTAAAATACATCAAAAAATTATATCAATTATTTTAGATAAAATTATTTAATTCTATTTTTACTTAAAATAAGTTATACAATTTGATAAGTAGACAACTCTATTCTTATGTATTAATTTGATATAAATGATTCGTCAAAGATGTCAAAATAAGGAGGCTCCAGGTCATCCGCAGTTGCATGCCCGAAGCTTGCACACACCTTGCAAGTTGCCACCGCGACGAGCATGTATTGAGCCATTGACCAGCTTGGCAATATCACGATAAATTATTACTCGTGCGCTGCCTACTTTATCGTTTTTTTGTGTGCTCCTTTCAACTTTGACGTATAAAAGTAAGAGTTTAACCTGATCCGTATAAAAATGTTTATATTGTGAATTAATTTTGAAATAAATTTTAAAGTAGTTATTATAAAAATTAATAAATTTATTATATTATTAATATGTGATTGAATAGTAATATAATATAATTTTTTTATACTATTAATATATTTCAATTAGATTAAAAAATTTATGGCTTACATTTTCAGTTATTCATATTACTTGTTAAAAAGAAATGAATATAAAATTGAATTTAATTACTATATACTGTTAGTGTAAAAATTTTAAAGTGATTATTGTCAAAGTCAACAAACTTATTATATATGATAGTTTGTAATTAGATGACAGTGTAAAATGACTTTACACTATAGCCTATTTTCTCTATAAAATTTACATATTACTATATCATATTAAATTTTGATACGAGAGGCTTATAATTATATGGCTTGGTTGTTAGCTTTCTCTCTCTGTCTCTCTTTTCGACTTGTGTTTATAGTAACTGTAGAAACGTAGACCATCACTATATATATATAAAAAGGAGACTTGAACTTATGTAAGTCGTTGATGCAAACTTAAACTTTATAGTAACTGTTGGATCTAATAAAATTAAATAGTATTAATTTTATTTAATGAAGAATTAAATTGTTCACATTAATGATATTTATTACATATGTTTTAATGTAGCATTTTTATAAATATATAAATAAATATTTTATTTAAATAGTATTAAATATTGAATTTATCAAATATAATATATTTATTAAATTTAATAATTAAAATATAAATTTATTAAATGTATAACTTTTCATCAGAATCTATATATATATAAAATATTGTTAAATAAAAAGTAATTATTATAAAATTTAATACCTACACACACACACACACACACACACATATATATATATATATATTAAAACCAAAATATGATAACTTTAAATATTATTTAAAACTTATGCTAAAATTCATTTTTTTAAAATTAGTTTATTTAAAATATATTTAATGCATAAGTTATATTATATATTTTTTTGTTACAGAATTTTTTTATATTATATTAAATAATACTGCATTAACATTAAATATTGTAATAAATTAAATATTATAATATTAATAAAAGTTAAATATATTTCAAAACCAATGAATTTATAAATATGTAGTTAAATTTAAAAGGATTCAAAATATTTTATTTTAATTAATAATTAAGGATAACATTAAAAAATAAATTATTTTGTATATACATAAGCATATTTTATTCTTTTATTTAGTTGCTTTAAAATATATATATGAACAATAATAATTAAAAAATGGAATTATATTTAGTTAAACTTAAAATAATTTATTTATAATAATAATTAAGTATAAAAGTTAATATATAAGTTATCTTTTATATATATGTATGTATTATTATTATATATTCACATTTTTCTATTTTTAATTATGTTTTATAAACTAATTTTTTATAGATAATAATATAATAAATTTTAAGGTATATTTTAGTATGTATATAAAGCTATATATTGAATTTTATAATAAAATAAACTCATATATAACAATTTATCACTTAATTTCTATCCATAATTATTATTTCAAATATTTTGTTTTAATTTTGGTTATATTTGTATTAAATCTTTACTTTTAATTATTATTATTCATAAAACATGTTTTGAAGCAACTAGTTTAAAAAAAAAAGCATAAGTATTAATATAATCTTTATCTTTATATATATTAAAAAAATATTGCTAGAGCAATTCAGCCTAAATTAGAGATATATAAGTCATTTCTAATTTTTGCAATTAGGTTATATTAGATTGTCAAACTTTGTATTAAATGAAAATTATAAAAAAACAAACTTTTTTTTCCAATTGGGGCATTTGAAAAGTTAAAAAATAAATTGAAAGGTCATTGTTATTAACATAATTTTGCTCCTTTGATGGATAATTAATTTTTCATTTCTTTTGTAAAGTTCAATGTACTATTTTTAGATCTAATTAATTCTTTGAGAAAGGAAGTCTCACTAACAATTTTTTTATTAATTATTAAAAATAAATTAAATACAATATTAAATAATCTTAAAGATGAATAAAAAATCGAAGTAAATAAAAAATGTTTGAAATTTTAATTTTGATATGCAAAAAAGTATACTTTGAAGTTTTTTTTATTTGAAAGAAAGAAAGAACAAAGAAAACAATAAAAGAAAAAAAATGTAAAATAGAAATAATAAATTTATAAAATATACGATCTTATAGTAGTTTTTTAGACATAAAAAATAGAAGTAAGATTTTTTTTTTCACGAACAAGATTCAAGAATAAGATTATTAAAAAATAAACTGAAATAAATTGAAAGGTCACTGTTATTAATATAATGTTTCTCCTTTGATGGATAATTAATTTTTTATTGTCTTTGTAAATCTAATGTATTGTTTTTAAATCTAATCAATTCTCTTATTCAGTTTTGTAAAACTTAATAAAGGCTTGAATCATAATTGTGTCTTTATTCTCTTATATATTCTTCTATTGAAGTTTAGAGCCAACTAACATGTGTATTTCTTTATTCTCTATCTTTTCATTTGTTCTTCATTTTTTTTCTTGGCTTAACACTTTTCTTTTTCTCATTTTACTCTAGCAGTATGAGAAAAAGAGAATCTCACTCAACATGTCTTAGTTAACTTGCAAAAATGACACTTTGTGTAGACAAAAGAGGAAAGTTCTTACAACAATACATCTTCCAATAAATTTGGCTAAAGATAGGAAGTGGGCATTAGGGAACAACGCATATCACATATATAACAATTGATTAAGTATATCACCTTACTCTATGTCTTTTATTATTTTCTTATATTTTTAACATTTTTTATTTTGAACAACAAAAAATAAATAATCTAACTTTTAATTTAATTTATATCTTCAACTTACAATATATATATATATATATATTGCGTTTAACAGGATATAAAAAGAATCTATTTATATTATCACGACTTTATTTCTTTTTTTTAATTTTTTTTAATTTTATTTTTTATGTAATTACATATAATTGAATTATCTCATTAATTATTTATATTTTTTATACATAATTCAATTACTTAATTATATGTTTATACATGTTGACTATATAGTTTATCATATACTTCAATATTTATTAATTATTACAAATGAAATATGCTATGAAAATAATTAATTATTTTTATAAAATAAATTTCCTGTGCATGGGTTTACAAACTAGTTATAGGTAATCAAGCAACCCATTTGACACGTGCCATATTTGGTTTTGCTAATGCATAATTATAATGCCATTTGCATACTCTACTCAAGCTTCACGCTTATCTCTTTCTTCCATGCATGCCTGCCAATAAATTAAGTGATCTTTGTCATTAAATAATTCATTCCATGTGTTAAAGTATCAATTCTTTATATACTTCATGCAGACCTCGTGCCTAAATATTTACATATTGTTGAATAATGACTTAAATTTTTATTTGGGATGCCATCTAGCTTAACTTATATATATATATATATATATATATATATATATATATATATATAAGTAGTCAATTTTAGATAGCGGGTCGGAGCGATAGTGAACCTTTGTCTAATTGCAGAAGGTATGCCAAACATACCTTCAACTTTCCTATAAATAGGCACCTAGCTGAGAGCTGTATCATTCTCTTCCTCATTTGATGAAAGCTTTTCAATGCAAATATAGAGTCTCAAAGACACTTCATGATCTTGATCAATGCTTGGGGTCATTATAAAAGTGTTGAGGATTAAGGAAATGGCCCGCCGCATGCAATGGATGATGAAGTTGACACTCCCATCTTCCATCAATGATAGCAAAAATGTCACAATACTTGTCTTCAACACTATTGAAAGATTTTTCAATAGCTTCCTTAGCCCTGTCCATTACTTCATATATGTATCCCATTGCTGCCTTTTTCTCATTATTGACTAGGCTTAGAACTTGCACAAGAGGTCCTATTGCCTTAAGAACATAGACAACATCATTCCAAAATGTTGTCATAAGGACAATTTTATTTACCTTTTTTCCCTTGCACTCTTTTGTTGTCTTCGTGTTCAGCCACTCCTTCGAGGTGAACATCCTTCTAAGGTTGGTTTTTTTGTTTATGCAACCTTTGAAGGGTAAGGAATGTTGTGGCAAACCCTATCACTCTACTTCTAACCAATTCCATCTTGTTACTGAACTTCCTTATTGTGTTAAGGGCCAAGGAATGGTTGTAGATGAAGCCGACAAGAAATTGCTTTCTTCCTATAGGCCTTTTTGACTCTTGGAATTTTGCCAATGTCTTCTAACTCAAGTCCACACAATGTGTGGCACATAGAGTCTAAAATAGTTTTTTCCTTTTGTTTTGTAAATATTTACTTGAGAGTGAGATCAAATTAAATAAACTAAATGAGTAACTAATTATGGCATAAATCAATAGAAAATTTTAACAATTAAACATTGTTAGTTTGCTACCCTGCCAAGACATAGTTGCTACTGTTGTCGGTCACAGCTTGGACAATATTTTGTTCTCCAATCTCTTCAACAAAAGAGTCCATGAGTTCAAATAGCTTTAACCCTGTCTTCATATACTCGAAACCACCAACACTCCTTATAAACATCGTCCCACTTGGACAATTGACCAAGAAATTGATCAATGTCCTATTCTTTCTATCCGTCCATGCATCAAACATGATAGAGCATCCATATTGAGTTCACTCTATCTCATGCGGCTTAAGCATTTCTTTTGTGAGCTCTAATTCTTTTTTTAGCAAAAGAACCCTTAACTCATGGTAGTTTGGAGGATTCAAGTGTTGGCCATAATTTCCAATAGCTTCATTCATCATCTTAAAGCTTTTAGAGCACGCAACGTTGAAAGGAATTCAATTCCTATAGAAGAATCGAGCAATGTATTGATTAGTTTTAGCCCTTGCTTCTTTAATATAAGCATCCTTATGCTTGTTTACCTTTTAGCCATTGCAACTGTGAGTTTGTTTGATGCTTCTAGACTTTTAAGCATATGCAAATCCATAGGGCCTTTCAAAGGATTTCTCTTGGCAGTAGGAGTAAGGGTAGAACCTATTGTTGCAGTTCTTTTTCCAACGCTTATGTTGTAAATTTCTTCCAATGCTTCTACCTCTTTCTCATCATCTTTTGCAGCCCAAATGTTGCATCATTTACCACCTTCTTTTTCTCATAAGCTTCCTTGATTTTGAGGTTGATTTCAAGTGGGAATTTTTGGCAAGCACCAACAATCCAACATCTCCCTTCACCCCCATTTGCTGTCTCTTGGTTCTAGTTATTCTACTCGTTGTAGTCTTCAAACAAAAATCACATGTGACATCCTTTTTATTGTTAATGTCCTTCAAGGAATTCCATTCCCAAGCCATATCAAGGTTATCACCTGTAGGCTTGACCAAAGTTGAACTGGTTGATGAAGCAATGTTTTCATGAATTGGTTGTTCACTTGGTGGCTAAGATGATGTCATAGTGAAAAGAAATAAGAGGTCTTAGAGAAGAAGTGAAGAACAAAAAATAATGGTGAGAAGAATTAAAAAAACATAGGAGAAGAATGGTTAAAATGTGAAACGTGAGTGGGAACTTAAAAAGTGGAATAGTGGAATACGTAATAGGTGAGAACATGTAAATCACTAAATTATACAAGAGGGGCAACTTAATGAGGACAATTTTGGTAAAACAATTACAATGAAAACTGAAAACACAATATTTAACAAGGGAGAGTACTAAAAGGTTTAAGAGATAAAAGAAAAGGTAAAAAGCGATAAAAGAAAATAAAATGATTAAAAAAACAGATCTAAAACGAAATGATAAGACACACATAATCACAAATTCGAAACTTCATCTTCGACACTATAGATGCGCCTGTGTATGTGCGTAACTACCTTACCGTCATTGAAAATAAGCAATTGTGTCAGGGTACGCACGCAACAGTCGTGATCTGGCCATTGTGAGCGAAAACTCGCATCGCACCCATTTATTGCATCGCCCATGGAAGAAATTCGCTCCTGCGATCCGCTATTCACCACTATTGTGGCGCTTTTGACTACATTATATGTATATTGGATGAGAATCAAGTTATTTCAAGAATAACTTTAGGTATAGTTATTCTACTCAATAATTTTTCATATATATTAAATTTTAAAGATTCAACTGTAGAATTATATATATATATATATATATATGTATATTAGTAGATATTAAATATTCTTGGTATATATTAAATTTCAACCATCCAAGTCTACAAGAATTAAATAATTTTATTAAGTAGATCAAATCTACAAATTTTTATAAAGTTTGAAAACTATTTAATACTTCATTAAATAAATTCAAATTAATGTATAATATACTTTTCTAAATTATAAGTAAATGTCGACTATAAAATTAACTAGTTACAAATGTTCGATTTACCTAAAATTTGGTGTGCATGATCATTGACATATTATCAAAATATTTAATGGTTAAATCGTTGAAATTTAATATATATCAAAAGCTATTAAGTGGAGTAACTTGATCCCCATCTATCTATCTATCTATCTATATATATATATATATATATATATAGGTAGGTAGGTACGGTAGGGAATAAATTACACTCGTGTAACTCTTTTCAACTATTACACTATTTAGAAACTTTCAATTAGATAATATTTTTTCAAAATCTACTGTTAGATTGAAAGTTTCTTTCACATAGATTATATATACAACATTTTATATTAATTCAAAATTATTTGATATTTCATTCATACAAATCAAAATTGACATAATATATACTTTTCAAAATAAACTAAAATATTAATCATTTGATCACCTTATCTTATTGTTCTTTAATTTTGACAAAATTTGACTCAAACAATCATAGTAATATAAAGTTATAATTCAACGGTTGGATTGATAAAATTCACCTTTTATATAAAGTTATTGATTGTATAATAGTTGGTAAAAATTACGCAGGTGTAATACATTACACACACACACACTGATAAAATTCACCTTTTATATAAAGTTATTGATTGTATAATAGTTGGTAAAAATTATGCAGGTGTAATACATTACACACACACACACATTTATAACATTGTTTAAAGTTATTTATTCCTTAATTATTAATGATCTTATATTATTGAAAGAGTATAGAATAACACTTCGATTGAAGGTAATATCTAGTCATTTTATTATTATTGTTGTTGTTGTAAAATTATGTTAATATTATATTTTAAGTTTTTACTTAAAAACTATTACCCTTATGACTAATTTTAAGCATTAATAACATTTTTTATACAATAACTATTTCATTAATTAATTGTGTTTTCATAAACCTATATTGTTTTTACATTCTTTAACCTTAATTTTCTATAACTTTTATATCCTCATTTTATTTCGAAAAAATATACAATATAACTTGAAACTGCAAATTTTTCTTGCAAGTTTTTCATGCAGAAGTTTTCTATAAATTTTGTCATTTTCTTAAGTATTTTTCTATAATTTTCTGAAAATTTCCCTATAAATTTATGAAAAAGAATATTTTTCCTTAAATTCATTAAAAAAGTTATAGAAAATTAATTTTTTTTTCATATTTTCATATAAATTTTGTTTTATATATAAAAAAATGTTTCTTGTAGATTTTTTATAAAAAATTATAAATAAATTCCTTAATTTTTAAATTTAATAGTCATGAAAAAAGAAACATAAAAAGTATTATTAATAAAGTAGAAAAATATTTTAATATCATAAAAAGATAATTAATTAAAAAATAGTTAATATTTACATAATATTACTAAATATTCAAAATCGCTTATAAAAAATATATCATCAAAATTATTATATTTAATTTATACATTATAATCTTAATAAATAACTCTGTCATTGTTGCACTTTGAAAAGTGGAGAAAAAAAATTCTGACATTCTTTTTACACTGTCAGTGCATAGCTTATTTTCAAAAAATAAATTATTATATTTTCTAATTTTTTTAAGAGAATATTATGTTTTCTATGTTAGGAATTTTATAATTCTTAATTAATTAATGTGGGCTACATATTATAACATTTATACAATAGCTATTTACAATTTAAATTGGGCTTAATATAGGTGATCGATTTTAGTGAGCCCATTAGACTACTGACAGATAATGATATGGGCTTAATGAGTGGAAACCCAGTTTGTCCCGTTAGGAGATAATGGGAACCCTAATAGGTTAAAACCTAAGGCATGGTTATGGTCCCCAACACTCCAAATCAAAATCACGTCTCTCATTCTTCCTATCAAAAGAGGAACATTAAGTCTCATCTGAGGAATTCGGTGATTTGGTAGAGAAAGATCATTATACCGATTGCTTGTGATCATCATTCAGATTCTGTTGCGATTATTCAATCAACCATATGGATCAAGGTATTCTTCAAAACTTAAAAACCCTAATAATCTGACATAATGTGTATTTAGAGAATCATTGTATTATAAAGTATGATGCAACAAGTGGTATCAGAGCCACTATTATTGTTAGATTATTGGGATTTATATTTGTGGCTTTCTTTTACTGCCTGGATGCATTTTATTTGATGGTCGTTTTCCCCCTAATTTGTATGAATTCTATTTTAGAAAATTGTTGTATTCGATAAAACCTGCAATAATAAACTTCGTCATTAGTGAATGTTTTACGAGTCGTATATGGATTTGCTATTCTATTACTATATAAGGAATATATATATTCTATATGTTGACGGCAGGCATCCAAAATTTTGTGATTTGCATTTTCTTTTATTAAAAGTTTTTTTTCGTTGCATACCTAATTATAGGGGTCTTATAAATGGCTCGTAAATGCCCTATGAATTGTATCTTTTGTATTTTTTTTAATACCATTCAATCATTCTATATATATTAGATTGAATACAAACTTGAGTTTTTCTTTCTTTCGTAAAGCTTTTTAGCCAAACTATATATATGCCTTGCGGTAATTTTTTTTTTTTTATGATTTGGTGTTGTCAAATTTGAGTGTAAATTTGGCAGGTTATGGACCCTCTTTAATTATTTATATTTGTCTAGTAATTTTTGATTAAATTGGTTGAAGCAATATTACCAAAGTAATCTCTATTGTGGAAATTGATTTAATTAAAATTCAACAGATATTAGTATGATATTGTTTATGTGAATTGTGCTCAGCCCAAAGGAAGACACAATTTGGCCAAATAATGTTGTACCTATGATGATGAACATGTGACAATTATAAAGTTTTTTTTTTCATGTGAATAATAGTCGATCCAAAGAAAGGTTATTATTTGACCGAACTAATTTTCAATATTTGATCATTGCATTAAGAGTACCATTTACAAATTAATTTCTCTATCCAAAGACTAGGAATTAATGTTGTGCTGGGTATCTTGTGGTGGGTCTATTATGTGAATTATCTATACATATCTTGTTATATATCTTATATGACTTGCTTATTATTAGTGAACATATTATTAATTTTTTTGTTCTTTTTAGTTTCTATTGCTAGTGTTGTGAATTTTTTGCTCAAGTTAACAGTATCCCAATGCTAAATGGGACGAATTTTAAGGTCTGGTAGGAAGCCGTAGAGATAATTCTCGTATGGATTTGGATCTTGCACTTCAAATAGAGAAACCCAGTCCTACTCCAGAAAACCCTGAAGAGGTTAAAATTGAAAAATAGGAATGCTCTAACCAAATGTGATTAATGATCATGAAGCGTTCCATTCTAGAAGAGTTTCGGGGCTCTATTTTTGAGAGTCAGAGTGCAAGAAAGTTCTTTGAGGAAATTGAACAATACTTTGCCAAAAATGAAAAGGTAGAGATGAGTAACCTTTTGACTAAACTCATCTCCATGAAGTATAAAGGCAAAAGGAACATAATGGAGTACATTATGGAGATGTCTAATCTCGCATCAAAACTCAAGTCACTCAAGTTAGAAACTGGTGAAGACTTGCTTGTGCACTTGGTTTTGATCTCACTTCCTACACACTTTAGGCAATTCAAAGAGTTATAACACTTAGAAGGATAAATGGTCCCTTAATGAGCTTATATCTAACTATGTGCAAGAGGAAGAGAGGTTGTAGAAAGATAAGACTGAAAGTGCTCACTTGACTTCGACCTCTTAGAATAAAAAAATAAAGAAAACTAAGGGTGCTGCGAAAAAGTCTTCTCAACAAAAGAAACAAAAGAAGAATGAGGAATTTACTTGCTTCTTCTGTAAGAAGTCAGGACATATGAAGAAAGAATGTTCCAAGTACGCCGCATGGTGTGTAGAGAAAGGTAAATTTCTTATTTTAGTTTGTTCAGAAGTTAATTTGACTTTTGTACCTAGGGATACTTGGTGGGTGGATTCTGGTGCTACTACTCATATAAGTATAACCATGCAGGTTGCCTGTAGGAGCCGACCATTAAGTGATGATGAAAGATTCATCTTTGTGGGTGATGGCAATAGAGTTGTAGTAGAGGCTAATGGAACTTTTAGATTACATTGAAAACTAGATTTCATTTGGATTTATCGGAGACTTTTATGGTGATGTCTTTTAGATAGAATTTGGTTTCTATTTCTAGTTTGGACAAATTTGGATTTTCTTGTTCATTTAGAGATAATAAATTTAGTCTTTACCAAAATTCGAATGTCATTGGTTCTGGTTCCTTAATTGATAATCTATATATGCTTGATGTTGTTGGTTCTCATAATGAAATATTGTAAACAAGTTCGCGTGGTATAAAGCAAAAATTAAATAAGAATTCAGCCACCTTATGGCACAAGAGTTTAGGCCATATCTCTAAATAGAGAATTCAAAGACTTGTGTCGAATGAAATTCTTGAACCCTTGGATTTATTAGACTTTGATGTCTATATTGAATGCATTAAAGGAAAACGAATAAACATAAGGAAATTAGATACCGAAAGCGCTAAGGACGTCTTAGAACTAATACATACAGATATTTGTGGTTCTTTCCCTACGAATTCTTAGAATGGACAACAATATTTCATTACGTTCATTAATGATTACTCTAGATACAACTACTTATATTTGATACATGAGAAGTCCTAATCCCTAGATGTTTTCAAATCTTTCATGGTTGAAGTTGAACTTCAACTTGGAAAGAAAATTAAGGCTGTCAAATCTGATCGTGGTGGTGAATACTATGGTAGATATGACGGATCAGGAGAACAATGTCCAGGGCCTTTTGTGCTTTTTCTCAAAGAATGTGGAATTGTTCTGCAATACACAATGCCAGGCAAACCTAGCATGAATGGTGTAGCAAAACGAAAAAACTGGACTCTTAAGGATATGGTGAAAAGTATGATTAGTCATTCTTCTTTACTAGAGTCATTCTAGGGAGAAGCCTTAAAGACCGCAGTGTACATCCTTAATAGGGTGCCACGTAAAGCAGTTAACAAAACCCCTTATGAGCTTTGGACTGGCAAGAAACCAAGTATTAAGCACTTGCATATTTAGGGTTGTCTAGCTGAGGCACGACCTTATAGGCCACAGGAAAGAAAACTAGATTTAAGAACTGTTAGCTATTATTTTGTTGGATATGTTGAACACTCTCGGGGCTATAAGTTTTATGACCCCACTTCAAGATCCTTTTTTGTGATAGGAAGTGTGAGATTTATTGAGGAAGTTGAGTTTGGGAAGGAAGAGAACATTAGGAATGTTGTCTTTGAAAGAACCTATTTTTAACAGTGATTAAGTCCTCGTACCTATTACTATTCAAGATACAACTCTAGTAATAGAAGACAGTGTTTAAACTATTATTCCTAACATTGTTCCAGAGCAAGACAACAATGAGGTTCTCCCTCAAATTAAATACCTATAGAGCAACCTCAACAACCTCAAGAAGTTCCATTAAGGTGATCCACTAGACAGATGAGAAGTGTAATTCCAAATGATTATATTGTCTTTCTCCAAGAACATGAGGATGGCATCAGTTTAACAGAGGATAATCCAATCAACTTCTGTCAAAAATGGATTGATGTCATGAATGATGAGATGAAGTCTATGCAAGACAATGATGTTTGGGATCTCGTCGAATTACCTGATGGTGTGAAACCTATTGGTTGAAAATGGATATTTAAAATCAAGAAGGATTCAAAGGGTAATATCGAGAGATATATGGCTCGTTTAGTTGCTAAAGGCTTCACTCAAAAGGAAGGCATTAACTACAAAGAAACCTTCTCTCCAATATCTTCAAAGGATTCTTTTAGAACGATTATGGCATTGGTAGCTCATTTTGACTTAGAGCTTTATCAGATGGATGTCAAAACTACGTTTCTAAATGGTAACATTGAAGAAACAATTTATATGGTGCAACCAGAAAACTTTGTGTCAGATGACTCAAAGTTTGTGGTATGCAAACTAAAGAAATCCATCTATGGTCTCAAATAGGTTTCTCGTCAATGGTATCACAAGTTCCATCAAGTCATTACTTTATATGGTTTTGAGGCAAATGTAGTTAATGACTATGTTTATCACAGGTTTAGTGGGAGCAAATACATATTCTTGGTATTATATGTCGATGATATACTGCTTGCTAGCAGCGATATAGGCGTATTGTATAAAATTAAGAGATTTTTGATAAAGAATTTTGAAATGAAAGATCTTGGGGAAGCCTCTTTTGTGTTAGGTATTAAGATACTACGAGATCGTTCTTAAGGTATCCTAAGGTTGTCACAAGAGAACTATATCGATAAAGTCCTAGATAGATTCGGCATGAAAGATCATAAAGCAGCAGATACCCCCATAACTAAGGAGATAAGTTTAGTCTCAAATAATGCTCCAATAATGATTTTGAAAGAAGTGAGATGCAAAAGATTCCTTATGCATCAGCAGTAGAAAGTCTAATGTATGCTCAAGTTTGTACTCGTCCCGACATAGCATTTATAGTGGGAGTTTTGGAACATCCTATTTAAACTAATGGACAAAAGCGTAAATCAGATTGGGGACAAACATGTAAACACAAAGAGGCCAAATCAGTAAACTTATTAAACTTTTTAAAAAATAAAAAATCATAATAGCTAATCTAACCGGTTACAACAATGATATGTGGACCATTCATTTTTTTACTATTAAATCCAATGGTCGGCAAAACTTGTCCATCATGAACCATTTGTCACATTGGTCCACCATAGACTGAGTCTAAAATTGGACCAAATGTTTAAATCAGTCAATGGATATACACCCAAAAAAGAAAATCAATCAATAAATTTATTCCTTCGTGAACCGATTGGACTAATCGATCAATCCAATTCGATTATCTTTAATTATATGCTTATAATTTATTCAGTTACTCTGTTTTTTTAAAAGCATGAGATGTAATATATTTTTCTAGTATGAATTTCACACAATAATAATAATAATAATCTTGTTCGAATTGAATGGGACCATTATAAATAACAAAACTTTCACTTTAAATACTCTACATATAATATATTCTAAACGGGAAACATGTAATATATTTTTTTATATCGACTTTCTTTGAACTAACGAACATTATAAATCCTTTATAAACTATATAAGTTTTTGGTAGTGTTCCAAGACCTTCGAAACTTTCCTACGTGGAGCATATTTTAATAATTTAAATATCCAAGAGGTTTGTATATAATTTTTTTTTTCGGAATGATTATATTAGTTTTTCTCAATATTAGAGCTTATCTATTTATTTTTATAAGTAAAAAATTTTGAATGAGAGAAATTGTTTTCATTTTAGGGAAAGAGTAAAACATCATTTATGAAAAAATTTAAATTTGAGCCCAAGTTAAGAATTTATATGAATTTAAGCAACGCCTAATCTTAACTCTTCATATATAATTAGATGTTCAATATTTATTATTCTCAACCTCGCATAAAAATAACCTTCAAACTTTATATATATTATTTTTTGGTATTAATTATTATTTTCACTTAAAGAGGAACTCAAAAAAATATTTTAAAAAATAATATGATATGTTTAGAAGAGAGAAAAAAATAGAGAGAAAAAAATAAATAAATAACGATGTTTTTTTAAAACGATATATTTTATTTTATTTAGTTAAAGAGAAGATGAATAAAAAAGAAAGTTGAAAAATAATATTCAGAAATAAAAAATTAAATGTATTTCTTTTATTTTCTCTTTAATTTAAATTGTAAACTTATCTTTCACCTTATTTTCTTTTCTCTAGACCAAACAAACAGAGGGTAATAGTTTATCTTCATACTTAGTCAATTTTTGTCTTAGATCTAGGTTCTCTAACTCTATAGTTTAAGACGACTCCTTCTTTTTTTGGTGGTTGTTTAAGACGACTCCCTGTGATGCCAATTTCGTCTTAGAACTATGTTCTCTAACTCTATAGTTTAAGACGACTCCTTGTGATGCCAAAGCAGGAAAGTTGTCGAGATGAGATATAAAGTTGGCAAGTGGGTACTATTTAAACTTACTTCCGACGTACCATTTTGGCAATTTTTGTTGTTAATGTTCTTCAATTTAAAGTTTAATGAACTACAACAAGGATACCTATACAGCTTTGATTATGATTTTTACATGTAGGGAATTCGCTGTTGCTACCGTACACTACTCTTGTTCATGTTATAAAAAAGAATAAAAGTCTATTTTGTTATTTACTGGTATTATAATTTTTAATATATTTCTTGATTATTTTTTTAATTTTACAAAAAATATATGCTGGTGTGTGTGTACATACATACAATTACGAGTATTAAAATATATTAAAATAATTTTATATTTACAAGTGTATCATATTATTTTAATTTATATAAATTTGTCTTTTAAAAAGTATTCTTAACAAATATATTCACATTTGTATATAAATTTAACATAAACATAATTTTAATAAAAGATATTAATAATGAAAAATATTTTAAATATCATTTTGTAATACTATCAAGTGGATGAATCAACTAACGTAGCTTAATTAGTACTCTTAAGTTCAAGTCTTAGTTATATGCAATTGCATTAAATATTTGGAGAGAGAATTTTGCCATCTATAGTAGTTCTATTCGGGTCTCTACCAAAAAATTATAACATTTTGTAATAATTAATTTTTTAAATTTGTTTACATTATAAAGAAAAGAAGCAAATAACATTAATTTTAAAAAAATAGATTTGTTGTATTTTACATAATATTCATATAACAATTAAGAATACCCTTTTAAAGCACAAATGAAAAAGAAGAATTTCTAAGATAATAAACATATCAAGGACCAAATTTCACTTTTTATTTTCTCTCTTTTCTTTCTTTCTTCTTTCTTTCCTTTTCTCCTTCTTCTTTTTCTTTCTTTTCATTTTCACCTCCTTTCCTTTTTTTCTCTTTTCCCAATAATTTTCTTGTTCTATTCTATTTCTATTTCAACTCATGATTTTCTTTTTCTTTTTCAGGGTCATTTTACAGTATCACATACAAATCAAAATAATACCACTTAATTATATCTTTATACTTTAATTGGGTACCATAAAACACACAATTCAATTAGAGAAACAAGGGTATCAAGAAAATCATATTTATATTTTAATAGGCTCAAAGTTGACAACTCAGGGATATTTATCACAAATTCTAAAATTTGAATTAATATCTAATTTGTCTTAATCATTTTCGAAAAAGCAAACAAAAAATACAAGACATAAACCTAGAGAAATATTCATACACAAAAAGAAATAGGACATATAATATGATATAACACGTACCCAAATATAGATCCAAATCTCACATTTAGGGAAAAAATTAATAATGAAAATTTAAAATAAGGGGCTTTATGCTAATTATCAATTTGCTCAAAACTATCCTTGTTTGAAGTTTACTCATTGATTTTTCACATGGATTTAAAAAATTTGAATTCTATTTAGTGAAAATTCTAGGACTTTTACAAGTTATCTCAAAAAGAAAATAATTAGGGAAATTCTAATCCTAGAATGCATGATAATATGACTTTCCTTTCTTAGACAAGTGCCACACACTAGGTGGCTTTAAGTACCCATATCTTTTTTGATCCTTGAATGTGTTAGATTTGGGAACTAGCTTATTGGGCACCTAAATTTTCCTATCAATCTTAGGTCCTGTCTTTCTAATGTTGAATGTAGATGTAATATGACTTTTACTACCAAAGTAAAAGCATTTCACATATTGACTACTAGATGTCTTAGATGCAACGAAGAAGTTATTATAAGCTTTTAGTTGATTATTGGATTATATACTAATCCTGCCTTGTGAAATGTACATCTTTGTTTTCCCAATAGAGCATATAAATTATCTCTTCCCACTATAAATTTAGTAAGGTTGTTTTTCAAAATATCAATTTCCTTTTCTAAGGTTTTGCATGCAATTAGAACAATTTAGGAAATTGCAAGTATTTTTCTACAAACAAGTTTTACATGAAAAGCAATCATGAGTAGGTAAAGGTTTGTTTTGAATTTCAATTAATTCCTTTTCAATTTAGAAAATTCATGTTTTAATTTAGAAAAAAAATATTTTAGGAAGAAATCATTTTTAAAGATTTTACGGATTCATTATCAAGTGCCTCAAGTCTTATGCTTTCATCATTTAGATCAACTTCTTCTAACTCATCACTTTCATAGTTCTCTCTCTCTCTCTCTTTTTTAGATGAAGCTTTTACTAGGGCAATGACCTTTTTTCTTGTTATTTTCCTCATTCTCAGCCAACCAATTCAGTTGAAGTTCATATTTCTGAAGCTTCCTAACTAGTGTAGCTAGATCCATAGTTTTCAAGTTTCAAGATTCTACAATAGTTGTTACGTTTGGCTGCTAAGTCTTGTTTAAACATATCAAAATTTTGTTAATCATCTCTACTTTGATTAGTTGCTTTCCTAATCCAATGAGATAGTTAACAATACATATGAGTAAAATATTTTTGCATATCAAAAATAATTTCACCTTGTTTCATTCTAAACAATTCATATTCATGGGTTAGGGTATTTATCTTTATTCTTTAACATCACTAGTACTTTCATGGCTAAGTTGCAAGGTATTCAACATCTCTTTGGAAGTTTTACAATTAGAAATTCTAAAGAATTCATCATATGACAAAGTAGAATTAATAATATTTTTTACTTTTAAATCATATTAAACTTTCCTCTTTTATCATCAGTCCAATCTTTTCTAGGCTTTTCCTTTACCTCTCCATTCATAAAATAGGTAAGAGTAAAAGCAATGTTCTCAATGGCATCCCACACTATATCAATTGACTCAATAAAAAATTCCATACGTTATTTCCAATATGTATAACCTTCACCATTAAAATGATTTATAAATTTGTCCTTTTGTGAAAAATAGTTGCTTGAGACCATTATCTTTTTGAAGTGGTTAAACTTTTACCCAAGAGTTAAGCTCTATGTCACTTGTTACCCAAATGGCCAATCAAACTCAAAAGGGGGTGAATTGAGTTATTTTAAAACTTTTTCCTCCTTCATTTTACTTCTTTTTTCTTTTTCCTCTCATGATTTCCTTTTTCTTTTTTAGAAATATTTCACAAATATAAACAAACCTTTAGGGTTGTAGAGTCTAACAATACCTTGGGGCTACTTTTTAAGGTTCGAATTCCACCATATTTCTTCTTATTGTATTTTGTAAGACTGGCAACAACAATAAGTATATAGGACAATCTACTAGGGTGTTAGCTAGCTCTCAAGTCACACCAATGGGATTTTTTACAAGGAAAAGTTCATTTGTGTTCCAATACTAGTTTTGATTGCTCATCACAGGAAAAAAAAATGAAATTGTCTTTCGTTTCTCACATTAGAAAATTTCATTATGTGTGTGTGTGTATGTTTGATGCATTGCATTTGCATATTACTTTAGGTAAGTTTGCATGCATTTTTTTGTATTGCTTTTAGCTTGATTTTATTATTATTTATGTTGATTTTCTACTTAGGACTTATTCCTATGTTACTTATGTTTTTTGTTTTAGATTTGAGCACTTTAGGATTATTGAGCATTGAGGTTTGGAACTAGAGCAGTCTTCACTTGGGATCCCATAATATAATTGAGGTAATCTTGGTGTCTATGAAAAGTTTGGACAAAGAGTTACACTTTTCATGAAAAGACTTTGATTTGATTTAGCGTAGATTGTAAAGGAAATTAGGCTTAAAGTTAAAGTTGATGTTCTATCCAAACAGTCTTACATAGCTGTAGTGCTTTGAGAATATCTCAAGTTGTAGGAATTGAAACAGCGTGAGACTAGTGCCTAAATTTTAAGGATATATTTATCTACAACTTTCATGAAGACACCTTCATTGAATTGTTCACAGCCTGGCCATGATTCTCCTCACTGTTGTGATGCGCGTGGAAGCATCAAGAAAATTTTTGCCAAGTTGATCACTACTTGAGTGTGATTCCCTTCACGACTGTGATGCGTGTAGGCTCTATTTTACATTTTTATGCTCAATTTAGTATGGGCTTGATTCCCTTTGAAACCTTAGGTATAAATAGATGTTTAAGGGTATGGAAATCTCGAAGGGAGAAATGATACTAGGCTTAGGGATGAAGGCAAATTCTTCCTTCTTCTACCTCCCTAATGGGATTCTAAGTTTGATGTTCTTGTTTTATCTTTGTTGTTTCTCTATAACCATGTTTGGTTAATTTCTCTTTTCCTAAGATTGGGCGTAGCCCTCAATGCTTTAATGGAAATTGATTGAATTGCTTATGTGTTCATGATTACGTTCTTCTTTTGATTCCTTTTCCTTTATTAATCATTATGCAAAACAATTTATCATCGTTTTTCATAACCTAAGGTGTTTAACAAGTACCAAAAGGTGAACTTAGGCATCCACTACAAGAAAACATGTTATTTATGGTGGTCAAAATTGCATTTTTTGGTGGTTAAAAACTGCCACAAATTGTATATCTAGCGTTCAAAAAACAATCGCCAATTCCACATGTGTCAGAAACAGTTTTTGGCGAATTTCATCTAACCATTAGTATTTCCACTAGGAAATAAAGAGACCTTACTAACGGTTATAAACTGCTAGAAAATGTGTTCTTAATATATTGACACTTAACATTTTCTGGCAGTTCAAAACTATCAAAAAAATGTGTTCTTCTTTGTTAACATTTAACATTTATTAGTGATTAAAAATCGCCAATAAATGCGGTTGTATTTGGTTTATATTTAACACTTACTAGAGGTCTTTAACCCCCACAAATTAAGCAGTAGCGTTTCTACATCTCACTTCTTTTATCAAAAAAAGCTAATAATTATTTATTAATTTTTTTTGTCTTTAAGTATTTGTCCGAGTCTTCATTTAAGGAAGGTGATATAAGAATTTCCTTTATTATATTTTAACTATGGTTACTTACATCAGCTTTATGAATGATAAGTTGATAATTTAATAAATATTTTTCAGATATTTTGAGTTGGTAAAAGTCCATGTTGAAGGCGCCTTTGGAGCGTATCGCAAATTAAAACAAATTATCAAGAATTCTCTTTCAAATGTTCTAGGAAGCAAAAACCATAACCATCAATTAGTAAACAATTTTTTTCACTTCTCACCAATCCATAGAATTCCTAAGTACCTCCAAGTTGAACTAAGGAACATAGTCAAGAGTTTTACCAAGTTCAAAAGAGTTGAACTATGCAACATATATGCCAAACACAATACACGTGTTTTACTAAGTACAAAAAAGTTAAACTAAAACATATAATGTCAAATTTCATGAAGATTACTATCTAATGAAGATCCTGCTCGTTGTGTTGGCACATCTTGTCCGCTCCCTTCATCCTATAAAGTACAAATTGTTCCATGTTAGGATAATTGACAAAATATTCATTAAAAATTAAACTCCATTCAAATATTAATAACATAATTCAATTTAGCCAAAAAAACATAAGTGATTACTGCTACATTACTAGTACTACACATAGCACCAACTATACGAATATGTCCTTGCTTCATTTGTATGCATGCAAGCATCACATTTTTTAATATCTTAACATTTTCTTCAGAAGTTGCTAATTTGTCCTTCAAACTAATAATCTCCTTTTTCAGTCGAGAACTTTCAGCTAAGTCAAAATTTGAGAAATTGCACCCTGTACCACTAAATCTTGTGGTGGATTTAAATGCAACACTATGAAGACCTCCTAATCCTAAGCAACGTACACAGTCCAAAATGCTCTTTACCCAACACTTTAGTAAGAGTATCATTGACTGAAATTTCTGTAGAATTGACACTTTGACTCATTTCTTGTCTCATCTTCTCTTGTAAATATAAAAAAAATTAATTAATATGTTTCAGATACAACTATGTAGAGAAACAAGCAAACTAGCTAGCACACAGTAAAATTATCAAAAAAGGCAAGGGTTACAGAATGATGTTACAAACTAGCTAGCACACATTAAAAGTATCAAAAAAGTTTATTTGTATATGTAATAAGAACAAATTATAGAATATATAAGAATGCTTATTTTATTGCTATGGATCATTAACTACAAAGGTACCATACTATGCTTTATCCCTCAAGCAAAAGTTGTTGATAATCCAAACCTAACATTGTAGTAAAAGCAAACTACATAGAATAGGTCTTGGCAACATAGGGAAACTATAACAATAAAAGACCACTTTAAGTACTTTTGATGCCCTCCATACAACTCTTGTTACAATCTCTAACCAAATCAACAATTTCTTCATTAGGCATGGTGTCTACAAACTCAGATGGTCTTTCATACATATTAGGTTCTACATCATGGTGTCTATTGATCCCAAATGCATCATTTATTATATTTAGCACTGGATTTTCATTTTGTAATGGCTCATCTATTACTTCAGTGCCCCTTGATGCCACTATTTCATACGCTTCACCATGCCATATCTAGACCTTGTAATTTTTTGGAAATTGCTTGGAAAACAAATGGTCAAACACGTCTCTAGTTTCCCATTTATTAAAGTGACATCTAGGACATGGGCACCTTATTGCACCATTGACAGACTAATTCTCAAAAGCAAAATCTAAGAACTTATTTAACCCATCTAGATATTCACTAGTATTCCATGGCATATCAATCCATGATTTATCCATTATTACATCCATCACACACATACACATGTATATATGTGTATGTATTGAAATTGAACTTATTTTCTATTGAAATTTGAAGTCCTCATGGTCATGGAAAATTAAACAAACCTCTTTAAGGGGCAACTGTGATAATGAGGCAAAACTAGCAAATCATGGATCAATCCATCTCAAAGCTATGACAATGACAAATTAAATGAATTGTACCTTAGTTATCCATGAACCAGCTAATTAATAGCTAAAATTTTGATATTATTTATCATATACTTCTATGTCAATGGATTTTCAACAACCATGTTTAATAGGCACATTCAACATTATCATAAGACAGACATGGGGTACTTAAAGTTTCAAACACAGAATCTAGAAGGAGGTGATCGATAAAATAGACAGATAAAAATAGGCTTGAACCAGATTTCCCTTTGTAATTGGTCCTTAAAGTTACGATCTCTAACCAAATCATCAATCTCAAGGGTAAACTAATTTAAACAAAACCATATTTGTTAAAAAAAATGTATTTCATTTCCATTTACTACATTTTCATTAATTTTTCATTTGTGAGTGATCTTTAATTTCAGTTCAGTTTATGTTCTAATTATTAAGTTGAAACCCCTTAATTCAAGTCCCCTAATTAAAAGATAAAAAATATATTTTTGGGATTGGTTCAGAGGTATAATCAGCTTTATGATATTTCTAGAAAATATTGAAACTAATTTTTAGTTTGTGTAATTAACTTTAATTAGGTAGTCTCCTTGCTTAAAAGTTTAGTTGGATAGGAAGGGCTATCATATAAAGAAATAAGAAAGGTAAAGACAAAGGAAAACCTTGGTTGTGTAAGACAATTAACACAACTTCTTAATACTTGAATTTTCGCAGGACAAATTTTTTAAATAATTTGTACTTATGTTGATCTTATCTTGTTGACTTGTTGAAGTTTCAATTTTAACTTTGATTCAGTTTTACCACTAAAAAAGAAGTTATTAAAAGCCATAAAAAAACAACCTTGTTAGAGTATTATGCATGAGATTAGCTCCGTGGCTACATTAGTTAGATTAGACTAGAAATCTTCTATGACTAACTAAAGCAGTTAGCTTCTGTTCAACATATCTAGAATAGTTAGCTTGTCCTAGAAGGTAGAATTTTGTTCTTGACAGAATCGGCTAGATCTAGCTATTAGAAGGCTTTCATGCAATTACATGCACCACACTTGGCTCATAATATAAATATTTGAACTCTGCTCAGAAGTAACTTGCATCATCATTCTGTCAATAACTAAAAAACTCTATGAATCTTTCTTTATTCTTTACTTTCTCTCTGATAGGTACCATAACAGTAGCAAGAATATATGAGGTAAACACTGAATATTTCTCTGTATTATAGCTGATATCAAGCCTATAATAAGGTGATATAGTACTTGAGGTAGACGATATAATTTAGAAAAAAAAAACTCCAAATAGTTAGAAAGCATCTAGTTTCTCCCTAAACAAGAGGCCTAGCCAATCCCTGCCTATGACATTGAACATCCGCTCAATTCTGCTTTTGAGAGTGGGGGAAAATGTTTAAGTAAAAAAGGAAGGTTATTCCATTCCAAAGCCAGAGCACGTATATATATATATATATATATATATATATATATATATATATATATATATATATATATATATATATATATATATATATATATATATGTATATGTGTTGTGACATATAATAAGACCTACTAATGAATGCAACCCAAACTTGTTTGATTCTGTTAGTGGGATCAACTTAGCATTCACTCTAATTCTAATTTCATGAGTGTTGTATTACATAAATTTGAAGTTGAATTATAAAAAAGAAATATTATAATTTAAAAAGGTGAAAATGAAATGAAAAATGAGACAAGGGAAACACAAATAAATGGTATGAAGTAGTGAAAATGAATCAGGAACAAAATATTTTCAACATTAACTTGTTAAAACATAAAGTTCATTTTCAAATTGCTTCACAAGTTATAAATTGGTGCATTACTGTTTCATCAAAAAGGAAAAATAAGAAACAAGTGCACCAAATGATGCAATGTTCTAGCTCTTTCTCTCTTTTCTATGTCTCAGTTCTCTTTTTCAGCTTTAAGAAGTTTACCTTAGGATGTAATGTGCACTAAGGGACACCCACTTGTCTACACCAAACAGTGGCTTATGGTGGAGCCAAGATCATCATCCCTTTATCTGAAACAACATTGTATCTAACTCCAATATTTTAAGGCTTTAAGCTATATCTTAACATTGTGTCTAACATACTCTCAAGTTGGGAGGCTACTATTTTGACATACTAAACAAGTCTTATGTTACTTAAGAATTGAGGCAAAAGGGGTAGTTCATTAACACCCTCCTCCCTTAACCCACTGAGGCAACTTTTGAGGACAAATCCGTGAGGCCTATGTGACCTAAAGCAAACAATACCTCAAATGTGGTAAGCCTAACGATGCAATAGACTTAAGGTCAGAACAAATCATATAGTTAACCTTTTGAACTATCCTCTAATAACTAAGTGTTCTACTTGAGTAATATATTAGCAAGATACATATGTTGTCACAGGTTGGAAAATCTTCAAAAATTCATGATTCAACATCCCTTTCTTATGACATTGGAAACCCCTTCAAAGTGTAAACTTTTCACCAAGGTCATAGGGGCATTGTTCCAATGTGTATGAGTTCAACATGGTGACAAAGAAACTATAAGGTTAAGAAGCCCCTATGTTTTGCTTATGACAAACTTTTTGAAATAAATCCTAAGCATTATGAACATGTGCTATTGATGAATCTTCGTAAGCATGTGTTAAAAAATATGTTTCTTGAAAGGTACAAGGATTAGCATCATGATACAAAGAAACTACAATATGCATGATACAAGATGAAAATCAAAATGAAAGAACTAGTGCTTAAAAAGTTGAACATGTGTTCAAAAGGCTAGGAACAATAACTCAAAAAGCTAGTTCCTCAATCAGAATATTAGAACATCAACAAACAACATGAAGAAACATCAAAATCTAATTGATTTAATCCATGAGAAAGAGAAGATCCAAAAAGAGAAGCTTAGGTTCAAGTGTTCACCTTATGCTCCTAGTTTTATATTTTTACATACCTATATCTTAGTTGTTTATCTGGTTTAATTTGATATCTATTCTAGGAGGTATCTTTGCTTCAAAACTTCAAGTCTATCCTTTGTTAAAGAGGGATTCTTTATTAGAAAAAGAAAAAAAAAACAAAAGAGAAAAAAAAACATTTTCCTTGTGTTGTTTTGTTTTCTTCCAAGCTTGTTGGGTTGTTAGTGTTGGTTTAGCAGTGTTATGAAGGAGCCTACAAAGGCAACTTTAGAAAAACATTTTTAGGGTTACTATCACAGTGTGTTACTATGAATGGGGAGAAAAACCTATAAAGGCTACCTAGAAAGAATATTGATTTAGAGCCTTTTGTGTGTTACTATTGTTGTAAGCAATAAAATACACATGTTGATTGGCTGTTTAGTGAAAATCTCACTTATGTAAGGATTGGATGTAACCCAAGGATTGTTTGGGTGAATCAATATAAAATTTTGGTGTCTTGATCCCTCTTTTTCTATGCACTTTGCATATTTAATTACTACAAGTTATTTGTTGCATATTTACTACTTTTTGAACATAAATTTTTAATGATGTCTTATTTTTTTTATTAGTTCCTTCCTACTTTATCTTGATATTCATTAATCCATTATTGATTAAAAAAAAATCTTACATCATTATATCATAAATATGATTATTTGTATAAAGTGCAAAAAGCTCATTCAAAAAGCTTATCACTATGCTTTCTGAAAAAAAATCTGATCAATCAGAAATATTAAAGTTATTGTTGTATGCACCTGTGAACATCTTGTAAGTATTGGTAGTTAAATATATAATTTTATACTACATCTTATACAAGAAACCTTTGAGCTTTCTAAAGTTCAGTAACCTAGCTTTCTGAATTTGATAATCATTTGTGGATAGCATTTTGAATGCCAAATTTATTTCTTGACTTAAGAAAGAAACCTAGAAAGTCATCAAAGTTTCACGTTGGACTAATTTTAAAAGGTCATGATCCAACCCCTTTCTTGTGACTAAAGTCATCACTTCAACAACTATATCGAGACAACTTAAACCCTTGTAAAGTTCCTTAAGGGTTACCAATAGATAAGCTTAATGTAACACTCCTTTAATTATAATTCATATTAATTTAATTATTACTTTAAGTTGATGAAAATGTGAGTAAATTTTTTTTTTTTATACTAGCATAATAGAATTTAGAAATAGAAGTGAAATGATAAAAACTGCTTATGTATATATATATATCCAACTGTACATCATGGTTTAAGTAATACATAATAGTCAAAGAGAAAACAAAGTACATTAAAAGATATATACTACCTAACCCAATATATACATAAAAAAAGGATCCTATACAGAGCAGTGTTTATCTACCCTATCCCTTAAGAAAATCTTATAAACTAGGTCTTCAAATCTGGAAAAGTATCCTCTGGCTCTTCCTCAGCATCATCAGGCATTGTTATCATCTTCAATAATCACGATTCAACATGCATAACAAAAATAATGGAGTGAGGTGATTTGTTCTAAATCACTTTCACATGTATAGTAGGAATTTAAATACAATTAATGAAGGGAACCTAGGGTTTATTCTAAGTTATACTACATTACCCTTGACTTGGTATGGATCCATACTTCCCATCAATGAGTAATAGTTCTTAACAGAACCTGGGAAACGACTGGGAGTACATATACTTCATCAACATCATCACATGGTACAGTCCTCATCATCAATGAGGAACAAATATCAGTCAGGACGTCCATTTATAGAGGTATACTCTCAAACCAATCCTAGAATGTTGAGCAGTTGTCGGGGTTGTCGAGCTTGGTCAGGTGAATATCCCAGCTCACGGGCGCTACCCTGGCTATTAGGACTTTCACCACTCGATGCCTACCCCCGAGACCTCCCAAATGGGTCCCTGCCTTTCATTCCTCAGCGTACCAAACTGTAGCTTCCCTAACAGGGTGTCATGCCACTGCATGTCTCTTGCTTTACATTACTCACTAATATATTAATTTCTAAAGGTTCATTCTGGTCTCAAGTATTTGAGCACCAGTATAATTTCTACTGATATCTCTGCCTTATATTACAGAGATTTGATCCATACATATCATTCACATAAGTCATAATTCAAATTAAAGCACATAAGCAATAATTCAATAAAAATAAAGATATACAAATTAAAATAAAGACTGATAATTAAGAAATAAATCATAGAATGGTCAAAAAATTCCATAAAAATAATTTTTAAACTTAGAAAAATAATTAGAATTTTATCATGAATTTGTAGAATTTTTTCGAAAATTTTTGAAATTCAGTATTTCTAAGAAAAATGTGTCCACAGGCACTTATAAAGCACAATTAGAAGTACTAAATAAGCTTTAAAATTTATGAAATTTTTACAGATGGTCTATTAGTGTGTCTAGACCTTACCTGAACAATAAGAACTTAAACTGAAATTTCTATAGTAGTTTTCTAAAAATAAATTCATAAATAGCTCATAAAATAATTTCTATCTTTAGTTTCATATTATGAGATTTATGGTTTATTTATTCTACTATTTTTGCTAAACTAATTGAGTATTACTAAAATTTGATAATTTAATAATTTAATTATTTATCATAATAGCTAAAAATATTTTTTCTAAATTTGGGCAGTATAACAGCTTAGTAATTCTACTGTAATTGTTTAAATTCGAGCAGTATAACAACTTAATAATTATACTATGGTTGTCTAAATTTGAGCAGCATAACTACTTAATAAGAGTATTTTAATTATCTAAAATTGAGCAGAGTAACATCTTAGTAAATGCATTTTAATTTTCTAAAAATGAGCAGAGTAATAGCTTAGCAAGTGCATTTTAATTTCTAAAATTGAGCAGAGTAACAGCTTGGTATAATTTAATAATTTAAATTTGAGCAAAATAATAACTTAGCAAAATTTAAAGTTTAACATCAAATAATATAACAATAATATTAATAGTAAAACTAAAGCCTAAACGGGTTTAGGGGAAAACCCTTCTTACCAACATGCAAAGTAATTGAAAATTAGAACCAACCCCACTCCCCCCATTACCTCAAAGAGTTGGTGAAGTTGTTGGTACAGAGCTCCTAGGAAGAGGATTTTTACTAGTTATCGGAAAACTAGTAGAATTTTAGCATAAAAACAAAGTAAAAGAAAATTTTCTAAAGAGAGAAAATTTCTCTATGGAAGCTTACGGTGGTGAAAGGAGGAATGGGATGAAAAATTCAGTTCTAAGTGATGGCTATTTATAGGAAAAAAATGAACCTAGGTGTCCATGGAGTTATGTCATCCATGATGTCAAAAATGCACTTTTTATTTTTTTTATTAGGGACACATATTCATATAGGGGATGAATCACCCCTTGCTAGAGCTGGTACGTGGGATAGCAGCTGTCCCAAATATTTGCAGTATAAATTTTGACTGTTAATTAATTAGCCGGTACCGATAAAATCGCCTAAACTTGAAAAAAATAACTTTTAATACCAAAATAATTAATTTAGATATAAATCTGAACAAATGTAATATTTTTCATCAAAAATAATTTCTAAAAATAAATTTTAATTTTTTTCGAATTATAAATATATATATTATATATTTTAAGCTTAGAAAATTCATATTAAATTCATTTTAATTCAATAAATGCTCAAATTTTCATGAAAATTATAAAATTACATATTTTACCTAGAAATGTATTAAAAATATCATTTTCATCATTTTTGGATGTCAAACCAATATTGAGTTGGTTATTTGACAACTAGGGGTAGTTTGGTCATGTTGTACAGGAATTTTAGAAAATTCCCAAAATTATATTTTAATACATATGACATGATTTTAAACTCAATTTGACATTTTAATATCAATTGAATATTTTTCTCATGTCAGCCCTTAATATTGACAAATAAGGACAAAATCGTCATTTTCGAATTTCTCCGGGCTTCAACTTGGAAAAATTATTGAAAATCACGATTAGATAGTTTTCAATATTCTGAGTTTAACTGTGGGGATCAGAATTTTTAGATTCCTTCCCGATTTTTCAGAATTAAATATAGAATAAATAAATAAATAAAACAATTAATTAAATAAAAGTGAGGGTGTTACACTTAAGCCCTAGTTGAGATGCCCTATCACAACTTAAGCTCACCTAATAAGCCCCCTCACATGAATACACATCACGAGGATAGTCTAATTGCATTTAAGAGGTAATGTTCCTTCAAAAGTGGATATTCTAACTGTGACTGACTTGCATAGTTAGTATTAGTGTATATCTCTATGGACAATGAACCTTCTCTTTTAAATAATAGTCTTTTTCCTGGGCTAGCCTTTAAATAATAGAGGATCCTCTTAATTGCCTAAAGGTGTTTCTTATGGGGGTCATGCACAAATTGGCTAACCACACTCATAGCGTAAGTAATATCAGGCCTACTGTGAGATAAATAAATCAGCTTCCCCACCAATCTCTGGTATTGGGACCTTTCTACAGGTGGACTTTCTTCACTTCTAATCTTGTGGTTTTGCTCAATGGGCACCCCTATGGTCTTACGTCCCAGTTTTCCTATCTCCTTAAGAAGATCAAGTATATACTTCCTTTGGGAAATAAAGATGCCCTTTTTGGAATAGGCAACCTCTATTCCAAGGAAATATTTCAGCTTTCCTAACTCCATTTCAAAATAAGTTGCCAACTTTTCTTTCAGAGCTAGTTTTTCTGCCTCATCATCACGTGCAATGATCATATCATCTACATACTTCACCTTGACTCTGTTTGTATCTTAGGGACGTCATGGCTTAGGTAAATCTTCCAAACTATGCTCGGGAGATTGTTTGGGGCCATACAAACCCTTCTTCAACCTACACACTTTGTTTTTTCCACCATAAGATTCAAATCTTGGGGGAAACTCTATGTAGACTTCCTCCTTCAAGTCTGACGTCAAACTGTTGTAGGTCCTAACCAAAGTTGACAGCTGGAAAGAGAATGATTCTTATTGTATTCATTTTTGCCACTTGTACAAATGTCTCCTCATAGTCAATGCCATAGGTTTGTGCGTATCCTTTTGCCATCAATCTTGCCTTGTATCGATCTAATGTCCCATCAGATTTACATTTTACTGTGTATATCCATTTGCACCTTACAACTCTCTTATCTTTAGATTTATCAACAATCTTTCAAGTTGAGTTTCTCTCTAATGCCTCCATCTTTTCATCCATGGCTTAAACCCATTTTCTATCTTTTAGAGCTTCTCGAACTAATGATAAGGTTTTGATTGCACCAATGGCTATAATAAAGCTTCAATGCTAGACGGAGAAATGGTCGGTACAAATAAATTAAGAAATTGGATACTTGGCACATGATCTCTTCCCTTTCCTCAAGGCAATAAGCATATTTTCAGTAGCATTTTTAGACTCATTATCAACCTTAGGGACATTTACCTCCGATTCAAACAATTCAATTTACCATGGGATTAGAGTGGGTTTTTCTCGCCTTTGATATTTCTTTCCAAAGAACTAATTTTCCTTTTCTTCCTCTTTTGCTTAAGTGTGATCTTCATGTGCTTCTTCAAGATTAGTGTCTTGAACATCATGCAAAGGCAAAAGAGGTAAAGATGAAAGAGGTAATGACCCTAAAATAGACTTGGCTTTTAGAATACTCTCTCCCGAAGCTAAGATTGACAAAGAAGGATTCTGTTTCATGAAAGGTGACATCCATTGATACAAAAACTCAACGACTCTAAGGGTGATAACACTTGTACCTCTTTTTATTTGAGGATTAACCAATAAAGACACATTTGATAGCTCTTAGGTCTAACTTACCACGATTAAGACTATGAGAATGGACAAATGCAACACACCTAAATAAATGACATGGGAGACTCAACAAAAGGGGAGAAGAAAAGAAGAATGATAACAAGTGGTTAACTGAATTACTACCTAGTAAGACACGAGTGAGCAACCTATTAATGAGGTAGGTGGCCAGTTAAGACAGCTTTTCCCCAATAGATAAAAGGTAGGTGGTGTGACACCCATTCACATTAAACATAACCCATACTTATTTACTTATTTAATAATGCGAGCAAAATTTTTCTCCGCTTTTAATAATAGAAAATTTGTAAATTTAACAGAATCTAAAAATGATAGTAAAAAAAATAAAAGCTGTATGTTTCATCGTAGAACTGTATATCATGATTTCATAATCAAAAAATTATTGAAATACAAAGAGATCAAAATATACATAAAATAGTTACTACTTATTCCTAGTACATAAAAAAGATCCTAGTCAGAGCAGTGTTCGTCTACCCTATTCCATAAAATAACAAACTATTAAACTAGCCCTATAAGCCCTCATCAACAGTCGAGTCTTCAGTAACCGTGATCAATCGTGCATAAAAGAAAAAGTAACGGAGTGAGGTGATTTTTCCTAAAATCAATTCTACATGTATGGTAAGGAATTCTACCATAAAATACAGATAAAACACAGTTGACAATAAAAGGGAACCTAAAGTTATTCTATGTTGTACTATCATTGACTCGGTATGGATCCATACTTTTCATTAGTGGGTAATAGTTCTTAATAGAACGTAGGAAGTGACTAGGAGTACATATACTTCTCTCAACATCATCACATGGTACAGTCCTCGTTTTCATTGAGAAACAAAATAACAATTTAGGATATCCATTTATAAAGTTATACTTTCACCAATCCTGGTGATGCTGAGCACTTGTCAGGATTATCAAGTTGGTTAAGTGATTATCCCGGCTCAAAAGCACTACCTTGGCCATTAGAACGCTCACCACTCGATACTATACCCTCCAGACCTAACCATGGGTCCTTGCCTTTCATCTGCGGTGTACCAAACTGTAGCTTTCCTAGCAGGGTGCCATGCCACTGTATGTCACTTGCTTTACATTACTCACTAATTTATCACTTCCTAACTTCTCAAACAGAGGTTTCCCTGGTTTCATTTAATTTAAGCATTAAGTACAATCAATATTTCTGTCTTATATTGTAGAAATTGCACAATACCATAATCACATAAAATTTTAGCATAATAACGACGTAGTAATTATAATTTAATTACTTAAATTTTGGCAGAATAACAACTAAATAAATATATTTAAATTTTTTAAATTTGAACAAAGTAACAACATAGCAAATATAATTTAATAATTTAAATTTGAACATAGTAACAACTTAGCAATTATAATTTAATAATTTAAATTTGAGCAGAGTAACAACTTAATAATAATTAAAGTTTAGCATCAAACATGATAATATAATGGTAATAGTAATTAAAATTATGCCTGAACGGGTTTAAGGGAAAACCCTTCCTACCAAAATACAAAGTAACAATAATTTAGAACCAACTCCACCCCCCATTACCTCTAAGGTGGTTGATGAAGAGGATGGAATTGTTGTTGTAAAGCTTCTAGAGGAGAAATTCTGCTACTTGAAAACTAGCAAAATTTTAACATAAAAAATTAAATAAGAAAATTTTCTAGAGAGAGAAGCTCTCAATGTGGGTTTTGGCCAACTTTAGAGAGTGAAGATGTGTGAAAAATGACCAAGAAGCATGGGTATTTATAGAGGAGAAGGGTGGGTTAGGTGTCCACAAAGTGAGGTCATCCATTATGTCATAAAACCTATTTTTATTTTCTTTTTAATTAATTTAGGGACACATATCAAAATTAGAGTGATGAATCAGCTATTTCTAGGTTGGGGACATGCTCTCTTAGCTATCCAACTTCTAGATGTTAATTTTATCTACAGGTAAATTAACCAGTACCGATAAAATATCTTAAACTTGAAAAAAATTAACTTTTAATATCAAAAAAATAAAATTAAATGTAAAACTGGACAAATACATTATTTTTTATTAAAAATATTTTTTAATAATTTATTTTAATTTTTAATAATTTATTTCAAACTTTATATATTTATTTTGTATTTTTAAGCTAGAAAATTCATTTTAATTCCATTTTAATTCAATAAATACCAAATTTTTTATGAAAATTATAAAATTAAATATTTTACCTATAAATTAACTGGAATTACCATTTTCACCATTTCTGAATGTCAAACTAATACTAACTGGCTTATCAGACACCTAAGAGTATTTTGGTCATTTTATACAGAAATTTCAGAAAATTTCAAAATTATATTTTAATATATATGACATGATTCTAAACCTATATTGATATTTTAATGTCAATTGAATCTTTTTTTTATGTTAGTACTTAATGTTGAGAATAGGGACAAAATCGTCATTTTCTAATTTTTCTGAACTTTGACTCAGAAAAATTATTAAAACTCATGATTAAATAGCTCTTGAAATTTGGAGTGTAATGGTAGAGATCAGAATTTTGAAAAAAAAATTGATTTTTCAAAATTACATTGTCAAATGTTAGAAAAATAGTTAAAAATTGAAATAGGATTATTATATTTTTAACTATTTTTTATTTTAAAATAAAATTTTTATAATTAAATATACCTAGTATAAAATTTTCAAAATACTTTGAAGTCAAAAAGTCTTTGGTTTGCCCCCGTAGTCAACTAGGGGTATTTTGGTCATTTCACAAAAAATGTCTTAATAAATTCCTGAAAATTTTCTAAAAATTATTCTAAGCACATAAATGACTTAAAAATAAATTTTAGACACTTCTAATTATTTTTATTTATTTTCTCAATTATTCAATCCTTCTAGGAGCAAAATAGTCATTTTACTATTTTCCTGACTCTGTTTCCCAAAAATTATTAAAAATCTAAACTAAGTACTACACACTAATACGAACGTAACCGTGGGGATCAAATTTTTGAGATTTTCATCGGGTTCTCTAGAAATAAATATAGAATAATTAGTGAAATAGTTCAATAAACAAAAGTAGGGGTGTTACAGGTAGCAACCTCAAGTAGATGACAATTCTTTCTCTTTGCAACTCCATTTTGTTGGGGACTATTAACACATGTTAGCTCATGGATAATACCCTAGTTTGTAACAAACATAGAAAATTCAAGGTTAATATATTTAGTACCATTGTCTAACTGAAATTTTTTTAATGGACTTACAAAACTGGATTTTTGACAAGACAAAAAAATTGACAAATATTTGGCAAACCTGAACTTTGTGTTTTATAAGGTAAGCCCACGCCAGACGAGTACAATCATCAATGAAAGTTATAAACCATGTAGCCTCAGAAACATTTTCAATAACAGGTCCCCAAACATCAGAATGGACAAGATCAAAAGGAACAACACTTTTATTTTTACTAGGTAGAAAGGATGCATGATGGTGCTTTAAAATTTGAAAAATATCACAATTAAAAGACTCAACAGACTTTTTTATAAACAAATGCAAAATAGAGACTTAAATAAACTAAATGAAGGATGTCTGAGACGCTTGTGGTGAAGCCAAATTTGTGAAGTAGCCCAAGTGTCTGAGGTTGCCTGTTGACTAGAACACGTCTCCTTTATTCTAATATTATCATCAGTCTTCTTAAGTTACAAGAAGTATAACCCACCTTGCTCTTTAGCAAATAAAATCGTCTTCCCCATTGCAAGGTCTCAAAAGACACGATGAGAATGAAAAAAGTTACTGAGCAATTCAAGTCTTGAGTAAGCCTATGTATATAAATAAGATTATTGGCTAATTTAAGGACATGAAGAACGTTGTGTAGAGAAAGAGCTGATTGGAATTGAATTCTGTCAGATCTAACAATAGGGACATGGTCTCCATTAGCAACTATAATAAGTTGCTTGCCAAGTGCTCTGGTGTACATTGTAAAGTGGGTAAGGAATAGGGTCATGTGGTCTGTTTCCCTAGAATCAAGAATCTATATGCTTTGGGAGACAAAACCAAAATTATTAAAGGAGCTCTTACCCTTCATGGTCAAGGCACATGATCCAAAGGTCTTACTAGCCATCACTACACAGCATAGTCTCCAAAAAAGCAACAAATGCAAAAAAGGCACTCGAAGCGCCTCGCTATGAGAATCTAGCTTCGCTAACGCTCGACTAAGTCTTGAACCTTCACGCGTTCGCTTTCTCAGTAGCAAAAACGCTTCTCTTTGCCCCTTAATTTACTAATGCCTACCGGAAAGCTCAGTAGGGGCTAAGCTAGACAAGCAACTGTCAGCCCTCCAAATAGGCAGGGGAAGATCTAGGACACTTCACATGAATCTAGGTAACACAACCCCCTGGAATGGGATGGGAAGGCTTTAGTGAGCTTATCTGGATCGGTGTTGATGAGTGGGTCTCATTGGGTTGTGATCGTCGGTGGAAGGCACACCTCCTAACCTAACCACTAGTCCTAAAGGTGGAGGCAGCGATGGTAGAGGGGGCGATGATAGTTGGTTGCTGGAGCTGGCAGTGAAGACAGGGCTCCTAAGATTAGAAGTTTTGATACTAAGTTAGAAGAAGATAATTTTTATTATGAGTGGCAAAATGAGCTAAGCTCGTCAGGCCAGCCTGTTTGGCCTGTCATTTTTGGTTGGCTGGGTTGAAGTACCTAAACTTATCAGCTCGTATAACTCGCCCCATTTTGGCTTGTTTAAAAATGGGTTGAAGTCTGGCCGGGCCAACCTATTGGGTTGAGTATAAATTTAACTTATAATTTTTGTTTTATGTTTAATGTTAGGGCCAGATCTATTAAATCCAAACCTTTGTTTTAATTATGTGAGAAATGAAAGGATCTAACATTACTGTTAAATGTTCAGAAAGGTCATAACTGTTAAAGTTTTTAAAGTCTTAAAGTGATTATCATGATTTGGACCATTCAATTGAGGCATCAAATTATGCTTTCTAGAAGTTCAAAATTCATTACAAAGAGAATTAAGGGGTTTGTTGGATCATCAGAATGGTGTTTTAGTAAAAAACATCATAAGCAAGTGTGCTTCAGAAAGGTATTTCAAAAGGGTTCATCAGAAAGCAGAAGAGTTTAAGTTTTGTAGAAAATTGACAACTATATCTAACATGCCATGACATATCTCTACTACTCCAACAGCTAATTTTCTCCTACTGAGCATATATGGAAGACATCCTAGCCTCTTAATCTTTTATGGAAGTCAACTTAGAAAAAGAATAAGTGAAATACAAAAAGATTGTCCAAGTCCTTTGTGTGAGACATTCTAAGCTGAAAAAGAAGAGCTTCCATGCTTAAAATTCTCTGTGTGAGAAACTGTTCACTCTTATATTCGTAAGCACAGTATTGTATAGACATATAGGATTGTAAAGAGGTGTCCAAATTGTCAAAAATCATTTCTATTAGGAGTTGGTTTGGTACTATTTTTCTTCTGTGTAGCAAATAACTACAAAAAGGACTTGTTGCATACCTTCAAGCCAAGTGTGTGGTGCTGAAGAAGAGACAGCCGTGTACTGCTACTATTTTTAGTGTAAATTGAGTTGTACCTCCCAGGAATCAGTGTGATTCTCTTGTGGAGAAGAACCAATGAAAGGTTGGTTGTAAGTTATTTGTTGGTGAAGTGAAAATCCCACAGGGTTGTGGGGATTGGATGTAGCCCATTGGTAAAGGTGAACCAAGATAAACTCATGTGCACTGTCCTTCTTTCTCTCCTTGCATTTATTAGCTAACTATTTACTCTTATTCTATCACAAATTATAATTTTGTTTTGTTCATAAAAGACCTGCACTAAATAATCATTTCACCTAATTGATAAAAGGTCTTTTTTAAATCAATTTCTTTTTAAGCTAGTAATTATACTGTTCAAGAATCATTTTTGAAGAGAAGAAACAATGTAGTTATACTTAAAGTATTTTGATTACATGAAAACTAAAAGAATATAGAAGCTTCATTCATAAAGACACCAATTTTTTGAAATACCACAATTCAACCTCTCTTCTTGTGGTATTATTAGTCATTTCAAGGTCAAGAATAGGATAATAGGATTAGATTTACTGCTTTAGGGTTCCATATTCCATTCCAAATCCTAGTTCCTTTTCTTGTTCAACGTGCTGGGCCAGTTCCTAAACTTTCTATTGGACCAGGTAAAACGGAAAAAAAATTGTAGTTGAATGTAATGTATAAAGGTTGAGATTTAATTATCAAATCTAATGGATTATAACCTTTAATGGCTACAAACTACAATCGTGTATTAATGTTGCTCACAGCTCACTTCTTTTTTCTTAAACATGCCAAATCAATTTCATTTTTACAATAGGACAAAAGTTTCTAATGTTTTGGTTAATCATGCATGCACAATTGAAATATTAGTACTTTGTATCCATTTCTATTATCTTTCTATAAATGAATGCAATTATTTTTTCTCTTTTTTTGAAAAATTGATAATAAATAGTTGAATTAAGTCATAATGATGTTTATAAAAAAAATTACATGTTTTAATTTTTTTTCTTTTTTTTTATTTGGCTCGCTAGCTCACCCATAAATGGGGCAGGTTATGTATTCCAGCCCACTTTCCCAAAACAGGCTGGGGCAGGCTGACCCGTTTTTGACGGGTTCAAAGTGTGGTTAGCTATGGCAAGGTGGGCTGGCCTGTTTTGTCACTCCTAATGTTTATATTAATAGTATGATTTCTACATTCACTAATTTCCCTTTTATAGGGTGAAATGTAAAAAAGAAACAAGGAATTAACAATAATACGAAATAAGGAAACAAATCTAAGATATTTACAACACAATGTGATATTAAAATTATAGAAATCAAGTAAATAGCAAAATAAAATACCAAAGCTTAATAATAAAACCTGAATATAGGAAATGTTGTTCATATACCTTCCAAATGAAACTTAACAAAAATCATTATAAAATAAATGACCCAAAAGTAGAACAAAACTACCACAAAATCATTAACTCAAACTATAATAAAGAAAATAAAAGTCAAAAGAAGAATGGAGATTTCTAATAATATATAGGCTGCGTAATCTATATGATTGGCTAACAATAATAGTAATAGTAATTAGACAAGCTTCAAAAAAAATGTTGAATATTACTAAATATAAGCTATTAAATAGATAACAAAATATAAAATACTTAAAACAATAAACAAAATACTAATAGGAATAAAGCAAAGCGAGAATGATTTGTTTGTATAGAAATACATATAAATCAAAAAAATATATCAAGCAAATAAACATATAATTCATTCATATAAATAACAAAAGTAAAAGGCTATGATGGCCTTCTAAAATAGCCTGAATAGTAATAATGAAATAATAGTAATAATAATAATAATCATCATCATCATCATAATGATGATAATAATGATAATGATGATAATAATAATGATAATACTGTTGATGATGATGATGATCATAATAATAATAATAATCATTATCATCATCATAATAATAATGATAATGATAATGATGATGATACTGATGATGATGATGATGATAATAATAATGATGATGATGATGATGATGATGATGATAATAATAATAACAATAAAAGGCAAGCTTAAGATTGTGGGTCAATTCAATGAATTCATCCCTTATAATTAGTTTTTAGAATTGAGTTGGACTCAAATTCATTCTTAATTTCAATTAGTATGATATCTCAGCTTTGAAGATGGCCCAATTGTAATGTTTAGCCTTGGACGCATGAAAAGGATATTCTCCCACTTAAGCTAGTTTTGGCATTGAGTTAGGTGAATTCATTTTCAATTATAATATTAATACTGAAACAAATACTCAGAAGAAAATAATAACAAATAAATTAAAAGTTAATGTATGGAACAGTGAGTGATTTTTTGGCTCCTCTCAATTTACTTGAAGCAATGATACCAAAGGAAAAGCATGCAGGGATGAAGAAAAGGAAATCAAACCTAAAGGCATCAAACAAAATTTAAAATGATTAGAATCAGTTAGCACATCAATGATTTAGTGAACAGTTGAGCAAATATGAAAGACAAACCATATCCCAAGCTCAATATTTTCTATAAGAATTTAAAAAAAAAATAAAACTAAGAAGCTACATATGTAAACCTCTTTTGAGCCATCCAAGTTATCTTTGAATACTAGTTGAGCTCATAAGATGTGAAAGCATGATGCATCCTCCACATGTGCAGTGAATATCCACACATTTAATTATCCCATAATTTGCCTTTGATATTAGGCACAATGTTATGTATGTTAAAATGAATTTGAATACAGAATAGTAGAAGTAATTATTTAATTCCTTGACAATTTACATAAATCATACCTACAACACCACAACTAGGTGAATAAAAGTCCACCACAAACTACGTATCACCAATGCTGAGCTAAGAATGGGCAAGTTATTGCTCTGAATGACTCTCAATTATATCAAGATTTAGGTTATTCTTTAATTATTGTATATATATATATATATATATATATATATATATATATATATATAATTAAAATGAAAAAAATCCTAATCATACCAAAATTCTGAATTCAAACAAATTCTATAAAGTCAATCAAAGTCCTGTCGGGTTTTCACCTTTAAAATGTGATATCACAAAAGGGTCTTTTAGTGAAACAAAACACAAAATTTACAACATATCAAGATTCACATCTAGCAATTAGTAGACACGCAATTCTTTTGGAGAAAGAATTGACAAAAATTAATTGTGCAAAAGCATTACATTTTGTAGCATAATTCCATTTGTACTAGCAAACTAAGTTCATATAATTTTATTTGGTAACTTTTTTGGGGGGGTAAAATATATAATCCTTTATATTATATGATTTTGCATCTCATCCTCTTAATAAGTTCTGTTCATAAAACCTTAAAGCACAAAAGACACCCATTTTTTACATGTGTTTTTGAAGCAATTCACATACATAGTATCTGTCAACTCTTTCTTCTCCAAAAGATATTAGTGCTGAACTTAAACAAGTAAACAGAGGATAGTAATATTCACTAGATAATTAAAAAACAAGCTAGACTATTCCAAGTTCTAACAAGAAGCAAGGCTTATCCCCCTCTAAGTAAGGCTGTTACTTGGACCCTATGTTGCCAATGGCAATAGGTAAAAAATTCCCCTAGTATTATGGAGGATGTTGTGGCATCTCTGGCCAATGGCAAAAGAAAGGCAGTCATGTTAGAAAAAAAAAATGAAAATTTTTACCAACAAGCTTACAAAATAAAAAGACTGAATAGTCTATACTCTATATCAATAATAATAAACATAAGTTTTCCAAGCAAATTAACTCATCATATAAGCTTTATTTTTATTTCTTATTTTTCTTGTTAGACTTTCATCTTAGCATATTTCTTGCTCTTATTACTATTATATTAATTAATTTAACCTAAGCTTTTATTTCATTCTTGTAAAGCCCGTAGTTGACATGGGTCATTCATACATAAGAATTCATTATATCCTTGACACCACCAACAGGCAGAACAAGACCCCTCAATGTCATCTCGCTAGTCAAAAGTCATAACAATATCCAATCTCATTTTTTCTCACAGAAAGTGATACCAATGTTGTGGCTTGTGGCTAAAGTCACACCAGCTCATGGTCAATCTTTAGGTACAACACCAAGCAGGAAAATGTATATGTACATCACAACCCTCCTAAAGATTAAATCTCCATGTACCAACCAACTTAATCAGTTATCCTTTCCCGTACCTGTGAAATCAACCATTTATAGTAAAAAAAAAGTAATGATTCTTGATTTAATCCACATGTTAAGCACATATGATAGTCAGATGGTAGGTCTTTAATGCAAGCAAACATGAGAACCAATGTATAATGATACACAAATCATATAGCCTCAGCTTTGATGTTTTTTGAGCCACAATTTAAAGATTTTTTTTTCTATTTTTATTTTGAAATATAAACTTCACTCTTAATAGATTCCATGCTGAGATCTATTTGATTTTGTTGTTCTTAAAGGAAACAAATGAGCCTTAAGAAACAATGCTTATTAGCAAATACCAACCCTAAATGATCTTGTATGCACAAGATGCAATTATTTTTTTAAATATGGGCCCTTACACCCTTTACTTCGATTGTCCAAAAAAACATGTAGAGAAAAAAAGGAGAATTAACTCAATTAGATATGATTGCTTACCCATGTCAGTGCAATTCAAACTGATTCTTTGGCTTCATCACCAAGTCGTCCAGTATGATGCAGTTTGCCCCTCTACCATGTGCTGTAGCCTCCAAAAACTGAACTTCACTAACAGTTGTCAAAAGCAGCCTAACAGAGACCATAGGGGGTAGCTACATGTTTTGCAGCTTCTCTACCATCAAATCTTGGGAGGCTGCATTTAATGATATCTTCAAATTAGGCATTACTCCTACTTAAGCATATCACGTGCTTATGAAAAATCTTTCATAATAGCATCATAACCAGGGAAACTATTTCACATATAATATATCAAAGCCATATTGTAAAAATGCATTATAACTTAGTAGCGCATGTTAGTTACCCTTACCCTAAGAAAAGTCGTGGTAGATAACATTGTTTTCGTTTCTTAATGTTTCTTTCTTTTAGTTACCACATGTCTAATGTTAGGGAACCAAAAACTAAAACAGAAAAAAGGGCTTTATTGAATCGGAGGAAAACCAGCTCAAAGAGCTTATATAGTAGAGGACTCCCTCTCCTAGAGCAAGGTTTCAGAGATACACTCTGCCTAAGCCAACATGGCTAACTAACGGAATAGTCTCTCCTAACTTTGTTACTCCCTCTCACAATTGCTTAAACCCCTTATTGATGCACAGGACTCCCTCTCCAAACTAATTCCCACTAATTCCAGCTAACTGCTTCCCTCTCACGGCCCTCCTCAATTCCTCCTTGAATACATTTCCCAACTTGATGGCTTTTTCTGAGTCAAGTCCAAAGGTTGTCCACAGCATCTAGTTTAGGCCTAGTTCTATCATTTAATGTTCTTATTTATTTCAAATGACAATTTAATTAAAGGAGTGAGAATTATCTAATCAAACACCCCAGTTATATGCACTTAATCCTCATAGTGTATTTTTCATTCAGTGCACCACCTTACAGTGCCTTCAGTGTCCCAAAGTGAAAATTACTAATCTTTTTAAGGATTCTACTCTCTTTTCTATTTTAACTGAATTAGCATTCTCTAGTCGTACGGGTTGTTATATGAACATTTAGAATCCCTTAGAATCCTAGATTTAATCTTCATGCTTCCTAATAATGACTCAACTCAAGTCTCATTCACTAGGACAAAAGCAATTGGCAAAGGCCAAACAAGAAAATCAAAGCATCCCATGTATCAAAATATTTATAACTTTAAATAACTTCTTGCGTGTATTTTCAGATGTCATACTCATCAGACACTTATGAGTAATGTTCAAATTTGAAAGGGTAGTTTAACCTTTAATCCATCTATAAGAAGTCCATGCATGCTTCCAACATATGTTATCCTATGTTCTCTTAATATCTATCAGCCTCATCCATAACTCCATCAAGGGATATGCACAAATTTTATACCCAAATCAACAGCAATAGAAAATGCCAATTATATTTTCTCAACACCTAGTGGTCCAACAAAGAAAAACACAGGACCCTTGCAAGTGGTTTAAGTTGTGATGCATATATACAATAAATTAAAAGCCATTAAATTTCACTAAACACTAGATAATCTGATAGGAAACTGACACCCAAGACCTCTAAACCGTTACTGGTCTATACTCGAAGGCCCAAGAATAACCAGGGCCTATAATGGATTACAGAGGGGGCGGTGAGAGATAAGGAAAGTTAGTTATAGAGAGAGAATAACAACAGTTTGTTATATATAGAAAGAGGGGAGGAAAGAGGGGGGGGGGGGGGGGGGAGGGACGCGCATGAATTTATTAATTGAATTAGTGGGAGCTAAAGGATTTCCTCTTGGGAGCTCTGCTCTTTCTGTTATTTTTTTTCCTTCAATACGTAATACAGAAATACACGTTACCAGATGGCAGTTGCTATCAATTGGTGCTTTCGTTGAGTTGAAGTGCATGCACACACAAATGGCTTTACGATTAGATGCTTTGGAAACGTGAGTTGCTGGGGTTGAATCAAGTCTCAAAAACTAGGATGCATTGCTCCAGGACAAGATCAATTGGTACGATTTCACGATGTGGCATTGAAGGAACATAGCTAGGTTCCTTGATAACTAGTGTCAACAAGATCACCAAGTCCCTTCAAGCTCTGCACACCAAGGTGCGAGATGGATTCCTCCAGCAATAGTAGCAACCAAAGTTGTCATTCACGTCATCAGTATCGCAAGAACCCATGTCACCTTTTGTGACAACTTCAGACAAGCTCCAACTTTTCGCCAGATAGGTGGAATTGCCAGCATTTAATGGGGAGGATCTAGTTGGGTGGATTGCTAAGGCAGAGATTTGCAATTCAAGGGACATCGCTAGAGATGCAAGTGCAACTTGCACAAATTTGTGTGGAGGGAATGACTTGGCATTGGTTCAAGATTCTATGTGATTCCATACCCTGACTTGATTGGGAGACTTTTAAGCATTCACTCATGGACCACTATGGAGACCACTATTTAAGTAATCCTTATTCACAATTTAAGTTGCTTTAACAAGACGAAACCATTGATGAGTACGTGGAAGTGTTTAAGGTGCTTATGGCCCAAGTACCACCAATTCCTAAGGAGCAATATATGGGATTCTTTGGGGGGGGGGGGGGGTTGAAGGAAGAGATACGAATGGAGGTTCTGGCATTCAAGCCTCAAAAATTGACACGAATTGATTTCCATTTCATGGCTGATAGAGCGAAAACTTACTCGCTTTACATTTTGAACTGTCACCAGCGTATGACGCAGAACGCAGCAAGCTAAGACTACAACTTCATTGGTTAGCTCGGGTAGATCACAAGCTCAGGGAGGACATCTTAGTCACTCTATGTTGTCTACGGGGTCGAATAGGGTCTTATGAGGTGCGAACGAAGACAAGGTGTGTGCAGGCTTCCAATTCTCATTCCCAAAATGGCACATGAAACTTGTCGTACCAAGAATTGATGGAAAGGAGGGCTAAGGGATTGTGTTTCAAGTGTGGGCAACATTATAGTCCCACTCATCAATGTCCGAATAAACATTTGCATCTCTTGATTTAGGAAGGGAATGATCAAGGACTCTTTGGTGGTAATAGAAGCTAAGGATGATGAGGAGGAACAAGTGATGGTATGTCAAGTTCTAGATTATAGAGCAATAGACCCAAGAGAAATAGCCTATTCCAGAACAATTAGATTCGAAGGCTTATTGGAGGGATACCCCATTTTACTTTTGGTTAATAGCAGAGCCAGCCATAATTTTATAGCTAAGGAGTTTATGGGATGAGTTTGGGAAATCGGAGTCGATGTGAATCAAGAGGGGTACGTCCAGTTATTGAGGTAAAAATTAGAAGGCATAATATTGTGGTAGATGCATATGTTTTGGACTTGGGGGAGTAGATATCATCTTGGGAGTTGAGTGGTTAGAGACCTTGGGCAAAACTACCACAGATTGGAGGAAAAATACGGTGAGTTTTGAGGAGAACGGACGCATTGTTACACTCAAAGGATATCGGGTTCAAGATAAGAATCAAACAGCAGCTTTATAGGGAATAATACAAGATATGGTAGCAAATGGGGATGAGGTTTTGCCAACGGGAGCTCAACAGAAGGGTTCTTCTAATGGAGATACAGGGGAATTAGAGCATGTCCTTTATAAGCACTAGTCTGTTTTTCAGAATAGGAGGGCAGTTGCCACCTCATAGAAGCCAAGATCATGCTATCATTTTGCAACCCGATAGTAAACCATTGAGTGTTAGACCCTACTATTATGCTTATCACCATAAGGATGAGATTGAGAAGCAAGTAGGTGAATTGATGGACAAGGGGGAAATTAAACATAGTACTAGCTCGTTTTCTAGTCTGGTGACTATTAGTTAAGAAGAAGGACGGAACACGGAGGATGTGCATGGACTATAGGGCCTTGATAAGGTTACTATACCTGACAAATACCTTATTCCTACTATAAATGAGTTGTTGGATGAATTGCATGGCTTACATTTCTTCTTTAAGATCAATTTAAAGGCTGGATTCCATCAAATAAGAGTGAGGCATGAGGATACTCATAAGACCGCCTTTTGCACTCATGAAAGGCATTATGAGTACCTTGTTATGCCATTTGGATTCATGAATGCGCCTTCCACCTTCCAATCCACCATGAATTCAGTATTTAGACCAATATTGAGGAAGCATGTGTTGGTTTTCTATAATGACATATTGGTCTATATTCCTAATTGGGAGTCCCATATTCATCATCTAGATGAAGTGTTTATGTTGTTGGCCCAACATCAATTCGTAGCAAATAAGGAGAAGTGTTCCTTTGGACAGCCAACCATAGAATATCTTGGTCACATTATTTCAACACAAGGGGTGGAAATGGACCCTGCTAAGGTTCGAGCTGTCATAGAATGGCCGTCCCTCGGAATGTCAAAAAAGAAAGAGGCTTCCTTGGCCTTATTGGATACTATAGGAAATTTATCAAGGATTATGGGAAATTGGCTCGCCTTCTAACGATGCTAACTAAAAAAGATGGGTTTAAACTCAACAAGCATTTGATCGTCTTAAGAGTTGTTTGGCAACCTTTCCAGTTTTGGCTTTACCAGGTTTTACCAAGGAATTTGTAGTGGAGTGTGACGCCTCGGGCCATGGGCTTGAGGCAGTTCTTATGCAGGATCGCAAGCTGATAGCTTATTTTAGTAAGGCTCTCTTGTCGAGAACCTTATCCAAATCTGTGTATGAGAAGAAAATTATGGCTCGTGTGTTAGCTGTCCAACATTGGAGGCATTATCTCATGGGGAGGAGTTTCAAGGTGTTCACCGACCACAAGAGCTTGAGGCATCTCCTCCATCAGAGAATCACCACTACAGATCAACAATGCTGGTTGTCCAAACTATTAGGGTTATCAGTTTGAAGTTATGTATAAGCCTAGCCTCGAAAATAAAGCTACCGATGCCCTATCAAGAAGAAATGCGAATGTCAAACTGGGGGCTATATTTATGAGTCCGAATTGGTTGGATTTTTTAAAAATTAAGGAGGAAGTTCAAGGAAATTCAGAACTATTACCAAGGTTGTTAAACTCAAGAGTTTACGTAAACTCATGGGGAGTCCGTAAACTCGGAAGAGTTTACCTACTATAAAAAAATATTAAAATACCTATAGATAACATAATAATTCAACATTTCAACCCCATAAATAAAGCAAAATAGTAAACCACAATAATAAAATAACTAAGTCAAATAGTACATTACTACATGATAAGTTCAAACTTCACCAAATAAAACTTAAGTTCATACAAAACATAAAACATAAGTTCTTAAAATAATAATATTAAAAGCTGCAACGCACAGTCGTGGAGTCGTAGAGGAGTAGAGGTCAAAGTGAAACCAGCAAAGGAGAAGAAGAGAAGGTTCGAGGTTTTGAAGTTGTAGAGAAGAGGAGGAATCAGCAGAGAGAGTGACAGAACCCTAGCAGTTGCGGAGAACAAGCTCTAAATCGCAAGTCCAGGGTGGAAATCGCAAAACACAACCCTCTTTCCCCATATCATAAGTTGAAACGCTCACTTTGCCGTCGTTTTCGAGCAAAGTTGCTCCACCCAAGTGAACTTGGAAACTTGGTGATGAACTCGCGATTTTGAGCAAGTTCATCTGAGTTTATTCGATCCCAAGTGAAAACGATTTCACTTGCAAGTTAACTAGTTCTGACTACCTAAAATTGTAAACTCATACGAGTTTACGAGTTGGAACTTAAGTTTAACAACCATGACTGTTACAGTTACATGATGCTTTACAGGCTGATCCTACAACCAAAATTGGTTATAGTTTAAGAGACAGGTTGCTTTTCTGCAAAGGGAGATTGTTACTCCCTAAAGACTCATCCTTAATTCCTGTCTTGCTACAAGAGTTTCCCTCCACTTCCACAAGGGGACATTTCGGGTTTACAAAGACGTATAAGAGGATAGCTAACAATTTTTCTAGAAATCAATGAAGAAGAAAATTATGGAATTTATTCAGGGTTGTGATGTATGTCAACAACATAAGTATCAGACCTTGTTCGTAGCTGGTTTGTTACAGCCACTTCCCATTTCGGAGCAGATATTGGAAAAGATTTCTATGGATTTCATCACTAGGCTTCTAAAATCACAAGGGTATAAGGTTATAACGGTCGTAGTTGATTGTTTATCCAAATATGCCCATTTTATTTCTCTTAAACACCCTTTTACTGCTAAGATGGTTTCAAAGAGTTTTGCCCAAGAGATAATTAAGTTGCATAGGTTCCCTAAGTTCATCAATGATCGTGATCCGCTTTTCTTGAGTAGATTTTGGAAAGAACTCTTTCCAAGGGACTTTGTTACGCATAAGTACCTCTTACCATCCTCAAATGGATGGTCAAACAGAGGTGGTGAATAGGTGCCTTGAAACCTATTTACGGTGCTTCGCTTTTGAGCAACCTAAACAATGGCAATTTTGGCTTTCTTGGGCTGAATTTTGGTATAATACATCATACCACACAGTAGCCAAAAGAACCCCTTTTGAAGTAGTATATGGTAGACCCCCACCAATTGTGATAAGGTATCTGAAGAGGGAGACCTTAGTGGAGTTGGTGACTAGAGTTTTAGCTGATAGAGATGAGGCCTTACGCCAACTAAAATATCATTTCCAACAAGCCCAGCAGACTATGAAGAAAAATGCAGACTCACATAGAAGGAACGTGACTTATGCAGAAGGAGATTAGGTTTACATTAAATTAAGGCCACACAAGCAAAACACTGTTGCTCAGAGAATCAATACAAAGTTGTCTTCGCGTTACTTTGGTCCTTTCTAGGTTTAGCTCGTGTAGGCGAGGTGACATACAAGGTACAACTGCCAAATACAGCTAGGATTCATCCTGTATTCCACGTCTCACAACTTAAGCATGCTCTTCAAGGCAAACGAGTTGAAACAACCATGCCTCCTGAGTGGAAGTTGAAGATCTAGAACCAGTTGTTCTAGAAGAAGTTCTGGCTTCTAAAGAAAGCAAATGTAATGGCAAGACAGTAATTGAATGGCTCATCCTTTGGAAAACTCAACCAAGTATAAATTTCCTTCCTTTTGCCTTGAGGATAAGGCAAACCTTTTAGGAGGTGGTATTGATAGGAAACCAATGCCCAAGACCCCTAAACTGTTACTTGTCTATACTCGAAGGCCCAAGAATAACCAGGGATGGATTACAAAGGGGGCGGTGAGAGATAAGGAAAGTTAGTTATAGAGAGAGAATAACAATAGTTTGTTATATATAGAAAGAGGGGAGGAATGAAGGGGGCATGAATTGTATTAACTGAATTAGTGGGAGTTGGAGGATTTCCTCTATGCTTGGGAGCTTTACTCTTTCTGTTATTGTTTTTTCCTTCAATACATAATACATAAATACACGTTACTAGATAGCAGTTGCTATCATAATCGCAGGCATAAAACAAGGTATTTAGCAACCTTGCAAACCACTAGATATTCATTTATCCGTTGCTTGACCTTCCTTAAACCATAATGATCCAGCCCAGTCACTTCTGTGCAACTCTTAAGTCCAGTTCAATATCATATTGACCTTTCATTTTACCAAACATCTACAACAAATAATGCCCTCATAAAGATCAATCATCACTATTTATAATTATGTATCCATTAAAAAGTACCTCAACTCTTGGTGTGCATGTTCCCATATATTTTGTCGTATTCCTACACTTTGCATCTTTCTTTTGAATAACAGCCTGGTCAGCCTTATCATTATCATTCTTTTATAGCCTTAATCTAAAATGTATTTTACAAAATACAAGAAAGTGGAACATTTCAATTGGATAAAAGCCCAAACAAGATAACAAACATAAATAGAATAGTGAAATGCTTCTCTGCAACAAAGCTGGCCAGGGCAATCTAAATCCTTGACATAATAGATCAATATTTACCTGCATATTACAACAGCCTTCCAATTGAGTCCTTGCTTCTTGGGCCAAATGAATGAAGTCTATCATAATCACTGAATTGCCAAAATTAGGTTGATTCATTATTATAATGATTGTTAACAATAAAATGACAAAATATACTCATTATGGATATTTGGTTCACTCTTTACCAACTTCAATGTTTAGTGGTCATTAAGTGATAATACTATTCCAAAATAGTAAAACTTAATGGTTTGCTAAATGTCTATAATATCATACAAAGAGCTTATATTTCTTAATAAATTTTGAACACAAGTACACAAGCATAAATGAACATATCTTAAATACTTCTTAGCATCTTATCCACAAATAAACTGTCAGTCAGAGGTGATCAAGAGATTTTTAGGCAGTACTTATAGCATTTGTGTTTGTAATACCCATAACATGATCATCTTATTACAACTCTTCTCATCATTCAATTATAATCGCCTTAGAAAGCAAAACAATATATGGTAAAAAGTCACTTAACATACCAATATATTTTCCTAGAACAGCTGTTGTGGAATTTGCGGCCGATTGTTTGAAGAGAATAGAATTGCTACTTTAATAGTCACAAATCTATTTAAAGCATAATAATTAGTGAAAAATCTAACTGAAAAGAGGACAAACTGCTTTTGAAGTAAAGAAATGATATGGATTAAACACAAAACTAGAAATAACTAGCTAAGAGATTGAATCATAAGTTGAATTGAAGATATATAGGACTTTTCAGTGTTCTTGCTTGAATTGAAGCTATTGCTTACCACTTAGCTCTGCCACCAGAGTACAAAATCCATATACATTTAAGATCATCACGGCACGACGCATACCAACCCAATTATATGTTGTGAACAAAGATTCATGTTACAACTACATTTAGGTCATCAAGGATCAAGCATATCATCCTGACTTTAATTATGAAAATATATTCATATTGCAATTTCATTTTAATATTATAATTTATAACTGTGAAATGGAAAAATAATGGAATGGTAGGTCAAGGATGTCAAGACCTACATAAATTATTGCCCAAAATCAGTAGTTCATTGTCATCAAGAATAGCAAGATTCTCCCTATAGTGATTCAAATATAAATCTCAAGAATAGCAGTTTCTATGTTTGTACACATAACACGATCATCTTATTATAACTCTTGTCGTTCAATTATAACCATTTGACCTTAGGAAGTAAAACATTATATGGTAGAGATAGCCACCTAACATGGTAAGTGTATCTTCCTATAGCATCTGTTGAGGAATTTGTGGCTGATTGTTTAGAGAAGAGAATAGAATTGCTACTTTAACAGTCACAAATCTATTTAAAGCACAATAAAGAGTGAAAAATCTAGCTAAAAAGAATAGGACAGACACTGCTTTAGAAATAGAGAAACAGTTTGAGTTAAACCCAAAACTATGAACAACTAGCTAAGGGCCCGATTGGAGTGGTTGAGAGTTTTTGGTTTTTGGTTTTCAAATACAATTTTCAAAAGAAAATGTGTTTGTCTAAAATGGAGCTGAAATGGTTTTTAACTCAATTTCAAAACACTTTTACATTCATTTTCAAAACCAAGAAAAAGGATGTGAATTGGTTTTTAGTTTTTAAAAAAAATATACATTACTATATTTGACAATAGCCTTTCTCACCACCACCACAACCATCGCCATTGTCACCACTACTAGGGATGGCAATGGGTAGGGTCGGGGTAGGGTACTATGGTACCCGTCCCCATACCGCGTTTGAAAAAAATCCCCGTACGCCCCCATACCCGCGCGGGTAGCAACTTTAATCCCCCATCCCCGTACCTACTGGGTACCTATATACCCATACCCGTACCCGCTACTCGCACTTTACTTAAGTGTAGTGCCATGAAAAAAAAAATTGTAGCCTTAGGCAAAATTCAAAATTTAATTTAATACAGTTTGACAAATCTCATTTTATTTTGTAGCAATTATGAAAGTATTGATCAAATTTTTATAATTAAGTTTTTTTAATATTTCACTTTCAATATATAAAGGAAATTCATTTAATCCATCCTTTAACATAGTTATTAACTAATAATTTTGAATAGTCTTACTTTTAAAAAATCTACATTTAACGATAAGAATAATTACAAGTATTTCAATAATATTTAGAAACATGTGTACATTTAAAAAGAATATAATCTTTTCATATAATTTATTTTTAAAGGAGTATAAATTATTTTTGATATTTAATTTATATACAATTGTAGTGCAAAACATTTTTACATAGACGTTTAATAAAATTTAATTATTTCATCATATTATCCCATTTATTAATATGACGCAGCAATATAGTGAATTTCTAGCTTACATATATGTAAAAAAAATTTACAATAACAATGCATATAAATTAAACTCTTATTTTTGTTTATATTTCTTGCAATATCTTTTTTTTTTAATGAATCAAGATTTTTAATATTTTAATACTCACTAGAACTTATTTTTTTAGTATATTATATGAGATATATATATATATTTGTGTGTGTGTGTGCGGGTATGGGGCGGGTTGGGTACTATAGTACCCATACCCGCACCCATCCCCATTATATTTTGCGGGTGCCACCGCCACCACTACTGCTACCGCCATCACCGCAGCCGTCGTCACCACCACCACCACTGTTATCATCACCACCACGATCATCGGCACCACCATCACCGCCACTACCACTACCACAACCACGACCATAAGCATTACCTCACCACCACAAGCTTCATCTCTACTACCATCTTCACCGCCACCACCACGACCACGACCACCAGCGTTGCCGCCACCACCATAGGCACCGTCACCACCACTAGCACCGCCACGATCACCACCGATACCGCCATAACCGTCATTGTCGGCACTGTCTCAACTGTCACTGTCAGCATTACCACTGTTGCCACTATCATTGTTGCCATCACCACTACCACTGTCGTCATTACACAAACATATCATTAAACTAACTTTAACAGAATAAGAGATTTCAAAGTAACTTTATTTTGAAACCAAAAATTAGAAAAAAAAAAAACTAAAACTAATTTTTAAGAACTAAAAACTGGTTGTAATTTTTAAGATTTTCAAAACTCACAACCAAAAACTACCCCAAACGGGCCCTAAGAGATTGAATCTTTAGTTGACTTGAAGATATGTAAGACTTTTCAGCATTCTTGCTTGAATTGAAGCTATTGCTTACCACTTAGATCTGCCACCAGAGTACAAAGTCCGTGTACATTAAGGTCATGAAGGCCCAATGCAACCAACCCAATTACATGTTATGAACAAAGATTCATGTTGCATTGCATTTAGGCCATATGGCTCGAGCATGCCATCCTGACTTTAGATTACAGAAATAGATTCATATTACAATTTCATTTAAATATTATTTTTCTTGTAAAAGGCAAAAATCATGGAATCGTAGGTCAAGGATTTAAAAACCTACACAGTATTGCCCAAAATCAACTGCTCATTGGCATCAAGAACAGCGGGATCTTCTCCTGACGTGATTCAAATGTAAATCTCATTTCACGGATGAATTTTGCTATTTTTCTTCTTTGATAATCTACAAGCACAACCGACCAAATGTCATATCCAAGTCAATATAGCAAACATACATAAACCTCAAAAATAGTGGGTACGGTGCTTCCATTTAGTTCAAGAATTCATTGCATTCTAATAAAAAGGTGGTATGGCTATAAACTGAAATTCATCTTAAACACAAAACGGTACCCCATATAGATCGTAAATATCTTGATCATAATTTGAGTTGTCTTACAATCAAATTGAAATTGTTCTAACTATCCATTTTTCTTTAAGTTAGGGTCCATCGCTCATCAAAGCTCTTACCATCTCAAATTTACATTGTGAATAAAAAATTCGTATTGTAATTGCATTTTGGATCATCAAGGCTCAAACCTCCCATCTCAAACTAGACAATTTATAGTACAGTTGACAGATAAGATCATCAAGGCACAATGCATACCATCCCAATTCTTTATGAATAAAGAATTCATATTGGCAATTGCACTTTAGGATCATCAAGGCTCAAACTTGCCATCCCATTTTACATGACGAATAAAGATTCTGATTGCAATTTCATTTCAATTTTACTTTTCTTGTAAATTGCAAAACTAATAGGATGATAGCTAAGGGATGTGAATATCTGCATAAAATTATTACCAAAATAAGTTGCCTATTGTCATCGAGGACACAATAGTAACGTGTTATCTATTAAGGTGATTTAAATATAAACCTCATTTAAGGGAAAATTTTCACTATTGCTACATCTAGAAAATTTATAAGTTCTGATGTCCAATCATTAAACTTGGAAGAATTGGGCATGATACTCCATTTACATCAAGAACCCAGTCATTCTATATAATGAGGTGATGCAGAAAAACAAAATCACTTTAAGTGCATAATGTGATCATAATATCTTGATCATTGAGTTGTCCGCACACAAATTGAAATTATTCCAACTCATCCTTTTTCTTAAATTTATGGTCCTCAAAGCTCAAGCATGGCATCCTGGAATTTACGTTGTATTTAGGGTCATTGAGGCTCGGATATACCTTCCAGACTTCACATTATGAATAAGAATTCGTATTTTCAGAGAAAGCTCAAAATCCCATCTCAAACTAAAATTTTCAATTTAACGTTATTAATCAAATACTGCATCTAGCGTCACCGAGGGTCATCAAACATCCCATTGGAATTTAAAATTATGGAACAAAGAATTCAACTCATCTTGTAATCGAATTCTATTTGGGGTTACCGAGGTTCGAAGGGAACCATTCCGATTCAAAATTACGAACAAAGAACTCACATTGAAGTTCCGATTATTTAGGGTCACCGAGGGTCAATTCTGAATTCTTAAAGAACTCAAAATTTTGGAATAAAGAATACCTCTTGCCACAGAATTTAGGGTCATTCCATTGAAACGTTCTTAAATATAGAATTCATGCCATTGAATTCGGGATACCGAGGTTCGAAAGGACCATCCGATTCAAAATTATCAACAAAGAATTCACTTTGTAGTTCCGATTAGCGTCAGGGTCACCGAGGGTCATTCTGAGTTTATAACAGAATTCAAAATTTTGGAATAGAGAATTCCTCTTGCCATAAAATTTAGGGTCATTCCGTCGTTCATAGAAATGAACGTTCTTGAATAATCAAGAATGAGAAAAGATAATTTCACTGTCGCAAATGAAAAAACTGCCACAAAACATGTCTGTCAAACACGGTTTTAGGACAGAGTGGCATTTGCTCGACGAGGGCACCGTTTTTTCAAATCAATTATGAAGAAATTCAAAGATAACAGATTGAAACGGAGAGGGAGAGAGATATAACGGGCCTGAAAGATCACAACAAACCAAATTCAGACGAGCGACGGCGTGGAATCTTAGAGGCCCAATCAAGAATTTGATCTTGATTTTTACTCTCTCTTTCTCTCTCAGTAACATTGAACGAATCAACCACAAGCACAATTTGAAACTCTAAGATCTTTTATAATGTGCAGGCCAAGTGTGCTATGCAGGCCCATTAACAATCTGTGGCTTTTATTCACACGCCACAAGCACTTTCTTTCCTTTTTTATTTTTTATTATTCAAAATATCTTTTTATATAAAAAAAAACTTATAGCCTTATTCTCCACGTCTCACTCCTATTGTTCTCTAGATCCTTTCTACCTTTTTTCTCCCTCCCTCTTCTCCCTATCAAAAGTATTAAAATTTTACATTAATTTTATTACATTACAATCCTACCTCACAATCATATCATTCAGAAATTATTCAATTAGATTCTAATTTTTTTGCATTGAAGTTTTATGTGTTTACATATTTTTTTATCCCTTTGGAAATTAATCTCCGAAACATAAGAATAATTGTTCCAGAAATTAATTTTTGAAACTGTTAACAAAAATAAAATAAAAATAGGTTTAGGAGAATAATTTCCATAACATTATTTATTTTTGTTCTCAATTTTAAAAATTATTTTCAAGAATTAATCATGAGAATGAATTTCAAAAATTGATTTTCGAAATAAGGTTTGGGATTAGAGCTGGGCTAACCTGATGAGCCAAGGCGTGTAAAGTGAATTGACCTGGCCCAACCCAAATTTTTCATGGGTGACATTTGTATTAGCCTGTCTAACCCATCGAACCGGGCCAAATTAGCCAAATAGGCCTTGTAGTTTGGGCCAACAGTTCACAGGCACGCCTTAGCCTAATTGGCCCATCGTGTCAAGCCAAATTGGCCTAATTCTTTTTTAGCCTAAACATGAGAGCCCTACCCAATTTGATCCATTGGGTCATCGAGTCAGGTCAATTTTGACATCTCTAATAGCAGTTTCCCCCAAGGAGAGATTACAATGTAAAGGACGACTAAGGTATCACTCAAATTTCTTTTTCTTTCTCCAAATCACGTTTGAGCAACACAATGGGCCAGGCCAGTTCATTTTACATGCCTTGGGCTAGACCGATTTTGTTCAGCCCAAAGGGTAAGGTCGAGACCATCAATTATTGGCCAAAAAACAACTGAGTCTAATTGGCCCATTATTATTATTTTTTATTTTTTATTTTAAATTATATTAATTTAGATGAAAGAAATTAAATGGGTCAGATGAATCTGGCTAGGCCAATAAAAATGTGGCCTATAAAAAATTTAGGTCGAGTTAGGCTAGCTCGCTTTACATGCCTTAGCCCGTTAGGCCGTGCTAGCCCATTTGATAGCTCTATTTGGGATTTTGGGTCACGTGACATCCGTTCACATTAATTATAACCCATATTAAGTTAATTAATTAATAAATTATTAAGTTAGGTTGAAGAAAATATAAGCAAAATTTTCTTGATTTTATAATAAAAAAATTCTAAACTTAACAAAATTTAGAAATGGTAGTAGAGATAAAAGATAAAGTCTATATACATACATAAAGACAACTTGAAATACAACAGAATAAAAAGTACATCAAAAGATAGACATTACCTAACTCAAGATATACATAAAAAATGTCTTATACAGAGTAATGTCAATCTACCCTATCCTTCATACAAAAAGAAAATACTATAAACTAAGTTTACAAATTCTCGTTCATAAGGTGTCCTTTGACTCGTCCTCAGCATCACTGGACATTTCTGTCATCTTCAATAATCGCGATCAAACATACATGGGAAAAAAATAATAGAGTGAGGTGATTTGTTCTAAAATCACTTTCACATGTATGGTTGGAAATCTATCATAAAACAAAGATAAAACAGAGCTGACAATAGAGGGAACCTAAGGTTTATTCTAAGTTGTACTAGACTACCCTTGATTTGGTATGGATCCATACTTCCCATTAATGAGTAATAGTTTTCAACCGAACCGAGAAGTGACTAGGAGTACATATACCTCTTTTAACATTATCACATGGTACAGTTCTCATCATTATTGAAGAACAAAATAACAGTTATGATGTTCATTTATAGATGTATACTCTCACAGCAGTCTTAGAATGCTGAGTAGTTGTCAGGATTATCGAACTTAGTTAGGTGAATATCCTAGCTTACAGATACTACCTTGCCCATTAGGACCTTCATCACTCGATGCCTACCCTCAAGACCTCTGCAAGTGGGTCCCTACCTTTCATTTGTCAACTTACCAAACTTTAGCTTCCTAGCAAGGTGTCATGCCATTGCATGTCTCTTGTTTTACATTATTGACTAACTTTTTAATTTCTAAATTCTTAAACAAAGGTTCTCTCTAGTCTTATTTAATTTGAGCATCAGTACAATTATTTCTAATATCTCTACCTTATATTGTAGAGATTAAATCCATATATAGTATCCAAATAATCCATGATTCATATTAAAACACATAATCATTATGTTAATAAAAATAAAGACATGAAATTCAAAATAAAAAATGATAATTAAGAAATAAATTATAAAATGGTCAAAAGTTTCATAAAAATAATTTTAAGTTTAGAAAAATAATAGAATTTTATCATGAATTTTTAGAAAATTTTTGAATTTTTTTTAAAATTTAGTATATTTAAGTGAAAAGTATCCACATGCACTTATAGAGCACAATTAAAAATACCTAATAAGATTTAAAATTTTAAAAATTTTACAAATGGTCCCTTAATGTGTTTAGACCTTACCTAAACAAGAAAAACTTAAACTAGAATTTCTATAATAGTTTTCTAAAAATAAATTCATAAATAGCTCATTAAATAGTTTGTGTATAGTTTCATATTATGAAATTAATAGTTTATTTCTTTTATCATTTTTACTAAACTATTTGAGTTTTACTAACATTTGGCAATGTAATAATTTAATTATCTATATGTGAGTAGTATAACAGCTTAAAAAATTATCTAGATTTGACCAGTATAACAATTTAGTAATTCTACTATAATTATCTGAATTTGAGTAGTATAACAACTTAATAATTATACTATAATTATCAAATTTTGAGCAGCATAGCTACTTAATAAGTACATTGTAATTATCTAAAATTGAGCAACTTAACAATTTAGTAAAAATTTAAATCCAACACTAAACATTATAACATTATTATAAAACTTATTAAACTTAAACATTGAAAGGTTGATGGGAAAACCTTTCTTACCAACACGCAAAGTGACAATAATTTAGAACCAACTTCACTCTCCCCATTACTTGTTAAGGTAGCTCAAATGAGGAGAAGGTGGATGATAGTGTTGATTCCAAGCTCCTAGGAGGAAAGGTTGCACAATTAGCAAACTTTTGGTTTAATAAAAAAATTTATGGAGAGTGGTGGCTATAGGGAATGCTTTGTCCAAGTTCAAGGAAGGAAGGGGATGAGAAATTCAGTCCAATTTCATGGCTATTTATAGATGAAGAAGGAGCTTAGGTGGCTAAGGAATGACATCATGCATTATGTCAAAATTTCAAATTTTATTTATTTGTGATTCCATTTATAGGACACATATTCAAGTTTAGATAGGTGAGTACTCCTAGGCTTGGGGACATGTTGAGTGATCTGTCCCATCTTTATTTAGGTTAATTTTATCCACAGTTAAATTAACCAATATTGATAAAATCGCCTAAACTTGAATAAATTATCTTTTAATATCAAAATAATGAATTCAACTGCAAAATTGCACAAATATATTATTTTTCATCAAAATAAATTTTACAAATAAATAATAATTCTTATTAATTATTTTTGAATTTTTATTGATTTATTTTATATTCTAAAGCTAGAAAATTCATATCAAATCCATTTTAATTCAATAAATACCCAAATTTTTATGAAAATTCTAAAATTACATATTTTACCTAAAATAAACTAAGAAAAATATTTTTACCATTTTTAGATATCAAACTAATACTGGCTTGGTGACTTAAGGATATTTTGGTTATTTTATACCAAAATTTCATAAAATTCTGAAAATTATATTTTAATCCATATAACATGATTCTAATTTCAAATTAACATTTTAATGTCAATTCAAACTTTTTCTCATGTCAACATTTAATGTTGAGAAATAAGAGTAAAATCGTCATTTTTTTTTCGTGTTCCAGCTCAAAAAAATTATTAAAAATTACGATTTGATAACTCTCGACATTCTGAATTTAATCGTGGGAAACAAAATTTTAAGATTCCTTCCCAATTTTTCAAAATAAATCATTAAATAGTAGAAAATTTAAGATAGGGGGTGTACAAGTCATCTCAGAGAGAAAGGATTGACGCGTCTACTATTTTCCCAAAAAAAAAATCTCACAACTAGAAATAATTGCTAATTTAATTTTAGAGTTGTATTATTCATACAACAACTCATATAACAATTTATACAGCATTATTTTTGTACTTATCTCTCCCCATCACATTATTAATTACCCACCTATTTGGAAACCCGTTCGCAACAAAGGACGTGTGTAAAGTTGAAACAAATTATGCTTGCTTTTGTGTCATTATCAATTTTGACATGGATTTGCTTATAAACATGGATATTGAACTCAATCTAAACATACACTATGTTTCATATTTCTCTCTTTTCTCTTTTTTGGCTGTTGTATAATTTATTGTATAAATAAAAATTTTCTTAATTATATCTTTTATGTATAGGGGCGGTTTCATATTTTATGTGTGTGGATTAGTTAAAAAATTCATAATGCTTTTTTTTTTATAATTTTTAGTTCTCTTACAACATCTTCCTACTTATTTTATATGATAAGTATTGAATGTTTTCTATATTTTTAAAATATTAAATATATTTACTTTTTATTAAATATTTTTTGTAAAGTATTAGAAAATTTTATAGAAAGATTTGTATGAATATATAACATTATTTCTTTCCTCACTTGTTAAAATATCAATACTCTCTTAATTACATATTATTAATTCATAAATTAATATTAAAAAGTATAAGTTAGGTATTTGCTCATTTAGTATACAAGTAATTATATTAATACATATTTGCTCTCCTTTTCATCTTATGTCCATTTTATTTCTTCTTATCTATTTTTTCTTTTTTCATTACATCACTTATTATATTTATTATTTTCTTTCTGTACTTTTTTCTTTCTTTCTGTCTCTTTCTTTCCTTCTCCTTAATTCACCTCAAAATGGAGTGGATGTTCATATTTTTCCTTAATGTATTGTCACAGTGTCTTGTAAGCTCTATATGTGAACCTATTAGCCAATTTCAATAATAATATGCTTGGAATGCATGAAAGAGAGAGGAATTAATTTGGCATCAATTAAAAAGTGGAGCACCAAATTTTTTTTTGTTAGACCCACCTATTTTTAAAATCCTTCCAAAGTGGATGGAAATCATAGGAAAAAATGGCTTTTATAATTAACATACTAAACCATCCTTATCTTTGCATACTTCACTTTTTTATTAGGGATATATATATATATATATATATATACATATGTATATGTATGTATATATATAAACTTCTTTATTAATCTTTTTCCTATTGAACAACCTACAAAATTATCTCTCTTTTTATTTATTTACTTTTTTTTTCTATTTCTTTCCCTTTTTTTCCTAAACCAAACGTACCATAAATGTTAACATCATTATTGACGGGTAAGAGACAAACCAAAATCTAATCAGAAAAATTATAAATATTAAAAACTAAACTTTTAAAATATAGAGATTAAAATTAAAATTGGAATAAAAATTATAAGGACAAAAAGTATATTTAAATTTAAAAACTATCTCAAAATTGTAGTGAGTTAGAAAAAAAAATATTATTTTTAGAGAAAATAGGATATGTAGCTAAAAGTGTAAATTTTTTTACACTAATATCTAATAAAATTTAACCATTTAGTCACACAAATTAATCGTTTAAAAATTATTTTAAATTAAAAAACGTTTTAAAAAAAGTTAACCAACTCTTCATATTTTTTAGCCACCCTCGATTCTTTGCCCCAATCCCCACATTTGAAAACCTCAACCTCCATTTTTTTCAACCACCTTCCTTTGCTACCACTTTCCAGTCTTAGAACCCCAACCCTTCATTTTTTTTCAACCACTCTCTTCCACCCTACCCCCCCATTTTTTGGTACTGAAAATGTAAAAATTGTTTACATTAATATCCAATAAAATTTAACCATTTAGTCACATTAGATTAATCGTTAAAAATTATTTTAAATTAAAAACTTTTAAACAAGTTAATCAACTCTTCATTTTTTTCGACCACCCTCGAACCTTTGCCCTAATCCCCTATCTAAAAACCTTAACTTCGTTTTTTTCAGCCACCTTCCTTTACACCACTTCCCAGTCTCAAAACCCTAACCCCATTTTTTTTATCACTTTCCTCTGCCCAACTTCCTTATCTCAAACTTCAACCGCCCATTTTTTCAACTACTCTCTTCAATCTTGCCCCCTTATCCCAAAACCCCACACCTCCCACACGCAATTTTTGCTAGCCACCCTTCTTCTCTCCATTCTCCCATCTCAAAACTCCAATCTTCTATTTTTTGCAATCACCCTCTCTGCCCCACTCTCCCATCTCAAAATCCAATCCCTCATTTATTTTTTGGTCATCCTAATCTGCCCCATTCCCCCATCTCAAACCCCAACCCCCATTGTTTCAACCACCCTCTTTCACCTTACTCTCTCATCTAAAAACTTAAACCTCCCATTATTTTCAACCAACCTCCTCTGCTCTACTTCCTCACCTCAAAACCAAACCATCATTTTTCAAGTTTTTAAGGTTTTTTTATTTTTAATTTAATTAAAATAATATTATCTGATGTGGTAAAATAAAGAAATTTAATTTGCTATCAGTGTAAAACAGTATAGCCACTAAACTTTTATTTTTATAGGTGCGTAAAAGAAGATTCATACATCTCATACATTAATTATTCATTATGTATAAATTGTAATTTGTTGGTGGTATTTTAGAAGTGATGTTGGTATCTAAAGCACTCAAGGAGCTAAGTTTTATAGGAGATTATAGCTACTACAAATTATGCAGAAATTTAGAGCAAGAGGAATAGTGTGACTGAATAATTCTTTGTTTTGATTGCTTTTTTCTGTCTTGCTTTCTACAATACATCCACATGTATTTATAGATTGATAGGGAACTCTTAGAATACTAGAACAGTTACAAATATAAAGAGTCACAATTATTCACTAAATATTCCACTAAACATTCTTTAACATTGTTGAATTTTTACATAGGTCCAATGTGAGAAGTGTAGACTTAGTGGGTTGTATAAAATGTGAAAGTTGGTCCAAAAAGGTATAGACATTCTTAGACACAACCACCCAACTTCTATACATTTTTCTTCTCTTCATCCCATTTGATGTGGGACTTTATTTTCTAACATAATTAAATGAACTAGGATGTATTTGCCAAAACTAGCTTATAAATTAGCTAAAAGCTTATAAGCTAGCTAAAGGTTATAAGTTATAAGCTAGAAGCTAAAAAGCTAAAAGCTTATAAGTTATAAGCTAGGAGCTAAAAAGCTGAAACCTTATAAGTTAGTTGATTGAATTGAAAGTATTTGATAAGATTAGCTGATAAATGTAAAATGATATAAAAGAACATATATATTTAGTTATTTAATTTCTAAATTAAAAAAAAGGTAAAAAGATATTCAAATAAATTAGTGAGGATAAAAAAAAAAAAAAAACAAAAAGCTAGTAGTTTATAAGCTAGCTTATTTTCATAGTTAGTTGAAGTAGTTTATGAAAATAAGCTAGAAGCTTCTAAAATAAGCTCGTGTACCAAACAAGCTTGTTTTGGTCAAACATATTTATAAGCTAATCAAAGTAACTTATAAGCTACTAGAGTAGCTTACCAAACATCCTAGTGCTATATTTAGTGTGAAAATCTGGTGGTGGAAATTCATTTCAAAACATATGTTAACATGTTATTTAGGTAAATATAAAATGAAAGGAGGGTATAAAAGTTTGGCAAAAATAGGCCGAAGTCTGATGCATACAATTTTGTTGATCATTGTACCATTAATTCGTATTGTAGAGTGTTAGAGAACTAAAATTCCACATCAAACAAACAAAGTCAAGTTAAAGTTTACATAAGCTTGAGGGGTCAAGCCCAATTGGAAAAGCACAAGCCCAAACGGGGGGGGAAGAGCACAAACTTAAGGCCGCTAAGCCTACTCGTATGCAAGTCACAACTGAACTAATCTAGTTGGACTTGAGGGGTTAACGAAGTTATAATATATTTTTTTCACTTGTAAAGATATGTAATTATCTGTGTTCTCGTACCTATATATTAATTAATAATTTACTTGTTATTTATACGTAGGTTATGGAATTTTAACAGTATGCAAACATTGTTTTCCTTTTTCTTCAAGTCTTTGAAAGCTACAGTTCCAATTCCTACAAGAAAATTATAGGGTGGGTAATGTTGAATGAATAGTGACCAAATTGCTTCTGCAACACCGGTCACTACAATTGTAATGGATAAAACCTTACAAAAACGGATGCAGATTTTTTGGTACCAGCCAATTTTTCGGAATAATTGTATGGTTGCAACATGCAACTAAGTTGAGCGATGAAGACCTCGGCAAGGCATGCATGAATGAAGGAAAGGGAACAGATAAAAATGCATGGGAGAGCTGGGAAAATAACCATCACCCTGTTTTAACTCACGAGGGCACGTAATTGACGCAAGATCATAAACGTGAGACGCGTAATGTTTATAAGCAAGGAAAGAGAGGGAAAGAGAGATTGTGTGTATGTGTGTCTATGTGTAAACTACGTTAAAGAATACTTCACGGGAAAGCAACGTATAGCATTTATTACGTCTTGTTTTCTGAGGACTCCTAGTCTTACTTTGGCTCGTATAAATACAGCTCACTTTGATTCGTGTGGTGAAAAGAACTAACTAGCTGAAAAACAAGAGAGAGAAAGAATAGCAATCGCTCAACCATAGTTATCTAGAACAAAATCATGTCTCACATAGCTGTCGAGAGGAACAGGAGAAGACAGATGAATGAACATCTCAAAGTTTTAAGGTCGTTGACCCCATGTTTCTATATCAAAAGGGTATTTTCTCCCTCTCTATATCTTTCTTTTTCTTTTGCCTCTTCATAATTTTTGTGTGTATGTGATCGGTTGTTGAGTTTTTTTTTTTTTCCCTTTTATTTTAGGGAGATCAAGCATCTATAATAGGGGGTGTTATAGAATTCATCAAGGAGTTACACCAAGTTCTTCAAGCTTTGGAGTCCCAGAAAAGAAGAAAGAGTTTAAGCCCTAGCCGTGGCCCGAGTCCACGAACACTGCAGCCAGCGTTTCATCAACTTGATAGCTCCTCCATAATTGGGACTAATTCTTTCAAGGAACTAGGAGCAAGCTGCAACTCTTCTGTTGCTGATGTTGAAGTGAAAATTTCGGGTTCAAATGTGATCTTGAAAGTCATTTCCCACCGAATTCCGGGTCAAGTTGCAAAGATCATAACTGTTTTGGAAAGTCTTTCATTTGAAATTCTTCATCTGAACATCAGCAGCATGGAGGAGACTGTCCTTTATCAATTTGTGGTCAAGGTGAAACGCATAACTATTGTTGTGATAATTGTTTTATAAATTCATATTTAACATTAATATAATTTATATAATTATATATTTATATAAATACACACACAAGAATAATTAAGGAAAATAACAGTGAGATTCCCAAATCTTGTGAGTTTTTATCATTGATCGTAACAATTGGAATTTATAGCCTAGTTCAATTAGGGTTTCAAGCCATGTCGATCGATGAATCAAACATACAAACACGTAGCTTTCTTGGAAATTGGTAGATCTTATCACTTTCGATATCTAAAGCAGTACAGCTACACACACAAAGTACAAGTCAAGGATATGAAAGATGCTATACAGTATTGAAGATAACTTGCTTTTCTTTGATCATTTGATCAACAACACGGTCAATAGAATTTTACGCCCCCTTTACTAATGTGATCCAAGTTCTAAAACTTATCAAAGGACCTGTACCCTGACAGAGAAAATATTCTATGCGCTTCTTAGAGCAGAGAAATTTGGTTATCAATTTGTTTTTTTTCCACTTTTATTTTGTCAATCACCAGTCTAATGTGTTTTCCGGCAGTTTGTATAATTTCGTGCAATCTACCACCTAGCATTCTTCTATTGAAAAACTTATTGTAGTGCCTTGTCCAAGATTTATGTTAATTTCCGACACGGCTTGCATCCTCATGCAGTCCGCACGTAAACCTTCAACGTGTATTCTTCTGGGATTGTGTGTCATCGACATAAAAAATGAACATGGGAATAATACCATTTTTCGTGTTACTACGATGTTATCTGCAAATTTGGATAAGGGTGACCGTACGTGTTCAAGAAAACAATGACAGAAACTAGGTGAAATAATCTAAGAAAAAGGAATTTCTTAGTTCTAAGCACAATAATATTGGATATATAGTTATTATCAAATAGAGTTGCCATTATCTTTGCTTGGTATTTAATTCAAAGAAAATATATGAATTTAATTTACAATATTTTTGCTATAGGTTTTCATTATATTCTTCATCTCACGTCCTTTTATGTGATTCTTTTTACTATTACAGATAGAGCTGGGATGTCAACTAAGTTTGGAGGAACTAGCAATGGAAGTGCAACAAAGCTTCTGCTCAGAGGCTATAACTGCGCTGTGAAGATGTAGCATTTCAGAAGAGACCCAATTTCCAATCGTTTGTTAGTAAAATATAAGCATGCAATAGACATGCACAATAACCATTTCTTCAGTTACTACAAATTAGGGTTATTATATCATAACTGTTGTCATAAACTTCATGGCATGGAAAATCTTCTGTTTCTTAGTATTTGGTAATATACATGCATTATTATATTTGCCTATATGAATTGAATGGTTCCAAACGCTCTCATTCATGGATGCGGAGGTGAGTTGATTATGGTAGTTTAAAATTATTTTATTGCTACGTACAAGTTAATTAGAATAGCCTCCCACCCTCTATCAGTCTTTTCTTTTCTTTCTTTCTTTTTTTGTTTTTTCTCTGTTAGAACTCTCTTTCACCTAGTTAATTAAGCATGTGTTTGGCTCATGGCGAGCCTAAATAGAGGGAGAATCATCCTTTATTTTGTTTTTACATGACCGGTCTCCTCCACAAATATTTTGTCTGGAGTAAGAGGACTATTTGCACTCTAATATACCTACAATATTTACATTTCTCTCTTTTCTTTTTTATTCATTTTTTCAATTTTACCTTTATTTAAAATTTTCTTTGAATAAAAGTCCAAATAATATGTCTATTCACTCTTTAGTTTTTTAATTTGTATTTGATTTTTTGAATTTTCCTTGTTTAAAATTTTTAATTAAAAATCAATATTGTTTAAGTTTACTTCCTTTGGGTATTGTATGAAATACTTGAAAATGATAAAAATAAAAAAATTAATACAATTGATTTTCACTATCATAAAATAAAAGGAAATTTGAATTTTTACGGAATAATTTGAATGATGAACTATATTTAATGATAATAATACAAAAAATTAAACTGAGAAAAACATTTTTATTTATTAAAATATTAAATGTAACTATAAGAATAAAGTTAAATAATAAACTAAAAAAATATTAAAAGACTTCTTTTTACTTAAACAAATTAAAATTTAAAAGATAGCAAATTAAAAATGGTAATGAAAAGAGATAAGATGATTTTTTTTATATAAAATAAAAAAATAAAAGTTTAAGCACTAGTCAGTTGCTATCTTATAATTTTTAATTTTAGAAATAACTAGTAATAATGTAACATTACATTTTATTGGTTCATCTTTTACGTTTATAAGTTAATAGTAGCATTCTATGGCCCTTTTTGGATAATTTTTTTCGTCAACATTTGTAGAAAACAAAATAAGAAAGAAATTACACTTATATAAATCTTTTAACACTTATATTTACTTATCCACACTTTCTCTTAGTTAATTACAACTCTAATATTTAAAATATTTTTTATTGACTTATCAATATCAAGTCTAACTTTTTGTCAGTTGTTTTCGGTTATTTACACTGAATTTTTTATATTTTTATTAATACAAATAAAAGTCATAATTCATCTTGTTATTATTATGTAAACTCATAAATAAATAAATGATATTTTTTATGTAATCTTCCATCTAGTCCAGGCTTAACTCAACTTTTTTTTTTTTACTTAAAATTATCTAGTTTAAAGATAAAGTGAAAAATAAGTTGTTTGACAGTTTTACTTAAAAGTTCTTTTAAAACTAAAAGCTTTGTTTAATTCATATTAATTTGCTCAGGATGAAAAGGTGAGGGAGACTAAAGTGTGTAAGTTTTGAAAGTAACTTCAATTAACTTTTTTTTTAAAGCTACTTTCCCTTCTTTGTTTTATTAAAAATAAGTTCCTTAATTAATTTTTCAAGAATTTTTCTTCCAATGTATTTGATTCAAGTTCCTTTTTTAAGTAGGGAAAAAAAAGGTTGGGCCAAATAGTATCAAAATCTGCACTTATTGGTTTTGACCGTCGGAGAGATATTATCAACAAAAGAAGCTTTTTCTTCAATCTCATGGCCATTGTCATGGCTCTAGTACCACGTGTAAAACTAATTAAGATCATATTGACAAATTTTAAAACTTCATGTACAAGTTCTGAGAAGCCATGCTAGAAAAAGAGATACTTTCGTATTCATCATCCGAGAAATGCTTACAAGTTTGTTTGTTTTTTTTTTTTTATGATGATGAATGCTTACAAGTTTCATTTATATATGCTCATCAAGCATTAACATCTACACAAGACTAACTAACAGGATTTCCTAACTTTCGTATAACCAATTTAACTAACGTTAACTAACTGTTAATGCTGGTAATTTATTTATTTTGCTTAAAACGAAAATAAAAAAGTAAACTAAGATAAGGATGACAGGTCCCTTAGATAAAATTGTAGAACCTCCAATGGTGGAGTAAACCAGGTCCGCAGAGGATATTGGGAGCGCTCTCCCATGACTGCTACATTATTAGCACCACGTGAGATGTGAGCCACATGGAGTTCCCATTGCTGTTGAAGATATATAAAAGTGGATAACACGAAGGTCTTGTGCATATTCATTCATGCATGCTGATAATATCTTCCTGCCAGTTTTGGAGGGTGTTGACAACATCAAGACAATCAGTTTCACAAATAGTAACATGCTTGTAACCAAGGCGCCAAGCATGCTCAAATGTTAATGCCCATTTTCACTGCACTGATCTCAGCCCACGGTGAGTTTCCCGATCCACAACCCAGAGAGAAGCCTAACAACCACTCACCTGCATGTAATTTAACTAAAAATTAATTAAGAGGTTACTTTGATAACTTAATGCTGGTAATTTAACTACATCTAATTAAGAGGTTACTTTGATAATTTTTAAAAATTTTATTCAATAATTTTGTAAATCACAATTTTTTTTTTCTCAGTGTAAATTTTGCAGTATAGTAATACAGTATTAATTTATTAGACATGTTATTGATTTTTGTTATCAATCAAACGAAATAATGTTTGGTTTAATAGAAGGGAGAGGAGGAATTTTAATGGAAGAAAGGGGAGGAGAAGAGAGGGGAAGAATTTTGATTACATATTTTGTTTGATTAGAGAAAAGGAAGGGAGAGAAAATAACTCTATCATTTGTTTGATTTGCAAGGAGAGGGGATGTCTTCATCAAACTATTCAAAATTTTTGAGAATTACTTCCTCTTCCCTCCAAAATTCCTCAAATATTGGATGGCAGCCAAAATTGGGTGACGGAGGATTTCGCTCCCCCTCATTCCCATATCTTTTTTAAAGTTGAACCAAACTATAAAACTTTAAGAAAAACCCTCCCCTCCTCTCCACTTTACTCTATTTTCCTCCAACCAAACAACATGAATGTGAATTGAATGATAGGGGCAAGTGAATGGTTCTAAATAAAAGAGACTAGAAGTGAGGGTGAAGAGGAGTGGTGCAAGAATGAAGAATTGCGTAAATGAGACTTGTAATCAAAATTTTTAAAGTTTTACTGGTCATTGAACTGCTCATTGGTTCAAATATAACAGCTCAACTGTAATCAAGTCATAATCAAACTAATATTAATAAAATAATAACAAGTAAAAAATATATAAAATAATATTAAAGAAATATAATATCATAACTTTATAGAACCAAAAAATAAAAATAACACATTATTTTATAGCATTTTAACATTTAAAGCATACACAAAATTTCATATCAAATATATAATTATATTTAGGTTTAAGTTTCAACAATATACAACAATATTCATTAATAATAACAAGTTCACATCAAGAATAAAAAAAAATAACAAATACCTTAGGTAGATATTTCATTTTTTAAGAAAAAAATCCGCTATGAATTGATTTTTGGTCAATTTTATCCAATTTTTTGATTTTTTAATTGATTTTTTTAAGGTCAACTTTATGATTTATTTGGATCAAAAGCTAGATCGGTTCATCAATTTTTCAGTCAGATCAATCAATTTAGTTTTCAAAACTATGCATGTAACTTTTCTCTGCCTTTCTCTTGTTTCTTAAAAAAAAAAAAACATCAAAATGTTCTTATAGTTTTTATTTTTAAAAATATATTCTACTTTTTAAAAATATAAAATAATTGATAAAAAAAACATTATTAAATATTTTTATTTTTATTTTCAAAAGCTAAAAACTATTTTTATAAACAATAATCAAACAAGTTATGTAAGTGCTAGTGCAATCAAACAGGTTATATTTTTGAAATCAATTATATTTTATTTTTATAAATGATGATTTCTTTCGTTTTAGGGAAAAGGGATGAGTTTTTCTTCTTCGTTTTTTTTTTTGAGAAAATTATACGGGAAAGAAGCTCCAACTACAAAATATTTATCAAGATATTAAAAAATAAATAAATTTATTGATTCTTTAGTATAAATATTTTTTAAGAGTTTATTTTTCATAAATTTCTCTTTTCTATTGCATCCTAAAATTATTATTAGACATACCTATTAATAAAAACAATATACTTTTTAGTTTAATATGGATATATATAGCTTGGAATGGTAAATATATAGCATGCAGCATCCTCAATGATAATAAAATTTTGAGCTTAAAGAAAATGATTATGCGGAGGTGTGGATGACATATAGGCAAAAAAATATAGATAGATATTATTTTAAATAATAAAAACAAACATTAAATATTTTCTAATTAAGTATTTATACTTTCCGAAACAAAGTTTGACATTAGCGTAATTTAACGTGTAAATATCTTTAGGTAAATGGGCCCAAAAACATGCTTGGGGATCTGGATCAACCAAAATTTGGGTCAATTTCTCGGCCTCAAACAAGCTGGGTCATTATTGCTTCCAAGTTCCAAACAAGAGAGTTTAGAACACGGTTGAGACAAGTACCTTGTTGAAATTGATCCTTAATTGGTATGAGGAAGAAAATCAAAAGAGAGAAGAGAAAAGAAAATCTGGGTATAAAGAAAGTGATGAGAAAATGAGATTGTATTATTATTACAAAATATGAAAGAAAATGTGAAGAGAAAGAAAGTAAGTCTTTCTTGAATAGACAATTATATTTCTATTAATAAGAATGAATTGTAGATGGAGTAAAAGATATTTCAAGCGTTCTCAAGAAATATACAAAAATTTACTTCTCACTCTCTTTCTCTCCATGTGAGGAAAAAAAGAAGAAGTTAATGAGCAAAAACTTGTTACCTCCCCTTCTCTCTTTTCTATTTTTCTCCTACGGAACTAGGACCTTCTCGCTTATTTCATTCTCCCCAATTTCACCTTATCCAAACAATATTTAAATGCACGTTATATATTATTAGGTGTAGAATTTAGCTGAGTTGAGCTCGAGCGGGCTTTTAACTCAGGGTTACCTTGAAAAAAATAATTCAAGTTGAAAAGAATATGATTGACTCAAAGTGAATTCACTTTCTTAATTCAAAGTGAATTTACATATTTAATTGAGAAGCATGTCTTGGTTGGAGCGTTCTTTTAAATAATATTTTGTCATTCAAAACGTCAGTCACTTTATTCCAAACTCCATTAGTGACAAAGTGGGAACCGCCAAACATGGTTTGACAATTATGTAGCTTGATATGTGGGTGATTGAATTTCTACCAAGTGGATTAGCTTAAGCATTTCATTATGTCTATAACGTCATCGTCATAGCCGTAGTAGGATTAGGATTTAGGACCACTACATTAGCTGCGAACAGTTTGTTTCATTGATTATATTGCATTTCATCAAAGTGATAGTAAATCCAGCACCAACTCAACCTAATGGGACCACTGAACTCCGTTCTACGCTATTCTTAGCACCGCAGTCGTGGTGTTAACTAGCTTTCAAAGTTTTAACCTTCTGAATGCAGTAAATTACATGATTCCCACAGCAAGAATTTTGTTTCTCAATTCTCAATACATTATAAAAGTCGCGCAGGAAAGAAACCCAGTTATCACATTGTCAGCGCTGTCCACTTTCAATTTCCAAGGGGAGAAAAAAGGTGAGCATATTTTTGAGTTGCGTACTACAAACTTAGAATTAATATTTGCGCAACACCGCTCTATTTAGGTATAATAAGTATGTTTAATTATTACTACTACAATCTTTTTGTGGGAAATTGTGTTTTCTGTATAGAATTGAGTAGTGGGGTTTCCAACGTTAGGTAACCAAGAACGGGGTTATGAATGTAACCAAAATGTGGGTTTGAATTCAATCCCATAAGTCAAACTAAGGCAGTTGGAAAAAAAGAGTAAAATGAAGCCATACACGAAGTTAGAGAGTACAATTAGAAACTTACTTGATTAATACTCAAATAGATGGTAATCTCTATATTATATCTACCAAAAAATTGTTCACTTCCTTCTTCCTTTTTTTTTTTAGTACTTTTTTTTCCCTTTGTTCTATTGTTTTGAAGTTCCTTGTCCCAATATGTTCTCCTCTACATGTTGTCTTCTGTCTTAGCTTTTTTTCTTTCTTAGCTATTATGTGTCTTTTTTCCTATCATCCTTTTTGCCTACTTATTTATTTTTACACCTCTCTCTCTTATGGGTAGACACTCTTTTCTCTTATATGCTTTTGATTTCTTTTAAATACTTTATACATATTTTTTTTCTCTTTTTATAAAAAATGATAATAAATTTCTATCCCATTTTGAAGTGAATTGAAATAAAAACATAAAAGAGATGGAAAGAAGAAAAAAAATAAAGAGATAAAGTGATAAATATAATAAGTAATGTTTCTTTTATGTAGAAACTATACATATTATCCACAAGAAATAATTCTATTTGAACCGGATATGATCACTATAGGTAGCAAAACTTTTTCTTTGAGTATTTAAGGCATTTGTATGGCCATAGCTCAAATTCGAGACAACTAATTGAACTAAAATGACCCCATGTCAATTAATCTATGCACTTTATGGCAGATGTAATAAGTAATGTGATGGAAAAGAAAAAGAAAGATTGAGAAAAAAAGGGATGAAAATGACATAAAGAGGAAATAAAAATATGTCTATAATTTTTTTTTCTAAAAGTGATTGTGTTCCTTCCTTCAAAATGTATTTTCTATCCTTTCAATTTTTCATAGTGAGGATAATAGAACCTTGATAAGAAACAATTTGTAAACTAATTTCAATTATTTAACGTACACTCCTCATTTTTCTTACTTTCTAATGCTATTTTTTCTAATTTTATTTCTTCACCAAATGGTGGTGAATCTTCACAAATTTTTCTAGATTTGAACCTTATTTCTCCTATTTTCAAATTTTGTATGGTCATTACATGTCTCAATTAAAGGATGTTTTCTAACAGAGTCAAATTTGAACACGGTAACGTGTAAAAATTACAAAAAAAGAAAAAGAAAAAATCAACGAAATTGAATTAAATCGTAAAATTTTACAGGAAAGCTACACACACATAAACGAACCTTCATACATTTTCAAGTCAAAATTCCACTGGGACAATGAGATAACACATGCATCCGCACAATAATATGAAATTTCAACAATACAGTGCAACTAAGGTCTATATGATCATATCTATTTAAAATCATCCAATCCAAAATATGAATAACAAATCATAGTTCATAAAAATAACCCCACTCTAGCTTATTTCACCATCCAAGATCCATAAAATCTTATCTTTCTCCCCTTATCCTAGAGAGAAGAACGTGAACAGAGGATGAAAGAAGATGATTCTTGCACACCCACCCCCCCCCCCCCCCCCCCAAATAAATATAGTTCTTAGGAGCTTCAAAATTCACCTTTTAGAATATAGAAATACAAGAAAAGATCAAAAATGCCATCTAGAGCCCAAATGGGTTACATGCAAACTAAGAAGAAAAAAAGGACGAAAAGACAAAAACAAAAACCACTTACACATAGGGTACAAACGAAAAATAAAACGAAGTCATTTTTGAACAATTTAGAATAGCCAATGAATAGCATGTAGTGAAAGGAATGTGGTTCTAATGTTGCATGTAACATTTTGGGTGGTTCTAATGTTGCATGCAATCTTTCGTTGAGAGAAAAAGAATGAAAGTAGCATTGGAAAAAGAGAATTAAAGAGAAATGAGACAGTTGCTACACACTTAATGTGTGTTTGGGTGAGTGTTTGCACAATTGATTTTGCGAAATTAATTTTATTAGTTCAAATTGATTTAGAAGTGGTTGATTTATGTTTAAATGATTTCGTTATAAAAACAAGTTAGTAGTAAAATTTAATATAAAATTTTTGACCCAACGCAATAGCTACCTAAATTTGTTTCAACTCAATTAATTTTGGTTCCAAAATCAATTCTTCGATGTGAAACCAAACGTGCGAACATTTACCTAAAATCATATTAGCTAGTATTTTAACGTGATTTTGAATGACCTAACATGGATCCAAACACACCCTTAATCATTTTTCTTTCTTCAATTGTGGTAGGATCATAGGAAAATGAAGTGGCTGAAGCAAGATTATTATATTGATTTGAAAATTTACTTTGAATGAGCAATGGATTAGACGGTCTACTGTGAGCAAGAAAGAGTTTTTAAATTGTTTAGCTAAAAAAAGTGAGTTAACTATGATACTCTAATATAAAAATATAGAAAATTAAATTCGTAAGTAGAATTAAAAGAATGTGAATATGACACCAATTGAACGTCATCATGGGTATAATTTTATCATACAAAGAACATCAAATTGGGAAAGAAAATATGAGCACAAGTTATACAATATATTTAGACTCAATATTCTTACATGAACAAAATATTAATCCAAATTATCAATATATAGGAACCTTTTATAATTTGGAGTCAAGAGGGTGTAAAAAGAATGTCTATTTGGGTGCAAGAGTACAAAAATTAAGGTTAATAAAATTAACCTTAAAGTTTTGGTAAGCATTAAGAGGTATCCCATTATAAGAATTCAATTTAAATTTTCATAGCAACTAATTAAAACTATAAAATACCTATACAAATAGTTATCTTAGACATACACACACATATTCTTTTATGAAATTTCCGTATAATTCCTCTTTTCCAAAATATTTGAAAAAAAAAGTGATAATAATAATTTTACCCACTCAAATAATATGATATAAATACAATAAAATTAATTAAAACACTTATATTATCAAATAGTCGCAATAATATCAATAATTGGTAAAAAAATATTTTTGAGAAATACAATGATTTTCACCATACAAACATATAGGTAAAACAAAGAGCGAAAAGAGAATGTTACAATGAAGAAAAGAGGCGATCCAAGGATAGGAAAGGGAGATAAAGAATAGAATGGTGGAAGAAGGAGAGTCTGGTGATTTGCAGTGGGAATCGCAACAGAAAGGCAAAGGAAAAGAAAAGAAGAAGGGCAAGGGGAGAAGAGAAAGAGGAAGAAAAAGGAAAACGTTGCAAGAAGTCTGTTAATTAATTTCCCTTGTTTTTTGTTGTTGCTTTTGTTAAGAACTTGGTTCGTACAGAAGAACTGGTTCTCCAACTAGCAGTTGAATCAACTTTCTCCAATGGTGCAAATAAGCAAGAACCGTTCTTATTTTAAGAACTTAAATGAAAACCCTCCATTGGAGATGGTCTTAAAGGGAAAGTTCTTAACTCACTTTTATTGGGTACTACCAAGTCATATTGGATTTAAAAACTTTAACAACTTTTTAATCTAATAGTGCAATCATCTAAGAACTTAAAATAGATCCCACATATTATCTCACAAAATATTTTTTTAATCATAAAAACTGGTTAGTTGCATAAGAATTTCTTCTTATATTAAAGGTGGAAGTCATGTTAGCATCCTCCAATCACACCTCACAAGAGTTTACATTGGAGATACCCTCACCAAGAGATGTAGATCCCCTATAGTTGGAAGAATAACTGCAAGGAGTTCACTTCCATCTTTCACCATGCATTTTTCTTCAATAATGTTCTTCTATCAATATTTTGTTTAAGTAAAAATATATATTAATGGATAAGATTCGTGCCTTTGTTAAAAAACTACAAGGGATCTTGATCCTTAACTAAGTAAGCTACTTTTTTATAAAGATGGAAATAGGTTAGTTTGCTGAGACTATTTAACAAAAAAGTCACACTCAACACGTTTTAGAACGTCCTTTTAGTTAAGTAAGGCAAGTTGGGGGCTTTTAGAAAAGCCTACAAAGCTTGCAAGTTGAATAATTTATAAATGATATTTTTATAGAAAACAATCTTTAATATATAAAATTATATCATTATTTTAACAACTAAAGCATTATGTTTCCGACTTAAGCTAGTTTTAATGTTTATAAAACGCAATTCATTTATGTAATTTTAATCAATTTTAGTGTGATAGACTTGTTGGTCAGTAAGCCAATTGACCTAATTAATGATAGGTCCATTAACCTGTAAATCTATTTGTCTTTTCAATAACAAACTTGTTATCTAGATTGAAGATCTATTGACCAATTTAAGGATAGGCCTAGCAATGTATTTAAAGACAAATTTACACCGTGTTACAACATTCAAAAAGCACTAGTTGACTTCAGTTGTTTTTTACTTTAAGTAGATCTCATGGTAATTGTTGTCATTATTTAATTGCTTTTTTAGTGCGTTTTTGGATTCCCATTCAATAATATTAAATCACATTGAGATATTAGCTAATGTAATTTTAGGTAAATATTTATATGTTTGGTTTCAAGTTTAGAAAATAATTCTAGATGCAAAATTGATTTTGAGTTGATATAATTTTAAGTAATTTTTGCTTTTGATCAAAATTTTCATTCTAAATTTTGCTAAAGGTCTGCTTTTAAAATAAAAAACATTTAAACATAAATCACTTTATTTCAAAATCAATTTTGTAAAATTAATTTATTCAAAATCAATTTTACATACACTAGCCCAAACACATACTTAATACCATTACAACTCGTGATTGATAAACAACATTATATTGAAAAGTACGTTGAACGACAACAATAGTAAAATAGACAGAAAAAATGGTAAAGGTAAAAAAACGGGGGGGGGGGGGGGGGGGGGGGTGTGGAAGTATAAGTAAATTTTTACAACTAGCAAACACTTTTTGTTGTTGTTGTTGTTGAATCTAAGGTATCCATTGGCTGAGAGTCAAAGACTAATCTCACGAAGTCTAAATATACATTTAAGGAGTTAACATCTCCCACTAAATGCTCTTTTGTATACATAGACCTAATAATCAAATCCTTGTCCACATACTTAAAGGGTATAGTTATCTGTCAACCATACTATATTATGTTGATATAACTTGCTAATACTATAATTCATAATATTTGGTTAATAATTAAATTTTAAACATCTATTGTCATATTTATTTTTTAACAAATAGATTTAAATCAATATAATTACAATTTTTTCTTAAATTAGATGCAAAATTTTCAATATTCAAATGATTAAAATTCTCCAAATCATACAATATAATGTATGTATACACAACACTGCATAACATTATTATTGAAGATGAACAAGAAACGTACAATGGTGTTTTGATTATTAATACACTCGTTCAGACAATAATGTTTCAAAATATGAAATACCTGATGGTTCTTATCTTAATCTTGCAAAATATCTACAAACGTAAACATATATTCATAAAAAGAAAATACATTGTCATCTTCAAAGCACACTTAATAGAACATATTTTAAAATGTTTTAAACACAAATAATCACAATTAAATTATATTTTAATTATATAGTGTGATGTATTTCATCACATATTTATTAAATTGTCATTAATTTAATTTTTTTCTGTATTTTTTGTTCATTTTAAATTTTCAAGAGAAAATTTATTTAATGAAAAATTAACTTTGAAAAACGTTATCAACTAATATATATTTAAATATTATTTTCAAATTAAGATATATATATATATATATATATATATATATATATTAGATGTGAACAATAAAACACAAGAGCGCAGAGTAAGTTGTGGAGTCATAAAAAAAAACTTTAAAAATTATTAGGTTTGAGTAAGAAAATTGAATTACTACTTATATTGTGTTTGTTTAGGAAAATTTTGGGAAGAAATAATGTTGAAGGAATGATTTTAGTAAGAAAATTCCATTTCTGCCATCTGATTAAAATTGTGTGGATTTTACATAAAAGACTAATGTCATATTATATTTTCTTACAAATTATTCTAATATTTTATAAAGAAAATATTAAATGCAAAAATAAATGTATTTAATATCTTATAAATATAAAATATTATTCAATATTTTCTTTATTTAATAAATAAAAAGATGATTAAAAAATATAAAGAAAATTAGAATTATTGATTTATTCTGTAAAAAATTATTTTTGTGCAAAAGTTTACGAGACATTTAAAATACAATTTTATCCGTGAAAGACAATGTTATTTCACCACATTTCCTTTCCCCCACCATGTGCAAAATTATAATCATATATATTATTCATTTTTTTCTTAATTTTTAATTTATTTTCTTTTAATTTAAATAATTTAAATATCTATGAATTTTATTTTCATTATATTTTTCCTTTTTTCTACTTGTTTTTTTCGTTTTCTCTTCTTGTTTAAATATAATCTTATATTTTGTCTAATTAAGATGAAATAAGAGAGAAATAAAAAAAAATAAAAAAAATAAAACTCTCCTTAAAAAAAGAGAGAAAGAAAAGGTGATAAAATATTCTACTTTTTATTTTCTTTTCTAACACATGGAGAAAGGATGAAAGAACAAAGAAGAGCGAATTTTTTATCTTCCCTAAAGTATCTTTACCTTCTAAGCATAACTCTTTAATGTTAATACTTAATAAGGTTTGTTTTGGCAGATAATACTTAGAAGGTTATAATTATTTATTTAAGAAATGTTTACTTTTATTCATTTTCCTTTATATTTATCCAGTCTATTATTTTTTTACTCGTATTCATTTTTATCTTTTATTTTTATTTTTGTCAAATCAAATAAAATATCAAAGAAGCAAAATTATACTATGATAGGAAGAAATATAAAAAATTTACTCCTATATTATACGTTAAAATATTCAACTTGGAGAGTTAGACTCTCACTTTCTTAATTAATCATTTTTAATATTTCTAACTTTTCTTTTTTAAATGTGTATTTCACACACTATTTTTCACAATTAGGTAAAAAAAAAAATTAACAATCACAAACTATCTTTCTTTTATTTTTACATTTGATTTTCTTAATTGGTTATCTCTTTTAATTTATCTTCTTTTATCTTTATTTTTAAATTAAATTTTAATATTTTTTAAAATATTATTAATAATCAAAAATAATCTTATATTATATTTAAAATATTAATTATAAATACAAAATATAATTTACATATTCAAAATATTTCTTTCATGAAAAATCTAAGTCACTCACCCACCCTCTCACCCTACGTACCATAGCCCCATAAATGATAATGCTTTCTACACCCTATTAGTATTAATAGACACAATTATCCCTATCCCTCCCGCCACGCTCTTGCATCGTTTTTAGGACCTTTCATCGACGGTTCATGAATCATTTACCTGATACAAGATTAGATAAATTTAATTTGTTGACATAATATGTTCATTGTAAGATTATGTATAATTAAATTATAAAATTTAAATCAGTATAAAAAATTATAAATTTTAAAAATATTATTATAAATGAAATTTTAGCTTATCCAAAAAAAATTAAAAATATAAAATTAAAATTAAGATATATTTTATGAGAATTTAATTGAAATGTACTAATAGTGTATATTTTTACTAATAGTGTAAATTTTTATACTATTATTTAATTATAAATTATCATGTATAATTAGATAATTAATTTTTGTAACAATTACTTTAAAACTTATATATAAATAATTTCTAATTCATTAACTATATAATTTTTTTACATTAATAAAACAAAAATTAAAGTCATTTTATAACATAAGTATCAAAATAAATATAATATCATATTGTATAAAATGTTATTTATTAAACTCAAGCATTTTATTATTAAAATATAATTATCAAAAGAATATAAATTAATAAGTTGGATTAAAACTATATATATAAAATATAACTTAAATCTGTAATCAAAATACACTAAATTTAATTCAAAAAATTTAAGCCTCTCAAGAATAATTTTAAATCGAGAACCAAACGAATCATTAGCGAACTTGATATTATGATTATTTGTTTTGACTTTTAGGCCTTGTTTCGTATGAGGAAAAGAAAAGGAGGGAAGAGATGAGAAAAGAAGTGAAGAGAAATAGAAAGAAATTGATGGTTGTTTGGTTTAAGAAAAATAGAGTAGAAATAGAGAGAAAGTAGATGAGTAAAGTTGTTTGGTAGAAAAGAAAAGAAAATAAGTGAAATTGGCTTATTACAATTATACTCTTGACATATATTGCATTTATTTTAGAAATTTTTTAATTTTTTTGACATTGAAATTGATTTGTGTTGGCTGGAATCGATTTGCAATTGAATTTAAGGGACTCTAGAGAGCTCGAACAGCCCTTGCACTATGACAAAATAGATTTCCACTTAATTGAAATCGATTTTGAACACCTCAAATATGATAAAATAGTTTTGGCTTGTACCAAAATCGATTTCCATGAGGGTACAAAGACGTGTGGACTTGGAAACAATAGATAAAATCGATTTTTAGGGGCTCAAAATTGATTTTAGTGGTGATGTTGATTAAAAAAATCGATTTTAATGATTAAAAAGTCAATTTTAGCTTTGGTGTTAAGCATGGAAGTCGGTTATCATTGAATAAAAGCATTCATTGTGGTTAATAAAATTCCTTTTAATAATTTATAATACGTCCAAGTTCAGTACACATGAAGAAAGACACGAGTGTTCCATAGAAACATAAAACTAAATAAGCGTTAACAAAGTACACACTACAGATAGAAAAGTCATAAATAACATCAAATTGCTTCTACTCCGAGGGACCACGATGGTGAAGGTGCTCAAGATCTTTGAACCGCTTGTCAAATTCATCAAATCTATTGTGCACCTTTTCAAAGCCCCCATGTACGGTAATTGATAAACTTTCTAAACCACCTTGTAAACCTTGAATGCCACTAAAAATTTGTTGTAACATTTCATTATCATGGGCAACATAAGGTGCTTGAGAAGCCATTGCCTCAAGTTTTGGGCCATCTTCGAATTCAGCTTCATCTTCTCCTTCTGGTTGTTGCTGGTTGACTCCAATATCAGCATGTTGCCACACTCCATTGACCTGTATCACTTTTAATTTCTTCAGGCTATGTTCATTGAGTTTATTTGGCCAACTAGGCACAATCTCAGCTTCCAATCCTAGCCACACATTATGATGTTGTAACATTTTTGTAATTAGTAATCCATACGGAAGAGGCATGCCGTTGTCTTTACACTTCATCATATGTTGACAAATGTAGCATGGCCTGTTAATCTGGATGTGTTGTTTCATGGCCCAAAGAATGAAAATGTCTTCGTGGTGAATGGATGCATAGTTGCTCCCACATGGGATTAATATATACCTGTACATATAATGAAGCAATCTATCCTCAACAGCCAAACAACCAACATTTTTAAACATACGTGGCTGTAATCCAGGTCTCATCATTGTAGCCAATGCCTCTGAATGATCATAATTGGCCCATTCTTTTATATTTGAGACGTGAAACTTATGACCCTAGTACTTCAACTTAACCAATCATGTGGCCTAACTTGGATCTTTTTTTTCATAACCTCTGAACACAAGTCACCATTATCCAAAAGACTTAGGTTGGCATAGAATACTTTTGTCTATTATGGGTGAACTGTACCACCTAAAGACACAAAATCTTGGAGGCCTTAGACTGAGAGTAATTCAGCAAATTGAAGTCCATTACTTTGAAAATACTCAAAATCCATTATATTGGCCTGTATAACCTCTCTACCTTGAAATTCATCAAGATATGTATGGACTTAATCACGTTTGTTGAAATAGTGACTATAATCCAACATTTGATCCATGGGATTATCTTTTACACCACTTCCTTGTTTAGTTGCTTTGTGTTTTTTCTTTTCATTACCATTTCTACTTTTTTTTTCTTTGGAAGAACTACCCTTTCTCATCATCCTGCACCAAGCATAACATTTATGATAAAATTATGAACTATAAAATGAGTAAGGAAATACATATGATTACTTAAGAATATAATATGCAATTAAGTTTCCTATATAACATCATTTGAACAAATTATCCAGAGAGAAGAATAAGACAAAATGCTAAAAAACACACATCATTCACTGAAGTTAGTTACATTGTTAAACCAAAATGGTTAATGGTGCACATTACATTATGGCTTACAATGGATAAAGTTTGTCAAAAAAATTAGAAAAACCATCCTACTCCAAGTATGGCAAAATATACAACAACCAAAGTGTTTATATAGGTCCACACCATAATAATTGTCCTTCAACCAACTAAAGTTGACATCAACCTTACTAGAACCCACCATCAGTCATCATTTTAATTAACATTGAAAGCTTTAATTGGGGAAGTACGCCAAACAATTTACGCCTTTATCTCTCATTATTACACAAAAAATCATAACACTGCATGCGATGTTCATCTATTAAATTTGCAATACCTTAAAGGGTATTACTGTAACTAAGCTTAGATTTCTAACAATAAAAAAGAAAGGCTTAAAAACATAGAAACAACATGTGGAAACTACTCATAAATATAATTATATTTATATAAGAATAATATAATAAAATGCCATACATATCTAATACACCTCATCTATTATCCGAAGGTGTCGTACAAAACATAAAGAGGAATACAATGAAACAATATAAACTAGACTACGTTTTCTTGCACGTGACTCCAAGCTCCATCTACACACGTCTTCACCTGTATCTTGAAAAAGAGAAAACTTAAAGGAGTGAGACATAATGTCTTAGTGAATGCTCTATAGGTTCTATAGCTAGGTCAGACTCTTCTACTTGGACAATCTTCATTACTTATCTCTCATGGCTTAAGCCTCACTAGGTCTCTCATAATTCTCCATACTTATGGTTGAGTCTATACCTTTTAATCTTCAATACTTCCTGTTAACTGTTCTCTCATTCCCATAACTATTATATTGGTTTACTATCTCATTCTTAACCTAATAACTCTTCCTTACCCAAAACCCTTCCTAGTATTTAAATCCTTCGTGTTTAGATTTTACTTTTCTTCCTTTTGATATTTAAGATTATCCTCTAAGGGTCAAGTCTAAGGTTACAGACATTCTAAAATACTCTTGACACTCCCTTAACACTCACCTTAATACTTTCATTTTGTTTCCTATTACTAGTCTCATACCTTTCTATTACGCTGTGTGGGAATTCACCCTTTTTCTATCCCTGTCACAACTATTATTATCCAACTATAACCCTTATAACACTATTCTAGGGCCTAGCCTCTCACTTATCCTTAAGGTAGCAAACACAATTCTAATTACAAACATACATTTATTTTACATCCTTTGCCTAGTAACTAGACATACACCTCATTTTGTTTTATCAAACAGGAACAACACACATGCATGATATGATCATATATCCACAACTTTAACACTTCATCACAAGACACAATTACATTTTCACATGTGTACACATTACGTCAATCACTCATGAATAACGTCACATAGACTTCACACAATTACAACATAGCACAGTTCAACATATAATACTACAACAAGATGCACTTGCATACTATGTTCCTAAATCTCTACTCATGCGCATGTGGTACCAACTTAAACTTGTCAGAAAGTAGATTAGGAGTAAATGCATGACCATAAGAAGCATTATCGATACTGATGCCTTTGGCTTTCGCACCCTCAACTAGTATGATATCCTTTGGTGACTAGTCAGGGTTACCTAGTTTTACTAGTACGCCTCGGCTCCATGGGATCAGCATGGACCATTGGAGTTTTCCCAACCGGATAACCCCCAAGGCTAGGGTTAGACAAGCCATCACGGCCTCCACTAACCAAATTCCAACATATTTTCCTCATCACATAGCTCAAATTTTATGATGCATGGTCACATACAATGCTTACAGCTTTTCATAGGCTTTCATCATGAAACATTGACATAATTTCATATCACACTCAGTTTTATCAAGGTAAATAACAATCACACAATATAAACTCAACAAGACATAAAAAAGAAACAACAATGAGTTAAAAACCGCAAAAAGGAGTTTATAGGCACAAAGAATGGAATAGCAAAGGTTGTATTCGCCCGGTGGGATAAGATGTCCGTCCGGCGGTCACACCAACAGCGAACCCACCCAACGGGTCTGCGTCAGCGCCTACCCCTCCCAACGAGTATTGCACCCTGCCTAGCAGGTCCGCATTAGGACCCAACATGCCCGACTGGTTACGTATCCCGCCCAATGGACAATGTAGTCGCCCGGCACCAACGCAGAGTACAATTTTGGAAAATAAATCGCCCAACGGCTATCTAACCTTGTCGAGCGGATCCGAGGTACAAATTTTGATTTTGTTGTCCTATTGTCTTAAGCTTCTAAACGCTTCAAAACAAATAATTAAGTTCTTAATTACTTCTTCTACCTTGATAATTGATTAATCTAAACTATAAACTTTTCACGCACTCACAATCCCCTCAAAACATATCAAATCCTTAACTTAGGGATAAAGAGGGGGAAAGGATAAATAGATAAATAAGCACAATATAAAGGGTAAGGAAGGACACGGGGGAAATCACTCACCTTTAAGGACATGCAAAGCTGAGTTTTAGGGCTTGGGTTCTCTAGTTTCTATTCCTCCTCTTTCTCTTTCTCTTCCTCTTCTTCTTCTTTTTCCCCTCATTCTCTCTACATTCTTTCTTCTTTTATTTTGTGATAGCTAAACCTAATTCTCTTTCCCTATTCCCTTCTTATAACATGTGGGTAAGTATGTAGCTTAGTGGGCTTAAGTCTCCTATTGGGCCCTAAATACTCTTTTGGGTTCTATGATAACATTCCTACTAATTTCTAATACTAAGGTATTAATAATAATAATAATAACAACGACAACAACAACAACAACAATAATAATAACAATAAATATAATAACAACACAACACAATAATAATAATAATAATAACTGCTACAACAACAACAATAAATATAATATTAATAATAATAGGAATAATAACTCTTAAGGCATCTTTTGTCTAATAACACAAGGGAAGGGTCCTATTAAGAGCTACCTCATGGTTTATTTCTAGTACTTGAAATTTGGGGTGTTACAAAATTTATGTCATCCAACAATTCCCACATATCTTCCTCTGAATACACTAGTGTTGTGCTTCTCTTAAACACATTAACTTGCTCACGAAAAATCTTATTCCGCTTCTCAAGGGCTAACACTTGTTGCTCAGCAATGTGGACTTGTCTTTCTGTCGCTTGAGATAATTTCTTAGTTAACACATTTTCGCTTATAATCGCTTCCGCCACTCGATCAAGACCCACAGTTAGCTTATCAATTTGAGCACTTATAACATCAACCATTGGTGCCTTTCACTTAGTTCCTCTTGAGATGGGCCACCAGATGGATTTAAATGTGCATCATTCAAACTAATTGTGTCAATATTTGGAGTGAACACATTTATGTCCTCAAAGTTTCCTAAACTTGCATCAGTCCCCATTGTATCATCAAAGGTGTCGTTCAAATGAATGATTTCATTCTCTTTATCCATCGACTGATGAATTTGCCTAGGAGTTAAGCCAAAGTTCCTAATTGCACGGTCTGAACTATAGAGCTCTTCAAGCAAGTCATAGTGGCAGATTTGACATGTTCTCCACTTCATAGCAAATGGTTTAGCCTACGCATAACATTAATTATAATTAACAATGATCTTTGGTTTAGCAAACGGAACTAAAACAGAAAATGTGTACTATCTTTTACCTTTATCAAATCCTCCTAAACCTCAGTCTCGGCCTCAAACCTCCTTGACACTAGATTCCAAGCAAATCCACTGAGGCCATTGAATAAGTCATGGACTTCATGCCATCGGTGCTCCATAGTCTTTTGTCTATTTTTTACATGACTTTTTGTCACATCTGACAGTCCTGAATCTCGCAATGCATTGACAATGTTTGTATAAGGCAGTGATGTCCAACTTCCATCCACCTTATTTCCTTTGCGAACTTCTTTGACCATAGCATGTAATAAAAGTTTGTCCATGTCATTTGTCCATCTTACCATTTCTTTTGGAGGTTGACTAGAGTCACCTATGTGTCCTTTTCCTCTGTTCATTTATGGTAAATGTAGTATTAAATAAAAATGTAACTGTTGGGACTTATAAGAACAATAATAACACCATTAAAATTAAATACATTTCGCACATAATATATAACTCAAACTATCATTAAGTACAATATGAATCCAAATTCAATTAGCATTCACAACCTAATATTTAAAAATATAAAAATATTAATGCTAATAAGCATTCCACATTGTGTTAGCAATGTTATCCCTCAATTCTACCCCAGCCCTATATTCATCATTGCGTTGTTGTGTATGCAATATATCAACCTCACTTTGAAGTATTTCTTAATCAACTTCAACCAATAATGACTTATCATTGTCTACACCAATGAGGAAATTATGAAGTATACAACATGCAACAACAGTATTTCTCATTGTTTGAAATGGGTAGTGAGGCTCGATGCCACTAGCTATAATTAGAAATCTCTTCTTTAAAACACTAAATGTCCTCTCAATTACATTTCGAAGGGATGAATGTTGATGATTGAATAACTCCTTTGCATGTTGGGGCCCACGAACTGAATACCCCTTCAAATGGTAACGAACCCCACAATAAGGTGCCAAAATTGGACGTTTAAGCATAAAATTTGCATTCCCAAGATAAAATTTATCTACATAAAGCAGACATTTTTTATTAAGAAGGTTCATATATAATTAGAAGTCCTCTGAACGATAAAAAATTTAATGAATATTGACCTTCAGGTATTATTAGAGGATCTTCCCTACTTAACGTATCTTTTAATACCCTAGAGTCAAATGTCGTTCCTTCCCAACCAGCTAACACATATGTAAATCTCATGTCAAAATCACAGGCAGCAAATACATTTTTCCTTGGGTAGTCTTTTCTACCACAATACTGAGGGGCTTCTACCCTTGACACCTTTACTCAGACATAGGTACCATCTATGGCTCAAAGACAATCCTTTATAAAAAAGATAAAAACATATTTACAAAATTAATGTGTGATTGAAATAACCATTGTAACATAAACCCAAAACTTATGGTAGAATGGTAACTTAAAAATGGATGAAATCTGTTATTGTTAAGTATTTGTGGTGACACTTCAGCTCCAGATGGTTAAACTAGAAGTTAACCTTCTAATGTAATTATGGCTTGTAACACAGAGTGGAAGTGTCAACTAATCTCATCGGACCGATGGAAGAAGAAAGAAATGTTCTATTCTTGACATTATGACCTATTATATGCAAAAAATTTGTCACTTGTTCCTCCACCGTGGACCGTATATTATCCCTAACTATACCGGTTGTTCTTACTTTCTGACATAGAAGTATGAATGCTCCAGGCTCCATTCGTATAATATCACGACACCTTTGTGTATGAACTAGACAATTCATTAACTCCTAACACCTTTCCTCCCTTTGAGGAAGGCAACATCATTACTAACTGAGCTATGGATTTTATTTGACAACAAATGCATCAAATGCAACGCATATCCTATAGAGCACAACAACATCATTGCAACAACTTGCATCCTTGTTTGCAACTGATGCTGAGCATGACTTATTATCGACATCTCAACTCCCATTCCATTAATAAGCATCCCCTCTTCATCCAACTCATCATTGTTAATATTTGTCAACCGCTCATAACATATGTGTTTTGGAGAATTTTGAACATTATTATCTCTATGCATCTGATCATTTCAAATATTTTATATATTGTAATTTAAACATTGTAATTAAATAACTGTAATATGTAAAATATTAATATATTAATCTACACCCAATAGCCACATATATTACTTTTGTTAAAAAAAATTCTCCCTACACCAACTTTTAGACTTCACTTTTAACACCAAACAATTTTTCATCACTCTATAATGTGACACATTACAAATATTTAATTCAATAATATAAGTTACCACATGCCAAATTACACAATTTACATCAACAGCAAATTTGTACGGAGATCAATTTACTTAAATAGCATTCAAGCTTCCAATAGGCTAAATTATATATACAAAACATATGGAAAATCGATTTATCCAAATGCAAAATTGATTATGCATTTCATCAAACCGATTTCTGCTTTTTCGAAAATCTATTTCGCCCCCTTCACAAACAAAGTGAAACCGATTTTGCCTATATAGGAAATTGATTTTGCATAAAAATAAAGCTGAAATCGATTTTCATACACATGAAATCGATTTCGATGCACCTCCTGCACAGTAAAATCGGTTTTACAGTTAAGGAAATTGATTTCCTCAACTGAACACAATGTTGAAGGTTACCAAAATCTGCCATGGAGTCCACTATTCATCACGGTTTCAGCTAATATTTGCACACACAATTCAATGAAGTGAAAAATGAACCAAATCTAACCACATTCAACACCAAATCAAAATAATGGAAACCATTTGCTAATAGTAAAGAAAAAAAAAAGGAACCTGGCTACCTTTGCTGCATGTTGGTGTTCGGTTTCTTCTAGCTGGTAATGGAAGGTTGGTAATGGAAGAAGCTATTGCAAACACAAGTCAAGGCTAGTAACATCCAACACACACAACAGATATTTCGTGGAGGAGCCCGTTTGCTACAAGGAAGAGAGAGGTTATTTTGGGCAAGTAAACAGTGTTGTGTATGATTTCCACTCCAATCATTTCAACAATGAAATTTTTTTATGTAGGACCCACATTTTTTTTTTGTAAAAAAATCCTCCTCTTCCACTGAACCAAACACAGAGAATTTGCTATATTCCACCCTCTTCTCTTCTCCTCTCCCTAATTTCTCTACAACCAAACAGAGCCTTAAGGTCCATTGGCTCATTTCATTTCATTTATTAGGTGTACTAAAGGCCATTTCTGGGAAAAGCACTTTGCACACAAGACCCAGGGCCAGGCCCAGTAGACACAGTACACTACAACTTAACTTGAACATTAAATTGCGTTACTAGTTTTGGTTTCAATTTAAATGATTCAAGGTTGAGGTCAGCCACTAAATTCTAACTTAGTGAATAACTTTCTACATGGAGATTCTTTAATATCTAAGAGCTGGTTGAATAATTCTTACTGAGTAAAATTACTTGTCGTTTATTTTTGTATAATAATCTTCTGAGTGAGCATATGTAACAATTTCAATGGTCCATAATATTGGCGCACCTCCTTATTTTACCACTTTGCCCAAGTAAAAAAAAAAGGTTAGCCAACTAGGCTTCATTTCCCTTTATAGACTCAGCCTTGTTGTCATAGCTGAACACGCAATGTGAGTTTTGAGCTAAGGCTGGGCAAGGAATTGTGACCCAACTCAAACCCACCAAATCTAGAAAAAAAAATTGGTTTCCGACGATTTTGGGTGAGTTGTCAAGTACGTCAGGTTGATTTTTCGGATATGAAAGGATTAATTAGGGCAGGTTCAGTTTATGATTTATACACCCATTGGAAATTGACCCGACCAACCATGACATATAACTATATGTAAGGCCCATAATGCATAAGACCAATACCTTTAAGCCTTCACACACAGTTCCTACCTAAATAAACCTAAGCGGCTAAACTTCATTCACACAAGGACAAACCCCACTCACTTTCAAATGTGTAACCCTAACACTACGGTGCTCTCTCGTCTCCGTATTCATAACCCTCGTCGAAGTTGCACTGCACAGCATAAAGGCTTTCACTCTTCTTGCTGCTTGTAAACTCTCTGCTCCTTCTTTTGGTAACTATGGATGTGAGTTGTTTTGCTTCAGTAACCCCCTAAGTGGGTTTTTTTACGTTTGTTCTTCTGTGTAATCCATATAATTGTATTTTCCTAGAAAGTTTGGTTTTTTCTTTTTCCGCGTTCTATTAAAGAAAAATTCCAATCCTTTCTAATAAGGTTTTTTCATGTTTTGTAGTGCACTGTCTTTAACACCAGCTACTACTCCTGGTATGTTTCTTCTGCTCGCTATTAATTAAACATCATTCTATGTAGTTGTGGACCTTACTGCATTTGCAAAATTGCAGTTCATGTGTGCTCCACAAACATGTTAGAATATAAATAGTATAATGTACCAAGAAATGAGTTTAATTGACATCTTGTTTTCTCATATATTTATTAAACTCTTAATTTAATGTAAATAAAACATTACAGTAAAAAAAGAGCATGGTGATTGTCGAAGACAATGACTATTTGTCTGTGCAGTTATATAGTCATGACTATTTATTACTTTCAACGATCATGATTTATGACTTGCCAAAAAGGCATATATAATTGTTGTATGCCAAATCAGTATTTTATTAATTAAGCAATTATCTTTTGCAAAAGTAATGTTATGAATTTAATTTAATTTAATTTTAATACATTTACCAAATTCAAAGGGTTGGGAGCGCAGGGGGGGTTCAATTAATTGATTGTATATTTTTATTGTTCCAAAATATTAAGGGCCATATATGATTTATTGCTTTCTTTTTTCTGGTTAATCTTGTAGATATTCCTTTTGTATTTTTAAATTAATTAAACATCATTATATTATATGTAGTTGTGAACCTTACATCATTTGCAGAATTGTAGTTCATGTGTGCTCCACAGACGTATTGGAATATAAATAGTATAATGTACCAAGAAATGAGTTTAATTAACATCTTATTTTGACTATTGCAGAATTTCCAGGTTTCATGTCAGGTAGATACCCCTGAAGACTGTGCTTGTTTAATAGGCAAGGAAAACCTTCTTTTTCTTTTTACTTTTTCTATAAATTTATATTTTACCAATGTAATCTCTTTTACTTTTTCATTCTTCTAGTTTAAAGAAGATGTAAATTTATACAAAATTCAGTTTAAAGAATCGTTAATAATTTAAACTTGATTGTAGGCATGATTGAGTGTTGTCAATAATTTAATTCTTTTTTTTTTTTTGGAATTTAGTGTATTTTATTTGCATGTGACAAAGAGGCATTTGACTGTCAATTGTGTAAAAGGCACAATTTATTTATGCTTTTTTCATAAAATTACTTGAATCTGATTAAAAGTTAACTAACATGAAATACAAAAAAAAAATTATGACAAAAGTAAGGATGCACCTAAGCGGGTGCCTTTGCCTTTGATTATGTGCTGCGACGGAGCTTATATATTTATTATATTTTATAACTAAGATTTGATTTATTTTATTTTTAAAGTATCGAGTTTATTTTGGTAGACATTTTTTCCTTTTTTTTATTCTTCATAGTTAACTTTAATATTGAAATAACATCTTATTTAAACACTAACAATTGATAAGGATTGATTACATTTTTGTTACAGATTTAAAATTTATACTTGAGCTTTATTTTTTATTTTATTTTATAGGATCTCATTAACAGTGCTACCCGAGTTTTAAGATTAAGTTAAGCCCTTCAAAGGGTTTTGCATGACCAAATGGATCCTGAAACTGGCAGAGGACATGGTAATCCTTTCTTTATGTTAGTCTTCCTTATTAACTGTCTTTATGAGACATAAATGTTTTGATTTTTGGTCATGTGTTAAAAAAATGAATATGGAGCTAATAAAAAAGAACAGGAAGTTAATAAATATTCAATAGTCTTTGTTCCTAGCTATTTTTTATGAGTTGTTTAATCGAACATCGAAACTAACAATAGTAACTAAACATACACCAATAATCTAATGACCAGGGGTTGCAAATCCCACCAGTTCTGCAACAATAGCGGGAGGTGGTGGTGCAACACTGCCAACTAAACAGCCAGTAGCTGCAATTGAAGCTGCAATAGCTGACCCCGAAAATCCTCCTAAAAATAATAAGAAGAGAAAACCTAATGCGAATGGTCATCGTAAAACTTCTATTGTGTGGGACTTCTTTGTAAAGTTACCAAAAAGTGAAGACCCAAAACCAACCGCAGTATGTAAATATTACGGTACAAAATATATGTGTTCTCCGAAGATCCATGGCACTTCCAGCTTACTTTCCCACATACCATGTGGTCCCAAGAAGCCAAATGCCTTAGAAAATGAACCCAATTAGACAACCCTTACTTTTAGGAGTGGAGAAACTGGTGGTCTTGTTACTACTAGTCAAAGATTTAATTTTGAAGCTTGTAGAAGGGCATTGGCTCTGTACGTAATTGTTGACAAACAACCTTGTAGGGTGGTTGAGGGTGAGGGTTTTAAATATCTTTGTAGACAATTGTAACCTCAATTTAATGTCCCCTCAAGATATACCATGGCTAAGGATTGTTTTAAGCTGTATACTGATGAGAAAATTAGGCTAAAGAGCTTCTTTAGATCTTATTGCAGTAGGGTAGCGCTGACTACAGATTGTTGGACATCCATTCAGAACCTTAACTACTTGGCCATAACAACACATTTTATAGATAATGAATGGAAATACCAGAAAAAGATAATTAGCTTTTCAGTAATCCCCAATCATAAAGGAGAAACTATAGGTAAAAAAAATTGAAGAGGTTTTAAGAGAATGGGGACTTAGAAACTTGTCCACAATCACAGTTGATAATGCATCATCTAATGATGTGGTTGTGGAGTATCTTAAAAGGAGAATGAAGAATCTAAATGGGTTAGTCATGGATGGGAATTTCTTGCATATGCGATGTTGTGCCCACATCTTAAATCTAATAGTTAATGAAGGTATAAAAGAAAATCACAACTCTATTGCAAGTGTTCGAACTGTTGTTAGATTTGTAATATCCTCACCCCAAAGGCTTGCAAAGTTTAAAGAACTTGTAAAATGTTCAAAAGTCGAATGCAAAAAATTATTATGCCTTGATGTTCCCACATGGTGGAACTCAACATACATGATGTTGGATGTTGCTGAGAAGTTTGAACCTATTTTTGAAAAGCTTGAGTATGAGAACTCAAGCGATGTGGCCTTCTTTGGAATTATTGGTCCCCTTACAAAAAAAGATTGGGATAATGTCCGGGCATTTGTAACTTTTTTGAAAATTTTCTAAGAGGCCACCATGGTATTTTCATCATCATTGTATGTGAGTATACACAATGCATTTCATCAATTAGTCTTAATTTATGATGAAATTCATAAGCCTGCTATGAATTTAAATACTGTTTTTGCCAATATAGGTGTTGAAATGAAGGGAAAATATGACAAGTATTAGGGTAATTTGCATAACATTAATGCATTGTTGTATTTTGGGGTTATTTTTGACCCTTGTTATAAGTTAAGCTATTTGGAATGGTCATTTTATAAAATTTATGCAAGTGCCAATCAGTTGATTAATGTAAAGGATAATCTATTTAAAGTGTATAATTGGTATAAATCTGTACATAAGGAGCAAAACAGATCTACACAGTAAGCTCATGGTCCATCTGAGGGCGTTCTAGTTGTTGAATCATTTGTTCTTGTTGAAACTACATCACATTTAGTAATGACAAATGCTTTTAAGCAGCACTTTAGAGAAAAGAAATGAACTTCATAGGCAAAATGAACTTGAAATATATTTAAGTGAGTCTAATTTAGATGGTGATGATAAGTTTGATATTCTTGTTTGGTGGAAACAAAATTCTTCTCGGTTTCCCATTTTATCAACCATGGTGAAAGATGTGCTAGCCACTATAGTTTCCACTGTTGTTTCAGAAAGCACATTCAGTACTAGGGGTAGGGTTCTAGATACATTTAGAAGCTTCCTAAACCTAGAAATGGCAGAGGCACTGATTTGTGCTCAAAACTGGTTGAGGCCATCTTTGAACCAACTAAAAGACCTAAATCTGAATGAAGAATTAGAGATATCTAAAAAGATTTTAGCAAGTAATAATGACTATTTTTTACCTTTGAATCTCTTTACTGTTTGTGCCTTTTTTTAATTTTTTTATGTGTATGTTCCAAAGAATTTCTAGTAGGATCAATAAGTTTTGGAGGTGCTAGTGGAGCAGCAACCACAGCTGGAATTGCAACTTGATGTGGTCCATCATCTCAATCCTAGCCACAACTGTTGGTTGTGATTGCGAATATGTTCAGTGTTTGTTGTTTGCCTTTTACTAACTTGCTTGCTTTAGTATATTTTTTTTTAATTCAGCTATATATTTATTCTTTATACTAATTGATTATTTTGTGTCATCTTTATAGCTATAATACTTTTTTGCTTTTTTGGAGTCATTTGTGAGATATGACTTAATCTGGAATATATCTACTGTTAGTTAGTTGACAAATCTATTTGGCATGACAATTAGGGACTTTTCTTGGGTTAGTTGTTTACTTCTTATATGCTTTAAGTTATTTATTTTTTTCACTAATGACATACAAATTTAAGTTACATTTTCATCTATTTATTTTATTTATATTTGTAGGTACATGTTTTTTGAAGAGTACATGTTTTGGGGATGCAGTGCATTTCTGCTTGTCTTTAGAGTCAACTTTTCTTGTAGTATGTCCAGTGCTGTTAGTTCAAAGTTATCTTTGCTTGCAAAGACAATTCCAGTTATTACATGTGGCCTATTGAAACACGAGTCTAGTGTATCTGTTTTAACCAAATCTGAGTTTCTAATGCTGTGAAATCTATATCTTCTTTATTCTTCAATGTATATTATCTTATCAAACATAATTTTCTTCTGGTAAGTAATGTTGGTGACAGCAAGGCATTGGTAGAAGTTGTGAAGTCCTAGACTCGTACAATTAGACTTACATCAACAAAAGAAATTCTTAATGTAAGGATCAACAGTGTTCATAGCTTTGCAACTGATTCTCTCTCTTTTAAATTTAATACTATTTTTTCTTTTTTAGCATAAAGAATGCAAAAAGGGGTGGATATGCTGGTGGAGCATTTAATGTCTATAATTTGGAAGGAGTTGAGGCTAAATGAGCTTCTATCAAAGGTGGTATAGCATCTTGACTGTTAGTTATAATAATGTGTATAAATGCTTTCATAGCATGTGTTCCTTTTTTTTTTATGTATTCTATTTCTATTGTAGGTTTTATCCTTACATTTTCCTTCTTTTTTTTGTCAAGTTGTAGGTATTATCATGGCTTTTAAATGGATTTGTGTATCCACATGTGTTGAATCGCTAAAAGCAAGTAACTTTAGCTGTTAATTTTTTGTTCCCCTTTAAAATGTTGCCTTACTAATCCTTCATTGCATTGTGAATGATTCAGATACAACATATTGTGTTTGCTGCAATGCTTAGATTAGAAAGATCGCTTGTGAGGGAAAGCTCCTTGAAGGCAATTCTTTTTATTGCTCAATATAGTCCAGTGGTTGGTTTTTGTGCATACTTTGTTTGGAACTTTTGAATGGAATTTACAAAAGTTCACACTGGATTGTGTTTTCAAATATATTTATGTATGTATCAAAAATTGGTTTGGCTTGAAAGAGTTAAAACATTGGAAGCTTATGAATGGATAAAGAAGCTTTACAGTTTTGTTTTAGTTATGGGATATAAAATTTGAAACTCCTGGAACTTGTGAATGGACTTATTGTCAATGATCTATCAATGTGTGTGTTTGTGTTTTAATGAAAAAAAATATAGTCTTACCTAAACAAATTTCCTATTTCTATTTTTCTGTGTTTGTTGAAAAAGAAAGAGTTTATTTAATAAACAAGATCTTTGATGTCTAAACCATTTATAAAGTAATTGACTGTTCTTTTGCTTTTTGCTCATGTTGTATTATGATCAAATTTATGAAGTAGAGTGCAATAAAGTAATGCATGTTACAGGTTCAAGAGAGCGGTAACTCAATTTGCTTGGCTGGAGGAATTAAAAAGAGCATTGGAAGCTTTGGAGCAGAAGGTTGTTCTTACATGTGATCCGCAATGCTTGAAGCCCCCATAAAAAGGGTGCCACTGTATGCATGTAGTTTTGCAAGTTTATCTTAGTTTTAGATTTTAACTTGTATTTTATTTGAATAGAATGTTAGTGTACCAAGTTTTAATTGGTTCCACTTGTTTGATTGGTTGCAACATTGGAGGACCATCAAGTAATTTCTATTTTGAACTTAATTATTTTAAATGTCAATAAATTTCAGAAAAAGGATTTTGAAGTTTAATAATTTTAATGGCCAAAAAAATTGGGCAAACAAGTAAACTGGATTAATGATTATTTTATGGATGTATATATTGACCCCATTAAATAAAATACCACTCTTGATAGAACAATAAGGACAACCAAAAAAGATTTTTAATTTTATAATTAAAATATTAAAATATAGACATAATTTAGCCTTTGGACTATAGATTTTAAAATTTTAAATAGCCCAATTTTATAATCATGACCCATTTGGCCTTTAAAATACTAAAAATTATTAAAAAAAGGGTCAAAAAATGACCCAAACCGTTTGAACTCGCTCGACCCACCCATAACCTGCTCAACCCGTAACCCGCCCAAACCGATTATACAGTTGGTCGGATATGGGCCTATCATTGAAGAGGTCGGTTTGGTTCGAATTGGGCTTTTTGGGCCTGAATCTGAACAAACCCAACCATTGCCCAAGCCTATTTTGAGCAAAACAATCATTAAGTTGGTTGTTACTGAAGTCAGATGTTGATGCGAAAACTTTGTTATTTCAAGCTTCCTTCTATCAAAAGTCAAAAGTTTGTGGTATTCATTATGTTTATTATAATTGTAGCGTAATATGATATATTCATCACTCATCATTGATTTTTGTAATGGAATCACTATTTATGTATATACCGTAATTAAATTACTCACGTATTTGATACCACATTGAGTAACTTAAAATCATGTTAAAATATTAAGTTAACAAAATCTTAGATAAATATTTATATGTTTTATTTTATGTTTGTTAAGACAAAGGATGAAACTTTCATTTATTTTGATAATAACAAATAGTCCAAAACAGTTTTTCAACCAATTGTCTAGTCACTCAAGAATTACTTGTTCGCTATTGTTTGATCACCTGTTTATCTACCATCTTTAACTTTCTTTAAAAGTTTCAATAACTAACTATTTTCAGACAATGTTCTAATAATCTGCACACTAGTTAGTTGTAAAAGCATAAACAACCTCGAAATAAATGAAGTCTATGTACCTACTCTTAAGGAAAGTTCACTTTACGCGTAAAAGAAGGAATGTGCATGCGGATGTTAGAACGGAAAAACAGATACGTCCATAGCTACAAGATTAAGTACGAGAATGGTAAAGATAAGCAAACTACTTTATCTTATCAAAGTGACAAGTTGGTGAAAGGCATTAAATGTTGCATTTAATGCTTCAACGACTCTTTTCAACAGAGGAAGGTTGTCTCTTGCAAGCACTCACAACTGACACTTTTCGGGAGAAGCCTATAAATAGAAGAAGAGACCTTAATCTCAAAAGTTAGTTAGCTGGCTAATTGAAAATCTCTAACTATTGAAAAGCTCTCATCTTGTTATACTCATATATGCTACTTGTAAAAAGTTTTATTTGTACTTCATTGTATATTCGTCTGATAGGACATTAAACTAAGTGAGGTAACTCACGTTCAACCTTTTTCTCTAAGAAATTAGTAGAAGCCTGAAGAGGCTTTGGTTCAAAGAATCCTTGAGTTTTTGCTTGGAGAGGCAAGTTAAAAACTACTTGGGTTGAGCCTGAAGAGGCTTAGTTAAAAGAATACTTGTAAGTTGTTTAAGTTAGTGGGACTTGGTTGTTGCCAAGAACTGGTGAGACAAATTAGTATAATTCCTTTATGCTTCTATGATTTTCTTTCAGTATTCGTCTTTCTCTCAATAACGTTTTAAAAAATCTTTTGATTAATCCTTTAGACGATACGTCTTTAAAAAGGTTTCGCGAAAATTTGCTATAACACAATTCAACCCCCCTTCTTGTGTTATCTTTGTGTTTTACAATTTGGTATCAAAGCTCAGCCTCTAAGGGTTGAGCACCTTAACAAGTTATAAAAGAAAGGATCCGTATGGCAAACCTTATAGGACAGTTCATTCCTAAAGGAGCCTCATTGTCAAGGCCTCTAGCATTCAATGGAGAAGATTATGCATACTAGAGAGACAGAATGGAAATGTACATCAAGTCCAATCATTACAACATCTGGAGAATCATAACTAATGGAGACATCGTTGTGACAACGCCAGAAAATGAATACAATCAGAACGACTTCAACATGCTACAACTAAGGGTGTTCATGGGACGGGTTAGGACGGGTTATATATGTTCCTAACCCGTCCCTAAATTTTAACCGGGCTAATTTTGTAGACCCGAACCTGATTCTCAACCCGAAGAAACCCGATAACACATAGGTTTAACGAAGACCAGACCCAAGTAAGACAACATCAGGTTGACCCGAAGTGTAAGCTAAAAGTTTATATAGTGCTCATTAACCATGGTGAGAAGTTCAAGACATAAACTTAATACACATTACACATTATTAGAAAATCAGATTTCATAGTCAAGGAATGGAGGGAAGAGGAAGGCACATTACATTATTAGAAATCCACACTGTATGTGATAAAGTTTTTTCTTTGCGTAGATTATATTATTCTATATAACAAAAAAATGTATAAACTCCAAAGAAAATCAAATTACATTCATGTTTTGCTTTATAAAAAATTCAATTCATAAAGAGTGAGAGTATTAGACATTTTGGAGAGGAAATATCTCGTAAATTTTTTTTTTTTAGGGGGGTGTTAAGGGGTTATCTCTTATAGATTTTTTTTTTAACATCGCATATCACTTCTTTTTTTTTTTCAAACCTACTAACTTTTTGTGCACCTTGGGCTATTAAGGGAAAGTCGCAAGGGCAATTCTAAAATCTAGGAAAGCAAATCATCCATTTTGAGCTTAACTTTACTGAGTTGCGATAGCAATATTAAACTTTAAGTAAGCAAATAATCCATTTTTGTTTCTACTGCGCCAGAGTAATGGAAATACTGCCAACAGGAAGTGGATTCTATTATTTTAAATTATCTCTTTGTAAATCTTAGAAAATTGATAGCAAAATGACAAAGTATTTACCAAAATGTAATGATAATAATAATAAATAACAATAATCGGGCCGGACCAAGTGACCCGAGGTTCAACCCGAAGCCGGGTTCTGGATTGTCTTGCCTTTCTTGTCCTTTTTTCTTTTTGGAGACCGGGTCAAACCCAGCCCAAAGCCTTTAGTCCGAGACGGGTTGTCGGGTCGGACCAAGTCTTGTACACCCCTAGCTACAACAAAATGCAAAGGCTAAGTATATTATAATCTGTGCCTTATCTAAAATTGAATATAACAAATTTTGTAGCTGTAGAACAACAAAGGAGATGTAGGATGCTATACGCATAACACATGAAGGTATAGAAAATGTTCATCTAAGAAGAGCACCAACTCTTCAGAGGCATTATGAGATGTTCACCATGAAGGAGGCAGAAACTGTTGATGAGATGTTTGGAAGATTTCAAACAATTCTCAATGGACTCCAAAGCCTAGGTGTTGAGTTTTCCAAAGCTCAGAACAATCTCAAAATCTGGGATAATCTTCCAAAAGTGTGGGAACCCAAGTCTACAATTATAGTTGAAGCAAAGGATATGAAGACTTTAACTCTGGATGAGTTGTTGAAAGCTCTAAGAGTCCATGAAGTTTATCTCTTTAAAAGAGATAAAATAAAAAATAATAACTCTATTGCTCTAAAGAGTGGAGAATCGAGTCGAAGAACAAACGAAAAGACTAAGATGAAAGCCAGGAACAAAGCCCTGAAGGTTCAATCTAATGAATCTGAGAGCTCAGGCGAAAGCTCCAGTTGTTCTACACACGATGAGATCTCTCTCATAATCAAAAAAATTCAAGACGATGCTCAAAAAGAAAGAAAGATTTAAACAATCCTCCAGAAAGAAGGACACTAGATACAAGAAGCCTCCTCAAGAAGAAAACAACAAAATTATTTATTTTGAGTGCAAAAAGCCTGAACATATAAAGGCTCTAGACAACAGTAGTAGCAATTCAAATGATGAAAAGGCTAACATCTACCTCATGGCAGATACTGACAAAGTAACATCTGAGGTAAAATCTATCTCTAAAAATAATTTGCATGAATCTGATAGTTTTGAATCTGAGTCTGATGATGAAGAAGATATGTCATATGACACTCTTCTTGCCAATTCTCACATGATTGCTCTTAAGTATAAGAAATACAAAGAAAAGTATCAAGAAGCTATTTTAGAAAACAAAATACTCAAGAAAGATTTAAAGAGAATACATAAGAGTCAAGCCCTAGATCCTAAAAAGACGATACTTCTAACTGAAGTCAACAGACTAAAGAAAGAGTTTATTAGTCTGAAACATAATCTGGCTAAATTTGTGGATGGGTCTTCAAAACTACATTTGATCTTAAAACATAAAAGACCTCCACCTGACAAAACTAGCATAGGCTTTGTAGAAGACAAGAACTCTAAACCATCATTTTCTAAATCTTATTCAACATTCTGTAACTTTTGTGGGAAATCTGGGCACCCATCTCAAAGGTGTTAACTCAAAAGGAAACAAAGGTCAAATAAGACCTTGGGACTAACACAAAAAGACCCAAAAGTATTTGGGTACCAAAATCTCAAAGAATTCCTGTTGTAGATATCCTTAATAGGAAAAAAAAAAGGGATTCATTTTGGTACCTATATAATGGATGCTCACATCACATGACGGGAGAAAGGTCTATGTTCCTAAACCTTCGAACACATGAAGGAACTGCTTCGTTTGGAGGAAATGGAAAAGACAAAATCATTGGTATAGGTAAAGTTGACCATCAATGGGCAGATATCTTCATGAAGGTATGCTTTACCAGAAGTATGCTTTAATTTTATATTAGAAAAATTACACATGAAGGTCTTGCATGATTAGAATGTTTGGCGTATATCATCTTATAATCTATCGTCTTATCTTCGTCTTACTAACATATATGCTTCAGTATGTGAAAAGGTGATTATTATCTGACTTTACCGTCTGTTGTATTAATATTAATTCCCATTGATAACCCCCTAAGAAACGTGCGCCGCTTTTCCTTTCCACATCATCTCATTAAATGCACGTTCCTTCTATACTATCAAACCCTTCAAATATTCGAAAATAATTGCCTATTCTCTTCAGACTCTCAAAAACCCTCTATACTATCAATCTCTCACTCTCAAACCTTCTAACCTCTCAAAGACTTTCACCCATGGCTGCACCAAGACAGCTTGCCTCCATGGAAAGATTTCCTAAAAGTGACTTCGTGGTTGGAAAATGGGTTAATCTTAAGAAACTGGAAGAAGAAGGGTTTCCTTTGCATATGTATATCGCGAATATTGGATGGGAATCGTTCGTTTAGAAGCGAACCCATTAGTACCACGCCCCTTATGCCTACTTCTAAGCGTCTACATCTGAAGCTGATGGGACTATCACTGGAACAGTGGACAACTAGACGATTATCACTTCCACTGATTCTATTGCAGTAGTGTCTAGCTACAAGGAAGAAGGCGATGTGTTCATTGAAGACTGGGAAAGGGCCATCACCCTAAAAACCGTTGATCTGGCTTTGTATAGGCGTTACAAACCTCAATCGGACAACAAAGACGTGTTGAAAAAATTTCTGTATTCATCAAACATGACGAGGAATTACAGACTCATTCACAACATCCTTCTGCACATTTTTCTGCCTCGCAAGGGCTCCAAGGATAATGTAACTTCCAGAGATAAATTTTATCTGTACAAGATGCTCACTAGATAAAAGGTGAATCTTCTTGCTCTCATTCTGGACAATTGGAGGTCATGCCTCACCAAATCCAAGGAGAGCTCTAAAAGCAAACAAAGGTACCTGATTCCTTACGCCATGTTATTCACTGAAATTATTAAATTGGCTAGCGTAAATGAATCTAGTTGGGAGAAAAAGAAACAAGATTCAGACATCGATGTATCCGTTATAAGAAAGATGAGGATAGCCCATTTTTTCCCTAGATATGTTGCCATGCACCCTGAGTTGACAGTGATCAAGGAAGAACTTGCTAATGAGGTAGTCGAATCTACTTTCCTGGTAGGATAGTCTACTGATCTTTCTGTTGGCCAACCTTTTGTTCAACGTCCTCCACTACAGACAAAACCCTAACCAACACAACCACAACCCAAACAGACCAAACCTCATAAACCGAAACTTTTCATCAAAAGACCATCCAAGCAAGACCCACAATAGCCAACAAATGACCAACCCTCTTCCCTACTCAAAAAACATAAGCCACTCACCATTCGTCTAAGATCTAAACCAACCCAACAACCGAACTCAAATGATGACCTCCCCATTAAACATCTGCTTACAACCACACACGCAGTCATCCCTGAACCATCATCAGGACAACCATCACTACCTCTTGTTACCACTGAAATATCTGTCCCTGCAAAGCCATCCAAAAAGTCTCTAAAGTCCAAGAAAATCAAAGAACCCAAAACAAGAGCACAAGAGGCAAAGCAGTTGAGAAGAGCCAAAGCCAAATCAAAGAAAGCTGAAAAAAAGAAGAAGGAAGAAGAAGAAAAGAAGCTCATTGCTCATGAAGAAGAGTAGATTAACGAGGCAGTGCTTAAATCAATCTTTGAGCACTCGCTACAAACAGTCCCTGAGGAGCCTAATGAGGAAGAACTCTTTAATCAAGAAGACACCTTCGCTACCTCCAGAGGGAGATTGCCTAGATCTCTTCTATGGGAAGTTCCTCAATCTGTTTATATGTCTCAAGTCTTCCAGCGTCTTTTTGCAGACTTGACGACCAAACCAAGCAATGCTCTGCCTTCAAGAGCTTTTACCTTTAGTCTGTCGGAAGCTGAAGGCCCTTCATCTGGAGGATTGGCTCAACCTATGATAAACGAAGCTTCACTTGATCTCTACAGATCAGAGACTCCTCCGTCTAAACGCCCTTGTTGAGACTCTACTTCATTTGAACATCATGAAACTCGAAGTGTTAGCAAAACCAAGGAGCATCAGCCTCTAGAGCCCTTCAACCCAGAGATTCTTCAAGTTCTCATTAACAATGAGCTGGGTGAAGTAAACAACCCAAGGATGTGGACCACCATTGTTTAAGAAGAATGGCCACTACTAGTGTGCCATGGATACGCTGAAAAGATGCTTAATGTAGAAAAAGAAGCTACCCTTGCTCTCTCCTATGAGCCTCACATCCAACCGTACATTTGGAAGGATGGGTACAGCACCCTGTCAAATGCACCTATTTTTGTCTATGCTTCCTCAACCAAAACCAAATTCCCTTTTGGATATGAAGTATTTAGACAAAAAGGAATCCATTGCCACACCTCCCCATTTATGCTCAAGTGCAATTACTCTGACTATTAGATCATGTGTAGAACCTATAACTACAAGCCTAAGATTATCTATCTGTTCTGTCATGGGAAGATCAAGACTTACCTTCTCGCCATCTATCCAGAAGATAGTCCAGACTTTGAAGAATGGTGGATTAGTGACGATGATTGGGAGCTAGGGAGAGTAATGTACAATTTTCTAAGGGAGAAGATGCAAATTTCCTTGTAGCATGCTATTTGCGAGAGAAGGTGTCCTGACCTTGAGCTATGTTCACCTAGACTCATGGCAAGATGAATGCCACTTTTATTGAAGCCATGGACTATCTTCCACATCTGCTGCGAAAAGACGATCAAGTGCCAAAATCTGTTTGTGGGGAAAGGCAAAGAACCCAAATTCAGACGCAACCCTAGGCGACACTTGATGATCAGACAGAGAGCACTTTCACCTGCAAAACTGGCTACTCTGAAAGGTAAAGAAACTTTATAGGGTTCAGACCAAAAAAGGCTATAAGAGCATGTTGAAGCCGTCAAACATTTTTCGGATCTGGCTACAGAAGGGAAGAATCTTTTGAGCCATGAAGCTGCTATTCCCCCAACTAGTCACTGGGTGCAAGTCTCTCCATCAACATCATCTTCTACATCCAACCCCCATAACCAGCTTATAATAAATTGCCCCAAAACCTACATATTCTTCTCCGCATATGGGAACAACTCTGAAATCTTTCTTCCCATAGGTCATTTTTTGTTCTGTGGCCCTCCAGTCCTCTATGTTTAACCTATGTCTTATAGAAGTACCCGCTGAAGACGAAGCCACAAGCTCTGCTCTTGCTCCATAATCTTTAGACGTTAGACAAGAATCAAAGAACTGCAACAGACTATTCAACGTCTTGAAGCTGCTTTTATCAAGGAAACCAGAAAGCGAAAGCGTGTGGAAGCATTGCTTACAAAATTGGCAAAATGCTTCAAAGGCAAGCTAAGCTCATCAACCACTCTCTCAGATTCTGAATCCTCTAATTGATGATGCCAAAAAAGGGAGAATAATAGAAGAATAAAGAAAGGGAGAACAACAGAAGGAGATTAAAAGAGGGAGAACAAAACAAAGATCAATAGTAGAGGGAGTATTTCTTTACAATGTTTCTTTTTTCTTCTTATGATCATTCAGACTGCAATTATCTTTACAGTTCAGTATTTACTCAGCTATGCTTATGCTTTTTGATATTGCGTCTATGTGACTGAAGCTTTTAATAAGCTTTTGCATTAAAAAAAATACTTTCTGATAAAACTTTTGTCGTAAAACCATTTTTTAAGATATAAAGATGTTTTGTAAAAACTAGAGATGTTTATCATCATCAAAAAGGGGGAGATTGTTAAGACAAAGGATGAAACCCTTATTCATTTTGATAATAACAAACAGTCCAAAACAGTTTTTCAAGCAATCGTCTGGTCACTCAAGAATTACATGTTCGCTATTGTCTGATCACCTGTTTATGTACCGTTTTTAACTTTCTTTAAAAGTTTCAGTAATTAACTATTTTCAGATGATGTTCTAATAATCTGCACATTGGTTAGTTGTAAAAGCATAAAGAACCTTGAAATAAATGAAGCCTACGTACCTACTCTCAAGGAATGTACACTTTACGCGTAAAAGAAGGAATGTGCGTGCAGATGTCAAAACGGAAAAGCAGATACGTACACTGCCACAAGATTGAGTACAAGAATGGTAAAGATAAGCGGTCTGCTTTATCTTATCAAAGTGACAAGTTGGTGAAAGGCATTAAATGCTGCATTTAATGCTTCAACGACTCTTTTTAACAGACGAAGATTGTCTCCTGCAAGCACTCACAACCGACACTTTTCTGGAGAAGTCTATAAATAGAAGAAGAGACCCCAGTCTCAAAAGTTAGTTAGCTGGATGATTGAAAATCTTTAACTGTTGAAAAGCTCTCATCTTATTATATTCATATACGCTACTTGTAAAAAGTTTTATTTGTATTTCATTGTATATTCATCTAATAGGACATTAAACTAAGTGAGGTAACTCACGTTCAACCTTTTTCTCTAAGAAATCAGTAGAAGCCTGAAGAGGCTTTGGTTTAAAGAATACGTAGGTTTTTGCTTGGAGAGGCAAGTTAAAGACTACTTGGGTTGAAGAGGTTTGGTTAAAATAATACTTGTAACTTGTTTAAGTTAGTGGGACTTGGTTGTTGCCAAGAACTAGACATAGTCTATGGGTGAGATGAACCAATATTATTCCTTTGTACTTCTATGATTTTCTTCCAACATTCATCTTTCTCTCAATAACATTTTAAAAAATCTTTTGATTAATCTTTCAGACGATACGTCTTTAAAAATGTTTTGCAAAAATTTGCTATAACACAATTCAACCCCCTTTCTTGTGTTATCTTTGTGTTTTACAATGTTGAAGAAATTATTTTGGATCTAAAATTGATTGAGTTTAAGTAATTTTAGATAACTTTTATGTCGAATGAAAAATTTTATACTAAAATTTACTATTAATTTGTTCTTAAAATAAAAACACTCAAATATAAATTATTTTATGCTTTGTGTGGATGATGAAAGATTTTGGATGATGAAAAAAGAAGTGGAGTAGAAAGTAAAAGAAAAGAGAAAATGAGTAGAAAATAAATAGATTTTTAAATTATTTGAACTGACAGAAGTATAAAAGAAGTAGAAGAGAAAGAAAAGTAAGTGTATATTGTAAAGAAATTTGTCTTTAATAACATATTTATATAGTCCAAAATTAAAAGATAGGTAAATTATTTTAATTTTTTAATGAGTCTCACAATTTTTTTTACATTTTTCTATTCATTCACTCGTCACCTAAGGAGAAAGTTTTATTTTTGTATGAGTCCCCACCTTTCTTTTTTCTCTTCTCCAATTTCTCTCTTTTCCCAAACAACAAAAAAGTTTATTATCTCTCACTCTTCTTTCTCACCTACTTCTCAGTCTTCAAAATTATCTCAAACAAAAAATGAGTTACTTCAAAATCAATTCTAATAAAAAAATAATTTTATAAATACTCACCCAAATATATAATACTAAAACTTAGATGTGATACCTGAATTCTTTCAATATATATATATATATATATATATATATATATATATATATATATATTCAAATATTTTAAACAATATGAACTTCAAGATAGTGTTTAGCATTCATTAGTTTATTTTAAACAATTTGTGCATGTGAATTATGTACTGCTAATATTTTTTTAATTAATATATAGGCAAACCGTGTATGGATAAAATAAAAGAAAATAACCTGAAAGATAACTTGTGACTTGGGAGGCCCATTTTGCTAGAATAGGAGACAAGAAGTCAGAACTCTCAACTACACTAAAACCAAGGTTGGGTCATCATATTCACCCAATCCAACAAAATTGAGAACATGTGAATACCTCGATCACACTAGACAATATGATTACTTCTTTTGTCGCTAACTAGTGATATTTTTATATTTGTCATCCCTTTTTAGTTTTTAAGAACTAGTTATAATTGACAACAAAAGAATTCCTTTCGGCGAGGATTTTTTCTTTTTTTTTGTACACAAGATCTTTTATAGAAATAATTTTATTCAAGTCAGATAATATTATTATGAGGGGGTAAAATTTTTCTTTCAAATATTTAATATATTTACATATTTAGAGATAAATTTTGAAATTATTAATTAAATTAAAATAATTAAGTGCTAATTGATCCACGAAGAATAATATATTATTTTTATATGTGGAACGGGTTAGAACGGATTTATTTATATTCCTACCTAGCTAGAAAGTTTGTTAAAGTTAATTTTGTAAACCTGAATCCAACTCAATGAAGACCTAACAACATTTGAGACAAGACTGTGTCAACCTAACTTGTTGGCACAGAATATTAATTTAATATTATATATAGTTAAATTGTAGAATTAAATAAGTATACAACTACAATTAAGATATAGTTTATAATATACATTTTAAAATCAATGATATAAATATAATATCGTATTAAACAAAATATTATTTATTAAGTTAAAAAATTGTATTATTACTATATAATTATTTAAAAAATTATATTTTTAAAAAAAAATATGACTTTAGATCAAATTGAAACAATCCAAAACATAATTTGAACTCATCCCTAAAATATACCAATCTAATTTTCAAACCTAAACCCATCAAAAATTTATTTGAGTGAGGCCGAATTAATGAGACGACGCGCATTAACACCCCGTACCGAGAGGGAATGGGATGAAGCCGCACATATGATAACGTTAGCATTATTAGTTTATGTTCATTATTAATTATTGACATGATTCATGCCTTGCATTCAGTGATGAACCATTTTGTCTGCTGTTGTTGCTTAAACTACAAACTTAAGAACAATATTTATTCATTTAGTTCATATTTTCATAATAGGATTATGTTGCTTAGAACTTGAAGCATAGACTCGGAATTTAGAGTCTATTATTGGGTGGAGTGTGGACCTGGTTATCAAACCAACTACCTTTGTTTTTCACGGGGCGACAATGAGTAATTGGTACTGACTATGACCTCCTTTGAATTTTAACAAGAAGACAAACAATAAAAAATAAACACTTTCCGCAATTTATGGCCACAGCTAAAAGACATCAAAAAATCGTCATGAAAAGAAGCTATAAAATATTTATCCTCCGCCTAACCCATTATTTGATGAAGAATAAATTAAATATATATCTTTTTCAATAACTATTTTAATAATCTCACTACTATTTTATAAAGAAAATATTGATAAGAAGTTTTCAATAGTAATATTTTAAAATATAAAAATATTTATTTTTTCATTTGGTAAATAAAAATTATTATCAAAACAGGTTAGCAAGATATAAAATAATTTTTCATTTGACAAAAATTCTTTGATTTCTTTGAAACAAAAGAAAATCCTCAACGATACTTACAAGATTATAATTGATTAAATTTAGAGTCATGGTTATAGTTATAAACCTACAAATTTCAATAAAATATGATGCCATGCAACACAGCTTGGGATGGCAAAATAGACTGAGTCTAGTGGGCCAACCTACCAAACACACTAAAATTGGAAAGAAGGGTTAGGTAGTCCAACCCACCACCCCACCTCAACCCGTCCTGCTAGCCCAGTGAGCTCTTAGCAGGAGGGGGGATGGGCAGGTTAGTCCGCCGGCCTACTTTTTTTTTTTTTTTTCAGTTTCAAGTTTCTAATTTTTTTTAATATCAAAGTATCTTTAAAATAATTGTATTAAAAAAGTTTAGTAATAGAATCCGATTTCAATATTGGTATTAAATGAATGTTGAGAATTAAAATCTCTGTACATGTCTCACAAGTTTACGATTCTATATTTAGTATTAAAATAACGGTACTAAATTGTTGACTTTACGATTTCAATATGATCATATATTTAGAAGTAGAATCTTTGCATAATTTAAGTTACCACCACTTAATATTATATAAATTTTTTAAAACATTTTTTTTTAATGTCTGATGAGGCGGGCCAAAAATCCCAACCCACCATCAACAAGTGAGCCAGTTCACTCTGACTCTTTTTTGGCGGGCTAGTGCGGGACAGGTCAGCCTACTTTGCCACCCCTAAGCACAGCAGCTGTTTTAATGTTTAAGATAAAAAAAAAATTCTAAAACATATATTTTGGTTGTCCTTGTCCCGGTTTAAGTCAATGTTTTTATTTGAAATTTGATCAAACTTAAAAATTTTAATTTTTAACAATATTTTAACGAATTTAGACGCTAGCTGGAAACAACAAAGCAAAGTGATACTTACAAAAATAAGTAGGCCACTTGTTTGTACATTTTAAGAAAAATATTTTTAATTAAAAATAAGTTTATAAAATTTTATGATAATCAAATATTTAAAAAAGAAAAAGAAAACTTCAAAATAAGTTAATTAGTATATTAAAAAAAAACTTCAAACAAACTAAAATTATATCTTAAGAATTTCGTTTTTACAAAGTTGAAACAATGCACACAAAATTCTTCAAAAAAAATAAAACTCTTGTACAAATCATTAATGATTTAAATAAAACGTTTAGATATAATATAAAGTCAATTTATTTACGACACATCAAAAATAAAATAATTTTTTCACCAAATAGATCTAATGTGCTCAAATAAATTTTTAAAGTAGCCAAATAAGAGCTACTCTCTCTGATGTTGAATATAAGCAAAAATAATTATTTTCATAATAATTAAGAAATTTAGTTAATATTGTTTAATTTTATTAATCCCATTTAAAAATTAAAACTTTTTCTTAAATTGTTTTTCATTGAAACTTGATATCAGGTATTAAAAAAAAAAGATCATTGGAAATATAATCTCAATTAAATGAAGGGTATTTTTAGAATAGCGTCATTAAATAGGATAAAATTAGTTGAGATTTTCTTATATTTAAGACTAGTATACATGGATTATTATTTTATTTTATTTTGTATTCAAGACCGGAGGAAGTAAAAGTTAATTTACTAACATTATATTGATTCAAATGAAACTAGACTCAGATCTCTTAAGCAGAGCCTCTGATTCAAATCTTATAAATGAAAGGAAAAAAAAACATAATTAGAAGGTAAAAGCCCACTAAAGGTAGCCAGCTAGATTTTTTAGTAAAGATTAGTTATCAATAAAGCTGGTAAATACTTCACACCAATAACATAGTAACCCCAAAGCTACAAGTTAATTTAAAAGCCTTGTCAAATATACATTTTATCTTCACTATTTTAAAAGAATTTCTTTTTTACTCATTTATGTTAAAAAATCGTTAATATTTTCTCTCGCTCTTCCTCACTCTCATCAAATATAATTTCTTTATAGTATAAAATCATTAAAATTACAACATCAATCCATTTATATTATCTCTTTTTGTTAATAAAAATATTAAAAATGAGAATAAAATTGAACTTATTATCCTAGTTTTTTAGATAATAAATTATTTGAAATAAATTAAAATATAAAAGATAATTATTATATATATTTAAGGGTTTGCTAACGTACACACACTTATGTTTAGTTAGAGCATGTTAGTAAGTTATAACTATAATATATATTAAAATACACCTATGATGTAACTTGCTAACGTATTCTAACTAAAAAACATGTGTGTGTACGTTAGTAAATGCTTATGAGATTTTCTAACGTACACGCACTTGTTTTTAAGTTGAAGTACGTTAGCAAGCTATAACTATAATGTATCTTAAAATACACCTATGGTGTAGCTTGCTAATGCACTTCAACTAAAAAACAAGTGTGTGTACATTGGCAAATCCCATATATATATATATATATGAGAAGGGATCAAATGACACAAGTATAACTTACATCAACTATTACACCATTCAATAACTTGATATAGAATGTGATTTTTACCAATCCAACTGTTGAATTATAATTTCATATTACTAAGATTGTTTGTGTCAAAAATTGTCAAAACTGAATAACAATAAGAAAGTAATCAAATGACTGATGTTTTACTATGTTTTGAAAAATATATATTACGTCCATTTTGATCTATATGAATAAAGTATCAAATAATTTTGGATTAATATAAAATTTTGTACATATGATTTATGTTAAAGGAACTTTCAATCCAATGGTGGGTTTTGGGATAAAATTATCCAATTAAAAGTTATTGAATAGTGTAATAATTGGTGTAAATTACATTGGTGTCATTTGATCCCTCTCCTATATATATAATATGTGTGTGTGTGTGTGTATGTGTGTGTGTGTCAGGATCCGTTGACACTAAGTGTCAAAGTTAGTCGAATTACACCTTCAATAACTTTTTGTATAATGCAAATTTAACTAATTCAACTGTTGAATTTGATGTTCTTATTAATTCGATTAAGTATACAAAATTTCATACAATTTCAAAATTATTTAAGAGCTCATCACATCACTTTATTTTAACGTACAATCTGATATTAAAATATATGTAAATACTCAATGTTAGATAGTATATCTAACAAAGTCCAAATGATGTGAAATTTGATATACATGTTCATGAATATAATATCACATAATTCAATAGTTGGATTAGTTAAAAAGTTATTAAAGGTATAATTTGACTAACTTTGACACTTGGTGTTCATGGATCCTGACTCATATATATATATATATATAGTTGTCAAAATTTAAATTATGACAAAATAACTAAGAGTAAATTACACTCTCCTCTTTCGAGAGATGCGATTATTACACTGTCATCTTCTCTTATATTAAAATATACAGTTTAATATATTTAACCTAACATCGTAAAAGTAAATACACCCTTCTCCCATGAAAGATATGAGTATTACACTATCCTCTCCTCTTATTGTTGAAATATACAGTTTAATCCATTTAACTTAATACCGTTAAAGAATATTCTTTCAAAAAATTTAAAATATATTTTTCAATTAAAATTATACTAAATTATCCTTCATTCACTTGATGCTTTAACATTGCTTCCTATCTACAAATCAACATTACTTCTCTTCATAAGGAGTTGCAAGTGAAGTAAATACTTTAGAAGTGACAAAATATTTAACCAAATTTATTGTTAGTAGCATATAAAAAACCTAGAAATAATGTTCAATAAAGAAATAATTTATGACCGAAAATATATTATAAAAATCAAATAATTTAGTAAAATATATTTTTGTAAAAAAAAAAGCATAAATATATTAACGAATGGTTTTCAAGTCAAAAAGTTATTCTTTAATACAAATTGTTATATTGTTTATAGAAAAATAAAATGGTAAAAATTGTGGTGTATATTTTCATCTATTAATGGAGAAATTGTAAATAAAAGAGAAAAATATAATATCTAAATCTTTGAGTATGAAAGATATTTTAATTATAAAAATTTTAACAAATTTTTTTAAAAAATAGAGTAAAATGTAATATATTTACATCTGTGGAGGTAGGAAAGTGTATATCTTAACAAAAGAGGGAAGACAGTGCAATATTTGCATCTTTTAGGAGATGATGTAAAGAATATTTTAGTAATAACTTCTTTTTTAATGAAAACTCACAATTTTTTTTTTAAATGGATTAAAGTGTCATATACTTAACTCTGTTAGGGAAGAGGAATATTGTAACATAAGAGACGAGGACAATATAATTCTTGCATATCTAAAGGAAGGAGAGTGTAATTTACTCAATAATTTATATATCATTTTCTTATTTTATACTTATCATCTAACTCAACAATTAGTTTTAGTTAATGCTTTCAAATCAATTAGTTATCAATTCAACTTTCAATTAACTTATTCAATTTTTTTTTCAACACACTCTACATTTATGTTTTTCAAATTCTCACAAATTTAAAAATAATTACGTAATTCTCAACACAATATTTCTTTTTATCATTGACATAATATTAAATTATATAAAATATTATTTATTAAATTTTTTTTAATAATACATAATTGTTAAAAATTATAAATTAAAAAAAATGACACTAAATCTAGTTAATACAATCTAAAATATATAAGTTGATTTAATAATCAAAATATACTTATATAGTCTATTTTTTCAAACCCAAAACTATTAAAATAACTTTAATTAAGTTGAATTAGTGAGACAAATCATGAACAATATGTTTGGTTTCCCATCATGTCACTCAAAACACACGTTCAATTCTCACATCAAAATAAAAGCTACTCTATACAACTTCTGATTTTCACGTTATTAATCCATGTCTTTCATTTTTGAAGCTAAATCAAACACACCCGAAGAGCACAATTCTAAGTTAATCAAATTGGCACTATCTCGAAATCATGGGCTAATGGCCCTTTGTGATTCTCCTGCTCGACCTTAACTCCTTGGCCCTTGTGATGTGAACGTAAAGAATTCCTCATCTTAACTTATATTATTTTTATATTTAATAATAATAAACAATATTGCAGCAGATAATTAATTTCTCAATTCAAGAGTAACAAAGAAACATACTCTATCAATTTTGGAGAGTTTTTATACCCTGACTTAGTTTACTATTACAATTTGTTAACAAATGTTACAAGCACTTCAAATGATTCCACCTTGTCTTAGAAAGTTTGTCATGTAATTAGTTTCTTGAAAAGTAAGGGTCACTTTACAAGTGTTTTTTTCATGCTCTCCTCTACAAAAGTCACTCCATAGCTCCTGAATCGCTAGCATTGGCTACACATGGAGAAATTATTAGGTAGTTCTGGACCACCATGGTCCCTATTAATCAACATATGACATATAATCAAGTGTTATTAATTTTTTGTCGTAAATTGTAAAAGTTGAATATGTGTTATAAACACATTGGCTAAGACCATAGATATTTGGTAGTCCTGGACTACCTAATAATTTCTCCTACACATGAGCTGATTGTGGAATCGTTTTAAGTGCTTGCTACTATTATGTGACTGTCTTTATCTAGTGTGTAATCAATTTCTTTTGTGCCAACAAAATATTTTGAGTGTCCAACTCTAGTATTCTTCTTTTTGAACTTCCTTTACCATGATGCACTTAATGATCATTAGCACTATAACTTTAATAAGACTTGCTTCCTCATCTATTTTACTGTGCATTGAACCTCCACCTGAGGCATCCAAAATGATTTTGGAACTCAACCTCAAGACCATATAAAAATATTGAATTTGATCCAACTCATCAAGGTCATGGCTTGGACATTTTCTCAACAACTTGTATCTATCCCATTCATAGAGTGCTTCATCTTTTTTAGAAACACTTGTGGTTTCAACTTTCAACTTGAGATATTTACTTGGAGGAAATTATTTTGACAAGAATTTTGTCTTCAAGTCTTCCCATGAAGTAATGCTCCCTCTTTCAAATAGAATGGGAAAAGTCTCAAGCAAATACCATATTCAAAAACTCCATTAATTTTCATAGTATCTCAAATTTTCAAGAAGGTTTCTAGGCATGCATCATCATCTTCATTTCATAGCCTAAAACGAATTGTTGCAAACCAAATTCAACAAAGAATTATTTATCTCAAATGAATTTGATGGTACAAGTGATCAAATGATACTTAATGTATGCCTACTTGAGGGATTTAAAAGATACCCAAGTGTAAGAACAGGTCTTTCAGGATCAACCATATTAATAGATGATTTTGGAGGTATAAAAGGGCTTCCTTCATTGATATTTTACAATTTGACTTCTTCCTTCTTCCCAATAGCTTTTTGTTGTTTTCTCTATTTCCAGATTGAAAAGAAGTTTTCTAGTACTTTTACCTCATACACAAAGATTCAATTAATATAATAATTATACAATTTTCAGGATCTCTCCTTTCTCAGCATTTTTGGGTTTAGTTTTTTTTTTTTTTTTTGGTATTGTGAGAGTAAGATCTCCTCATGATTACTTTAATAAACTCTTCTATATTCATGGCACTTATATATAAACACTCTGAAACTTTGGTTAAAGTGTAAAAACAAGCTTATTTAAGTTTACCTTGCATATATTTCCTCTACTTAATCTAACTTACATAGTGCATATTGTAGTTTTATGATAGACAATTGTGAAATTTTAAGGTTTTAAATTTTTATAAAATTAAGAAAAGAAAAAGAAAAGCCTCGCGAACCTCATGATTGATTCTACATGCTCTTTTCAAATATAAAAAACAGTTGAATTAATCAGTAGGTATTTAACTATTTGAGAATTTTTAATTGGGTCTTCAAACTAAAAAAAAATTGTAATTAGATCCTTAATCTTGTAACTTTTTTAATTGAGTCCCTAAAATTTTTTAACTGGCATAAATTATTATTTTTTGACAATTTCAAGTCGCCATAAATTTATTATAAAGACTCAATTACAAAAGTTTTACAAAATCAAGGACTAAATTATAATTTTTTTTAGTTTAGAGACTTAATTAGAAATTCTAAAATAGTATATGAACTTCCTGATTTGTTTAACCTATAAAAAATTGTACCGGAAACTTTTTCACAATTAATTAAGAGGACTAAATTAATTTTTTTTTACAGATAGAAATCAAATTAAAATTGTCTGACACATATAAGCACTAATACATATCTAAATAAAAAGCGTGTAAAAATTATGACGATATTTTACCTATGTAAAAATCAAATTAAAATCCCAACATGTACGTCAAAGAATCAAATTATATATTTTAACCCTTCAGAATCTAACAAAAAAAATCATTTGTAAAACAAAGTCAAATTACGATTCCATAATCAGACCATGAACCAATTAAGGGGCAACAAATAACCATATAAAGACAAATATCAAGATCATGTAAAGTTAAATTTTAGTTGCCTTTTAATTTTTTTTAATTAAAGTAAAGCATGAAAACTCCTTTAAAAGATTATCCTCCGTTTGATCTATAATTGCACCTCATGCAGTTTAATTTTGAACTATAGGGGATCCCCAATTCCTACAATGAGCAATTCTTAAAATCACATAAAACTTAAATTCAGAACGACTACCAGATTCAAAGGTTAATTCAACGAATCAACGTAGAAACATACCACCGACTTTGTATAGAATAAAATAGTAAAGGTGATAAAATTAAAGGGTTGAATATGTTTTTACAAGATTGAAACATGTTTAAGATTAATTTTAGTATTTTAAATTTAAAAAATCTTCATTTGGTCTCTTAATTTTATAAATGTGTCATATATGTTCTGTTTTATTGACATTGTTAATTTGAGTATTTGAAAATAACATGTCACCATGTATGACAGTGGTGTTAAGTGAATCATGACAAGGGTTAATTGCTTTACGTCATATGTTTGAAAGAGACTAAAACTAAACTTTTATATATTTAGAGGAAGCAAAGACATATTTTATAATATTAATTAGTTTGACATTGTCAAAATAAAACTGAAGTATATAATTGTTTGACATTGTCTTGGAGAAAAACTAGCATTAAAGATAAATTTAGTGCACAATAAATTCGATAACAATATAGTAAATTAACATTAAATGATTATATGTTTAATCATTAAGTTTTGGTTTGCTCTCATTATATGTTTCATCAACTATGCATAGTCATTCTCCATTCAAATTCAGTAATTTGTGAAAGTTGAGAACATGAATATGTTGCTTTTTTTTTTTTTTTTGGTCAAAAGTTGAATTTCCTTTTACTTATTACACAACAAGATGAAAATATTAAAAAATATATATTTCATTACTTTGTTTTTGGTTTTTTTGTTTTGATCCAATTTCAATATTCACATTTGTCTGCACACCTTGGTCCTCAATTTAGCAACATGTTCATTATTGTTTTTACCCTTTCTCTGTGACAAATGTCATAATATTTACAAGATAATGAATCACTAATTTGACCTTAATGATCAAAATTAATAGGATGACATGTAACTAATGTTACTTTACTAATATTGTTTGACTGTTATGATTGTTGTGAACACTTTTCAAATGTAGTGTTATCCTTAGTCTACAAAGTAAATTTACAAAATTAAATGACTTATTATTATATTCCTTATGGTTCTTTATATAAGAAATAAATAACTAATTCATTAAAACCAACAAAAGTAATTAAATTAGTTTATTTTAATTAATAATGTCATAAATTTAAATTTTATTTTAAAAATATCCATAGAATTAAATAGTTTAAGTAATGATTATATTTAATGATATTACACGTAATTCAAGAGACAACTTTTCTCATCGATGAGTGTGACTTAGGGATTGTCTAACCTACTCCAATTAAAAATGGGGTTAAACAACCCTATCAAAGATGATTGGTATAATTTTCTATGTTGTACCAACCATCTTTGAGTACATAGAAAATTACACCAATCATCTTTGATGAGGTTATTTAACTCCATTTTTACTTGGAGTAGGTTAGACAATCCCGTGTGACTTATATTATTAATAGGCCAATAAATACATCTACTAGCACGAGAAATGAATGGTGTCTCATTAATAAATTTTACACTAAATTAAGGATATAAAAGAAAATTAGCATCAAATGGGTATATATTATCCATAATTTGGACCCAAAAAAATATGCATTCATTTATTTTTTATATAAAGGACCGGAAGGTATTATTTATATTAAGCTAATAGTATTATTAGGTGTCATACACAAATTAATATGATAAAGTATGTTTTCAATTCCTCTAAATATGTAAAAGTTTAATTTTGGAATCTCTCAAACATATAGCGTGGAACCATTAAAACATGTCAAGGTCCACGTTATACTACTGTCACATCTAACAATGGATGACGTGTCATAATATTTTCAAAAAGAATATTTTTGTCTACTCAAATTAATAGTATTAGTGAAAACTGAAAAGGAATCATATATACTACGTTAAAAAAAAAAAAGGAATCAAAATAAGATGTTTTAAATTTGAAGGACTTAAATTAAACTTAAAAAATATTTTGTTAGATTAAAAACATATTTAACCCTAAATTAGATGTCTAAGTTACTGATAATTAATCACGACATAATCTCCCTGCTAGTGCAAATCCTTTAAACTACATCGCCCTTTTTGTTTCGGCTAACTTTAACCCAAATCTCTGATCCAGAGCTGTCGTAAAAAACACAAAAAAAAAACTCTAAACCAGAGCTAAAGAATCTGTTTTGGATCGAAACCGCATGACCATCTCAGATTTGTCGAAGCATAAAAGAAGTCAATCCAAGATGTTTATCATATTACCGTCCTTTCGCGGCGGGTATTAAGAACCTACATGCCTTGTGGAGTAGTGATCTCAGTCTCATTATCAGGTTAGAAAGTTATATATGTGCAGGCTGGCCATCTAAACAAATCGTACCTCATTTACGTGAGCTGGAGAATATGAAAAGCTAAACACCAAATTTTGTTCGGTTGTCCATTACTATACGATAACAATGCATTAAATCTGTCTTTTCATAAATGATCTTATCCATATATAGTTCCACGTTTCTAAGTGGTTTGTCATTGTGGACTCCAATTGTCCCAACACATTGTATGAAACGTGAAGTCAAGTGAGTTCATATTTGGTTTGAAAGTTTATTCATCATCAAACTTGGACAAGAAGCACCGAACCCACTTGTGTTTTGATGAGCCTTTTCTTTGTGTCTCCCACAATGTGATTAAGTCATATCCACCGCACATATCCCACTCAACCAACAAAATTCTGGATTTCAGTTTCTTTATTTTTTAATTGATGTTTTTTCTTAGCAAAGAGTTGTGAATTTGTTGTGTCAAAAATTACAATTCTCATCACAAAGTGCATGAATTAGGTAAAAGTTGTTTTAACTTAATTAGCGTTCTTGAATTTAAATATCAGTAAATTAGATAAAGCAATTGTTCATAGTTATCCTACCCAATTGAATTCAAATTAGTTAAATTTTTAATGTGATCCACCAATAATCCTAAATAAAAAGAATTACAATTCTTGTCTATATATGTTTATGAACTCTAAGGAAGAGTGGGTTTTTTTCTCTTTGAAAATCAATTTTAAACTGAAAATACGAAAAAAAATTTGTCTCAAAAATTTCTCCTAATACCCTTTTACACTTTTGTTTTGTATCCTTAAAGTCATGATACAAAACTGTCTTTCTCACCCCGAATTATGTGTAAATTTGAGTATTTACATTAACGTTTAATTTTCATAGAATAATAATGTAAAAATTTTGAGAATCGCTATTTCCTCTAAAACAATTCTCACACGAATGAATACGAAAGCCACGTGTTTTTATTTGATTGAAAAAAAAATTAAGTAAAAGATTGCAAAATAATATCTCACTTGACGAAAATCATGCTAACGGGTGTATTACATAATTCGTGCTGCACGAATTCGTAAAAATAAAAATAAAAATAAAAATAAAAATAAAAAAAATCAAAAGAGGAATGCTGTTTCGTACGAAAGAATCTTTCACGAATTATACGAAACTATATTTATGGGCTTTGTTAAACAAAAGTTAAATAAAGAAAATATAAATAATGAAGGATTTGATGGAAATCATCCAGCTTTTAGTGTGTGATAAGTTTTTCATGTTGCACGAATTCGTAACATTAAGCATTTTTCTTTTCAAAATATTTATATTGTCAATTAATTAAAAATTGTTTTGAATATAATTTTTAAAATAATTATTATATTAATCAACATATATATATATATATATAGGGAGTGACTTTTGTGAGAATACTTACTTATATGAGAACATAAAAACAACTAATAACAGTCTTTAGATCAAAATTAAAACTAAATTGTTGAAATTAAAACCCTATTAATTAAAACACTTCTTATGAGACCACCATTGTTGCCGCCACAACTCCCCCCCCCCCAACCATCATCGTCGCCACCCTACCACCATCGCCGCCACCACTGCCACCCCCATCACCACCACTGTTGTGGCCACCACCGTCATCGTCATTATCACCATCGCTACCACTACTACCCTCATCGTCGTCGTCATGTCACCATGCCCACCAGCATCGCTATCGCCACTACTGTCGCACCCTCACCACCGCCACAATCACCGCCCCCATTGTTGCCGTCACGCCACCACCGCCACCTAGAGCTGTCAAATAGGGGTGTACACAGGTTGGGTTGGGTCAGGTTTGGCTAAACCCGTTACCCAATCTGATTAAAATTGTATGGATTGGGTTGGGTTGGGTTCATGCTTTTTTAGTATTAGACCCAAACCAAACCAACCCAGTCATTAATGGGTTAGTTTGGATCGGGTAATTGGATCCATATATTTAAAATTTATTAATTTTTTTAAAAGTTATATTTTTTTTCTTATAAATTTTGACACATTATAAAAATATTGTATTTAGTTTTGGACTTTGTTTTTCATCATTCTTGTTTCCAAAATTAATAAAAATCTTACAAGAAACTTAGAATGAGAGTCGAGAGAAAAAGAACAACAACAACATGTACGGAATATGTAGTGATCCAAAATTAACAGGGGTTCATGACTTTACGGGTGTGTGGGGTGTCTTTACTTTTTGTCTTATTTAGTATTAGTAATTCACTAATTAATAATTATTAGTATATGCTTATCCAAAATAAATAATTATTAGTATATAAAATATATAAAAAAATAATAAATTAAATAAAATATCACTTCAACGGGTCAGGTTCACGGGTAAACAGGTCCATAAATTAAAACCTGTTACCCGATTCGTACTTAAACGGGTTGGGTAGGGTGCAACTCGAACGCTCAAAAAAACCGAACCAAAGTAATTGGGTCGGTTTTTGTTGGTTCGGGTCAACGGGTTACCCGTACCCGTGAACACCCCTACTGTTAAATGGGTTAGGCCAGTCCTCCTTTAGGCTTTTTCTTTGGTCCGGCCCTGGACGGACCACCGAACCAATTTAGCCTAACTTTTTTTTATTAAACAATTTTATTTTTCTATTGTATTTATTATTTTTTCGTCAAAAATTATTTAAAATATTTTTTCAGTCCAACATTACAACACCATTCTTTTCAGTCCAGTAGCAAATTTAAAATTTAAGAACTGCACACTTTTAGAAAATTTAAGAACAGGTTATTCATAATAATCTTGTGGTGATCACAAATGCAATTTTCGTAAATTGATATGCTCCTATAGTCTTATGCACACATAATTTAATGATCAATTTGTTGAAAGATGTGAAATTTTTGCTAGTAAGCACATAATAATAAAACCAAAATTGCTATCAGTTGGCAAAATAAAACAAAGGGTTCTGAAGTTCCTAAATGCATTACATATGTTGAACAAGTTATTTATCTCTCAACTCTTAGGTGTAACCAATTCTTTTTTAACTTATATTATTTTGTAATAATATATATATATATATATATATATCTTAAATATAGGTATTGGGCCAGCCTACTACCTGTCGGGCCTGCTCAGCCCAGACCCAGTTAGCCCGTCTAGCCAAATGGCCCAGTTCCTTTTGAGCCAACATTTTTTGAGCCCAGCCTAACCTTTTCTACGAGATAATCGAGTCAACCCATTAGACCAGACCCATTTTGTTGACTCTACCGCCACCGCTATCACACCCTATCACTGCCACAATCACCTCCCCCACCACAACTGCCACATGGCAGCAATGGCAGTGATGGTGGTGGTGGGGTGGGAGCGATGATGGTAGGAGTGATAAGGGCGCAGCAACAACCTTTGTGGTCTCATATGAGACGTCTTTAATAGGATTTTAATGTCAGCAGTTTATTATTTTTAATTTTGATCTAAGGATTATTATTAATTGTTCTTATGTTCTCACATAAACAAGTTTTCTCACAAGAGTTGCGCCCTATATATATATATAACAATTTATAATTAAATGATAGTGTAAATTTTTTTATATTCTCAATACATTCTAATTAAATTCTTTACATTATCGTTGTATGTCAACTTTGAAATTTTGTTTGCATTTTATTATCATTACACTGTAGTATTGTTTTAATTCAGGGCAGTAATAATTAATATAAGAGTTACTTCCCTACCTCAATTGATCTATCGCTTTAAGAAATTTTCTTTTGATAATACTAGCATAACGGCGAAGGACATGATTGTCAATAAATCGCAAAGTATGTAATTATATATCAAATGGGGTTATTTCTCTATAAGTAGACTGCCATGTTTTAATTTTTTCATTGCCTTCGTTCTCCTCTATTTTTCTATCTTTCTAATGTAGATGTTGGAGAATATACAAGTTTTACATCGAGTGAAATAGAAATAACCAAAGTGTATATAAATTAGTAGTATTTGAGCCTATTAATTCTAAACTTTTTAAATAATATGGCACAAGTGGTGTATTATCATGTGAGAATAGTTCTTATTTTAAAAATGTATGAATTATAAATTTGAGTCCTACAAACCATATATAAATAGTCTAAATTAAAAGTTAGTAAGTAGTTATATAACCATTTAAAAAAGTCATGTGTATTTTTTTTAATTTTAATCATTCAAATATAATATAATGATTTATATTTATAGTTTTTATTTCTCACAATAAGAAGTGTTCTCATTTGATACGTTTCCTAGGACACCTCCTAAACTTAAAAACACTAACTAGTTCATCTACACTCTCTTGCTGGACCCACACTCTATAATTTAACATGGTATCAAAGTCCAATGACCTAATAGCCAATATTGATCTAACTTAAAAAGGAAAAAAAAATTGGTGTCTCTAAAACTCAAAAACACAAGCCTAGACAAAACTAACAAAAAAATTAAAAAAGAACAACAGATTTGTGGCATTTGAGGAAACTTGAATATAAACTCAACTCGAAAAATATGCCCCGACAATAAGAAAAACTACAACTAAAAAAAATGGTCTGAAACTAAGATAGTACGTAAGTCACATATAAGTATACAAACAAACCAACTCAGCTAGACTTGAGGGGAAAGTGTTCAAGAATATACAAGTCTCACATTAAGTAAAATAGAAAAAATTAAATTGTATATAAGTTGGAAATGGTTGAATTTATTAAGTCTAAACATTTTAGATAATATAACACCTCCTAAACTTAAAAATACTAACTAGCTTATTCTTACTCCTATCTTAGGTCCGCGCTCCATAATTCAACAATAGATAATACACAATAAATGTTTATATATTTTAAACTAACGGTGTCAAAAATAGCAATTATTATTACCCTTCGTAAATTATAGCTGACGTTGAAATAGAAGGTAAGAATTTGACATTGCAGATAACAAAAAACCACTGTACATAAAAAGCAGCGTTACCTTTGTCTCTTTTTTGTCTCTAATGTCAACGTTTTCTGAACACCAAACAACAAGAACAACTTGTTGCTTTTCACTCATTAGTAAAATATTGCTGAACATTTAGCAATCCGAAAAGGCTAGTAAACGAGTCCAACTTTGCTTCCTCTGAGGGCTTTTTCAAAATTTTCTAAACCTGCTCAACTAGCATTATTTGTTGGTTCAACTTTATCGAGCTAGCCACAATCATTTGGTTTCATGTTATATATCTCTCGAAATCCGAAGGCACGTGAACGAACAAATATGATCTGACAGTATATCAGCAGGAAGAAAGTCATCAAATGAACAGCTTATTATCACCCGCCTTGCCTCTTTTCAACTACTTGTCTTTTCTTTTTTTTAATTAGATCTTGATCAACCTTTGGGACAGTTCATAATGACTCACCAGCTCAGTCCAACTCAAATATGCTTTCGCTTTAAGTTAAGAAAAGTCAAAACATACTCTTTTATGCAGGATTTTATCTTTTAAGTGATAGGAGTATCCTTAAAATAGCATGTAGGTTAATTAAGGGGCTAATTACAATAATTTGACAAATAGTTAATACAATCAGATCAATTGACACAGGATTGTTCTAACTTAATTAGTAATTCAAGTTCAAACCATAAGTATGCAATTGTATTAAATAATTAGAAGAAGAGTGTTGTCATTCATAGTAATCATATTCAACTTAAGTAGGATTGTCTCCTGTGTAAAATTGTGGCAACTGCAAGGCAAATTAGGTGGTTACCGTAGGCCCCAATTTAATTTAATTCTTAATTTTTTATATTTTTTTATTAAGTAATAAATTTTATTACGATATAATTTATTATTTGTTTTGATTTTTATTAATAAATTAATAAGTCTACGTAGTCTTAAAATATATTAAATCATTTAAGTTTAATTTTATTATTTATTTTAAAAAGTTAGAAAAAATAGTTTTTCATATATTTCGAACTCAATTTTCCCATCCCATTAAAAAAGAGTATTAAAATTAGTACAGAACTTAAATTGTATGAATAAGTGTATGGTCTTTTAAATAAATATTTTGGTGAAAATGTTAGTGATAAGATTATACATTTAACTAAAAATTATTTTTGTATTGATTGTATTGTATGTATACTAGATCAATTTTTTTCTATTGAAAATCAATTTGAACGATTTCTAGACATTGAAATCATGTTTGATTCTTTTATTTGAATCCTAAAAATTAAAAACTTTGAATGAGGATAAATTGAAAAAAATATATTGTATTAATGTTGAAAAAACTTTAAGCTCTAGTAGGTATTATAATATTAACAATCTTAATTTATTTGTAAAATTAAAAATATTGTAAGAAGTGTAAACAAAAAAATATATATTTCACTAAAAATATTAAGTTATATCAAAAAACTATATTCTTTTTCAAATACATGAATTACATCTAAAATTTTGTTGACAATATTTGTAACTATTGTCATTGTTAAAAGTAGTCTTTAAAATTAAATACTCAAATCTTATTTAATATTATTATGTTAAAGATATATTGAATGGATTTGTCATTCTATATATTGAAAATGAAAGGTTAAAAAAATTGATTATAAAACTTTCATCAATAATTTTGTAGTTAGTGAGAAAATATAAAATGAGAATTTATGAGTTATATTAAATTAAACTTTAAATACAAATTTCGCCTAAGGCCTCCAAATTTCTAAACATGGCCTTGCTCCTGTGGAGGATTTTTTTTTTTTTTTATCATCATGTTATTGATGCAAAGTATCTACTGGCTTTATTGGTGACTAATCCTGTAGAGGATACTACAAAATTTTGTAATTTTCAATAATTTTCAACCAATAAGAGAGAATGTATTTAAAAGAGTGTGTCAGAAAGTGTTTTACTAACATTTCTCTTTTTCCCATTCATGCTTTTGAAATAAAGTTTATATCTCATCCATTAATGATTTATTTGGTTACGATTTTAATGAAATTAAGTGGCGTCAAATGCTACCAAATTAAAGGTCCAAATACAAATTGGCTAGTATGCTAAAAAATTTGGCAAAATATTTTGGAATCACGCATGCTTGATGATATTCAGCGATCATCTTTTACAATATAATGCAAACATACACTAAATAGTTAAAATCTTTAACTTATAACATCTAAAAAAATATTTTGATGGCGAAATTATTTAATGGATTTTTTTTTTCAATTTTCTGCTAAAATCTTAAAATTTCGAAAATAAGTCACATATTGTACATATGGTTTAATAATTATTAAATTACTGTTACCATCTCTTAATAAAAAAATTGTTGAGATCGAGTGTTTTAACAATTCATTCTCGAATAGTATTTACTGCACTAAATATACGATACTTCATAAAGAATTATCAAACTCTCCAACATGTTACTTTTATAAATTATAACAATTTAGAGTAGCGTCAACTAAAAATATGTGACTATTTGAGCAAATAGAAGAATCGTCAAAAAGATTTCAAACAAAAAATTTAAAATAAAAAATCAATAATCACATAAGAGTTGGTTTTGAAAAATGATAGTTTTACATAATCAATGTTCCCATAATTTTACAGAAAGAGCTAGAGATCGTGCCATTGAGTTGCATGGAATGATGGAATTTTTTATATTTATAATTTCTTATGAGAAGATACCAATTAGTACTTTAGGATATTAGTTATGAAAATAAAAATAAAAATAAAACCTATTTAATAAGAAAAGTATTTATTATATTAAAAATATAAGAAAATAATTCAATATTTATTTTTTAAATAATTAAAAACACTTAACATAGTGCATTAAGTTCTTATTAATTAATCAATATCCTTAATAATTTTTTCACTGTGAGATTATTTTTGATATGAAAGTGATTAAAGTTTAGATATGATAGTGATACGATAAGGACTTTTTTGGTCGTGTGTAAGTATGATAGACAAAGCAATAGATCGAAGGTAATACAATATACAACTTCAAAATTAGGAGTGGAAATGAATTGAAATAAATTAGGTTTTATAAGAATTAAACTTAACAAATATATTAAATCTAAAGTCTGAGTTTAATCTATTTATTTAATATAGGCTTTGTTTAGATAAATTTTTTCATAAGCACATATAAAAAGAAAAAATAAGAAGGTAAAATGTATTGAGTTTTTCCATAAACTAAAATCAACTATTCACCATAACTTTTGGACAAGTCAAATGTAGCTTAAGTTTGTTTATCTACATTTAAGTTTACATCATAATTAAGTCTATATAACAGATTTTTTATTTATTAAAAAACCTTATTAAAAAAGTAGAAATTTAAATAGTTTTTTTAAATTTTGTTATTCTTTAAAAAAGATAGATCATATCTTAGATTTTGGCCTATTTGAATAAACTTCTCCATAAATACCTATGAGAGAAGAAAATAAGAAGATAAAATAAATTGAATTTCTTGCATAAGCTAAAATTAACTTATGCACTTAACTTTTATAGAAACTGTTTCTTCATAGAAGCTTTGATTAATTAATAAGCACTTAATGCACTACGGCTAATTTTTTTATTATTTAAAAAATAAATATTGAATTATTTTCTTATATTTTTAATATAATAAATACTTTTCTTATTAAATAGGTTTTATTTTTGAAGGAGTCTATCTATGCTACTTTTACCTCAATAATAACATGGTGGCACCACCCATGGTAGGCATTATCTATGCTCTATCCCGCTCCTTCTTGATATGATTTTCATCTAAAGATAATAACATGGTGGCACCACCCATAGTAGGCACTATCTATGATCTATACTACTCCTTCTTGATATGATTTTCGTCTAAAGATAATAAGGGTATATTTGTTTCAGATTATCCTACTTGTACCTCTACAACTTGATGGCACCACCCATAGCAGGCACTATCTATGATCTATCCCACTCCTTCTTGATATGATTTCCATCTAGAGATAATAAGGACTTATTTGTTTTAGAGTTTGATTGAATTTATTCTGAAGAAATTATTAATTGTTTTAGAGCAAAAAACCTAACTTAGACTTCACTATTGTCTTACTGATTGAAACGGAGCAATATTTCATAATTTCTCCCACAAATTTTTTTTTTATAAACACTAAAATGGCATGATAAAAAAATTATCTCATTTTATTTTGAACCATATTTTTAAGATGCGTGTATATTAAAATGATAATAAATAAATGAAAATAAAAATAATTACATTTATCATTAAATACAGATAATTTTTTTTGCATGTTCAAATATATAGAATTATTTATTCCACTTCACTTGTTTCAAAAAAAAAATTTAGACCTCAAAGTAGAGGTGAAAGTAGGTTAAGCTAAACAAAATTTTGCTTAAATAGACTTTGTTTAAAAAATTTAAAGCTAAAACCTAACCCATTATTTGTTATAGACAATTTTTTTTAGGTCTAACTTGAGCTTTTTAAAAGTTTAGCTTAATTTGCTAGTCTACTTAAAACTTATTTTATATTAAAGCTTTTATATTGGTCTGAACTAAAGTTAAATAGGCTAATATCCTAATAGGTTAATGGCAAAAAAAAAACTCCATGAAAATTAAATTATAAACTATGAAAATTAAAATCACTACTACTCAAAATATAAGACAAAGGTAAAAATAGGTAAGTTAGCCTTTGTAAGAGTCAAATTTAACTTGTTTATATGATATAAGTTTATTTGTAAGGTCTAATCTGACCTTTTATGATACTAATATGGTGTGGTATGGTTAACAAATAACCTTTTCTCTTAATCATATGGATAGGAGTTCGATCTTAAAATTTGTGTGTATGGAACAAATACGTTGGGAGAAATTGGTCTTTTAAATAGATTTCAATACTTCGAAGAATTAATTCTTGGCTTCTAGGCAGGGGACACCTTAGGTTCACAAAAAAATAAAATAAAATAAATCTGACCTTTATGATAACTTATTTAAAAGTTTATTTATTATAAAGTCTCTAGATTCAATAAGATTATAAGTAAAAGCTTATTTTGCTATAAAAACTCTTTATATTGTAACACAAATGAGATGCATATGTAAACAACACTTTGATCCCCTAACATAGCAAAAAGGTTACAGGTGTGAGGGAGATTAAACTATTATGATGATCCTACTAGGGGGATTGCCCCAATATATAGAGAGAGGCCCTTTAGTCTAAAGAAGTCTACGAATTCGTAATAATAATAATAAAAAGTTATATCGCTTTTTTTTTTTTATGATCTTTAAAAAAAAGTTATATCGCTTTTTTTCTTTATGATCTTCAAAAAAAAGTTATATCGCCATTGAGATAAGAAAAATGAGAAAGTAAAATCTTTATAATCTTATCCTTTAATAGTTAATAAATTCACTGGAAAAAAATTTCAGTGATATTTCTGAATTATGATTTATGAAATACGATAATTTCATTACCTCAACTACATCTAATTAATATGTATATCAATTTTATTTTAATTTTTTAAGAAATTTTAAATTTATTTTCACAAATTTATAATTTAAATATAATAATTAATTCTTTAATTTAATATTTATTATGATTGTGGGATAATTTAAATTTTATTTAATATTAATTATATGTTTAAAAATAAAAATATAAAAATCAAATCATTCAATTCAAATAACTTGAAATGAGATTGAAGTACATCGTTTTTTACATTACATTAAACCTGATTCAATCTAAATTATATATAATTTATTTCTATAATTAAATCAAATAACTTTTTTTATCTCAAAATCAGTTCAAACAGAATACAAAAAACACCCTGAATCCATTTCATTCTCTTTTTTCTGCATCTGAGACGTCTTTCTTTTCCATTAATTACCTCTCATATCTTTTAAATTTTTTAATTGCGATGAAAAAAGTTTTGAATTCTCAGATAATATTTTACCATTTTTTTTAAGTTCTCGTACAAAAAATTTGTCGGAGCAATAATAGATCCGAATCCGCGATAACCTTAACAGAATTTTCCCAGACGAATCCAATTGGACTTTTTCTTCGTAGTAGTGATAGGTCCTGACCCTAAATTTAACTGTATTCCAGTCACGTCAACTTTTCAAAACAGAACGTTGACCATTCGATAAACTCCCCAAGTTACTGGTAGAGGATCTACCGTGTATAATTAGGATTTGAATTTTGAAACTATTAAGTCCGTGATTGACTCAATTTATTTTGATAAAATGAATATTTTTTAAACAATATTTTAGAAATAAAAAAATAAAGGGTTTAATTTATCTAAAATTAACCAATATTAAACGTGCACTAAATATGGTGTTTATCTCTGTGCAACATCAGCGACTTCCACTTCAACGTTGCTAATCTGACTTTTTTTTTTATATATATAATTGCTAATCTGACTTCAACATTATGCTCCAGACTAGCACTTTATAAGTTTGTCAACAGAGTCATTTGTAGTACTAAGAACCTTTTTAGGCCCTTGGAAATGGAACGTAAAAAGGTAGTGGACAACACCCCACTACGGGTATTAGGGATGGTTGAATTTCAAAGGATGTTGATTTTTTCGTTGGCCCTAAAAAAATAGAAAACCAGCAACATTGAAAAGATATTGAACTAGCACTTACATTTTGTACCAACAAAAAGAAAGGCTAGCTACCACTAGCACGTTCGCATTCTTCTTCAATTCCTCTTTCCTAGTTTTTAATTTTTGTTTAATTGTCTTAGAACCGTATTCTTAACACTTTTGGCACAATAATGATAGGTTAAAAGTTATTTCTATTAAAAATGAACTTCTAGAATATTTTTCCTTTCTGCTTAAATCTACGCAGAAGGGTGGGGGAACTGTTTCTTGACCAAGAAAAAAAATAATATATATATATATAACAGTGTCAAAATGTTCTAATTTTTGCATTAAATGATTATTTTTGTAATATTTATTAATAAGTAATTAAATATATGGCATATCAATGGTAAAATTACATTTTTTTAAAGACTATTTTTATATCCTTTTGACGAATCCTCCAAGTATCCATTGTTTTAAAAACATAAATATTTTTTACATTCGTATCAGACCTAATACTTTTATCTTTTATTTAATGATTTTTTTAAAGTAATTAAAAAAGTTTATTTACTCATATTTTTATGTGTGAAAACAAAAATCCTAATTAAAGTATATATTAGGATGTTGATAAATATTTCATTCTTAATGATGTGAATAAAAATATTTTATCGAGGAATTATCTTTCCATAGAAAGAGAGTGTGTGTGTCATTTATTAATGGATAACAAAATGTCAAAAGTTTTGACTGTTTCCGATAATATAGTTTTACACTGTCATCCAATCACAAACCACCATTTATTGTAAGTTTATTGACTTTTATAATAAATACTTTAAAAGTTATATCAATGGTGATTTCTGATTGGTTGGCAACGTAACACTTTTTACACTACAGTGCATGACCATTAAACTCTTATATTATTAATATAAATAATATAAATGTACACTAATAATATGATACATTATACTCATGTTTGATATATTAATAAAATATATGAATTTTTTATGTTAATAAAATTATCTGCTAATATTTTTTTAGTTACATAATTATCTATTAATATAATGTATTATATTGTTAATATAAACACAATATTTATACAGATAAACCTCCTCAAATTACTATAAATAAATTAATAATCTCAAATAATATTTTAATCCCTACTTGAGCCCGTTTATGAGATTAATAACTTAGATAAATTAATAAAATAATAATTATTTAGGAGAGGATTGCTAGCAACACACTCTCTAACACACTCTTTTGAACACACCCTTTCTCATTGGTTGAAATTTATTGAAAAACACAAAATTAGAAGAGAGAATCATTAAATAAGATGTGAGACCCACAAAATTTTGTGATTTTTTAATAATTTTCAACCAATGAAGGAGAGTGTGTCCAAAAGAGTGTATCAGAGAGTGTGTTGCTAGTATTTCTCTTTTAGGATAATCGTTATATAAGTGTATACTCCAATTATTATTATAAATTAATAATCTTCTCAAATTACAAAAATAAATACTTTAATTAAATAGGAATTTATTATTGTTTGTTTTTTTTTTTCTTAAAATTTAAACTTGAGTGGACTTCATCCTTAACACTTTTATTGCATTCAAAAGCTTCAACTTGTATTTTCAAATTGCATAAAAAAATAATTTTGTAATGATTATCTAAAGTATAGAATGCACATTAATGGCAAAAAGTGACTTTGTTAAGATTTTGGAGAACACTTCCACAGAAGAGGAAGATCTTCTCAACCAAAGCACAAAGAAGGTTAAGACAAAAGAAGGTGACAGGGACTCAGATGTGATGGTGGTGGAGGGGGATATTGGTGAAGGGGAAGCCTTAATGAATGCTCAATCCTACATGGAAAAGCTCTTGAGCATAGGCAAGAATATGCTTGAAACACTCCACAGTGTAACCATTGACTGGGAGATGCTTGAGGAGAGATAGTATCGTGATAAGGAAGGAGAATGTTCAAATCATCTAGGTGAACTAGACCCTTGCACAGTTATTTCAATCATAAGAGCCGAGTACGATGAACGGTGTGTACCCTGGAAAGGTTTGCTAATAGTAGAAGAAGGTGAGTTCTAAACCATTGGAAGCTAAACTCCAAAGAAACTTGGCTAAAGAGGGTACTATTCATATCATTGATATAACATAAGAATATTTCCTTTTTTCAACAGTAACGGACTACAAACATGCTATTTATAAATGGTCGTGGATGATGTGGATCATTATCTAATAGTAAAGCATTTGAGGCTTGTCCTAACCTTGTCTACAAAGGAGGTATGCAAGATAACAACTTGGATACATATCCTTGGTCTACCAATTGAGTTATATAATGATTGCTTGCTTTGGTGGGTAGGGTCTAAATTGAGTACTATGCTAAAAATTGACAAGCTCGCCTTTATCCATTCAAGAGGTAAATTTGCCAAAATCTACATAGAGATCGACCTAAGAAAGAAGTTAGTGTCATAGGTAGGTGTTTTGGGGAAATCTTTACAGACGGAATATAAAGGCCTCCTTTCGATATGTTTTCATTGTTGGAAGTATGGGCATAAGCTAAATTGATGCGTTAAAGCCGGGTGCCAATGATGCCCAAGGTGGCACAATGGATCAATTAAGCGGAGAAGGGCTGATGACGACGATAAGAAGGGTAGAGGTAGAGGGAACATGCAATGATGTTAGCCATAACCCTAAAATGGGGAATCCAAAAGATAATCTTAATTTGGCTAAAAATTATGGTCAGAATCTTGTGATTGCGCAAGAACTATTATATGCTCCATGGATGTTAGTGAAATAACCTGTGCATAAATTTGGTAAGGGAGCTAGTAATTTTAAAGGGAATATGGCATTAAATGGTAAAAAAGGAGTAATCATGTTAAAAGATATTGCAATAATTAATGATGGATCACATTTTTCCTCTCTAGTTGGATTAGACATGAAGTCTCTATATATGCTACAAGATTCTTCCAATAAGGTGGGGTCTAGAGACATGAATATGTCATAGGCTAAAATTGTGCATGTATATAATGCAAAAGGTGGCAAAAATGTCCAAAATGAAGGACATGGCAAGGAAATTAACCTATCAAATAAAGTAAGCCCAACAAAATCCCATCTACCTCTCAATTCCAAGAAACAAAATTGGTGAATCATATAAATCCAAACAAGCAAAGGGGAAGGAAAAAAACATTGTCTAGGGTGCTCAGCTATTATAAAGGTGACTTGACAACATTTAGCTCAAAAGGTAATGCTCAGTCACCTTCACCAAGGACAAATAATCAATGCACGAGGGAGGCTCTTAAAGTCCTTTACCATATGAAAATCTTGGAGAAAAAACATCAGGAGCAAATTTGTTCCATAGCATAACAAAATAATGACGTTGAAAGCCATGTGGTGCAACCTCGTTCAAAAACAATGGACTTTGTTATGCAACTTCAACAATCAAACAAAATTTAAAGACCAATTTGCATGTCCCCAAGAGCAATACAGGTAGATCAAATGATCCAGGATGAATGTCTAATAGGAAATGTAGTGTCATGTTAGGCCAAATACAAATATGGATGATATTGGGTCTCAAACCTCTCTACATTAACATTTTTTATAATGAATATGTTAAGTTGGAATTGGAGCGATACATGAAGTAAAGGCTTTCTGGGCCTTCTTAATTATTTGATTTGGTAGAATGATGTGTCATTTTTGATCCTATTAGAAACTCACATTAGTGATGATAAGGCATTTGGTCTTGTTAGAAGAATCGGATTTGACGGATTTAAGGGGCATCTGGTGTTTATAAAATAAAGTTGAATGGGCAGTCAATGTGATTCAATCATTTCACCAAGTTGTGCACATGAAAGTATGACAACAGAAAGGAACAAGTTGGTTTATTTTTTGTAGTTTATGGTAGTCCTCAGTTGGCTAATTGTAGTAACCTATGAAAGAACCTGAAGCAATACTCTGAAGATATTGAAGGCCTGTGGTGTGTTTTAGGTGATTTCAACACCATTCTATCGCCCCAAGAGCGAGTTGGAGGTGCAAATTCTTTCGATAGCAAAAGTGTTAATGCCTTTCAAACAACTATTAGGAAGTATGATCTCTTAGGTTTTGGCTTCCAAGGCTGCCATTACACTTGGAGTCAAAGGAATCAATAGGTGTGATTAGATTATTTCCTAAACAACCTCTAGTGGCATTTGCTTTCTCAATAGGAAATTATTTTCCATCTTCTTCCTTTTAAATTTGACAATCATCTTCTTCTTTTGTGTTTTAATATAAGGAGCAAGAAAAACTACCACCGTCAACCCTTTTGATTTTTGGCAACATGGATCACCTATAAGGACTTTCCAAATTTCATGTGCACAAGTTGGATTAACTCCCCAACTTGATCTTCTAGAATTAGAACTTTTGATGAGTTAGTTAGAGAATGGAACATAAATACTTTTGGAAATATCTTTGAGAAGAAAAAACCTTTCTTCGATTACTCAATGGTATTTTTAGAAGAATGGTTACAACTACAAGCTCCTATCTAGAGTTGCTACAAACTAAACTTTGGTAAGAATACAATAGAGTATTAAGACAGGAGGAACTTCTTTGGTTCTAAAAATTGTATAGCAAGTGGATTCAATTTGGTGACAAAAACTCTAGATTTTTTTAGAGGTGGCTTTGATCACCATTGATATATTGCATGACTCATATGGAAATTGAATAGCCAACCAAGAGGATTTCGAACAATTAGTGACAAAGTGCTTCCATGACCTTTTCACGATTAAGGATGACTTTTCCCCCTTCTACCTTGAAGGAGCTTTTCCACCTCTCATAGATTTGGAAATCTAATCCATTGAAAAATGAGTCACTAATGAGGAGATCTTTGAAAAAATTAGACACATGGATAGTTATAAAACCCCAAGCTGTGATGATATATAGGCTCTATTTTTACCAAACATAATGGCATATGGTAGGGCCTTCCTTTTCGAACTCATAAAAATATTTTTGTTGATCTACCCAAGGTTGAGGTACTAAATAAGACTTTCATCTCCTTACTTTCAAAGATTAAAAAGGCTACTTTTATGAAACATTTTAGGCTTATAAGTCTTTATAATGTTTCCTACAAGGTGGTGACTAAAATCCTTCCCATGCATTGCAGACAATAATGGTGAAACTTAATAGTTGAATTCAATGCAGCTACATACACAATCGCCATAAAAATGATAATATAATCATCACTTAGGACATCATCCACTCTATGTAGCAAAAAAGGATACAAAGGATGAATGGCCATTAAAATTGATCTAGAGAAAGCTTATGACAGACTCAAATAGAAGATTATTAAAGAAACACCAATAGATATTGGCTTCCCTTCTAATTTTATTTCTTTAATTTGGTATAGTATTTTCTCTCCCAATTTTAGGGTTTTGTGGAATGGTGAGGCCTTAGCCCCGTTTAGGACAAGCAAGAGGCATTAGGTAAGGAGACAGTTGACCATATCTTTTGGGAACCCATTCAGGTCACGAGAAGAGGGCTACATATATCTCATTTGACTTATGCAAATGATCTCATCTTGTTTGTTGATCAAAATCAAGATTATACACACTTACCTTGACCTATTTTGTATAAGCTCTGGTCAAATAATTAACAAGGAGAAGACTCACATATTTTTCTCTAAGAATGTTCATTGGCAATATCGTGAACAAATTAGTGAAAAATTGGGGTTCCAAAGGATGGAGGACCTTGGTAGATATCTAGGTGTTCCTTTCCATCACAAAAAGGTTAGTAAAAGCACCTATCAAAATATTATGGACAAAACTGACCAACATCTTAGCTCTTGGCAACCTAAGTCCTCGAGTTACCTTTACTAAAGCAATTGTTAAGACAAAGGACAAATTTATGACCCTAATTTATTTTGATAACAACAAATAGTCTCAAAAAGTCTTTTTAAATCAAACGTCTGGTGATTCGTTTTGTATTGCCTTTATCGCTATTGTCTGATCGCGCGTTATTCATCGCCTTTCTTTATCTTTATAGAATCAATAACTAACTTTATTCAGACAATGTTTTAAATGTTCTATGCTCTACAAGTTTGTAAAAGCATAAACAACCTCAAAAGAACAGAAGCCTACATACTTACTCTCGAGAAAAAACCACTTTACGCATAAAAGAAGAATTCTGTGTGCAGTTGTCAATACGGAAACCAAATATCCCCACAACTGCAAGATTGAGTACGATAAAGGCTAGATAAGCATATTGCTTTATCTTATCAGAGTGACTGGTTGGTGAAAAACATTAAATGCTGCATTTAATGCTCCAACGACTCTTTTCTGCCTTTACAAACGTCAGACGAAGGATATCTCCTGCAACACTTACAACGGACACTTTTTGGAGAATCCTATAAATAGAAAAAAAGACCTCAATTTCAATGGCTGATAGATTTGATAGTGCATTAAAATGTTGAAAATTTCTCTCAAATTTTGTAATCTCTAAATACATTTCTTTTGTAAATGCTTCCTATGCTCTATTGTATATACGTCTGATAAGACGCTAGCTTAAGCATAATCAACCATTTCTTTAAGAAATTAGTAGAAGCCTAAAGAGGCTTTGATTTAAAGAATACTTGGGTTTTTTGCTTGGTGAGGCAAGTTAAAGATTACTTGGTTTGAGCCTGAAGAGGCTTGGTTAAAAGAATACTTGTAACTTGTTTAAGTTGGTGGGACTTGGTTGTTGCCAAGAACTGGATGTAATCTCTGGAGGAGATGAACCAGTATAAAATTTTTGTGTTTCATTGGCATGTGTATTTCTTTTGTCTTTATTTAAACTTCTTTCAAAATTCTTTTGTTTAATACTTCAGACAAACCGTTCTTAGAATGGTTTTTGTGAAAATTTTGTATAACAAAATTCAACCCCCCTTCTTGTGTTATTTCTGTGTTTTATAGTTTTGTTGCCTTTCTCAGCTCCATAATGCAAACTTCCTATATTCTAATAAGTATCTGTGATACAATAGATAGGAAATGTTGGGACTTTGTTTGGGGCTACAACGCAACCACACGCAAGATCCATTTGGCTTCTTAAAATACTCTATGCAAACCTAAATCACATAGGGATTTGGGCTTGCATAGGGAACGAGATATGAATTATGCCTTACTCACGAAAGCAAGTTGGAAAATATGCTACAATAGCAATGATCTTTGGGTGCAATCTGTACTCACCAAATATATGTGTGGTATGAATGTTATTCCGACAATTAAACAATTTAGTAACTCATCAAATTTTTAGAGAGGTATTTATAGTTATTAGCATAAGGTGAAGAACAACCTATTTTAGCATATAAGGGATGGCTCTAAGATTCATTTTTGGCTAGATAAATGAGTATCAAAATATGAACCATTACACACCTATGCCCTTAAACCATTGCATGAAGATGACTTGTCTAAGAAACTTGTTGATTACACCACACCTTTAGGTGATTGGGTTGTGTAAGCGTTGGAAGAAGTTCTCCCTCACCATATTATTTGCACCATTCGTGCTTTATATCCTTCCACCCAAAACAACATAAACTGATCACCTATACTGGCTGGGGACAAATGATGGCTACTTCTTACTAGGGTCTGTCTATTCTTCTTTGGTGCCAAGGAGACCACCAACCTTTCTTTCACTCCATCTGGGCCTAGAAGGGACCTAAATGCATAAAAATTATGATTTGTAGAACTACACAGGATGCCCTCTTAACAATAATGAGAGAGCCAGACATCACATAGCGGTCTCTAGTAACTGACCTATATGTCAAACTAGAGATGAATATTTCTTGCTTGCTCTTTGTGACTGTGAACATGCTTTGGTAGTGTGGAGGAACTTACTACCTAATGAGAGGTTAGTCAATTTTTGTGTTTGGAGATGAAAGCTTGGTTGGGGGAGAACTCCACGCATAGGTGTGCAACCAAGGCCAGATGGCATACCATTTTGGCAATTACAATGGACCATCTTTGGAGATGTCTTAATGACTTTATTTTCAACAAAAACCTATTGGTGTCTCTCAGTCTTTATATAATATAAGAAGATTAGTTGTAGATATTTGCAAGATCCTCCCAGAGCTCTAACTTCTTTACGCAAATCATCTTCCTACAATGGAGTAGTATACTTCGTGAATCCCCTGTAGGCTAGAAATAGTTAAACTATGATGGTGTTATGAATGGGCAAACCGAGAATATTGCATGTGGTGGTATTGCCCACAATCACAATGTGCCTTCATTGTAGCATATTCTCACAACTTGGGAATGACATCAATTCTTTAGTAAAAGCTTTAGGCCATAGTTCATGGTCTAACTTTGCTAAGAAACCATGGTTTTCACCATATTTGTGAGGATTTCGATTCCCTCCTAGTAGTGAAGCTTTTAAGCAAAGATTGTCTTCCGTCACTAGTGTTATCCTTTAGTCACCTGTATCAAATCCTTCCAGGAGCATGGCACTTCCATCATTTGATAGCAATCCTTTTGTGAAGCCAACTTTGTGGCTGATGCACTAGCTAAGCACGACCTAGACTTGTCATATGGCCTTAGGACTTTTAGCCTTTGTTTGTTAGAGAGAAAAGAAATAGATAGGAAAGAAATAGGTAAGAAAGAAGTTAAGAGGTGAGAAATAGATAAGAAATAATTTGAAATTTTATATTGTTTGGTAGGAGAGAAATAGATGAGAAATAAAAGAGAGATAGAGAGGTGAATGAAAGTAAGTAAGAAATAGAGTAGAAATAAGTAGTGGATCCCAGTGGGACCCACCCTTATAGTATAAAATTTCATCTCTATTTCATGCATACAAAACAAGTGAAATTTGTACAAAATTTAAAAATTTCTTCACCTCTCCCTCACTCTCCTTCATACCAAACACAATGTGAATGTTCCACTTAACTTTATTTCTCTTTACTTGTTGGTTGATAGTTTTGGGGTCCTTTTCTCTTGAGGTTTTTAAGTTTTGTTGTTTTGAGTGTTTAGCCCTTTATCTCATAAAAAATACAACAAAACATTGTAAAGAATTGTTGTCACTGTAAGTACTTCATTTTGCATGATTATTTCCAAAGATATCGAATCATTCCCAACTTCGTTAATAATAGGATTTTCAACAGCTACAATATCTTCTAAACTTTAGATTTTTGAATATTCATCATTTTCACTCATATAATCTAATAGGTAATTGACATTCATTTTATTATGATAATTGAAATCATTAATCATTTTTTCAAGCTCATGAATGCCTTCTTTAAAAGATGTTTCATTTAAGTTCTTTGAGATTGCATCATCCTCAAAAAAAAAAATTTGCGGCATTAGAAACAATTTATTATGAGGAAGGATCAAATTATACCATTATAAGTTACACTAATTATTATATTATATAATAAATTTTTATTGAATAATTTTATCTTAAAATCTACCATTAAATTAAAAATTTGGATCATATATTCAAAATCTTATATCAATATAAAATTTGGAAAATTACTTAATATATATTTTAAAAATATATAAAATAAGAATTCTTTGTTTATATACTTATAATTATTCAATTTTAATAAAATTTAATACAAACAATCAAAGTAATATATAATTATAATTTAATAATTAGATCAATAAAAATTGCATCAAATAAAAAGTTGTTGATACTTTAACGGTTGGTATAACTAATAGTGGTTTTATTTGAACACTTCTTGTTTGTTATTGTTTGTTGTTGAACATTTATCATTCAAGTTAAGACTGGAAAATTGATAGGATCTAAAACATCAATCTTTGCTGTATTAGATTGTCCTAACTCATAGTCTTTCAATATCATACAGTGAATTTATATTCGTTAAATAAAAAACACTCTTTAAATTGATAAATTATCAAACCAAAAAAATGATATATTATTAATTTATTGATTAATTAATACTTCTCTAAATTCATAAATTTTAATGGTCTCAATATTATTAATTATTTATAGAGGTTTTGCTACATTTTCAATTTAATTTTTTGGTGTACAAGGACGGCAACAAAGTTCGAATCTAGGACTTTATGCATACTAACCCAACCATCTACCACTAGGTCAACCCTAATAGTTCCTTTTCCAATTTAATTTTCAGTAAACAATTATACTAACTGAAGCTAATTTAACACAAAAATAGTTAGTATAAAACATTTTTTGTAATATATATGAGTAAAAATATTGTGCTAATTTAAATGGATTAATGCATTTAATATGACATTTTAATAAGTCAAAAATGGAAATATAGGAGAGATTAATTTAAAAAATTACACTGTCAAAAAATAAAAATTACAAGTCCCCAAGTGTATATATATCTGCATGAATATAAAAATTCAAATTACCTCATCAGTTGTCATATTTAACAAAAATAACCTAATAGGTGTAATTCAGTTGGCAACACACGCTGAGTTTGTGGGAGAGGACCTGGGTTTGATTCTCACATAATACATTATTGGAGAAGGAGGAGAAACTTTAAGCGTGACCGAGTCCCGTACCAATGATTAGTCTCATAGCCAGTTCAAAGAACCGAAGCTTGTGAAGATACCTTGAGATCTCACCAAAAAACCAAAGTCCTAATTATACTGGCTAGAAAAAATTAACAGAAAGATAAAAGTACCTGTTGATTAATCCTAAGTAGTAATTAATATGTGCAATTGTAGGTTGAACATACAAACAGCTTAGGAATACGAATGTAGCTTGTGCTGTAGGAAAGGAAGAATTTGGTTCACTAGCTTGTTCAGATGTGTGCATGTGCCTCTAATTTCGAATAATTAATGTAGAGAAGGTGAAACGCGTGCGTTCGATTGGATCTACTCATTATTGCAGACCAGCGATGCAGAGAGAGAGGGTTTTCAACCGGACCATATTGCCGTGCTACCGCTGCTCTGTAAACCACATTACTATAATAACCATGTCCTCCGTGCATATTGCTGTGTATGAATTATGATAGTATACACACGGTTAAATTGACCTTTAAAATAGATCTCTCTTGGACTCTTAGAAAAAGATAATTATTCTGAAATTTTCTGATATTAATAGTAAAGGTTAAATATGTTTTTGGTTTTTATAATATTTCATATAACTGGTTTTAGTTTTTATAAAAAAAAAAATTGTTTAGTTTTATTCTCTCATTTATTTTTCGTCATTAATATTAGTTCCTTGGAAGTTAAATTTTTTGTCCTTTTCTGCCAAAGATTGATATTGATGACAGGAAATAAATAACTGAAAATGAGAAAAAAATTATAGGAACTAAAATCAGAAATCTGAAATTAATTTTATAGGGACAAAAACATTTAATCTTAATAATAATTACAATTAAATCATACTTGATACGAAAATTATATTTATATTTTTTATTTTATATATTATTTTTACGTCTTAACATTCTCTATTTTTAAAAGAATTACATAAAGGATAAATGTAATTTCTGAAACAAGCAAAATTCAAGTGTAATTATAACTAATCTGAAGATACAGTTATACCCACCACACCCCCCCTCCAAAACCAAATTATGATTCAATAGCTAACACTAATTTTAATATCAAAGTTTTAAAATTTAATTTAATTTCTATACATTCTTAGTGTAAAAAATTTTATATTGTCAAACAAATAAAAAATCATTATTAGTATAACTTTTAAGATAGTTATTATAAAAGTCAATATACTTACTATATATAGCAATTTGTTATTCAATGATAGTATAAAAACTTTTTATACACTATTTACTCATCAAATTTTGCATTCTATCCTTCTTTATTTGTATTATGAAGCTTACAAAGTTGGCCCTCAACGTAGGAAATAAATAACAGGAAAAAATATGACATATTTTAAAAATTGTATAAAGAAACTTCAATGTAAATTACAGCTAAAATTATATCTCTTCATCTTGTATGTTTATTTTAAACTTCAGTTTAATTCTTCTTTTTTTTCTTAATATGGTCCTTCAACTTTTTCATAGTTGTAACATTTTTTTTTGTTAAATAAGTTTCTCTAATTAACAGAATTTACACCATTAATTAAGCCTTAATTGGCAAGGGGGGATTAAAATAAATTTAAAGAAATAAAATGTTATCCCTATTTATCCTTCACTCTTGGTTGTTGGCTCTTTCTCTAATTCTTTTTATTACTTTTTTCGAATGAGAAAACAAAAGTTATGCAAAAGGTAATTTTGTCTAATTCCAGTTGAAATTGATAAAAAGAAGGGTAAAACTAGGGAAAGGTGGATTTGGTTCTATCTTTCCTAGGGAATAACAACACGGGGAAGGATAAAAGGGCTGAGGCAAACGTAAACCCATACCCATTCACAATTGTTATGATGATGGATAAACAAAACAGAAAGCAAAAACAACGAGATTGAGGCAATTTATAAAAGGAAAAACACAGTCAACAACTAATATTACAAGAAAATTCGTCATTATTTACAGTACAAAATGGGTCAATAATAAATTACCAACATGTTTTGGACGTTTGGAAATTTGTTTATATTATCTTTACTTGTAAATTTTAGAGTAAATTATATTGACATCTCCTAAGATTTTTTGAGATTGTACATAATTTTTTTTTTAACGTTTACAATAACCTCTCTTATAAGGAGGGATACACGCTAAAATGTTTTTTAAATAATTAAGAGAGTTTAATGTAATGTATAAAGAATGACAGTATAATGTTTATCAAATAATTAAGAGAAATTAATGTAAAAAAAAATATCAGACGAAATTTGACTAAATTAGACGAAATTTGATGGTCATATATTCTCACATCACCGATAATTATTATTGATGGATAAATCTTTAATAATAGCATTTCGTCATGTTGTTTACATAAATAAATGAAATGTCAGTTTACTAATAACTGAGTTTGGACTATTAAATATTTTAAATTTTTTTATCAGTATTGAATATTTTAATTTAAAATCATTAGTAATTACACTGTCAATAATATTCTACTATTTTATTATTCCTTTTGTCTCATTTTATCTATCCCTTTTACGATTTTTATTTGTCTAAATTTATTTATCACTTTAGAATATAGAAAAAAATACTATTTACTTTTTTTCAATAATACCCTTATTTATTAATATTTCAACGATACAATTTCAAACAAAAAAAAAATAATCTACAACACATTAACTAGTTCTTGTGCTTGCTTGTAGTAACTATAATGTACGTTCAACTGTATTGTAGTAACTTTTTTCACATTATGTATACATTTTTTAAATGTAAAATTATTGGTTAAAATTAACTTTATATATCTAAAAATGTTCAACTGTTCAAAATTAATCATATCAAAATTATTTTTTACTTATTTTCAAAACAAATGGGCAAGTAGTTATGAGTGTTGTATCTTCATTTACAAACATTCACCTAGTAATTTTAAGATTGTGTTTGGTGAGATTTATATTATATATAAATATAAGGTGATCCAATGAGAGTGGGTCTATGCTCAAATTAGGTGTTTCTCTATATGGTTGTCGATGGAAGAATTGTTAGGATGTAGTGATGTCTGATGGTTGGAATAGTGACACATATAAAGACTGTAATGCTTAAGGCAACGTGAGCTTGAGGTGGTAGTAATATAAGTACATGGGTCAAAGCCCATAGTTGATATCATGAATGGCCTTTGTATTTATAGGCACAAGTTAGGGCTAAGTTTAGGATAGATACCTACATATGTCATGTGGTTTCTTAGGAGTAGACTAGGTTTTGATGGAGGAATCGAGGAGACATCGAATGTTTGCGATTCTTACATGAGATTAATGACCAATGACCTTTCTATCAACAGAATGTGACTAGAGAGAGGTGTTGTTGTATTTTTGAGATGGAGGTGTGGCCTTTGAAGTGTGACGAGACACTTTTAGGATTGCGCACAACTTGTTTGGTGGTAACTAACCAAGGTTTAGGAGGTAATTTTAATGATTAGGGGTGTAGCAATATCCCTCTTGTTTGAGGCGTATATTGATCCTTAAGGTGTTAATTTAGGTCAACCAATTCGGGCCCATCAAGCCATAGTGTGAAACCCCAAATTTCTTTCGGGTCACAATTATGATGGCCCAACCTATCTCGGTACAAGGTAAATTAGCCCAATTAAAAATAAACATATTTAATATATAAAATCTTAAGAAATATATATAAATTTATAAAATTAAAATAATTCATTAGACCAGGCCAAATAGGCCTAATTTTTTTTGGGCTTTAAGTTTAGAGGCCTGACACATCGAGCCCATCAGGTTGGGCCAAAATAACTTGATTTTTTTAGGTCTAAATTTTAAAGGCCTAATCCAACCTTAATTATGAGCTATTCAAGTTGACCCATCCGACAGGGCTCAAATTGCTAGCTCTAATCGATCCTATTAGTCATTTGAGCCTTTCTTAGGGTCAGTCCCAAGTAAATTGGACCTACTTTGAAGCCCAATTTAAAACATATATGAATAAAAAATCATACAATTATTAGTAGAAGCATTTTTGTTAAACCCTTGTTAGATTTTGTGTGCAGATTAATTTTCAATGTTAAGATTGAACCGAGTGGCATACATCATGTTCTATTTTTGTTATTTTACCTTATGTTTTTATTGTTAAGCAGGGGAACCCATAAAATATAAGATGAATCGATATATTTTCAACTCTTTTTTTAAAATGGCCATCGAGCACTACTCTTTGGTGGATTAATAATGGGTGGGTGGGTCGTTTGGGTTGTCCGTTTTGCCAAAACATTTGGTTGGGGGAGGATTTTGAGATTGTAATAACCATATATATTTTTAAAAAGAAGTCCAAAATAGTAGTATTCCACTGTCCCAACTCCCAAGTCCCAGCTAAAGTATAAAATATTGCAGTATAGCACAATATTGATTTGCTTCAATCTTGCAGCCGTACGGACTCGTGATTCGTTTTTCCATGCTTGCCCATAATTATGACTTGTAACTTTGTAAGGCTTTATTTTATTCGTACTGATCTCTTTTAACGGCGTTCTTCTATCCTCCGTTAAGTGCTGGTTTCACACCTGACACGTTCTCCTTTTGTTTTCTTTTTTTCAAAGCTAAGCAACACTTGATGGATGTTACTCGTTTGAATGTAAGTTTTCTTTCATTATTTGTACGGCACTCATTAGTCACGTTTCTTATTAAAATAATTCATATTTTAGCACAAAATAATTTAGAAATTATTAGTAAATGTTAAAATAATTAATTTTAATGTATTGTCATCATAAATTAATTGAATATAATTTGAATGCATTGTCCATGTAAAAAATAGTCATTAAACTAAACATTATACTGTTTAATAAATTTGACATTTCACGTGATATCAAACTCTTACCAAAAATCTCTTGAAATAATTTGTTAATATATTATCAGATGATAATGTAAAAATTTTACACTAATAATACATTAAAATTAAACTAAAAATTATTCTTTTATTTAAGTAAAATATTAACATCGGTCTCTAACACTAATTTTAAGCATCTAAGTGATCAATTTTAATAAGAAATAAAATGTTAATTATATTTTTGTGTTTTTAATGTAATAAATGTTTTCTTTTCCAGTAACATCTTACCATTTTTAGATGTTAAAATTAACTCTAAAAATTCATGTTAACAAAACCTATTTCTAATGATGTATTACTACGCTATTTAAAAAGTTTGATATTTTATATCATTTTTAACACAGTTAAATATATTAATTTGAAGTCAACAAAAAATTAATCAACAAGGTAAAATTGCAGAATTGATCCTGAAGGTTACTACTAATTATGTGTGCTAGTGATTGTGTGTTGGAATTTTTCATGTGTATTATGGATATTTCTCAGATGATAGTAAAAAAATCAATTTCTTTTAAAATATAGAGATTTTGGTCTCCCATAGGTTTTTTTTTTTTGAGACAATCTTATTCGAAATATTGTCAAGTATGAAATGTGAACACCTCTTTCAAAAAAGATTCAAACCTTGGTTCTCTATGTTGTGGGGAACTACCCCTTTCAATTACACTCAATTCCGTTAGTATTAAAATAAGTTTTTTTAATATATTTTTTTTCATATATATTATTATTAATAAACCTAATTAATATGCTTAAAATATGTAGCTATCTACTAATTGTGTGAGAGTTTCCATGATATAATGCATTGGAATTAAAATCATATTAAATGATTTTGACATGTTTGTGAAGGTTAAAATTAATAATATCAATCAAATCAATGTTGTCGATGGTCATAAATACATTTTGTACATTAATAAATGCAAACATTTATAAGTTTTATATAAATGCAAATGTTATTCTTATGACACGTACTAAGAAAAAAAAACTTATTAAGAATTTAAAAATAAAATGCATTAAATAAAAGTAAAGCTTGTTGTATTTTAAATGTATTAAATGATATACTTTTATTGATTTTATTTTTATTTTTCGTTTTCTAACTAGTTAATAAGAGATTTTAGAGTATACCTGGATAACATAATCCTATTTTTTGTACATGGAGTGTATAGATGTTCTAATGCTAAAAGCTTCTTCTTCTTCTTTTAAGGAATAATGCTAAAGTCATATCATCATACATCAATGTCATAACCCACTAGGATCGGCTTGGCGATGGAGATGAGGATAGTATACATAAAGTTATAGGTTTCAACCTCAGTAAAACTATTGTACACCCAAAAAAATATTATCAATGTCATTAACCCAACAAATAGTTTACATATACTAGATAATAATAAATTACGTTATTAATAACATATCAAATTTAAATCTATATAATAGCATGTTCAGTAGACCAACACATGCTGCAGTTTTTTTTTTTTTTCATCTGAGCAAATCAACCTGATCAATTTAACTAATCAAAAAATTTTTCAATCCGTCCTATGTATGATTTCTTTTTATTTTATTTTCTTTAAGAAAATGTATTCCCTTTATTAAAACAAGAAAACTCATTTAAGAGTTTAATGGCTATCTATTGTCAATATAAATTTTTTTACACTATCAATCAATCATAAATCATAGTATGTATGACTTTTAAAATAGTTATTGTAAAAGTTAAAAAAACTTATCCTACATGACAGATTGTGATTACTCAACCACGGTTACTCAATTTCAGAGATAACGGGAGTTACTTAATTTCAAGGTAAAATGATAAAGAAAATGTGTAATCTAAAAGATTTTGTATTCTCTTTATGTATGTTATAGATTATGGCATCTAACATATTTGTTATTTTTCTATTTTAATTTTTAAAAATAAAAATAAGAAAAATATAACACTCATCTCTATCCTCTTAACCCAATCTCATGCGCATGCAAACTCATGCCTCTTATTTATTTATTTGTATGTTCTTAAAACAAGTTGATATATAAACACTAGAAAGAATGCTAAATCAAATAATATAGGGCATGACTCTTTTAAAATACTTTAAAAATCTTAACAATAACTATCAAGAGAGTAGATATTACATATGTACTGAAAATTTACTCATACTTTACATCACTTTTTGTTTTAGTTTTACATGAATAGAACAAAATAATTATACCAAACTTTAGCAACCGGAATTAACTCAACCATTAAAACCAAAATCAAGGTTGTAGATGGATGAACAAAGAAACCAACAAATTCAACAACGAAATTTATTATAAGTTTGAACCAAAAACAAAAGCAGTACAGTAACCATGAAAACTTAAAAGAAAGGCCATAGGCTACAAGTATCCCTCGAACAATGGGTGAGTGGTAATTTAGGTTACAATGGGTAATATGTAAGGGTGGGAGAGGTAGCACCGTCGTGTGTAGTGGATGAATTTGTAACCGCTTCATCTTAATTGGCATGGATCGAGGGTTGTATCACTTTAGGAGTAGTTTGATTTAAGAAAATATTTTTAATATTTTATTTTATTTCTAGTATTTTAAAGTTTATATAAGAAAAAATAAAAATAGAAAATAATAAAAATATTTATTATTCTTTATACACATTTTTAAAAAATATAAATATTTTCTCAAATTAAATCACTTCGTAGCTCAGGTCCATTTGCAACAGCTTGCTAGTCACATGTTAAGGACGAGAGCTGCGATATTGAAAATAAGAACACAATGATGATGGGCTAGGTTTTGTCGTCTTTACAACGGAGAGGTTTTTTTTAAAATTTTTGCTGAACTTTACAACGGAGAGTTAGTACAGGAATGAGAATTGGGGAAATATCCCAGAAAACAAAACACATAAGTGTATAAAGAAGAAAAAAAATAAAAAAGAAGAAGAAGAAACTTGATCGTGTAAATAGATTTGGTGAATCGAATTAAAAATTACCCAATCCAAATCCTAAACAATAGTCAAAAGTCAAATTCAATTAAATTTCGTTAAAAAGAAACTTTATCACGAAGTTACCTAAAACATCTAAAGCGAATAAAATAATTATTGGAATTGAATAAACTAATAGCCACTGCCTACTGTCCAAAATAATAATATTTATGTAGGGAAAATATACCCTAGGTGGCGCCATTGAATGGTATTGGTAGCTTTTGCGCTGGTCTCAAAATTCAAGAGCTGTGAATGACCCTCAAATGAGAACAATCTATTTTATATTAATTAATAAAACAACTATTTTATAAAAGGCTAATCACATATACAATTTTCATGCTATTAATAGAGTTGAGTCTAACGAAAAGGATTAGTCTCTCACAATATGGTGAATCAAAGTTCAAATATTTGTTGAGAGATGTTCATATTTAGTGTCTGACTATATCTCAAACAAAATTGCTTCGTAAGAAAAATATAAATGAAAAAAAAAATCAATTCCCATGTTTTGTGTTATGTGTGATTACTTTATTCTATACATGATATTGATTTCTTTAATTTAAATTATTTTCATTTAATTATTCTAATTTCTTAATTATTTAAGTTTTCCATTTTAAAATTTTACGCAATAATTAATAGAAGTATAATGTGCCATTAATTTATATAAATTCACAAAAAACTATAATTAAAATAAAAAAGTAAATGCATAAAAATAACAAAAGTCCTTTTTGTTTCTTTTTTATTTAAATATTTACATGCAGTTATATACAACACATTCTTATATTTCTGTTAATTATGGGATGAATTTTAGAATGAGAGATTTAATTTAAATAATTAAAAATTATAAAACCTAAATTTGAATAATTAAAACTAAAAAGATTATATAAAATTAAAATATAATTTAACCTAAATTAAAAAATGAACAATCTTAATTTAAAACCATCCGTTATTTATAATATATATATATATTATAACTTCAATTATAATATTTTTAGACAATGTACTGGTTCCTCCGTTGAATACCAATGGTATTTTCAGATAAGAAGGGTCCACGTGAAACTCTGGGGGTTTCTGTCTGGTCAAAACCAAGGACCCACTAAAAGCAAGAAAAAGTGCTACAACATCACTGCACAAAACATGAACCCCTGCTGCATCCTCCATGATTAAGTTGATTGTCTCTCGCGTACGTAGACATACACCTATACTCTTTTGCCTTTTACCCTCAATTTGATGCCTAATTTTGGCTTCGAAGCAGCATACAAAAAGCTACATGTTCAAACCAAAAAATTTTCAAGTTAAGAAAAAAAATCTGCTTCTAAAGTCGACAACCGTTTTTTTTTACTTTTCCTATACATGTTATTACTAAGGAAAAAAATTATCTTTTTTTATCAAATTTTTTAATGTGATTAATTACTATATATGTTTTAGATTTGATTCCTTTAACGTGAATAAAATAAATAAAGTAGAGCAAAGATAAACTATGTACTGACATTATAAAGCAGTTTTATACAGTCATCAAATTACAAACCACCACGTATGGTAAGTTTGTTAATTTCTATAATAATTATCTTAAAAGTCATTCTAATAGTGATTTCTAATTGACTGATAGTGTAAAACTTTTTATACTGACAGTGTATAGTCATTAAACTCTAAAGTAAATAGTAAGAGTATATTTATTTTTAATTTAAAGTTAATTAAATTATATAATATTTTAATTTAAATCAACAATATATACACTCTTGTTTTTTTTTATCTTAAAGGTCATTCTAATAGTGATTTCTAATTGGTTGATAGTATAAAACTTTTTATACCGACAGTGCATAATCATTAAACTCTAAAGTAAATAGTAAGAGTATATTTATTTTTAATTTAAAGTTAATTAAATTATATAACATTTTAATTTAAATCAACAATATATACACTCTTATTTTTTTTAATTTTATATGCCTTTTCACTTTAAAAAAATAAATCCGTGTGTTACGTATATATTTCATCAATATATTACACGCGCAAAACAAGCAAAACGGCAGTGAAAATACATGATATAAGTATGTCGCTGCAGCCCAAATTCAGAGCAAATTTTCGGCCTGATTGGCTATTTCTTTGATAAATATTCTTTCAATTTTCTTTTTGAAATTTTAAAAATATAATTGCTATTTTTATTCATGTTAATTTTTAAAATTTTTTTAATATAATTTCTATTATCTCACATTTATAAAAATGTAAAATATTCAAAAGTTTAATAGAAGAAAAATTAGTCTATGCATTGACAGTGTAAAGTAGTTTTACACAATTATCCAACACAAACTATCTTATATAGTAAATTTGTTGATTTTTACAATAACTACTTTAAAAGTCATTCTAATAATGATTTCTAATTAATTAACAGTGTAAAACTTTTTACATTAACAACACATAGTCATTAAACTCTTAATAGAAATAAAAAAATAATTAACATGATAATAATTTTTTTATATTAAAATTTTAAACAGATAAGATAAATAGAAATAAATTTTTTCGAAAATAAAATATTTTATAATTTAACAAATTCTTCTTATTTTTATTTTGCTTTAAAAAATTAAAAGAAGTCTCGTATAAGACCCTAGTTAATAAAATAATAAAAATTATTAAAATTATAATAAAATATATTAATAATAGTACTTTTTAATCGCTTTCTAAAATTTCTCAATGATATTATAATGACATTGATTAACGTTTACTTCAAAAAAAATCTTGTTAAATGTAAAATATTGAAAAGATTTTCCAAAGTTGAACACCGTTGCGTTAGAGTGATTGTCACGAGTGAGAAAGAGAAAATCAACAGAAACGACGCAGACACGCAATTCGTGGTTGGGTTTATGTAACTCTGCGCCTCTTGCCTTGCGTGCAGCCAAACACTACCCCACTGCACCTCTTGTGAGCTATGTACTCGCTCCTCATCCCTATGTGAACAAGTTTAGTCAAACGTTGACTTCTTAGCGTGTGTTTGGTTTTCGTTTTGAGTGAAACTTTCGTTCACTTTGGAGTGAGCTTGTTCCAAACACATCCTTTCTTTCCAGCCACGTGTCCCCCCACATGAACACCGCCTTGTAGTGATTGCACCAACACCGCTTGCAATCCTAATCCAAACAAGAAATAAAAATAGTATAAAATTATTTACAAGATTAAAATCCTTTGTATAAGAATAAGTATTAAATATTTTCAAAAATATGCTTGCAAACATTATCACTTTGTTTGGTAAGTCAAAAATAGAAGAGAAGCGAGTAGAAGAGGAAGGAAGTGAGGAGAAGAAAGTGGAACGGTGTTGTTTGGAAAGAGGAAACTAAGTAGAAATTTTCAAAAAATAATGTAGGTCCCACACATAATTTTATCCCCTCTGATCAGAAGAAAAATGTGGGGAAATAAGCATTGTTCACTTTTGTTTCCAATTTTGCCCTTTTTTAATTTCGTGGACCTGTAATGAATTGACAGACAAAAGCTTGAGTTGAGCATTCTTTTGTTTCATGGAGTAGCAGAAGCATTGTGCATCTTCTTTGTCGACCCTACCGTGAAGAACAACAATGTGAGGTTGTGTTGGTTACTGCTGTGCATGTCCAACTCCAAAACCTCTAGGGACATTCTGCAAGTGAGCATACAAATCCTATTAGAGGTGAGAGCTGCTTTTTTTGCATTGTTTCATGGGTATTTGCTTATTTTTGTTGGGATTATTGTTGATTGAAAGCTAAAATGCAAATTTGGACATATCTTTGTGAAGCTTGTGCATAATTTTTCTTTAGATCTGCACTTGTTTGTTTCATTTCGAAAATCGATTTGCTGGACATATGAAATCGATTTTCCATGCCATGTATGTTGTCTAGGGTTGCAATGTTTCCCTTAAAATCAATTTTGAGTGAAATGTTAATCGATTTCGTCTTTCATTGCAAAGTGTTTCTGTTTGTTTCATGAGTGGTTAACCAATTTGATCCAAAACCATAATTGACTATGGTTGGATTATATGAAACCAATAATGTATTATGTGCGTTATGCAATTTGGTTCAATTTTTTTTTTGTGTTAAATTAATATATTATTGATTTTAAACATGTTAATGTGTTCAATGTATATAATGCAAAAAAAAATTATTACATCAACTTTGGTATAATAAAAACTATTAATGTTTACTACTTTTTCTTTTTCATAGAACTAATTTTAACTCATTAAATTGAAATGTATGCCAGATATAATTTTTTTTCAAAGTTTATATTACAATTTAAAGTGTTTGAAATGGTTAAATGGCAAAAAATAATAACATCGAAAATTTTGTAAAAGACATGTCATGAGCGGATGGCAAGCATTGACAATGATGAGTTGGATGAAGAGGAAATGCTTAGTAATGGAATGAGAGTTGAGATGTCCATAGTAAGTCATGCTAAATAACAGTTGCAAGTAAGGATGCAAGTTGCCGCAATAGTTTTATTGTGTTCTATAGGGCATGCATTGGATTTGATGCATATGTTGTCCAACAACATCCACATTGAAGTGAGTGATTTGGTTCCTTGAAGAGAGGAAAGGCGTCTAGAGTTAATGAATTATCTAGTTCATACATGTAGGTGTCGTGATATTATACGGATGGAACTTGAAGCATTCATTCTTTTGTGTCACAAATTAAGAGGCATTAGTATAGTTAAGGATAACATACGCTCCATGGTGGAGGAACAAGTGACCAAATTCTTACATATAATAGGTCACAATGTGAAAAATAGAACAATTTCTTTCTTCTTCCATCGATCCGTGAGACTATTAGGTGGCACTTTCACACTATTTTGCATGCTATAATTGCTTTAGAAGGAGAACTTTTAATTCAACCTTCGGGTATCGACGTGTCACCACAAATACTTAACAATATCAGATTTTATCCCTTTTTCAAGGTACTGTTTTGTTGTAAGTTTTGTGGTTTATGTTACAATGGTGATTTGAATCATTGAGTAATTTGATCAAATTTTTTCCTTATAAAGGATTGCCTTAGAGCCATAGATGGTACCTATGTGTGAATGAAGGTCCCCAAGGGTAGAAGCCCTTAGGTACTGTGATAAAAAAGATTATCCAAAGCAAAATGTATTTGTAGCTTGTGATTTTGACATGAAATTCACTTATGTCTTAGTTGGGTGGAAAGGAACAACATTTAGCTCTAAGATATTAAAAGATGCTTTAACTAAGGAAAACCCACTAATAATTCTTGAAGGTCAATAAAAATTTCTTTTTAAGTTCAAATCATTTTGTACATATGTACTGAGTTTGGTGGCAAAAATGTGTGGTGTTTATAGGAAAAAATTTTCTTGGAAATGTGGATTTCATATTTAAACGTCAAATTCTAACACCATACCGCAATGATCCTTACCACTTGAAGGAGTATTCAATTCACGGCCCACCAAATCCTAGGGAATTATTCAACCATCCACATTCATCCCTTTGAAATGTAATTGAGAGGGTATTTGGAGTTTTAAAAAAAAGATTTTCCATCATAGCTAGTGGCACAGAACCCCATTATCAATTTGAAACAATGCGAAATATTGTTGTGGCATGTTGTATCATCCATAATTTTTTAATTGGTGTGGATAATGACAAATCATTACTAGTTGAAGTTGATCATGAATTACTAGAGCGTGATATTAATAGATCACATGCACAACAACGAGATGATGATTATAGAGAAAGGGCAAATGTGAGGGATAACATTACAAATGCAATGTGGAATGATTATCATTGTTAATATACTTTTTTCTTATTTGTTTGTGGGTGTTATTTGAATCTAGATTCCTATTGTATGTTTTTTTAGAATTTGAGTTATTTGTTATGTACGAACTTTATTTACATTTCAAAAAATCATCTGCTTATTGTTATTAGATGAAATCTTTTTATTTTAAAATTAACCATTACCAATGTCATAGGGTGGAATTGTTACAATGTATTTATAGGACAAGTAGAAGAAATGAACATAGGAAAATGATAGGCAGGTGATAGTAGTCAACCTACAAGAGAAATGTAGAGGTGGACTGATGAAATGGACAAGCTTTTATTAAATGCAATGGTTGAAGAAGTATGCAAAGGAAATAGAGTTGACGGGACTTGAACCTCACAAGCTTATACAAATATTGTAAAGACTTTGTGAGATTCTGGATTACCAGATGTTACAAAAAATTATGTGAAAAATGGATTAAAGACAATGAAGGATGAATGGCTTGAAGTGCATGATTTGTTCAATGGTCTTAGTGGATTTGCTTGGAGTTCACTGACAAGGAGATTTGAGGCTGAGGAAGAGGTTTGGGATGACCAAATAAAGGTAAATGTTGTCATACATTTCATTTTCAATCATTTCTATACAAAACTCTATGTTGATTATAAATGTTGTTATACGTAGGCCAAACCTTTTGCTTCAAAATGGAGATCTTCTCAAGTCCAACACTATGATTGTCTTGAAGAGTTTTATGCTTCAGATCGTGCAACAAGACATATGGGTTCAACACTTAGACAAATCCATCAAGCTATGAAAAAGGAAAATAAGACCATTGATCTCAATGATGCATTTGATGAGACGATGATGAATGACCAGAATATAGGCAACTTTGAAGATGTGTATGTTTCAACTCCAAATGTTGAATCATTTAGTCTCAATAATGCACAGTCTAATCCCTTTGGTGGCACTTCTTCATCCCAAGGCACTAAGCAAAAGGCACCTATGGTGGATATAATTGATACACACATGGACAAGCTCACAGCGGGTCTTGATTGAGTAGCAGAAGCAATTATTAGTGGCAATGCATTGATTGAGAAGTTATACAAGTAGCTGAAATACAAGCCGCTATTGTTGAGCGACAAGTGTTAGCAATTGAGAAGAGGAATGAGATCATCCACGAACAAGTGTGCATCTTGAAGACTAGCACATCACATGTATATTCAAAGGGAGACGTCTAAAAATTATTGATTGAAATGAATATAGGAGGCGATCACCGTATACAGTGCTACGATTTCTTATGCAATAATGATTATCAAAAGCGTAAACTATTTGGTATACCTCTACACTTGTGACTTCAAACATTGATTAAAGTGATGACTGGTGCTGGGTTTCAGTGATTTGAGTTCTGAAATTATGAAAGTTAATGAGCTATTTTTTTTTTGGTATGATGTGTATTTAAAAGTCCTTTGTATAGGACACTTTTTGTTTTTTTGTAATGAACTGTATGCTTATGTAATGTATATTTTGAAGTTCTCTATATAGGACAGACATTAGAATTGTATGACATGTGTTATGTAATGTTATTAACTATTGCCTCTTTAATGTATTTAAGGCAAATTCAAGTAATGTTTTGTATGTGTGTTTGGCACCATTGTATACATACGTCTTGAAAGATCATGATATATGTTGTATTGTATACTTTTAGGATTTGATAGAGGAATTTTGTGGATATTGTTAATGTTTATTACAAGCTAGTAAGAATGACTGGTTCATCAAAGGAAAAAAGAACTGGGGATGGCAAAGAAAAGCTAAAACAAAAAACTCCTCAAAAACCTCATACTCAACAACCTCACCCTTAACAAGTTGAAAAACTTGCAAAGATGTTGGATTACAGTCGCTATTTCAACAAATATGATCAAACGGATGTATTTCTTGATGAATTTCAAGGGAGAAGTTTGATTCATCCCAAGATAATGGATGTTGAATACTTTCATAGAAGTGGTCTACAATTTCAAGAATTACTGTCCTTCCAAGGGCTTGAACAATTTGTGTCACTAAATGAAAACTACTATCCCGACTTGATCAAGATTTTCTATGCTAACCTAAGCATATCGGATAATAGTTATTTGCATTCTGAAATTATGAAAGTTAAGATTCGAGTCAAGCCACATGATTGGTTGAGCTTAGCTAATTTGAAGTACCAAGGCCATAAGTTTGAACTTTCCAAAATACGTGACTGGGTGAATTATGATTGTGATGAGGCATTGGCTGCAATAGTTAGACTAGGATTGCAAGTGTGTAGTTACAAGAATACTAGTAGTTTAACTGTGGAGGATAGATTGTTGCATTATGTGTATACATATATTTTAATTTCAAGCAGGAGCAACTATGCACAGTTTATGCAGGCAGACATTTTTATACTTTGGGCCATGAAACAATGGATTCAAATTAACTGGCCGCATTACATATGTCAACATATGCTAAAGTGCAAGGACAATAGTATGCCTTTTCCATATGGTGTACTAATAACAAAGATAATGATAAATCACCATATTGATCTGTCTATGGAGGCTAATTTTAGGCCAAGTTGGACTAATAAATTCCATGAACATAGCCTGAAGAAATTGAATGTCACACAAGTTAATGGAGTGTGGCAACATGCTAATGTAAGAGTACACTAGCCACAACAATAAGGAGAGGATGAAGTTGATTCCCAAGGTGGTGAAGAACCTGATGCATTGGCTACTCATGCACCCCAAGCATCCATCGATAATGATATGTTAAATCTGATTTTTAGTGGCATTCAGGGTTTACAAGGAAGATTAGATAATTTAACCATTGCGGTTCGTGAAGGGTTCCAAAGGGTTGACAACAAGTTGGATGACTTTCATAAACACTTTGAAGAACTTGAACATCTTTACCATCAATGGCCATCACAGTAGAATGTAGTTTATGTTATTTGTTAACACTAGTGTGTAATATTTACTTGTTTTTTTTTTTATCATATTTGTGATTATGTGTAGAACACTTGTGTCTTTGTTAATGCATGCTGGATTTCTGTTTTGTATTGTTATTATAAACAGTTTAACTATTTATAACTCATGGTTTAAGTGCAATTATTTTGGTCATTCAAGTGTGATAATTTGTTGTCAGGGTATAAAACTATTTTATTTTAGTATATATTTTTTCTTTTTTTGCTGCCAATTATACTTAATTGCGTGTTTTGTTGTGGATACACAATTAATTGAGTAGTTGAACATATACTCCATTGCCAATATAATTGATTTTATATGCTTCCTAATCATTTTCATCCCCCTCAGATAAGGTCTTTGGAGTTCCAATTTAATCTGTTAAAAGAGAAGCAAAATCGATTATATAAACCCCAATTACAAAAGATGCTCTCTGGAGGTACACAAAATCGATTTTGCATGGCCCAAAATCGATTATATCCACTGTTTTCCAACATCATGCTCTTTATTTCACTCATTAACCAATTAAGGACCACCACCTAATCGATTATGTGTGGTGTTTTGCCACACACGTGCTCTCTAGAAGTCCACCTAATCGATTAGGTTAGGATTTGAAATCGGTTATGGATGTTCAAATGCAAAAATCGTGCTCCCTGGAGGCTAGGCAAACTAATTAGGTTTGAATGGAAAATTGATTTACAATGTTAAAATAATACCAAAGCATTGATTTATAAGTGCAAGATTAAAATGGTATTTTCCTAATAATCTCACTTCTTTTTTTTTTTCTTTCAAACCAAATGACCTCACAAATTTATTTTTACTCTTTTTCTCTTCAACCAAACAAGTTTCATTTTCACTCTATTTCTTATTTATTTCTATTCTCTTCTTTTCTCATTCATTCACTTCCACTCCCTTCATTTCTTTCCTCTAAACCAATCACATCGCTTATGTCCTCATAACAATCTTGTTGATTTTAGATGGGAAATTCACACTAGCTTTTAAGAATCCTGGTGAAGAATTTTCTGGGTATGTAAGGAATGATGATATCAGATTAACGGCTTCAGTAGTCGAACCATGTGAATATTCTGCGCCTAGTGTCCCATTTGCACCGGGGGTATCAAGACGTTCCAATTAGCTGCAAAACATTGGGTTGTGGGTGCTGTAACTAGAATAATTAAATGGGATGCAACACATACTGTGTGACCAGTATTTACCAATAAATAAACTCACTCCTGACAAAGGAATTTGGGGTTTATCACAATATAGTGACGGTGATTATGTATGATGCCCCACCCAACCCCTTATCGCAAGGGCCTATATAAAACCATTGTTTTGGTTGTAGCTGGGTCCATCCCTCAAAATGCCAACTTCAGTGTGCACCCCACCATGCAAACATTCATGATTTCCCTCACATTGAAACGAGGGACAGTGAAATATTATAAGGTCGAAAAGCAATAAAAAGCATTCTTTAATGGACATGATATTACTGTCCGTGCCAGAAGAATTGATAAAGAATAGCGAAAGATTGATTGTGAAGAAAAATTAGACTTCCGGAGAAAGAAGAGTGAGATAAGCTTTTCTGGTTCACCCCATTCTCTTCTTTTTTCGTTTTTCTTCTGAAATTTATTTCTGTTTTGCAACATATAAACACGATATAAACATCTCACATGGAGGAAGCCCACCACCATATCCCCAGTTACATGATCTCATAGCTCCCACGATCATAAATATTATAAAATCTATAAATTACTTCCCTATGGTAACCAAAAGCTCTGGGTTTAACTTGAGAGAAAAGGGATAAAAAGAAAATTGAAAACCAAACTAAAATTGAAACTCATTTCCATTGTATAATATTTTGCATCATCAGATTAGAAAGGGCTTGCAACCATTAACCAAACAACCCTGTCAGCACCGCCACCAACCAGTGCTTCACATAACACTGCAGCTGGAAGTATTTTCATCACTGAAAAAGTTGGAATATGGTTCCGGAGGAGGAGGAGGAGGGTAGCTATAAGGAGGAGGGTACATGTAATTGACAGCCATAGGAGGCCTAGCATACATCATAGGCTGGAATCTATCATTCCCCATTGCCCTTTGTTGGTTCATCATTGCAGCCATGTATTGCTGTTGTTGGTAAGGATTCCCAGGCATCATATCCGGACCACCACCACCACCACCTTGGAAATATCCACCTCCGCCGCCGCCACCGTTCATGGCGGTGGCAGCTGGTAGGCCTTGAACAGCTGGAATATTACCCATTTGGGTCATTGGCATGTTGCCCATAGGGATGCTCATGTTACCCATAGGACCCACATTAGCCCCAGCCATATTAGGATTATGACCACCCATGTTTGGGAACATGTTCATAGCTTGAACACCTTCACCCATTCCATTATTACCCTTTTTACCTCCTCCATTCCCATTGTTAGTTGGAATACCACCTCCTCCACCACCACCACCACCACCACCACCATTATTTTTGTTTCCATTCTTACCCTCTGGCATGCCACCTCCATTTTTGCCACCACTGTTTTTGTTACCTCCACCCTGATTCTGGTTATTTCCACCTCCGCCACCGCCACCGCTGCCACCTTTCTTTCCTCCATTCCCATTTTTACCATCATTTCCACCAGCCATGTTATGCACTTGCACTTGCACAGGCCCTCCTCCACCACCTCCTTTCTTCCCATTATTGCCTCCACCACTATTGCCACCCTTTTGAGCATTCATCATGCCATTCAACATCATGTTACCCACTGGGGGCTTGTTCATCATCTTATTCAGAGGATGCTGGGGATCATCCATTTCATCATCATCAAACTCGTCATCAAACTCGTCATCAAAATCATCTAACTCGTCATCAAACAAATCCTCCTCCTCAGGCAGACTGAACTTCACCGCTTTCGCGTTAGGGTTCAGGTTGGGCAGCCTCATGTCCTTGAATTGAGGCAGCTTCAGATCTTGGAACCCTTTCATCTGCTGAAGCTGTTGCAGGTGCTGCTGAAGCTGCTGCTGTTGCGGGTTCAGCCCTTGCTGATTATTATTATTATTACCCTTGGGCTGGTTGTTCCCACCACCCTTCTGACCCTTGCTGTTGTTTCCCCCACCTTTGCCATTCTCAATTTGCATGTTCTTCAACTGGTTCGCAATGTTGTTCTGGTTGTTGTTGTTGTTGTTGTTGTTGTTTCCTTTGGGAGCACCCCAGAGTTCTGCATGTTTCCCTGATTTCGCAAGCTTCTTGATGAGAACGTTGGGGTCCACATTCCCTGAAACCGTCACCTTCCCTTGTTCCACATCGATCTCGGTGGTAAACACCCCTGTAAAACGGAACTCAATAAATAAGCAAACACGCTATTTATTCGAGATATGGGTGGTGATATGAGATTTCGTTTTTTTCTCCAAGGAACAAGAACACAAAATAAACATTTCAAGAGTTATAATAATTAAAACATGAGCTTTTTCCTTTTTCTTTTTTGGTAGAGTGAAATAGATGCATACCGTCAATCTTCTGCAAGATTTTCTTAACTTTGTTCTTGCACCCGTCACAATGTATGTTCACTTTGAGAACACATTTCTGCATGTACAAGCAATCCCGAGAGCCAACACAGAATAAAGAGGAATTTCGTTGTGAATAAGAAGGATTATTAAAATGGGGTAAAACTGGATACTTTATCAGAAATGACATTAACATTTAACATACACGCAAGACGTATAAAAAAAAGAAGAAGAAAGAAAACTTAAAACACAGAGTAAAAGCTTCAAAATTAAGAGCTGAAATCAGAAAGGTGAGAGTTTGAGGAAAGAGCGTACCTGTATCTTCAAAAACTCCTCTTTACTCATGTCTTACCGCGCAATGGACGAAAAGATCGTAACAGAGAGGGAAATGCAGAAAGGGTGGTGATAGATCTGAGAAACTGGGACAGGGAAAAAACAGAGAATAAGGTAGAGAGGTTCTTTCAATCTTTGGCTTATCGTCTAGAGCTTTTGGAAGCAAACACAGAGCCAATGACAGAAAAGAAAAGTGTCACAGTCTCTGAGTGAGCAGAGAAAGCGAGACTGAACAGCGAGGCTCAGACTCGGAGAGGGTGAGAGAGAGAGAGAGGGGTTCAAAAATGGAGGGTACTCATTAAAACCTCTGAATCCTGTTTTTCAGGGTGGAAGAAAGAGAGAGATAAAGAAGGTGATGCATAAGCAAAAGGAAAGGGAAGCTAGCACAGAGAGAACGGTGCTCCAAGAGTTCACTCTTTCTTTTGTACCTTTATTTATTGCAGAAAATTGTATCTATATAATAAAATATGTACTCTAATAAAATAGACTTGAAGAGGAGAAAGAATCAGTGACATAAAATAATTGATATAATGAAGGAAAAAAAATAATATTTTAAAAAGGTTTATAAAAGAGTTTTGGATTTATTTACGAGTGTGTTTAACAGCCATAGTCATAGCTGGTTCGAAAACTTTCTAGTTTATATGTTGTAGTAAGTGGTAACTCCCCACAATTTAACCGTGCCCATGTGGAGCGTTTGGCTTGGCTAAGATTCTACTTTTAACTCTCTCACTCTCTTCTCTTTGGCTTGGCTTGGCTTCAGCAAAGGTCAGATTCGATCACTAACTATTCACTGCGCGTCTGTTTAGTTTTTCAAAAAATAAAATAGATAAAAATTCAAGTACAAGAGATTTCACTGATGTCATTGTTTACTTAAAATTAATTAATGTTTTATTTTGAACAACATACACAATAAATACTAATTTTTTAAAAGAGGTAAAATATAACAAAATTGAAGTAGAGAATAAATAAGAAAAGAAATTTTCATTTTTTTGAGCTCGACTTAAAGAAGAAAAAATATTTAAATTTTTAATTTTTTCTATCCAAACATAAAGTAAATGAATACAAATTCTCGAAATAAAATTTTAATTTTAATTAAGAAATAATACGAAAAGTATTTGTAATACAGGACCTAAGTTTTTCCAGAAACTCGTTATTTTATTAAAAAAAGTTTTTCTTTCTTTTATTTAGTTTTGTTAGAAAAAATATTAAATTTATTTATTATTTTTAATTTAACAAAATTAATATACTTACAATATTTATATAATAAATGAAGTGAAAATTGTAGAAGACTGAAAAAATATTCTTTTTTCAAGAGGGGAGATTACAACTAAGGATTTGACTCTTTTAATTAAAAGACTATATTTTATAGAATAAAATATAATTATAAGTATTAATTATAAAATTAATAACTAATACTGTAATTGATATATTCTATATATAATAAATTATGAAAATTTTAAAATCTCTATCTATTAATTTTTTAATACAATGTACTTTATTATGTATAGTCCAATCTCTTACAATAGTAATTATTAATAGAGTCTTGTTAAAATGTAACTTATGGGTACTATTTAAGAAACATTAAATATATCACATTAAATACTTTTGTTTAATTTAAAAAAGTAAGTAATAAATATTTTTTCATTTAAGATATAATATTCATTTTTTAGTAAAATATTATTATTTAAATAAAATTAAAATTTTATCTTAATAATTAACATCAAATTTTAATATTAATTTTTGAATTTAATTGACCTATATTAATAATGTAAAAAAAATTACATTATCATCTAATCATAAATTATTACATAAGTAAAAATTATTAATATTTTTAATAATTAGTTTAAAAATCATATTTAAAATAATTGTTAATTAATTAACTGTATAAAAAAATTTATATTATTAATGTATCAAAATAAAACTCTTAATTTTTAATACATTAATTATAAAAGACAAATTTCAATTTTAATTAAAAAATAATACTAAATACGCTTATAATATTACCCATGAACAAGCTATAGGAAATTTACAGGCAAACTAAACTAATAATACTGAATTATTGGCTATCCAATCCATTATCTATCAAATAAAGAAAATTAACAAGACAGTGCTACAATCTTTCTTTTCCTTGTTCATCAACCTGCTAAACGAAAACTCAGCAAGGTGATGCTCGAAGATCATTAAATGGCAGTGGCTGTGTGTGCTTCTCCAAACGACATGTACAAGAAAAAAAAAAGTTTTTCCTTTCATTTTGCAAAAATTACCTTGAATCGTGTTATTCTTCGCAAATACGAATGTGTTGATGCAATGAGTGAGATTTGAGGTGGGGGACTTGAGGTCAGTATTTAATTAATACTACTTGTTATTAAGTATCTTACTAATTATTATAAAATAAAATATGAAATATCTTTATTTTATCAATAATTTATTTATTTATTTATTTAATCTTTTTATAATAAGTATCAGCAGATTGGAATGAACTCTGTCAGATTTTATCTTCCCAAATTGGGTGATACAATTAATACTGCCATTTATTATAGCTAATGGCTAACTCGTAAATTTCCTTTTCAGAACTGGTTTTTGGTACATTTGCACCAGTGCTTAAACTCAAAAATCAAACCCCTGATCCACACGGTCACCATCACACCAATAAATTTTAGCGGATTCCGATCTAAAAATCACACGCAAAAACAGGCCATTCTATGTTATTTATCTTCTCTGAGGCAGAAATAATGGAATCGAAATTCAACTGAATAATTAAGTCAAATGTAACTTCTTCTATGCAAAAGCAATATATATATATATATGTTAAATAAATATTTAATATTTATTATGGGTTTGTTTTGGATCCATTATGTGGGTGATGAGTGAATGATAAAAAAAATCTAATTTAATATATTAGTCCATTTTATTTACTTAATTTGGTTGATCAAATTATAAATTAGAATTGTTAATTTGTTCAACATAATTTATCATTAAAAGTGGATTAGGTATAATTGACTGGCCAGTTTTTTTTTTTTTTTTTTGGCTTTTCTACTTTACTTTGTTGTGATTAGGGTTGTACATGGGTTGGGTTAGGCCAAGTTTGGCTAAACCTGTTACCCAACCCAATCAAAATACTATGGATTGGGTTGAGTTTATGCTCTCTTTTTTTGGCAGACCCAAACCAAACCGACTCGGTCATTAACGAGTTGGTTTGGGTCAGTCAATAAGGTTTGTGTATTTAAATTTTGTTAAATTTTTTAAAAAATATTTTTTTTTACAAATTTTGACACATTATAAAAATATTGTATTTAGTGTTATGGTTTTTTTTTTTTTTATCTAACAAAGTAAAATCTTTATTATTAACAATGAAGACTTCTATTATATTTATTTATTACGATAAGTGATTGTCATTATTTAACAATGATAATTTTTATCTCTTAAATAATAATTTTATTTTTAAATTTTACCTTCAACGGATCAAGTTCACAGGTTTGTAAATCAAAACTTGTTACCAAACCCGTACTTGAACGGGTTAGGTCAGGTATGACCCAAATGCTCAAAAAAATTGAATTGAAGTGATTGGGTTGGTTTAGGTTAACAGGTTATCCTGTATCCGTGAACACCCTAGTTGTGATGCTTAATTAAATGACATAGAGAAATTCGAATTCAATCTAATTTTCCATTTTTCTTCTTTATGTTGCCTAACCCTACCCATTATTGTATTGCATACAAATTTGACCATCGACTTAGCATTCTAACTATTAATCAACCTGAACTTAGCATCCTTATTAACAATGAATGAAACTCATTAAATAGAAAAAAAAAAATCTTTCCCAAAAATTACATTAGGAAATTTTTTTTGATGGGAATGACATAACTAATTAAGAGGTATAAGATCATGGTGGACCAACACCATTCTTGATTAGGGACTAGCACCTCACTATTGTATGATGTGTTACTCATTTTGAGGACCATCGTTATTCATGTCTTTTAAAGCACTTTCATCATAATCTCTATCCCCAATCTTGGAAAGTGTATCCAAATCAAAGTACTATCAATCATGACTTCAAAAGAAATAAAATCCAGAATTCAGGGTCAGATAACTAGATAGTGATAAAAAAAATAATCCGTGGACCACCACCAATGACTTTTTCGCAATCTTGCGGGAGATTAAACTTAACCATATAGAACACATGTCCCACATCAACTACATCTATACCCCCAGACGACTTCCATATTGCCTTTAGTCTATCCCACATAATGTAATAGCTCATAGTTTTTCCTAACAGTTTTACAATAATCGTGTCTTTCCAACACACCTAAAACTCCTATAGAATATTCTTATCAATAACACTTCAGCTTCAATTGATCTCCATCCTCCTACTAAGTCTTGAACATATTCTTTGTTATTAAATCCCCCCATTCTCTCCTTGGTAGAGCCTCCTGCAAACCCATTAGTTTATCTCCAAAAAAAAATCTTAGTATTACCATGACCCCCCTCATCACGAGGCTTTGGCAAAGGAGAGAACCTTGATGTGCATGAACATTCTTAAAGCTTTTCATCTCTATCATTTACATGCATTAAAATCATCAAGTGTCCTTTTGGCCTGAGCAATTACGGTGGGAAGGCATGTTAAAGTTGATATAAGGATTATCAATGCCTTTCGTGGTAAGTTTGTTAGGATTAGTGCTAAAATTAATTTGAACCAACCAATTATGGGGAGAATTTGGTTTCATGATCATTGGATTCATGTGAGTATGAAGGCGTCCATTGTAACACCCTTACTTTTATTTAATTAATTGTTTTATTTATTTATTTATTCTATATTTAATTCTGAAAAATCGGGAAGGAATCTAAAAATTCTGATCCCCACAGTTAAACTCAGAATATTGAAAACTATCTAATTGTGATTTTCAATAATTTTTCCAAGTTGAAGCCCGGAGAAATTCGAAAATGACGATTTTGTCCTTATTTGTCAATATTAAGGGCTGACATGAAAAAAATATTCAATTGATATTAAAATGTCAAATTGAGTTTAAAATCATGTCATATGTATTAAAATATAATTTTGGGAATTTTTGGGAATTTTCTGAAATTCCTGTACAACATGACTAAAATACCCCTAGTTGTCAAATAACCAACTCAGTATTGGTTTGACATCCAAAAATGATGAAAATGATATTTTTAATACATTTCTAGGTAAAATATGTAATTTTAGAATTTTCATAAAAATTTGAGCATTTATTGAATTAAAATGAATTTAATATGAATTTTCTAAGCTTAAAATATATAATATATATAATTATAATTCGAAAAAAATTAAAATTTATTTTTAGAAATTATTTTTGATGAAAAATATTACATTTGTTCAGATTTATATCTAAATTAATTATTTTGGTATTAAAAGTTAATTTTTTTCAAGTTTAGGCGATTTTATCGGTACCGGCTAATTAATTAACAGTCAAAATTTACACTGGAAAATGTTGGGACAGCTGCTATCCCACGTTTCTGATCTACCATGGGGTGATTCATCCCCTACATGAATATGTGTCCCTAATAAAAAAAAATAAAAATTGAATTTTGACATCATGGGTGACATAACTCCATGGACACCTAAGCCAAATTTTTTCCTATAAATAGCTATGATCTTGAATTGAGTTTTTCATCCTTCTTCTCAGCCGTGAGGTTCCATAGATAAATTCTCTCTCTTTAGAAAATTTTCTTTTACTTTGTTTTTATGCTAAAATTCTACTAGTTTTCCAATAACTAGTAAAAATCCTCTTCCTAGGAGCTCTGCACCAACAATTTCACCAACTCTTTGAGGTAATGGGGGGAGTGGGGTTGGTTCTAAATTTCAATTACTTTGCATGTTGGTAGGAAGGGTTTTCCCTAAACCCGTTTAGGCTTTAGTTTTACTATTAATATTATTGTTATATTATTTGATGTTAAGCTTTAAATTTTGCTAAGTTATTATTTTGCTCAAATTTAAATTATTAAATTATACCAAGCTGTTACTCTGCTCAATTTAGAAATTAAAATGCACTTACTAAGCTGTAATACTACTGTTACTTGCTAATTTAGAATTAATGCCTTGCTAAGCTGTTACTCTGCTCATTTTTAGAAAATTAAAATGCATTTGCTAAAATGTTACTCTGCTCAATTTTAGATAATTAAAATACTCTTATTAAGTAGTTATGCTGCTCAAATTTAGACAACCATAGTAGAATTACTAAGCTGTTATACTGCCCAAATTCAGAAAAAATATTTTTAGCTATTATGATAAATAATTAAATTATTAAATTATCAAATTTTAGTAATACTCAATTAGTTTAGCAAAAATAGTAGAAGAAATAAACCATAAATCTCATAATATGAAACTAAAGATAGAAATCATTTTATGAGCTATTTATGAATTTATTTTTAGAAAACTACTATAGAAATTTTAGTTTAAGTTCTTATCGTTCAGGTAAGGTCTAGACACACTAATAGACCATCTATAAAAATTTGATAAATTTTAAAGCTTATTTAGTACTTCTAATTGTGCTCTATAAGTGCCTGTGGACACATTTTTCTTAGAAATACTAAATTTCAAAAATTTTCGAAAAAATTCTAAAAATTCATGATAAAATTCTAATTATTTTTCTAAGTCTAAAAATTATTTTTATGGAATTTTTTGACGATTCTATGATTTATTTCTTAATTATCAGTCTTTATTTTAATTTGTATATCTTTATTTTTATTGAATTATTGCTTATGTGCTTTAATTTGAATTATGACTTATGTGAATGATATGTATGGATCAAATCTCTGTAATACAAGGCAGAGATATTAGTAGAAATTATACTGGTGCTCAAATACTTGAGACCAGAATGAACCTTTAGAAATTAATATATTAGTGAGTAATGTAAAGCAAGGGACATGCAGTGGCATGACACCCTGTTAGGGAAGCTACAGTTTGGTACGCTGAGGAATGAAAGGCAGGGACCCATTTGGGAGGTCTCGGGGGTAGGCATCGAGTGGTGAAAGTCCTAATAGCCAGGGTAGCGCCCGTGAGCTGGGATATTCACCTGACCAAGCTCGATAACCCCGACAACTGCTCAGCATTCCAGGATTGGTTTGAGAGTATACCTCTATAAATGGACGTCCTGACTGATATTTGTTCCTCATTGATGATGAGGACTGTACCATGTGATGATGTTGATGAAGTATATGTACTCCCAGTCACTTCCCAGGTTCTGTTAAGAACTATTACTCACTGATGGGAAGTATGGATCCATACCAAGTCAAGGGTAGTGTAGTATAACTTAGAATAAACCCTAGGTTCTCTTCATTGATTGTATTTAAATTCCTACCATACATGTGAAAGTGATTTAGAACAAATCACCTCACTCCATTATTTTTGTTATGCATGTTGAATCGTGATTATTGAAGATGATAACAATGCCTAATGATGCTGAGGAAGAGCCAGAGGATACTTCTCCAAATTTGAAGACCTAGTTTATAATATTTTCTTAAGGGATAGGGTAGATAAATACTGCTCTGTATAGGATCTTTTTTTTTATGTATATATTGGGTTAGGTAGTATATGTCTTTTGATGTATTTTTGTTTTCTCTTCGACTATTATGTACTACTCAAACCATGATGTACAGTTGGATATATATATATACATAAGCAGTTTTTATCATTTCACTTCTATTTCTAAATTCTGTTTTTCTGTTGCTAGTATCAAAGAAAAAAAAATTTACTCACATTTTCATCAACTTAAAATAATAATTAAATTAATATGAATTATATTTAAAATTAAAGGAGTGTTACATTTAATGGTATCAGAGCAGTTCTTTCTTGTCAAAGCCTGGGGTATGGCCTTGACCATTCTTTGTGCTGTGTGTTCTTTCATTTACTGTTGATAAAACAGGAATGAAAGATGAATTGTTTGTTCTTATATTCGTTTTGGACATCCAACCTTGTTGCGAAAAGTGGTCTGCGCACACAATTGAAGACTTTGCCAAGAATATACCAAATGTTAGCTATTGGGTTTAATAGAAGTGATTAGTGCATGTCTAGTTAGGTTCTGGCTAGGAAAGACTTGGTACTTAAGAGCGTCCATTGTGACCCACCTCTCTTTCCTGGGAATCTATCTGGTGTACTATTTCACATATTATTTTTACTCACCTAACATATGGTTTTATTCAAAGCAATGAACTAAGACATTGATTCTCTATTTCAGACAATGGCCGGAAGACCACGGCGAGATGCTACTCAACAAATACTTGAAAGAATGACTGCTGTTCTTGAAAATATGAATCAAGGACGAGATAATGAACCTACGGAATACCGAGGGCTTACAGCTTTTCGTAAAAACAACCCTCCAACATTCAAAGGCGGATTCGATCCTAACGGTGCTCAAAACTGGATTGCAGAGATCGGGAAGATCTTTACTGCCATGGAGTGCACTGATGCACACAAAGTGACTTATGCCACCTTTATGTTGTCTGAAGAGGCAGAATATTGGTGGAAGTACGCTAAACAACAAGAAGAATTCGAAGGAAGACAAATCACTTGGGAAGTTTTTCGTTTGAAGTTTCTGGGGAAGTATTTTCCAGAAGACTTAAGGCGAAGAAAAGAAATAGAATTCCTTGAGCTAAAGCAGGATAATATGTCTGTTGGGGAGTATGCTGCTAAATTTGATGAATTGTCAAAATACTGTCCCTATTTTCAAAATGGAGTTGATGAAAGGTCACGATGCTCCAAATTTGAGAGCGGGTTGAGGCTTGACATCAAGCAGGCAGTGGGGTATCTTGAGATAGCCCAATTTCCTACCTTGGTGAACCGCTGCAGGATCTATGAAGATGACACAAAGGCAAGGCAAGCCCAATGGAAGAATGTTGGGCCACAAAGGAATAAAAGACAAGAATTCTTCACTAAGAAGAAACCCTATCAATTTCCTGGAAATTCTTCGAGTCAGAGGAATTTTTCCATCACTAATAACTCTAATTTTGGAGTTAACAACCCTGTTCGCTGTTTTCGTTGTGGAGGACCCCATTTGGCAAAAGATTGTACTCCACAAATGGTTATTTGCTACAACTGTGGAAAACCAGGCCACTATAGAACAAATTGCAAAGAACCAAAGAAGGAACTTGGTATGGGAAGCAGAAACAACAATGGGAAGGTTCAAGTTGGAAGGCCTAAAGCAACAGGCAGAGTTTTCACTATGAATGGAATCGAAGCCGTTCAATCTGACGACCTCATTCAAGGTAAATGCATCATAAACGGATATCTTTTGAATGTACTATATGATTCAGGTGCCACTCATTCATTCATATCACATGATTGTGCAAAATATCTGAAATTACCTGTTTCTCTGCTACCCTATGATTTGACTGTTTCTACCCCTACAAATGTTCCTATCATTACTTCTTTAGCATGTTTAAATTGTTGTATTTCTATAGAAAGTAGAAATTTCTTTGTAAACTTAATCTGTCTACCTTTATCTCATCTAGATATTGTATTAGGTATGGACTGGTTATCTTCCAATCATGTCCTCCTAAACTGTCATGATAAAACTCTAATTTTTGAGCCAGAAATTGATAAAACTTATAAATCAGAAGATTTAAGAATAGCTACTGCCAACCAAACTAAGGCTTCGAAAGGAGTTCAAGTTTACATGATCCTTACTTCTCTCGAAGTAAAGGGAAACTCTGATGTTAGTAAGTTTCCTGTAGTCTGTGATTACCCTGATGTTTTCCCTGAAGATATTCCTGGTCTACCTCCGGAAAGAGAAATAGAGTTTACCATAGAATTGGTACCAGGATCAGGTCCCATATCCATAGCCCCCTATAGGATGTCACCTTTAGAGTTAGCCGAGTTGAAAAAGCAAATTGAAGAACTGTTGGAAAAACAGTTTATAAGACCTAGTGTTTCTCCCTGGGGTGCTCCAGTATTATTAGTTAAAAAGAAAGATGGAAGTATGAGATTGTGTGTGGATTATCGTCAGCTTAACAAAATGACCATTAAGAATAGATATCCTCTTCCTAGGATTGATGATTTGATGGACCAATTAAGGGGTGCTATTGTGTTTTCCAAGATTGACTTAAAATCTGGTTATCATCAGATTCGAGTCAAGGCTGAAGATATTCCAAAGACTGCTTTTAGAACGAGATACGGTCATTATGAGTACTTAGTAATGCCCTTTGGTGTGACTAATGCTCCTGCCATTTTTATGGATTATATGAACCGTATTTTTCATCAGTTTTTGGATAAGTTCGTAGTGGTCTTCATCGATGATATACTAGTGTATTCTAGAAGTCATGAAGAACATGAAGAACATCTGCGAATTGTTTTGCAAATTTTGAGAGAAAGACAGTTGTATGGGAAGCTCTCAAAATGTGAATTCTGGTTGGAACAAGTACAATTCTTGGGGCATGTAATATCGCAAGGTGGAATTTCTGTTGATCCTACAAAAGTGGAAGCGGTTTTGCGTTGGGAACAACCAACAACAATCACAGAGATACGTAGTTTCTTAGGATTGGCAGGCTATTATAGAAAATTCATTGAAGGATTTTCGAGATTAGCATTGCCTTTAACTAAGTTAACACGTAAAGGACAACCTTTTGTTTGGAATGAAAACTGTGAGGCTAGCTTCCAAGAGTTGAAGAGAAGATTGACTTCTGCTCCTGTGTTAATACTACCTGACCCAACTGGAAAGTTTGAAGTATATTGTGATGCCTCGGGACAAGGGTTAGGGTGTGTATTAATGCAAGAAGGAAAAGTAGCTGCTTATGCTTCAAGACAATTAAGACAGCATGAAGTTAACTATCCTACGCATGATTTAGAATTAGCTGCAGTAGTGTTTGCTCTAAAGATTTGGAGACACTACTTGTATGGTGCAAGGTTTGAAGTGTTCAGTGATCATAAGAGTCTGAAGTATCTCTTTGATCAAAAGGAACTGAATATGAGACAGCGTAGGTGGATGGAATTCCTGAAGGATTACGACTTTAAGCTGCAGTATCACCCTGGCAAGGCGAATGTAGTGGCAGATGCTTTGAGTCGTAAATCCTTACACGCATCAATGATGATGGTGAAGGAGTTGGAATTGGTAGAATCATTTAGAGATTTGAATTTGGCAATAAAGATAAGACCCGAGAGTCTTTATTTGGGAATACTGAAAATTTCAAGTGGATTTCTAGAACAAGTTAGAAAAGCACAAGAAACGGACCAATTTCTACAAGAGAAAATGAAAGCAAGAGAGGAAGGAAAGGAACTAGAATTCCACAAGGATTCCAAAAAGATCATTAAATTCAAAGATAGAATATGTGTGCCTTTTGAGGAAGATCTGAGAAAACTAATTCTAGAAGAAGCTCACAAAAGTAGACTAAGTATTCATCCAGGTGCCACCAAAATGTATCAAGACTTGAAGAAGATGTTCTGGTGGCCAGGAATGAAGAAAGCTGTAGCTGAGTTTGTAGCATCTTGTTTGGTGTGTCAAAAAGCAAAGGTAGAACATCAGAAACCTTCTGGTAAACTACAATCCTTGGATATCCCAGAATGGAAATGGGATAGCATCTCAATGGATTTTGTTACGGGATTACCTAGGACTTTCTCTGGTAATGATGCTATATGGGTGATTGTGGATAGATTAACCAAATCTGCTCATTTTCTACCCATTAACATCAGATTTTCTTTAGAAAAGTTAGCCCAATTGTATATCAAAGAGATTATTAGGCTACACGGTGTACCTTCTAGTATAATCTCTGATAGGGATCCACGTTTCACTTCTAGGTTTTGGGATAGTTTGCAACGAGCCTTAGGGACTAGGATTAGACTTAGTTCAGCCTACCACCCTCAGACAGATGGACAGTCTGAAAGGACTATCCAATCCCTAGAAGATTTGTTAAGAGCCTGTGTGTTGGAACAGACAGGTAACTGGGATCAGTCTTTACCACTGATTGAGTTTACCTATAACAACAGTTTCCACTCTAGCATTGGAATGGCTCCATATGAGGCTTTGTATGGAAGAAAATGTAGAACTCCATTATGTTGGTATGAGACCGGAGAACCTTTAATTTTAGGACCTGAGATAGTTCAACAAGCCTCTGATAAGATAAAAATGATTAAGGAAAAGATGAAGATATCACAGGATAGGCAGAAAAGTTACTATAACAAAAGGAGAAAACCCCTTGAGTTTCAAGAAGGGGAACATGTATTCTTGAAAGTTACACCAATAACTGGGGTTGGCAGAGCCCTTAAATCTAAAAAGCTTTCTCCTAAATTCATTGGTCCTTATCAAATTCTTAAGCGAATTGGTCTCATCGCTTATCAAATTGCTTTACCTCCAAATCTTTATAACCTTCATAATGTATTTCATGTCTCTCAACTCCGAAAATACATTTCCGATCCTTCTCATGTGATTGAACCTGATATAGTACAATTAAAGGAAAACCTCACTTATGATGTATTTCCTGTAAGAATTGAGGATCGTAGGATTAAACAACTTCGAGGAAAAGAGATATCTTTGGTAAAGATTATTTGGAGTCAACAAGACGACGGAAATGCTACATGGGAACTAGAAAGCAACATGCGAGAATTATATCCTCAACTTTTCTCAGGTTAGTAAATTTCGGGGACGAAATTCCTAAAAGGAGGGGAGTAATGTAACACCCTTACTTTTATTTAATTAATTGTTTTATTTATTTATTTATTCTATATTTAATTCTGAAAAATCGGGAAGGAATCTAAAAATTCTGATCCCCACAGTTAAACTCAGAATATTGAAAACTATCTAATTGTGATTTTCAATAATTTTTCCAAGTTGAAGCCCGGAGAAATTCGAAAATGACGATTTTGTCCTTATTTGTCAATATTAAGGGCTGACATGAAAAAAATATTCAATTGATATTAAAATGTCAAATTGAGTTTAAAATCATGTCATATGTATTAAAATATAATTTTGGGAATTTTTGGGAATTTTCTGAAATTCCTGTACAACATGACTAAAATACCCCTAGTTGTCAAATAACCAACTCAGTATTGGTTTGACATCCAAAAATGATGAAAATGATATTTTTAATACATTTCTAGGTAAAATATGTAATTTTAGAATTTTCATAAAAATTTGAGCATTTATTGAATTAAAATGAATTTAATATGAATTTTCTAAGCTTAAAATATATAATATATATAATTATAATTCGAAAAAAATTAAAATTTATTTTTAGAAATTATTTTTGATGAAAAATATTACATTTGTTCAGATTTATATCTAAATTAATTATTTTGGTATTAAAAGTTAATTTTTTTCAAGTTTAGGCGATTTTATCGGTACCGGCTAATTAATTAACAGTCAAAATTTACACTGGAAAATGTTGGGACAGCTGCTATCCCACGTTTCTGATCTACCATGGGGTGATTCATCCCCTACATGAATATGTGTCCCTAATAAAAAAAAATAAAAATTGAATTTTGACATCATGGGTGACATAACTCCATGGACACCTAAGCCAAATTTTTTCCTATAAATAGCTATGATCTTGAATTGAGTTTTTCATCCTTCTTCTCAGCCGTGAGGTTCCATAGATAAATTCTCTCTCTTTAGAAAATTTTCTTTTACTTTGTTTTTATGCTAAAATTCTACTAGTTTTCCAATAACTAGTAAAAATCCTCTTCCTAGGAGCTCTGCACCAACAATTTCACCAACTCTTTGAGGTAATGGGGGGAGTGGGGTTGGTTCTAAATTTCAATTACTTTGCATGTTGGTAGGAAGGGTTTTCCCCTAAACCCGTTTAGGCTTTAGTTTTACTATTAATATTATTGTTATATTATTTGATGTTAAGCTTTAAATTTTGCTAAGTTATTATTTTGCTCAAATTTAAATTATTAAATTATACCAAGCTGTTACTCTGCTCAATTTTAGAAAATTAAAATGCACTTACTAAGCTGTTACTCTGCTCAATTTTAGAAAATTAAAATGCACTTGCTAAGCTGTTACTCTGCTCATTTTTAGAAAATTAAAATGCATTTGCTAAAATGTTACTCTGCTCAATTTTAGATAATTAAAATACTCTTATTAAGTAGTTATGCTGCTCAAATTTAGACAACCATAGTAGAATTACTAAGCTGTTATACTGCCCAAATTCAGAAAAAATATTTTTAGCTATTATGATAAATAATTAAATTATTAAATTATCAAATTTTAGTAATACTCAATTAGTTTAGCAAAAATAGTAGAAGAAATAAACCATAAATCTCATAATATGAAACTAAAGATAGAAATCATTTTATGAGCTATTTATGAATTTATTTTTAGAAAACTACTATAGAAATTTTAGTTTAAGTTCTTATCGTTCAGGTAAGGTCTAGACACACTAATAGACCATCTATAAAAATTTGATAAATTTTAAAGCTTATTTAGTACTTCTAATTGTGCTCTATAAGTGCCTGTGGACACATTTTTCTTAGAAATACTAAATTTCAAAAATTTTCGAAAAAATTCTAAAAATTCATGATAAAATTCTAATTATTTTTCTAAGTCTAAAAATTATTTTTATGGAATTTTTTGACGATTCTATGATTTATTTCTTAATTATCAGTCTTTATTTTAATTTGTATATCTTTATTTTTATTGAATTATTGCTTATGTGCTTTAATTTGAATTATGACTTATGTGAATGATATGTATGGATCAAATCTCTGTAATACAAGGCAGAGATATTAGTAGAAATTATACTGGTGCTCAAATACTTGAGACCAGAATGAACCTTTAGAAATTAATATATTAGTGAGTAATGTAAAGCAAGGGACATGCAGTGGCATGACACCCTGTTAGGGAAGCTACAGTTTGGTACGCTGAGGAATGAAAGGCAGGGACCCATTTGGGAGGTCTCGGGGGTAGGCATCGAGTGGTGAAAGTCCTAATAGCCAGGGTAGCGCCCGTGAGCTGGGATATTCACCTGACCAAGCTCGATAACCCCGACAACTGCTCAGCATTCCAGGATTGGTTTGAGAGTATACCTCTATAAATGGACGTCCTGACTGATATTTGTTCCTCATTGATGATGAGGACTGTACCATGTGATGATGTTGATGAAGTATATGTACTCCCAGTCACTTCCCAGGTTCTGTTAAGAACTATTACTCACTGATGGGAAGTATGGATCCATACCAAGTCAAGGGTAGTGTAGTATAACTTAGAATAAACCCTAGGTTCTCTTCATTGATTGTATTTAAATTCCTACCATACATGTGAAAGTGATTTAGAACAAATCACCTCACTCCATTATTTTTGTTATGCATGTTGAATCGTGATTATTGAAGATGATAACAATGCCTAATGATGCTGAGGAAGAGCCAGAGGATACTTCTCCAAATTTGAAGACCTAGTTTATAATATTTTCTTAAGGGATAGGGTAGATAAATACTGCTCTGTATAGGATCTTTTTTTTTATGTATATATTGGGTTAGGTAGTATATGTCTTTTGATGTATTTTTGTTTTCTCTTCGACTATTATGTACTACTCAAACCATGATGTACAGTTGGATATATATATATACATAAGCAGTTTTTATCATTTCACTTCTATTTCTAAATTCTGTTTTTCTGTTGCTAGTATCAAAGAAAAAAAAATTTACTCACATTTTCATCAACTTAAAATAATAATTAAATTAATATGAATTATATTTAAAATTAAAGGAGTGTTACATCCATTTATTGTGTAAACGATGTGGTTTATATGGCTATACTACACACTCTTGCTTGGAAGATAATGATACATAAAAGGGGGAATCAATAGCTGCCCCAGCTAGTGGTGGAGACATTGGTGAGGCTTATGGTGACACGACATAGGAAAACCCTAGCAATAGTGAGGCCAAAATTGGAAATAACAACAAAAAGATCTATATAGGGATTGGATTTTGGTATCAAAAAATAAATGACAACAAAAATTGATGTAATCAATGGATGAAAGTAATAAATGAGCTAATCATGAGGGAGGAATGTTAGGAAGTAATCGTGAGGAAATAATTTCCATATTTTAAATGAAATTGAAGAAAGTGTGGGTCCTTTATTTGTTGCAACTAATTATGGTAATGTTATGCATGACTAGGAGCACGACAATAATGGCAAAGGTAAAAAGCCTAAAAGGTCGGGCAATGATATCAAAATGATGCCACAGACCCCTGCTACTGGTCAATGTTCCATTAATGCTAATAATACTTTGCAAATTGTTAACTCCGATTATAATGTTCCAATGGAAGTTGCATGTAGTAACGTAGGACATCCCAACAAGAGGGACATACTCACCAACGTCATCTTTATTATCAAATCCATCCATTCTTTCCTTGGGACAGCCTCCTATTGATGCATCAATTTATCTCTAAAAAAAATCTTAGTATTACCATGACACTCCCCTTCATCAGGAAGCTTTGGTGGGGGGAAAAAACCCTGACATGCATGAAGATTCTCAAAGCTTTCCATCTCTATTATTTACATGCATATGTCCTTAGTAGATGCGATGGGAAGGCATATTAAAGTTGATATAAGGACTATCAATGCCTCCCGTGGTAATTTTGCTAGGGTTTATGCTGAAATTAATTTGAACCAACCAATTATGAGGAGATTTTGGTTTCACAATCATTGGTTTCATGTGGAGTATGAAGGCCTCTATTTACTGTGTAACCGATGTGGTTTATATGCCTATACTACACGTTTTTGCTTGAAAAAGAGTGATGCACAATAGAGGGAATCAGTAGTCACCTTAACTAGTGGTGGAAACATCGATAAAGGTCATGGTGACACAACATAGGAAAACCCTAGCTATAGTAAGGCTAAAAATGAAAATAACAACAAAAAAATCTCAACATGATCTATATAGGGATTGGATTTTGGTATCAAAAAGTAAACGACAATAAAAATCCACACAGTCAATGGATGCAAGTAATAAATGAGTTAATCATGAGGGAGGAATGTTAAGAAGCAATCTTGAGGAAATAAATTCCATATTTTAAATGAAATTGAAGATGTGGGTCCCTCATTTGTTGCAACTAATAATGGTAATGTTACGCATGATCAAGAGCATGACAATAATGACAAAGGAAAAAAGCCTAAAAGGTCGGGCAATGATATCAAAATGATGCCACAAACCCCTACTACATGTCAATGTTCCATTGGTGCCAATAATACTTTGCAATTTGTCAACTCCATTTGTAATATTCTTAGGGATGTTGCTTATAGTAGTGTAGAACGTCCCAACAAGAGGGAAATGTCCACGAACGTTTGTAAATCTTTGAAGTTTTGTAAATCGTTCTACCCAATTTCATTAGTCAAATCTTGATTTGATTTAAATAAACATTAGTCATCATTTTACTTTATCGATACTTTTTTTAATATACTCCATTCTAATAAACACTCCTGCAAATAAAGGACAAATCACAAAAAAACAATAATTTAAACGAAAATTTATATGTTTGTCACAACATGAATACGCTTCCCTCCCTAATAGCTAATATCAATACATATTTACTCCTTGTATTGGTATTGCAACCTTCTCACTACCTAGGTCTTTCTGTCCTCAATACTCATTTTGATTGAAAGCACTGTTTGGCTTCCCCTTCCGCACACACTCACAAAAATGGCTCACAAGCTCTTACTCCTCATGAATCATACTTTTCATGCGTCCCCCTTCAAAACATTCAACCTCATACCACCTTTTCCACCTTCAATGTTTTCAAGCCATCACTCACCTCTTCGTCTTCTCAATAATTCTACTCTTCCTTCAAACTCACATCTTATGACGTCAAAACATTGTTGCATTGAGAAGGTAATTGCCCATGTAGTTGGAGGAAACGAAACGCGCCTTCTAACTGGTATTAGAAAGAGCAGTCATTGTATTTGGTTTGGTGAATCAGTTGTATTTGAACTTTCATTTTAGACTTTATCCATGTAGGAATCATTAATTTGAACAGTCAATTTCTAGCCACGTAAGCATCTTTAACATCGTTAATTAACTAATGTTAACAAAAAGACTAATTTGATTGATGTTTTACAATTGTAAGGATTATTTTGACATTTTAATAATTTTAGAAACTAAATTGATATCACATTGCAATTTCAAGGACTAAAATGGTAATTCACTCAAAATATATTTGATGTTTTGCCTTATAATTTATCTCATTGTTACATGATAAATCTACATTTTATGTAGATTTATAAAGCAAGTTCACTTGATTTTTGCATTAACTCATAGGAAATTTGTGAGAAAATAGACCATTAATGAAGGATTTCATGGGATGTACGTTTCTAAGCTTTCTATTTAAAATTACATGAATTACCTTAATTTTATTAGATTTTGTGAAGGGAGGTTAGATGTGTAGAGAAAAAAATACAATGCACAAGCATAAGGCATAAAAGAGTATTGTACTAGTCAAAAAGGACTTAAAAAAAAGCAAGAACCAAAGTCAGGATAGTAAGAAAGGCCCACAAGTAGAAGAACGAACCAAAAAGGAGATTAGAAGCGCAAAACAGACTGTACGAAGTCGTACTTGCCTTACCTAGCAGACCTTACTTTAGTGGCACCTGCCCTACGGGTCAGCATGTTTGGCGCCAAAACAGAGCAGATTTTTTTTTCTTCAAAAAATTGCCTTGCGGGTTTCCACCCATGTCAGGCGATTCGAAGTCCAAATTCTAATTTTATTTTAATTCTCAATAGCTCTGGGTTGCGTGAGACGGACTGGGTTAAGCCTCATTCTCTGAAATTCTGGAAATACATTACAAATAGCAAAGAGCAAACCCAGGGGGGCTGATGTCATCTCTATTCTACTCTCTCTCTTGGATTTAGACGGAGGAAGAACTCCCCCAGAGCTTCAAAGTATTCTCCTTACATCCCAGTGAATAGAGACTAAAGGCCAGTCTTTTTGTTAAGGTTTACTTTTAGTTTCTAATGATATATATTGTAATGAGTTGCTTCTCTATTGCTATGGAAAACTAATCCCTATAGGCTAGGATTATGGTGTAGCTATGCTTGAGATAACTGAAATCCCATTTTAATTGTTAATTTTATTCCCCTTTTTCTTTCAATTGAATTGCCCTAGTGTTCTTCATTATATTGTTTGGAATTGATCACTCCTTACATGTCTTTAATTAGTTAATTAATCGATGATCATACCGTAATTAATTAGTAGAGCTTTCAATCGAATTTGTTCACCCTCTTTGTTCCTAATCCTTTCTTGGATTAAACCACTGCATGACCAACCAGGGGTTTAATACAAGAAAGAGTTTTTACAACTCATGACTAAAGGTTGTGAAAGAACTCAGTAGAGAGATATTGGCAATTGAACTTGAAAATAAAACTACATTTTAACTTTAGGGGGAAGGAAATTGAAGGCATATAGGTGAACACATAATCCTAGGTTTTTAACTCATTGAAATCCAATTTAATTTTAATTATTCTTTTTGTAACCCTTTACATTTTAATTATTTGACTTCAACCCATAAAACTTGAATAACCTAGACAACATACATAATAATTTCTCTAAAAGGTACTCCATATCAGTCATTTCGGTACGATATTTGGACTCAAGTCCATTGTTACTACTGCGATAGGGTACGCTTGCCCTTAAACGTGTTCTAGATGCATCATTACACATCATTGACTTTCTATTAATGTTGTGTTTGATTGACTGGTTTTGTAGAATGTCTCTGCCAATTGTCTAATTCTTCTTTAGATGGGTTCAGCTAGTGACATGAGATATTTAATATCTAATAGAAATATGTTAGGTTTTTGAATAATATAATAGTCGACTATATTCGAACGTAGGTTTGTCTTATAATGTAGTTTTAAGAGGTTGGTGTTGTATATCATTTAGTGTTTTTTATATATTTGCATATTAAACTATAAGCTTAATTATGTTTTAGTCCTTTAAATTTGGGGTAAGTTTGTTTTTGGTCTTCCAAATTTAAATTGGATCTTTTTAGTCTTTGTAATTTAAAAAAAGTTTGTTTGAGTCCCTTTGCCCAAATGTCATCAAAATGAATACTTTGAAAAAAAAACACACATGTGGTAGGGGTGTTTGATAATAAAAATGCAAAATCAAGGTGAATTGCTACGTAAGCGACTTGTAATTCGTTAGCTACGTAAATGAAGTCTCTAACAGTGTTTGAGCAAAGGGATTAAAGCAATTTTTTTTTCAAATTACAGGGATGAAAAATATCAATTTTAAATTTGGGGGGCCAAAAATAAATTTACCTAAAATTTGAATGACTTAAAAACAAATTTAAGCTTAATTATATAACTAGCTTCTTTATGTTGTATAATGGAAGCCATATATACAATTTACTAGTTTTGTCGAGCTCCCTTATCCCATAACCCATGCATATTATTTTGATATTGACCTTTTCCACTTTTGCTATAGGGTTTGCAAGTTACTTTGATGCAACTCTTTACATGGATGTGCATGTTGGAACTAAACCTTCTACAACAACGTCAAATTTTAACTTGGTATTAGCATAAGTCCCTATTTTTCAATTTTATTTCTATGGTATAAGAGAAGACATGTTGCTAGAGTAATGTTACTTAGTTTGTTAGGAATAGAAGAAATTTAAACTTCTACTGAATACCTAGAGAATGAGTGATTTAAAATGTAATGAAGGATAGTGAGTGTGTGTGTGAGGTAATGGTATCAGTCTAATTTTAGCGAGTGTACTAGTTAACAAATAACAAAGTGATAAATAGAGTTATTGTTTCTACAAGAACGCAATTGATTAACGTATGCTTCTTACTTGAGCATTACTTATGCGAATCTTAAATTTTAAAAGTTGTCACAAGTTAATTGTTAAAAAGTTGGTGAAAAGGGAAAACTTAACAACTACAGGACTCAAAAAGTTGGTCACAGTATAATGTGTGAATTGGAATCTAAATATTACAACCTTTTGTAGGATTTTTAATAATTTCAATTCACACACAGTAGATTGTACCCAAACTTTCAAGTACACAATTATACAGAGTTCACATCACAAATAAAATCTATTTGGGGTATAAGACCACTTAGAGCATCATAATATAGCCATTTCATCCTAACAAGACAAATTTGCACTTGCACATGATTTAGCTCAAAAACCACCATTAATTATACATAAAGGCTAAAATCACCAAATTTAATACACACACACACATTAACACACAAAGTTTTATTTTTTAATTCTACCAAAACCAACTAGAACAAATCAAGCAATGTCATTGTTATACACAAAGTAAATCTCCAAACAACGTATAACTAGGAGTGGCAAATGGATGGATCATATAAATTCTTAGTCAAATTATAATGGATTGGATAAAAATAATCCATTAATCTATTTTGATCCATTAAAAATTCATTTAAAAAATCTAATCCATCCATGATCTATCTAATAAAATTCAATCCAATCCATCCATTAACAATATTATATATTTTAAAAATTGAATAAGTTGTATTTTTAAAATATTCTCTCCCCTTCTCTCTCATTTCCCTTCTTTCACTCTCTTCTCTTTCTCTAACCTCTCTCTCCTTTCTTTCTCTCTCTCTCTCCTCTCTCCCACTCTTCCTCTCCTCCCTCTTTCTCTAATTCTGTCGTGTTAAAATAGTATTCTTCCAAGTTACCACAAAAATTATGTTCAAGGAAAATTAGAAAACAATTACCAAGGAATCTTCAAAACATAGAAACTTTTTACCATAGTTCAAAATAAAAACAAATTTCAATAGCTCTAATTTTGTGTTCGGAGAATTAACAAAATTTAAATGTAATTTCTTAGCAATTCACATAATAGCCAGGGTGCAGATTTGAATCACCAACTAACTATATCATAAACGTTTAGGTTTAAGAAATTATTTTTTAAATTTGATTAGAAATTTTTTATTTTTTTAATGGCTACTCTATTTTTTAATGGAAATATGTTTATAAGACCAAAAAATAAATTATTTTGAAAAAAAAAAACTGATTAGACATGTCTTTTTATTTTTTTATCCAATGGATTTTATTTTTTTATTTAATATATTCCAATAGATTTTAAAAAAATAGTTGATGGATCACTAACCATCCATTCAATTAAATAGATGGATTGGATCCAATCAATTTTATTTTTTTTGTGTAATGGATGGATTAGATGGATTTACTTATGGATGGATTAGATGAATGATGGATAAATGAATTGTTTTGCCACTCCTACATATAACACATAACTCATCAGCAACTCTCATGACTTAACCATTAGAGAAATTATCGAAGTACCTACATCAATCCGCATCACAAAATAAGAAATAACACAAATCTTAGCTCAAACTTTCCTAGCAACTTTTTAGATTCAATTAGGGAATAATCAACAAGATATGTGTGTGTGTGTGTGTGTGTGTGTGTGCAAAGATTAAATAGGAAAGGCGATAGTCCCATGACCATTCCCTTGCCTATCACTGCATGAATAATCTTCTCCCTCTTAACTTAGGTGATCATGATATTGAGAGGGAAAAGAAAATTAAACTTTGCTTCATCACTTCAAGCATTTACAAGCTCCAAACTCTTCCTAAGGAAAATTAAATACTAAAGGGGCATAAAAAATATCATCCAAGTCAAGAGAGAGACACATGTAAGCTGGGAAGGAGAAAAATTACCCAAAATACTCCTAAGAAGAAATGGAGGTCGAAATGAAGGTTGCTAGTAAGAATGAGGATAGTAACAGGAAGTAAAAGACACTAGAAATTTAGAGATGATGCAAGGTTCGAGCGAAATGAAAGTGACTAGTGAGGATGATAATTCATGACATTGCTTGGTGGAGGAGAAAGGGTGAGTTCTTGAGAAGATTCAAGGTTGTGGTTGCGGGGCTCTCAAAGTGAGGATTGTGAAGGTGCACTTGCATGCAAGTTTCGACTTAGATTATTGAGCTCAGGGAGGATAAGAAACTTGTGTCTATGGATATGATAGAGGTGGTGGTGGTGGTTCTCGGAGGAGAAAGGTCGTAATTTTGAGAAAGAGAACTAGAGGAGAGAGAATATGTGACTAAAAAGTTAGTGAGTTTGCAAAAATGAAAAGAATGAGGTGGGAAGATATGTAGGGGTGGGGGTGTATTAAGTGAGAGCAATTCTCATTATAAGAATATAAGAACTTTAAATTTGAGTCATACAACTATACATGGATGGTCAAGATTAAAAGTTATTTAGTGGCCATATGATCACTTAAAAAAGTCATGTGCATTTTTCTTTTAATCTTGACCATTCAAATAAAATCTAATGATCCATATTTATAATTCTTATTTCTCACAATAAAAAGTATTCTCATTTAATATGCTCCACACACACACACACACACACACACACACACATACACACACACACAAAGGGTGATAGGTTTCAGAAGGAAAGGAAGTGAGTTTTAGCTTTTTATAACTAAATGAGCATAATTAGTTTTAGGTTTAGGAACTCAATTGAGTTAAAAATAGAAATGAGAAGATGATTCAATATTATAATTAAAAGTTTAATTTAAGAGCTATTTAGGTAGAAGAATGACTTGATTTGGTTTAAGATATAATCATAAGGGTCATCTCTAAGGTGCTCATTATGATTATTTAAAGGTTAATAACCATTTAAATATCCTTAAAAAATCTCTAAGAAATTAAGGAATTAGAGTGGAACAACTATTATTTCCCTCGGAGTACTCTCTCGATTCCCATGCACATATATATCAATATGTATATTTATAAAATGATTTCACACCCTAAAACATAAATATTTTACCTATGTACCTTTTTATTCAAATCTTTAAAATAATTAAGTTATAAAAGAATAGATTTAGAATTTAAATTAATAATAATAATAATATCAATAATAATAGCAACAATGATATTAAAATAAAGTTGATTATAATATCACAACAATGATAATACCAAAAAATTAGCACATATATAACTATAATTATTTAGGAACTTAAAAAAGTTATTTAAATATCATAAATCACACACATTTACACAAAAGTCAATAAAGGAGAAAGGGGGTGTTGCATGCATTGTTTGTGAGACTCAAATATGTTTTTGACCTCAAGTGCACAGATTAATACTCGTTATTGTCATAAAAGATAATTTGGTGAATAACATAATTGGTTTAATAGTTTTAACATAATTAATAGGATATTTTTCTAAAACTTTATGGTTAATGTGTATATATAATTGTTTTTATTATAAATTTGAGAAAGTTTTTGGTAGCATGATTAACATTTATAATCTTATATTTTTTAAATGTTTAATTTGTTTTATATGTAAGTATATTTTTTATTAACCTTTTAATAGATTATTAATGTAATTGACATTTTGAAATATATAAGAATAAATATTTTGTATGAATTTTGATGCATACATTTCTATTAAAAGAATATGATTTTTATCTAAGTTTTATATGATTTTTGTTATTGACCCTCTCTATTATCTAGGTTTGACTCCATCCTGCTTATAATTTCTTCATATACATTATTTTCGTTTAGAGTAGCAAAAACTATTTCATTGGACAAACCAATATGTGAATGCATTAAAATAAAAAACTATTTTCTCCAAAATAATTAAAAATATGTCATGTTACTTTCACTGGTATAAGCATTTCTAATTTTACGAGATATGCCTTGCAATTCTTTTTTTTTTTCAAAAAAAATGGTTGATATCCATTTATAGGTTCTTGTAATTAATAACCTATGCAAATCAGTCCTAGTCTATTATCTATTATGATTTATACACATGCATCCCAGGCAATAAGCCTTCGCTCTCTATTTAATTCAATTTTTCTGATTTCTCCCTTTTATATTAAAATTCATGATTCAATACTAGATATATGCCTATAAAAGAAGAATAAAGATTATTGGATACCTCCTACTTTAGTTGTCTAGTTGATACCTAAAAAGATAAAAACAAAGAAAAAAAATGTAAGTATAATAAAAAAAATATAATATAATAGACAGAGAGAGATGAAGTAAGCAATAAATATTAATAAAATATTTAAAATAAGAGAAATGATCCTTATATAATAAATTGTATAACAAATTTTACATTTAAGAGAAAAAAAATTAAAAATTTGAAATTTAATAATTTGGTCCTCATTTTTTTTAGAGACATCTAGTCCCTTATTTTTAAAAATTCATAATTTTGGTTTCGCCATCAAATATTTTACATTGACCGTTACTGATTTAACATTGATTCTGTTGTATTAGTGCGTGTCAGAGTCAACATTAGAGTCAATGATGATACGTTAGAGTCAACGTTAAACTACTAATAGACAACACAAGAGATTTGATGACGAGGCCAAAATTATGAATTTTTAAAAATAAGAAAACTAAATGTTTCTAAAAAAATAAGAGGACCAAAATTGCGAATTTTTAAAAACAGAAGACTAAATGTCTTTGAAAAAAATAAGAAGAGCAAAATTATAGATTGAGAAAAATAGAGAAACTAAAAATATAATTTATTCTAAATGCAAAAAATAATGTTATATAAATTGTTGTAAAAATTATTATATATATAATTACTCATATAACAGCGTACCCATATCACTACTCATACAATAACCCCGATTTATATCAACATATATATAAGAGCCCCGATTAGTCTTGTGACTTGTTAGAACTTGACACGTCTGGCACGCGTCACACTTAAATTTCCGTACTTTAACATCGTAATCAAACAGCCCTAAGATGCTTCGGGTCTTCGATATTCCCTTAAGACAACAATAAATACTTGGGTATCAGTCATTGCACATTTATTGTAGAAAAAATTTATTCTTATAGTTCTTCCTATAATTAAGAGAAATAAGAAAAGAAAAAAGTGTGACATACAATGAGTGATAGTATAAAGAGTAATAAAGAAAAAAAATTAGTTGTAAAAAGATACTATAGTGTGTAAGAATAATAGATCTCGCTGTTTTATTATTTTAGAGAATAAAATAAGTAATTTTAATTATTTAGAAGAAAATTAACAATTAACATTATATGCAAATAGTTAAATATTATAGTAATTAACTAACATATAAGTTTATTCTCAATTGAGGCAGTAACATTAAAAAAAATAAAAATTCAATCTAGTCACAAAAAATAGCTCATCCTTTACTTCGTCAACCCTTCGGTTAATAACTTAATTAAACAAAATGTGAATATGATTATTAAATATTAATCTTAATTACATTTTAGTTCTCATACTTTAATTTACGTGCGATGTTGGTCCCTTAATTTTATTTGTTCGCATTTAATTTTCATAGTTTTTTAATTACTCAAATTAATTTTCTAACCTGAAAATTTCATTTAATAACTAATAGAAATGTAATAAAGGTGTAATATATTATTAATTTGTATAGATTCGTAAAGAAAAATTGTATAAAATATTTAAAGTAAAATAAAGTTTTAAGTAAGGTTGCAAGTTCAGATATTGTGGATGGAAAAAACGTGATTGGAAAAAGAGATCCCACAAAAGGTGAATACTTTGCACTTATAATATGGTTATAAAAAAAAAGTAAAATAAAACTTTCATTATAATTTTTTTATATATTTTTTAATTTATATAAATCAATTATTTGTCATACCTCTGTTATATTTAAATTAATTATTGAATGGAATTTTGGAATAAAAAACTTAATTTAAACAATTAGAAATAAAACTAAGTGTAAAAAATTAAATTAAGGAAATCAAAATCACACATAAACTAAAATATGTAACCAAAAGTGTAATTAAATATGTTACTAATACAGTAATTCTGTTAACTAATAGCATGAAGAATGTAGGGTAATTTATCAAAAAAGAAGAAGAAGAAGAAGAAAAAGAATGTAGGGTAACTTATGTTATTTTTTTCTGCTTCCCTTAAAACTTTGCTGTTTGAGTCGTAATTTTTTTTTATCCATTTTTTGGCTAATATCTCTTCTTTTGTGTTTATGTTTCCAACAATGCAAGTTCAAATATATTGTCTTTATATATTCTTTTCATTTTTATTTATATATTTTTAATTTAGAATCTATATGTAAATTATTTTCAATATCATCTATGTCATATGTTCTCGTTATAACATTATGAAATGGCATTAAATTATTATAAAGATTAAATTAAAAATAATTATATATAGACTAAATTATTTTTCATAAGGATAAAGTAAAATATATCATTGTTTTGGTAGATAAATAAACATCGTTTATAGAGCTATTCACATTGGAGATGAACATATTATGATTGATCTAGGAGATTAGCTTTGTCTTTTGGTTATTTCTCCCCTCCTCCCAAAGTCCCCTTACCCATGTCTATTTATAAAGGCAGATATCTCGTGGGCTAATCCACAGGGCTTGTTGGGCCATTCTCTTGGCTAGTTGTGGCCTAGACCTTAGCTGGTCAATCCATATTCCTTGGTCAGACGATCGACAATCCCTTAAGCGTCAAGTTTGAAAGGCATAGGTGATTACTCAATTAGACGATCCACAACTTCTCAAGCGCTGGGTCGAAAAGGCGAAAGCAATTAGTTAGTCTAATGGCAAACGTACTTTGGCTTCGTCGATTGTTGCCTCACATCTTGTACTTTGTGCCTTAGGGTTGGCTTTGTCGACTGTTACCTTAAGTCTTGTCTTCGTGCTTAGGGGTCAGCTTTGCCAATTGTTGTCTCAAGTCTTGTCTTCATTCTTGAGGGGTCGCCTCAAGTCTTATCTTCCATGTTTGGAATTGGCGAGCTCGCTTACAAGTCCTTTGTCTTCATGCCTATTAATTTTGGGGGCCAACTAGTTAAAATGTTGCAAAACTCTCGGTAACTTTTCACAAAAGTTATAGGTGATATATAAATTATGAACAACTCAAATAATCAATTTTAATGTAAAAAAATCCGTTATTAGCAGGGGCTTTGAGTCACTTAAAAAAAACAAATCATTTTCTGATGCACAAAAAATATCATAAATTTATATTTTCTTAGATAGTATAATTTTTATCTAATAAAATTAAATTATTAGTATAAAATTGTAGATTTACTCTAACAGTATAATATATTATATTAACATTTGAGATATTAATAATATATATCAATTTTATATATTAACGAAATTTTCTATTAATATGATTATATCATATTGTCTATTGGTATATCTTCCTTTTTAAAAACCAACCGAGTCTAATTTATTTTCAAAAATTGGCTTAAAAGAGAAGGATTGTCATAGTTTTATAAAGAGTATTGTAATAATTGTCGCAACCGGGGTCGCAGCGGAATAGCAAAAAAGAGTTTTAAAAACAAGGAGTCGCCATCAATATTTATTAAGGAAAAAACATTACAAAATCCTTAAAAAGAAAATGGCCTTTGAAACCAGATTCTAAGTTCGGGAGTCAATTACATATAGGGAAGGTGTTAGCACCCTACAACATTCGTCCTAAGATGATTATCTTTAATTATTAAGCAAATTATCGATAACTTTTAAAATATTTATCTCACCCAAACAACGAAAGAAAATTTTATTTATTACAAAACTTAGTTTTAATATGATTAAGTTTTTATTGTTTTTGAGATTGACAAAAGTGGTTTCCTGCTCCTACGTATTTCCTGGTGCAATAGAGAATCAAACTTACGTAATTCTTTTGTAGAAAATATTTGTGTGTTGTTATTTTTTAATTTTGTTTATTAAATTTTAAGATTTCTGAACCGTCACGGTTCATACATCCTAAAAATAGAATCAACAGAGGCGTACACCCAAGTCAATCCATTAAAGCCAATTAATTTTAGTTTAACATTTTTGTTTTTTATTTATTTTCTTTTACCTTTTGGAGGAGTCTTAAGACACCAAGCTGTTGCAACTAATGCCTTAACATCTTGAGATTAAGAAGATGTCACATCCAATTAAATCTTTTCTCTATTTAAGATATTTTAAAAAATAGAATATTTTTAATTAAAAATAACAATAAAAACATAGAAAAAAAGTAATAATAATAATAATAACATTTTTTTATTTTTCTAGCAATTTAATTTTAATTTAACATTTTTAATTTTAGAGAAGAGTTTAAAGACATCAAGTTCTCACAACTTGTGCCTCAAACCTTAGGATTAAAAAGATGTCACATCCAATTAATCATTTCTCTAAAAAAAAAAATATTTCTAATTTGAAAAGAACATACAAAGAATAAAATTTAACAACAATAACAATGAAAAAAAAAGGTAATAAAACACACACACACACACACATATATAAGGATAAGATAGGCAAATTTACCTTAAGATGACAATTTGTGATGAGCACAACACATAAAACAATCCTCCACGCGCTTCTAGTAGAAGCTCCAAGAGAAGAAAAGAAAAAAAGATAATAAAAAAATTAAACTTTTATAGGCTCCATGCTTTGCATTAAGCCTATGATTAATGGATTTTTTTTTGCCTCCCCCCATTGCTTGGTAAGCACCTCTTTATATAGAGAAAGGAGAAGATGCATGGGTGTAAATTGTCTAATATGAGACTTCTAAGTTAAGGGAAGATGAGAGGGAAGGAATGTGGGACTTGAGTTTTTTTATGATTAAATGACCCACTTCAGGGTTGATTTTCATCAATATAGAAGTTGATTTTGGTTTTTAAGGTAAAGATATGAATTGTAAATCTTTCTACAAGCTTGTCAATGGTGCAAAGAACACCTTAAACAAACAAATATAACTGAAGATACGACATTGTCTTTCCATGGTATTCATCATAAAAAAAAGAGCTGTTTTCCTTCAAAAGTTCTCTCATTTCTTTTTTCCTTTTTTTTTATATTTTATTTTCATTTACCCAGGCAAAATTGGGTGTTCACAATCATATTTCTTGACAATGTGATTAGAAGCTTGAAGGTAGCTCAACTTTAAGATTGGATAGGCTCTTATACAATATTAGGCACAAATTAAGTTTAACTTACTTCCAAAAATTAGTTTAAAAGAGGAATATTATCCTACTTTTATAAGGAATATTTTGATTATATCGGTAATCAATGCTTAACATTCTGCTTGGAGAAAAATTAATTACATTTAATCGATGGCTAATTATTTTTAACATAAAATTTGAAATCTGCCTCCTAGGTAATTTAGTTGGAGTGCCAAAAGCTATAGGGTCTTCATGTTTAAGTGTTTGGTGCCAAACTTGTGTCGATTGTGTGAAATGAAAATTGAGTTATCTCTGGTAGCACTTTTATGTGTTATCAAAAGGCAAGTATGCATATAGGTCGTGTTTGCAACCAATAATAGAACTCTTCTGATTAAATAATGCATGCCCTACTTTAACAATTATTAGATGAAAAGAAGAAAAAGCAACCCAAAAAATTGGGAATGAATCATCTTATGTGGAATTTTCACTATCGCAAACAGGATTACGGTGGAACGGCGAAAAAGAGTTTTAAAAACAGGGTGTCACCACCAATATTTATTAAGGAAAAACATTGAAAAAACCTAAAAAGAAATTGGTCTACGAAATTAGATTTTGAATTCGCAAGTCAATTACGTGCAGGGAAGGTGTTAGCACCCTACAACGTTTATCATAAAGACGGTTACCTCTAATTAATTAAGCAAATTCTTAATGAATTTTAAAATATTTATCTCACGCTAAAAAATAACTGCAACAAAAAAAGGAAGGTTTTATTTATTACAAAAATATAGTTTTATTTTATCTTAAATTTTATTATTTTTGAGATTGATAGGAGTGGGCCCCTGCTCCTACGTATCTCTTGGTGCAATGGAGAATTAGACTCACGTAGTTCTTTTGTAAAAAATATTTGTCTGTTGTTATTTTTTAATTTTGTTTATTAAATTTTAAGATTTCTAAACCGTTACGACTCATACGTCCTAAAAATAGAATTAACAGAGGTGTACACCTAAGTCAATCCATTAAAGCAAATTAATTTTAGTTTAACATTTTTATTTTTTATTTTATTTTGTTTTACCTTATAGAGGAGTCTTAAGACACCAAGTTGTTGCAATTTGTGCCTTAACATCTCGAGATTAAGAAGAAGTCACATCCAATTAATCCTTTTCTCTAAGATATTTTAAAAAATAGAATATTTTTAATTAAAAATAACAATAAAAACATAAAGAAAAGTAATAATAACAATAACATTTTTTTATTTTCTTAGCAATTTAATTTCAAGTTAACATTTTTAATTTTAAAGAGAAGTTTAAAGACATCAAGTTGTCACAAGTTGTGCCTCAATATCTTAGGATTAAAAAGATGTCACATCCAATTAATCCTTTCTCTAAAATAAATTAATTAAAAGTTAAATATTTCTAATTTGAAAAGGACATACAAAGAATAAAATTTAACAACAATAACAATGATAAAAAAACGTAATAAAACATATAAATATATATATATAAATAAATAAATACATATATATATATATAAATAAATAAATACATATATATATATATAAATAAATAAATACATATATATATATATAAATAAATAAATAAATAAATAAATAAATATATATATATATATATATATATCTATATATATATATATATATATATATATATATATATATAAGATAAGATATATGAATTTACCTTAAGGTGACAATTTGTGGTGAGCACAAACAATCCATCACGCGCTTCTAGCAGAAGCTCCAAGAGAGGAAAAAGAAAAGGAAAAAAAAAACTCCATGCTTTTGCATTAAGCCTATGATTAATGGATTTTTGGCTTCCCCTCATTGCCTGGTAGGCACCTCTTTATATAGGAGAAAAAGGAGATGCATGGCTGTAGATTGTCTAATGTGGGACTTCTAAGTGAAAGGAAGGTGAAAGGAAAGGAAGGTGGGACTTGAGTTTTTTTATGATTAAATGGCCCACTTCGGGGTTGATTTTCATCAAGATAGAAGTTGATTTTGGTTTTTGAGGTAGGAATATGAGTTGTAGATCTTTCTACAAGCTTTTCAACGGTGCAAAAAACACCTCAAACGGACAAGTATAACTCAAGATACGATATTGCCTTTCCATGGTGTTCATCATAACAAAAAGAGGCTTTTTCTTCAAAAATTCTCTCATTTTTTCCCTTTTCTTTTATATTTTATTTCCATTTACCCGGACAAAATTGGGTGTTCACATTCACGTAATTATATCATGTGAAAATCTTATATTTATTTTTCTCTTCTTAAATGTACACAAATTTTAATAAAGACCCACCTATTTAATTTCAATGAATAGAGAGATATACATAAAATTTTCACATAATATAGTCATGAGAAAATTTAACATGAGAGAAATCATTTCCCATAAAACTAGCTATAACACTTTTGGATCCTGATACACCATGTTTTGGGTTTCTTGTTTTTTATTCAATTTCTACACTTCCTTTTTTTTTTCAAGTAAATTATTGTTAATGTTTGCCCTTCTTAAAAGCCTAAATTGTGATCTTACTCTTTTGGCTTTGTCCCTTTGCTTTTATCCTTTATCTCTTTTAACATTTTAGTTTTTTAAAGAGTATTTGTAATTAAGGGTGACTAGCAACAATAACTTAATCTGAGACATTTGGCTATGATTATAATGTTAGTAAGACATTAGAATTAGGCTATAATTGAAACCAAGCTAGATGAAAGTGAACCAAGTATATATGTCTATTATCAATCTACTTGTCCTATGCTTGGAAGCCTAATTTGTACATAAAAAAATGCAAAACCTTCTGCGTGACGGGAATTAGTGGATCCCAAACTAAAGAAAAGGTATGATGGAACACTTGTGAACTTCTTCTAACCTCAAACACCACCAAATCTACAAATAATAATAATAATAATAATAATAATAATAATAATAATAATAATGATAATTAATCACAATTACTACTTATATGATTGTGACAGACACAATTATGATAGCTATACTTAAGTGGAAGAAGTGGTGGGTAATTCTTATTTGAGATGAATAAGTGTTGAGACAACTTAAGGATGTGGAGCATGCACTTGTTAGGCTAGACTATAATCGAGTTTTGATGTGCCTTACTTGTTGAGTGCAAAGTTGTAAATTTGCTTGGCCCTTGCTTTATGTTAGATTTATTGTGTGTGTGTGTGTGTGTTCCATGGGTATATAAGTCCTAAGTATTATGAGTTATAGGCTAATTGAGGTGATCCATGAGCCAACAAAATGGTTTTCATAAAGACTAATTGGTTAGGATAAAATAAACTTAGACAAATATGTTAGGTTGCTTGAAACTAGTTAAAACTTTGCAAAAATTACTTTTTTGATAAGGATAATCGATTATCTCATAATTACAACTGATTATTTGGCCATGCTCTATCACTTGAAAAAATCACTCTTGTGCAAATAATTGATTGTCATTAGTGAATAATCGATTATTTCAAGTAAATAAATTTCAAGAGTTTGCAAATAATCGATTAGTACAACTTATAATCGATAATATTGATCATGCTGAAACCCAAAAGTTTTCAGGATCAAAATAATTGATTATCTCGAGTCCATAATCGATTATTTTAGGATGAATTAAAACAAAGGTTCGCAAATAATCAATTATCCTATAACATAATCTATTATTTTGATCATATTTGAAACCCAGGCTGTCTCAAGATCAAAATAATCGATTATTCGTATACAATAATCGATTATTACAGTTTCTAACTATAAGTAACGAATTTCTAACCTCTTCAAAGTGTGACTCCTCATTGCAAAAACAAGAGTACCTATTCTTAAGAATCCTACGAACTACGAAGACACTTTTTCACATAAAATTTGCAAATTTTGTCAACAAATTTATTGAATCATCACAAATCTCTCAAGATGTTTAGGAGTCATCATACAAAAGATTGATAAGTGTGCTTTACATTTTCATATTCATCACAATACAGGTGATATCTTTTTGTGTGTGTGTGTTTTCTTGTTTTAGTGCTTCTTTGAGAGGGTTTCTCAAAAGAATTATTGTAGTGGGTTCTACAAGAATTGGGTGAGGTTTCTAGAGAGTGTAAAGAACCTTTAACACCTTTTGTATTGTATGTGTATGTGTTGTGTGTTTGTAAAACTGATGTTTATTTAGTGAAATCGTGATCAGATTGATTGGGAACTAGACATAAATCACAATAGTAGTGATCGAACTAGTATAAAAATCTTGTATATCTTCTTTTCTCTATCATTCCTCACAATACTCTGTTTCTTGATTACTCTTTGATATACATGTTAATTTCATGATGATATTGTTCATGTAAGCATATTAAAAACAAGTAAACTACAATCATTCCTATCACATCTGTATTACCAAATCAAATTGATTGAAAGTTTTCAAAATCTTGGTTAAACATCTTTGAAAATAGTTTGAGGATCTTGAAAATTTTTATTGATCCAATTTACCCTCCTCTTGGATCCCATCCTTTTGCTTAACAATAGGTCCATCTATATTTAGGGATACAATTTTAAAGATTTTGTCTCTAAGGTTCCATAAGGAAATGACTTGGGCAGCCATGCAAAACCATTGCTATTTACGTTGAAGACTTAACATAAGCAACTACATGGCCTTAATTTGGACAGTGATTGATGGGTAAGAATAAGATTTTTCACATTGAGAGAAGAAGGAGGGGGTTATGTATTGAGCCTCACCTAGAAAAGTACAATTGTAGTTGCACCTCACACATAGCCTATTCTTTATCACACTAGATTTTAGGATGGTATGGGAAATTAATAATGGAGTGTAAGTGTAGAGAAGCTATTACAACCAGGGAAAAGTTTTGATTCTTGTACTATTCCCAATCTTTTTGTTCTATGTATACTTGGGAAATTGGAAGAGATCAAACCACATGCTTTATTTATTACCATTATTCCAAACACAATGACATTATAGATAAGCAAATGCTAATGGCAACCAACAATTTAAAGACAGGTGAATATTTGTATGCCCCCTTTTTCCTTAGTCAGTATATTCATGCATTTTTTGAGGCTTTTGAATTGGTTACATTCTTTATTTGCCAAAAATTGCACAAGATGCCAAAATGTATTAAGTCACTGTTCTAAAAACTGTAGAGAGTTGAGATGAACTTTAGATCGTTTGATATACCTTACCCTGATTCTTGGTTTTGAACTTTTTCTCTTCTGTTGGACCAAAAGACAATCATGTCAAGATTTTAAAAATCTGTTAGCATATGGGACACCGACTTTGGCTCCAATAAAAACTAATAGCTTGTACTAGTATTCTATATTCCAAAAGCATCTGTATATTTTCCATCGAATACGCCCTTAAATCGATTGTGTTTTGGCACAAAAGTGGGTTATTTTGTGATCTGATTCCTGTTTGACTTTTCTTGGTTCTCTTGTTTTTCACATCTATCATTGAGTGTGAAGTATATTTAATGATGAATGAAAATGTGAATAATAAAGGCAATTTGCAATATCACTAATGTTATTGCACCACATTTCATTAGAAAGCATAATTAAATCATGTACAGTTTGCAACAATTTGATAATTAGAGATAGACTTGGAATGCCTTATAAACCAACTTAAGATTGGGTACCAAATTGTAGATAGGCCATATACTAAGCAATGAGAATTACAATGTGTTAGGATTGGTGTTGATAATGTGCATGTGCCCTATTTTTCGCATCAATTAAATAAAAAAGTGGAAGTTACTCTAGGTGGCTTCCATCTAGACATAGATCCTAGTAGTGTAAGAATTAAAACTAAACATGTACTTATGTGTATGGAGTTTGATGACCATAAGTTTCTTGCAAACGTCGTGGCCCCTAAATTTAAGCTTTAGCTGTTACCATTTTCCAAACCGAATGCTATGTGTTACATGCGTGGGGGTTTTGAAAACCAACGATATTTTATTAGAAACTTTTTTCTAGCACATTCTCAGCCTCCTTTTCTACTGGTCCTACACTTGGGTGAATGAAATCAATAAGTAAAGCTAGAATATATTCTAAATATATGTGATTCTTTTAGTAAGAGGCCAATTTCACCTTAGAAAAGTATTTTTCAGGGGGAAAGGGGTGTTTAATAGTAACTTGAATTGAAAAGACTTGAAGGTCTAAAGCCCAAGGAAATACAAATTCGGGGAACAAGCCTAATAAGGAGCAATACAGTAGTACAACAACATATAGGAAAAGAAACCATGTATGCTTGCATAGTATTCAAAAGACCCAAAACTGGCACTATTCGAAAGCTAAAATGCATAGTATTGGTTATGCGAACTAGCCCTAACCTATCCTATCCCAATTGATTTAGGGGACTACTATTCTCACACCCATTTTCACTTTTTTCAACCCATTCTTTTTAAAAAAAACCAATAATTTTACCTAAATACCCTACCCTTTCCCCTCCCCCACACTTTCAAAAGTTCCTACCCACTTCCTTCCCCCTCGTCAAACCTCTTCCCCTTCCCTCCTTGTCCCTCTCTCATTTCCGTACCCTTTGTTAGCCCCCAGCCTCACCATTGTTCTCTCCGGAGCACGACAAAGCTTTTAGAGGTGCATTTCGCCAGAGTGCCAACCTTTGCCTTTGTCGCCAGTGAGTTTTTTTTTTTTTTTTTAAGTTTTAGATTCGACAGAATCACGATTTCATTATGCATCCAGTGAGGATACAAAACGGAATCGCGATTCCGTTATGTATTATGTAATTTTTACATTATTTATTTATTCTAATTATTTATATGAATAAAATAATTTAAATTATTTCTTTTTTAAATAGATTTTTAATTTTAATGAATTAAATGATTTAAGTTATTTGTTTTTAAATTATTTTTTATTTTAATTATAAATATGAATTAAATAATTGAAGTTATTCGTTTTTAAGTTAATTTTTATTTTAATTATTTATATGAATTAAATAATTTAAATTCTTTTTTAAGCATCCTTTACTTTTAAATTTTTTACCCTTTAATTATGTATTTGATTTAAATTATTTATTTTCAATTTTTTGTCTATTAAAGTATTTATATAATATTTAATTTATTTTTCCTGTTTTAATAATTAATTAATTTTAAGTAATATCTTTTAGAATAATTCTATAATAATATTGATTATATTTGATATTAATTATTTCTTAATTGTTAATTTATTATTATTGTTTCAGAGTCATTATGCCATATATGAGATTTGGTACCCATTGTCCTAGACTAGGCCCTCTGCCGAATGATGAGCCAGGCACTTCTAGGCGCCCATGGCCGCTTGCATCGATACATTTGGCTAGACAGGCTGAAACATTTAAGTAGTAGGAGGAGGAGGAGGAGGAGGAGGAGGTACATGCTGACATACTAGAGGCAGAGGTGCCACCAGTTCAACCATTTCCAGGAGGTTCTATAGACTTGTCCTTGCTCGAGTCTTATAAGGACCATGTCACTAGACATATATGGCTGTAACAATCTCATGGTGAGCTACGGCTGATTAGCCATGGGGGCAAGATGTTGTCGATGCTTCGCACCCGCAGGTCGCAGAAATCGTGCAGGGTTCAAGGCTCACCCGTTTTGTATAGGCACAATATATTGCGGCCAACAAGGGCCTTATATATGCCTTTGTTGGCACAAGGACACTAGTTCCTTCCACATGCCAATATGGGAGATGACCATATTTTTAGATGATGTGTCATCTTTCCTGCACTTGTCTATTACATGCAAGGTCTACAAGCACATGTATTATATACATGAAGATGCCATAGGCTTGCTGATGAGTGAGTTAGTGTGACCTTTGCTGAGGCATTCGTTGCGATCACCATAGGAGCTTGCGTGACCTTATCATGGTTGAGGGAGACATATGTTGCATGCTAGGTAGCTAGGTAGACCACATTTGCTACGTGAGCCTTTGTTGGCTCCACGATATTCACCGATAAGAGCTCGACGCATGTGCAAGTCTGCTACTTGGACCTCTTCCATGATCTTTGTGACACCACATAGTACCAAAGTTTGTATCATAGCACCGCCCTTGAGAGTTGACATCTCGGCAGCTTGCACTCTACAAAACTTCACTTAGTGACACTTCACTTAACTTTTTCGTTGGTTAGAATCATAGGTAGCCCTTTTCGAGACACTGACTAACCAGCTCTGATACCACTTTGTAATGCTTGCCAGCTTTTTTTAAGATTAATGACTGTCCCCACAAAACAACAGAAGACTTTTCAACGTGCTTTGTCCTTACTCACACACTTCTCAAGAAACTTCCCAAGAGGTCACCCATCCTAGAATTGCTCCACATCAAGCATGCTTAACTATAGAGTTCTTAAGTGATAGGTTACCAAAAAGTAAATGCATCTTGTTTGTATAGGTAGCACTTATTAATTCCTTTAAACTATCCTCAATTGTACAGTCTCATATATGCACAACCTTTGGATTTCTTTCATTTCGGTGTGTATTTGATTCATTCATGTATCCCTCCCACTGGAAGCCTACCAGGAATTGCTCCTTGTCCATGTCTCATCTCTTTTGCACTGGCAATCACTCCCTGTCCTCGTCAGTGCCCAAGATGTTATGTGCCTACCAGCTTCTGCTTGGTTCGTCCTCGAACCACATCGTACTGAGAGAAAGGCTCTTCTCTAATACCACTAATGTGACACCACATAATACCAAAGCTCGTATCATAGCACCGCCCTTGAGAGTTGATATCTCAGCAGCTCATACTCTACGATGCTTAACTCAGTGACACTTCACTCAACTTCCTTGTTGGTCAAAACCCTCCACCAGTTATAACCTTTCGTAGGTAGCCCTTTCTGAGACATCGATAACCAGCTCTGATACCACTTTGTAATGCTTGGCCGCTTTTTTTTTAAGATTAATGGCTGTCCTTACAAACCAACAAAAGACTTTTCAATGTGCTTCGTCCTCACTCACACGCTTCCCAAGAAACTTCCTAGGAGGTCACCCATCTCAGAATTGATTCAAGTTAAGCATGCTTAACTATGAAGTTCTTAAGTGATAGGCTACCAAAAAGTAGATGCATCTTGTTGGTATAGGTAGCACTTATTAATTCCTTTAAGATATCCTCAACTGTACAGTCCCATACCTGCACAGCCTCTGGATCTCTTTCATTCTGGTGTGTATTCGATTCATTCATATGTCTCTTCCACTGAAAGCTTGCTAGGAGTTGCTTCTTGTCTGTGCATTATCTTTTTTGCACTAGTGATCACTCTCTGCCCTTTTTGGTGCTCGAGATATTACAATCTCTAGGCCAATGACGAATACTCTTAGGGTTCGGTTGCGTTAGCGTTCCTATGTGATCAGCTTAGCATTGTTAGCCCCTAGTCTATAGTGCAGTTTGGAGGATACATGAGCCTGGTCATGGTATACTTTTTTTTTGTAGATATGTGTTTAGGGTTTATTTTGTTTATGTAATTTAATATATTAATTGCTGATTACAAGCGTGGATTTATGAGCACTTCCCCACCCTGGAGCAAGTGTCGACCATAGGTTATTCAGAGTAACTTCCTCGTCTTTGTCAGTGGAATCTCATGAGGGGCACGAGCTTTGCGTAGGGGACTGAGCAGGAGTTGGACCAGCTACAGTTGGACGACATCATTTGGGTGTCGTATGACACACACCAGGTCGTTCGGCCATTAAAGGCGATATCATTTTACTTTGACTTTATCAGATGTGGTACCTATATGCGCGCCTATCTATCGAAGAAGGTGTTTAGGCAGTTTGGATATAACTACAAGATCCTTCACCCTCCGCTTGTTTAGTACCCATTGTTGACTAGCCAGTTTGATGGCTAGAAGGGCTGGTAGGCATACGGGGTGGACAGAGGAATTGTTGTGCTGCATGAGGCTCCATGGACATTTGTTGATGGCTACTTAAAGTGGTTCCAACATGTTTTTCATCCTTTTCTGATTCCTCTTGTGGATGGAGATCTTTTGCGAGATCCTCCACTAACTCCTATGCTGTAATAGCTTGTGCAACCTGTGACAGAGTCTTCGTCCAGCAACTCTCATTCATGCAAGGTAAGTATCTATATCTTTATATTATGCTTTCCCAATGACAATGACACATTTTTTTTAGTAGAAGTTTGCATTTCTTGTTTTGTAGGCATAGTGGGAGACAGTTGTTGGCATTATGGAGTGCATGCTGGCGCTAAGGGTGGTGCCTGAAAACATGGATGGTGATAGGATGTTTCAGGAGGCATTGGCCGTTGCACAGTCAGGCATGGCATCTGAGTGCACCTATCAAAGGAGGAGGTGGAGGAGGACAACCACTTTTGAGGATTTACTTTTTATTTTTGTTTATTATTATTTGATATTTATTTTTAGCATTTTACATTGTATGTACATATCTTATTGTATATATTTTTAGATTTTGTAGATGTTCATGATTTTATATATGTTACACTTATTGTGTTGTTGGTATCATTATTACGTTGTTACAATTATAGCATATGATACAAATAAAAACGAACAAATGAAACGTAAATAATATTATTCATTAAAATAAAAGCACTTCTACATAGGTTTGATACAAATATAAATAATAGTAAACAAGGTGCATCGTCATGGTTCACTCAAACTAACAGTTGCTTGGTCGTTGGAGCTAGTTGATGCCTTATATTCAGGCAAGCACGCGATGATCTCTTCAGGTGATTTGTGGTCGACGCAGATGGGCCAAGATATCTTCGGGAGATTTGTCTAACGTAGCGTATAACTCAATCGACGCAAATCTAGAAAATTGGGCAAAAATGGATAGCATCCTTGCCACATCCTTGTCATGTTTAATCTTCATAGACCCGCAATGAACACAGCCATTCCCTAAAGATATAGGTTGACGATAATGAATATTGAGTATTTTTTTGCTACTTCTGATCGCATCATGATTTTTTTTTCTTCAGAGCAACAATTGTCATGTCCTCAGTGACTCTGAGAAAAGCAGGAACATGAGGACATTGAAACAAGATCCATTCAGATGTTGTTGTCATGTGACCACCGTAATACACCACAGCACCGTCCATCTTCTAAGGAGAAGATACAATATGAAATAAAGATGGTTGTCAACAAAGACAATGGTAACTGCCGCAGAGCATACATCTCTTTTATACTAATGCAAATACTGTTTACACATCAGAGATTCATTCAAGCCTCTATCCTGTGCATCAGAAAAAGAAACAGTCCATATTGCACCGATTGAATCGAGGGTTTAGATTGCATCGATTCAAACATGTGCCTGTTCATTCGTTAGAGAATCATTAAATGCGATGTCCTATGCGTAAAAAAAAAAGGTCCAGATTGCATCAATTGAATCGATGGTTTGGATCATATTGATTCAAACGCATGCCATGTTCATGTGTCAGAGAATCATTAAAAGCAATGTCCTGTGCATCAAAAAAAGAAACGATTAAGATTGCACATAATAAATCAAGGGTCCAGATTGCATCGATTCAAATGCATTCCCTGCTCACACGTCAATGAACCATCAAAAGTTGTGCCTCACAAAAAAGTAAATGAATTTAATAAATAACAATGATCAATTTCCAAATGCATACGAAAATGCGTTTTTGTTATGTATTTGGGATACATACATAACAAAAACGTGTTTTTGTTATGTATGAGGGGTGCACCCAGGATACATAACAGAAATGTATTTCCGTTATGCACAATACATAACGGAAATGCCTTTCTGTTATGTATCCTGGGCGCATCCCTTATACATAATGGAAATGCGTTTTCATTATGTATTGTTTATAATGGAAATGTGTTTTTGTCGGGGGTTATTTTCATAATAAAAAAAATACAAACAAAAGTTAAGGTGAAAATAGCGAACAGTGGGGTGGGGATAGCAACCCCTGTTGATTTAAGTATGTGGTTAAACAAGTTAGTTTGCTTATACTCATACTTAAACAAACTTATATTTAATAGGCCCACATACAAACTAGTATGCAGATAAACCCACATGTTTTTCTGTTTAGGGAAATTCTACTTACAGTCCATTTTTTTTCTTAGTATTTCTCTTCCATTTTTTTGTATTTTTTATCTAAAAAATATCTCTTTTTATAAACAAATTTCTTGAATGTATTTTCAATAGTAATAAAAGTTTTGAAAATTAAATTCCGAAATATATTAAATACATCATGAAAAATAAATTTCACAAACATTAAAATTTTAACATTTCCAAAATTTATTTTTCAAAAGTGTTAATGACAAAATGAACAACCAACAAATCTCAGATGCCACTGCAAGTTTTTGCACAACAAATCTCACTTAGGGTGTGTTTGGTAGAGAGGAAAGAAATAGAGAGAAAGGAAGGGAAGAGGTGAGAAAAGAAGAGAAGAGAAATAGGTGAGAAATAAAGTTGAAGTTAGGGTTGTTTGGTTGAAGAGAAATAGAAGAAAAGTTAACTTTTTTAGATTATTTTTTTAATTATTATTATTATTATTAATTTTTTTTATTAATATTATATTTATTTATTTATTTATTATTATTATTATTATATAGTAAAAGCATGAAACAAACAAAACGTCAATAAAAAAAATAAAAGCAACTGGCAAATCGATTTACTGGAAGTGTAAATCGATTTACACATGCAAGTAAATTGATTTACTTGCCATTTTGAAGAAAAGTGAACGTGGAGCACAGTAATTTCTGTGCATTTTTTTGTTGTTAAGAAATTTTTAACGGTGGGTCCCACGTATTTTTTAAAAAATTTATTCGCTTTTCTGTGCTATCAAATTGGCAAAATTATCTTATTTCTCTGCTCTTCTCTCTCTTCCACACTATTTTGACGATACCAAACAGACCGTTAATTCTTCCTTTCCTTATCTGTCCTTCCCATTTTCCTATTGCAGTATTTCTTACTTTTTCTTCAAATGAAACCATGAAACCATCACCAAAAGCAAAGAAAATCAAAAGGACACTCCAGCTGCTATCTTTGGAGAGAACCTTGGTCATCTTCTTGATGATGCCATTCAAGCTATGTTTTGATTATCGATTTGGTGGTCCAAAATTACTTTTATCCTAATAAATTCAATTTGCTGTTATGTTTGTATGCCTCTCAAAGTAATTTTAAAAACTCAGTTTGTTATTGAACTGAGTTTGAGTTGGAAGTAATATAAGAGTTGTTTTTGAAAACTCATTTTTTCGTTGATAGTATTTATACAAATGCAACATCAAATAAAATTATTTTTGATTAACATTATCCAAACACATTTCATTTTATCAACGTATTTTCGAACAAAAAATATAAAAACATAAATCACATTATAGTAAACTCATTTTCTATCAAACTTAAGTTTACAACATACTTTTAATTCAAACTTATGTTTGTAAACTTTAACCCAAATATTCACTAAATTAGATAATAAAAGCCCCAACAATAAGTCTCACAAAAAACAGTGTTTCACTTTTTCTACCGAAATAAGTTTCCAAAAGGGTTATAATTTGAGAAATGATACTTGTATAATAAATTATACAACAAATTTTGCAGCTAAAAGAGAGAAAAGAAGAAAAGAGAAAAATATAAAATATAATAAATTCTATGATAAAGATAAACATAGAAAATGATATTAATATAAATTGTTGTATGAATAACACATTTCTAATTTTAACATTTCTAGAAAGTAAATTTTGGATGTGTTAATTTTAACACTCCCACAATTTAATTTCTAAAATGTACAATATGTTTCAAAAACTAGTAAAATCCAGAATATCTACCTATTTTCAAAAATACGTTCCGAGAATTAATTTTCAAATAAGGTATTTCTGATAAAAAAATACAAAAATATACGTAAATGTGAAGAGAAAAAAAAGAAGTGCAAATAAAATCCCCTTTCTGTTTATTTATTTGTACATCTAATTTGTAGATTGGCCAAAATAGTATAAAATAAAATCTATCTTTTTTCTTTAAAATGGCTTTTTTGGTTAAATTATATGCTGGTAAACAAGTTGATCAATAATCCACTGATTAAACTCATTAAACGTGTGAATTTCACGAATAGATTCGCAAAAACTTGCAATTAAACGGGCCAATATTTGTGAAGTTTAACCCACACGAGTGGGTAACGCAGACCGTGACTCACGTACTCACGTCTAAAAATACATATAAACTTTTTCACCCATTTACTTTTTACCCTCTTGCTATCCCTTTTCTCCGTCAACATGTGGCACCCGATGCCTGTGGCCGTGGTTCATAAACTTTTCACATTAAATACCTCTCCATTATCAAATTCATTTACAAAAGACATTACGCGTCAGGAGTTATTTTGAGATCTCCGAGTGGTTTGAGAAAAACACAAGATGTGCAAAGGAGAATGAGACGGAAAAAGTCATTAAGTGTGACATTTTCCTTTCATTCATACCTCCACCCTCCTTCCAACCAAAGAGCACCTTGCACACATAATAGCTCACGAACGCTTATAATGCAATTGCAACATACTACTACTTCGTGATTTATGTTTGGGAGGGTAATGAGAAACGAGATGGGGGCAGGGGGTAGGGGCAACTCTGGATTAGTTTACCCTCCTGCTAGTAAGAGGAAGAAAAAGAACATCCAACACCTAGGATTTTCTTGTCCTCTTTATACTCAATATGTTACATCACATTAATTAGAACGTCCAAGACCTGGAATCTGTTTCAAACATCTATTATACATGATTAAATATGTGATAACTTTCAAACATAATTCATTAGGGATCAAACCAGGTGTCATTTCATTTCTCCCTTCAGCAAATCACTAGGCAAATGATCTCTTAACACCATTAAGACAAAAACTACAGAAAAGAAAAAAGAAGATCACCTGTACAATATAAATGACACGGGGGGAAACATTCAATCATGGATGATCTAATTATCCCTCGAACACATCACACAAAAACTATAAACAGATTATTGACTACAATTTACAAAAAAGAAAAAAAAAAAAAACAAATTCCAATATATTACCTGACTGCAGACATGTAAAAGGGGGGTGAATTTTCTTAAAAGAAATTTATTGGGAATGTCATGCAACTTAGCATCAGAAGAAAAAAATCTCATTGATCGCCATTGTTCACCTTGATCTCTATAAGTTCCTCAATAGACTGACGGCATATAGGGCATTTCTTGGATTGAAGTCGAAGAGCTTTTGCACACTCACTGCACATACACTGGAAAAACACAACGGATATAATATGAGAATAATCAAATTAGAAAAAGGATACAGTTAATTTGGATAAATTTCTTAACAAGTACTCATAGCAGAAGAAAATAAAATAAATTAAGGAGATAAAAAGAATTAATCTTCTTGCATAAATTAAAATTAACTTATAGACCTTAACTTTTTCAAAAGTCCCCTCATCTAACTTCTCTATAAACACATAAACTTAGCAGAACTTGACATTCTTAACTTTGAAGAAGTTTTAACAATAGGGTTTTACATTTGAAAAAGCTCTTATAAGTTAGAAGTTAATCCAAACTGAGCCATAGTGTAAAATAAAATACACAAACATGATGTGACATTGCAACTACCTGTAAGGATCTTATTACCAAACAATTAGTATATTTGTTGTTACTAGTCAGGAAGAAACTAAAAACACTACATATCCATTTTGCCCACAGTATATATAAGTGCTGATATACTATACTGTGATCTGTGATTTTAAACAATATATGCATAATCACATGACACGCCAGAAGCTCCCAACCTTGAAAACAAATTAAGAGAGGGAGGCAGGAGAGGAAGAAAGAAAAATTAAAGTAATAATGTAATATATGGGTCACAAAACACCCATTTTACTCTTTTAGAAATATTAACAATGAACTCAGTTTTCCACAAGCAATCCCATGCAAATACAAATTATGCTATTATTCAGGGTTATGTATCCGCATAGACCATAACTGCTATTATCCACAGAACCAATATAAGTGCTACTATCTTAATTTCTTCCTTTAAACTGGTTATCTACTCTATATATATAAGTAGATTTGACATGAAATCTTACCATATGTCGACAAGGTAAGACAGCAGTATCCTTTGGTTCAGTCATGCATATGACACACTCCTTCCCAGGATCGTTGTCATCAAAATCAGCTGCTGCTGAGCTTCCTATTCCATATAACTCTCTCAACTCATAACGAACACCATCAATCCACAAAATCTGCCTAATTACTTTTATCAGGAAAGGACCACTGCCATTACTTTTCTCTAAGACACTTTGAGTTATTTGCATGTGAGGGGATGCATCTAGCAAGGAATCACCAGGAGTTTCATCTGCTGAGGGAGTTTTCAAACTTGTTTCGGCACATATTACAAGAGGAAAGACATCTTCTCCAGGTGAGGGCTTTGAAAGATCATCCAACTCAAAGAAGCCTAGGTCAATTCCTGTTCCTGAAGGCTGAGCAAATTTCTGGCCCACTCCTTTCTGAAAGGGGATTCTGACTGGCTCAAATGCATCAGGAAATAATGGAACAAACCTACATTTTTCTTCTTCCTTGGCAAAGTAGAAGATAGTAATGCTGCAAATTACAAATATAAGGAGTAGAGAAATCAGAAAAGCTAAAATATTTCCTAAAATACGCAATATTCACTCAATCTTCGAATATTCTCATCTTACAACAGTCATTTCATATAATTAGTCAATCAAATTAATCACAACTTCAACCAATAAACTGTGGTTTCTCATTGTTAATCATTGGCACTTGAAATTGTATGCTTGCTTTTAATACCTACATAATAAAACTGCTCATAATCAAAACACAGGCAAGACTAAAGTTTCAGAGCACAAACAGTTGGAATAATAAATATTGCTATATTGGGTTCTTCTTCACATGAAATATGCATACATAAGTAAATTGTGAATGTGCTAACTTTAGACATCAGCAATGTAAAGATAATATTTTCTTGGACTAGTTTTACAACTAAAATATGTATGTTCCGCATTTCAAGTTCATTCAACCAATAGTAATTAGCAATGACAGTAGGAGATTTTATCTGAAGAAGCCAGTAAGCAACTTTAACATATGGGAAAATTTGGCTGAAGTCACATAAGCAGCATAATCAAGATAAACGCCAACCAGTTACCTAATTGACTCCATCCTGATCTGGAAAGAAAAAGTAAGTCATATCAAATATGCTTCTTATAGTTTTCAAACTGAGCATGACTAAAACACAGTACAGAACCTAGGAAATGCCTCTTGCACAAAAATAAAAACATATGTTTGGCACATGAATGAAGTTTGTGACCGTTAAAATTTTTAAGAAACCACATTGAAATTGTTGCAAACTTCATTCATTTGAAAAATTTGTCCTACATATTTTTGGCACATTATAGACGATAACGTGAAACTCCTACCAATACTCAAAATTAGAGACTTTTAGACTAGAATTAATGCTTAGTACACCTTCACTAAAAGATATTGAATCTTTTAAATATATGCTTTTATTATGTGTAAATATGGAAATATGTAAAGATTCCATTGTTAGAAATAAGGGATTTATTTTATTCTGTATATCCTTAATTGTGTCCTTATTTTTCTCCTCATTTGATTATAAATAAAGAGCATGTGTGTGGGTATTACATACAACATTCACTAAACACTTTCTACATGGTATCAATTGCTCTTTTTTTTTGGATCCAGTTTTCCACAGTAGCCACACGGTGAACAGTACCCCCCCCCCCCCCCCCCATGACTACTGTGCGCCATTTCTCCACTCTACTGAGCTGCCATTTGCTGATGTGCCTACACGACCAGCAAGGGCTCCCTCCGACGACCCTCTGGCCTAGCCCTGCCCCTGGCCTCTGCCACATGCCCTGCCCTTTTCCGGTGCGTGTAGTTCACATGCCTGATGCAAAACCCTGTTTTTGTGCATTTTTCTTGTGACCCATTTGCCAACACTCCTGCCCTTGTCTTCCCTCCATTTTGGTACCCCTATTCACTCAGTAAAACATTCACAGAGAATGATCTTAATCATATATTAAGTCACTGGCCTGACATGTTTTAAGAAAATCCACCTTTACGGTGGATTTCACTGCCATTTGTTAATTGTTTCAGAAATTGAACTGAAATCAAAGAAATAAGTTAGGGAAAGAAAGAGAGACGTTACGAAGTTCATTTTTGAGTGGTCGAGGAGGAGATTGATGGCTTCGTCTTGGTCAGGACATTTGAAGTGAGAGACAAAGGAAAGAATCTCGTATATAGTTGCTAGATCCAGTGCCAAAGCTAAATATCGTGCTACGGCAGTAGTTGCATGCGAGATTACATGGCTTAGGCAACTTCCTCAACAGCTAAAGTATGGAGACACTCAAGATACTAAACTTATCTGTGACAATCAAGTGGCTCTCTACATTGCATCAAATACAATCTTCCATGAACGGACTAAATACATAGAGATAGACTGTCAGTTTATAAAAGAGAAGGTGCTCTCAGGAGAAATCACCACTCACTTTGTCAGCTCTAATGACCAACTGGAAGACATGTTCACTAAATCTCTCAAAGGCTCATGTGTGAACTACATTTGTAACAAGCTTGGTTTATATGATATATATGCTTCAGCTTGAAGGGGGAGTGTTAAATATATCCATTTATTATGTGTAAATTTGGAAATATGTAAAGATTCCATTGCTAGAAATTAGGGATTTATTTTATTCTCTATATCCTTAAATTGAGTCCTTATTTTTCTCCTCGAGCATGTGTGTGGATATTATACACAACATTCACTAAACACTTTCTACTGAATCAATGACTTAAAGACATTCTTCAAATACTTGGGAAGATATAAAGTTTAATTCATTAGTGTCTTTTGAAAATTCAAATTCAAGTTGTGAACAGAATCTCAGTTATTTTCATAATTGTTGACAACAGAAGATGCTTGCAGGTTGCTGGATCATCCTATTAGTAGAGGAGAGAAGTCCTTGCCACTGACTAAGCACTTTAGTTCAAGTTCAGAGTCAAAGATGGTCTGCTGTCTTCAGCGGTAAAAGTCTCAAGAGTCAGAAAGAATTTACATGATTCTCCAGATTACTAGAATTGATAAATTGGTATTACTGAGTGCCTTAGACATAAAATCTAATTCATTGGTATCACTGACACAAGCAGACAAAGCAAGAAGGATGTGGGGGAGAAGCTGGTCTGAGTTCTTCATGCCTTATTTGGTCTCAGAGGAGACCAAAACAACTAAAAAACCTAAGAAAATGGGAGGAAAAGGTCAAGCAATAGGCACATTTCGGGGTTTCTCAGGCAGAGTGAGATAGCAGCAACTACAACCACGAATTGTGGCCACCAACAAAGAAACACTCCATACTGCTCCTCGATCACACCCACATGCTGCACAATAGCACCACTACTGGCTGCTATTGGTGGTAACTATGGTTATAACATATTTTCTGTAATCCAAATGATATAAATCTTAATAGAAATCTTACAATTTTCTTTTCTGATTTCATGACAATTACTTGCCATTTTTTTATCTGATTTCATGACAATTAAATAGTCATTCTATTAGTATCCTGAGTTTGCTTGTTATCTCAATTCATGAATTGTAAATCATAACCCAATCCAATTCACAGGACTCAGAATAAAGCAACCCTTACCTCTCATTTCATATAATTAGTCAATCAAACTAAGCATAACTTCAACCAATAAACTGTGGTTTCTCATTGTTATTCATTGGCACTTGAAATTGTATGCTTGATTTTGATACTTACATAAAACTGCTCATAATCAGAATGTAGGCAAAACCAAAGTTTCAGAGCACAAACATTTGTAATGATAAATATTGCATACATAAGTAAATTGTTGATGTGCTAACTTTAGACATCAGCAATGTAAAGATAATATTTTCTTGGACTAGTTTACAACCAAAATATGTATTTTCTGCATTTCAAGTTCATTCAACCAATAGTAATTAGTAATGACAGTAGTAGATTTTATCTGAAGAAGCTGGTAAGCAATTTTAATAGCCTGTCATGGAAAATTTTGGCTGAATTCAGATAAGCAGCATAATCAAGATAAATGCCTCCCAGTTACCTAATTAACTCCATCCTGGTCTGGAAAGAAAAAGTTAAGTCATATCAAATATGCCTCTTATAATTTTCAAACTGTGCATGACTAGAACAGAGTACAGAACCCAGGAAATGCCTCTCGCACAAAAATAGAAACATATGTTTGGCACGTGAATGAAGTTTGCGACAGCGAAAATTTTCAAGAAACCACATTGAAACTGTTGCAAACTGCATTCATGTTAAAAACTTGTCCTATGCAGTTTTGACACATTAAAGACGATAATGTGAAATTCCTAACTATACTCAAGCTTAGGGACTTTTAGAATAGAATTAATGGTTAGCACACCTTCACTAAAAGACATTGAATCAATGACTTAAGACTTACTTAAAATTCTTGGGAAGATGTAAAATACAATTCATTGGTGTATTTAGAAAATTCAAATTCAAGTTGTGAGCAGAACCTCAGTCGTTTTCATAATTGTTGACAGTGAAAGATGCTTGCAGATTGCTGCGTATTAATAGTGGAGAGAAGACCTTGCCACAACTAAACACTTTAATTCAAATTGAGAGTCACAGATGATCCACTGCCTTCAGAGGTATAAGTTTTTTAGAGTCAGAATTTCAGAAAGAATCCATATGATTCTCCAGATTGCTAGAATTGATAAATTGGTATTATTGAATGCCTTAGACATAAAGTCTAAGTCATTGGTATCACTGAGATGAACAGAGGAAGCAAGAAGGATGTGGGGGAGAGGCTGGTCTGAGTTCTTCAAACCCTATTTGGTCTCAAAGGAGACCTGAATGACCCAAAAACCTAAGAAAATGGAGGGAAAGGTAAAAAAATAAGAGCATTTTGAGGTTGTTTCTCGTGAGTGAGATAGCAGCAACTACAACCACGAATGATGGCCACCCATGATGCACAGATGTGATATGACGATAATATGTATCCGATATGTATAAAAATTCATAAAATATAATATATAATTGCAATACTACAAATCCAAATTAAGGACATACTATTATTATAAATTATAAATCATTGTCTTCCTAATTTACTTCCTATTATTTACAAATAGAAATAGATCTATCAATCTCATCCTATTCTTGAAATCATCCATAAAGAGGACAACTTCCATGTTTGGTTCAAGAGACAATGCTTCTATGTTTCTATATTATACATGCTTATATGTCTCATGTAATTGTATTGAATTTTCATAATTTTTTTTTCAGGCTTCGATAATTCACCGATAAGTATCCAAGACGTGAAGCAAATTAGAGTATCGGTGTCTCACAGGTGGTCAGTGGTCACCAATTAGCTGTGACAGAGAAACACTCCATACAGTTCCTCTATCACCCCGACTCGCTGCAACATCGCAATATGATAGGAATCTTACAATTTTCTTTTCTAATTTCATAATAAGTACTTACCATTTTCTTTCTGATTTAAAAAAAAATGAAAGACATAGTCATTCTATTAGTATCCCGAGTTTGCATGTCATCTCAATTCACGAATCGTAAATCCCTCCACACCGCGCAGCACTAAATCATAATAACCCAATCCAATTCACAGGGCTCGGAATAAAGCAACCGTTACCTGCCATCATAGACAGCATCGAAAACGAAGGAAACCAGGTGGTGATCGGGGTTGTCCTCGTCAACCTCGAGTCGCAGGGTGTCTTTATGGACATTAACATAGTTCCTTATCTTCTTCGCGGTTTGGTGGTCAACGTAGGGCGGTGGAGTGGAGGCAGAGGCAGAGGCAGAAGGACGAGTGGCGGGCCACGCGCCGGGCTGAGGCTGGTAGGAAGGCTGGAAGTGAAGGCGATTCGCCGTGGAATTGACGTAGCCGTTGGGGTTGGAGTAATAGAACGAAATCGAATGGGTCTGCGGCGGCGGCGGCGGCAACGGAGGGCGAGTGGCGTAGTTGGTGCAGTGCGGGGCGTAAGGGGTGGTTGAAGGGAGAAAGTAACCTTGCGGCGGTGGCGGCGGAGGGGGTGGCGGAGGAGGGTGAGATTCTTGGGGGTAATAGTAAGAGGGTGGTGGTGGGTTTTGGATGTAATTGTTTCTTCTTCTGCTACTCCACGAGATACCCATCGGAGTGGTCTAATTCAGAATCGGAGAGAAGAAAAGAGAAGACGATGAAACAGAGCTCCGAATTGGATGCGTGTTATGACAGAAATTGGGGTGAAGTTTCCTAACTTTTGTTTCTTTGCTCTTTCAACGGAATTTTATTGTTTTCCTTTTTCCCCTTTACTATTCTACTTTTTCCTTAACCTAACCAATAACCATCGCGATTCGCGTGAACCCTGGTTACACTGATGTGTTGAAAAGAAATATATTATGTGGACCACGCAGGAAATGTGTTGAAAAGTATATTATTATTGTTTTTTGGTCTGAAAAAGTTTATTATTAATTTATTTATCGTGTCCAAGAAAATACGGTAAAAATCAAAATGGAATTCGGGATGCACGCAACGTTGTTTCACTCTAAAACGCGTTCCCTTTTTTTTTTTTTACTTGGGTAATGATAAATAAACATTTATATATCACAAACACTTATTTGATATTCTTTTTTTTTTCTTTATTCTTTTATCAAATCATATTTCTTATTTACTTATCATATTTGTATTTTTCTTTTTTCTCTCTTTTTTTCTCTGAAGATGTCAAATAGCACTTGGGTGACCATGAATCTTTATTTTTTTTACTTTTATTAGTTTCTTAACCAGCAGGCTACCAAAGGGTATAGCTTGTTCGAGTTAAAAGGAAATATCAAATTATCTTGATTTTGATGTCTTATATTTTGTTACAGCTATTATATTTAAATAAGTAATAATAAAATATTAAGATTAATTGTTTTGAAAATAATCAATACAACAAAATATAAATTATAAGATAAACTCTAAACTAATATATTACGCTATTTTTATTTTTTTATCAAATCATTTATTTTATTATACATTTTTTATTCTTTTTAATATTTCTCTCACAATTATATAAAGAACTGTATGACTTTGTAATGCAAAAATAATTTCACGTATTAGATATCTTTTTAAAGTTATATCTTTTTCTATATTATAATCTATATTTATACTTAAACTACAAGCATTCCAAAAACAATTAAATATACCATTTGAACCTCATCCTTTCAGCATTTTATTTTTTGGATATAGAGGAGGGGCATGCCCCAAACAAAACTCCTTTCAACATTCTTCTATTAAAAATTACAAAGTGACGAGTAAAGCTTATTAAATAATGTATGAGATGCATAAAATTTTGTAATTTTTAATAAATTTTAATTAATTATAAAAAGTGTGTGTTAAAAAAAAATATGTTAAAAATTGTGTTCATTTCTCTTGTGCGTATGGATGATGATGAATAACTTTAAAATGTTAAGCATATTTTGATTAGATTTATATATAGAATAAATAATATATAGATTGTTAGAGAGCTCGATGCAGGTTAGGACTATAACAGGTTAGACCAAAAAAGTCTGGATTTAATTTCCAATTTTTTTAAGCTTTTGACAAGCTTTTGCTGGTTAAGTCCAAATCAAGCCATATTAAATCAAACTAAAAAGACTTGTGTCTAATTTAAGCTCAAAATTTAAAATTCAAAACTTACATCTCATCGGGCAGGTTCGAGCTGGATTAGCTAGCCCAACTTATTTTGTCACTTCTAATATTATAACTTTTATGATTTGTTTTATTTATATTTAATATTTATTGCTATTAATTTACTTTTGTTAAAATTTTTAAAAAATTACTTATCTATTTCAGTATTCTAATTATAATTTTATAATTTAATAGTAAATACTTATTTTCTTTGTTTAGTGTAGAATTTGTATAAACTGTGCCTAACAGTTGTAATATAAATTATAAAGCATATAAAAGGGTAGAGACGTATCTGTAAAAAATAATATTTGTTAGATTTAAATTAATATATTTAATATATGAAATGGAAATGTTGGTTTAGTCTTTTTATTATTTTATTTTTATCCTTATTTCTTTAGTTCTCCTCCGAGAAACACAACTTTGAGAAGCGGAATCGCCCACTCTTGATCCGATTCCACCATCGTCGGATCTTTCTTCAGCCACCATCTATCGGACTTCGTTGCCGTCGTCGGCGTCGGTAAACCTATTCAACCACCCTCTTCTCTTCTTCTTCCTTCCTTCCTCAATTTCCGGATCTGTCACAACTGAATTGATTCCGTCGAATTACTGCCACGCGGTGGTTTGTGATGTTTCCCTTTCCGATTCCTTCCATTTTCGCTGTTTTGCATCTCTCTCAGAAGTTTCTGGAAATTCGAGTCTCATATATCAGTAACTTAATCATGCATGTAGGTGTAGGTAGGTATACGAATGAAGTGACGCTAAGATCTAGTGAAGCATCATTGGTTAGCGTCGAATTAGAAACCGCAATGCATCTCGCAATCGGGAAATTACTTAATTGTAAATTAAGAAAAATAAAAAACACTTGTTTTGTTGTAATGTTGTTCAATCAGGTTCATTTGTGCATTGTCAAATTGAATATTGGAATTTTCTGATGTAACTCTTAAATTAGAAAGGGGGAATTTCTGATTAGAGTCGTGCTTGTTCAAGGCATCTTACAACCTTTGCTTGTGCAGGAATTCTGAATTTTAATGAAATTGTGAAGTGATGATGAGTGGAAGAGCTATCCAGTAACATGGCATGAACTACATATTCTTCTATACTTGAAGGTTAAGCTAGCTTAAACGACTATACAAGGATGTTTTCTTTGTTTTATGGACTATGGAAGTACCTGTTCAGCAAGATGGAGCTTCATGTACTCATTCTGGGGATCGACAAGGCTGGCAAAACGGTAATGCATCTTTCAAATGCCATGTTTTTAACAAATTACTGAACTTTGTTGGGTTGCTCTGAATTGCTGTATGATGTGTAATTTTCAGACTTTGCTGGAGAAGATGAAGTCAGTGTACTCAAATATAGAAGGCATTCCTCCCGATCGAATTATTCCAACTGTGGGATTGAATATTGGTCGCATTGAAGTGGCAAATAGTAAACTTGTGTTCTGGGACCTAGGAGGTCAGGTATGACAATAAATAGGCCAAATTTATCTATTTAAGTTCTATAATTATGTTATTTGGAATTTCGGATGAACTGTTAGTGTAGTTTATGAGCTGCTTGTTTAAAACTCTTCCATTCTAGAAGTTCAATAGCTAAAACAATAACCATCTATATAGTTCCTGAAATATAATTTCTTACGCTTCTTTATATTTTTAAAATGTGTTTAATGAAAGAACAAGATACTATTTTGCTTTTCGAAATTTTCTTTGGGAAAGCTATCTCTACTAAAATAGCCAGTTTAATGTTTGTCTAAAGTTTATGTTCACTATTTTCACACATAACAACAACTATTTCATTAATGGCTATATATTAGTACCGTTACTTGAACTATGCAATTTGGACCATCAATTTTACCCTCTCCTTGTCTAAAGCTTGAGTTTATTTGTTAAATTTGGCAATGCTAAAGGAGATTTTGTAATTGATAAATTGGTCCTATATGCATGGACAACTGATTCAGCACTTCATTTTTAATTGTAAGCCTGTATGCTAGCTGGAATAGAATGTATCATTTCATGCAAAGCACGTACTTGGCCCTCTTTATACTGTTTTGTTCTGCTATTTTGTTCCTTTTTATATCATTCTTTTAGTGTGTTGTTGGGGAGGGGGAGGGAATAAAATATGTAATAAGATATTAATGTAAGTTTCCCCCTTGTCAGCCTGGTCTTCGCTCAATCTGGGAGAAATATTATGAAGAGGCACATGCTGTAGTATTTGTTATTGATGCTGCTTGTCCCTCACGCTTTGAAGATGCGAAGTCAGCACTTGGTCAGTGATATTTGATTTTAGTGTTGTTGGTAACTAAATAAATATTTCTCTAAGGTGTTGACTTGCAGTTGTGATAATACTAGATATGACAAAAACACGTGGTATAACTGACTTGTTTTCCAGAAAAGGTGCTTCGACACGAGGATCTACAAGGAGCCCCTCTTTTGATATTAGCGAACAAGCAGGTGAGTGTAACTATTCTTCCCATCCTATACTCTTATAAATGTGTCAAATAATTTTAATATAATCTAGTACTTTTTTCCTTCCTGTACATGTTCAATGTCTTGTTTAATATTCATATACCTTGAGGTACTGGTTCTGCTTATCTGAGCACTAGGCTACGGTACTGTCAGTACAAGAAATGTTTTCATTCGGTTTGTGGGGGAGAAAAAAGAGATCAGCAAATGCTTTGTTACCAATTGATTTGTATAGCATTTCAAAGCTCTCTGTTAACATTCTTCTTTTTTCCGACATACAAGTCAACTTGCCCTCTTAGCGTAGTGGAAATTCATGAGTAATATAGCACAATAGGATTGTATCTCATCCATCCTTTGATGTTTCACCATTATTGTAGGTTCTCAGTGTCCTCATTTGTTGTCATCCTCCTCCTTGTCCTCTAACGTCTGTGCATCCGTGATGGCTGTTTGCTTGACATTATTGTGATTGCAGGACCTTCCTGAAGCAGTATCAGCTGATGAGCTTGCTCGATATCTGGATTTAAAGAAGCTGGATGAAAGAGTTTACATGTTTGAAGCTGTGTCAGCATACGATGGGTAAGTAGTTGCATCAACTTTCCAAAGCTTAATCTAAGACGATCCATTATCATTTCAATAAAGATGGAAATATTTGAAGTACATGTTCTTGCACATTGTCTTTGAAGTGAAAAATAAATGTTAGACATATATTGAAGCACAAGCACTTTACTGAAGAGATTTTCTTTTGAAATGTTGCAGGATGGGGATTAGGGAAAGTGCAGAATGGTTGGTGGAAGTGATGGAGAGAAGCAAGAGGACTGAAATGTTAAGAGCTAGGGCAGATGCAATGGGTCCAGGTCCTTAGAAGGGTCTTACATTAAACTGAAGTGATTTCTCCATTCCTTTATATAGCTTTGTAAATCCAAATTGGATTATACATGATTAAAAGTCATTGAGCAGAAAAGGTAAAAGAATAACTTGGTGTTACATTAAACTGAGCCTTGAAATTTAATGCTATGATTTAATTTGTAATACAGCCGTTTCATGTGAGAGGCTCAGTCTCCAGTAATTCTTAGGGCAATTTTTCTTCTGACATACCTTATATAAGCAATCTGTCAAGGCTGGGCTGCGCTGGAGGGTTTTCTGCTTCTGCCTCCGTGCATATTTTGTCTACTCTATATTGTAATTTGTACGGTTCGTATTTGAACGAATTTAATTTACTTTCCTATCTGTAGCATTGTATAAGCACTGCTCTGCCATATAGATCCAGGTAGTAACATGGTATTCGAAAGATACACGGTATAGTATGCAAAGGACGCTTGGGGTTTAGCCAAACTTTTACGGGGGGAGTGTGATGGGGGTGGATCTGCTCACGTTTGATTTCCATGTGAGCCGTTCCAGAGGAATACAATTTAAGTTTGGTTTAACTCTGGAAAAAGGAATAACAATGCGGAGGAAAGAAAGAAGTGCAGAAACAAACAGAGCTAAACTCATGCAAAAAGAACGAATTGAATCCTCATGGTATCAGCTAACGGAGCCGCTCCTAGGCAAGTTGGAAAGATCTTAATCTTATCATCATGAGTGGCCATAAACCTGGCCTGTTGGCTGTGTAGTTTAGTTTCCCTTCTATGTGAATGTGTAAGCTTAACTACCCAATTGGGACAGATGGCGTTTCTGAAATCCTTAGGGATTGCAGCATACTTTTGAAATGGTGGTGGATCTTCTGACAAGTTTAAGAACGTCCATAGAGTCCCAAAAACAGGATTTTCCTTTCCTGGCACCTGTCTGTTTCCCAGGCAATGTGCCAGTCCCTGGAGGATTCCTAAGGGCTCTGCATGTAATTTATTTGAGGAATCAAGTTATACGGCAAAACCAGTAACTCAAGTTCCATCATGCTTGCTATTAACACCACCAAAGATCAGTTTGTTTGGTAATTCAGTTACCAATATCATTTTGCATTACGTGTTTTGTCTTCTCTCGCAAATAACGAAGGTATAAAACAGATTTTTTATACTCAGGTCTCCAAATTTAAACCATTATAGGTGTTTATTACATGTTTAACTACGCCTGACTCTAACTAATATTTTGATGAGACTAATTTTGAAATTTAGATCGGGCTAGATCATAATTCATAACCCGACTAATAAACAAGTTGTGATAGCACTAACTCGATTTTAAATAGAGTATGAAGTATGTAAAATTGTTTGGACATTATATATACATAGGGTTCAACTTTTTTATTTCTCTTAAAAGGAAAAATTATGTTAATCACATTTTTTGACAGCTTTTTGAAAGAAAAAAAATTAGGTGAAGAAATTTTTAGAAAAAAAAAAAACTAGCTTTTCTTTTCTCTCTGGGCTCCCCCTCTCTTTTTACGTTCTCTCTTAGGTTATTTCTTTTTAAATTAAAATAAATAAAAACTATTAAATAACTTTTACATTATTTTTAAAATTATTATTTTAATTTTTAACTTTAAATTAACTTAAAAAAAATGCCAAACATTAACCATAATCAAGTCATAAAATTTTGAATGAATACTCAAATTAGTCTCGAAAATAATATTGGAGACATTTTGATTCCTATAAAAAAACTAACCATTTAGTCACTCAAGATATATATATATGGGACATATTTGTAATTTTGAGGAATTATTTAATGACTTTTTTTTCTTCAAAAAATAAAATAGTTTGAGTGAATTTTTTCAAGGATCTATTAAGTGTTTAATCTGAAATTTTAGTCTAACAAAAGTTGAGTTTATTGAAAGGGACTATCCAATTAGCCTTTCACAAAGCCGTGAATTACAGTTCAAATGTCTATTGCTGGGAGAGACAACACATTAGTGTCTTACTCTGTCTCAACGGAATTATCTTCTATAAAAGATATCCATGATAAACAAAAAAAAAGTAATAAAATTTTAGAAATAAAAATTAAACTCTGATGAGTATTTTACAATATATATTGCAAAACAAATTATAAAAATTTATAAATATATTATTCTCAAACAAAAACATTCATTTAATTTAACTAATTTTATTATTTATCACTTATTGTAAAAAAAAAAAAAAAAAAAAGTTCTAATGAGTGACACCAATCCAAGTTGGCTGACTTGTAACATAACCAAAGCTCAACTAAAAAAAGGAGTCTATTTCCTAGAATCTGAATCCCACTCCCAATTATATCTTCAGGCTTCAAGGCACTATGGACGCCAGGTTGGATATTGAAATCTCATAGAAATGTCATTCTCTGCTTCTAGTAAGCTCTTTCTAGATTAAGTTGTTGGATGATTTTTACTTTGACTTTCGATAAACTAACGAATTTGTTGCTAGAAGGATGAGGTCCTAAGTTTGACAAATTAGGTTATGTTTGGATGACAATTATAAAAGTACTTTTGCGAAATCTAATACAGACAAATGAATTTCAATGCAAAAATAAAAAATAAAAAAATTGTTGTTTTAAGAATAACAGTATTTTGGAACTCTCCAAACTTTAATCCAATTATACACTACATCATTCACTGGTCAAGAGAAGTCACCATCTGTGTCAACTGTTGCCTTTAAGTAGAACCTTGAATATCAGGATCCAGGGGAGACTAAACACAATTCACAGAATTCGGTGCCTTTGATAGTCTAGTGAATAGACACCTGACCCATTTGGGTCAATCCATGTAGCTTGGGGTTTTAGAGAGGTAGATCTCTTTTTTTACTTATTTTCTCTATCACAGTTTTAGACTTGGGCAAAAAACAATCAATGTCTAAGGTTAAGTCATTTCTCAAAGCTGGCATACCAAAATTAGGGCCCTGCACATAAAAATCGGAGTTAAATAAATATGTTATTCTGAAATCAAGTGAAATAAATTTGAGTCTTGCATGCCCGTCGAATTCTACTATAAAACATTATTTTGTAAAGCACATGTACCTTCTCCGCATAGCTTCTTGTACAGTCAAAGATTAAACAAAAATAGAATGTTATTTTAATTTCAGAAAATCTAAGGAGAAATATATCTTGGCACCGTGCAAAGACATTAACGTAGTAAACCCGTTAGATTTGAAGCATTATTCATCATTCTATTCGCTTGTCAATAACATTGGCTCCCAATTGACCGAGGTGTTATAACAAAAACAATCAATTGTGTTAAGAAACAACACTTTCAAAATCTTAAACTAGTAAAGGCTCATGAGTGGCTTTTAATACATCGTCAAGGAAGTGGATACAGAAAATCTTACACGCTTTCAGTACACTAGCTAATAATTAAACATGATCATGGACTATTGCATTCTGCAACTAATAACACTCAACAAAGGAAAACAAGAAGTAAACATGTTATTTCCTACCCGTGACAAATTTAACTACTGAAATAAGCAAGAATTACATTCAAATTCAGCAGAAATCTGGCCTAGTTCTCTTAAGCACTGAAATGCCACCTCTCTGCTGATCCCTTAAGATCCTGATCTCAGAAGAATCCCTCAAATCCTCAAGGCTAATATACTGCTGTTTAACCATCCTCAAGGAATCACCCCCTATGTCATGAATCCAGATATAAGGGTGGCAAGTTTCATCATAGTAATACAGCAAGCTCTTCAGTCTCCCTCCATCATTGCCACTCTTACCAGGCATATATGCCTTGTATATGCGTTTACTTTTCAGTCTCTTACAGGACCCTGGCTTCAAAGTGTGAACTTTCTTCAGTATTGATCCCACCCTTATCTGCAGCTCCACTGGTCGATCACTGAAGTTCCAGATCCTTGTCCCTAATCCATAGGGTTGAGTGTGGTCATAGCAGCTATCAAAGCAACCACCAAGAGATAGAAGGCTTAAACCTCTCACTTTCCCCATGAGAGTTTCCAACTGCTTCATAGTCATCTCAAGCTTCCAGCCAAGTACCAACACACGTTTTTGTGCTATAGGAGCATCATTTATATGTAATAAAGTTCATTTGCAACTTTTAAGAATAAATAGTATATGTACTGATAATGTAAATAATTTTTATATTGTTATTTAGTCACAAACTGGCACATATGATAAGTTTGTTGATTTTTACAACATTTATTTTAAAAATCATATCATTACTGGTTGACAATATAAAATTTTTTATACTGACAGTAAATAAAAAATTAAACTCTTTTGTCAATGTATTAAGGTATTTAATTTGAACTCTTTCTTATGGCTCACACAAGCGGTTGGCAAGCGTTTTCTGCGGCTGTGATAATAAAAGAACACAAAACAGATTATGTTGAGACGTGAACTTTAGAATCCTCACGATGATAGAATATTGCTTATCCCCTCCATCAAGGAAATGGTAGGGTCCAATAAACCCCCAGATTCAACACAAGAAGACAGTGGGAAAGTTTACTTGCACTGACAAAAATTTTAAAAATTCCTAGAAAATCGATTTTCCTTTGATTCTTGGGGCAGGAAAAAGAGGCTATTGCCACTCATACAAGTCATTCACAGATTCATGATGAGGCAGCATATAATGTTGCCTCACCTTTTATCATAAGGGGTGTCTTTTATCTAATTCAAGTTTCTAGGTGAATAACTTTCCCTTCTAATTTTTTTGGCCTACACTTCATTGTCAGTGGAACATGTGCCATGGGAATGACCAAGGATGAGTTATTTGGAACAGAACATAAGCATGGTGATTAAAATTACAATATATCTTAATTATTTATCTATGAAAAGTATTTTTCTTTTCTTCGTTTCATTATATAACAAAACAAAATAGCCAGGGGCCAGGGGTCTTAATATCAAACTCTAATTTTTAATTTGGTGTCTATAGATAACAAAAAAAAAAAAAAAAAAGAAATAATTGATCTCTATACGTATAAATCATTTTCAAATTCGTTCCCATCATCTGCTACGTAATAGCATTGTGGAATTAGTAGGAAGTTATCCTAAAATATAAGAATCAAATTAAAAATAACTATCAAATGTACTTTATTATGTTGTATGTTATAATTTGAACAGATAGTGTTATAACATTTATTAATGGCAACGACAAGTTAAAAACAATTTTACGTATGAAGTGTGTGTGAGTGTATGTAGATTAAGTTAAATGTATATCACGATAAAAAATATATTTTTTAACCTCCAAAATGTATTCAATCGTACTATTGCTAATATGATTTGTTAGACATAAAAGAGGAGAGGTACATAATTTAATATCTACCCTGATTTGCGAATATATAAATGCAAATACGCATGTTACGATTATGCTATGCATGGGAAGTTGACAACCAATCAACCATCTTACCCGATATGATACATGCGATTCTTAACGAAAATAAAATAAAATAAAATAATCAGTGTAATAAAATTATCACTTATCAGGGTAGGACAGATCTTACGGCCATCTTACGACAATCCATAGTGTTGCTGTGATCTAGAATTACCTAGTGGTCCTATTGCAAGAATATTCTCTACCCATAACAAGGGATTAATTGCTGCGTTACCACCTCTCTTTAGCTGTGGTAATTTTCATACAATTTTTGCATGTGTTTGTGTACAATGCGAGCGACAAAAAATCTGCATTAAAGATATTCTCTATCGAGGTAGGATAGATCTCATGGCCATCAAATGGCACCCAACAACTTGCTCCTTCTTTTTTTGTAGAAGAGTAATATTATTCATATAGTAAATTTTTATAATAATTTTTATACATTCACTGCTTTCTTTATCTTTCTCTATTATATTACTTAGTTTATTTCATATTTCTCTTTCTTTCTCTCTCTCTCTCTCTCTCTCTCTCTCTCTCTTTTTTCTCTCATAATTGTAAAAAAGTATACAATCTTGTATAAATAAGAGTTCTAATAATCGTGCACATCATTTTAGGGTGTATGTAGGTGGAACGAAGAAATAAATAGAAAGAAAAAAAAAAGAGGGAGAGAAAAAGTGACAAATATAAAAAGTGATATGATAAAAAAAGAAGTGAGAGAGAAAAAATAAAGTGGAAAGAAAATGAAAGAGAAGATAAGTGTATAATTATAATTATTCTATGTTAGTACAATCTTTATTGATTGGTATTCGAACATAAAGATTGTTGGTGCAAATTGGTGGTAATGGCTCCACAATAATAAAGAAATATCACAAAGAAAATCATTTAAGATAATTGTCCTACAAGAAAGAAGAAACAACAAAAGAAAAAAGCACAAGTTTTCAAGGTGTGTGCAAAACATTAACTTTAGGTTCTATTTGTTCCTACCAATCTCTATAGAAATTGGATGCAATAGGGTGTTTTGATGAATTTCCTTCAAGATACAATGGAATTTCTTGACATAATTTGCACACCTACATCAAGCATATCGTCAATAATAGTTTACAGAATAACAATTTTCCTAATTCTCTTTGCGCATAAGGGAAGAAAGGAAGTGGTTTGAATGCAAAGAATCAGTGTCTTACTCTTCTTACTGTCTCTTTTTCTGCATATAGATTGGTTCTATTTATAGACAATCTTATGCCTTATGGTGAAAAGTCACATCCTCTGACCTTTAGTAAAGAGTCACATCTCATTACTTTTGGTGAAGAGAGACTTCCTTTAATGAAAAAATATACATTTAATACAAGTTTTCATACTTGCATCTTTTCATGAATTGACATATCTTTTCATGAAAGAACATATATTTTCACAAAAGTATAAAACTTTTCATACTTGCACCTTTTCATGAATAGAGACATATTTTTATGAAAAGATACAACTTTTTATTCATTTTGATAATCTCTCACATTCTATAAATAACTTTTCTCTTAGAAAATTACCTAATAGTCTAGTTACAGAATATTTTCTATATATGACAAAAGTGATTGTTTGTCTTACGCCCCTTCCTTCCCTCTTTTTAATTGCTCTGATTTTTATATAGTTTTGCATTTATCGATTGTGTTGAATCATATATTCGGCTCGTTATTACCTTTTCTAATTAATTTTAATTCAATGTTAATGAAAAATTACATCGTCATCACCATATTTTAAAATTTTAATGAGTTTGATATATCTTATAATTATTAACAGCGTCAAACTCATAAAACGTTAGCAAAAATTAAATAAGCTGTATAGTTTTACACATGACAACATCAAAATTAAACTCAATACAGATATAATTTAATCTATTTATTAAATTATAGTACACTCTCTTGTGATGATTTATACCTTAATTTATTATCTAAAAAAATACATGTCTTTCTAATTAATTAATTAATTTCTCTCTCTATTTTTTTATTTTAGAATTCCTTTGAGTTAATTATACATAACTCATTTAATATATATATATATATATTATTTCCTATAATATCTTTCTACCCAACAAGTGAAAAACTAATCTTTTGAGACACACTCACCCACTAAAGTGCGAGAATTTCTCCTAACAATATATTTTTCATACACGTGACTTTTCAAGATCAAACTTAAGATTACAAGCTTAAGGGATCTGAGTCTCTCTTCCACTTGAATCAATACATGTTGGTTTATATGAATTATGTATATATCTCTTATAATTTTAAATATTTGTTCTTTTAACATAATTTTTAAAATAACTCAATAGTTGGGACCACTTGAACCCAATGTAGTTATGAAAGTGATGTTTAGAGTGTACTACTTATTTATGAGAAAAAAAAATTGCGTAAACTAATGCAAATCCAAGTCTTGTGATAATCTAACGGTCACTACTATTCTCACCTTTTTTCTTTCACCCTTAACTTAAAAAAAAAAAGTGAAAATACCCTTCTACCCTTAACCTCTCCCCTTTCCCTCTCTCATTTGAAAAATTCTCACCCCTTTCCCTTCCCCTCCCCCCACTTTAGTCCCTTCTCCTCTTTACTTTCTTGTCCCTCTCAATCTCTCACCATTTCCTTTAACTCTTTCGTCTCCCTCTTTCTCGTCTCCCTTAACTTGCTCTCATCACCCTCAATCTCTCTCTTGTCTCCAGAGTTTGCAAATTGCGAGAAGCTCGTCCTTGTCTCTAGAGCAAAGCAAGTGAGTTTTTTTTTTAAAGTTTTAGATTCAACAGAATCACGATTCCATTATGTGTTGATACACAACGAAATTATTTTGTTGTGTTTGAGGGTAGGATACACAACGAAATCATGATTCTATTATGTATTTGGGTAAGATATATATCCTCTATGTATCTTGCCCAGATACATAATGAAATCATAATTCCGTTATGTATTATCTAATTTTTTTTGTCTTTTAATTATTTATTTGAATTAAATTATTTGTTTTTAATTATTTTTTGTCTTTTAAATTATTTATGTAATTTTTAAATTATTTTTTGTCTTTTAATTATTTATTAATTTTAACTAATATTTTTTTAGAATATTTCTATAATTAATAATTATGATTATATTTTATTATTAATTATTATCTAATTGTTAAATTATTATTATTGTTTCAGATTCATCAGAGCACACACGAGGTTTGGTGCCTTTCATCCTAGATGAGGCCCTCCGCCAAATGATACAACAAACACATCTAGGCGCCCATCGCCGACTGCATCTACACATCATGCTAAACAAGTTGCATGCGTAAAAGCTAGGCAACAATAGCAGGAGGAGGAGGAGGAGGTACATGTTGACATAATTGAGCTAGAGGTTGAGGTACTTAAGGCTGAGACAGAGGTAGAGGTGCCTCAAGTTAATTTGGCGGAACTCATTATTAGACCTCCATTTAGAGGAGGTCCCGCAGACTTGTCTTTGCTTAGGTCTTATAGGGACCATGTTGCTAGACATATATGGCTTAGACAACCCCACCCTAAGCTCAGACTGATTAGCCATGAGGGTAAGGTCTTGCCGATGCCTACTCACTCGTAGGTCGCAGAACTCATACAAATGTTAGAGCTTGCCCCTCTTATACAGGCATGGTATACTGCTATCTACAAGGGCATCATATGTGCCTTTGTTGAGCAATGACATAAAGACACTAGCTTCTTCCACCTGCTAATAAGAGAGATAACCATCACTCTAGATGATGTGTCATCTCTCTTGCACTTGCCTATTACAGGCAAGGTCTGCAAACACTTCTATTATACTTGTGAGGATGCCTTAGGGTTATTGATGAGCGAGCTCAATGTTACGCACCATGACACATATGCTGTGATCGGGAAAGGAGCTCGCATGACTTTGCAGTGGTTGAAGGACACATACAACGCATACATTGTAACCGGGGAGATCACGTTTGCTACCAAAGCTTAGTTGTTACATCTTGTTGGCTACACGATATTTGCCGATAAGAGCTCGACGCATGTGTAGGTCTGTTACCTGGACCTCTTCCATGAGCTTTGGTCTTGTGGCTGGTATTCTTGGGGTTCTGCTACATTAGCCTTCTTCTACGATCAGCTCAACTTTACCAGCCTCTGATCTACGGCACAGTTTGGAGGATACATGAGTTGCTGATGGTACGATTTTGTATTTTATGTAGATAGGGTTTATTTTGCTTATGTAATTTAATTTATTAATTGCTTATTACAGGCATAGATCTATGAGCACTTCCCCACCATCGTAGATCGAGAGTTGATCATCGATTATTCGGAGCAACTTCCCCATCTCTATAGGTGGAAGGCCACGAGGGGTACAAGTTTTGCATTAATGACCAGGGAGGCGCTAGACGCATTGCAGTCAGACAACGTTGTTTAGGTGCCATGCGACGCATAGAGTTGTCCGAACGTTGCAGGCGATCTCCTTTTACTTGGGTTTCATTAGATGCGATACCTATATATGTGCCCATCTGTCGAAAAGGGTGTTTAGGTAGTTTGGCTATATTCAGATGTTCCCTTACCCCTTGCCTATTGAGTATCCATCGCATACAACCAGTTTGATTGCAGCTATGCTACATGAGGCTCCATGGACTTGCACCGATGACTACTTGGAGTGGTTCCACCACGTTTCTCATTTATATCTGATTCCTCCGATGGCAGAAGATCCTCCTCGAGTTCCTGTGCCGCAGCCTGGGCATGGCCAGCACAGAGTTAGTCAAACGAAGTCTTCGTCTAACAACACTCATTCATGTTTGGTAAGTATCCATATCTTTCTAATGTGTTTTGCAAATGACAACGAAACCTTCTTTAATAATTGTTTGCATTCTTTTTTTGTAGGCATAGTGGAAGATAGTAGCTTGAAACCTCTCGAGGGTAGTTCCCAAGGGCATCGACCTTGATGTCCTTTTGTGGGAGACATTAGCCATTGCACAGGCAGGCACGACATCTAGGTGCACCTATTAGAGGAGGAGGCAAAGGAGGAGGACCACCTCTGATGATTGATTTTTTATTTATGTTTTTTTATTGTTGGATATTTAGTATTTTATTTCATATGCAAAGATCTTATTGAATATATTTTTGGATTTTATAGACGTTTTGGATTTTATATATGTTACACTTATTGCTTTGTTGATACCATTATTACGTTACAATTTAAGCACGCGACACAAATAAACACAAACAAACGCAACGTAAATAATATTATTCGATAAAATAAAAGCACTTCTACATAGATGTGATATAGATGAAATAACAGTAAACAAAGTGCATCATCATGGTTCACTCAAACTAACGGTTGTGTGGTCGTTGAAGCTAGTTGAAGCCTCTATTTCACGCAAGCACGCGATGATCTCTTTAGCGAATTATGGTTGACGTAGACAGGCCAAGATCTCTTTGGGAGATCTGCCAACATAGCATATAACTTAATCGGCGCAAGTCTAGGAAATTGGGCAAAGATGAACAACATCTTTGCCACATCCTTGTCGTGTTTAATCTCCATAGATCCGTAATGAACACAGTCATTCCCTAAAGGTATAAGTTTACGGTAATGAATATCAAGTAATTTTCTGCTACCTTTGATCGCATTATGAATTTTTTTTTCCTCAAAATAGTAACCGTCATGTCCTTAGTGACCCTAAGAAATTTCAAACTATGAGGACATTGAAACAAGATCCCTTCAGATGTTGTTGTCATGTGACCATCATAATATACAATGGTAAGGAATCCTTCCATCTTATAAGGAGAACAAAAAATATGGAATGAAGATGGCTGTGAAGAAAGGCAATGTTGTGCTTCAAAGCACACCTCTCTTTTATACTAGGGCAAATACTATTCACGTGTCACTGAATCATTAAAAACTTTGTCCTGTGTGTCAAAAAAAGAAATGGATGAGATTGCACCAACTAAATCAATGATCTAGTTTGTACCTATTCAAACACGAGCCCTGTTCACGCTTTAGTAAATCATTAAAAGCTTTGTCTTGTGTTTCAAAAAAAAAAACAATCGAGATTGCATACAATAAATCAAGAGTCCATATTGCACTGATTCAAATGCGTGCCTTGTTCATACGTTAGTCAATGTTGTCCTGTGCGTCAGAAAAACTAACAATCGAGATTACACATAGAAAATCAAGGGTCTTGATCGCATTGATTCAAACGCATGCCGAGTTCATGCATCAGTGAACCGTTAAAAGTTATACATAAAAAAATTGAATTTAAAAAATAAAAACAATTAATTTCGAATGGGGGTTGCACCTTGTGCACAATACACAATGAAAATGCATTTTCTTTAGAAGGTATTTTCAGAAGAAGAAAAAAATTACAAACAAAAGTTGGGGTGAAAAAGGCAAAATTAAGGTGAAAATAGCAGGCCCTAATCTAACTATCTAAAAGGTGGATTGATTCACGAAGCACCTGGTACATGAATTCGTTGCTTTAATTTGATCCAACAGATCAAAATCATATACTAACAATTGCAGGCTTTCTTTCACGGTGGAATTTCATGTAAAAGTACTGGTCTTGGTCTACAATGAATTCATATGGAAGGTGCGTAAATTTACTTCGATCAATAGAAAATAGATTTTAATAACACTGAATTTTTTATGATACTAAAAAAACCTGCTTGCAACTGCTGGGTAGAGCGTGAGGATAAACAACTTAGAGGCACCTTTATAAGCCGAACAGCCCACTGGAATTGACCTGAAAATGGGGAGTTTGAATAATTGACATAAAATTTGAAGTTTAAACCCCATTAGCGTCATTGTACAACAAAATACCTATATAAGTCAAACTGCAAGTGGTGCAATTGAGGACCAGCATGTGAGTGAACAGTACCATACGAGTATTCCACTTAGTTGATGACGCATTAGCATGTCACTTTCGCATAGTACATCATACTATTATTATACGAATTTAGATGTACCATATAAAGGTTAAAAGATTATTTATAAAAAAAATTGTTAAAAAATCACTCGATCCCTACAGAAACTACGTGACACACAAATTTGTCCAAATTATCCTTCAAAATACTACTTGCACAACTTTGGTTCACAAATTATCCTTCATAATACTACTTGCACAACCAGGGAATCAATATTATATTAGGGTTTCGGGGTACAGAAGTGGTCATATTCTATTAAATTTTTTAGGGCCTGTTGGTACTACTATAAGACATATTAACAACTAGCTTTTTTAACATCATTATTAGTTCATTTGTTTTAGGAAAAAATTTAACACCATTTAAAAAGTCATTTATTTACGAAATAACTAAATTGATTTTAAAACAACAATAAAGAATTATATTAAAATAAAAAAGTGCTGTTTTCTTATAATAAACCAATAATAATATTTTTCGTAAAGCTTTAGTTGAGTCTTGGAATTCCTACGATTCAAAATCCCAATTGTCAATGACTCCAAAGCAATGTAAATAATCGGGAGTAAAAATCTCTGCCATATACTATGAGAAGAGAATCTAGAGCATCATTATATAGGGTGATAAGTACTAAATAATCACGAGAACCAGGAATTGTTCATAGCAGGAACTATTATGCTGTTAAAAAAAGAATACATAGTCAACAATGTCATCTTGGTTGTAGGATTGATTAAACAGTCCTGTCAGAGACTATACTTCTAATGTTGGAACTGTACAAATCACGAATAAAGAGAAGCAAGCAGCCACCGCTAAGCTTTAAATAAAAATCCTAGCCTTTGGAAGGTAGGGTGGAGAAAGAATTTACACAAAAAGGAATTTACTTTTCATGATTGTCATCAGCAGAATCTATCTTAATTATGAGAGGTTGGTTGAGACCTGCTGATGGTTCAGCAACAATCGGTAACTCTGGCGAGGAAGTAATCCCATCAATATCTTCATTCTCGGCCAAGGCTTTATCTAATGCAGACTTGGCAACTTTAGTAACACATATCATGAGAACCACTGCACATAATCCAAAATAACAGAGCTTAGCCTGACTTACCAGATAAAAAATTGAAATCTTTTTCTCATTCAATACAATTATTGCAGCATGAAAAAATTTGCAACGTCCAACCACATCCTGGCAATTCAATTATTCAACCTCCTCTTCCAATATAAGAATTTACCTATCAACATTATCTTCTACAATAACTGTATAGATCCTCTGATTTAAAAATTTCAGTCATTTGTTATTTATACCTAGTGCAACAGATTATGGTTTAATTCAAAATAACAAGCATGCAAATTCAAAATAATATTAATAATTAAAGTGAAAAACTTGACTCATGACAGAACCCACTGCATTCGTATGAATAATTTAAATCCAAAATAATTTAGTACAAAATCATGACAATTTAAGGTCAACTAGTTACATATTTATATAATATGAAATAAGGCAATTTTATTCTTTCCCTGGTTCACCTATTAAAATTTTAGGTCATTTTTCTTTCTGCCACTACACAAATGCCAAAAAACAGAGCCCCAGGAAACAGACCATGTGTGTCTCAAATACCCATTTGCTACCTGGCATAGCATTGGGCACACATGGCAGCCACTACACTGGTGGCAGACAAAGCTGGCCAGCCTTCACATTCAAAGAATATACGACCAAAACGAGAGAGAAAAGAGCAACTTTGTAAGAAGCCATAGGCTATTGGAAATTTCGTCTAGAAAACCAGAGGCTTCCAATATCTTGTTAGTGAAGTTCGAAGGCTGTATTATTCTATTGCCCTAGATGCTGAGGAGACTTCAAAGTTTGATCCTGATTTAAATGTTGTGCATATTGCAGATGAAAAATGCAATACAAAATGAGGTGGAATTGGTGCATAACATGAATATGGAAGTCACATTATGACAGGTTGCAGGGCACAATTGAACCATGGCACGTGCAACTAGTAACTTTGTATTCTATATTTATGAAAGACCTTCATAATCTATACATCTTCTGACAGACCTACTTACTACAAAGTATAAACATATAAAATCGAATATAAAATTTCAAGATATACACTTTACACGTGGAAACAATGTAACTTACCAGATATCACAAGACCAAGAATGATAAATGCCTGCATTCACATGAGAAAGAAATGTAAATTATATCTACTATTGAAGATGATATGCTTCTCAAAAAAAAAAAAAAAAACTATTGAAGATGATGTTAGATAAAGCACACACATTCGATGCACTCAAGACAATCGAAAGATTGCACTGTCCAAGGCATCTTAGGTATTCATCAAGGTAAAAGATAAAACAAATCTAACAAGTACTTGAAAGGTTCATTAATATAAGTAATAGAGGATAGCATCTCTTACCCAACGAGTCTTTGAGAACTCGCCCCAACCATGTGTCACATCAGAAAGGTCTTTTAGTGTTGTTCCAACATATACAAGTGCCAGTGTTATTGGCTGCAACAGCAGCGGTATCAGGTGTTAACATTGTAATTGGCAAGCTATCTAGTGAGCAATAAGAACACAGTAATTTCTACCACCAATCCAAAAGGGGAACAGATATAATACTAAAATACTGAATTACTAACAAAAGCAAAATTTGTAACAATAGTTAATGACAGCAAGAACACCAGGAAACTTTGTTCATAGAATTATTAACCAAGAGAAGTTAAACTAATCACTAATGATACTTCAAACTAACCACCAGGAAATTCTGATAGCTTTCAAAGATTTCACAATCACCATTAGCCTATGCATCTTTTTATTAAAAGCCTAGGAGAAAATTTTTAATATACAGCAATGGAGAGTAACTGCTAGAAGAAATCCAATTAAAATTTAACAACTTTAAAATGATAACGCACAATACAAATTTCTTATTAGACTAACTCCTGAATATATAATGATTATAGGCAAAGAGCATACCATCATTCCTAACCAGGAAGCCAGCATGTATTCCCCTATTGAAACAGGAGTCACCGACAAGAGATAATTTAACATGTTAAATGGTAGCAGTGGAACAAGCCGAAGCAGTAATACAATCTGTAAGGAGAAGTACGGAAATTAAAGTCAGATAAAACATAACAGAAAGGGATACCAAGTCACATGCAAACAAAACTAAGAACAGAAATATCACCATAATAGACTTCTTAAGCAATGACTAAAAAATGTCACAAACACGTCATTGGCAAAATAACAGGGACAGATAGTTTTAGAAATGCTTAGAGGAAATACAGTCTTTTATTTAATAACAAACAGTCTAATCCCCAAGCTAAATAATTGGATATGACAAAGGTTGGTTCGTGTTGCTTCAAATGCATGTTACTGTTTTCCCCAAAAAGGATCCTTTTCACTGACACATTTATAGTTCCACTAAATAATAATCTTAAGAATTAATATCCATAATTTGAGTAATTTATGACCCATGAAAAAAGAGGAAAGGAGTACTATTATGTTCATTGGCCCCAAAGGAAACTAGAAGGTGAGTGCGAAGAGCAAAGCACGTCATACACTGCACACATGAGTTTTTGCCACTAAAGACACATCCACCTTACAGATGATCACAGTTTAATGAACCTCCTTAGCATTAACAAACATACCAAGATAACCTTCAATTAGAAAGTATAATTGCTCTTTTTAACAGGCAATCACGGTTTTTGATAGTGTTTGATGACCTAGTTGTATTAATGATCCATGAAGCTGACCCCATCTAGTGGGATAGGCTTGGTACTTAGTAGTTTTTTGTTTTAACAGATAATCAAACACAATACTACTTTAATACATCAAAATTACTGAAATTTTAAAGTATACATAATTTCATGACCCACTCACTTCACCAAGAGTTGAGAGTTTGGAAATAAGAAACCCAGAAAAAAGGTAAAAAACAAGAGGAATATTAGAAAGAAAACAGCAAAGAATCAAGAATTTCACACCAGCATTAAAAAATTTGAAGTCTACAAACCTTAAAGCCAGATCTCTGAATTGCAATTGCCACTGATCTGAACTGCGGATAATCCTTCAACCTAGAAACAACAAATGATCTCCCAATCTGTACAAATTGACAAAGATATAAGTAACCTTATAGGATACAAATAATTATACCATGATATGGAAACACGGATCGAAATGAAGCCCAATTGAAATGCCAATGACATTGCAAAAATCATGTACCTTGCATTAATCAAGAAAAACCTAGCATAAATCTATTCAGTAGCAAGTAGTGGACAAAAATTTGTATTATTTTGACATCTACTAATAAAAGTAAAACTTGAAAAACTTACTGTTCTACCAAGAAGAAATGCAGCTCCTGCACCAACAGTTGCACCTATAGAGTCAGCAACAAAGCCCACTGGAAGCCCAAAAAGATAACCACCACCAAGCTGAAAAAAGGCATATTAGGTAAAGTGACTCAACAAAATTTAATTTTGGATTTGCTTTTCTACCAATTTTTCTTCTACACCAGGTATTGAAAATTTGAAATGGAGATGGAAAACAAAACTAAAAGCATGAAACAGATAGAGGGAAGAAAACAAAAATTGCAGACCAAAACATCATAAACAAGAAGAAAATCCACAAAAGGCTTATATAAGAAATGACTAATGCAAGTCCTTGCCAGTGTGAAAATTATCTCTGACTGCATTTTTTTCTCATCATGGATGCATGCTTCCTTTATCCTGAATTTCCTATCATTCATTCTTTCATACCAAATAGAATAAACATATCAAACATTCACCATGAGAGTTTAAAGAAAATGATATTAATAACCTTTCAAGAATATATACAGGTGAGATAAGGTATGGCAATTTTTCCCTCCATTCAGGGATCCTTGAAAGGACTGCCACATTGGCACTGTTAAGATATCCCACATTGGCTAAGAGTATGGCCAGGATACTCCTTATAAGACTTGGATGATCCTTCACATTTAATCTAGTTTTTGGGAGTGAGTTAGGCCCGGTCCATTTTTTATATGATATTAGAGCCTGTCCAGTCTTAATGTTGGGCCACCCGCAAATGTTCATTCTTGCAAACTTCACATAGCAAATGTCTAGTCCTAGGTGTGTGGGGGTGTATTAAGCAATCCTCTTCCCTTGAGTTAGCTTTTGGGAGTTAGTCCCAATCTGTTTCTAATAGGCACATTCCAGGATGTTTTCATGAGGGGATGTGGATGAGGGTAAAAATCCCCTTGAGGCAGATTTGGGGACAAAGACGCCCCACAAGTTTCCCACCAATATGAAGTTACAAAATTATCCTTTACAAGTATTTATTTATTTGTACAAGTGTCATTTTAGTCTTTTATTTAGTATTTAATACATTATTTATAATAAAAAAATTAAAAATTATCCTAATTCTTAGCACTAACTCTCATATTCTAATCAACTACATGATCTATCCCAAATAGCCTCCCCAAACTTTTCTTCTGTTGTTAAAACCCTAAATCCCCTCTCCCATTAGATTGTTGTCTTCTTCCAGTTCCAGCTGCTGTGCTTCCGTTGATGCTCAACCAGCATCACATATTGCTATTCGCTCTCCCTTCTCCAGACCACTCTAGATAATGTCATCCAGAACTATCTGTCATTTCCGTCCAGCATTGTCCGCCATAGCAGCTCTACTTCTCAATTCCCATTCTATTCCTCAGTTTCCTCTGTTAGCACCACAACATTGCAGCAAGCAACTATTGGAACAGACAAAGCATATTTAGCATTTGATTCCACGTTGACATTGAGCTCAATGTATTGAGAACAGACATTATTGTAACATATACTAGTTTGAATTGATTTCTAGAAACAACCTCTCCGCTTCTGAGGGTAAGGCTGCGTACATCTACCCTCCCCAACCACACCATGTGCAAGTTTGGTGCAATGGGTTGCCCTATTCTACTAGTTTGAATCAATTGATAATTTAAAATTGTCTTTGTTGCATTTCGGGATAGTAATGGTCTTAGCCTATTTTTACTGGAAATTTTGACAATTTTGGGGGTCCTCGGGAAGATCTTTGAAGCACTGCCAACACTTCTGACAATTGGAGTGTTAGACATGCTTTCAACACTGACACTCCTTTTACACCATATGACATGTACTGGACACCGCTCATCCAGTGTCTAATTTAAAAAAAAATAAAAATTGTTGGTTTGGACACACAATTCAGCCAACACCCTAATATAACTTCATTTAAATGGAGACATGGCTCTTATTGAAAAAATTCAAATATTTGCTTTTCAAAAGAATACTTTCAGAAAACAAGTTAAAATATAAAAAAAGAAATTATCTAAAAGATATAAAATGCTAGGAAACTACTGTATGACTTATTGACTAGAACGGTTCTACATCCACTTTGTGTTCTCTGTCACGTTATTTATATTTCATTTCATTTGCCTTGAGTGCACATGTGCACACACACATCTATGGTTCCATGTCTTGGTGTCCTAGGCTTTGAACATTGTCTGTGTTTGTGTGTCCATATCTAATGCCTGTGTCTGCGTCATGTCTGTATACCATTGGTGAGGAGTTGCAGAATGGGGACAAGGGAAAAAAAAAAACAGTGGTAGGGATTAGCGGTGGGGAAGAATGAAATAGTGGGGCAAAGAATGGAAAGTACTTCCCGCAGCAGCCTCAAACAGATACCATCCCTAAGTAATAATATGATAATGCATGATATTGATAAATTCAATTTAGAAATTTACATATGCATAAAGGCAATAATCACAAATACCTAACAATTCTAAGCAACAATGCAGGCAAGTATATTACAGGCACTGAAAATATTATTTTCTACAAGAAATTAAACACGTTGCACAAGAAGTGCCAGGATAGCAATAGTTCTTACAGTAAGCACCGAAGCTGGAACCGCCAATACAGTCAAAGGAATGTAAGCAACAGCCCTGAAAATCAAACAAACAAATAAAACATTCAGAAATTACACCAACTCGTGTACCTATAGTTATTCATTTCCACAGCGCCATGATTAAAACCACTACCAAGATATTATTTCCCTATCAATTAAAATGGAAACAACACAAACTGAAACAAGTTTCACAGTAATAAGACATAAATTTAGGGTACGTACAGAACAAGTGGGCCCCAGGGCCCAAGATCGTGATCAACCCATAATAAGAAGTCCTTCATCATCTGAAGAGGCAAAATGCTAAAAGATTATTTAAAATTGAAGGAATGCAGAATTGAAGGAGGGGGAGGGAAGGGAAAAGGGAACCTTCTCGATGGGGAGCGTGAAACACGCGGTAACGACCGCGGCGAGGAGGAGGAGGAGAATGGAGATCCTGAGGGCAGAAGCCCACGAGAAAGACATGGTTAACCTGCGACGCCAAGGCCTGCACTCCTCCTCGTCGTCGTTCAGATCAGGGGAAGCTTGCTTCAACGAAGACCGAGCCCTCAATCCCACGAGATTTGCCAGATTTGATGCCCTTTTTTTTTTTCCCTCTCCCTCTCTGCAAACCACCCACCGTTTAGGCCATCAAACGCACCAATTCAGATCAGATTAGATTAGATTAACGAGTTTGTTTGTTTCGCTTTGCCTATTGTTTCCCTTTTCTGTGGAAACGTGACGAAACGAAACCAAATGTGTGCTGTTTGTTCGCAACAAAATTTTGGATTGGAGAGAAAGTGGTGAATACTGAATTATATCGGAAAGACAAGGACTGTTTCGTTTTGTATTGTTGCCTAGTTTTGTAAATTCGCCCAATGCGTTGGCTCCACTCCTGCGCGTGCCGTGTGCGCTTTATATGGGCAGGTTTACGGCTTTAAACACAAGATAAGGGGAAATTTTGATTTAAAACTGCAATCGTCGGAAGGATATTAAGATAAGATGATAAAAATGATCAATTTTGATTTAAGAATATCATAATTTTTTATAGAGTTTAATGCTATATACTATCAGTGTAAAAACTTTTATACTATCAACCAATCGAAAATCAATTTTAGTGTGACTTTTAAGATAGTTATTATCAAACTCAACAAACTTACCATGTATGGTGGGTTGTGATTAGATAACAATATAAAACTATTTTACACTGTCAGTGCATAGTTTATTTTCTTTTTTATATATATATTATTTAAAGAGTTTAACAGTGTAAAACTTTTTACACTGACAGTACATGACCATTAAACTCTTATTTAAACTTCTAAAATATATTAAATAATATGTTATCTCATTTTATTTATGAGGTGATAAAAAATGTCATGATAAGTTTAATTTTCATATATTATTAGCGTAAATTTTTTTACATATTCAACTAATCAGAAATTATCTAGACATTAATTTTAAAACAATTATTATAAAATTCAATAAATTTATCATATATGAGAATTTGTGATTGGATAATGACTCTACATTCTAACTAAATTCAAATGAAATAATATAAAATATATTAAATAATATTATTCTTTTGTTTGAATTAATAATAATTTTTAAAAATAAAATTTTAATATATATTTTTAACTTTTTCTGCATTATTTATTTTTAAATTATTAAAAATTATTTTAAAATTCTTTTTTTACTTGTATATATTATTCCATTTTTCAAATTATAAAAATTAAGCAAAAGATCAATGGCATAATAAATATAAAGTATTTTACAATAATCATAAAGAAAAGATGTTAAAAAAATATATGTATACGTGATGACTTTTCTTTTTAAAAAATATTATAACATGGCTTAAAATAATTAATATAAATTTTATTATAATATAATATGATATTTATAAATTTTATTATCTTTAATCTTATTTTTAGAAAATTTTTAAAAAAATGAATTATATTTATTTAATTGAATTTTTTAATTTTCAATTAATAATATTATTTTGATTTTATATGTTAAAGTTTTATAAATATATATAAGATAATATGTGGAATATAAATCTTATACAATATATTATATATAAAAATTGTTATATATATTATTATATTAATTATATATATGCCATATTATTATATATTATATAGAATTTAATTAAAATGTACTAATAGTGGAAATATTTTAAGATGATTATTTAATCACAGAATGTCGTGTACATTAAGTTTGTAGATTTTTATAATAATTAATTAATAACTCATACTTAGGATGATTTATGATTGTTTGAGTAAAAATGTTTACGCTACCTAAATGATTAAATAGGTAGTAAGATAAGTTGATCACTAGCATGTTAGTTTGTGCGATGCACAAGATGAATATTTATTTTTATATAATTAAAACTTATAATAAATAAAATATTTTTAAAATAAAAATTATATTTAATATTTAGAATAAATAATTTAAATTATAATATAAGGTTATTATTACATTGAAATGAAGCAAATCAAGTAAATTGATTAAGAAAAAAGGAGTGTAATTTGAAATGGTTGAGAAAAATATTTTTTTATTAATTGCAGGGTTTTAATATATGAAATGCAAGAAATTAAGAGTGTTAAGAATGCTTAATTGACATAGTGTGAAAAAAAAAATGACACCGTAACTCTCCAAGTTGAGATTGCTAATTTATAGTATAACTATAAATATCCTATCCTAAACTGGATAGAATAATTTATCTTATATTATCCTAAACTCTAAATTCATGATTTTGTGGTTAAGTTTCTATTTTAACGCATTTGCCAAAGGCTAATATTGGTTATCATCAAGCATCAATTGTCCTGAATTGGAGGTTTAGAAAATATAAATATGTTAAAACTCTAGGAAATAAATTTTATTTAGAAATAATTTATTCTTAAATTATAAATTAAAATACGTACCTTAAAAAGCAAGTCACACTTTTTTTTTATTCTATCAATTAGACATTCTCAAATATATTTCTTTTCTTTTCTTTTTAGATGTATATTTTTTACACTACTCTCATAACTAGTTAAAAGAAAAATTCTCTCAATCACATCAAATTATCTTCCTTTTATCTTTTATCTAAATATTTAATATTCTTAATTGCTTATTTTGTTCAATTTACCATTTTTTACTCTTATCTTTAAATTAAATTTCAATAGTTAAAAATAACTGTATATCATAATTTAGATTGTTCATTGTAAATTTAAAATATAATTTATATACTTAAAAATATTTATTTATTATAAATTTTAATTATATAAGATAATTATTTATCTTATGCAATTCACAAGTTAAAATATCAATTTTATTCAATCTTAGAATTACTTTTTTTAATTTTTCTTCAACCCAATTCCACTTGTCATAAACTATGGCCCATTTGTTACAGCTATTTTTATAAAAAATATTTTTAATAAATAATTATTTTTAAATTTTTCATGCCTTTATTTTAATTTTTTTAAATAATCAAAAGATGAAAAAAAATATATAATTAAAATCAGAAGTTATTTTGAATAACCTCTTATAAAAATAAGCTGTTTTTTAAAGTAATTTTTATGATTATAAATAAACATACATTAGCTTAGTATATTTTTTTAAAAATTTCTAAAAAATAATCACTAAATTATTTTACATCAGTTTTTTTTTAATTTGTAACAAATCAGCCTTAATTTAAAAAAGTCATAAATCTTACCAAATCAGACACGACATTGTTTCATCTTTTTTACAGCAATTCATTTTCCTTGTTTGCAACAATATCAATATACCAAATATAGGTCCAGCTATATGATTAAATTGGACCTAGTTTGCGGCCCAGGAATACCATTGAGCTAAGAGCTAATGCCTAAGCTTTAATCTAAGGAACAGTTTATGGTAACCTTGACTCAGACCTAAGGCCCACACTTAGATTAGGGCTGTGCAAAAAATTCGGGTAAATAAATTAAACCACATTTTTAAAATGTAAATAATTAGTATTAGTATTAGTATTATAAATGTTTACTTTTATTTTTTTAAAAATCCATAATAAATAAATGTTTTAAATATATAAATTATATTATAAGTAAAATTGATGATAAATAAACATCTTTATGTATAATGGGAGACTCTTTATTTTTTTAAAAATAGAAATAAAATAAAAGAGAGAGTATAGTGAGTAATTTAGAAAATAGTTAATGAGTAAATTAGTAGAAAATTTAGAGAGTAATTAAAGAGTATAATAATCCAATAAAAAGTAGAGACAAAAGAGAGTATCCTTTTTATTATAGTTATAAATTATAGATTATAGATCAATTTTATTTTTGATTTATAGTGAACAGTTTTAGTTTATTATAAAGTTATTTTTGATTATGGACAATTTTAAAAAAAATATTAAAATTTAATTTAGAGATAAGGATGAAAAAAAGGGTAGATTGAAAAGAATAAGTGGTTAAGAAAATAAAGTATACATATAGAAATAAAAGAAAACTAGTTTGATATGGTTGAAAAAAGAAATTTTTTGTTAATTGCAGGATAATATGTTAAATGTACATCCAAGAGAATGAAGAGAGAAAAAACCAAGAATGTCTAATTGAGAAAGTGGAGAGAAAGAGAGTCCCATTCTCCAACTTGAGTATTTTAATTCTAATTTATAATTTATAATATACAAATAAATGTAAACTAAATTTTAAATCAAACTGGTTAAATTCTTAATAAAAGATTTGGTTATCTGGTTTTAAAAATTGATTTTGATTAAAAACTCGTTTTAAAAACCAATTTCGGTTTTAAACTGGCTTTAAAACTAGTTTTAACTAAAAACAGTTTTAAATTTATTTTTTTACAATATTCATTTTTAAATTAGTTTTGGACCATTTTTAAAATAAGTTTTTGGTTTTACAATCTGATCTACACATTTGGTTTTAAATTGAATTTAGTTGTTTTTATATAAAATCAAACCATGCACACCCTACTTGAGTAGACTCATAATTTTATCCCTTAACTTGAGACCACCAGGTAGCTCAAGGAACAATGTTCATGTTTCATCATGCTTTGCATACTCCAAACCATAGTTTAGAGAGCGAGTTTAATCCTCATAATATGTTGAACGAGAGTTTGACTCTTCTGAATTGAACACGTGTAAAGTGAAAAAATGAAAATGTTTCAACTAAGATAACCCATAATTTTAACTAACTTTAAATCAATGATAGATTTACTTTCGCTTTTCTATTTTACACATTTATTCACTTTACAGAGTTAAGTCTGTTAAACAAAATAATAGTTGAGTTGTGCTTGAACATAATTTTGGATCCCAAACCATAGTGCGAGTAAAAAAAAAAGTTATTCTTTCCGTTGAAACAGGTCATGATTTACAATTTACAAACTATAATTCAAATACACCCTACGTGATCTCGTTTTTTTTCTTTTTCAATTTTCATTTGTTGTTTGGTGAAAAATGCCAATTGTCATAATCTTTGTAAAGAGCTGCCCACCCCAATCGCCGGACGTATACACCAAGAATCTAATCAAGCGGTAGACAGAATTCTTACCGGAAGGTAGAATAAACTGAAGCGGTTTGGATTTGAAGTTTCACCTTCTGTTATCAATTCCCAATCTCATCATTTTATGTTGGTTGTTCTAAGAAAATTAGAACTAATGGAAAGCTCAGCCAGGTTCTATTTTAAAGTAATTTCCTGTCAACAAGAAAAGGTGCAAAAGCTATCTTATTCAATTTAAGTAACTAACCACAAACCTGTATACATGGCGTGCAAGTCATATAATTGCTTAGTAACTATGTTACTCACATGTACTCAAACAAGAAGAGATTTGCAAATCAAGCATATCCTATAAACATCTATATTTATTATCCATAGACGTGTATTGAAGGATATAAATCCCCTGCTAATATATAAATGGAGCTCATGAATACACAACTCAGTGCTTATAAATCAATGAACAAAAGAATGCTTAATCTAATTTTATAGAAACAGTAAGAGTCTCAACATGGTGGAGGCTACCTCAATAGTCTTTTCTTTGTCCAACCACCTGCTATGGTATGCATTATTCTATAGGGAATACCTACATTATCCACTTTGAAGGCAAGTTTTCTGTTCCAACTGTTTCTCCTCTTTCAACTGAAGCTCCCAGGTTATCTTGCACACAGTGCATTGAGTAGAACATGAGCTAACATGAGATCCACAAAATACTGATGACCAATTTGGCCATCTCGCCACTTCATCTTTGCAGGAGCCCTTCCATAGTGAACTCCATCGTTACACCGGTTATCAAAATGCCACGGAAATGTCATATCAAAGTCATCAATCACCCCAGTGATGATACCAGCTTTCTTCAATTTCTCTATGAGCACTCCATTGAAGACCTCCATTTTGTTGGGATTAAATGCTAGTGATCTTGCATATCCACCGGTTGCAACTGTGGTACGATAAAAGACTCTTGGCCATGCCAACCCCCTTTGCTTCACTGTCCTCATAACATCTCCCCAGAATGATGCTGCATATTCTGCTCCAACAGAAAATGCTCTTATACTATGCCAGTGAACACCATCATGCAATCCTGAGTTCATGATCAGAGTGTCTGGGATAGTGTCTTCTGAGAAGTATTTCTTCAACAGATTTTGAAACCCTTCATCTCTAAGAGAATCCAATCCTAGATAGTTTTGTGTTTCATTCCAATGCCCATTGAAAATGCTTGTAATCCTAACTGTTTGAGAAGGATCTTTTGGGTTAGAAAAGTTCATGTCAAATCTTCTGGGGACAGCATGTATTTCAGGCAAATCTAAAACAAAATTGAGCATATTACGTATTGTGTCAACATGATTTGAATCACCCCAGAAGAAAATCCACCTATTCTTCAAGCACTTCCAAGCAGACTCAGCTGAAAACATCTTGAATGAGCAGTGAGTTGAATACACCCAACCATTACTCTCTAGAACTCCCAATGAACCATCACACCATGGAGCTTTACAAGGAAAATCTGGTGCTAAGCATCTGTACCTACCATCATTACCTATTTGGCAGTCATCATTCTTGCCATGCCTTGTCCACCTTCCACACCACACATCCTTGCCAAAATCAGAAGCTTTACAAGTCTCAAGTTCTGGTAACTGAGCACTGCTTTTGCAGAACCTAATAGCAACATTCCAAACCAATTGATCATACACAAATCGCCATGGAGTGAACTTCAGACCTTCAAAGTGTCTATAAAGTAGAATTATAGTGAGATTGTAAACCCCAACAAAATCTGGATGAACCTGCAGAGAAATAGAGTAAGAACCATTACTGAAATCTTTCACCAATGGCCTAGATTTCCATGATCCCCCTGAGAGATCAGTCTCAAAGTAATCCCCACCTAAACAACGAGGCTTCCCTGAATCATCCAATGCCTGAAAACCAAACTCATGAACTTCTCCAGCTGATAGCTCTATCAATTTCCCACCATCCAACCCAGGAATTGATACTCCCACTGTCTTAGAATCTTTACAAGGTTCTCCCCCAGGAGCTAACCATCTTGCTAGAAGACTTGAAGTCAAGTTTGCCTCTAATTCACTTGAAAGCCAAGTTGAAAGCCCCTTAACTTCAGGGTTCACTGGGGTTTTCGTGTGAAGCTTATCAAACATCCCACTACTACTATAGTTCTCAGCAGAAACAGTTTCACTGTACTCAGACAGCGTGATGTTCACATGATTGTGGGAATCAAAGAGGGGAGCATTGGTTTGGTTTTGATTCAAACTAAGTGGACTATACGGGGGGCTAACAGTAAGATTTTGATGATGGGAAAGAGTGTAATTAGGAGAATGAGACCTTAGAGAAAAAGAATCTTGACTATACCTCCAAGCTTCAATAACGTTCCTAACAGTGCAGCCATCAACGGTCCAAACCACGACCATGCCACCCAAAACAAGAGCCGTGAGCAACCCAAAACGCCAATTAAGTATTGGACTAGAAGACCAGAGAGCCCTTTGGCTCTCAACCTTTTCTGGCATCACAAAATTCCTAGATCACAACCACTGAACAGCAACAAACGAAACCAAACCACGATATCAAAGAATGCCAAAACCAAATTCAAGTTATCCAACACCCAACACAACAAAGAACAAAGTTGTTATCCTTGATGACAACACTCCAAAAGAGTGCCCTCAAAGCACAAGAATGTAAATTTTCTCCAGAAAGAAACAAAAAACTACGTGGGGTTACTCACATGGTGGGTTTTAGTGTCATGTGAGTGGTGAAACAGGATTGCGGAGCCATTAACTACGCAGCTATGGCTCAGTCACAGTTCTCAGACATTTTTCTAAACTTCGACACAGCTGGGCGTTGCCTTTAATGCTTCTTTTCCTCCTGTTTCTAACGCGTTTTTTTTTTTTAAGTTTTTCTTTTTCTTCTTCTTTGGAGCCTCGCCGAATATCACCAGCCAGTACCACTGTAGTTATCTAGATTGTTACGGTTTGTATGGAGGTTGGATTCAACAGAAATCATTATGAAGACATTAATTATGGGATGAGTTATTGTTACCTCTTTTTTAGGGTAACGAGATATCATTTACTATCCTTTACTAAAATTTAAAAATGACATTATAGTCAAATAAATAAAAAATATATTTAAAATATGGAATTAGTTTTGAGCTCATAAATTTATATTTATAATTTATAAGTAATTGTAAGCATATGTTTTCTTTTTGGGAAAAACAAAATGAAAATAGTTTGATGCTGATCATATTCATACGTTTTGTATTATTGTGATATTTTTAGGTGTCCACGAGTAAGGAATCATCGCAACTCGCAAGGCTGTGTGGGGTACAAATAAATAAAATGAGAATCATCATAAGGCTCTAGGGTACAAATAAATAAGACAGGCCACCAATATAATCTTAATTGATTATTATTAACCTCATATAATACACTCCCAAAAGATGATATTGATTTGACTTGGAACATAATAATTTTTAAAATAAGTATAAAAAAATATATTAAAAAAATTATTACTATTATTTATTTGTGATTTTAATTCAGGTCAAACCAAATTAATTTTAAAATTTGAATTTAATATGGATTCTAGCTCAATTAATTTTTTTAATTATCATTCATTTAATTTTTAGGAGGCATTTTAGTCTGTACATAATAAAAAATAAATTCTTATTTATATATATACTAGTATTTTAATATGTGCATTGCACAAAATAAATATTTATTTTATATAATTAAAATTTATAATAAATAAATACTTCTAAATATATAAATTATAATATAAATAAAATTTGTAATAAATAAATATTTTAGAACATATAAATTATATTTTAGATTTTGACAAATACTTTATATTGTGATATAATATTATTTTTAATTATTGATAATTTTTTTAAAAATATTAAAAATCAAGTTAAAACGAAAGATATTGAAAATAATAGATTAAAAGATATAAGAGTTTCAGAAAAAATTCTAAAAACACTCATATTGAAGAATGATAGCTAAAAACACTCTCGTTTAAGATAGTTATTCTAATTTATATGTATAGAGGGAAGGGAAGGGAAGGGATGTTAATTTTTAATTAGAGATTGAATATTGAAATTCAATTTAGAACTAAAATATTAAAAATGATAGATTAAAAGAGATAAGACATTAAAAAATCTCTAAAAATGCTTTTATTGAAGAATGACAGTTAAAAATACTCTCGTTGGAGAATAGCAGCTAAAAACATAAATTATATTATAATGAATAAGGTGGAAATATATAATTAAAATTTACAATGAATATTTTTAAAAACATAAATTATATTATAATTGAAATTTATAAACACAAAAACTTTAAATATATAAATTATATTTTAGATTTGTAATGAAAAAATTAAATCATGATATAAAATTATTTTTAACTATTAATATTTTTTAAAAATATTAAAATTCAATTTAGAGATAAAGATAAAATAGAGTAAATTGAAAGTAGTTAATAAAATTAAGTTGGTTTAGTTCGTAAGGATAGGATTCATATCTCACAATAATGTGTGTTCGAATCTTGTTATAGATGTGAAAATTTTATTGGTGAATAATTTATAAATATTTCTATAAGTACTCTAAGTCATGAGACATGACTTAATCTTTACAAGCTTTAAACTAACTAGTATTTTAACTTGTGCATTACACATAATAAATATTTATTCTATATAACTTAAATTTATAATAAATAAATAATTCTAAATATATAAATTTTATTATAATTAAAATTTGTAATAAATAAATATTTTTGAACATATAGATTATATTTTAAATTTATAATAAATAATTATTGTAATACAATGCTAATTTAATTATTAATAATTTCTTTTAAAAAATATTGAAATTCAATATAAAACTAAAGATATTAAAAGTGATATATTGAAAGAGACAATAGTTTAAAAAAAATTCCTAAAAACACTTTCAATTAAAAAATGACAGCTAAAAACCCTTTCATTGAAGAATAGCAACAAAAAATGTTCTCATTTAAGATAGTTGTTCTCATTTAATATATAAGGTAGATTTTTTCATCAACCAAAAAAGTTAAAAAATCAAGTATACTGGGAGAAATTTTTTTTGATTAATTATAATGATCGTGCATGAAGTACACATCTAAAAAGAAGAATATTAGAATTTCTAATTAAAAAAATTTGAATTGTATTTTAATTTACTATAAAATTATAAATTATTTTCTCTGTTCTATATCGATTGATATTTTAGCATTTAAAAAAAATTATATTAATTGATGTTCTCAATTTTTAATAAAATATTAATATTTTTATTTTAAATTTGTCCTAAATAAATACATAAATCTAATGATTTTTGAGTATTGTGTCTATAAATTTTTGAAAAGGAAATAAGAATATTTTAACAAAATTATTTCACTAAATAACTTATTTATTGTCTTTCTTAATTGATATAAAAAAACTTAAATATCAATTAATATGAAAAGAAAACAGTATAATATAGAAATAAATTATTTTTTATTGGCTTAATAGTTAATACGGTGTGGGAAGTGGTAACAATGTAAAGACCGACAGGTACAAGTACTGAGAGAATATAAATGAAAATTGAAATAGACGAATACGGCGCACCGCACCGACACACGGTTATGTATGATTGGAGGTTGAGGAGGCGACAGCATGGGTGATGACGGACGAGACGGACATTTGTCAATTGACAGTGAAATTATAACGTTGGGGGTGTGGTTGGTAGATGAAGCAGTGTGAATGTGTGCACATGACCTGAAACATGTGTCGGCCCAGTCACAATTTGCTGGAACCGGATTCATCCATCCAGTAAGCCAATTGTAAATACTGAATGAAGATTTTCAATAGGTATTTTAAGGTTAATTTACTTAAATAAAATATCAATCATTCAATCATTATTCAATGAGTCTATTTTTTATTTTTTTTTGTGAAACAATGAGTCTGATTTATTAACCGTATGAATGTGTAAAAAACTGAAACTGACTGTAAGAAACTGTTACTACTTGTTCAAGCGTTGAACCAAAATATCATGCTCTTGATTATGTTATTTTAGAATTATTATGACTTGGTTGATTATGGGAGGATTTTGTTATCATTTAATCTTCAGTTATTGTTCTTCATTATGATAATCGAAATGTTATTCAATTTGCTAATAATGATATCTTTCATGAGCACATCATTAGATTTATGTTTGCTTGCCTGAGACATTGCTTGGTGGTGTGAATATAATGTTGCAAGTAGCCATTGTGATGGGTGCTAATTTAGTATACGTTTGTTTGAAATTATTTCTAAGGAAATAATTTCATACTTCTCAAAACTCTCTCAAGAAGTTGGGAAATATGAGTGATCATTGTTAGATTAATTATTAATTAATCTATTTTATGGATTAACATTAATCAAATTATTATGAATTATTTTTTATTTATTAATATATTAATTATGGTCAATAATTATTATTATAACACCTAATTAATTGATAGATGTTATATTGGGTTTTTATTCTGAATAACCCCTAATAGGTTGGGCTATTCAATTGATACCCAATGAGAGGTCCTTACTCTCATACGATAGCTTATTTAACCGTTGCCCCATTAGACGGTTAATACACTTTCTCTATTAAGCTAATCATGATTGAGGATAGTCTTCTCTACACATTTTTAGGATGATGTTGTGACACCTATTCACATTCAACATAACCCGTATTTATTTAATTACTTAATTAGTAATTAAGTTTGAATTGATGAAAATACAGGTAAAATTTTTTCGATTTTAATAATAGAAAAAATTCTAAAAAGATGAAAGATAAGACTGTACATTTATATATTGTAAAACTATACATCTAATTTGGTAATACATAACAATCATAAAAAAAAAAAAAAATACATCAAAAGATAAAATACCGCCTAACCTAGTATATACATTAAAAAAGTCCTTACAGAGCAATGTTAATCTATCCTATCCCTCAAGGAAAATATTATAAACTAAGTCTACAAATTTGGAGGAGTATCCCTAACTCATCTTTAGCATCATTGGGTATTACCGTCATCTTCAATAATCACGATCAATCATACAAAAAGAAAATAATGGAGTGAGGTGATTTGTTCTAAAATCACTTTCACATTTATAGTAGGAAATCTACCATAAAATACATATAAAACACAGTTGACAATATAGGGGAACCTAAAGTTTATTCTATGGTATACTATCATTGACTTGGTATGGATTCATATTTTCCATTAGTGAATAATAGTTCTCAACAAAACCGAAAAGTGACAAGGAGTATATATACCTCATCAACATCATCACATGGTACAGTCTTCATCATCATTGAGGAAAATAACAGTAAGGATATCCATTTATAAAGGTATACTCTCAAACCAATCCTGGAATATTGAGTAGTTGTCAGGGTTATTGAGTTTCGTCATGTGAATATCCCAACTCGAGGGCGCTACCATGGCCAATAGAACCTTCACCACTCGATGCCTACCCCTAAGGCCTTCGCAAGTGGGTCCCTACCTTTCATTTCCTAATGTACCAAATTGTAGCTTCCCTAACAGTGTGTCATGCCATATGTCACTCGCTTTACATTACTCACTAATTTAACACTTCCTAAATTCTCAAATAGAGATTTCCCTAATCTCATTTAATTTGAGTACCAGTACAATCAACTTTTCTGTCTTATATTGCAGAAATTGCACAATACCAAAATTTTAACAGAGTAACAATCACATAGTTTTTTAGCAGAATAATAACTTAGCAATAACTAAAATTTTAGTAAAATAACAACATAATAATTATAATTTAATTACTAAAATTTTTGCAGAATAACAACTAAATAAATACATTTTAATTTTTTAAATTTAAGTAGAGTAACAGTTTAGCAAGTATAATTTAATAATTTAAATTTGAGCAGAGTAACAACTTAGTAATTATAATTTAATAATTTAAATTTGAGCAGAGTAATAACTTAGCAATTTAACAATCTAAATTTTGGTAGAGTAACAACTTAGCAAAAATTAAAGTTTAACATCAAACAATATAATAATAATAAAAAAAAAACTTATGCTTAAATGGGTTTAGGAAAAAACCTTTCCTACAACATGCAAAGTGACAATAATTTAAAACTAACCCCACTCCCCCCATTACCTCTAAAGTGGTTGATGAAGAGGATGAAATTGATGATGTAAAGCTTATAGGAAAAGAACTTTACTAGTTTTTGGAAAACTAGTAAAATTTCAGCATAAAAACAAAGTAAAGGAATTTTTTTTTTCTAGATAGAGAAGCTCTTTAAGAATTCGGTTAGCTTGAAAGAGGAAGATCTTGAGAAAATATGATCTCCAAAGGCCCTATTTATAGAGGAGGAGAAGGGGTTAGGTGTCCTTAAATGAAATCATCCATTATGTTATATATTTTATTTTTTATTTAATTCAAATTCAATTTAGGTGGACATATACCCAAGATAGGAGATGAATCACCTTTCCCCCTAGACTTGGACGTGTTGCTTTAGTTGTCCCAAATTATCAATGTAAATTTTATTTGTAGTTAAATTAACTGGTACCGATAAAATCACCCAAACTTGAAAAAAAATTGACTTTTAATATAAAAAAATGTACAAATACATTATTTTTCATCAAAAATAAAATTCTAAAAATAAATTTTAATTTTTTATTAATTTATTTCGAATTATATATATATATATATATATATATATATATATATATTGTATTTTAGGCTAAAAAATTGTAATAAATCTATTTTAATTCAATAAATACCAAAAATTTTACAAAAATTCTAAAATTAAATATTTTACCTATAAATAAACTGAAATTACCATTTTTACCCTTTCTAGATGTCAAACTAACACTGGCTATGCTTAATAGACATCTACGAACATTTTGGTCATTTCACATAAGAATTCAAGAAAATTTCCAGAAAATTTTTAAAATTATATTTTAATATATATGACATGATTCCAAGCTCAAATTGACATATTAATGTCAATTTAATCTTTTTCTCATGTCAGCCCTTAATATTGAAAAATAAGGACAAAATCGTTATTTTCTAATTTCTTTGAGCCCCGGCTCAAAAAAATTATTAAAAATCATGATTAGATAGCTCTTGAAATTCGAGCACAATGGTGGAAATAAAATAAAAAATTTGAAATTTCTTCCCGATTTTTTAGAATTAAATTGTCAAATATTAGAAAAACAGTTGAAAAAAATTAAAATAGGGTTATCATATTTTTTACTATTTTTTTTCAAAATAAAATTTTTATAATGAAATATACTTAGTATGAAAATTTCAAAATATTTGAAGTAAAAAAGTCTCTAGTTGGTCCCTACAATCAACTAAGGATATTTTTGTTATTTCACAAAATTATTTCAATAAAATTCTAAAAAATTTCTAAAATTATTATTATTATTTATTCTAAGTATATTGATAACTTAAAAACAATTTGTAAACACTTTTAAATATTTTTATTTATTAATTCTGTTATCTATCTTTTTAGGGACAAAACAGTCATTTTACCAAATTTTGGGCTTTGTTTCTCAAAAATTATTAAAAATTTAAACTAAGTACTACTTACTAATACAAACGTAACTTTAGGGATCAATTTTTTTTTGAGATTTCTATCTAATTTTCCAAAAATAAATATAGAATAATTAGGAAAATAATTTGATAGGTAAAAATAAGGGTGTTATAATGATTATAGTGATTCAATTTGTGTGAGTTTACACAAGAGCGCCACTTTATGCTCAATCCTTACTATATATTTGACTCAAAACTGAAATTCTTGATAATTATGAGTTTTGATCTCAACGATTGTATGAAGTATTGATTAATCCCCTTGATATTAGAAAATAGAAATAGGAATTTTAGAAAATGTGGTTGAGTAGGGATGCATTATTGCTAGCAATATTCAAAACTGCATGAAAATCGTAGGGTAAAACCATGTTCATGCTGACAATGTGATGGCATGTTTAAAATTCCTCCACAAGTTAGTGAATGCTTTTTTTTTTTTTTTTTTCTATTACAATTATGATGTGGAGTATGATATGTTATAAGAAGTTTATGCTGTGGGAACAATCCTACTTTGGTTTTCCATCAAAATATTTATTTTTGAATAAATTGTCATTTTGGTCCTGAAAGTGTTAATGTTGATTATTTAAGTCCTTGAAATTACAAAATTAATGAAAACATCCTAAAAGTGTACTTCATTGATTGTTTTGGTTCTCACTTTAACATCGATTTCTTAATGTTGATAGATTTGTTAACGTGGCAAATTAAGTGTGTGTTTGGGTGAGCGTTAATAAAATTGATTTTGAATGAAATTGATTTTGTAAAATTGATTTTACGTAAAATTGATTTTGAAGTGATGTGATTTATGTTTGGATGTTTTTACTCTAAAAACAAGTTAATAGTCAAATTCACTATAATTTTTTTGATCCAACGCAAAAGCTACCTAAAGTTGCTTTAACCTAAAATCAATTATGCAGTCAAAATTAATTTTCCAACGTGAAACCAAACATGTAAATATTTATCTAAAATTACGTTAACTGCTACTTCAACGTGATTCTGGAGAATCTAACGCGAAACCAAACATGCACTAAGTGCCCTGTAGGATGCTCATGTATTTAATTCTAAGTGCAAATACCTCTTTTTCTTTGGATTAAATTAATAGTATATTAAGAAATCTTTGGTCTTCATTTTCATTCACCTTAGGATTTGAAAAAACATGAACCGTAATCTTGACACAAAAATAATAAGTGGTGGAGTTCTAAATTCTTATTTTCAAGAGTACAAAAAGGCTTTCAGTGCTAGTTGGAATGCTCTACCAATTCAATGAAGGAAGTAATTGTTCATTTGTTTTTGTTTAGGGTGAACTTAAAGTATTCCCGACTGAGAACTAAAACTAATCTCTCAAGATATTAAGATTCATTTAAGAGAGTGATCTCTTCCAACAAATTCTTTTTTATACACACAAACTTGGGAATTGAACTCCTGAGCAACAGTTCAATTTTGCCACTATGAGAGTTAAGCCGAAACAAAAGACCCTAATCATGAATATGAAAGACATCTCAATTTTTACTTTGCATAGTTTTTCTTTTGGGCTCGAATTGGGCCTGGTACTTTGCATCTGTTTTTTTGTTGTTGTTTTTGCCAATACTTTGCTTTGGATCCAATCTAAATAATAACAGAGATAGGCCTGTGAACTCTGTGTACGTATGACTAGCTTTTTTTTGGGTATTTGAATTAGAACTTGCTTTTATGAGAATGAAAAGGAAATGGGACGCATTTGATCAAATTTTGGGCCTAAAAGTTACGTTGCAGGCCTATCAATTGAATTCCGTAAGTGGACCAAAATAAAAAGAATTCCATACATTATTATTATCCATTATGTTATGCGAAAGCATTCGTCCTATTATTTTCCCCATATATAGTAAGTAATTCCACTTGAAATACGGTTCAAGGTTCATTCAATATGGGTGCCTTTCCTAACATAAATTTGAATCGTTATTTGTCACTTTATGAGTGATTAATCCTTCTGCTGTACTCATTTGACAATATTTGTTGACCAGAATGAGCATTTTTTTTTTAAAACTCAAATATTCACTCGAGCAATATTATTTATGGAGTTTTTTTTTTTTTTTGGTTTAAGAAGAGATTCGTAGTAGATTTTACTAGGAAGATGTGAGAGGAATAAGGGAATGAAAAAACATAAAAAAAATATCGTGAGAAATAATATAGAACACATACACTTAATTGTAATTCATGCCTTACAGCTTAATTAAGTGAGGTGATTTACGGAAACAACTTTTTATGGAGTGAATTATATATTAAAGCAAGCAAAGAAAAGATTAAGGCGTGGACCATCAATTAATATAACACTCAAAATGGTTCAAAGTATCTCCCAAGCAGATTTCATTTGGACATAAAAACAAATATTGCACTGTCTCACTTACTGACATCTAATACAAAATAAGCCTACATTCCAGGGGTAGAGAGGAAGGAAATAGAGACAGATGAAGGGAGGAGGTGAGAAGAGAAAAGAAATAAGTGATAAATAAAGTGAAAGTTAACTTTTTGAGATTATTATTATTATTATTATTATTATTATAGTGAAACAACTAAGAACATGTAAGATGTCTAAATCAATTTTAGTAAAAAAGAGGAGACGGGAGAGCCTACTAAATTGATTTAGCGAAACAACTAAATTGATTTGGTAAAGAGCGGGTGTTATTTTCGCAACTTTCTTCACCTTTTTGTGCAAAAGTTTTTTTCGATAAATCCTATTTAATTTTTGAAACATTTTCTTACATTTTCACCCTATTAAACAACTAACGTTATCCATTTCTACCTCTTCCTTTCTCTTCCCCTCAATTTGCAGCAAACGAAGCGCTAATATGCATAATCAACCCCCAATTCGGTTGGGGCAATGATTGTGATCTAAATTTCTCCTATACATTGTTTTCTAGATGAAAAAACAGATCCAAAAAATTCTATTTTCCAAAAGTCGAGGAGGCAAAAAAGAAAAAGTCATTTTTCTTTATTTTGGTTGGCCTCGTGAGTTTACGACACAATAGGTCAAAGCAGAAGTCGCTTTCCGCCAATAGAGACGCGTGTCTTTGTGTCATCAAAGTGACATTCTTGCCAATAAATTAAATATTAAATAAATGCAATAAGAAAACTGTTGCAAATGTTGAGACAGGCAATAAAATAAAAATTTTATGAAGTCGGTTGTTTCAAGTTATTTATTTTTATTTTTAGAAATAATATTTTTGGAAATATAATAATGAGAATGATATCTTTGGATATCTTAACAAACATGTCTGATTAATAATTGAAATTTGTTGGATTTTGTTTTTGTAAAAATAAAATGTAGAGGATGTTAAAAGAATAAAATTATTCCTACTCATAGGAATCAACTTAGCACTCCCTTTCACAAGAATGAAAATGAGAATATGAATTTTTTTTTTGAAATATTTATATCCAGCAATAATTTTTTAATAATGTAACGAATATGGAAATAATATACATTTCTTATTCATATATTTCCAAAAGTATATTAAATAACTTGAAACAAACATCTCCTATCAAATAGAATAAAATATCCAACTTGTTTTTTTTTTTTACTAAGGATATCCTTCGACTGATAGTTGGAGACGAATTGTTTTTGAGACATAGAAATTACCGAAGTGAGTTTTGTTTTTTCCAACAAAGTTTTCTCCATATACATGGTTAGGAATTGAATCCCTGTAACATGCTTAAAGAATTCAACTATCTACCAACTATGCTGGACCTTATTGATATATCCAACTCGTTTGACATTATCTGTGAAAATGAAAATTATATGCAAACTGTTTTCTCAACCTTTCGTACATTTGATGAAATATCATAAATTTAATAAGAACCAATCATTTCATATTTGTTGGTACTCCAAAGTCCAAAGGACCTTCCCTCCATTTCTTTATATCATTGTAGTATCAGGTTAGAAGCCGAGGCTTATTTGGACGAGCGTTTGTGAAATTAATTTTGTGTGATTTATATTTAATGTTTTATTTCAAAAGTAAATTAGTAGTGAAACTTAGTATAAAACCTTTAATCTAACGCAAAAACTACATAATATTACTTCAACTTAAAATCAATTTACCTAAAATAATGTTAACTGATTTCAACATAATTTTGGACTCTCCGATGTAAATACAAACATGCACTCAATCCGAATGAAAATTCGTGACATTAGCTAAACAATGGATCAGTTACTTCCACGATGATTGCATTAGCTATATGTCATTACTAATTACGCTCACCGAAAAAAAAATATGTCATTACTAATTACTAATAATTATAAAAACAAAAAAATATATTTATTTTTATTTTACGTTTTTTGAATTTTTTTAACAGATATTGAAGATAATCAAGGGGGGGGGAAAATAATGACGTATGATTTCTATTCACCTTCACATGCCTTAATCAATTTTTCTTTCAAATAAATTGAGGCAAACCAAATTAGGAGAGCTTGTTTTGATCCAAGTCCAACATTAGGAGACCTAATAAGCTGTGATTATATTATCCCTCGGAAACGGGAAGAAGTTGTGTGTTTTAGGAAAAGAAAAAGGCCAGCCATATGTTCGGGATAAGAAGGGGAATAATGTTGGAAAGAAACCCAACAATGACTCAAACAGGCAGCGTTCGTGCAGGCCGAAAATAAATGAAAGCTGTTGAAACTATCACTATCCAAACCCTAACTAGCTAGCCTAGATTAGTTTCTCCCATGCTAAGCTTTCCCCACCACACCATGTTGAGTAAAAAGCCCAACGTCCCAAATTAAATCCCACATTCAGATAATTCTTTATCTTTTAACCTACTATTTTCCTCCCACAAAACAAACCTCAACCTAGTGAAGTCAATCATGCAAGGTGCACCACAAATAAAAGGGAAAAAAAAACAAGATTCAACTTGTTGCTATCCTCCATTATCACCAGCTTTATACCTAATTTGTAAGTTGAATTCAACAGACAATCCATTTGCACATCATCAACAGAGTAGAGACTAGAGACTAGAGAGTTTCAGCTGTACACATGCGTGTACACTTCTCTTTTTGAATGTACAACAGAACAACAATGTTAAAATCTTGAACCTTGTGCATACTACAAAAACTCCTCACCACTAGGCCGACTCTAGTGGTTCTTGCCCACGTACACTACTCATATACAATTGAATGTGCTTATTATATCAAGTAAGGCAAAGTGATTTTCTTTTCTAGAATCATAAATATGCTTCACATAAAGTAATTTTATTAAAAGTAGGAGGCAAAGTTATCCTGAAACCCAATATAAAATTATTTATGTATCTTTATTTATTATATAGTGAGTATGAAGATATATTAATAAGTTAGTCTTTAACTCATTTAAAAACTTATTTGAACAAAATAAAATTTAGTAAAGGAGTTTATCGCACAAGCTTATAACTTTTTTTTTCTTTACATACTACTTCATATAATATTTGAATTTATAAGTTCTTAACTTATTGTTTTCTCATTTTTATTTTCTTATTAGAATTCTTCCTTTTCCATTTTTATGTTTCAAAATCCTTAATATTTTCTAACTCGTTCTCATTCTCTTCCTCTCTTATCGAATATCATTTTTATATCATATAAACTTATCAAAATTATATTGTATTATTTCATTTATTAAGCATATAAATTATTTAATCTTTAAAATGTATAAAAACTTAAAAAAATCTCAAAAAATAATAGGGGCGGTCATAACTGCCATTAGACAAAAAGAATCACCACGAGAATTTTAAATTTAACATTGGCTAGCCAATTGACGCTAAGTAGCTTGCTTAAGGGCAGTTTTGGACAACTGCCACCAAAAGTCATTTTTGGTGTAGTGTATGTTGAACCCTGTGAACACCTAATTTTGTCTGGGTAAACAAAATAAAAATGTCAAAAAATGAAAAACTAAAGAAAAAAAATGATTAAAAATTCTCTTTTATTTGTGTTTGCAAGATTTAAAAGGTCTTTGCTTTTATTTATCTTATTTTCAAACAAAAGAAAAATGTTTAAAAAAGAAGGGAAAGATAAAATCTAAAAAAAATGAAAATACACTAAAAAAACATATAAATACAAAAAAAGACAAAATAATCAAAAAAGAAACATTAAACAAGTTAAATAAAAATGTTGAGTGATGCAGACTAGCTTGTTTTCGTGTGTGTTGGGAACTAATAAATGTTTGGTAGAATGCAACAAAGCCTAATTTGTTGGTCAAACCATGTAGCATCTTTGTGACCAATGTTCAAGTACTGTACAAAATGGGTGAACAAAAAGTAGATATCAAGATGTAATGCTTACCTCTGAAACTTGATGCACGCCATAACAAAACAAAAATCAATTAATAAAAAGGGAAACAAGGCAATATGTGACTTCTCTTTTGAGATAAGAAGCAGGAGTCATTTTATTGTTATCTTTGACAATAACACTCTTTTGTGCAAGCAATCCCTACGCAACAGCAATCCTGCATCGCACTCTGTCACAAAGGTAGGGGTCTCTTTTCTTTTTGTTCACGCAAAAAAAAAAAAATCATGAAAGAGACCCCGTTCTCTTTTCCAAAAAAAAAAAAAATACACACACACACAAGTTTATTTTAGGACTAATGGACTCATCCTCTCAGTGGACACACACTCGTGACTCTTTTAGTTTTACTTTGCCAAGCCGGAGGAAACCGAGAGGAGACTCTCTCCATTTTTTGAACTTCCACAAAACATCATTCTTGCTCCATCACTTTGGCGATGGCCAAAACTACGAGTTAGCCTACACTTAAGAGTGTATTCATCACCAAGAACAAAGCCATGACAGCCTCCTTCGATCCTCCATGAACCACACTTCTTCACCACTAAAAACACTTCTGTTTTATTCTCTCCCTCTCTCACGCACGAGCAAGAGGGACACACGTTCATTCACACACTCACACAAAACACCCTTACGCATAAACCTATACACACCCTAAGGTTCTTCCATTCTCCCCAAACAAAATCATGAGCCTCCGTTTCGTTCCTCCATCAAACCTATGTTACTACAGCCTATACCATGAACTACCTAGTCCAGCAAGTATTGCCCCTGCAAAACCATTTTGAACCCTCCATGAATAACACTGAAATCCACTCTGCAAATCTCCACTAAACCCTCCATCCACATGCGCGAACAAGTTGTTGCATTCTCGTCCCAAACGCCAACAAAACAGTGTCACTCATTTCACCACAAAACACAATCTTGCATCTCACACTGATAATACACTATCATTCCTAGGACACACGTTTTCACTCGCACACCAACATTCACTTACACATAGACCTTTCTTTTTGTTTTTATAAACAACTCGTTATACCCTCAATTCTGGACACTCCTCACACACAACACACGCGCGAGCTTTTTTCTCTCTCACCTGTAGTCACCATTCACATTGAGGCTCGTCCTCCCTGTTATGTGGTGCCTTAACTGTCTAGACAGCCCTAAAGCCAACCCCATTCTCGTGCGCACTGAAGCCAAAGCCAACTGCTGCACCAAAGCAAACTTTCCTTTTTCATGTTTGCTGCATCGTGTGCTTTCTGGACCCCACCACGCTGCTGCAACTAAACCCAACTGCAGTAGATTTAACAAGTTGAACCACATTCCTCACAGCACACCGCCTGAACCACGACGTGAGATCATCACTAGCATGAAACCCCCTCGCTCATGTGTTGTATGTGCAATAAGGCTTTTCCCTCCTCCTCGTGTACGAGGTGCAATCTTTTCATGATTCCTTTGTCACACTTTTCATTTAACTAGTAAATATTATTAGTTTATTATTTGCTTCTTTTCTTATTTCCATTTGAAAACTGTAGCTTGTGTTACATGTATGTTAAACCATGACTCTTCTCTCTCTTATATGTATATATTTATACGCTCACATTTTCTTTGTGTCTCATGTGAACCCAATGTGTTGTTAATATTGTTTTCATTAAATTGAATCTATTGTCATGTTATTATTATCATTATGTCTTCGTGCGCAGAACAACTACAAAAAGTTAGTTAAAGTAAAAAATGGATTAACATAAGAAGAATAAAATTTCAAAATGTCTTAAATCTGTACACGCCTACTAATAAGTGCTCAATTTGTTACAAATTCAAAATAAGGATAATAAATAATAATGAAACAACTTTACGCTTGTAATAAAATAATTGAAATAAAGTTTTATAACTTAATCAAAAACAAAAATAAAAATAAGATTTTTAAGTATGGAAAATGAGTTAATTAGATGTGACATCTTTTTAACTCTTAAAGTTCTTAAGTTGTACAACATGATGTTTTAAAATTTATCTCTAGAGATAACGAATAAAGAAAAATGTTAAATTAAAATTACTTTGCTATAAAAATAAATAATAGATTGACTTGGGTGTAAGCTTTTGTCAATTTTATATTTTAGGACGTATGAGCCGTGACGGCTCAAAAATTTTAAAATAAAATAAAAAATAATAAAAATAAAACACAAATATTTTTTACCAAAAGAATTGTGTGAGTCTGATTCTCCATTGTACTAGGAGATACGTAGGAGCAGGGGTCTACTCCTGTCAATCTCAAAAACAATAAAATTTAAGATAAAATAAAAATCTTCTTTTATATAATAAATAAAATTCTTTTTTACAATTATTTCTAGGGTGAGATAAATATTTTAAAAGTCATTAATAATTTGCTTAATCAATTAGAGGCAACCATCTTTATGACGGACATTGTAGGATGTTAATACCTTTCCTACACGTAATTGACTCCCGAACTTAAAATTTGATTTCATAGACCATTTTCTTTTTAGGTTTTTTCAATATTTTTCTTTAATAAATATTAGTGGCGACTTCCTTTATTTTTTAACTCTTTTTTGTCGTTCCACCACAACCCTGGTTGCGACAAACCCATTGGAATTGATTTAGTGGTGGAGAGTATGAATAGTTTACGTAAGGTCCTAGACTTTTATGTCATTGTACATTAAAATTTTTTTACTTGTGTTCTTTTATGTCAACAGCTACTTTTAACAAACACTTTTAATTCAATTAAATATAGTTTGTCAATTTTCAATATTTTTTCAGCTTTTCGCTAGCTTATTTGCTAGTTTTGTTAAATATTAGTTTATGATTTTTAAAACAATTAATTCTTGGCAAGATATAATAGTCTTTTTAAATACGAAATTTACAATTGTCATCTCTATTGTTATTGTCCTTTTTAATAAAAAAAGTTAAATTCTATCACCTAGCTAATCACCTAATCTATAAGGATTTTTTTTCTCTACTAGTTTTGAACCAAAAACTTAGTGCTTGACATTCTTGTTTCGAGCCAACAAGTTATTCGGAAAACCGGCAACTGTAAGGATAGTTAATTCTTTAACTTTGTCAAATTATTTAAACTTTTATAATATTTAATTTTCTCTTTAACTGAATATTATTATAAAGTAAAGTTTTTTTTTTGTTATAATTATAAACTAAGGTTTACTATAGAGATCACTATTTAATTTTCTCTTTAACTGAATATCCCCCGTTTACCGGAGCAGGATTTTATCTGAGTATTATTTTATAAAGTAAAGTTAACTAAAATCAGCAATGCTCACAATTTTAGAAACTAATATATGAATTTACTCATACAGAGTAGATTTATTGGGGGAACTAACAAGTTAATTAAATTAGTTCTTTTTTATAATTTATATGATTCTTACTATGATATATATATATATATATATATATTTTACTTTATACAATTGAAGCAACTTTCCTTTTTAACGATGCAACTCTAAAAATTTCACATTATCCTCTCATCTTTAATTGTCATTTTCATTTTGACTTAAAATTTGATTCATTTTTTTTTAATTTTTTGTTTGATAAATTGATGTTTTTGTAAACTTATAATTCACTTTATAAACATTACGTTAGTTTGAGGAGAATTGAGCTCGGATTTGAATCTTATGAATAGGATAACATGGTTGGAAGAAAAAATCCCGCTAAAGGTGACTAATTAGGTTTTTCGATAGAAAATTAGTCATCGACAAAGTCAATGAAAGCTTCACACATATAACATGGTAACGAAAAAAAAAAAAAAACACTTTGGGCCCATTTTTATAACAAGGTATTGTGTCTTGTAAAAGAAACTATTGCTTATTTAGGATGCTACCTTGCCACACTCGAACAATGGATAATGTTAAGATAAGGGTGTTTTAGAGCTACCAATTTGAGCTCGACTCGATAGGCCAACCCAAATAATCCATAATTAAAGCTGGGTTGAACTCCTAAAATTTAGGCTAAAAAAGGGGGCCTATTTGGCCCAACCCAATGGACTAGGCTAGGCTCGTAAAGTGTAGACCAAAAAAAAAATTGAAAGTATTTAGTTTGACCTAATTAATTATTATTATTTTTTTGTAAATTTATATATATTTATTAAAACTTTATATATTAAACACGTTTAATTATATTTTTTAAATTAGAGTCTATTTAGCCTAGAGACCCGTCATAAGACTAGACTTAACAAACAAATTTGTAATATGAAAGAAATTCAACCTGACCTAATTTCACATTTTGATCTGGTGAACTCAGCCCAGGCCGGGCGACCTTATTTGTTTAATAAGCTATAGGGATAAAAACCCTTTACTAGAATTGTTCTAAATTATATATTAACGCTTCTATTTGGCTTCACTAAGAGGTTTTGGTTAATTACGAACATGGTGATAATGCATATCCGCTACAACTTGGTAATTGCAATTAAACCACAACAAACAAAAGGTCACTCACTAATGATTTCATGTAGAATTAGCTTTCATTAATATAATTTTTAATTAACAGAAATTAATCTGTTAGTACATAATGTATTATATTATTAATGTAAATTTATAATATTTGTATCAATAATTTAATTTTTATTTATATTAATAAAAAACAATCTTAATATTTAATATTTTTTATGTGTCGGTAGACGATAATTTTATTTATAATAGTGAAGAGAAGTAACTCATATAGTTTGATATAATTTCAAGTGATTCCATCAAAAGTCTTTCATGTCAAATACTGAACAGTCACTTTTTCCAGTTGTGACTAGTGCTTAAAAATCCTTTCACGTCAAACACTGAACAATCACTTTTTATAGTTGTGACTAATGCTTAAAAATCCATTTCAAACTTGTTCTCCTTGTATTCTATTCATGTCCATGAAAATTGATTATTGTGCTAGCAGAAAGCAAGTTGGGTTCGAGTCTTTGTTGAACTCAGATGATTATGAAGTTTAGGTCTACCCTACACATATAGCAATATTAACCTCCAAAATCTGGAAATATGTTCAAGTCGACTATTTTATTGATTTGATGCGCAATTAAGATTCCCTAGCTAGTGAAGGACGATTGTTGTTGACTATTGTTGAACTCTAATTGATGGCTTGTACGATGTTTCAATAAGAGAATAAAGCAAGAGATAACAAAATAAAAAGTCTATAGTGGTGGCGAAAGGTACTTCGCTGCGCTCCCCTAAAAGTGATATCATGCATATTCTATTTATGTGTAAGCTGGTCAAATATATGTTATACCCAGTTGCCAACAATTCTAATGGGCCGCACACTCGGTTCATATGATTAAACAATTCTAATCCCTTGTTGTGGTCATTATTACTAATTTAAGAAATCAAAATGCACAGACAAGCCCACAGGCCTACCCCTTTGGGTGCGTAATGCCTATTAGATTTAATTTAGGGAAGAAAACTAAATATAAGTGTCTTTTAGAACATGCTCAAACATTTCTTTGTCAAGTGTTTGGCCCCGGTGTAAAGGACATTCCCATGGATTGGATATCATTATTGTTTAAAGCTTGATTATTATTATAATAGAGTTGAATATATAAGACCATTCAAGTCCTGGAGTCTTAGTTTGACATATATAAAGGTTGGATTATAGCTAGGATACTTTCTTAGTAGAAACCTAACCATGCATAAAGACTAAAGATGGTCTACATGAGCTAATGACTAATTGACTATGCATGTGATGCTGGTTTTGTTCACAACCCCACTACATCTATTTCCTATTGAACAGATTAGTCAAGAGTTAACGCACATCCAATGTTTAGTTTGTCTAAAATTTTATATATACAAAAAGAAGTTAGATTGTGGAGGAAATTGTTTGCTTAGCACAATACATATATAAATGTTGAGAATTTAAATGAGTGGAATGTAGGTACGAGTGAAACAAGTTTTATATTGGATAGGAATGATATAAATAAGGTGCCAATCATATAAAATTAGGGATGACAGTTGTGCGGAAAAGGTAGGGTACTACAATACTTATTTTTATTATTTGAATTTTAAAAAAAATTGTCTTCAATTATACTCTTATTAAACACACTAGTATCAACCTAGTGGAGAAGTTTGAGTAGTTTGGATAAGGTCTTAAGTTATAACCTTAGTGTCGACATTGTACACACATATACACAAAAAAGACTCATATTTGCATAGATAGTCACTTTAATGTCAATCTTTGAGTTTTATGGGTAGTTAGGTATCCATATTTAGACCTATTACCTATTATTTAATTAAGCAAAAATGTTGTTTGATATTTTAATTATAAAAATGGATTGTTATTAGACAACTAACTAGTGATGCTTCTTGATCAACAAACTTAAATGACAATCTTGCAATGGTAGTGTGGCATAATCACAAAGACAAATGTGTTTAACCAAAATAGTGAGGAGTTAGGCTTTTCAATTTTGACTTAAGAAAATTCATAAGATTTGCTAGTTGTAAGGCTATAAATATAATATTAGTTTTTAATTTTTAAGTTTAATATATGAAAAAATATAAGTATAAGGTGAGGAGGATAATAGAGTAAGTACTCATATATACTTCTATTATGGGTAAACACTTGCACTCAAACTCAAACTCATATAACAAGTAATTCTTCTTTCATAAATTTTTTTTAGATACTCACTAATTTGGATCTAATCATTTCCATATAACATGTAAGGATCCTTAAAACCAATGTATTAAAGAGTTTGGTTAGAACACTATGACTGACTCATGTGGTTATCCTAATAACTCTATTTATTATAGGTCAAAATAACTTTGTTATGTGTCACATTTTTTTATATGTGTGTGTGGATCAAATTATATCGTTGTAAATTACACTAATTATTGTGCAATTAATAATATTATTTATAAAATGTGATTTTTATTTGAAGGGCCTTAAAAAAAGCATATATAATTATTGTGCTATTATTCTTAGGGAGAAGGAAGTAAATTGTGGCCTAAAGCCATTTTTGTCTTCTAAATTGTTGGAGGGAGGATGTGGGGTATGAGGAGTTTGGGAAAAAAATGAAAGGAGTTAAAGGTTGAAGGTAGAAAAATGTTCATACTTAAGGAGAAATTAAAGATTATAAACAATAAATTGAAGGGATGGAATAGAGATCATTTCAACAACTTGACCATAATACTTTAAAGGCTAAGAAGAAGCTACATAAACTTGAAATGAGATGATGAGGAGAAGAGAAAACATAGCAAAAATAAATAAAATCACAAGAATGAAGTGCATTTTAATATGACAGAAATCCATCTTTAGATGCCTATAAGAAGGAAACTCAAATTCTAAGTACTTTCATTAATGTGTAGTAAAGATGAGTAGGAGGAATGAAATATTATGCCTAAATTTTGATGGTATTAATGTGGAAGGGGTTGAACCATTGAAATGAATATTAAACAACATTTTTACTGACATTTTATGGCTTTGGAATGGGATAGACCATACTTTGGGCTTTTGATAATCTTTCAAATCACTAAGATAACAAACTAGGAGTTTATTGTACCTTTCATTGAGGAGATAAAAGCTACAATATGGGATTGTGAAAGCTCAAAAAGTCCAGGACTTGATGGTATAAATTCAATTTTATTAAAGTTTTTTGGGAGTAGCTTAAAGATGATTTTGTTGCATTCTAGGAGGAATTTCACTCAAATAGTGAATTGGTTAGAGGCTTGAATAACTCTTTTATTGTGTTGGTACCTAAACAAGACAATCCTCAAAAAGTAAATCACAAACCAATATATTTGATTGGGGTGCATGTATGAGGTATTGACCAAAATCCTAGCTAATATAGGCTATAAAAGGTATTATATTTAGTAATTTTTAAGAATTAAACTACATTTATCAAGACTAGATAGATTTCGGGTGGAATGCTTATTGCAAATGAGTTAGTAAATGATGCAAAATGAAGAAAGAAAGGAATTGTTGTATATTAAGGTTGATTTTGAGAAGGCGTGTGATTCCATGAGTTAGGAGTATTTAGAGTATGTGATGCAGTGTATGTATTTCAATGGAAAATGGAGGAATAAATTAGAGAATGTCTATCTACTATTAGAGTTTTGGTCCTTGTAAATGGTAGCCTAATTGAAGAATTTAGTGTAGGGAAAGGTTTAGCAAAAGGAAACCCCCTATTGCCTTTTTTGTTCCTCATAGTTGCAAAAGTAGTGTGATGTTTAAGAAGGCAATTAAAATATGCCTATACAATCATTTTAATTTAGTTGATCAAAAGTAGTGCATCTCACATTTACAATTTGTGGATGATACTTTGATAATTGAGGAGAAAAGTTTGCAAAATATTTGGACAATTAATGTGATCCTACAACTGTTTAAGTTAACATTTGGCCTAAAAGTGAATTTTCATAAGAGCAAATTGATAAGGGAAAATTGGAGTACCTATGGATGATAGGGGAAGCTCACATTCTAAATTACAAAATTAATGCACTTCCTTTCAAATATCTTGGGATGCCTATAGGGGTAGACCCCAAGAAAAAATCAGTTAGCAACTTATAGTGGATGTTGTTAATAGAAGATTGTCATCTTAGAGCAATAAACATATTCCTTAGGTAGTTATGTGGTTCTTATCAAGTCAGTTTTGTTGTCTCTACCGATCTACTTTCTTTCGTACTTCAGAACTATTAAAGGTATTATTTCTTTACTTAATTATCATTTTAAGTGTTTTTGTGGGGTAGGGATAGGATAAACAATATTTATTGGTAGACATGGAATAAAGTATGTTTGGAGAAGGAAAAAAGGAGATTTGGGGATAAAAAACTTGAGCATTTAACATAACATTACTAAGGAAGTGGTTGTGGATAATGAAGACGAAGAGACACTTAAGCATTCACTATGGTATAAGGTCTTAAAATATAGGTATAGGGAGGAGAGTGAGAGGTTAGGTAAGAAAGGCGAGAGGTGTTCAAAATGGTAGGTAAACATTAACTATTTGAAGGAGGATTTTTTTTTTTGTCAAATTAGTTTAGAAATTCCATCACTAAAAATGTGGGAGGCGAGGGATACATTATTTTGGCATGATCCATAGGTAGATGAGGAAATATTAAGTTCAAAGTTCCACAGGATATATTTACTACCATTTGACAAAAATGTAATGGAGGCAGACTTAGGGGTATGCCAGATAAAGAAATGGAAATGGGAATGATAATGGATAATGAATCTTTTTCAATGGGAAAATGAGTTGGGTAAAGAAATAGAGGATGTACTGAGTTCTATAAGTATCAAAGAGGGGGAAAAAGATAAGTAGGTGTGGAAAATGGAGACATTTGGATACTCCTTCACATCCACATATAAGGTTTTGATGTTGAAAACAAGGTTGGATACATGTATATTCTTAAAAATTGAGGATGAAATGTGCCCTACTAAAGGTACAATCTTTTGTTTGGAATCTAGCTCTAAATTGAATTCCTTTTCTTCAAAACTTAGCTTATAAAGGTGTCATTCCAACAAATGAAGTTTTATTTAAAGGTTGTCGTAAGGAAACCAAAAATGTAACCCATTTGTTCCTTGACTGTGAATTATATTCAAAAGTATGAACTAAATGCTTAAGGTGGTGGGGTATTAGTTCAATACTACACAATAAAGTCCAAGCCATTTTTTTTTTCCAATTTATAGGATTGATTAATTGTGATTCACATGACAAAATTCAATAGCAAGTTGTGTGGTTTACATTGGTTTGGTCTATATGTTTGGCTCAAATCTCCCTAATATTCTCTTACCACATAAGGAAAGTTAGTGAAATGGTAGAAATGACAAAGTTGTATTCTTGGCATTGGATCAATGTTAGGTATGATTTCAAGTATCCTTTAACATGTTGGTTCTTAAGACTTGTAGATTGTGTGAAAGGTAGGTAGCATATGGTGTTGGTGGATATAGGTGGGGGTATTGAGCTTGCAACAATTGTTTACTAATGTAAGGAAGGTTTATTGTTTTATGCATTTCTTTTCATAGTAACAATAGTGTAAAAATGTATTACGTAAGTCCCTTAATAAACGATACTCGTACTTATCATTGTCTACTTGTACGAATTGGTATGCTAGCCAATGGGTAAACATTCCCCTAAATTAAAACCTTTGAATAGGCCAAGATTAGTAGCCTATTTGAACATGACACTAATGTCCCCTGCAATAATAACAAATAAGAACGTGATAATGGGTCTCACTGTCTAAGGTCTTTTCCCATACTAAATTCTCCTATAAGGTTGTCATTTACTAACAAACACTCTAGCAGTAGATAAACATTCTTTGACCTAGTCCTATTTTACCCCAAAACCTATTTGTTCCATCATTTAAAAAAGATAACGCCAACTTGCTGAATCATACATTTTCTCAAAATCAACCTTGAAGCACACTAACTCCTTTGCAAATTGCTTTACAACATCTACAACCTCATTTACAATGAGCACCCCATCCAAAATTTGTCTTCCCTTTATGAATGTAGTTTGATTGCCAGAAATTATTGCAAATATGACCTTCTACAACCTATTTGCTAGTATTTTCAAAAGCCCTTTATACATACTCCATATGAAAGGATATAGGGCAATATTCCTTACCTTTTGAGAATTATCTTTTTTAGGTACCAATACAATAAAAGAGTATTTGATCCTCTCACTAGTCTATTATTAGAATGACATTCCTTTAGAAATTGAATGAAATCATTTTTTATTGTCTCCCAAAAGTCTTTTTATAAAAGTAAATTAATACCATCTGGTCCTAGACTTTTGGAACTCTCGTAATTCGAAATTGTTGCTTTATCCCTTCCTCTATAAATATTGCTATCAACTCCTGATTTTCCACTATAATAATTTGAGGAATTCGCATATGTGCAAGATGTGACCTATCCTAGTCCCTACCTATAAAGTGCTAACTGAAATGCTATTTGATTTTCATTTTCAATGGTTGTACCCCTTCCACATTTGTCCCATCAAAATTTAAAACATAAAATACTATTTCTTCTTCTCCTTACCAGACACTTATGAAAGAACTTTGAATTTGAATCTCCTTCCATCGTCCAACAAAATCTAGATTTTTCCACAATAAACTACACTTAATCTTTATGAGTTTTTTTTTTATAATTCTTACAACACTTTTCTTCCCCCTTCCAACCTCTTGCTCATTGAGGCTCTCTATTTCCCCTTTACTATCAAGCTAATTTAGTTCATTCCTTGCTTCTTGAATTTTCTGATTAAGATGTCTACCCATGGCTAGCAGTGTTGTTTTGATGGGTGCAGTGCAAAATTAGTTAATGGAAGAAAGGATAGAGAAATAAATATGTACAAAGGAAACAATTAAAACAAACTGACTAAGAAAAAATAGTTCAAGGTGTGTAAACACCATAATCAATTTGTGTTGTTATCTTTCAAAAAAGGTGTGTGCTGTGAGTTGAAGACTAAGAAAATAAAAAGTAAATGTAACATAAAATTATATAGAAAATGCGGGTTTTGTTGTTGAGGTTGAGAACAATAATAAGAATAAATCACTAGTTTACTAATAAAAGACATTAATCCTTGGAATCTAATACTCAATTGTGTGACCATCCTTGAACACAAATATCACCAGTTCATGTTATTATTAAATACTTAGTTTAGGCCTGAATGAACATGCGCCATTCTTAAGTACAGATTCTCTACTAAGACATGCACCCATAATACGATTTAGCCTAGATAAGGATGCAACTCGTGCGGTTCTTTCCAAAGTTTAATTCTAATCTAAGTTATGAAATCCCAAGCCTAACAAACACGCACTGTTAAAAACCTAATCTTTGAGTTCATGAACTAATCTATGAGCATCATTCATGAGTTGAACAAAGTAAATCTCTATACAACTAAAATCTCGATTTTATTCAGAGGTAGTAACAGGATGTCTTAATGAAATCATCACAGCGATTCATTCATTAAAACACAATATTAAGATGAAAGAATAAGTTAACTTAAACAAATAACAAAATGGAACATTAAAGAACAAGGTCTCCAGTTAATAGGATAAACCAAATTAGACTATGAAGGATTAATTATAAAGTTTTAGCCACGCATAGCTATGAAACAAAGATCAAGTACAAAAGATAAATGGATCAAAAGAAAGAAAAAGGTCTCTAATAATTCAACAACAATGCTATTTATACTAGAGATTACATGGGCTTTTCTATTATCTTTCTTATCCAGTTTACAATCTAGCCCAAGTCCAAAAAGAAGAAGCTTTAGTAGTATGCTTTCGTAGAACCAACTTTAGACACAGTAAGACTTTGAAGGATCCACATCAGCATCCTATTTCAATAGCTTTATTCATTTGATAGTCTTAGAAGTCTTCGTCTGATCCAACTTTAACTTTTGTCTAGTGTGACTTCAGTCTTCGTTTAATGCAACTTCAAACCTTCAAATTAATCATAATTTTAGACTTAAAAAGCTCATGATTTGTTATGTTTTAACTCAAAGTTTGAAATAGACTTCATAGATTAAATATTGTCTAATAGGATACAAACAAGTCTAAAAATGAAACAAAAATACTAATAAAAGAATGCAGAAGTTGAGGGTTCAAAAAGCAAGTATAGAAAGTGGAAACAATATAAATATGCAAATAAGAAAGCTAAAATGCATATGCAAGACATTAATTAACTACTAAATACTATTTGTTTATAATTTTTAATTTTTAGGAAGAGTGGAATGTGAAAGTGGTTAGGTTCAAATCCCTCCATAATTCTTCTTTTATAATCTTAACCAATCCAACACAAGTTCATTTATAAGCATTGAAGTTCAAATTAGCTATACTAGATTGAGTCCAATTCCTTGACGTATAGCCCCTTTGAACTAACTCCAATGTTCTAGTTCCCTAGGCCTACAAGGATTATCTCAAGCATTAGTTTCCAAAATCCATAGGAACACATGCATCAAGAAGTTCTATCCCTAGACTCATCTCAATTCAAGACAATCAATCCCAATTCGAACCACATTTACAAGATTTCTCATTATAAACACAACTTTAAATCATTCCACCAATAGTTTATTAGTAGAAAGAATTAAGAAAAGAGAAGACTACTTAATCTTATGAATAAAACTTGTATTAAATTAAAAAAAGTTCAATTATAGAGGATTTCCATGGGGTTCATTTGCCCCTAACCAAAGGAAATTAGCAAAATGTGAAGAAAATTTGAGAAATAAGGAAAAGGATGAAGATAAAAGATGTTAGCCTCATTGAAGCTCAAAAATATTTTCCTGAGGCTTGATTCTTCAATGGAGATGGAAAGAGGTCGAGATTAGGGTTTCTTTCTCGAGAATGGAACTTAACACCTTTTTTTTGTGTGCTTATTTTCACACTTTATATAGCTATTAGGGATGTTGCTAGTGCTTAACACTAGAATTTTTCACATTCCTAAGTTCCAACACCCATTGTTTTAAATGGTGAAGAATTAAGTGCTTCCGGCACCTTAGCTCTTTTTCCTAACACTTTATATGTTTTCAACATTTGGTCTAACATTTTAAATGCTAGTGTATCAATTTAGAAGTTGGCCTAGCATTTTAAATGCTAGAGCTTTGAAACTTCTATTTTTTTTTCTATGTTTTGGAGCCTAGTGCCTACTATAGCTTTTTAAACACCAATCTACAAAAAGTTAACTTAAAAATCTTGTTTTTGTGCATGATTAAAGTGTAAAAACAGAACCCCAAAGACTTGGTCAAGTGGAACAAGACAGTGTCTTGCATCTGACAAGTCGCAGGTTTGAGCCCCCACTCATCTTTTTGGGTTGAGGAAAATGTAAGTTCCTTTGTAAGTGTTCTCTGAGCTTGGAACCTTTCCTTACCATGGACCGAGACACCATCCTTCCCCCTAAATTTTTGTACACAAAAAAAATGCAAAACAATAATTATCTCAATTTCATTTGAATTCACGATTTCACAATAAAGACATTTTTATTGCTATTTGTCTGGAAAAAGTAACAAAATTAATTAAAATTTAATATTTACAAAGATTTAGGTACAAACCAAAATTTATACTGATTTTTATTTATTTTAAGTTTTCAATGCTTATTTTCCTTTTTCTCTTGTTTTTCTTATCAAAATCGTGCACATAAATTCTTTAAGTATGAATTTATCACCTGCATAGGTTACCACGTAACTTTTTTTCTTGGGTGTTCCCGTATCAATAGCCAAATATATTTGAAAGGCAAAGAACCAACCTTATAATTTAGAATTTTTGAAGCCTCAGTCTGCCATTAATCATCAATGTTTACACCCACCAAGTTGTTCTTATAAAATTTTATCTTTAGTTTAGATGTTAACTTAAATACTTGTAGAATAACTTTTATAACCCCAAATGTTTTTATTACATTTCTCACCAATTTAGAGAGTGTCATATACAAATTAAGGATGTGAGATACATGTGCCTACTCCTTTACTTAAAAACCTTTGAAAAGGCCAAGATTTACAACCTTTTTAAACATGGCACTAACACCCTCTGCTGCATTATGAAACAAGAATGGAGACAACAAATCCCCCTATCTAGACATCTTCCCATACTAAATTCTTTTGTTGGGCTAGCATTAATTAACACAAACTCTCTTGCATTAGACATACATTCTTTAATCCACTTCTTTCATTTTTTCCCCAAACCCACTCATTCCATTATCTAAAAAGATAATGCATACTTACTGAATCATACATTTTTAAAAATCAACCTTATAAGACACTAGTTTCTTTGCACTCCACTTTGCAGCATCTACAACCTTATTTACAATGAGCACCCTATCCAGAATTTATTTGTCTTTTATGATTGCAGTTTGATTCTTTGATATTATTATAGATATGACCTTCCACAACCTATATGCCAATATTTTTGAAAGCACCTTATTCATACACCCTATATGGTATATAGGACATAGACAGTACCCCTACTTTTTGAGGATTATCTTTTTTTAGGTGCTAATATAATAAAAGTTATTTAATCCACTAACTAGTCTGTTCTTAGAATGAAATTCCTTCAAAAATTAAATGAAATAATTTTTTATTGTCTCTAAGAAACCTTTTGTAAATGTAAAATTCATACCATCTAGTCTAGGACTTTTGGAACTTTTGCTGTGACACCCTTTTGCATTGGACATAACCTGTATTTATTTAATTATTTAATTAGTAATTATGTTTGAATTGATGAAAATACGGATAATTTTTTTTTATTTTTATAATAGAAAAATTTAAAGTTTAGCAGAATTTGAAAATGGTAGTAAAAGATAAAAGATAAAGTCTCTTTCTTTCTTTCTTTCTTTCTTTCTCTCTCTCTCTCTTTATATATATATATATATGTCATAAAACTATACATAATTTGGTAATACATAATAGTCAAAAATAATAAAAGGATCAAAAGTACATCAAAAGATAGATACTACCTAACTCAATATTCACATTAAAAAGGTTCTATACAAGCCAATGTCAATCTACCCTATCCTTTATACAAAAAAATTAAATAAAAATAATACTATATACTAGGTCTACAAATCCTTTCCCATTGAAGTATCCTCTGACTCGTCCTCAGCATTACTGGGCGTTATTGTCATCTTTAATAATCATGATCAATCATACAAAGAAGAAAAATAATGGAGTAAGGTGTTTGTTCTAAAATTACTTTTACATTGTATAGTAGAAAATCTACCATAAAATAAAGATAGAACACAGTGGACAATACAAGAGAACCTAGGGTTCATTTTAAGATGTATCAGACTATCCTTGACTAGGTATGGATCCATACTCTCCATTAGTGGGTAATAGTTCTCAACAAAACCGGAAAGTGACCGAGAGAACATATACCTCATCAACATCATTACATGGTACAGTCCTCAACATTATTGAGGAAAATAATAGTCAGGATATTCATTTATAGAGGTATACTCTCAAACTAATCCTGGAATGTTAAGTAGTTGTTGGGATTATCAAGTTTGGTGAGGCGAATATCCCGGCTCATGGGTGCTACCCTAACCATTGGGACCTTCACCACTCAATGCCTATCTCCAAGACCTTCACAAGTGGGTCCCTATCTTTCATTCCTCAGCGTGCCAAATTGTAGCTTCTCTGGCAGGGTGCTATACCACTGCATGTCACTTGCTTTACATTACTCACTAACTTATTAATTTCCCATTTCTCAAACGGAGCTTTTCCTAGTCTCATTTAATTTGAGTACCAATACAATTAACATTTCTATTTTATATTGCAGAAATTACATGATAATAATTTAACAATCATCAAAATTTTGGCAATATAACTACTTACCAAAATTTTAGCAAAATAACAAATTGTTAATCACAATTTAATTACCAAAATTTTAACAGAATAATGATTTAATAATTAAAATATTATTACTAAAATTTTAGCAAAATAAAAATTTAATAATTAAAAATTTTCACTAAAATTTTGGCAAAATAAAAATTTAATAAAATAATAATTAAATTTGAGCGGAATAACTACTTAATAAAATGTGTTTTAATTGTCTAAATTTAAGCAGAGTAACAACTTAATAATTATAATTTAATTATCTAAATTTGAACAAAGCAATAACTTAATAAGAGCATTTTAATTATAAAATTTGAGTAGTATAACAACTTAGTAAAAATTAAATTCTAGCATTACAACATTATAACATAGTAAATTTATACATTGAAATGTTTAGGAAAAAACCTTTTCTACCAACATGCAAAATGATAATAATTAAGAACCAACTCTAGTCCTCCCATTACCTTTGAGGTGGTTGATGAAAAGAATGGAGTTGTTGATGCAAAGTTCCTAGGAAAAGAACTTTATTAGTTGATGAAAAACTAGTAAAATTTTAGCATAAAAATAAAGTAAAAGAATTTTTTTTCCAGGGAGAGAAGCTCTCTAATCTTTTTTGGCTAGCTTGAGAGAGGAAGAGGTGCAAAAAAACTGTCCAAAATGGTTGTTATTTATAGAGAATGGGAGGCGTATAGGAGCCATAAATGACATAAGCACATATGTCAAAAATGCTATTTTTATTTTATTTTTAATTTGATTATAGGACACATACACCAAATTAGAGTGGTGAATCAACTATTCTTAGGGTTTGGACGTGCCCCTTAGCTGTCCAGATTTATCTGTGTCAATTTTACTTATAGGTAAATTAGTTAGTACCGATAAAATTTCCTAATCTTGAAAAATTTAGCTTTTGATATTAAAATAAAGATTTTTAATATAAAACTGGACAAATACATTACTTTTCATCAAAAATAAATTTCTAATAATTAATTTTAATTTTTATTAATTTATTTCAAATTATACATATATAATTTGTATTTTTAAGTTAGAAAATTCATATAAAATCCATTTTAATTCAATAAATACTAAAATTTTTATAAAATTTTAAAATTAAATATTTTACCTATAAATGAACTGGAATTACCATTTTTACCATTTATGGATGTTAAACCAATACTGGCTAGGCTTATTGATACCTAGGGGTGTTTTAGTTATTTTACACAGAAATTTCACAATTTTTTAAAAAAAATTTGAAATTATATTTTAATATATATGACATGATCCCAAGATCAAATTGATATTTTAATATTAATTGAATCTTTTTCCTATGTTAGTCCTTAATGTTAAGAATTAAGGGCAAATTCCTCATTTTTTAATTTCTTCGAGTTTTGGCTCGAAAAAATTATTAAAAATCATGATTAAATAGATCTTGAAATTTTGAGTAAAATGGTGGATCATAATTTTGAAATTTCTTCTTGATTTTTTAGAATTAAATCGTTAAATATTAGAAAAATAGTTGAAAAAATTGAAATAGGGTTGTTATATTTTTTTACTATTTTTCTTTCAAAATAAAATTTTTATAATGAAATATACTTAGTATAAATTTTTTAAAATATTTTGAGGTCAAAAAGTCTCTAGTTGGTTTTCGCAGTCAACTAGGGGTATTTTTGTCATTTCACAAAAACTATCTCAATAAATTTTCAAAAATTTTATAAAATTATTATTAATTATTCTAAGTATATTGATGACTTGAAAATAATTTTTAATCACTTCTAACTATTTTTTTATTAGTTCTATTGTTTGACAAAATGATTATTTTACCAATTTTCAGCCTCTATTCCTTAGAAATTATTAAAAAAACACCTAAACTAAGTACTACTTTCTAATATAAATGTAACTGTAAGGATCAAATTTTTGAGATTCCATTCAGTTCTCCAGAAATAAATACAAAATAGTTAAGAAAACAATTTAATAGGTAAAAGTAAGGGTGTTACATTTGCAATCCTAAATTGCTGCTTTTATCTCCTCCTCTATAATTGTTGTTGTCAACTCTTGATTTTCCACTATAGTAATATGAGGATTTGACATATGTGCAAGATGTGACTTGTCCTAATCCATACCTATAAAATGATGGTAGAAATGTATTTGATTTTAGTTTTTAATGGTTGTACTCTTTCCACATTTGTCCTATCAAAATTTAAGCACAAAATCTCATTTCTCTTCCTCCTTTTTATCAGACACATTAAAAAACTTTGAATTTAAATCTTTCTTCGTTAGCCAATGAAATTTGGATGTTTGCCATAAAAAACTACACTTTATCCCGATGAGTTTTTTGATTCTTACAACATTTTCCCTTCTCCTACCAACCTCTTGCTCATCTAAACTATTTGTTTCCCTTTTGTTATCAAACTAATTTAGTTCATTCCTTACTTCTTGAATATTCTGTTTAAGATCTCCAAAATGAATTCTATTCCAGTACTTCAATTTCTTTTTATAATCTTCAATTTCTCCTTCAATACAAACGTCTTTTGCACTTTTACTTGCACATCCTACCATGTACTTTTATCAAACTTCCCACATCAATCCTTTCCTTTCTCTAATAATTTAATAAACATAATGGCTTGGGTCCCTAATTAACCTTCTTTTCCTTAAGGATGATCGCACAATGGTCTGATACATTTCTTTATAAACCCTACTAATATGTTTCACCAAAAATTCAACAATTCCCCAGTCACAAAAATATTATCCAACTGACTCATTACTAACTCATCTACTTTGTATTGGGTATATTTTTTTGCCAATAAGTGGCAAATCTATCAATCCAAACCCAGCAATAAAGTCATTAAACATTTGTATCCATTCTCTTCTTTTTACATATTGCTCTAATAGAGTAAAAGTCACCTATCATACCATTTTCCCACCTCTCACCTCTACAATACTAGTTATCTCCTATCGCTACTCCTTTTATGTCGATGGTCACATGGCGTGTGGACATTCATAGCAAAAAATGTTTTCCTTCTAATTTTGAAGATAGACAGAAATTTAACTTGTTCCACATAATGAGCAATCCTCCTATTCTACCTACATTTGGATTGTAGACCCAGTCAAATAATCTCCATCCTACTTTAAATCATATAATTTTCTATCGACCTTTTCCATGTTTGTTTCTTGCAAGCACACCGTTCTCGACTTTTGATTTTTTATTTTTCTTTTCACTTTGCTAATTTTCACCTTTACTCCTAATCCTCTAATATTAAAAGAGAACGCCTTCATGGTTCTAAAATGCCTTTTTCTCTTTTCCCATAATCATCTTCCCTTTTTTTTTTTTTTCACTTCGTCCTTGTCTCTTTTCTCCATCTCTTTCAACTTGTCTATAATTTCATCATCGTTGTCTTCCCTTGCCATTCTAAGCTTATTGCAAAATTCTTATACTTCCTTAGATGTTTCTACCATCCCTTATTCATTATCATCCAATTCATCTAGTTAATGTTGTTATTAGAAATCAAATTGTCAGTTAGAGAGTTACTTATAGGGGCTTGTGCTTTATAGTCTTTTTTTTCTTTTACCCTAATTTCCCCTTTTGTACATTTTCTTACCTTATTTTATTCCCATTCTCATTATTATTTTAGACATAGAACTTTTTACAATGTCCTCCTCCTTTTTTTTTTAACCTTTTTCAGAGCTTGAGTTGTCCAATCATGAATGTGTTGCTCTTTGTGTCATTGATGTGATCATTACTCTGTCCCCTGATATTATTTGATTCTTGCTGTACTTGTGTCACAACCTTACACTAGGATATTTGACAGGAATATGTGTGTTATGGTCACCACTCGATCAATTCTCCATTATATGCTATTAGACCAACAAATTTGTCTAGTTTTGATGACTCCTCCCTTTATGGGCTAGTCATGTACATCATATACTAACTATCTAAACCTAGCCCGAATTAACCTGAGGCCAATGCAATAATGGGCACTAACAGTTGTTTGATTAACCACCTTAGAAGTATTTCCATTATATATTGCCATCAACTCTATGCATCTTACATACTACATCTCCTTACTCATCAATTGTGGATACATAACATTACTTTCCCTAACATTTAGTAATAACTCCCTTAAACTTCTTTAAAAATAGTAACTTATCAATTCAATGTCTCCTATTAAGGTAGCATCCATATTTGGCATATCCTCCAGTAAATGCTATGATTCTTCCACAAATTATTCCCTAAATCTTTGTCATTACCTCTCCTATTTAAATCCATATATTTTTTGATTTTAAGTTCGTCCTCGCTGGAGATGACTCTTGTCTTAGACCACTGTGGCAAGGCTATTCAGAATCGACCTTTAAAGATGATAAGGATATAAATGTTGGTACCTCGAGACTTATGAGATTGTTTATGTAAATACCTCTTCCATTAACTGATTTAAGAACACAAGATCATTAATAAGGACAATCTTAACCAAGACATCATTTGAATGAGTATTCATGTGACATCTAACCCCTTATTCATGGTATTAGCATCCATTGACATATATAACCCTAAACTTCCAACCATATGCTTAAAGAACTTGCCTTTCCACACATTTATTGACACTCCTTGGTAATGGATCCATGTGTTCCTATCCCTTGTTACTTCAGTAGATGACCACTTAGTTATTTGAAATAAAAGATTATGTGCAATATTTTCAATCTTATTCACTAATTCACCTATCTCCCTTTGTAGGTTTTAGCATCACCATGTCAACACCCATGGGAATCATAACCAGAAAATTCACATTTATCTTGCAGTGTGTTAATTGGTTCTAAGTAATGCATTATTCCAACATAACATTGATCTAACCACTCCATCTTCTCCTTTTCCACCTCATAAGATAGGCCTTTCCACTCATATGCTACTTTGTCTCCCATTTTTGCAATAGTTTTTGGCCTTTACACCATTTTGGTTTTACCTACCATTGCATCAGCATACGAGAACCCTTTACATATAGGTATGACTAATATTTTGTTAACCATGGTTGGCTTGTTTGGCTTCATTACCTTTGGGATCTCTAACTCATGGCTGAATGTTGACAATTAAATTGACTTGTAATTTGTATATTCTATCCATATCTAGTCCAATTGTGCCTCAACCTCAACCAGATCTTTAACCGCATAATATTTGACAAATCCAAAGTGTTTTCCTTCCTTATTTCGCTTAATGGGATGAACACATCATTCACCTTTCCCCAACTTTTGAAGATTTTCCTTATCAATTGAGCCTTAAAATTATTGGAAAAATTTGTGGAGAAATATGTCACTATGGGCTTTCACCTTGATTTTAGCATTCTCTCCCATACTCAGTCTTGTGTCTTATTGATCTTGATTCTTTTGCTTTCTCCCTTCTTGATCTCATGGTGACCCACCCCTTCCTCATCTCTTTTTCTCTCTCATCCTCCTAGCAATTAAATTGACAACATGAACATAACAATTAATTTTGACAAAATGATGAAGATTAGCTTATTCGTTCATTCATTCTTTGAAAGATCAAATCATTCTGTCATGATAGCATGCTTAAGAGGATAAAATACTAAATTCATTCAAAAGTTCATATGAAATTACTACCACAAGATTAGTAGTAATTAATAACAAAGCACCTAACTCTGTAAAGATATTTCTTCAATTGTGTGTATGTAAGTGTTATAGTTTTCAATGTCTTGACAATGTTTCTTAAACTACTATAACTTGGTTTCAAATTAGTAACCTATTTTAATAGAGAATTTCAATGATATTAGAACTTAATAAATGCATGTTAACATAAGTCGTTGAGGATCCAAAATTAACTCTAATCCTCTTCATGGATGCTAGTTTGATTCTTCCTTAAGCCAATAAAATGTTGCTTGGTGGACAACCTTCCTCAAGGAGATCTCTTAACACCTAGGAACTATTTGAGTAGCATGAGTAAAACTATTTGCAATTTAGACTTGTATAGTAATCTCCTGGTGAAGGTGGCAAAATGAGCCACTAGACCTAATGCAGGTTGTGGGCTATAGCGGGTCGGACAAAAAAAATCCAAATTCAATTTGGGCTTCTAAAATTAAACCCAAGCCCAGTAAAAGCTTTTTTTGGGGGGCTTTTTGCAGGTTTTACATACTAAGTTTGAATTGGGTCTTGATCAGGTCAAGTTAAAAAGGCCCATGTTTAATTTGAGCTTATAGTTTAAAGCCTAAGCTCTACATTTCATCGAGTATGTTTAGGCTGATCTGACTCATTTTGCCACCTTTATCCTTTAATTTGGCCTCTACTGACTATTCTAGCATGACATTGACATCTTATCTAATTATATTAGAAATATCTTTTCATTCTACCACTTTTTTACTTTAAAATACCTTAATATATAAATTGCACACTATGCCATTAAATCACATTGTTGTGAATCCAAATGCAATATTATGAACACCTTGAAGGACTAAACCACGTACACGTCCAGAGTGTTCGTGTTTTTACGCCTAGCAAGAGCATATAGCATTTGTTGATATTTCCGTATAATTGACACATTGACTTAATTCTTGTTTAATCTATTCGGGTATGTATGAGCCTATAGTCTTATATAATGTATAATTGATTAGTACGTGTTATCATGCAATACATCGACAAAAAATAAATAAAAATACTAGACATATACAAAAAATAATTAAAGAGTAAGATGTGAATTTATCAACGAATAATATTATAATAAAGGTAAATCATCATATTGTCACCTGGCGCTGCATGCGCATCATGTAACCAAGTATTATTTGGCTTGCTAGTTGATTATATCCATATACAATACCAAGCCGCTATTTGGCATGCATGCGCTGATCGTGATACACTAATATATACCTAGAAAAAGAAATTGTGACTGATACAAGGAAACGTAGCACTTTGGCTGCACCTGCATAAAATATTCACTGATTTTAACTGATATATATAAGAATAAAACTCATAACCTTTTGCATACGATCAAGAGTGTTGACAGCGACATGTCTAGGGAGATATAAAAATATGAGAGGAATGAATTTTTGACTGTACAGTTAAAATGAATGGTTAATATTATAATTAAATATAGCAATATTTATATATGATTATATAATCAAAATTATGTTTCCTCACCTCTTATGCTCTCATTGTATACTTTCTATCTCTCTATACCCAAATCAAAGATTGGAAAAATCCTTTAAACTAGTCGATCATAACCATGTATAATTTTCATGAATAATTCTATATCTTTCTATAATATCTTCTAACTAATAATTTTATTTTCTTTATATGATAACTATTGAATGTGTTTTATATTTTTAAAATATTAAGTACATCTACTTTTTTATTTAATATTTTTTTTATAAAATAATAATTTTTTTAGGAAAATTTGTAGGAAGATATGACATTACTCTTCTTTTATTTTTTGTACTCTATTACTAGCTCGCTTGGGATAATGATCATATTTATATAGCAGCACAAAATTAGACAACTAGGCTAGCTACAGACGCATGTATCTGCACATTTTGACATGCCCTTAAGCACAAATGTACTGTTTATATTGAGTTCTATATGAGTTATTTTAATGGCTAAACCACTTTCTACAACTATTTAAGCCAGACAACTAGGCAAAAGTCTTGGGAATCTTTACAAATTGAAATGTCCTTAAGCACAAATATCTTGTTCTCATTGAAATCTATACTTTTTTAAGGTTAAACCAGGTTCTGCAACTATAAGCAGCATATTTGAGTCCTATAGATCTAACATATACAGACACGCATATGGCCGCCACAAAAATGGAAGTCTAGCTGGGACGAATGCACTGAACAATTGTGGGGTCGTTAGGAATCAGAAGAAAGTGACTCAAATGTCAAGAAACGACTCTTCAATAAAGAATGCATTCATATGAATATGCCCTCTTTTAAGTCTTTCATTATTATTATATAAAATATAATGGCTTTTTGCACGGGTAGAGCCTTCGGGGTTATCATGAGCTAAATTTTAAAATGATTGATGAAATACCATTATTGACTCTACAATTCCCATGATTGCCTTTCATTTCAGCCGCATTTATTATTAGCTGAAGATACGATGAATTGATGATCTCTACATGGCATATATATATTACTCAAAAGTAGACTAGTCGAGATGACTATATTGCTTTTTGATTTGGTGGATGTGAACTGGTGAAAAGACTAGAAATCATAACGCAATTACAACAACTATGGATTTGGCACGAGTCACCATTATTTTGTCAATATATATTAACCAATTATGAAATAGTCCGAATAGATGCGTTTGATTGTAAATTAAGTCCTACTAACTAACGAGTGTTTTAAAAATATTAATAAAGGAATTAATAAATATATCAATTTTATTAATAACCAGGCCAGAAAAAAGATACACTTCGTACCTCTCTATTTTTAAAAAAATAAAAATAAAATAAAAAGGAAGTTAAATAAAATATGAGAGTAAATAATTAATTCTTGATAGTTACTTAATAAAAATTAAAGATAAAAATGTTTAACAAAAAGTGTACACCATAATTGGATATCTCCATTGTAATAGTTATAGATTATGTGAGAAATATATTACAATCTTAATAAAAATATATTAATAATATTTTTATAAAAAAATCACTTTTAAGTTTTTAATTAATATTTGATAAGTGTTGATTAATATTTGTCTTATAGATTAAGTTGAAACTTCATCTTAATCGGAGTGAGCTGGAATAAGCAAAATTAATTATTGTAACTATGTTTTTCAGTGTCAAATCAATAGCAAGTGTGAGACTGATGGAAAAGAAAAGAAATTAAGAAGGCTTAAATATTTTTTGGTCCCTCAAATTTGGCATAAATTAATTTTTGGTCCCCAAATTTAAAAGTAATTTTTTTAGTCTTTCTAATTTGAAAAAAGTTTATTTTAGTCCTTCAGGACTAGCTACAGTATTATTGATAGGGCAGATTAAGTCAACTGTGTAACATTAGTTGAGTTTAGTATGATGTTTTCATTGACAGAGACATTATTGAGTGGGTTTCATGTAGCAGATTCACTAACTGTGTTTGAGCAAAAGGACTAAAACATGCTTTTTTCAAATTACAGGGACTAAAAAAATCATTTTTAAATTTGGAAAACCAAACATAAATTTACTCCCAAATTTGAGAGACTAAAAACATATTTAAACTAATTAAGAAACATATATCGTAGTATATAGACTCTCTCTCTCTTTTCCCTAAATAAAGTATTACAGAGAAATGGGACAACAATGCATAATTTTTCATCAGCAAAAGGAAGTAACGTCAGTCATCAAGAAACTAGAAGGATAACAACATGACGAGGGTAAGAACACTTTTATTCATAAGCTAAAAGTTTCATTAATTATAGAAATGTTTGAAAGAAGTACAAAGTGTGCTCAAATCAAAACTCGGATAACATCATTACACACCAAGAACAAAGTACCTAAGATTACAGAACACTTTATTTCTCTTCGAATTTGAAATACCCAAAACTTGTGGTGCCACTGTTCTTGTGTCCCACAATGCCAACTTAGTTATAACCTTGAATGAAAGTTTTGAATAAATTAAGATTTGTACAATAGATTTATTTATTTGATATAATTATATATGTTAACTTTAAATTTTTTTTGAACTAATCAGTCTCACTTACCAGGTTTTAAACATAATTCATAGGTAATATAATAAAAAAAATACGTTAATTAAATTGCTTAAAAACCCAAAAAAGAGTCTAAATTGCTTTTTGTGATTTTTTTGGGGAAAAAACTACATATATAATTTACGTCTCTATCCATGTGCAGTAGTAGATATGATGCAAGCCATGGAAAGAAATGCACATCAATCAGCATGAAAAGAAAGCAGTCTAACTGGGGATACTATAATGTGCTAATGTAATGTTTATTTTTCACGCCCCCAACTGAGTTTATGATTGATGATTAGTCTCTTGGGTTGATGAGTCAGAATATTCAAAGCAATCCAAGAAAACAATTAACCCTTCCAGAGAAAAAGTGGGGAAATAGGAAGTACGGAAGGAAAAATGGTGAGAAATAAGAAATGAGACGTAACTAGTAGAGTAGAAATGAAATAGGAAAGAAATAAAAATGAATCTTACATTTTTTTTTTTATTTTTTCATTGATTTTTGTGGAAATGAATAGTGATCAACAAAGTGTTTCATAATTTATGGTAGTCTTTTTAATATGGTTAAAAATTATCAAAAATTGACTTTTGTGGTGATTTTAGTGACAGTTTAAAATTACTAGATCTACAAATAATCGATTTTTATAATATGATAATTGATTATTATATTATAAAAATCAATTACTTTAATTAAATAACTTTTTATTTCTTTTTTATTTTTCTCTTTCTTATTTTTTTTTCATTTTTCTTAACCTAAACATTTTTATTTTCACTCTTTTTCTTACTTATTTCTATTCAATATATTTTTCTTTTCTCTATTTTCATTTATTCTATTTTTTACTTATTTCTTTTTTTTTCTCTACCAATTTTTTTTTGGGGGGGGGGGGGGGGGGGGGGGGATATTTTAAACAAACTGAGCAGAAAAAAAAAAAATCACCTAATATAAACGTGATTTTTTTTAATAAGCAATATACAAGTGATTTGGTATATTCTTCTTCTTCTTCTTCTTCTTCTTATCATTTGAATAAGAAAGTAATTTGAATTTGAAATGCAAGAAAGTGGTCCAATCTCGCTCAAATGGTCATGAGAAAAATATTATAAGTGGGCATCAGAAGATTTTTTCTTGTGTACACTCATTAAATATAATTATATTTTATGAAAAATATATCTTATCATATAAATTTTAGAAAAGATTATGCGTACAACATTTATTTAATTTTTAAATAATATCTCTATATTACTCTTTTATGTAAGATATTCTCTCTTTCAACTCAATTCTCACATGGGCTTGATAATTCATTTCCTTGTCAAAAAATTTAACAAAGTTTACAACAAGTTGGTACCTACAGATAACATAAATTATTCTATCTCCTAATGATTATCAGAATGGTATCTTGACCAATTCATTTGAGTGCTTTACTTTTTATTATCTACCAGTTAGACTCATGATTTTACTACATGATGTTGATTTTTTTCCTGATTTTTTATGCTAATTAATAGAGATTAGTTGCTGAGAAATGTAAAAAGAAATACATAGACAATCGTTAGTGCTACGTTGCTTTGTTATTACAAGTATAATACAATCACATAGAATTCTGTCCTTAGGCTTATAGTGTTCCATTGCGTTTAGGAAAAGGGGTTCATGCAACTTGACAATATATACACTAGTTAAAATAGAATGAACAACAAAATAATGACCGTAATATTCAATAAGCAATTGAAATAGAGAAATGTTAAGTTTTAATTTTGAATTCAAGTCTAGTAAATTAAAAAACCATTAGAAGAGTTTTACTCTCTTAAATATAAATCTACCCAATTTGATTCAGATTAATTAAAACCTGATATATAGGTTTCTGATATTAAGAGAATTAAATCAAAACTTATAGAAATATATATATTAGCATCACACTCCCTGATATATTTTTTTAACATACTTTTTACTAAAAGACAGAATTTGCATAAGTCTTTCTTGTCTTTCATTCCTTATTAAGTAAATCTTGTTTCCTTTTTAATGAGATCGATATAAATATACCTAATAATTAAAAAAAGTGTTGAAAAGAACTTATTGTGCTGCTAACATTTCCTGTTCCAATATTATTTTGTTACGGACATTTAAAGTAGTATATATTACGGACTAGCCGTGCGCCTTGTATATTAAGGATATTTTTTTAATTAAAAAAACATAATCATATTATATCATATATACATTATTAGTATGTCGACCTCATTCTTCTCTCTGCACATATAATATAAATATATAAAAATTTAAAATAAGCACACTGTTCTTTTACTTTATCTTTTTTTCAGGTGAAGTTGTTTACTTATTTTGATTTATATATAATTAAACTGTGTTGTGCTGGTTCCGAATTTTATCTATCAATGATCTACACTAATTTAATGGAATATACAAAAAATAAAAATAAGGGGAAAAAAGCGTTGATTTTGGAATTGTTTAATACAGATCGACGAAACTACAATATTAGAAGAGACTTTCGCTTTTAAATATCAAGGTATTAATAAGAACTAATTTTTGATTACCTAGTAACAGAACATCATTAACACTTCCAAAACATCATTATTTCCACTCGGAAAAAGTGTAATGATTAAGTGACAATTTTTAAATCCTTGACTTTAAGGAAAAATTTATTATATCACAGTCCAACTCTATTTGACCAAATATTGTTGGATGTAATGAACAAGAACGATTTGGATATTATTAATTTTAACTATACTTGTATTGTTTATAAAAAAGAAAAATAACTCAAAACTTTAGTGAACTAAATGTAATTCTAACTCAAGGAATAGGATGTTCAAGGTTGTCAGCGAAAGAAACAAGTAATATATTTAAAGAATGCATGTTGAGTAAAGGAAGAAAAATTGTGTTGGTAAGAAAGAAACCATGCATTGGCCTCAAGGTTAAAAGGGGTGTCGGGATTCGTTTTCTCTTTGTGGCAATCTGCCTTCCTTCCTAATAGGTAATTTCTAAATGGATTTTTGGTGATCAATGAACATTATTAGAAATTCATTAATTAGAGTAGGGGTGTTCACATGATCATTTAACTAGTAAAATATTCAATCTAACTCAAATACATTGGTTCAAGTTTTGGAGTTGTTTGGGTCGAACTCAACCCAACTTGTTTAAACCTGATGACAGTTGGTTTGAGTAACAGGTTTTCATTTTTAAATTCACAAATATGATGACACAACTTGTTTACATGTTATTTTTCTTTTTTAATTATTATTTATATATTTTTTACATTTATTTATTATTTACATTTAAAAAAAATTTAAAAACAATATTTATTTCTTTTGGACCCTATAGACCCAACCCAACTTAACTTGTCATTGATTGGGTTGGTTTGGTTCGGGGTTTGACAAGAAAAATGCACAAACTCGACCTAACTCAAACTGATATATTTTGTTCAGGTTAGGTAACGAGTTTTGCTAAGTCCGACCCAACTCGACCCGTATTAGTCTCTATAGAGATTAATTTAGATAGAAAAGTGTAAGTTTCTAAATCAATCTCTAATTGCTATAAAAGTATTTATTTTTTTAGAAGTTGATTTTTCAGTTTTTAATTAAAATTTAATTAGAGACTAGTTTTTTAGTCATTAATGGTCTTAAAAATTTATTTATTTAATTAGAGACCTATTTTTCAGTTTCTAATTAAAATATAATTAGCCAGTAATTTTTCAGTTATTAAGAACCCAATTTAGAGATTGGATTTTTGGTATGATACATTTGCATTTAATCATCATTTCGTACTCCTTTCCCATTCATTTATAGTGCATTTAGATACATTTTCTTAGTAAATTGCATATTTTAATATTTCTAGTCTATATTGTTGTTTTTTACTTGTTTTTTGTGTAGGAAGGAGAAATCTCAATCATTGGAGAAGGTGGAGGCACATTGAGATCAAGTGGAGGAAGAAAATAGGAATTTAGCTATCATTACATCTTCCTATGGAAAGCACATCACTTATAGAGCACTGAAAGAATTAATCAAGATATTTTAGCTTTAAGTTTTATTATGTTTTTGAGCTTCCTTTACAAACTATTTTCATTTTATTGTATTTTGGGCCTCATAGAGGACCTTATTATTTTCATTAGGTTTTAAGCCTATTTTCTAAACCTTACTTATAAAAAGTGTTTAGAAAATTTTAAAAGAGTCCTTTGTCATTCTTTCCTTTTTTATGATGGCTAGGGTTTTCTCCCTTTTGTTTTCTTGCTCTTTGTATGTGTGTTTCCATGGCTTTCATAAGGAACTAAATTCTTCTAGTTCAAGGTTAATCAAGGTTGTGTTCTTCAAGAATTGTGAGGTCTAAATATTTTCTATTCTCTTTCCTTTGAAACCATTTATATTTCTACTACGTTTTTTTACCAAATTGCTATTTAATTTGTTAATTGTATGCAAAAAAGCTTGTTGTTCAATTAATAGTGTAATATAAAACCAATTAGGACTGGTGGATCTGTAATCATTTATTAGTCCTAATAATTAGTGGGAAAAAAATGATCTTCATTGTGTAGGAATATAATTTAGTTTAAACAAATTAAACATGTGTGTTTGTTGGTTCTCGATCTAAAACTTAATTCTATTAATAGGCTAAATTTTAAGAGCTTCTTTAAGGATGTCTATTGGTTAAGGAAGTAATTAATAAGCATCTCTTTGTTATTGAAAAAATAAAGAGAGATCGATTATTAGAACTTGTTAATAACTATAACCAATTTGTTTAAAAGGAAAAGGCATATCTTTAACCCAATAAAGGAAAATGTGACTAACCATTTTTTTCACTTTTCATTTTTATCTTATCGTTATAATTCTTGTTTTTGTTGAGACTTATTTGTTTTTGTAAAACTATTCCCCCTTAATAATACTATACTTTTTCAACTTTAGGGTTTGGTAACACCATAAGAGTTGGTTTGGTTAATGTTGTTGTTAGTTGTTGGTGGACATTGCATTTTAAAAGAATCCTTGCTTGAAGTTGGCAAAATTGAAAAAATGTTTAGTGCATTGGAGAAAGAGAGAGGGAGAAGGGATGGACATTGAGTTCTAGAAGAATCCATTGCTTGATGTTGGTGGCGGTGGACCAATTGGTGTGGAGGTTGTAAACTAGAATGGACTTTGTGGAATAAACTTAAGGAAAGATGAAGAGGAAGATAGCAACCCATGCATCCAACTCTCATTATTTTTTTAAAATAATAAACTTAATTAAGGAAAAATAATGAGAACCTTGACTTCAATAATGACAAATGTTGTGGGGTGTAGCAATTATTATTTCATTTATTTGCATACAACAATCTTGAAGGTTTATAGAAACCAGAAAAGTGAAAAGGACAAAAAAGGTAGGAAAAATAGAAAGATGTCATACATACCTGAGTGAAGAAGTAGAGGGAGGGAATTAGTGAAAAATAAGGAAAAATCAACAATTAGGAACATTATATAGGACTCAAGCAAAATCCATGGTGGTTAAATGTGAGATAAAAATGATTTCAACTTTAGCTTATCATTGTAAGCACCGAATGGAATATATTTGAAGCATTAGAGATTGAAAAAATATTCTCTAATTATATTTCAATTAGAGATTGATTTTTGGTCTATACAATAGGTTAACAACAATAAAAAAATCACTCTCTAACTATATGCTTATTAGAGATTAAGAAATTAGTCTTTAATTATATTTCGGTTAGAGATTGAAAAATCGATCTCTTAAATGAGTTAATAGCAACTAAAAAATTAGTCCCTAATTATATTTTAATTAGAGATTGAAAAATAGGTCTTTCATTATATTTTAGTTAGAGATCAAAAAATTAGTCTCAAAAATTGGTTAATAGAGACTAAAAACTCAGTCTCTAACTATTTTTCATTAAAGACTGAAAAATTAATTTCTTATTATATTTCAATTAAAGAGCAAAATATTTGTCTCTAAAATGGATTAATAGCAATTGAAAAATCAACCACTAATTATATTTCAATTAGAGATTAAAAATTGTCTCAAATAATATTTCAATTATAGATCAAAAAATCAATCTTTAAAATAGGTTAACAAGGAGTGAAAAGTTATTCTATAATTACATTTTAATTAGAGACCAAAAAATTGATATCTAATTATATTTCAATTAGAGATAGAAAAACCAGTCTCTAAATTAGGTTAATAGTGACTAAAAAAATTAACATCTAATTATATTTCAATTAGATATTGAAAAATTAAACTCTAATTACATTTCAATCAGAGACCAAAAAACCAGTCTCTAGATCTAGTTATTAGTGACTGAAAAATCAATATCTAATTGGAGATTAAAATATTAGTTTTGAATTGAATAAATAATTATTGAAAGAGTTCAATGAAAGATATTTAAGAGGGGCAATTGTTGAAAAGTGGTTAGTCTTACATTGGTTAGGAAAGAGCTTAATGAAAGATATATAAGAGATGTGACCCATATACTCTCACACACATATTAGTTAAGAATATATATTTATATCTATTTTTTATAATTATTAAAATTATAATTTAGTTCTTAAATTTCTTATTTTTATTATTCATTTTGCTTATAAATTTTTATATATTATTTGAATTAAAATATAATTAATAACTATATATAATTTATTTAAAATTATATTTAAGTAATTTTTTTTTAAAAAGTGAGTTTTTTGCAAGTTTGCCTAATTCTTAACAAGAATGAGGTTGAGTTTTAATTTGAGATTAATTTTTATTTCTAGTTAGTATAAATTTTTTTACACAATCAACCAATCAGAAACTATGCTAGATATGACTTTTAAAATATTTATTGTAAAGAAAAGTCTTAGCAATACTCTCTTTAATATACTCTTTTGAACACACACACTCGCTTATTGGTTGAAATTTATTAGAAATCACAAAATCATAAGAGAGAATCTTTAAATAAAATTTTGGACCCACAAAATTTTATGATTTTTAATAAATTTCAATTAATAGAAAAGAATATATTTAATAGAGTGTATTAGATAGTGTGTTGTTAGCGTTTCTCTTATCATAAAACTCAACTAACATATCATACATGACAATTTCTAATTGATTGACAATAACTACATATATTATTTTTTTCTTTTAATTTTTCATACTTGTCTCTTCTAAACTCACCCCAATCCATTACTGTAACGACCCACCGTCGTTGCTACACCGCATCTCTATGTACTACCTTCACACATAAGCATGTATAATATATATATATATATATATATGAACGCATGTATAAACATCATGAAAGACCCATCCATCTCTCATAAAGCCATCATACATGTCTTTACAACCCAAAAGAAGAACAAAAGAACAAAGGAAATGTCACCAATGCCAAAAAGACATGTACATCAATGAGGGGAGGGGGATACAAAACACACTCCCTAAAACTGGTCAGACTTTACATCGTATGAAGAGGAAACAAAAAAAACTATCCAAAACAAGAAACCCCAAAAGGCCAACCATCCGTCGCCTCCTTGCCAAGAGCTCCGCCTTCAACTACTAGCAGCCGGATCTGCTAAAGCCTCGCCATCTGCTCCTACGCCATAGGACGTGATCAACATAGTCACACCAACACAACAACAGCAACAAAAGTTACCACAACAAAACAGCAAGGCAAGGGTAAGCTTACTAAACCAACAACAAAACATAATATTAAGGAAATCATCAACAGTTCCCAACATTCACTTGCATGTATACAAACATACAATCATACAGTAAGGAGTTCACAACTTAGAACACCATGATGGAACAAATTCACCACTACCATGTCAATGCATGATGACACGACTCTCGAGAGATTTAAAATAATTCGAGCATTCAGCCAGGTCTCACCTCCTAACATGACGTCAACCGCACCCAATCACGTGCCTCTCGCCATTCAAGGATTGCCAAACTCTGAGCTACGAATAAGATTATGTGATCAGTCAGGATGAGTGTATGTGGGTGATGGCTCACCACGACTCAAGGTTTGCACTACCTTGGCCCATAACAGAATCGCCCATCCATTCATCCTCAAAGGCCCATGATAGCGACCTCACATCTCATCCAACACTAGGTTGGGGTCCCTGTTTGAGCCTTCTGCTCTAGTCAGCTAACCAACTTACGTGCCTACTCGCAATACGGCATGAGGCCCATCATTAGCGACCTCAGCCACCAACACATGCATGAATGCATGCACTACACCACAACATCACATTAACGTCAACAAGTTAAATAAGTTTCAACAACAACAACACCATGTGGGCTCAATTCAACACCACACATGGCCAGATACCTTTGAGGTTTGTGATATGACGACTTCGTACCCACCATCTCACTATGGCTTGCCTCAAGGTCTCATGTAATCATTAGTAACAACTCTCAACTTCACTATATGGGCTCAATTCAGCACCACACATGGTAAACAGGTAAGGTCCTATCCAAGCAGCCTGTACCCCATGAGGAAAACTCAAAACAACAACATCTACAATAAGTGGAGGTCCTATCCGAGTAACCTTCCACCTTTCCTAAATTCCCAACAATTCTTACATTAGATCGCACTAAGAGTCCTCAACCATGTTTGATACAATTACACTTTTAAATTAAGTTAACTGCAGACTACCCCATTTGCCAAGTGGTCCATATGCTCGCTCAGCGAGAACCTTCCTTACAGAGGACCTACTTTCCCCCACGAAGCTTTTCGCTCAGCGACCATAAGTGTCACTAAGCGAACACCTGCTCCAGAGAGCACCCTTTTGTCTCCAGAGCCTCTCGCTCATCGATAATTGGGATCGCTCAGCGAATTCGTTTCAGAGACTTCTAAAAGCTTTCCTTTCAAGCACTACTCACTTAGTGACTAATCACTCTAGAGAGCAGCTAAAACCCAAACACGTCTCCTGCTCAGCGAACACATTGCTCGCTTAGCGAAATACTTGCAATAGAAAGCACCAACTCTCTAGGCCCCAAATCGCTCAGCGAGCCTAGTCTTCGCTCAGCGAATCACTCGCAGGCATTCTGGAATGCCCATATTCACTTAGTGAGCCTCACACTCGTTCAGTGAACGATCTTCTGAAAATTTTCCAAATTTTCATGAACACTCGCTCAGCGAACTGAACATTGCTTAACGAATCTGCTCTTTCTCCTCAGCCCCACTACAATTCAAGAACACTTGCTTAGAGACACGAAGGGTCGCTTAGCGAACTCCAACCCGACAGCCTCACATTACTCTTAGGGGCATTCTCGCTTAGCGACTAGGGGGTAATTGTTGGATTGAGACGTGGGACAATGCAGCGAAACTAAAATATTGTCCTCTTATTGTTCAAATGAATGGCATGAATCAAGGTTAAAAAACGTAGAATTAAAATAAGAGTTACCTCTTCCACTGAATGATGCAAGCGAGCGATTGTCTCCATAGGTTTATACATAGACAAGCGTGCGTCTCCACGCCCACACTAGGGTTCCTCTCGGTTGCTGTGCTAGCGGCAATCAAAGAAAAGTTTGACGGCTAACCCTAATATTTTTGTCTCCGTATTCATAAAGTGTGGCCATACCTCCTACATCGTGTATTAATAGGAAGTAATTAGGGTTAAGGAGTGTCACTCATAATGGGCTCAATTCCAACGAATTGACCCACTAGAATAATTCTGGTCTAACTAGTTTTTATTCCTAGCGGGCTTGTCTTAAGTGTGCGACCCTATAGGTTCTCTTTATAATGGGCCTCAATATTAAATATCAAGTGTATATACCAACAGTAACAGAACCAGAAAACTTTAGTCAAAAAACCTAAAAATCCAAACTTTTCTCTCACCCACCCTCCAAATCAACCCCACAAAGGTTGAACAACACCATTCAACATTCCACAACATCATATCCATCAGATTTCACAACCAACACTACGTTTTAACAACAAACTATCATGAATTCAACAAAACCCATTTTCAGCGAGATTCCAACAAAACTCATTCAAATTCGTTTATTAACACCAAGGTAATATTCACACTCAACCACAATCATACAACAAGTATTCAACAAATGTAAGCTTCCCTTACCTCTTGGAGCTTCCTAAATTCGAATTTGTGGGAGAGGAGAATGTGAGAGATGTGAACCCTTGAGTCAATCTTTAGGGAAAGTAATCCTTTTCACCAAATGGAATGGGATGGTCTAGGAATCTTGCCTTTCACTTGGTGGGTTTGAGAGAGATTGAGAGAAAGGGAGAGAGAGGGATTGAGGAAAGGGCTTATGGGGTGGACTACAAATGAGAGGGAAGGGAGTTTAGAGTGGCTTAAAGCCCTCTTGGGCCTCAAAAAGGCTTCGGCTTCACTAGGGTCCATAGTCTATCTAACCACTCCCAAGGCCCACAATTGGCGCAACATTGTAGTTCACTCAATAACCCAATCAAACACTAACAATATCTTCATTTGGCTTAAGTACGTTTTCCTCAAGTTTCCATAAATTTAGATCGAAATTCCAAGATACAACAACACAAAACAACCATCACATAACAACAACTTATTTATTCATTTTAATTATTGAGATCGCATATTTAATTTCCATTTTTAGTTGTTAAATCACCAAATCACTATTAAGAAATCACCAGTGTTACAATTACCATCCTTATAATGCCTTAAGATTTTGGATAAAAACTGACGTTTTAACCCATGCATTACACAGGTCAAATCTATTATGTAAATTTTATAATTATAATTAATTATCATAAAAGATTTAATAGCAATTAAATTAATTAATATTAAATGTATTTTAATATTATATAATATATTAAACAATAAATTAAAATAAATTATAAAAAAATAAAAATAAGTTAAAAATATAAATAAAATAGCCATTTTAAAAATCATGTATGGTAAAAAAGTTTATAATAGATACAGAATAACAATTGCACTCAATCTTTTTATTATAAAAAATAATATTACTTAACAATCTTATTGAACAAATAAAGCATATGAAATGAAATAATTGTTAGTAAAAGATATAAAACATTTGTAAGGACAACCAAACAATAATTTAGAAATTAAAAATAAAAAAGTAAGAAAATGTCTTCTGTTTAACTTTTTATCTTTACTTGTTCTATTTTATCTTTTTTAATCATATATATTTATTTTTGATTGTTTGTTAGCTAATTTTAAGAAAAGAAAAAACACATATACATATTTTAAAATTGACATACATTTTCAAAGAAAAAAAATAACAAAAGCTATCCTAACACACTTAATTTTTTTTTATTTTTTTTTGTGAAAAAAAACACCATTAGTGGAAAATCCAACCCTTACATGTAGGTAAAACTAAAAAATTAAAATGAAAATATTAAGTAACAACATAAAACCTAATCCATAAATAAAATAAGAAAAAATTGAAAGAAAGTACAAAACTCTTTGCTACATAACCAATGTGTTGTATTTCAACAACTAATAGTATAATACCTATGTGATTGCACAAGTAGCATTGATTTTCACACACATTTCTCTAATTGATCTTTCATTGAGTACAATATAAATAGTAATTCCAAGTACCAAATAATGATCATAATTACACTATATTTTCTGTTGAGGCTTGACAATTAAAAATATTGAACTTCATACTAATAATAGTATTCATCTTACAGGTTTGCATGTCATCCACAAGTTGCATTTTAAGACAATAAGGGGTTGCTTTTGGGTGATCATGGATCTATTTGAGCTTCCACCTTCTTTACAAAAAAATGAGTGTGTTCTAGGCAATTTTTATAGTGGCTAATACCAGTAAAGCCCATGCTTCCTCATTTTGGCTTACACTAAACATATATTGGATTGTAGCATCACTAAAAATGTTAAAAATACAAAGCAAAGTAACACTAAAACAATTATAAAGAGTACAATAATAAAGAAAAAATAAAAATCAAGCATAAATTCTTTTATTCAAGTTCATATGCTAGTATATGGTCCATTTATAATTTGTATTTATAATGAAATCTTTCAAAAAATTAGAGATAAAACAAAAAATTAGAGATTTGATTAGGAGGAATATAGAGAGTAATAAATAAAGAGAAATTACTTGAATCTCAAATGAAGAGATTGTAAACCAAAAAAAATATTGTTAGGATTATGGAATAAAACTATTTGATAGTCTAATCTCAATCCCATATCTGATATTGCAAACTAGAAAAAAGATTTAGCCAAAATAGAAATTGCAACAACATATATAAATCATGCACATGAAACAAAGATAAGTAAAAGACACGTACCTTGTAGCGAAGATTAGGAACCAAACCTAAAAATAGAAACATAAAGTTCGAAAAAAAAAAATAGAATAGACCACCTTACTGTAAAAAGCAAACACAACAAACCAATCAACCAAAACATTTGAATTAATTAAGATCAATTGCCATCGGAAAATAAGAAATAGGAAACCTAAATAGGAACAAAAACATGACATTATTATAAGGAAGAGTGAAAGGAAAACTTCATTGGTTTGGAATAGGAAAAACATGAAAAATAGGAAACCCCAAATAGGGACAAACACATGTTATCGGAAACAAAGAAATGGAAAACCTTTTAGGGCAGGTAAATAGGGAAGGGAGAAAGAAAACTCTTCATTCTCACCCTACCAGAATAATGTGAGCGTGGGAGGGACAACAAAAATTTAAATTATGAAAAGATAAGAAATTCAAATTAAGATAGAAGTTAAAAGAGATAAAAGAAAAAGATTGTAGAAGATAAGAGAAAAAGAAAATAGAAAATTTTAGAGATAAAGGAGAAGATTGTAAAGAAGATGATAGGTTGTTGTTAATTTTGAGTTAAAGAAAACGTTATTGTTGGAAAAGGACGAAAATAAGAGCTTTGCAAATGAGGAGTATGTACTTCATTATAAGAGAGTATTTAAATAAAAATGAATGTGAGAGAGAGTGAGGAAAATAAACTCTTCTTATGAAAGATAAAGGTTCTAATATAATTTATCGAATGAATATGATATTTGATTCTTTTAATAACTCATTATCATTAGTTGTTCTTTAACTCTTCCGGATGCTCCTACAACTACCCCGTCATTTTTATTTAACTTACATCAAATAGACACTGCCCTTTATGAGTTTCATCACATTAGAAAGATAAAAAATTAACTAAGACATGTCAAATCATTGAAATTCTTTTCTTATAAATAAGCACGTGACATCATGTCGGCAATTCAATTCAACCTCACGTGATCTTATGTACTCTCTTCCCAGAGGAATATCTCTATCTATATATCCAACATTTTTAGGTTCCCAGCACATAACTTCTCGTCTACATCACAATTTTCAGGCCTCCTGCGATAATGGGGGCACTTCAAGACATAGTACCAAAATCCAGATTTCTTTGGCATTGACAAGGTAATTGAATTGCTATGCCCCCACCCACCCAATTTTTATTAGTAGTAGTAAAAATGAAAAAAATAAAATTATCAAAAATAGTTACTACATTTTATAATTAATCATGATATATCCTTATTTGATAAAATTTTTATTTTTTCCCAACATAGTCACATCATATCAATCGTATTGAAATTCCTTGTGGTTGGCTCTTGAGATAGCTCTACTAGCTTTATAGGAGCCATATTAGGCAGAGTAATCTCTTGACAATTAACTAGCTGGTGCAGTAGTTGAGTACAGCAAGCCTATGTCACACCAAATCTCATCTGTTTATATTACTGAATCTTATGACTAAAATTATTAAACTTAAAAAATAAAAATGAGTCACGTAGACATGTTTCTCTATCCCCATTCAAAAATTTTAAAGCCTTTTCACCTTCTCACAAATGTGAATGCCAGCTAAAACCAATTGTCCGTTCAATTCAAGCCAATTGATTGATTCAATGTTTCATCACCAGCAAGCTTCTTCGTGTGCGTTGGGAAATTGCAACCACCAGCAATCAATGTTTATTAGAATTTGCAACCAACAGTATGGAAAACAAAAGAAAGCAGGAGGTTCCAGTGAAACGCAGATAAAGCGTACACCTGACGGTTGAGCAGAGCAGATTAACCATGTGAACTGTTTGCTACACAATCAAATTACTAACTAGGAATACCAATTGGTATTAGTTTGATTTTATATTATATGAAGGTATTAATTTGATTTTATGCCAGTCATCCTATCCCGTAATTATACCTCCCCATAAAAAACAGGTTTATCATATTAAAAATTATTAAAAATCCATCATCATTCACTGAATGGACAAAATCAAAGCTGAAATAGGGCAAAAACAACCCAATTTTGGCTATCATCTCCCTTCGAGTAACAGAAACCTTGATTCATAATTGGTGAAATTAATTCCTAAAATTAACAAAATGATAAAATAATCTATAAAATTATAAATTATCAATCAATTTAATCTCTAATATTAAAATAATCGATCAAATTGATCCTTAAAATTTTAAAAATGGCAAAATAGTCTCTGAAACAAGCAATTTAGTTAATTTGTTATTAGATAGTGTTATTTAACACTGATAAAAAATTGAATTAGTTATCACGTCATAAAGATGAAAATGACCAAAACATTGGTGCAATAATAATCGGTTATTCCCTTTCCTATGTCTTTGTTCTTCCTTCACCCATTAGTTTTGCATTAGTCTTGTGATTTATCTATTAAAAAAAATGTCACCATTGTAACCCTTTAAATCAAGTTGTGTGAAAAATGCATAATTAAATGAGGGACTCAACTTTTATAATGTTGTTAAAAGGGCTAAGTCCTACTATATAATTATGCATGTTTCACACAACTTGATATTAGGAGTTTTTGTGGTGAAATTTTCTCAATGGGTAATGCAAAACTAATGGACAAAGGAAGAATAAAGATGCAGGAAAGGGAAAAACTGATTATTATTCCACCAATATTTTAGTCATTTTCATCCTTGTGACGTAGCAATCATGTATGTGTGCCTAGTTGGCTATCACTTAGGATTGTTAGATGACCAATTAATAATGAAGGGATTAAATTCATTAATGATTTATAATTTTAGGGTTCATTTTGTCTTTTTTTTTTTAATTTTAGGGATAAAGATGAAAGACTATTATAATTTCAAAGACTAAATTGATTGATAATTTACAATTTAAGAGACCGTTTTGCTATTTTATTAATTTCAGGGATTAATTTGACTGACTATTATAAATTGAGGGACTAAATTAATGATTCATTCTTTTAAAATTTTCTTAAAATTAAGCAATTATTTTTTTAAAATGAGGTAAATCAATCAGGAATTTAATCTATCTTACAATAATATTAAATAAGTATAGGTTTAACTACAAAATTTATGCATAAAATTTTCCTTTTTGCTGAAATTTACTTATCTCACACAAAAGAAGTTAACAACGTAAAAGTGTGTTGTCAAAATAAGATTAACTTGAAGCCTTAATTTATCAGGATAAGTGTAACAAAAAAAAAAAAAGGCGTCCCAGAAAAAATTATCAGGATAAGTCATCGATTTTTGCCAGACTCCATTATCCAAGCATGCACAGAATTGTGTTTTTGATGACATAACTTTTTTTTTTTTCCCCCTAGAACTAGAATACTTTATATCATAATTTTAGACGGACAAAACTGAACCTACCTGGTTTTGCGGAGATTCATGCTCGCTACTATTGAGCTGAAACTATTAGTTAGCATGAAGACTCTGGCTCTCTAATCCAGCTAGCTTATCCATATGAGTGGATCCAACAATTCAATCGTGATGAGTATGTGTCACTTCTAAAGAAAAAATATGGGATAAAGATGAAAGGCCGCCGTCAAAAAAAGAATTAAGTGAGACAGTGTAGCAATTCTTAGCAATTAATGAGCATTGTAGCAATTCATATTTGTACGACAGTACGAGGTTACAACCTGCAACACATGCCTTTTTTTTATTTTTCATACTTCTTTACAGGGATTGATGAACTAATTACTATCGGTCATCATTGGCATTTCAAGTGTTGATGTCGACTACTTTCATATATATATATATATATATAGATAAATAGAAATGTAAAAAAAAAAAAGAATAGGTTATGTAGTAATAATGTAAAATAGTTTTACATTATTCAATCACAAACCACCTTATAGTAAGTTTGTTGACTTTTACAAAAATCATTTTAAAAGTCATACCAACAATGATTTTTGATTAATTGACAATATAATTTTTTTTACATTGACAATGTATAGTCATATATATATACCACTACTGTAGAAAAGACTTTTTGAATCGGTTTTACAACCGATTTAGATACAAGCAAAATAGAAAGTATGATCACTTTAAATCGTAACTTGAACCAATTTAAAAAATACATTTTAATTTAGTTCATTGGAAAATCGAGTTAAAAAGTGTGACCTTTAAAATCGTAAATCGTTCACTTTTTAACTCGATTTTTACCCTAACCGAGTTAAAAAGTGTCGGTTTTGGTCTAACCAAGTTAAGAAGTGATTCTTTTTAACTCAATTAAGGCAAAAACCGAATTAAAAATCAATTCTAATTCAGACCGAGTTAAAAAGTCACACTTTTTAACACAGTATTGAGTTAAGAAGTCACTTTTTAAAAATAATTTGCTTATTTTCTCATATAACCAACCCTGTAATCATCAAATAGATATCATAGAAATAGCCAGTACATCAGCATATTCAATTATAACCTACTTTAACCAACAAATTATCATAATAAGCTTTCAAACAGATAAAATAAAAAACTACTATTGTTTTACCTAAAAACATTCTAAACAAATTATTTATTACTAATTTGAAGGAAGAATGTTGCCCAACATTAGCGGACGTCTAACATGTCCTCCTTTGAGAATGGTTCCCTATCAATGAATAATCGCAAGATAAAAAAAACATAAAATAAATTCATTAGCCGATCAACTATAAAAACTATAAGTATTGTAACTTGTTGAAAATTATATTACCTTGTCCCATGAATCGACAATATCTACTGAAACTATGGTCAGCATATATTTCATTATATAATATCTACACTTATAGCTCTTACTTGTTTGTTAGCCTAGCAATGACAATTGTTTTTAAATATGAGTTGTAGAAACTATGACAAATTGTAATTGAATATGCAATTGTAAATTACTTATATAGGAAAAAAACCAACTAGGCTTCCTTCTTATCCCAATGTTTGATATCCAATCATAACTCTAATTAAAAAATGGACATGCAAAGTATGTTATAGGTTTCAAAATTATAATACAAAGCACAAAGAAAATATATTATAAATAAAAACTTACCTTTCTCTTAGTTATTTCATTTCTTTGTTGGGCTTCTTGTGCAACGAACACAACAAGGCCACAACATTGTCCCTAGGACAAATAATTAATTAACAATTGCCAATGCAAGTTGCATTGGAAAACAATTAGTGATAGGATTCAAATACCATTTAAAATCAATTGGGTGACAAATAACTTGTGCTTACCAATGTAAGTACGGTGTTAGGTAACACCATTTTCCTCCATTATATATCCAATTCTAAATGTAGGCCTAAGGATCTTCATCCTTATTCCTTATCTTTTGAATAGAGAAGGGGGTCAATAAATCCATATGCATTCTACCACCCCTTTGAGAGACAAAGGCAATGCATATACCTAAAATATTCAAATGAATGTTAATTATAATAATGAGATACTTATCTAAGAGATTTACAAATAAATTATACTTACAACAAGCATAATTGTAGAACTGAGATGTTTAACATATCATTGCTCGTACATATTTTCAAAATATCCTTTTGGGTGATCCATAGGTCAACATCACTAGGCCTATTAAGGAATGTGGGTTCCCAATCTATTTTCGGAGCATCCACCCTTATAGCTCTAGCCACTTGCTACAAGCATGTCATCGGATCAACTTAAGGTTTCAATTTTTTTGGTGGAACATCTTTCTTAGATGGTTGAACATCCTAAAAAAATAAATATAAAACAATGTTATAAAATGCAATCAAGTTATTTCAATTTGTAATTAGAGAAAAAAAAACTTAAGATGAGATTTGAATATACCTTGACTGATGCAAACTTTATGAGTTGTCTCGGCCATTGAATGAACTGTTTAAGGGTTTGCCCCACAGTTTGAACCTCCTTAGTGGGCACAGGAACTAAAGCATATGCATCCAAAATCTATTCAACCACCACCCTCGCCATATCATCCTTAATGGTCCTATGGTGTATGGTTGACTCCATCACAAAGAAGATGCTCCTGTATTTGCTTAACTTGTAGTTGTGTCTCATTTAAACAACTAACACAAGGACAACATAGGAATCCATCACTATTAAGAATATTTCTTTTAGCAAATTCGATAAACTCTTCCACTTCGTTCTCATACTCATCAGTTGTGCATCTAGAATTAATTCAACTACGATCTATAACTTCTTTCTGTAATCCACAAAACACATCTTACTGCATAATCTTGCTTTTTTATACAAAGTGTAGCCCTATCCCATTCAAAAAGACATTTTTTTAAACTTGATTAATACATATAGGTTTAGTGTCATATCCTAAATTTGACAAAATTTTGGCAGTATTTCGTATTAGTCTCCAAGTACATGGAATGAAAGTAGTAACATCAAATTCATCACAATCAAGGATGTACCCAGGGACATGACACAAAATGCATTAAACCAAAATTTCATCAAATTTAAAATGAGACTTAACCATTATGTACTAGTCAAGTATAAAAAAATGAATCTTTCCAAAGTGACTTACCAGACAATTCAAGATTCAATACAACAATTAGTACTTTAATCACTGTATTAAATCTCAGATGAGAAACTAAGGTTCGCTCATAATGCATAAATTGAATAAAAAACAACAAAATTAAACATACGAGCTAATGCATACAATTCATATAGAAATTTCGGCAAAGTTTCCTTTGTATTCTAATACTTTCCCAAAGACCTGTTTATAGGTATCAATCACAATACCAAAGGTTAACCTGTCAGACAATCCAATCTATAATAAATCTCATACTCAAGGGTTCAATTCTCATAAAAGTTTGGTAGAGTTTCTTCTATTTTTGGCATTATCCATCATACCTCACCAAAGGTATGATCAATAATAGACAAAGATACGATCTATCAATTAATATTCAACATTATTCTCATTATGACGACCAGCAAATCAACCACCACGAGTCATCACATTTTAAAACGCAATTGGAAGAGAAAACATGCTAGCTAACCGTTTAGATTGATTTTAAGTTCAATTTGGAAAACTCTTTCAATTACTTGCTTGTGAAAATAATGGTAAGGATTTTTTTTTATCGGCTTATCGCAAAAGCGCAACATAAAAAGAGGTGCATCAACAAGGAAATATAAGACAAGAAACATAGTCATACATAGGATATCATGTCCAACATACATTGTACGGAATCCATAACCGAATTCAATCAAGCATAAACTGAAAATACTACATAAAATAGTGGGAGAGGTGTGTGACAATAAACCCAAACATACAACTCAAAAGGGGGAAGTGATACATAACTCACTCCCTAATCTGGCCACCTTTACTTAAAAAAAGGATGCATCATGAACTGCATTGCCTTCTAAAGGCAATGGGGAGAGGTAGAGGGTGTGTCATCGTCATCGTCATTGTCGTCACCTCTCGCAAAAGAAACTTGACCAAAACCTTGACCACACCCACGCCTATGCCCATGGGAAGCTTGAGTGCTGAACAACCTCTGGTACTCACGAGTATTTCCTACTCGACGAGGAGCAAGAATGCGTGTAGGAAAAATAGGTGGGGGATGGAGTACCTCACAAGTAAACTCTAAAAAATCCACCTAAATCGTGGAGATCAAAGCATCACATGGCATGTAATGAGTAAGGAGTAGGCCATCAAAATGTGCTTGAAGGGCGTATGCATCGATAGTTCAACCATCATGCCGGTCTTGGATGGTGGCTGTCAACTCCACCCTAAAGGCATCGCTCCTCGGGGGAAATGTCATCTGCTCTTGCCATCAAGGCAATCGCGATCATCACAGTCACGCACACACAAGACATACAAGCAAGGATAAGCTACTCGAAAGGAACCAAACACAACGTTCCAGAAATGTAACATACACTCGATAGAACAAGTACAAAATCAATCAATGTATACATACAAAAATTATTTCATTTGTTATTCCTATTTAAAGTGTGACTGAGAATGTAATGCAGACCATGAGTCTTAGACTCTCCATGGAAATTTAAAAACCTGAGCGACTAGCCCGGATATTCCTTAATCATGGTGTCACAAACACATATACCCTCACTAGGGTTCTCAAAGCGGCACGTGCCTAAACCATTTGGGGAATACCAGCAACTGATCATGGGAACCAGTGTTCTTTGTCAAGATTTTCGTATAGGGGTACCGCCACCACGACACAAGGTATGCCAGGCTTCGGCCTCTTGTGGAATCGTGCCATTCGTAGTCCTCAAGCTTTCACACCCGGCTAGCACCACGATCCCGCGAATACCGACACCTTCGATATTGCATGCTCATTCACCGATGCATGTATGCATGACAATCAATTTATCATTCACAGACAATGAAGGCAGTATGCATTAATGTCCACTTATCGTTCACACTTGGATAGGCATTTTATTAAGTATCACCTATCTTTCACACCTAGATAGGCATTTTATCACTTATCTTTCACACCCAGATAGGCTTTTTGGTTAATGAGTTTATAATGTAGTTATCATGCCATCAAAATCATAACATTCACCAAGTCATGCCTTTAACAATCTTTACTAGGAAACTCATCCAACCAAACACTTACCAAGCCACACACACATACGCACACACACATATATATCTCCGTAATTAGAATAAGCAAGTATGAAAGTTAATAAGAAAACACTTTTATGAAATTATCGAGTCCAAACTTAGGTCTTAGGTCCTTTGAAATACATAGCTTTATAACTTTACAAAAGTATCTTTTTAGTAGATTACCAAATATATTCTTAAATTTTGCAAACTTAAAAAATATATTTTAATATAATTTCCATATTTAATTTCTTTATTTTCAAGGAATCCACCATTAAATTCTATCACAAAAGATAAAACTATTAAGGGTTATGCATAAGTTATTATATTTATTTCCTAAAACCGTTTTCCAACAACTTCCAGATTTTTGTCTCTGTTTTGAAAATTATTTTGAAATAGTAAATGGTTTTTTCTTAACATGATCTATACATGGTTGAAAATATAATTTTGTCTATTTTCTAAAACAATAGATATTACCTAAATAAAAAATAAACAAAAAAAGATACAAAAATAACAAGACAGCAAGGTCAGTGTGGCCTACTGGAGGACCAACGAACAAGTCTTGCCATTTTTCACTTATAGAGAAAACTTTTAAGAGACCAAGTCCATTCCTTTCCAAAATTATACTTAATTTTTTTTTTCAAAAAGTCCAAGAACACCAAAAACCAAGGTCTACACAATTTTATATGATTTTTGAAAGTTCACAGTTTTCAAAACTTCTTGCAGACAGAAAGTAAGTACATATGTTAGTTTCCAAAAATCATTAAAAATAGTGAAACCAACCAAATATAGACAAACCATATATTATTGGAAATTATTTTGAGTCTACTTTTCATTCGTTCAAATATTTTCCCCAAATACAAAACTGATTCTTCCAAAATCACGTTTTTCTGCCCACTGTCGGGTTAGCGTTTTCAGACAATGTACTCAACTTCCAAAAAGCTTAAAATTTTTGTTTCTTAACCTTTTGGTACGTTTCTTGTGTCCATTTTGGAGAAAATTTTGTCTAGTTTATAACTAAACAACAAGTATAAGAAAATATTGACCACAGATCCAGTTATCATAAAAACAGTGCAACATGTCCAAACAAGAAAGCCAAACAACACCAAGGACACATCACATACATGAACGAAAATGTGATCTCTCATCAAGTTTATTAACTTTGAGAATACCAAAAACATTCTTAACAACAAATCACATCCAAACATGTCAATCACAGATTTAAACGCATAAGAAAAAGGGTTAGCTTTTTTTACAATGTGCTAAGACTCCTTCTAGCTTGCAAGAGGTTTGGAGCAATGGGTGACTTTCTTCCAACCTTGAGGAGGTAAGCCATCAACCAATCACTCAAAATGGTTGATTTGGAACATACATATGAAAAGAAACAAACTTTAGAACCACGAGTGTACGGGGACCAAGACAACTTAGGTCTTGATAGGAAAAGAGAAGATGGAGAAAGATGAATATGAAAAGGGTGGAGTTTGCTTACCTAGCACCCTTCCTTTGGATACCCTAGCTTCTTTCCTCACCACCAACACTCAAGAACTTGAACCAACTCTCCCTATCCTTTCTCTAAGTCCCACAGCAAAGAGTGAATAAAATGGAAGGATTGTTGCATTTTGAAAACTTAATATAGAACATATTCAAGAAGGGCAATTTAGTAACTAGCTAAATAAGAAGTGTAATTTGAATTTAAATGAAAACAAAATCTTTTTCTCTCCATCCAAGGAAGTGGACGGCCAAGAGGGAGGAAAACCGTGGGTGTAGATGGTTTTTCAAGTGTTTTAAGTACCCTTGAAATGACTAAAAGTAGGTTTTATGAAAGGATGTTTAGTTAGGTTATAACTAATTTGGTTTGCTTAGGACAAATGGTTGCATTTAGTTTGGTTGGGCTAGGGGGACGTGCTCCTTGAGGTTTGGAAGGGGAATACTGAAATTTCTCACATTGTCAATAAAGAACGCAGTCAATTACTGAGTCTTGTGAGATTAGGTTTTAGATTTCTAGCACTTGAATCAATTAAAACAATTTAATTGACATTGGAGTCTAAACGAGTTTATGACTCTTTTAGAATTTCTATGATCATGATTGAATTGACTCTGTCCAAATCAGACAGCTGAATTCATTGTATCTGACAGGATTCTAGACAGACTTTTCAATAGTCAGAAAAGAATTTAGCTTGGTAGTAAGGAAAGCCACTAACTTGTCTAGAATTTAATTATAATTAAATTTAATTAACTATAATTAAATTCTTTAACCCTACGTTGCCCATCAACACTCCACAGATCCATCTCTGCATATCTACCAGCAGTGTAGATCCAATTCCTGCAGAATCCTCCGCAGGAACTCACACAAGCATGAAACAAAAGTTTTAATTAATTCTTTTCAAGGGAAATTAAATTAAATTTTCTCTTTTTGATTGTTCAAACATTTATTCACAGATTATCAAGAAACAGGCATTACACTCATCATTACTCAAGCTCAATTTATATCATATAGGCTCTCATGGCCTATATCATTAGATATAAACTTCTTAATCCTTACTTATCATTTTAGAGACAACACTTAAATCCAGGTTTGAAACTAGAAACTAGTAGCAAGAGGCTTAACCATTTCAATTCACTCTACCTAATACGTAACTTTAGTTATCCTAATTACTTTATCTTAAGAATGTATCTTAACATATAAATTCTCTTATCTTATTCTCTTTTAATTTCCTAACTAGTTCCTAATTAATCTAGGTTAAGGCCAATTCTTTCATTTTTGTAATCCATTAACTCTAGAGCTTTAAATTTTAAATAAAATATAATACATTTGGTGACAATTAATTCCTCATATATAGTTAAATTAATTTCATACTTTTATCTTTTACCATTACTAAGCAACATCAAGGTAAGTACTAGCTAAAATAATCAACTTCAATTGATTCTACCTTATGTTATCCAATTCTCAACACTTAAAATTCTTACTACATATTCATATAAGTTAATAACTAACGTAAATAATACTTCTTTTTCCTTCAAGATTCATAAATCCATACAAGTACAAGGAACTAAAATTTTCTTCTATTGATCAACATATTCAAGCACGACCTTTACCAATTAATTCCATATAACAACAAAATTAACATAAAAAAATAATTTTAAATTAACATAAAAAATTAATAACCATGTCCAAACACTTGGTCCAAGGGTAGAATGATATTGTTATGTCAAACAAAATCACAATAGATACAATCCAAAGCAAACCATAATGAACCAAATCAAAAAACACTAACCCACGAGTGCGCTTTGAGTTGCTTATAGTAACACGCACCTAGCTTCCCCTTCCACGAGTGTGTGAGCTCTAACAATAGCAATGGTTGCCTTCTTGTGTGAGTTAAGAGCTTGGAGAGAGCTACATTGCTTCGAACAAGACAACTTATAAATAGCTTCCAACAAGTTGCATGCACAAGGAGCTTTAAACTTGGTGAAAGGATGAGAAAGAGATTCGAGCTTGATGAGAGGATAAGAGGGAGCTTCGAACAAGATCTTAGAGAGAGCTTGGTGAAAGGATGAGAGAGCTTCAAATGAGGTTGGGGTTTTCATGGTGGTGCCAACTTTGCACTCTTTGCGAAAATAAAATGTTCAGAGATAGGCTTTTTAACTTGGTTGTAGTAGAATCGAGTTAAAAAGCTTGTTTTTTAAATTAGGTTTTTGACTAACCAATTTAAAGACATGTCTTTTAAAAGCTAGTTAAAAACATGTTTTTAAATCGATTTACAATGAACCAGTTTAAATTCCTACTTTACAAACACGTTTTTGTAGTTGCATGTGTGTGTGTGTGTATTACACCAGTATATTTCTTACCAGCTATTACATCATCAATAACTTTATATAAAAGGTGAATTTTGTTTATCCAACCGCTAAATTATAATGTTATATTACTATGATTATTGGTGTCAAATTTTGTCAAAATAAAAAACAATAAAAAAGTGATTTAATGATTCATATTTTAGTATATTTTAAAAAGTATATATTACATATATTTTAATTTATATGAATGAGGTATCAAATAATTTTTTATTAATATAAAATTTTGTATATATGATCTATGTAAAAGAAACTTTCAATTTAACGGTAGGTTTTGAGAAGACATTATTTAATTAAAAGTTATTAAATAATGTAATAATAAGTAACAGTTATACCGATACATACAACATACACACACACACACACACACACACACACACACATATATATATATATATAATTTTAGATGTCCATTTGGTTTATTAGCTATTGTACTTATATTTTACATATTATTATGATTTTTAAATTGTTAAAAAAATGTGTAAGAAAATATTGAATAAAAAATCTATACACTAATAAAGTAGTAAAGGAATAACAAAATAATAATTATAGAAATATTGTTATCTTTTCATCAAGGAAAATCATTTCAATATTATTAACCTGATTTCTTTGTTGAAATAAAAAACTATTCACAATCTGCTCTGTAACACCTCAAATTTCAAGTACTAGAAATAAACCACGAGGTAACTCTTAGTAGGACCATTCCCTTGTGTTATTAGACAAAAAAAATGCCTTAAAAGTTACTCTTATTATATTTCTTATTATTACTGTTTCTATTCTTATTAATATTATATTTATTATTGTTGTTGTATAAGTTGCTATTGTTGTTGTTGTTATTATCATTATTATTATTACTATTATTGTGTTGTGTTGATGTTATTATATTTATTATTATTACTATTATTGTTGTTGTTGTTATTAATGCCTTAGTATTATAAATTAGTAGGAATATTATCATAGAATTCAAAAGAGCATCTAGGGCCCAATAGGGGGACTAAAGCCCACTAAGCTACATACTCGCCTACATGTTATAAGAAGGGAATAGAGAAGGAGGGTTAGGTATAGCCGTCACAAAATAGAAGAAGAAAAAAGTTAGAAAGAATGAGGAAAAGAAGGGAAGAAGAAGAGGAAGAGAAGGAGGAAGAATAGAAACCGGAGAATCCAAACCCTAGAACTCAACTTTGCATATCCACAAAGGTGAGTGCTCTACCCCATATTCTTCCTTGTCTTTTATGTTGTTATTTTTCATCTATTTACCTTTTCCCCCTCCTTATGCGAAAGATTAAGGATTTGATGGGTTTTGAAGGAATTATAAGGAAGTAAGGAATTCATAGATTAGATAGTCTTTTGGTGACTTTTCTTCAAAAACTGGATTTTCCCTTGGCGCTGGGTGCGCAGACCCGTTGGGCAGGGGTGAAACACCCGCCGGGCGGGTTGGGTCTTGACGCGGACCTGCTAGGCGGGGTGCGATACCTGCTGGGCAGGTTGGGTTTCGGTCAGCGGGTTCGTTGGACCGCTGGGCGAATACGACTTTTGCTATTACGTTCCTTGTGTTTGTGAACTCCTTTTGGCTAGTGTTTAACTCATTGTTATTTGTTTTTTTTTTGTCTTGTTAAGTTTATATTGTATGGTTGTTATTTACCTTAAAAATATGAGTGTGATATGAAATTGTGCCTATGATTCATGATAAAAGTCTATGAAAGTTGTAAGCATTATATGTGACCATGCATCATAACATTTTAGTTATGTGATGAGGAAAGTATGTAGGAATCTGGTTGGTGGAGGCCATGATGGGTTGTTTAACCTTAGCCTTGGGGGTATTCGGTTGGGAAAACTCCAATGGTCTATGCTGATCCCATGGAGCCGGGGCGTACTGACAAAACTGGGTAACCCTGACTAGTCACCGAGGGATATCATGCTAGTTGAGGGTGAGAAAGCCGAAGGCATCGGTACCGATGATGCTTCTTATGGCCTACATTTACTCCTATTCTACTTTTTGAAAAGTTTAGGTTGGTACCACATGTGCATGAGTAGTAGTTTAGGAACATAGCACGCATATGTATCTTGTTGTAGTGTGATATGTTGAAGTATGCTATATTGTAATTATGTAAATTCTATGTGACCTTGTTCATAAGCGAATGATGTAAATGTGTACACGTGTGAAATGTGATTGTGTATTGTGATAAATTGTCAAGATTATGTATATGTGCTCATGTTATGCATGTATGTCATGCTTGCTTGATAAAACAAAACGATGTGTATGTCTAGTTACTAGGCAAAAGATGTGAAATAAACGTATGCTTGTAATTAATTGTGTTTGCAACCTCAAGGATAAGTGATAGGATAGTGTTGTGAGGGTCCTAGTTGGATAATAATAGTTGTGAATGAGGTAGAGAAAGAGTGAATCCCCACACAGCGTAATAGAAAGGTATAAGACAAATAAGAGAGAACAAAATGACGGTATTAAGGTGAGTGTTAAGGGAGGGTCAAAAGTATTTTAGAATGTCTGTGACCTTAGACTTGACCCATAGAGAACAACCTTAAATATTAAAAGAAAGAAAAGTAAAATCTAAACATGAAGGGTTTAAATACTAGAGAGCATTTTGGGTAAGAAAGAGTTCTTAGGTTGAGAATGAGATAGTAAACTAATATAACAGTCAGAGAATGAGAGAGTAGTTAACACAGAAAGTATTGAAGATTAAAAGGTGTAGATTAGACCGTAGGTATGACGAATTATGATAGACTTAGTGAGTTTAAAGCCATAAAAGATAAATGATGAGGGTTGTCCGAATAGAAGAGTCTAACCCAGCCGTAGAGTCCTCAGAGCACTCACTGAGACATTATGTCTCATTCCTTTATGTTTCTCGTTTTTCAGGATATAGGTGAAGACATGCGCAGATGGAGCTTGGAGTCACGTGCAAGAAAACGTAGTCTAGTTTATATTATGTTTTTGTATTCTTTTTATATTTTGTACGATACCTTCGGGTGATAGATAAGTTATATTTGGCATGTAGGTTTTTTTTATTGTATTGTTCGTATATAATATTTAATTATATTTATGAGTAGCATTTGTATGTTGTTTCTACCTTTTTAAGTTTGTTTTTTTTTTAAATCTAGACCTAGTTACGGTAATGACCCTTAGGGTGTTACATGTTCACACAAATATTTAATTGTATTTTATTTTGTTGGATACAATGTCATTGATAAATGATATTATGCAAGTCATAGTGAAATTTAAAACAAATGGCACATGGTGATGACAATAAGTAAAAATGGCCTATTTAATAATATTCGTATTTAAAATGAATATCATATTCCAAGATGAATGCTTAAGAATACCTACAATTTAATTTTAAAGAATATAATAAAATAGATAATGCGATTATGACAGAATTTTAAAAAATAATTGTGATACAATATTGCCAGAAACTCACATGATAAGAATCTTGTTCCTTCTAAAAAATAAAAACAAAAGAGAGAAATAATATAAGCAAAGATGGAGCTTAAACACATATAGCTAGGGGTGTTCGTGGGACGGGTTAGCCTGTGTTCCTACAGGGTCAATTTTGTGAACTCGAACTGAACCCGATTAAGACCTCGACAATATTTAGGACAAGACCAGGTGAACTCAACTTGTTGACACAACATACTAATCTTAACATTATATATAGCTAAATCTTAGAATTAAAGAAGTATACAACTACAACTAAGGTATATTTTATAATATATATTTTAAGACAAATTATATCAATATAAATATAATATCATGTTAGACAAACATTATTTATTAAGTCAAGAAGTTGTATTATTAATACATAATTATTTAAAAAATTATACTTTTTAAAAGAATATATAACATTGGACTGGGTTTGGATGACTTGAACTATAATCGGAACCTGTCCTCAAAATGCATCGAGTCTAATTTCTTAAACCCAAACTTATCAAAAGCTACTTCAGACCAAATTGGGTTTGTGGGACATGAACACCCCTACACATAACCGAAAGTTTAATAGACTAATGGAAAACCTTTGTATAGTAGAGGTTAATAATAAACGTTTATACTTATACATACTATGTTGTTGTCTCAAAATAACCAATCAGCTTGTCATTTCACTATATGATCAAATATCAATGAGTAAATTACACTGACACTCCCTAATTTTTTTTTAAGATTACACATAATCCCACTACTTTTTTAACGTTTACAAATAGGGATACATAATGTAATCTTTTTCAAACAATTAAGGGGGTTAGTGTAATACATAAGGGATGTTAATGAAATGTTTTTCAAACAATTAAAGGGTTTGGTGTAAGGATAAAAAAAGGAGAGGTATCGTGTGTAATTTGAAAAAATCTCAAAGAGTGTCAATGTAATTTACTCAATATCTTATTATGAGATATCCATATTAGTTAGCTATCTTATTAAACTAATGAAATACACTAATATATAATGATGTGAAGAGACTCTACATTTATTCGATGCCTTGCTTTAGTATATAACATGTAAAAAATATTTAATTAAGATATCTAATTAAAATACAATAAAATAATGAAATGAAAAATGTTTGATAAAATATAAAAAAAAATTAGACTTTTTGCTAAAACTTCATCAAATTAATCAAAGTGAAATAAAATAATGAAAAGAAAAGTGGGTAAGTGTAGCGGGAAAGGGGTTTAATTTGATTGATTACACAACTTGTATATTAGCTAAAAATAATTTACTAATCCCTTCGCTAAATTTTCATTTGATTAATTTATCATTATTCTCTTGCTTTCCAATTCATCAGACAAAATATTATAATATTATTTTATCACTATATTTTAATTATAATTGTAATCTTGAAACAAGGCAACAATGTAAGAGTTAATTGAAATTGATGATATATTGTAATTTAAATATTTCATTATAAAAAGACCAAAAGACCCTAATAAATGCAACAATACATAATGTTATTTTTAAAGCTGTCAAAATGGGTTGCGTCGACTCAGCCCAATAAGCTAAGGTGTGGAAGTGAGCTAGGCCAAACTCTTCATAAGCTGCATATTTGCTGGCTTATGGGTGAGGCCAAATTGGCCTATGATTTTTTATATTAAATTTATATACATTTTACAAAAAAAAATTAAAATAATACTGAGACAAATAGGCTCAATAGTTTTCGAGCAAATTTATTTTTAACCCAGCCCATCAGGCAGGCTCGTCGAGCTGAACCAATTTTGTCAACTCTAATTTTTATCCTTTTTTAGGTATGAAAAATGCTTTAGGGAAAAAAAACCGAGTGACTAACTTACTTATATATATATATATATATATATATATATATGTATGTATCATCGTATAATTTTTCAATAATGATATTTTAAACTTAAAATTATAAGTTATGCAGGAATTCATGTGCATTTTCGTGCACAACTCTTATAACAAATGGTACACAATGTAAATTTCAGTTTTTGGCAAATTAATTGTTTTAGAGGTAGAGGTGGCAAAACGAGTTCAACTCACCAGGTCGACCTCGTTGACTCACCTTTTTTGGTAGGGTGGGTAAGATAGTAGAACTTGCTAAACTGCCTTGTCTCAACCCGCTAAACTGCCCTGTCTCAACTCGCTAGTCCGGCAGGTCAACCCATAGGTTATTACTTTTTTATTTATTTACTATTAGTTATTTTCAATGTGTGTCTCTCAAAGAAGAATAAAAAAAGAAACACGCTATGCACTAAGCCTATGCCGCTCTCTCACGCTCACTGCACGCAGTTAGGGTTCCCTTTTGAATAATAAAACCACTATCTAAGATTCTACCAAAATTAACAGTTTTTTGCTAAGATAAGCTTATGATAGCTAAGTTTCATTACTAGGTTAAAATAATTATACAAAAGTTGTAAATCACTTTTATAAGCTTAAATAAATTCTTCTGTATACTTTATATACCCCTTAAATAGACATGCTTTTATAAGATGCCCTTAAATAATCTTCGAAAATTGTTCTAACTTATTCACTGAAATAGTTGGCTTAGGTTGCTAAGTCTAATATGAACCTCTCAATTGGTATATATTCTAAAATATTCTCACCCTCACCAGTATAATATAAAGGACCTAAAGCAAAATATTAAAATTTAGTCTTTATTGAGATTGAAGAAAAAAATATTAAAACTTTATTCTTCTAATTTTATGAGTTTCAATTTTATTTTATTTTTACTTTTATAGATGAGTTAGTGTCATATTCCTTTTAGTTTCATTTTAAAGTATTCTATATGTTATAGAATTCTTATTAAACTGCTAATATCAATGATTTTATTTATTTATTTTAATTTGGGTGGGTTGTAAGTGTTGAATAAAAGGGTTGGATCCAAGAAGAGGGTGAATTGAATCTATAAAAATTTTCAAGAATCCCAAAGCCTTTTCAATGATGAAATACTAGATTTTTGAAAAATCTTGAATTAATTTGATTTTTGATCTAGATGTTGTAGAATTAGAATAATTACCTTGTCTTTACTATGCAAACATGAACAAAATTATCATGAATTGATATGCAATTGATAAATTGATCAAGATTCAATATATGTGAGAAAGGGTAGAGAAAAGAGAGGAACACACAAGATTTATGTTGGCTCGATCACCATCACTGTGATCTACATCTAGTTTCTGATCAAACCGATTAGTATTATTACTATGTAATTCAATTTGTTTACAAGCACACTGCATAAACAAAAGAATCACATACAACCATAACCCAAAACCAAGTTTCTTGAAACCTTATAAAGAGAACTTGAACCAATTCTTGTGGAACCCTACCACAAGAGAACCCTGAGAAAAACCCTTCTCAAGAATGAAAATTATACAAAAGTAAGGATTAGATATCACCTTAATTCATGATGAATGTATGCAATGAAGCACAAAACAAAACAATCCAAGTGATGACTTCTTCTCATCCAAAAAGATGATCTATGTGTGAGCTCTTGATTTGATGAAAAACTTGTTGTAATGATGATGAAAAATGTGTTTTCTCTCTTGAAAAACTCTCACAAAAGTTTCGAGATTGGAAGCCATGTGTAAGAGAGCAATGAGGTTCACAATCTAAAGAGAAAAAGCTGAAATAACTAGCTATCTGGTCTCATAATTAGTTATTTTGCTCTTCACAAATCTGGAAAATGACCTTAGAGCAAAAATAACTAGTTATTTCTCTTCGTAACTAGTTATTTGCACATGGCTTCTTTTCCAAGTTACTTAAAATAACTTATTACATAACTATGTAATCAGCTATTTGCTCATAGGCTTATTGTAGCAAATTAAAAAATAACTAATTACATAATCATGTAATAGGTTGTTTCAGATTCAGATAAGCTTTCTAACATAAACAATAACGAAATTAACTAATTACCTAACCACATTAACAGATTAAATTGTTTCAAACACAAGATTGAATCATTTAACATAAAACTATCATATTTTATCAAACCAAAACCATATTTTAAACATCTATTTCATCTTGGATTTAATTTTAGGTTTAAGAAAACATGTTATCACTTGTTAATCCATTAAGTTTTAGATTTATAGCTCATCACCATCAAATCATCGAAGAAAAAGATCAATCATGCATTACACACCAACACACAATACAACTTTTGCACTCATTAAGAGGCTAAATCATTAAAACTCAAGTAATACTTCTTCGAGGCAAAAACAATTCTTCTTACTTTTTTAATCTCTCCCTTTTTTATGATGACAACCACTTGATGAAGACTTGCTCAATTTAAGCAACTTGTATGTTGTAGGTATGTCTAAGCTATCATTATGATCTAATCCCTGCAATACACAAAAACAACATACCCTTCTCCCCCTTTGGCCATCATAAAAAACGTAAAACCAAAATAAAGCATGGAAAGCCAAAAAGAACTTGTGAAAGGATAAAAATCTCAGCAAGATGTAGCAGGCAATGTAACTAAACATAGGTAAATTTCATTAAGACATAACATGAAAGCATAACAAGCTCATTACACTAAAGGCAAGTTTTAATTCAAACTAACAAGAAACGCATAACAAACACAAACATAACCAATAATAAACTTAAGCAGACTTATAAACTAAATGCATATATCCTAAACAACTAGATCAACTTCAATCTTGCTTAGGAAAGCCCATGGCAACAAATATCTCCTCAAAGTCATCAAGGCATATGTGAAGTGACTCAAATTGCCCTCTATTATACTCTTGAGAGGCATGGTGAAGTTCTAAAAGCCTATTCAGCTTTAAGAACACAAGGCTCTCAAACTGTAAGAATGGTTTCAACTCAGGACTTTCAGGAGCCTCATCTTGATTCTCCTCATGTATTTAGATAGCAAAAGCATCCTTATGAATCCAATAATTATCCCTTGATTCCAGTCCTATTTTATGACGAGCATAGTCATTCACTCTATTAAACTCCTCAAAATTTCAAAGGTTTCATCCTCCATATCTATATCATAATAATCAAGAACCCTTGAAACAAAAATAGCATAAGGAAAAGGGAAATCAGCTTTCCTCTTGGCTTTTAGCATATAATCAACAATTATACCACACTAATCAAGAGGAATTTGTTCCTTAAGGGGATACGATATCATTAAATCATCTTTAGTTAGCTGAGCATGATCAGTACCCCTAAGTGTCAGCACAAAGCTTTCAAATTTGCCAAGCTACTCACGTGAATGGATTTGTTTTGGATTGTGGAGTGTGAGAATCATGGTCAAAGATTTTGAGAATCTTTGTACAGACCATGAGTGATTCCTTGATCCATGTAGAAAGAGACGAAACCATTTGAAAACAAATTAACTAGTTATAGGGGCTGCACCTCATAGATTTGTGCTTCTTGCTGGAATAACTAGTTACAATTGCTATGTAATCAATTATACGTGACAATTTTTCATAATGCATAAAAAGCTGCATAGAATAACTAGTTACATGCTTATGTAATTGGATATTTGCACAGCACATATCACACGTGAAGAGGGTTGCACTTAAAATAACTGATTACAAGCTTTGTTATTAGTTAAGTGCGCTAGCCATTATGGACAAACATGGGGTTGAACAAGAAAATAACTGATTACAAACTTTGTAATCAGTTAATTGCGCAAACATGCAATGCATACCAATTTAAAATAACTAGTTACATGATCCGTAATTGGTTATATGCATCAGATATGATGAATGGAACAAAAAATTTGCACAAAATAACTAGTTGCCTATGAACTTAACTAGTTATATGCGAATTAAAAGTGAATGGGAAACATAAAATAACTAATTACAAGTTCATGTAATCAATTAAATCTATTCTTAATAACCTATCTAAGGTTTATAAAACACAAAGTAACCAATTAAAACATCCTATAACTGATTACATGTGTGAAAAACCCAAATTTAAAGTATTTTTCACAAGAAATCTTGCTTATTTAACATTTTAAAAAAAAAGATACATATATGAAATCATAATTTATGAACTTTGTTCTAAGTTTTATGCATTCTAACAACTATTTATGCATGAAATTCACCTAATTACATCTAGTATGTATGTAGGCATCTAAGAATTAGGCATCTAAGAATCAAACACATAATTTCTATTTAAACAAAATAAATGATCACAAACACTAAATCATCTAAACAATTTAACAAAATTGATTCAACATATGAACAAACTAATCAAACATATTATACACTCAATCAAATCAAACATTTAAACACATAAAGGCGTACATGAAGAGTTTAAAATAAAAGTTTAAGAGAGCTTTAGCTAACACTAGACTATGCCTAATTCATTTCTTATGAGGTAGAACCTATCTCTAAGAAGAGGTTTGGTAAATATATATGCTAGTTGCATATTTGTGTCAACAAACTCTATTACACAATCCCCTTTTTGCACATGGTCTCTAAGGAAATGGTGTCTTATCTTTATATGCTTGGTCCTAGAGTGTAGAATGGAATTTTTGCAAGGTTTATGGCGCTAGTGTTGTCACACTTTAAAGGGATGTGGTCAAGGTCAACTCCATAGTCTCTTAATTATTGTTGCATCCACTCTAGCTACAATGTACTCAGCCTCAGCTGTGGATAAGCTTGTTTCTTGCTATGCCAAGAGACAAGTGCACTCTCTAACAAGTGACAAGTCCCACTAGTACTCTTCCTATCAAGCTTAGATCCAGCAAAGTCTGAATCTGAATATCCTATTAAGTTTAAGGAAGATCCTTTAGGAAATTACAAACCTACATTACTAGTCCTTTTTAGGTATTTCATGATTCTTTTTACACTATATGAATGTGATTCCTTAGGATTTGCTTGAAATATTGCACACAAACAAACACTAAACATAATATCAGGGCAGCTAGTAATAAGATATAATAGGGAGCCAATCATACCTCTGTGTTTATTAGCTTCAACCGATTTACCTCTTTCATCTAAGTCTAAGTAGCATGAAGTAGACATTGGAGTGATTGATTCCTTGTAGTTTTCCATCCCAAATTTCTTTGACAATTCATTACAATACTTGGATTAACTCAAGAAAGTGCCATGCTCCAATTGTTTCACTTGTAGCCCCAAGAAGAAAGTCAACTCTCCCATCATGGACATTTCAAACTCATCCTGCATAGTCTTAGCAAAATCCTTACAAAGAGAGCTACTAGTAGATCTAAAAATAATGTCATCAACATAAATTTCCACTAACATGGTGTCATGTTTAGTTCATTAAATGAATAATGTATTGTCTACCTTTCCTCTTTCAAAATTTTGATCAAGCAAAAACTTACTAAGTCTTTCATACCAAGACTGAGGGCCTTGTTTTAGTCCATATAGTGCTTTCTTAAGCATATAAACATGAATTGGATATTTAAAATCAACAAATCTATGAGGTTAAAAAATATATACTTCTTCTTGAATATACCCATTTAAAAAAGCACTTTTGACATCCATTTGATATAATTTGAAATGCATTAAACATGCATAAGCCAAAAGCAATCTAATAGTCTTTAATTTAGCTATAGGTGCATATTTCATCATGGTCAATGCCTTTTTCTTGATTGTAGCCTTTAACTACCAATCTAACCTTGTTTCTTACTATGACCCCTGAATCATCAAGTTTGTTCCTATAAACGCATTTGGTGCCTATTATTGGATGATCATTAGGTTTTGGGACCAATTGCCAAACTTCTTATCTTTTAAATTGGTTTAATTCTTCTTGTGTTGCAAGCATCCAATTTTCATCCAAAATAGTCTCTTCAATGGATTTAGGCTCTACTTGAGATATGAAAGCCATGTTACCACAATATTTTCTAAGAGAGTTCTAAGTTGTTATCCTTTTGAAATCTCACCAATGATACTATCTAATGAGAGGTCTTCAGCTATTCTCCACTCTTTGAGCATTTCACTTGTGGTCTCTTGACTTACTTATTTAGGTTCATTTGCATCATTTTGTTGAGATGAATCTTCATTCATGTAATGATCTCTAAGTGCATTTACAACACTATCTAAAATATCCTTTCCTTCCTTTTGGAGGTTAGTTTCATCAAAGGCAACATGTACAAATTCTTCAACAAGTAAAGTTATCCTATTATAGACTTTCTATGACTTACTATTTAGCGATATATCTCAAAAAGACTGCTTCATCAGCCTTAGCATCAAACTTGCCAAGCTATTCTTTGCCATTATTCAAAAATAAACACTTATAACCAAACACCCTAAAATGTGATATGTTGGGTTTTCTCCCCTTGTAAAGCTCATAGGGGGTTTTCTTTAAAATAGGTCTTAAAAAAACTCTATTTAAAACATAATAAGTTGTGCTAACAGCATCAGCCCAAAAGTATTTAGTTATATTACTTTTATTCAGCATTGTTCTAGCTAATTCCTCCAATGATCTATTCTTTCTTTCAATTACACCATTTTGTTGTGGTGTCTTAGGTGCTGAGAAATTATGATCAATTTCAAGTTCTTCACAAAAGCTTTCAAATTCATGATTTTGAATTTTTCCTCCATGGTCACTTCTTATGGATGCTATTTTTAGATTGGTTTCATTTTGAATGACCTTGGCAAGATTTTTGAAGGCTTTAAAACTTCAATTTTTAGAGATAAGAACAATGTCCATGTGTATATAGAAAAATCATCTATAATTACAAGTCCATGGTAGTTTCCTTCTATACTCGTAGTTTTAGAGGTACTAAACAAGTCCATGTGTAGTAATTGCAAAACTCTTTTTTGGAAACATCATTTTTTGATTTAAAAGAGACGTTAAATTATTTGCACTCTTGGCAAGCATCACACAGCTTGTCCTTTTCAAACTTGACTTTAGGAAAGCCTATTACTAAGTCCTTGATAGCTAACTTTTTCAAGTGATCCATGTGTATATGAGCGGCCTTTCTATGCCACAACTACACATCATTTTCTTTTTCTAGAAAACACTTAGTATGCAATGAAGATGCGCTATCTAAATTTAACATGTAAATGTTCTCTATTCTATTTCTTATCAATTTAACTTTGTTTGATACATTTTTAGTTATCATGCAATAATCTGAATGGAAAACTATTTTAAATCCTTTATCACACAATTGGTTAATGCTTAGCAAGTTATGTTTTAAACCTTCAACATACAACACATTTTCAATTAAGATGTTTGAAGGGTTTTCAATTTTACCAACACCAAGAATTTTTCCTTTTTTGTTGTCACCAAAAGTCACATATCCATCTTGTCTGGAAGAAAGAGTTGAAAACTTCGTGACATCTTTGGTCATGCGCCTTAAATAGCCGCTGTCAAGATACCACATTGAATTTCGAGCCTTCAAGCACACCTACAAAATAAGATTAAGACAGAGTTTTAGGTCCCCAATTTTTATTAGGTCCTTAAGTGTTAGGAGGAGGCTTAGTTTATTTAGAAATCCACATGTATTTACTGTTAGGAATGCCAACGTTTTTAATATAACACAAAAATGTTGTATGGCCTTTCTTACCATAGTAAAATCAAGTCATAAATGGAGAGCTAGTGGCCTTCTAAAGCTAAAAAAGTTTTTGTAAGATTTTTGTTGAGTTTTATAATTGTAACCAATTTCAGATTTATCAAAGACACACTTTTGTTTACCAAGTAAGATATCCAAATTTGCTCCTTCCATTGTGAACTTTGCAAAAGTCTTTTTTAGATATTCATTTTTAGTTCTAATATTTATCTAGGACTTTAGGAGAGGATGAAGACGCATAATTACATGCAAAGTTTTTATAGACCATCTCCATGGTTTTATGCTCTAACTTGAGATTGTCAAACTCTTTTTGCAACTTAGCTAACTGTGATTTATATAGCTTAACTTTGCTTTTAAGCCTATTATTTGAGATTCCTAGCTTTTGAGCCTCTGCATGCATCTCTAAAAATGCTTTATGCAATTGATCATAATCAGAAGAGATTTCAAAGTCAAAATTACTTACAGTACTTTGCTCATCACAACTTGCCACGGATTCACTTGAAGAGCTTATGTCATTCTCATCTCATGTAATGTAGGCTCTTCTAGCTTTACTTGGTTTCTTAGGCTTTTTTTCTCCCCCTTGGTGTTTCTTTAGGTAAGTCAAACAATCCGCTTTGATGTACCCTTGTCCACCGCATTCAAAGCAAATATAGTTTGAAGGAGTAGCCTCACTTTTCTTGGTGATCTTCTTAGATATAAGGTTTCCATCTCTGTTTTTCTTCTTTTTCATGAATTTGCTAAATTTCTTCATAAGTAAAGTTAAGTTCTCATTATCCGAATCATCCGAGCTTAAGCTATCACACTTGTCATCTTCTTTTGATGAGGAAGCCTGTAGTGTTATGCCTTTCTTCTTCTTATCAATTTCTTCTTCATGAGTAAGGCAATGAAGCTTAAGTTCATGCTCCCTAAGTTTTCCAAATAGTGTAGCAAGAGTCATGGTAGTAAGGCCCTTAGATTCTGCAATTGCTGTCTCCTTTGGTTGCCAAGTTCGGTTGAGACACTTGAGTACTTTTACATTCAACTCTTCCCTGTCAAATTGCTTGCCGAGGAGAATTAAGTGATTAACAATATGTGTAAATCATTTTTGGCAATCAGAAATAGATTCACCATTTTCTATGCGGAATATCTTATACTCTTGAACTAATGTATGCTTTTTAGCTCTTTTAACATCACTAGTTCCTTCATGAGTTACTTGTAAATTATCCTAGATTTTTTTAGCAGTAGAACATTAAGATACTCTATAGAACTCATCAAGATTTAATGCAAAGGTTATGGTGTTCTTTGCTTGTAGATTATATTGAGCTTTTCACGTTTCTTCTTCAGTCTATTCGATCCAATGTTTTATTACTTGTTCTCCTTTTTCCTTACGTTTAGGGACATATAGTCCATTTTCTACTACATCCTATATAGCCACATCAATTGATTCAATAAATATTTTCATACAAACTTTCCAATAAGTATAGTTTTCACCATTGAAAATAAGGAGTCTATTAACGGAATCACCTTCATTATAAGGCACTTGATTTCCAGCCATTTTCAAAAGGAAATCTTGAAGTAACTCTCAAGAACCTAGCTCTAGATACTAATTGTTTAGTAAAAGGGCTAGATCTAAGAAGGGATGAATTGGATCTATAAAATTTTTCAAGAACCCCAAAGCCTTTTCAATGATGAAATACTAGATTTTGAAAAAACCTTGAATCAATTTGATTTGGTGATCTAGATGTTGTAGAATTAGAATAATTAACTTGTCTTTACTATGCAAACATGAAAAAGATTATCATGAATTGATATGCAATTGATAGAGTGATCAAAATTCAATATATGTGAGGAAGGGTAAAGAAAAAAGAGGAACACATAAGATTTATACTGGTTCAATCACCATCACTGTGATCTACATCTAGTTTCCGATCAAACCAATTAGTATTATCACTATGTAATTCAATTTGTTTACAAGCACACTACATAAACAAAAGAATCACATACAACCTAACCCAAAACCAAGTTTCTTAAAACCTTATAAAGAAAACTTGAACTAATTCTTGTGGAACCCTACCATAAGAGAACCCTTGAGAAAAACCCTTTTCAAAAATGAAAATTATACAAAAATAAGGGTTAGATATCACCTCAGTTCGTGATGAATGTAAAGAATGAAGCATAAAACAAATTTATCCAATTGATGACTTCTTTTCATTTAAAAAGATGATCCATGTGTGAGCTCTTGATTTGATAAAAAAAATATATTGTAATGATGATGAAAAATGTGTTTTCTCTCTTAAAAAACTCTCACAAAAGTTTAAGGATTGGAAACCATGTGTAAGAGAGCAATGAGGTTCGCATTTTAAAGAGAGAAAACTGAAATAACTAGTTATTTGGTCTCGTAATAAGTTGTTTTGTTCTTTGCAAATATGGAAAATGACCGTAAAGCAAAAATAACTAGTTATTTGCCTTCATAACTAGTTATTTGATAATGGCTTCTTTTCCTAGTTACTTAAAATAACTGATTACATAATCACGTAATAGGTTATTTTATATTCAAATCAGCTTTCTAATATAAACAATAACGAAATGAATTGGTTGCCTACCCAAATTAATAGATGAAATTGTTTTAAACACAAGATTGAATCATTTAAGAACTTTAACTTAAAACTATCATATTTTATCAAACCAAAATTATATTTTAAATGTCTATTTCATCTTATATTCAATTTTAAGTTTATGAAAACATGTTATCCCTTGTTAATCCATTAAGTTTTAGATTTAAAGCTCATCACCATCAAATCATGAAAGAAAAAGATCAATCATACATGACACACAACTACACACACATATAAACAGACAATATAACTTTGTACTCATTAAGAGGCTAAATCATCAAAACTCAAATAATACTCCTTGGGGGCAAAAACAATTCTTCTTCTTTCTTCTTTAGTAAGTCGAGTAGGTCAACAAAACAACCCACCTCAACTTGCCAATTCGCTTTTCTTTATGAATTGTCGGCCCACCCTTTACCCCTTGGCGAGCCAATCTACCAACCCATTACTAAGCAAGGAGGGTTGAATTCACTAACCCACTACTCGTCGACAGGTCTACCCGTACCACCTCGCTTTTGGTGGATTGATGGCAGGGCAAGGTAGGCTTTGCTACCCTTATCTATAAGAATTTCTAACGTAAAAATCACTTGATAATTTTTTTTAACAAATATTAACTCTGTCGCTATCATTATATAATTAGAGACATTTGAAAACTTGCAACTTCTTTTAATGATTCTAAAATATGACAAACATATAGTGTCAGGAGAGTATCTAATGTGATATATGTATTTTATGTCCTTTGATAAATAAATTAAAGCTAATACAATCATGATAAGCATCTTATTTTTCACGAGGTTTCACCGGTTTGTAAAATTAAGTTTGTTCTCTTATACATTTTTATATAAGAATTTTAGGAGTAAGATTATATATGTGTGTGTGTGTGTATAATCACGTATTTATTTCATCTTGTAAAATGTTTTTTAAGCTTTTGTCATATCAAATTAATATTTTTAATTAATTATTAAATAAAAAATTAATTTTGTAAATTAATACTCAATTTTTTCATCAATCAATATTAAGTATACTAAAATATTTGATAATCATTTATAAATGAAACCAAATTTTAATATTTTCAAAAACAAAAGTTCAAACACTAACATCTTTTATCTTCTAGATTTTATACGTTTTTGTTAACAATAATATCTCTTATCAATTGTACCTATCAACCTCTACATAATATATGTCAATCCTTATCCTTGAATGTGAAATAACTTTTTAAGTTCAAGACTGTCTGATATTCTAATTTTCATGAATAAAAAATTTATGTACAATTAGATGAACATTTGAGAAAATTGATCAAATTATACAAGTCTTTAGTTGTAAGATTAGATGACTCTTTGAATAATTTATATCCTCCAATGATGACATAAATTGTATGAGGAATCAATTTAAAAAGTTTTTCTACATCAATTACTTAGCAACTAATTTAACATGTAGAAGTATTTTTAATTTTTTTTAATTTCAAACTTGACTTTTTACATCGATTTTATAACTGGTATAGAAAATAACTTTTTACATTGGTTCTCATATAAACGGTCTAGAATGTTGACGCATTTTCAAATTTTTTAATTTCTAGATCTGACTTTTGGTTGTACAAGAAACCAATCTAAAAAGTGACTTTCTACATTAGTTCTTCTTACATGTAATATATGACTCAAGTGCAACTCATAAGCTACTACCTTCCCTGAGTCATATAGTATAGTTAAGAGATTACGTTTATAACGCACTTTCCTTGAATGAGGTCATCAAATGTTGCTGCTTCGCTTCCACTCATGCTCAAGACTCTCCTAGTGGTCTTGGGCCTACCCATTGTTCCCATTGCCGTTCTCCTTCTTAGGTTTAGTGCATGTGCTTTTGTAGTGGCCTGCCTCTCCACAGTTGAAGCAAGTGACAATTGACCTTTTGTAGTTCCTCTAATAGTGTGGTCCTCCATAGCGATAGCAGCGAATGGGAACATTAGAACTCCCTACAACAACAGTGGTCGTCCTTTGACCAAATGAACCACTAACTGGTCTCGAAGAGGCTTGATAGGGCTTCTTCCTTTCGGGAAGATTTCTCTTCTTGTTTCTTTGTGGTCTTTTGCTCTTCCATTGAGCCTGTCTTGCTTTCATGTCGTCTTCATAAATTTTGCATTGATTCACCAGGGTAGGGAATTGGGCTATTTCAAGATAACCCACTACTTGATTGATGCTAGGCCTCAATCCATTCTTGAGCTTAGAGCATTGAGATCTTTCATCTACACCTTCTTGGAAATAAGGGCAGTATTTCAACAATTCGTCAAATTTGGCAGCATACTCCCTGATCGTTATATAGCCTTGCTTGAGGTTGAGGAACTCAACCTCCTTCCTCTGCCTTATGTCCTCTGAAAAATATTTTCCTAGAAACTTCTGACAAAACACTTCCCAAGTAATTATTCTTCCTTTTACTTCCTCTTGTTGTCTGGCATATCTCCACCAATGTTTAGCTTCATCAGATAACATAAGCGTAGCATACACCACCTTATGTGCATCAGTACATGGTATTTTGTAGGTTCAGCTTCTCGTCCTTGACTCATGTTCTCAAGGATAGTAGCCATCCTCTCAAGTATTTGTCGAGTAATGTCCTGTCTTGGTCTTCTAGCCATTGTCTAAAACAAAAATAAAAATCCCTTAGTAATTCGTAACATAGTACACTAGCTAGACTCCTAGGAAAGAGAGGTGGGTCACAATGGACACTCTTAAATACCAAGTCTTCCCTAGTCAAAACCTACCTAGACACATACTATCTACTTCTACTAATCTCAACATCCAACACTAAGTCTATTTTGTTCTTAAAATCAGTTTCACATAGATGGTAGAGCATCTTACCATCACTCACAATAAAACATAGTTGACAATAAATAAAAAAGGAACCTAAGGCTTGTCTAAATTATAATAACTACCCTTGACTCTGCATGGATCCATACTTTCCACAACATCGGGAAGTGGTTGAGAAAACATACACCTCTAACAAAATTTTTCACATGCTATAGCCCTCGTCTTCATCGAGGGACAAAGCATCAGCTTAGGACATTCACAATCCATCCAGAGGTATACTTCTCACACCAACCCTGGAATACTGAGCAGTTGTCAAGCTTGTCAAGCTTGGCAAGGCATTACACCTCACATAGGCATTCACATCATTCATTTCACTGTTCTGTTTCTGTTTCTATGTAGTTCTTTTTAGCCTTATCATTATCTTTTCATTTAACTATTGTCTTTCTCTTAGCTAAGTTCTAACCATTAAGAGGTGTCCCTTTAGATCGACCTCTTACTACCACTGGTCCAAGTGGCTGAACCCCCTCTGTTATTGAGGCGGTTCGTTCATTCCCCTAGCCTAAGGGGACGGCCACCCTCTTTTGGCACAAGGGGCCTCCTAGCCCTTCACTTTTCTTCAACCCTTCACGGGTTGTTAAAACTTTTATCATAAAAACTCTTCATACCTTAGTGATTATAAGGGATCCCCACTACAGGTGTACACTTATATTTAGCCATGGATGACGCATTCCATGCTTTATGATGACCAGGGAGGGTATACCCTATAGTCACTAAGAGAGATATCATTTTCTAAAATCTTTTCCTTTCCTTTGAAAACCTTTCTTTTCTCTTTAAACTTAGGGAAGATCCCTACTTTTCTGTTATATCTATGTTTTTGCTAAGGAGGCATCATCTAGTATCTTTTAAAGTCTTAAGTGTTTTTTTACATAAAGTTCATTGTTGTACTCTCACACACAACACAACACAACACAACTCACAGTCACAAGGATAATACTACAATTACACAATCATTATTACCAAACACAGCAAGATATCAACAATCACTAATTATATCAGAGAATCAAACATAGAGAACAATCACATAAGCGATCATATCCTTTACTTGAAGCTAGAACATTCCCCCATTGTTCTAGAGGGGTCGCGCTTAGCGTCAAACCCCTGGTACACAGTGTTTAGTGCCACTTCACTTTTCCTTTAGACCCAACTTTTGTAGGTCCAAGCTTAGTGCTAGAAAATTGGCGCTTAGTGCCACTAAAGTAGAGGGAATACTGACCTTCTCACGCTTAGCATCAGAAAGCTGGCACTTAACACCACTAATACAAAAGGGTATTGGTACTCTCACGCTTAGTGCCACCACGCTAAGTGCCAAAGCTCCAGACACCAAACAAGACTCTGTTGTCCCACGCTTAGACCTAGAAAACTAGGCCTTAGTGCCGACTGTGATTTCTACAATTCGTGAGGGGATACCTAACTGTAACCAATGGCCATTTTTGGCCCAACAATCAGCACCAAGCATACCAAAATATTCCTTGTCATCTTTATTATCTTTCTAACCGATTACACTTCCTAAAGGATCCATCAATCAAACGAATCTCTCAAAAATCCACAAATCTCCTTCTTAGGGTTCAAGAGGGGAAAAAAAAAAGGGAAAACACAAAAAAAAGGGATTGAGGAGGATAAGGGGAAATCATTCATCTTCGGGGACTGTTTGAATCTAAGCTCTAAGGCCGGATTATAGATCTTTGCTCCACCTTTCCTATTCATCTTTTCTTCCTTCTCTCTTGTTTTTCCTTCTTTTTCTTTATTTTTCTTCTTCTTCTTCTTCTCCTTTCCCTTTATATAAGTGTGTGAGGGGGGGGGGGGGCAGAAGGGTTTTGGTGGGCCTCAAAGTCTCGGTTAGGGTCCTATTACCTTATCCTTGTAAATCCTAACAATAAAATATCATCTGGACTACACTTAGTCTTCAAGACTCTTATAAGACCCCACACACTTATCTTCTTGCCTGTTTCCAATTCAACAACATTGTTAAAGGATTCAAAGGCATCCAAAGAAGATCACTCAAACCAAAACTAGATAAGTCATCTATGGCACTGATTAAAAAAAACCTTATATCAACATTTCTTACAATACTTGCAATTTTTCTTTAAGATCTTCTTGTTGGGCCCTAGATACTAAGCTTCATTTCTTGTCTTCATCTTGGCATAATTGAATTTTTTTTTGTCATTATTATGCTTCTTCACATCCATAGTACAAGATCCTTCTTCATCAACTCATCCTCATGAGTAAATGGTCTCATCAACGGTCCATTCATGATTCTGAGTGTTATAAGAGATCTTCAAAACATCAAACTGAAAAGGTAGGAATTCCAAAATCTTCCAAATTAGGTAACTATCATCAATATCCACTTTTATGGACTTCAATTTGTTACAGTAATAAACCATTTTCAACATATGCTCACGAAAATGACTAACATCATCATACATGACGTTATCGAATAGGGAGAAATAATGACTTTTCTAAGCCTTATCAAAAGTCTCAAACTTTTCACTGATAGACTTTAGAAAAGTCTTAACACAATGATCATCTGGAACACTTTGTTTATTGGTTTTTTCATGGTGTACTTTGTCACCATCAAACACAATCTATTTAAATGCTCATATCTTTCACGAAAAGTCCTTTGGTAGCAGTAGACTCAGTAGTATGAGTTAGAGGAACTTCCCTCAAAGCTAAGTCAATGTTAGCAATGGCCAAATACAAGTCTAGAGATTCCTTCCAATCCTTGTAATTGGTCCCATTCAAAGTTACCACAAAGTAGGCATACTAATTGGTAAGAAAACAATAAAATTTTAATATGCACAACCCAATATGCCCAACTTATAAAATTTCTTATCCATTGCGATTTAGCCTAAGGGTCCTGAACCACAATAAACAAGAAGTACAACAAAAAAATAGTGTATAAACTTATGCAACAAAAAATCCTAGTACCGATAGAATACCAAAACAAAACTAACACAAGCAAAACCAAAATACATTATATCAACATAAATCACATTAATAATAATATACCGATATGATATAATTATTATTAATGCAATATTAAAACATAAATAAATCATATAAATTATGCAAATTTTGTATAATCGTTCCCACGATAAGTGATATCACAATTATTCAAAATATTAAACACAAATAAATCATATAAATTATACAAATTTTATGCAATTGTTCCCATGATAGGTGAGAAGACAATTATTCAAATTATTAACAATCATGGTTGCAAGAAAAATTTAGTAAAATCATTAAGCATGAAATATGTCAAGAAACACAAAAGACAATTATTTAAATCACATAATCAATCTAAAATTAATTGATCAAACGAGATACCCTACTAGAGAGAGTACACTATACTAAAACTTATTTGATAACATTCAAAAATACCCACAAAAATTTCAGGTTCAAAATATGAGAGTACAATATTAAAAACACAAAATACTCTCATATAAATTAAAATAAATGCACAAAATCTACTAGGATATATTGAGTAAAATATATATCAAATATATTATATTCAAAATGTATATATATTAATATAGAATTTGTGAATTATTTTTAGTTTTATTCAAAATATATTAAAGGTATATCAAGCGAAATGTAATAGAATCATGCTCGATTAATATTCGTACTTTGATTGCAAATTTGATATATTAAGCAAATCAATGTATCTCCACTTTCTATTAAAAAGTATTTAAAACATTTGAATTGTTCGATTCATAAAGTAGAAGCATTACCAAGTAGAAACAATGAAATAATTAATTAACAGTAATACTTAACACTAAATGTGCTAACTAAGCCAAAAGAACCACACTTGCATTGAAACAAAAGTTTATCCTCTGAGTTCCTAAACTATAAGTCTACACCAAAAATTGGTATTGGAATGTTCGAAAGATAAAAAAAAAAAATTCCCTTTGATTTGGTTCAAGATTTGTAAACAGTTTATGATGGGCACATAATTAACTACCCGCTTTGTTTCTAAGAGAGACGGTGATACCATCTCCTTAAGCATGAATCAGGTTTGGGCATACAATGATTTAAAAAAAATGTAATTTAATGGTTTTTAAAAAAAAAGGTTGACGATTTTATTTCTCCATCAAGCCAATGATTGTTTTAGGAATAAAAACAAATTATTCAAGGTACGCAATAATATCACAAACATTGTATAATTGAAAACCCTAAATTATTTTGTCGAATTTTGACCAAAAATTTAAAATAAGAAAAAGGATAAGGTTTTATGTTATTGTTACACAAAATAGCCATAACATGCATCAATCGAGTTTTGATACCAATTGACAAAAATTTAAGGACAAATGATTCATAGCTATAGCATGTTGATGACATAAAATAACAATTATAAGAAGGTTAGAAAACATGTACTTGAAGAGCAGATGGGATCTATACCTATTACATTAATTGAATCACGAACACGGAATGAGAGAGATACTCTTCTCTGCCTGGCAGCTAAGGTTTTCCACACAATGTTGTGCCATGCTCTAAAATTATCTAATGGGACGATAAATTTATAACTACCAGATGAAAGCAGGGACCCCTTATTTGGGCACCAAGTGCGGGCCCAACCCATCATAGGCACATTCACATAATAAGTCCAAACAACTAATATCCATCAAATAAAATATTATAAATTATATTTTCATAATTGATATTAATAATCTAAAATTTAATTCAATAATTAAACAATGCTAATCCACAAAATTTCAACATAAGTGGGATGAAGTAGAGGACCGTGTGAAGGAATAGATTTGGCAAAGTGTCACGACATGTGACTTCATTTGTAATTAACTTGTAATTATTATATATGCTTGTATAATGTCATTATATTTGTGTATTGTAGCTCACTTTTTGACTTTCAACATATTAAAATTTTTAGAAGAAAGCTCATCGAGTTTGTCGAGAAGTGTTGAAAGGCCTTCAAGACCTATCTCACCGCTACATAAATCTTTGGTAAGTGAAAGGGAGAGAATCATTGCGAAACATATGCTTTTCTTTGATCAATAGTAAGACTTACAATTTTTTGTTAGTTGATTTTACTTAGGAATGTCAAAGTGGCTTAAGCCTAACAGGTCAATCCATGTAATATGCTAAAATGGGTTAAGTAATTAGCCCTTCAACCTACACAACCTAACTCACCAACCCAACAAGTTAGGGGGCAGGTTGGGTTTGGTTGGTTTGACCCATTGGGTTGATGTTTTTTTTTTTTTGATAAATTATTTAGTTAAATATTCTTTTATTGAACATAATATTTTATGAAGTATTATAGATTTAATGTTATTTTGTTGCTTTACTCTACATTTATTTAACTCATAATGATAATTTCTAAAAAAAATTGTGCTAAGATAATTTAGTAAGTAATATTCTTATGATTGTGACATTATGTTTAGATTATTTATATTTATTTATTTAGTAGGTCAACTTGTAAGATGTCCATTTTTTATACCTTTTTTACTTTTTAAATATTTTGTCAATTTCAACCCGATTCTAAAAGGTTTCCCTACCCAACCAAACTCATTTTTTAGCGAGTTAAGAGTGGGTTAGGTTGGATTGACCATTTGACATCCCTATTTTTGCTTTATGGGGGATGCTTACTTATAAATGAATTGATTTCATTGAATTTTATTTTATTGATTTATTTTTGAGAACAAAAAAGAGCAAAATCAAAAGAAATTCAAGTAAAGAATGTATACCTCCACAAATTGTCTTGTAGGGGTTATGAATTGCTTGTAGAAAAAATGATGAAGGAATAGTTGGAACAATAAGGCAGCAATTGAGTCTGACCTATCTGCTATTATTTTTCTTCCATCCTCTATTAGGTACGAACGCAAATGGAAAAGGGCACTCCAAAGAGCTTCTTGGGAGTACACCACCAAAGAGTCTCTTTTTGTTACTAAAAGGATTAAGTAAATGATAATTATTATTATTTGTCTATTGCACTCAAAATGTTATTTGTTAATTAATTGCTTGTCTGGTAATAGGACTCTCTTGAAAAGCAACAATTTCAAGGAAGTAGACACCATTCGGGCACAAAGATGTACTCTCAAAGGTTATAAGGAGATTAAAGTACTTTAGTTGTGTCCGAGGAGTTAGACATGGTGTCAGCATTCAACAATACTTTGGCGAACCTACATGTCATTCAAGCCCAATAATGGTAACAAGAAACAAAATGAAGGAGATGTAGGCGCAACTACAAAAAAAGATGTAGGACCAATTACAGTAGTAATTGATTGCCATAAAAGAGGAATAAATTACGTCCATGAGGAAAGAGATGATGACTATGTTCTCATCTAACCAACCTACCCAAGAACCTTGGGTATGGAAATGTTTATTAAATTATTTGATAGTCTATAAATATTTGTTAATACTTGTTTAACTATGTAGGAAATGGTTTTTTCGAATGAATCACATGCAATTCTCATTCGTGTGATCGACTTAGATCGTCAATATCACAAATAGAGGATCCAATCTATGCTTACATAAGGGAAAATATTATTGGCATGAACATGGATTTTTATGTGATGCATAAGGATGTGCAAGAACTCCTAAATGGGCAAATAATGATTTACGTGGGCATTCTTCAAGTATTTGTGATGTAAGTTTTCAACATTTTAAGTGAATAATTAAGAATTGTTACTTAACATTTTTTCCTTCCTATGTTGTAGGTGTGCCCATAGCCTTTGCAAGTCAAAGAATTTCTTGCATAGGTATGGATTCATTCACTTCCTACGCTTTTGACAAGTTGGTCACAATCAAGAGGCAACAAAGAGTACTTAAGTAAAAGGTTATGCGAAGGCAATAGTGAAAGCTATTTTGCATCATATCTCTATTCATAAGTACTTTCATATATAGTTTGCAATGTGATATTATGTGACCTTAATTAACTAATTCGCACGTAATTTTGTAGGCAATGTTGGAAGTTGATTATTATTCACATTGACTAGAATATAGCCATAGTGTTCTAGTTCCTTTGGTAAAAAAATCTGCAAAAGGATTTGAAGGCTTTGATAGAGTGGTAATTGTTAATTTATAAAACTTATACTTTGTTAAATATATTTGATTGGCGCACATCAAAGATGAAGAAGACAAAATAGGTGCAACCATATGTAAGTTTTTGGTCATTTGTTTTCTTTTAATTTTTTGTTATTTTTTTTTGTTTTATTAGTTTGGTTAATTTTCTATTCACCTATAGAGTCATAGACAAATAGGCAACCATGAGTGTAAATATTCTATCATGAGATACATGATCAACATATCCAAGTAGGGATTGTTAACTCTTATAAGGTTATTTTCCTTTTCACATCTTAATTAGTTTTGTCCAATATACTATGAGTCATGTGTTATAATTTTTTAATTCATGGCTTTGAAATTGTAGAGATTCAATAATCAAGAGTACTTCACTGCAAAGACATATATAAAGTGATGGAATGTTTGACACCTTACTTCATCAATAGCATCCTCCAAGTCCCCCTAAGTAGAATTATCATATATATCTTTAGTTTTATATTGTATAGGTATGTAAATGTTTGTGCATAGCTCAAGCAATGTATAGTTTTATATACATGATAGTGTATAGTTTTCTATAAATGATAATGTACATATATTGCTATGAAATATATTTGAAAATGTTTGTGAAATTGTAGCAATTGGCTATGAAAATGTAGTTATGTGATCATTAATGTATCAGGGAATGAGTTTGTTTCAATGGAGCTTTAAAAAACAAACTTTCTACATCAATTTTGTCTATGACCGATGTAAAAAGCAATCACTAATTTGTACATCGGTTCTCACAATAGCTAATGTGACAAGTTACTATCTACATTAACTTCAAAACCGATCCAAAAAATATCTACTTTATATATCGACTAATTCCACATCCTCCTTGAAATCGATCTAAAAAGTAAAAAACAATCGATGTAAAAAAGGTTTTTTGTAGTAGTGGATGGTCAAAAGTTGCTTCATCTACTCATTCTCTAAGTACGTTAATTTGTGGATTATCCTTTCTTAAGCTTTCTTGATATACTTCATTTAGATCAAGCCATAAATCAACTTTTTAGAAGAAATATTTGTGTCTAACTAACCTAAAATGGATGTAACAATAAGGACTTTTTGTTGATCAATACCTAAATATGTTTGCACTCATTAAAGACAATCTCCAGTGTTTAACTAATCGAGATACAATGTTGGAACAAATGCATGTCTTCAGCTACTTTATAAATATTTATGCTATAAAAATATGAAATGAAGATTTAAATATTAATTGGCGTTTTAACCCGTGCATAACACAGGTCAAATCTATTATGTGAATTTTATAATTATAATTAATTATCATAAAATATTTAATAATAATTAAATTAATTAAAATTAAATATATTTTAAAATTATATAATACATTAAACAATAAATTAAAATAAATTATAAAAAAATAAAATAAGCTAAAAATATAAATAAAATAGTCATATTAAAAATAATGTATGGTAAAAAAAAGTTTATAATATGATATAGAATAACAATTGCACTCAATCCTTTTACTGTAAAAAATAATTTTACTTAACAATCTTATTAAACAAATAAAACATATGAAATGAAATAATTGTTAGTAAAAGATATAAAACATTTGTAAGGACAAACAAACAATAATTTAGAAATTGAAAACAAAAAAAGAGAGAGTAAGAAATGTCTTTTGTTTAACTTTTTTATCTTTACTCATTCTATTTTATCTTTTTTAATCATATATATTTATTCTTGATTGTTTGTTAGCTAGTTTTAAGAACACATACATATTTTAAAATCGACATGCATTTTCAAAGAAAAAAAAAATTATCCTAACACGCTCAATTTCATTTTTATCTTTATCTTCTTATTTTTATTTTTGTGAAAAAAAGACACCACTAGTGAACAATCCAATGCTTACATGTAGGTGCAAAATAATTAAAATTAAAATACTAAGTATAATACCTGTGCGATTGCACGGGTAGCATTAATTTTCACACATATTTCTCTAATTGATCTTTCATTTAATACAATTTACATAGTAATTCCAAGGACCAAATAATGATCATTATTACACTATATTTTTTGTGGAGGCTTGACAATTGAAAACATTGAACTTCATACTAATAATAATATCCATCTTATAGGTTTGTGTGCCATCTACAAGTTGCATTTTAAGACAACAAGGGGTTGCTTTTGGGTGGAGTTGCTTTTGGGTGATCATGAATACATTCGAGCTTTCACCTTCTTTACGAAAAAATTGAGTATCTTTTAGCCAAATTTTATAATGGCCAATACCAGTAAGGCCTATGCTTCCTCATTTTGGCTTACACTCAACTTCAGCAACAACTTTTAATCTACTTAACATATACTGCATCGTAGCATAACTACAAATATTAGAAATACAAAGCAAAGTAACACTAAAACAATTATAAGGAATACAAAAACAAAAAAAAACAATGAAAAAAAAACATAAATTCTTTTATTCAAGTTCATATGTTAGTATATAGTCCATTTAAAATTTGTATTTATAATGAAATCTTTAGAGATTTGATTAAGAGAAATATAGGGAGTAATAAATAAAGATAAATCACCTGAATCTCAAATGAAGAGATTGCAAACCAGTAGAAATATTGTTAGGAATTATGGAATGAAACTATTTGATAATTTGATCTCAATCCCATATCTAATATTGTAAACTAGAAAAAACAAGCCAAAATAAAAATTGCAGCAGCTTATATAAATCATTCACATGGGCCAAAGATAAGTAAAAGACATATGCCTTGCAACAAAGGTTAGAAACCAGACCTAAAAATAGAAAAGTAAAGTTTGAAAAAAAAATCACCGAAATAGAAAATACCACCTCACTGTAAAAAGCAAACTCAACAAACCAATCAATCAAAACATTCCAATCAATTAAGATCAATTACCATCGAAAACAAAGAAATAGGAAACCTTAAATAAGAACAAAAACATGACATTATTATAAGGAAGGGAGAAAGGAAAATCTTCATTGGTTTGGCATAGGAAAAACATGAAAAATAGGAAATCTTAAATAGGAACAAAAACATACCATCGGAAACGAAGAAATAGGAAACCTTATAGGGCACGTAAATAAGGAAAGGAGACAAGAAATCTTCATTCCCACATGTGAGGGGCAAAAAAAATTTATATTATGAAAGAGATAAGGAATTCAAATCAAGATAGAAGTTAAAAAAGATAAGAGAAGAGGATTGTAGAAGACAAGAGAAAAGGAAAATAGAAAATTTTAAAGATAAGGGAGATGAAGATTCTAGAGAAGTTGATAGGTCGTTGCTGATTTTATGGAATGTTATTGTTGGAAAAGAATTAAAATAAGAGCATTGTTAAAGAAGAGTGTGTACTTCACCACGAGAGTATTTAAATGAAAATGAATCTAGAGGAGAGTGAACTTTTTTCGTGAGAGATAAGGGTTCTAATTTAATATATATGGTAGATGGCTACCAATAAACCACATCTAACTTCTTTAGAATTCAATTCTTTATTTATTTATTTATTTATATTGTATTCATCATATACATTTATTCTATGAGAGATCCTTTGTTTATTGTTGTTACATCTCATTAATTATCTTGAGAGATAACTTGAAATTACTTTTTTCTTTTTTCTAAAATCTTGATGAGTAAGGTTGGTCCTAATATTTTATGGGCTCGAGGGTGAACAAGAAATAATGCCCTCTTATATACAAGTATCCTAAAAGGTAAACACACATTCCATAGAAAATATATACGTAATTTCATTAAAAATTATACGTTTTACTACATTAAGTGAACATGTTTGCAACAAATCTCAAAAAGATGCATCAAATATTTCATTCAATTTACTCCTATGTTATCATCTATTATTGACCAAAAAAAATATTTGGAAAATTGTCATTTATCAACTCCAAAACAAAATGCGTAAATTATCATAAAAAGTGATTTTTTTTAACATTTTGAGATGAAGAATCACTAGTGATAACATTAACACTTGAAGATAGAAGTATACACTCTTTTTTTAATAAATGCATAAATTATATTTTCTTTTACCTTATCTTAATACTCTTTCTTCCTTTAAACTATGGAGATATGATAAGATAACCAATGAGTTCTTATAACAATAATGAATAATCATCAACCTTTTTACTACATAAGGAAAATTGAAAAATAACTATGTGATTAACCCATTATAGCTAAATGATTAGTTAGATAAAAAATTAAAAATACTATAAAATTGAGAGTTTAAAAGCATTGAGTGTTGGAAGTATACACTACAAATTATTCTTATTGAGGAGTCAAGAAGATGAATGATCAAAGTAATTAATTAATTGATTTTTTTTGTTTGAAAAGTTATCTAAATTCTTTTTGCCCCCCACCCTGGGCCCTAGGCCATTGCTCCTTTGACCTAGGCCCAAGGTCGACCCTGTTGATGAGTGAAGCTTAAAACAACTTGCAAGAAATAATACTTGAGTTGTAACTTGAAGCATTGGTGTACAAAACATCGGTTGCTTTTGACATTTCAGATCGATTCCATGTACGGATGTGGAATCAACCAATATGAAGATGATGTTTTTACATTGGTTTGCCAACTAGTGTAGAAAGTGATTTTCTACATCGTTTCTAATTATAATTGATGTAGAAAGTCAACTTTCTACATCATTTATAATTACAACCAATCTAGAATGTGGACTTTCTACATCGGTTGTTTCATAATTGATGTAGAAAGTTTACTTTCTAGATCGGTTGTGGCTTTTGAAACCTTTTAAAGTTTTAGTACTTTACTTTTCAAGTTCTTTGTTTTTCATTTGCATTTCTTCTTCTTCCTTATTCTTCTTTATATTTTTAGTCATTTATATTTGAAATTATCTTTCCAATACATTTACATTGCTTTTCAATTTAAATTTCTTGTCACATTTAAATTTCAAGTCCATTTATATTTAATGCCATTTTATTTTCCAAGCATTTTAATTTACATATTTTCTTTTCTAGTTCTTTTGATTTCAAGCCACCTTTAAATTTATTGAATTATGATTGCATTTCATTTAAATTCACACTTTTTGCAATTGAGTTTCTTCTTAAACTTCATTATTTTCAATATTTTAAGTTACAAATGTAACATTGATCAAATTGAGCAATAATTCGATTTACATCAAAGTTAAATCCAAACTAATGTTTTGTGTACAAGTTTTTACACTTGTTCAAAGTCACAAAATTGAAGTCAAAATCAAATTCGATTATACTTTATATAAATCAAATTCAATTACACTTGTTTGCACATCAAAATCTTAATCGAAATATTGAATTAAGATTTTGACTCGTATACATATCATTCAATTGAAAGCTAAATATTGTTTGCTTACCAGAACCCAAGTAGATTTTGATTCTAAGTCCTCCTCACTATCATTTATGCTTTTACCAATATTTTGTTGATGTTGGTTGACCATACTAAGGAAGATCCACAAGTAGAGACTGTGTGGGGTACCTACAAGGACTCTGATGCTTAAGTCAGTTTGAACCCAAAAGAATATGAGTAGAGATGAACATACTTGAGGTATCCTTGGCATGTGTTTATATAGAGAAATAGTATGCATTGTCAAGGATTAACTTGTTCTCATTAAGGTTTGATTAGGGTGACTTTACAAGGATTGGTTTGATTGGGACATTGATTAAGGGAGTCATGCAATCAGTCATTATGTTTGTTGACCCATTGCATTTAATGTCTCATTATGGTCAAGATTCTCTCCAATGATAAGTGGCATGATTTAAGGAATTGTTGAGTTTGATAATTACAATCGAGGTCCCAAGACCAAGAGGATAAATAGTCCATTAACCTGCGAGTGCTGTAAGCCAAAAAGGCTTGATGAAGTCAACCGAGGTTCATGAGATCAGGGTAACCCCCTAAGTCACGGGTGCTATAAGTTAAAGAGGTTTGATGAAGTTTTCTAAAGTCTTTGGGATCAAAAGTGTATAATTTAGAATCAAATAGTAAAAATCTATAGAGATTTCGAGTACAACTCAAATTGAAATTCCATAAAATTTATCGAAACAAATTTCACTATTAATAAATTGTGTATAATTTGTTGTAGGATTTGTCATTTACAATCATCTTGCTTGTATATTTGTAGGATTTGTCATTTATAATTACATTATCTTTGAAAAATTAATCATATATCAGCTTTTCAAATGGTAATTAAAATGCAATAGCTAGAGTTTTTTTTTATTATTAAAATACTAGTATTCGAATTATATATTAGACACTCAACTAATATAAATTTAGCCGAATAAAATTATTATATATGATGTTTTTTTCTAAATTTTTAATGCAATAGAGTTTAAATAGACGTCATATTTATAAATTTAATTGCTTGAGCGATATATATATATATATATATATATATCTCAAGATTAATTACTCAAATAAAAAATTAGGAAAACTTGTCATCAAATAGTCAACGAGAATATATTGTCATGTCAAAAATCAACTTAACAAAACAGAACAAAAAAAGTAATGTATAAACACTAACTAATATTGCGGGAAAATATTTGTTGTACACACATGATATAAGTCACAATTCAAGTAGATTCATGACTTAACAAAAATCGAAAGTGTATGAGAATATTATTTTGATTGTGGGATCCAGTTAATTAAGCGGAATCCATTTAATTGCTTGCAACGTCTGTTGTGTTGATATGCATTTTATTATGTAAATAATATTGTACTATTTTGATTTTTTTTTACAACTGAATCTTTTGTTGATTAAATAATCATGTTATACTTTAAAAAAAAAAAATCTCGTAAACAAAATGAAAAAGGGAATGAAATTTACTGAACATAGCTAAAAGTAAAAAAATAATAATCATTTAAGAATTAAAAATATTGAATATTATTTATTGAATAACTTATATCATTATTTCCTTATTCAGTATTTGAAAAACATCGATAAGCGTTTTCTTTGAATAAAAAGTGTTAATACACTCCTTAAAACACTAACAAGCAACACCCTTTTGTTTCTACTATGTAAGTGAAACATAAGGGCATCTTTAGTTTACAGAAAAAATTAAAAAGAAAGAAAGGGAAATTAAAAAAAGAGTAGAAAGTGAGATCATTTTGTAAATTATTTGATATTTTTTTGTATAACGACGACAATAAAGTTAGAATCTAAGACGCTATGTATACTACCTAAATCTCTCACCACTAGACCGACCCTAGTGAATTATAAATTGTTTGATATGAAAGAAAATAAAATGAAAAAAGTTAAAATTTTTATTTCCTTTTGTTTGATTATGCAGAAAGTAAAAAGAAAAAATATGTTGGTAAAATAATATAAAATATCCCTAATAAAAATAAATATATAAAAGTAAAAATATTTTGATCTTTTTCAATACACTAAAACACTATCTCTTTCCTTTTCCTCCCAAAATAGATAAAATACAAAAGCATGACAGATTCTAGGGTGAAGAAGTAAGATAGGTGGTTTATGGTGCACCACAACTTTTAGCCTTTTGATTAATCTCATTCCCACATCACTATGGTGCATCCTCTGCATTAAATTCCTTCTCCCATTCTAACAGCCCCTTCAAACCACCTGTGTCACTACTGGAGGCGATTTTCAGCAACAGCCGTGCCTGTGTTCAAGATCTTGTCGCGCACGACCTCTGGCTGCTACAAGTGAGGCAAATGGCTCTAGTCTAATAAGATTTGGTCGAGCCAAATCCGCGTTGTGTTGCATCGAGACTGTTGCGAGAATCAATTAGAGGATTTGAACTTTGATGATCTCTTCGCAGCTTGCTTTATGTACTAGGGACAACGCAACAATGAGGTTGAATCGGTCCTTGACTCATCGCACTACTTTGTGCTCGCAAAGGCAATGAAGGATGAGTGGTGGCGAAAGCCCAAAGCACCGAAGAAGTGCTTTATCGCAGATATTCTCACCTCCATGCTCTGCTCTCCTAGTTGATGGCTTCATTAGAGGAGCTAAGGCTAATGCAGATGATGCCGCCACCAAAAATTACCTTCAACAACGACGAACACTGGTTGACGATAGGGGTTGCTAGAGAAAGAGTTGGGGGGAGGAATTATCTAGAGTGAAAAATGTATAATATGACCTATGAACACAAAATTAATTTAATAGCTAAAAGTTATGGTCCACCGTAGACCATCTATCAAGATAGTCCACCCTAGCCTCCATCCATAAAGCATAAATCCCACACAAATTTTAATCCTTCTTTCTATATGGTAAGGATATTGAACAAGGGAAAAGAAATGATCTTTTATCTTTTCCATCCTTTCCTCTTAACTACTTCCAACTAAGACTCAACATGACATCGAGGTGAATAGATTTTTAAAGTGGAGTCTTTAAATATCTTCCTAATAGGCTAAGGCCTACTAATGGGTGGAAAATTAAACAAAAAATTAAAATAAAAAACATTGGAGAAATTAATATCCACTAATAAGAGGAGATTTAGAAAACAAGAGTGAGGGTGGAGTTAAAATTAAAGAAAATTGATATTTATCAGTAAGTTTTTTTTATACATTATACATGAATTTTTAAGTTATAGATAAAAATATAAATTATAAGAAAAATATATAAAGAATATCACTATTACAAGGACAAATAAAACATAATAAAAGTCTTCTTTGTTATAAATAAATATTTTATTTTATTATATACTAATAAATTAAAAATAATTTTTTTACAATTAGAAATAAATTATGAAACTAAATTGTTTACATCAACTATTATTGTGAAATGATATGTCAAAATTTAAATTATGAAATTCAAATTTATGGATTTAGAATATTTTGGTGGCAATAAATAAATAAATTAGAATAAACTAAATTTAAATAATAATAGTTTAGAAGAAAATAAAAAAGATAAAACATAACATACTTAATATATGAAAAGCATTGTCATATATATATATATGTGTGTGTGTGTGTGTGTGTATGTATATCTATATACATATAATGATATATATATATATGTATATATGTACACATACATATATATATATATGTACACATACATATATACAGTATGTTATACATATATACATATATACATATATATACACAACATATAGTATGTGTATATATATATACATATATGTATGTGTATATATATATATATATATGTATGTGTGTGTGTGGTGTGTGTATATCTATATGTATATATATCTATCTATATAGATATATCTATATGTGTGTGTGTGTTATGTATATGGTTGTCATATATGTTATATATATATGTGTGTGTGTGTGTGTGTGTGTGTCTATATGTATATATATTATGTATGTATGTGTATGTATATATAGTGTGTGTGTGTACATATATATATATATATATATATATATAAAAAATAATCCTCATTTGAAAAAAAAAAAACATAAGCTTATATGTAAAAGAAAGGTTAAATTAATATAAAGTATATATTTTTATATAAAAAGTTAAAATGCATACATAAAATTTTTTTTTAAAGAAAATGGATATGAGAGGGCCGAACCCACTTTTTCCTTCCTTGGGTCCGCTCCTGCGGACCAGTAATCTCTGTATATCTTTGGCTCTTACGAATCAAGCTGCTAGTAGTGCTTCTTAATTACGTGTTATATTAGTAACTCATTTTTTTTTGTTAGACTAGGAAGTATCTGAAGTTTATTTTTTACACTCAACTAATCTTTCATCTCATCGGGTCTGCCCTCTAAGAATAAAGTGGTATTTCTAGTTGTGATTTCATGACCAAGTTAGGAATCGAGTCACAAACTTTGGTTAAGAAATTCAAGCGCCGAACCACTTGAGCTAGCAACATTAAGTCTTCGAAATTATAAATAGCAGCATGGGCTTCATTTGCTACACCAGAAAATCCACGGGTGACTCACTAATCCATCCATCTCCATCGCTTCCCGCAAACTTTCTATTCAACTTTCTTCACACAACGCCCCCTTAAATTTCCGTCACGCCAAATTATATTCGACCCAAAGATCAATAATCATATATAATCTTCAATCCCGCGTACTCTTCCGCCTCCTCCACGAAGCTGTGCCCAACACTGCTACTTTATCGTAATTTTTGCTACCGCTCGCCGCGTCTTTGACACTGACGGTACGTACTCTTACGGTGGTCCATTTAAATTACATGTGGGGTACGGTAAATTTTATTTTTCTTTTTCATTTTTACTATACATACTCTTCACTACTTTGCTTATCCCCTGCTTTAGCCTCTCTGTTTCTGAAGCAAACATCTCCATAGTTCATATATATATATATATATATCCGACCGAGGAGAACAGGCCATTAGACAGGGAGAAAGGTGATTTTATTATATTTCTGACCGGGAACGTTATATCCTGGGACACTAAGCTCGTTTGGTTGTTTTTTTTCTCCCTCTTCCTCTCCCTTAGTAGATATCTTTTCCTAGCTAGTTTTCTAATAAGTTAAGGAAATTATAACAAAAACAAAAGAAACAGTTTGCATAGAGAGTTATAAAATTTAATTGTGTTACAATTACAAAACAAAATTTCACTCGTGACTGCTATGCTTATCCTGTTATCCATTTGGTGATGGATTAAAATTGAAAAAAAATCTGGTGGTAACAAATTGTTTATAAATTAATGCTAGCATGAGGTGGATTGGATTACGCAAAGTAAATTAAAAAAGAAGTGTTTGGTCAACTATGCAGGTATAGTTAAAAAATGAGCAGCTCGATATCAGCCTGTGCCTGTAAACAAGAGCTGCCCCTAGTAAGTTTCCAAAAGGGACTAACGATGGGGTCGTTTTTTCACCATCGGAATAAGGATAAGGTGGTAGTGATAATGGGAGCCACGGGGACCGGCAAGACGAAGTTGGCCATAGACGTGGCCAAACACTACCAACCAGCGGAGATAGTGAACTCGGACAAAATACAAGTGTACAAGGGCCTTGACATCACGACCAATAAGGTGAGCGAAGAAGAGTGTGGCGGGGTCCCACATCATCTGCTCGGCACTGTTGACCCTAACATAAATTTCAGTGCCAGTGACTTCTGTCGCCACGCCACTCTGGCCATCGATTCCATCGTGGAAAGGGACGGGTTACCCATCATTGCTGGAGGCTCCAACTCCTACCTCGACGCGTTGGTGAACCACCACAAGGAGTTTAGGTTAAGGTACGAGTGCTGTTTCCTCTGGGTCGACGTGTCCCCCCCCGTGCTCCATTCCTCCCTCCAGGCACGTGTGGACCGCATGATCGAGGCCGGTCAGGTTGACGAGGTTCGTGAGTTCTTCGACCCTCGTGCCGATTACTCGAAAGGGATTCGAAGGGCCATTGGGGTGCCCGAATTCGACGACTTTCTAACCGCAGAGGCCTCTGGGGCCGATGACAGAACCAAAAAGAGCCTCCTCGAGGCTGCCATTGCGAGGTTGAAGATCAACAACTGCACGCTCGCGAGCCGCCAGATTCAGAAGATTCACCGCTTGCACGGGTTGTGGAAACGGAGCATGCACCGTCTCGACGCCACCGAGGTCTTCCTCGGCTCGCGGGACGCGTGGCACGACCACGTCCTCGCCAAGAGTTTGATGATCCTCCACAAGTTTCTTTACGGGGAAAAGAAAACGCACGTCCCCACCGGAATCGTGTCGCCGAAAGATGTAATTGCGGCTGTTTCTGCGCCGCCCGTAGCGATGGCGGCAGCGACCCATTAGAGGTAGGGCCAGAGAATCTACATACAAAGGTCGCACCATTGGCGCATGCCTGACACTATGGCATTCCATATAAGGAGTTGAGTTTAATATTCGTGCACCCCGTAAGTGTAAATGGTTTTATACCGTCAATCAATCAAAAACCACCATTGATATAATTTTTAAAATATTTATTATAAAAATCAACAAATTTACAATAAATGGTGATTTGTGATTGAATGACAATGTAAAACTATTTTATACTGTCAGTACATAACTTATTTTCTTTAAGGAGTTATCTAATTTATATCAAATAAAAATAGAGTTAAACAATTATATTAAAAAAAATTGATAAAATTTTCTATATTTTTAAAGATGATTTGTAAAATATAAAATAAGTATAAATATAAGTTAGACAACTCCTGTATATAAATATAAGTATAATCTTTTGGTTATTGACTTCTTGACAGGTTATATGGAAAATGTATTTCTTTTTTTTTGGGAGGGGAGTATCAGGATGTATTCCGTATATAATAAAAATGTTAATGGAGCACAGCATATACGATCCCTGCTTTGTTGGCTAATGTTGTGGACCTACAGTGTAACCGTTGCACTCGGGAAATGCTTCTTACTTTAGATACTGATGTGACGGAATTTTTTTATCTTTTGGCGCATAAAATATGATCTTCTCACTGCATATTGTGCCAGCCAGTGTGATTAATAATAATCATTAGGAAAAAATCTGAAAAAAATATTTGAAGCTAGGGCGATAAGTTGCTGTCACTATAAATGCATTAAGGACTCAAAATTTTCGTTTGCCCCCTGTTATTAATAAATGTTTTTTTTTAAGAAAATAAATGTTTTTCCTCTTTATTTCAATCTTTGTGCTTTAATGAAATATCATTAATTAAGCTTCCTCTTTTGAATCCTGTCTCCCGAATCATATCTCTCTTTTGAATTTTATTTTAAATTATAGTAAATTTTTTATTAAATTATTTTTTTTGAGAAATAAAACTAGCATGATAATAACAGCTGATGTACCAAATTAAAAGGAAAAAAACACTCGAGCTTTCCTACTTCAATTCTGTGGCATATAGCCTGAAAGTACTTAGCAAGTTGCTCTATCTCTTTGTCAGTTCTTCAAATCTAGTCGTTACTAATTTTTAAAACAGTTGAAAAGTGTGTGATACTTAAGACAAATTACAGTTTGACACACTTTTAAAATAATTCTTAAGGTAGCAAGTTTTTTAATCCTAGGAGAGACTCATATTCTTATAAGAAGGAGAGAGAATAAGAGAATGGGAAAGAAGTGAAGCATACTGTGAACTACAGATTAAACGCACTCACTGAGTTTATATTTCACGTCGAATCTTGGAGCTCAACTAACTGAATTAAGTGAAAGGGAACAAAAAAAGTTTTTTCCTACTTTAATCAATTGGGTGTCCTAAAACAAAAACATAAAATGAAACATTTGTTACATGTTTAAATTGTTATAATTTGTATACCCAAATTATAATTTGGAGATATTTAAAAAAAGCATAATTTAATTGTATTTTAATATAGTTTTTAATCTAAAAACATAATTTAAGTAGAAATAAAAAAAATACTTTTTCATTAAAACAAACTATAATATTTACACATTATAATTCAAATACAGCCTTAAAAGTTCTAGCATAGTACAGCTTGTGCGTTCCCTAGCATCTTCTTGTAAAATTTGTATCATAAGTTCCCAACGTTGGAATTAGCCAAATTTGGTGGCCGAACAGATGAGAAGCATTGTTGGGATCCGTGGAAAACGGTTGAAGTGGATGGGTTGTGCTGTAACTTCAAACTGTATAGTATATGGTGAAAGATCAAAAATGCTTTTCACTTTCTGCAATAAGGAGCTGCACCTTTTTGCGAGCCTTCCGTACTTGATAGTTTGTGGTGCGCCTCCATCAAGCATGATCGATTTTAAATTTGGCTCTTTGGTGGGTCCAATGTAATAGGTTGAATTTGATCACAGTTACTGATTGATTTGTGATAGGAAAATGGGAGTATTAGTCCTATGCCCCACTAGTGGTGGTGGGGGCCAGCAGAGAATGGCGTTTTGGTCTTTTCAATTGGGCCCTTTTGCCATTTATTCTGACCCAGGATTGGATTTGGAGTTGGACTTGGGTAAGCCGTGTCGTGCCTCCTTCCCACACAATGAAAACCACGACGCTGGCCAGGTGGGAGAGGACATCATGTCTCTCACCGTAGGAAGCAATTTTCCAACCGCTAATCTATTAGTTTTTAAATGGATGGTTGAAAATTATCTTCTTTTTTTTTTTTTTTCCTCAATCTTTCCCAAATTGCCCACTTCTCTTTCGGTGCCAAATCGCCAACTTTCTACCACTGCTGCCGTGACACCGAAGCTAAAGACAACGACGACAACATCTCCAACACGCTTCCAACCTCAACATCGCCCACACACTCTCCCTCCGCTACTGAACAAGCCAAGATCGCAAAACCCCATGCACGGGAGAACGAGGTACAGGTGTATCAAGCGCTAGTGCGGGTGGAGGAGATGAATGAGCCACCATCGAACCACCGCATCGCTGCCATTGAACCACTGCATCCTCCCTGCGCAACCCAAACATGCAAAAAAAAAAAAACCCAAACACCAACGAGCACTTGCAAACAAGAAGACAATACAGAATACAGAAATCTCATTTCTCTGTCATCCAGATCACTTCAATGCCTTTCAGATCTACTTCTACAAACAAGAAGACAACACATAGCAGTGTGTAGGCACACACGCACACACACTCGGTTTGTTTTAACCATCTGATTGACGATTTGTTTCACGTGCAAAGGATGTGCACGACAAGAAGATTCTAGTAGATATGCTGTTATGGGCTGTAGAGGAGGTGCCGTGGTGGGCAGAGAGGGAAGTGCAGTGGTGGTTTAGGGTTTGGTCGTCGCGGAGGATTGAAGAAGAAGGAAGGGTAAATGGGGAAAGTAAGGGGAAAAAAACAGAAAAAAGAAAAAGAAAAAATCTGAACCATCAATTTGAAAATAAAGAAATCTAACGGTTGGAAAACTACTTCTCACAGCAAGAGACATGATGTCCTCTCCCACCTTAAGCAGCGTCTGGAAAAGACATTATAACATGTACTCCACGACGTACATTTATTATTCATTATTCATATAAATAAAATGAACAGAGATATGTCCGTTTCATCGACTTAATGCATTCTCAATCACCGTCTACTCAAGATCCAGCGGGTGAGGGAGGCCAACCCCAGTGCAAGAAACAGCAACACATGATTTGAATGAATTGCACGTACTTGATAATGTGATGGTCTGATGGATAGATGAACATGAGTTGAGCTGGGTTATGATCATTTTCAACTAATGATGGGTACAATTCCTCTAAAGTTGATACTAAACTTTTAGAATGCGGTATAGAATTCCTCAAGAATATATTATTCACGTTTAACTGGGTGTATAATTATGAATTTTTTATTAGCTAATTAATTACGTAAAACAAGTTTCTATAACTGATGTGTGAGTAAAATTATTCAATGAATTACCCACTATATTCTTATGCTAAGTGTTTATTGCGAATCTAGGAAAAGAGACAAAAGGGGGGAAAGGGTTAGAAAAAAATAAAAAAGGTTGGGGCAATACTCTCGCAGAAGCCCCTATGTCTTCTTCATCTCACATGATTCCAACCAATATATAACACACAGCTAGCCTTTATACTCCCACTCACCACCCCATATTTTAAAAGTTAAAGTGGACCCATATTACGGGCTTATTCAAAAAAAAATAAAAATACATCTTTTGTTCTTAAGCACTTTTGCTTTTAATTCCCCTACCTCCCTGTTGGAGCATAGAGAATTTTACAAAAATTTGCTAGTACTAAATCTGGGAAATCCTTGAAAATTTTGACAAAAAAGAAATGTTACATATTTATATGTTAACAATGCATTTGTATGGTCAAAATCACCTTTAGTAAAGTCTTGGCTTTGCATCCCATATGAATAGAAAAGGGAAAAAAGACAGTACGAGTAATGATTTTCCAACGCTTGCATGAGCATCTTGGTCCACATCAAACATGCATAGAATATATTTTCCTAAGGTTATAATATAAAAGTATAGCATCTGTTCTTATCAGTTCAGTAACTGTATGAAAGTGATTTATAGGCATTTCATCACTATCAAATTATCTATATTTTAATTAATAGATATCATTATCAATTTAATTATAAGGTTACTAGGGCTTCTTGTGCCTGACATTTGTAAATGCTGGAGAACACAACTTGTAGTATTATTATCAATATAACATTGCTGCCAACGGGGTTCGTTACTAGTCTCGGTGGATCATCAATTGTCTATTGAGATAGATTGAAGATATTATTAACGAAATGCAAAATATATATTATCCATATATGAGCAACATTCATATTGTATTACGATATTTTAAAATTTAAATATGTCACTCATCTGAACAACTATATGCTGACGAACTCGTCGTTTTAGTGGTGCACCAATAAATGATAATGTATTTTTCTTTTCTTCTTGCGTTTGGTGCAGTAACCAATATGATTTTCCAGCCAATAGAAGAGCAATAAACTTCTTAAAGATAGAATCATAGGAGGAAAAAAAATCATATGAAAATTACTGATTTCTTATACTAAGTCATACGTGTATATGACAAGCTATAAACGTCAAAAACCCAAATAATATATAAGTCCGTCGGTTTCGTTAATTATGTATATCTCCACTTGATACATTAATTTTATGAGACACATACAAAGCTGTTTGTTTTAATACCTATAAATAGGATCAATGGATTGATTGTCCTTTTAAGTTATAAAATGAACAAAACACTCACTATTTTTGCTAAGATTTATAAACTTTGCTCTCATAGAATGCGAGTAACTTAGAGCCTGAACAAAGTAAATTTTTGACATGCATGCATACACGTTCTGTTTGGGAACAATAATTAGACTTTAACAAGTGTGCTCCCTGAATTGAAAGATGCTTGATGGGAATCAACAAAATAAAGATGAACGAGAAGGAAGATAAACACTTCTGCCCTACAGCTTTCATGCTCTACCTTGCCAACTGTCACCACAAATGCTACATATCTCTAACACTGTTGTAGCTTCTTTCTTCAAAAAGACTAATCAAGTAACACCACTAGAATCAAAAGTCGGGAATGAATCTAAGATAATAGATGAGCTAGCTCTTGGGGATACATTCTATATGCATCTTCTATAGTAATCAGTTCTATTGCACTTTTTTCATAATAACAGAAAGCAATATATGCATGGATAGAATATCTTTGTAGGTCACGAGTTGGACACGGTACAAAATGCCAGCCACGAAGGGTAAACAAAAGAGAGTACTATGAATTTGTCCTCCATCTCCTTCCGTTCTTGTCCTCTTATCCTGAGTGATCACAAAATAACAAAGTTAAAGCTTGATTGAGATAGCATATCCAAAAATCCCCTTTGTCTCGGAATGATCGACGAGCGATATCGTGCGTATAGAAGTATAATGTTGAAATGAACTTGTGTATATATCACCACCATATATAACACTTTTACGGCATTAGACTACATAAAAATCAAAGGGTACAATGTTAACGCCAATATAGTGATAAAACAGTGTCTCTATCAGTCGCTATCTATGTGATTATAATCATATTTGAGTACACACAAGAGGACACAATATATTATTCTACTTTGATTCACGAAAAACGTTAAAAATTTCGTCGTACGTATAATAAATGTTATGGCACCTTTGTCCTAAGCCAACCCGACATAATGTTTGTAAAGGAGGATCTAACAGGCCTCTACTATGCATCATTTGAAAAAAAAAAAAAAAAAAGGGACATTTGAATTTTAAGTAATTAAACTCTTTAAATTTTCTTATAGAATGATATCGCTGAACAACTATTTCTATTTATCTTAGTTTTTATAAGAAATGACATGTAGTATTTTTAATTTATTTTTTTAATAGATAAATTCAAATTTAGTATTTCAATTTGACATTGTACATCCTTATCCTTTGAATTTCAAATTCAAAGATATCTACATTTTATATATAATTTTTAATATTTTAATTGAAATAAAAAGAAAAAAAATAAATACAACGCATGAAATACTCATTATCACCAACGAGAGACAAAATAAAATTTGATAAAATTAAAGGAGTACATCATCAATTATTATTTAAAGAAAGTAATTACAAAAACATTTTATTTTGGTAAAATTGGTCTTTAAAAATATTGAGTTCAAAAGTTTGATTATGTATAGAGCAACGTGAAAACTTAATTTTATTACACCTCAAATACATCCATTAAAAATAATTACTCTTGATTAATTGTATAAATTATTAATAAATTTTAAAATATTTAGTTAATCTTAAATAAAATAATAAATTAAATAAAACTAGATAGAAAACAAAAATATTAGCTCGACAGGGGCTTTTCCTATTTCAACGTATCCGTCGGTATAATAGAGGACTCGAAGGTATGTCAATCTTAGAAAATATTTGTGGATTAATTAATTTTAATTAATAGAGTATCATCAAGTTATCACAATTCAGGTTAGCTAATTTTAAATGTAGGATTAATAAGATATCGCATCTAAATTAACTTCTTTTATTTTTATTTTTTAAAACAAAAAAGACGACAATAACAATAACAATAACAGCTTATGATAATTATCCTAATAAAAACAACAATTTATTATTTTTTTAAAAAGAAGGAACTTCAAGAGCATTAAGTTATCACATCTTAGATGTCCCAAATTGAATTATTGTAGTAATAAGACGTCGTCAAGCCTAAATTAATACATTCTTGTTATTATATTTTTAAAAAATAGGTTTAATACATTAGTTGATCCCTAAATTTTTGAAGAATTTTTATCCAGGTCCTTGAACTAAAAAAAATTGTAATTAGATCCTTGATCTTTTACAATTTTTGTAATTGAGTCCATGAAGGTAGTAAAACTGTCACAAATTGTAAATTTTTTAATAATTTCAAACTGTCACAAACTAACCCTAGGAACTCAATTACAAAAATTGTAAAAGATCAAGGATTTAATTACAATTTTTTTTAGTTCAGTGACCTAATTAAAAATTCTCCAAAAGTTTAAGGACCAACTAATATATTAAACCTAAAAAACAATAATAGTATTAATAATAATGAAAGTGATAATAATAATAATAATTTATTTTATTTAAAAAATTCAAAGTCATCAACTTATCACAACTCTCATGTCCCAAATTCAATTATGAAATTAATAAGGTGTCACTCTTAAATTAATCTCTTATTATCATTAATCTTTTTTAAAGAAAGAGAAACAACAACAATAATAATCATAATAATTATTTATTTTATAACAGGAAATTTCGGAGCACCAAGTTTTCATAATTCAAGTGTCTTAAATGCATTTATTAAATTAATAAGATTTCACACCTAAATTAACTCTTTTATGTCATTATGGAAAATTGGGTTTCGGACAATGATGATTTTTTTTCAAAAGAGAAACTTAGGAGAATCAAACTATCACAGATTAGATGTCCAGGATTAACAAATATCACATCTTAGTTAAGCTCCTTTATATGAAATAAAATAATTTGATAATTTAAATAATTAGTTTGTGGGTATTGAGGATGAACGTGATTAATTTAAATAAACAATTGGATTTTAATTGAATTTTATGTCATTATAAAAAATAAATAAATAACTCCCAACTGTTACTTGTTCATTCACCTCATTTAAGCTTCAAATTTGCGGGTCTAATGTTATTTAAGAATTATATTTATGTAAAAGAAAAAAGCCTTTTGAATTGAGTGTTTCTCCATAAAAAAATTGAATCTATCTAATTAATCACAATGCACACTCCAATTCAAATGCAAAATCAAAACATACGATCTTGGGATGAATTGAAAGAAAAGTAAGAAAAATAATGGAAAGACATGAAAAGAGAACATGGCTTGTTGAAAAAGGTATGAAATGCAAGAGATCAAACAAAGTCCCAAGTTGCTCAAACATTATCCTAGTTATTTATGACAATGATCCCACCACTCTCAAGTCTTAATCTTCTCACCACAAAAAAGATTCCTAATAATGTTGAATGTCATACGTACAAATGCTCATCAAGAAGGGACTTTTTATTGAGTTGTCATTGTACCTTTTCAAAGTATTTTAGCAGAGAGAGGAAATCACACTTTTGCCCGCTAATTCTTCAATGAAATAGCCAGTCCAATTTATTGCTCTCTAACATGTAATAGCACGCTGTCTCGCTTCTCTAGGGAGTGCAAAAATATCCATGTCGGCTGATATCTGTGAGTAAAATTCATAATGAATATAAGATAGATAGGTAAATGAATACCAACGAATAGTTTAAACGGGGCATTTTTAGCCAATCAATAAAATTTTGCTTATCTAAAAAAAAAATTAAACAAATATTTCTGCTACCCATTTATTAATTAGGTGGGCACGAGTATAATAGTATCTATGCTTGTAGGTATCCATTATCTGCTATTATATATTTATTTAAATATCTTTATATTAATATAAATAAGATTATAGAGACTTGTGACTTGCTTCAAGTTGGCGCCTAATTAAGAATATATGACCGATTGTAAATTATTTTCTTTTATTACTTAACTTTCCTTATTTTGTACGCTTCAAAACAACTATTTTATTACTTAAATTAATTACTTAAGTATATAAATCATTATGGTTTTTGCTCATTGTCATTCTTTTAATCGCTTTTGCTATTCGGTCTTGAGAAGCATTTCTTTTTTATGAAATCTGATATAGACTTGATTTTGATTTTGTTCTTTGCTTTAATAAATATACGAAAAATATATGAGTGTAATTGTGGAGAGTACATATTGTGACTAGTCTAATTAGTTAATAATCAAGATGATTAAACCATCTTGTATGTTGAAGAAGAAAATTTTAAATCATACCAAATATGTCATTTTTGATTTTTTTTATTTTTTTATTTTTTAAGAAATATCCATGGATATCTATAGATACATGTGAATATCAAAAAAATCTGTAGGTATTTGCTTAACAAGTACCTGAACAAGTAATGGGATAGACATAAGATGGGTTTCTATCCAATAGGAAGAGTGACAGGTGGCTACTACTTGTGCACGCCTCCCTATTGCCATCCTTTCTCATCTCATTCATACTCATACTTCCTAAAGTCATCCACCAAAATATTTTGCTACTACTTTCAAAATCATTTACTAATTATCCTTCTCCCTACCACCAAGGTGATTCATCCTCAATGAAAGTTCTAATATTATTCCTTTCCATACTAAGACTCCATATTGGCTATGAATGGTTGTTTTGATGATAATAAATGGAATAACCTGAAAATTCTGTTTTTCTAAGGTACATCCCCCGCTTAAGCTTCCTCCCAAAAAGAGATTTACACTTCTTCTAGCATTCTTGCTTAACCAACCATTTTTGGTTACTTCTAAAATATCTAAACATCCTAAAGCTTTTCACCAATAAGTTCTCTTTACCTCTCCCATTCTTCTAAAGTTTGGCCCTCACCACTATATTTTAGAATTTCACGCCTTTAACCATCTCCATTTTCTCAAAAGTGCTAAATTAAATTTCCCTAAATTATTTATCCCCAAGCCTTCTTCCTCCTTAGGCCTACAAACTATATCTCGTTTAATCCATGAAATTTTCTTTGTTTCTCCACTCTTCCTCCTCAAGAAATTAATGTTTTTGAATTCGATGAGAACTAGAGAATCGATGACCTTTTCTTAGTGCTTTGAATTAAAGAAAGAGAGGAAATAACTGGAAGATAAGTATGGACGACATTGATGAGAATGATGAGGCCACCAAAAGATAATTTTTTGTTTCTCCATCCTGTCAACCTATTTTGCATCAAATCAAATAAAGGGTCCTAAATAGAAAGCCTTCTTGGATTTGGTCCTGTACAAATACCTAAATACTTAAAAGGAACATCCCCAATGTGGCAATGTTGCAATTTAGAATTGCAGCAGCTTGTGGTAAGGTTTGTTAGGGCACATTAAATTCAACCAAACTATTTTTGAAGTAATACACAGGAAAAAATATATTTTTAGTTCTTATACTTCTAGTCAAATGTGGTCACATGTCCCTGTACTTTTATATTGATGAATTTATTTCTCAAACTTTAAAAACCATGTTGATTTAGTTCCTCCTAACTTTAAAAAATATGATAAATTATTAGAAAGGAGAGACTAAATCCACATGTTTTGTAAAATTTGAATACCAAATTCATCGATATAAAAAGTATAAGGATTTAACTAAAAATATGGTAACTAAAAACACATTTCTTCGTTGATATATATTAACCTTTTATCCCGAAGCCAATTCAAAACATTCTCACGATACATTGCACAACCTATATATATATTAATTAGTCACAGTCAGGTCAGCCACGAAGAATGATGGTGTCAGTAGCATATTGGAGGTGAGAAACACTGCCCTCCCCATGAAGGCCATTGACACTGAAAGCATTGAAAATATCCTTAACTTCTGCACTTGTATCCAAGTCACTAAGATCCTTGGTTACTATTAAGAACAAGAAACGTCTCACGGGATATTCTTGTCAAAGTTTGGCTACTATTAAGAAAAGGAAAGGTGTCACGGGATCTTTTGTTTCGAACTATTTTGTTTCGCTGCCAGTACTACTTGATACTGATTCATAGGAGGTTTTCAAGCGCGCCTGAATTCACTATGTCCACTTGTCACTAAAGCCCAATCTATCAAACATATAGGTCAAAAAACCCAACTAACGGAATCGTACGTTTTTTGTTTTGAAAATGAAACACGGCCTTCTATGCCTCCCAACATAATCAACAATCTCATTTGTGATATAATACCGATTTGACATTGCCACATCATTAAATTAAATCTGAGCCTCTAATTGCAATAATTTTAGCAGCCTAAAAACCGTCAGTGCAATAATTGATTATAGAATTTGCCGCCATGACACGACACTTTGGTGCATTTTAGGCACGAGGGTTTGATCAGAGCCCAATTTTGAGCAGGTTCTAAGTATGTGCGAGTTATACATGACGAAAACGGACGATTCATCATTTAATAGCCTGTTCAAAATGCATACTTGGATGTACCCCTCTGGATCTGACTCCCTAACCACTCCCGTTAACCCGTAACATCTATATCAACGAGAATACTACACGTGCGGATGCTTTTTCCAAAACTAACAGATTAAAAAGTCAAAAAGTGTGTCTAGGAACTTCCAATTTGGGTCATGTGTTCGTCTCTATTTTGAGTAACCTGATGCCGGATTAATTGTGGAGCATAGCATCCATTGCAGGTTGATCCCTTTGTTTCCTTCGTATATCCTTGTGTACTTCTTTCGTTTCGTGTATAAGTCTATCCAAAGCATACTTTAAGTTGTGCATCTTGTTTCAGGTCTAGGTCTTTTTCTCTACCCCACTGTCCCCGCTCCTACTTTCGTTTTTATTTTTTTGGGCTTATTTGTAGCATTTTGCTAGGCCTTCTCCGTAGCATGTCTTTAGTGGATGAGAGTGATATGTGTAGTCCACATTAGCTGATTCTAACCACCAAATTAAAAACGCGTAAGCTAGTAGCCTGAGATTCAACGAGATCAGAGAAACACGGTTTTGGAGGCACTAGAATCTACAAGTCTACACTCATCAAATCATTGTAAGCTCAAAAATTCAAGTTTTGGCAACAGAAACAAAGAGAGCATAAAATATCATGCCCGAAATACACCTCCTACCGACATATAGTGACATAATTATATGAATTATTGTATTAGATAAATTCTTCACTTAAATAAAGTTGGTAGGGACCTTCTAAGCAACATATATAACCAAATAACATATAAATAAGTTTTTTACATTTGTAAATTCAACAGTTGAATTATATGATATTATTTCGATGATTATATATGTAAAATTTTAGATAAATTAAATATTCATAATCTTATAATTAATATTTACTTATATTTTGAAAAGTATATTACATGTTAAAATAAATCTAGGTAGTTGATAAAATATCAAATAAAGTTTAAATTATATAAATATTTGTATACTTGATCTATTTAATGTAATTTATCAAAACAACAATTGAATTAATAAAATTTGATGTTTAATAAAAGTTAATAAGTGGAGCAAGTTAAACAAAAATTACTCTTAAAGTAAGGGGATTTCTTTCCATGGGTAGGGTCTATATATGGATTCCTTCTAATATATAGCCATGAGATAGATGTTAGCCTCTTTAACTACCTCATCCTCTTTGAGTTACTGTTGTCAAGATCTTTCTATGTGACCACCAAACCCTTCTTTTTCTTCCTTGAAAAACAATTAGCCTTCATATGTCTTGGTCTCTTACGCTCAAAGAAACATTATCGTTCCTGACTTTAGAAGATGATTTTCTCTTTGGTCAAGATAGATTCAACCTTTAAGACTTTAGAAGATGATTTTCTCTTTGGTCGAGATAGATTTGATTGTTCCTTGGAATTTCTAATTTTAAGAGCAATGGAAGTGTTTTTCTTGACTCAATTTCTCTTATTCAAGTAGAGCTCATGAATCTTGATAGATCCAAACAACCTAATTTCAGAACACTAAGATCGTGTGCTTCTTGAATGGTTGTACTTTTGAGTTCCTACTCCTTAGGGAGACTGTCCAAGAGTTTCATGTTATTTTCTTCTAACATGAACTCCTTTTGAAGAGCTTGGAGGACCATTTAAAAATGTTTGGAAACAGTCAAACATTTTGTCAATGGTCTCATTTTCATTCATCTTGAACATTTCATATTATCTCATCAAGAGACTTGATTTTCTCCTTTTACAATGGTGGTACCTTCATGTGTGAGAGTAAAAGCATCCCACATTTCTTTTGTCATTTTCGGCCAAAAACTTTATGTTGTGTTCACTTTTGGATAGAGCACAAGTGATAAGATACTTGGCCTTAACATTTAGTGGCAGTTTGTTTAACATTTTGCCAAAGGTTAGAGGCCTTATGATAGAAGCTCCTTTAGTAATAAGCTAGTTCTCAAGATTTTCCATGGATAGCTTTGGATCTTTTCCTCTAACATTGTTAAGTGATCAACATGTAAAGGCTAAGCTTTGATACAAACTGTAGCTACACAAGGAAACACAAATAGGGGTTTGAATTGTGTTTCTAAAAATTTTTCACAAATCTTTTTGAAAATTCAAGGTGAATAGACAAATGGATTATCTTATGGAGAAAAACACTTCTTTAGAAAAAATAATTTATAACCTAAAGCATTTTTACACAAGTTCAATTCCTTTAACATTAGCAAGGATAAATAGTAAAGGGAAAGAGAAATAAACATAATGATTTATGTTGATTCGTCTCACAACTCGAGACTACGTTTAGTTCTTGACAACAATAAAGAGTTCTATTCAAACACTAATTTACAAGAACCATATTCCAAACTATAACAAGTATTCTTTTCTGCAAGTCTCTTCAAACTTCAAACAATTATTCTTTCATCTTGCCTCTTCAAGCACTTAACACATGTATTATTTCTTAATAAGCCTCTTCAAGCTCTACCCAAGTTTTGCTCAAACTAAGATATCTCCAAGCCATCACCATAAAAGATCACAAGAAATAAAAAGGATAACCTTAAATGCTCACATAGTATTTACAAGGTTACAAAGAATGTTATAAAAAGATTGCTAGTAAATGAAGCTTAGTTAATGGTTGTCACTAGTGGAAAATAATCATTTTATGACATTGTTTTACATTGATTCATTAGTAACCAATGTGAAAAAAAAAAAAAGACAGTGACAATTTTGTAATTATTTTAAGTTTCCTACATCGGTTAATATATAACCAATGTAAAATAGCATATTTATAACTGATGTAATAAGGTTTTAAAAACCTTCCCTGCAACTCACTTTGCACGACTCACTCTCTCAAACCCCCCTCTCTATGAAACTTAAACCATTCCTGCCATTGTTCTCCCAAACCCGTCACCGCAACTATGACATTGGTCCTTGCCATCGCCACTACGATGTCATCTTGTCCCATTGTTGGTATGTTGTTCTTCTAGCGCCACCACTACAACGACAACGCCATTCTCCACTGCAACCGCCATTGTTGGTACGCCACTCATATCCTTTCATTTATGCTAATGCTAGAGTGGTCTGGTGCTGTTGTGACTTAGTGTATTTGTTGTGACTCTATTTATGCTAAAAATGACAACTCCCATGTATTCTCAATCCTATTGTATAATAACAATTACAACTTTTTTATTATTTTTTTGTTGAATTGATTTTTCTTTTAAATTTTGTCAATCTAGTGCTAATGCTACTTTTCATTGTAGGTTTTGTGCAGAGATTTTAGGAGGAATCTAACTTAAGTTTGTCTATTCTTCAACCGTCAACTTAGAAAATTTGTCAAGGTTGGTTTATTTCATCCATTATGGATTCATGTCAATAGAATGTTGCTTATATACTTGTACTACTTACCTCTTACTTAATGATTCATATATTATGCTGCTTGTGCTTTCTGGTTGCTTGTTTCCTGTTGTTTATCTATATGCATAACAAGCTATCTATTTGTTTCTTGCTTGATGATTCATTGTGTCTTAGCTAAATGTCATTTTCATATGCTAATGCCAAAGTTGTTGGTGTATGTTGGAGAATACCATGGCCATAATGGCTTTAAGGTAGAAGTGATGAAGTTTAATTCTTAGTTATACATGGTGTTGATGGTTAATGTCTTGAAATGTTAAAATAATGAAACTTTAGTCGAAACTTAGGTAATTAGTCAATGGAATTAAAGAGTCAAGTTATTAACATTGATATGCTTGAACTAAGTGGACCAAGGATTAGAGGAAGTGGATCTTGAATTTCTTAATATTTATCATTGCAATTCAATGACATTTGAAAACAAATTAGTCCCTAATTAGATACTTGAATATACCTAATGATAGGGAATTGTAGTCTTATTTGCACGATGTGTACTTACACTGTTGTTTGATAGAAATAAAGTTGTTTAATAATTTAGGAAAAAGAATTTAATTTAGAGGTTCTAATGGCAATTAAAATCAAGTTAATTAAAATTAGCTAAGTACTTGAACTAACTTTAGAGGTTCTGCGTAGGCTTGTAGCCTTTGGAATCATTCAAAAAGCTCAAATGTTGTGAAAATAATGCGCTTTTCAAGTTACAGGCTATTGTGGCTTAAAATGGTCTACAAAAAGGGGTTTTAAGGTGTGAAACCACAATTTATTGGAAGAATCACCATAGGGGACCCAAAAAAAATTTGTAACACATGAAAACAAAGTTGTAGGAACTAGTCTCACTTGAAAACTACTTACTTATCAAAATCTAGGCTATTATACTTCAAAATTAGCTAGTTTTTGGCTAATTGGAACCTAGGGGTCCAGATTGAGCTAAAAAAATTATTTAGCTCTATATTTTTGCACAGAGTTAGATTTCAATCATACAAGATTGTAGGAAAAAGTCTCACTTAAAAAAAAGTTATGGGGAAAGTTATGTAAGTGTGAAGTTGACACTTTAAGAGATTTAGTCATTGTTTTGGCAACTTTGCAACTGCATAACTCTTTACTATTAAGACAAATGACGAATTTATGACCCTTGTTTTATTTTGATAATACAAACAGTCTTATGAAGAATCGTCTGATTACTCATTATTATTGCATAACTTCACTATCATCTGTTCACGCGTTCTTTTAATGATTCACAATAACTAACTCTTTTAGACAATGCTTTTTTGATTTGTTAGCTCTGTAGTCTTGAAAAAGCAAAAACCACTTCGAAAGAAAAGACGTCTACGTACCTATCCTCGATAAGAATTTACTTTACGCATAAAAGAAGGATTTTGTATACAGATATCATTATAGAAAGCAAATATGCCCATTGCAACAAGATTGAGTAGGAGAAAGGCTAGATAAGTAGACTACTTTATCTTATCAGAGTGACTGGTTGGTGAAAGGCATTAAATGCTACATTTAATGCTCCAACAACTCTTTTCTGCTTTACAACACCAGACTAAGGTGTCTCCAAAACCACTCACAACAGATACTTTTGGGAGAACCTTATAAATATAAGAGAAGACCTTAGTCACAGTGGCAAAACTCTTGAAAATTCTTTCTCTCTCTCTTTGTAATCTTGAATACATTCTTGCTTGTAAACACTTTTCTAAACTTCATTATATATTCGTCTGATAAGACATTAACTTAAGCGTGATAACTTACCCTCAACCTTTTTCTCTGTGAAATTGGTGGAAGCTTGTAGAGGCTTTGAATCAAAGAATACTTGGGTTTTTGCTAGGAGAGGCAAGTGAAAGACTACTTGGGTTGAGCCTAAAGAGACTTGGATAAAAGAATACTTGTAACTTGTTTAAGTTATAGTGGAACTTGGTTAGTTACCAAGAACTAGACGTAGTCTCTAGGATGAGACAAACTAGTATAAATCTCTATGTCTCTCTTGCTTACAGCTTTTATTTGGTTTTACAAATATCTATCAAAAAGATTTTATTTTTGTCCTTCAGACAAAACACTTTTCGAAAAAGGTTTTGCAAATTTTTTTTAATAACACAATTCAACCCCTCTTCTTGTGTTTTACAATTTGGTATCAGAGCTCTGCCTCTAAGGGTTGAGCACCTTAACAAGTGATAAAGGAAAAGATCCGTATAGCAAACCTTGAAGGACAGTTCATCCCTGAAAGAACCTCCTTGTCAAGGCCTCTAGCCTTCAATGGAGAAGATTATGCCTACAGGAGAGACATAATGGAAATGTATATCAAGTCCACTCACTACAGCATTTGGAGAATCATAACGCATAGGGATCTCATTATAACAAAACTAGAAAATGAATACAACCAAGATGACTTCAACATGCTTCAACAGAATGCAAAGGCTAGATATATTATAACCTGTGCCTTGTCTAAAACTGAATATAACAAATTTTGCAGCTACAGATCAGCAAAGGAGATGTGGGATGCTATATGCATAACACATGATGGTACTGAAGATGTTCATCTGAGAAGAGCAGAAACTCTTCAAAAATATTATAAGATGTTCACATGAAGAAGACAGAAACCATTGATGAGATGTTTTCAAACAATTCTCAATGGACTCCAGAGTCTCGACGTTGAGTTTACTAAAGCTTAAAATAATCTCAAGATTTTGGATAGTCTTCCAAAAGTTTGGGAACCCAAGGCTACAGTCATAGCTGAAGCCAGAGACATGAGACTCTAACTCTTGATGAGTTGCTGGGAGCTCTAAGAGTCCATGAAGTCCATCTCTTTAAAATAGATAAGATAAAACAAATAATGACTCTATAGCTCTAAAGATTAGAGAAACTAGTCGAAAAGCAAACGAAAAGATAGAGACAAAAAATAAGGACAAAGCTCTAAAGGCTCAGTCTGATGAGTCAAAGAGCTCAGACAAAAGCTCAAGCCACTCTACAGATGATGAGATCTCCCTTATGACCAAAAAGTACACGAAGATGCTCAAGAAGAAAGGGAGATTCAAGCACTCTCCTAGAAGAAAAGATAACAGATTCAAGAAGTCACCTTAAATAGAAAACAATGAAATCGTACATTTTGAGTGCAAAAAGCCTAGACATATGAAGACTAAGTGCCCCAAGTTAAAAAAGGGGTGGAACACAAAGAAAAAGAACAAGAAGAAGAATCTTCTAGCAACTTGGGAAGATCTGGACAGCAATAGTAGCAGCTAAGACTAAGATAAAGCCAACATTTGTCTCATGGCAAATACTGAAGAAGTTATACCCGAGGTAAAACCTATCTTTAAAATTAGTTCATATTCGTCTGATAGTTATGAATCTAAGTCTGATGACAAAGAAGAGATGTCGTATGATACTCTTGTTGCAAACTCTCACATAATCTCCCTTAAGTATAAGAAATACAAAGAAAAATATAAAGAAGCAATGTTAGAAAATGAAATACTCAAGAAAGATCTAAAGAGTATGCATAAGAGTCAAGCCTTAGATCCTGAAAAGACAATACTCTTATCTGAAGTCAACAGACTAAAGAAAGAGGTTGTTAGTCTGAAACAAGATTTGACTATATTTGTGGATGGATTTTCAAAACTACAATTAATTTTACAACATAAAAGATCTCCATCTGACAAATCTAGTATAGGTTTTGAAAGAGACAAGGATTCTAAACTATCGTCTTATAAATCTTATTTAACCTTCTGTAACTTGAAACACCTCAAATTTTAGGTACTAGAAATAAACCATAAGATAACTCTTACTAGGACCCTTCCCATGTGTTATTAGATAGAAGACATCTTAAGAGTTATTGTTATTATATCATTTATTATTATTATTGTTGTTCATATTATTGTTATTATTATATTTATTGTTGTTGTTGTTGCTATTATTATTAATTCTGTGCTATACTATTGTTATATATTATTATAATATTATTATTGTTATTATTACCCTAGTGTTAGAAATTAGTAGGTATGTTATAATTGAACCCAAAAAGCATCTAAGGCCCAATAGGGGACTAAAAGCCCACTAAGCCATATACTCACCCACATGTTATAAGAAGGGAATAGAGAATGAGAGTTAGGTTTAACCATAACAAAATAGAAGAAGAAAGAAGTTAGAAAGAATAAGGAGAAAAGGAAAAGAAGAGGAAGAGAAAGAAAAGAATAGAAACTGAAAAAATCGAGCCCTAGAACTCAGCTTTGCGTGTCCCTAAAGGTAAGTGCTCTCCCCCGTGTTCTTCCTTGCCCTTTATATTGTGCCTTGTTTATCTCTGTACCTTTTCCCCCCTCTTTATGCCTAAGTTAAGGATTTGATGGGTTTTGAAGGGATTGTGAATGAGTGAAGAGTTTAAAAATTAGATTGACCACATATCAAGGTAGACGAAGTGAATGAAAATTTAATTATTTGTTTTAGAGTATTTAGAAGCTAAAGACAATAGGAAAAAAAATTAAAATTTGTACCTCAGATCCGCTCGATAGGGTTAGATAGTTATTTACCTTGAGAAAACTGAATGTGATATGAACTTGTGTCAATATTTCATGATAAAAGCCTGTGAAAAGCTATAAATATTGTATGTGATCATGCATCATAACATTTGAGTCATGTGATGAGGAAAGTATATAGGAATCTGGCTTGTGGAGGCCGTGATAGGTTGTCTAACCCTAGCCTTAGGGGTGGTATCCGATTGGGAAACTCCAATGGTCCATGCTGATCCCATGGAGCTGGGGCGTACTGGCAAAACTGGGTAACCTTGACTAGTCGCCAGGGGATATCATACTAGTTGAGGGTGCGAAAGCCAAAGGCATCGGTATTGATGATGCTTCTTATGGCCGTGCATTTAATCCTAGTCTACTTTCTAACAAGTTTAAGTTAGTACCATATGTGTATGAATAGTGATTTAGAAACATAACATGCATATGTATCCTATTGTTGTGTGATATTTTGAAATGTGCTACGTTGTAACTATGTAATGTCTGTATGACCTTGTTCATGAGCGATTGATGTAATATGTACAAGTGTGAAAATGTAATTGTGCCTTGTGATGAAGTGTCAAGATTATGTATATGTGCTCATATTATACATGTATGTTATTCTTATTTGATGAAACAAAATGAGGTGTATGTCTAGTTACTAGGTAAAAAATGTGAAATAAATGTATACTTGTAATTAGAATTATGTTTGCTACCTTAAGGATAAGTGAAAGGTCAGGCCCTAGATAGTGTTATGAGGGTTTTAGTTGGATAATAATAGTTGTGAATGAGATAGAGAAAGGGTGAATTCCCACACAACGTAATGGAAAGGTATAAAACAAGTAAAAGAGAACAAAATGAGAGTATTAAGGTGAGTGTTAAGGGAGTGTCAAGAGTATTTTAGAATGTTTGTGACCTTAGACTTAACTCTTAGAGGATAACTTTAAATATCAAAAGGAAGAAGAGTAAAATCTAAACATAAAGGGTTTAAATACTAAAGAAGGTTTTAGGCAAGAAAATATAAGTAATGAGGATGAGTTCTTAGGTTGAGAATGAGATAGTAAGCTTATATAACAGTTGTGAGAATGAGAGAGAAGTTAACAAGAAGTACTGACTGTTAAAAGGTGTAGACCCAACCGTAGGTATGGAAAATTATGAGAGACCTAGTGAGGCTAAAGCCATGAGAGATAAGTGATAAAGGTTATCCAAGTAGAAGAGTCTGACTTAGCTGTAGAGCCCTAAGAACACTCACTGAAACATTATGTCTCACTCCTTTAAGTTTTCCCTTTTTCAGGATACAAGTGAAGACGTGTGCAAATAGAGCTTGGAGTCACATGCAAGAAGACGTAGTATAGTTTACATTGTTTTCTTGTATTCCTCTTTATGTTTTATACGACACCTTCGGGTGACAGATAAGTTGTATTAGGCATACATGGTATTTTATTGTATTATTCATGTATAAAACCCAATTATATTTATGAGTAGCATCTGCATGTTGTTTCTACATTTTTAAGTTTTTTTCGTTCTTAAAAATATATACTTAGTTACAGTAATACCCCTCAAGGTGTTACATAACTTTTGTGGAAAAACTGAACACACATCTCGAAGATGTCAACACAAAAGAAAACAAAGGTCAAATAAGATCATCGGGACTAACATAAAAAGGATCCAAGAGTATTTGGGGTACCAAAATCTCAAATTATTCCTATTGCAGATATCCTTCATAGGAAAAAAGAGGGATTCATTTTGGTGCCTGGACAGTAGATGCTTATGACACATGACAGGAGAAAGGTCTATGTTCCTAGACCTCTAACCACATAAATAACTGTTTCATTTGGAGGAAATAGAAAAGGCAAAATCATTGGTATAGGTAAAGTGGGTAGCAACCTCTTCCTACTATAGATAATGTGTTATGTATTGAAGACTAAAGTATAACCTACTTAGCATAAGTCAATTTTGTGATAGTGGGTTCATCGTATCCTTTAACAAGGAATCATGCATAGTTAAGCAAAATGATGAATCTATTTTTTTTACTACTAAGAGGCATAACAATCTATACAAGATTGAGTTCGAGGATCTAAATAAACAAAATGTCACATGTTTAATGACCAAAGAAGATGAAAGATGGATTTGGCATAAAAAGCTTGGGCACATCAATTTGAAACATATTTCAAAATTATATAAAAAGGCTTTAGTGAAAGGATTGCTTGAGATTTTTGGAAAACTCATCTTCTTTGTGAAGCATGTCAGAAAGGGAAACAAGTAAAACCCTCTTTTAAATCTAAAAATATTGTTTCCACTTCTAGACCTTTGGAATTGTTACATATAAATTTGTTTGGTCCCACAAAAACTCTCAGTCTTAGCGGCAAAAAGTATGGATTTGTCATAATAGATGACTATTCTAGATATACATGGGTTTACTTCCTAACTCACAAACACGAGTCTTTTATTGCGTTTGAAATATTCTGTAAACGTGTTCAAAATGAAAAAGGCTTTTGTATAACTACAATCAAAAGTGACTATGGAACTGAATTTAATAATGCTGAGTTCAAGTTCTTTTGTGAAAAGAATGGCATTTTCCACAACTTCTCTTCACCGAGAACACCTCAACAAAATGGGGTAGTTGAAAAGAAAAACAGAACTCTTCAAGAGATGGCTAGAACCATGCTTTGTGAAAATTCAATTCATAAGTACTTCTAGGCAAAAGCTATAAATACAGCATGTTATGTTCCAAACAAAATATTGATCAAACCATTAATAAATAAGACTCCTTATGAACTATGGAGAGGCAAAAGACCTAACACCTTTTACTTTCATCCCTTTAGATGCGAGTATTACATTCTCAACACTAAAGATCAATTAAGAAAATTTGCCTTTAAGATTGATAAAGGTATTTTTTAGGATATTCAGATACATCTAAGGCATATCGAGTATTTAATTCTAGAACTTTTGTTGTTAAAGAATCTATTTATGTTAAATTCAATGATACATTAACCCTTGATATGAGACTATCATGCCTTGAAGAAGATCTTGCAGACTTGCAGATAGGATCGTTTGACCCCTTAAGATTAGACGAAGCCAAGCAACTTAAAAACGCTCTACAGCAACAAGCTGATGAGCAAACAAAACAAACCCACAAAGATTGAAAAATTGTTACTTATCATCCACAAGATCAGATCATTGGAGAAAGAACAAAAAGAGTTAAAACAAGGTCATCGTTCAAAAATCAAGTGTCATGTGCTTTAGTTTTGGAAATCGAACCAAAAACTATAGAAGAAGCACTCACAGACGATGATTGGACTTTTGTTCCTAGGCCAGAACATAAAAGCATCATTGGAACTAGATGAGTATTTCACAACAAGCTTGATGAAAGTGAAAAGGTAATAAGAAACAAAGCAAGGTTAGGTTAGTAGCACAAAGGTATAATCAACAAGAAGGTATTGACTTTATTGAAACATTTGCTCCTATAGTTAGATTAGAAGCTATTAGTATTATGCTTGCCTTTACTACTCATAAAAACATTAAGCTTTTTCAAATGGATGTTAAAAGTGCTTTTCTAAATGGATTTATGGAGGAAGAAGTCTATGTTAGACAACCTCTTGGTTTTGAAGATCCAGTCCTTTCAAACCACATGTTTAAACTTAAAAAGGCTCTATATGGTCTTAAGCAAGCACTCCATGCTTGGTATAACAGACTGAATAGTTTTCTAATTGCAAATGGTTTTATGAGAGGCAAGGTTGACATAACCCTCTTTAGAAAAGAATCTAACAAAGATTTCATTATAGTTCAAATATATGTAGACAATATAATTTTTGGAGCTACCAATGAATCTTTGTGCAAGGATTTCTCTGACTTAATGCAAAGCGAGTTTAAAATGAGCATGATGGGCGAATTAAAGTTCTTTTTGGGTCTGCGTGTTAAACAAGAGAAAGAAGGCATATACATTCATCAAAAAAAATACACCAAAGAACTGCTCAAGAAGTATAAGATGAATAAATTAAAGCCTATGAGCACACCTATGCATCCATCTATTGCCATGACAAAGGACGAATCAAGTAAGCCTGTAGACTAGACTGTCTACAAAGGTATAATTGGCTCACTACTCTATTTAACTTCTAGTAGACCAAATATTATGGATAGCGTCTGTTTATGTGCTAGATTGCAGTCTGATCCTAGAGAATCGCACTTGAAAACTGTTAAAAGAATCTTCAGATATCTAGTTGGTACTTCTAACCTATGTTTATTCTATGAGAAAAATAAAGATTTCATGTTAGTAAGATATTGTGGTGCAAACTATACCTGTGACAAAATTGAAAGAAAAAGTACAAGTGGTGGATGTCACTTCATCGGACAAGGTCTTATATCCTGGACCAGCAAAAAACAAAACTCAATTGCTCTTTCACCTGCTAAAGCTGAATATATGTCGACTGCTAGTTGCTGTTCTTAACTTTTATGGATATAATATCAACTTGAAGATTATTCTAGTTTTGAGCATAACATTCCAGTGTTATGTGACAATACTAATGCAATTAATTTATCTAAAAATTCTATTCAGCATTCTAAGGCAAAGCATATAGAAATAAGACATCACTTTATACGTGACTATGTTCAAAAAAGTGTTTTTGATATTAAATTCATTGATATAGACCATCAATGAGCTGATATCTTTACAAAAGCTTTACTTGAAGAACGCTTTAATTTTATATTAGAAAACTTGCATATGAAAGTCTTGTGTGAATAAAACGTCTTGCATGTATCGTCTTATAAATTCTTCTATCTATCGTCTTATGATCTATCGTCTCATATTTACTTCGTCTTACTAACACGTGTGTTTCAGTATGTGAAAAGGTGTTTATTATCTGACTCCATCGTCTGTTGTTTTTAATATTAATTCTCATTGATAACCCCCAAGAAACATGCGCCGCTTTTCCTTGCCACATCACGTCTCATTAAATGCACACCCTTTCAATACTATCAAACCCTTCAAATATTCAAAAAAAAACCACCTATTCTCATTACACTCTCAGAAACATCCTTTCATATCTCTCTCTCTCCCACTCTCTAACTCTCTAACCTCTCAAAGACTTATATTCATGGCCACTCCAAGATAGCTTGCCCCCATGGAAAGATTTCCCAAAAGCAACTTCGTGCCTCAAATCACTACTCCAAAAATGCTAATATACGGCGCTTTTTAAGCGTCATCTATTTAGACGTTGTATATTTATAGATGGCGCTTTGCAAAAAGCGCAGTATATGTGCTTGCAAATAGATGACGCTTATTCAGAAAAGCGTTGTATATTCAGTTGTAAATAAGATGGCACTTATTCAAGAAAGTGTTGTATTTTTTGTGTAGAATAGATGACGCTTTTTAAGAAAGCGTAGTATATCTGTGTGAATAGATAACGCTTTTTCAAAAAAGTGCACTATATGATTCATAAAATAGATGGTGCTTTTTTGAAAAAGCGCCATCTATTCCAAACAAATAGATGGCACTTTTTATAGGAAGCGCCATCTATGTCCCTTTTTTTTTTTACCTGTTTCATTCATTCTCATTTTTTTCCAAACCTGTACAAATAGAAACAGTCCAAGAACTATACATGAATCCACCAAAATGCATTAATTGATCTTGCCAAATGGGATTCTATTATATAACAAATACAAAATATATATACTTGAACTATATTTACAATCTAAACATAACACTAGCTACTTGAACTATTTACAGTTAAATTTACTGCTAAGTTTAGCTACTCTACAAAAGACTACCAAATTAAACTATTTACAATTACCACAACTAATAAGTTTAGCTACTTTAGAGTTATTTGCTGCATACGTACTCCTGTAATGCAAGACAAAAAAATGATGCCATCCAACTATTGTTACATATTCCTACATTGCAAGGCAAAATGTAACCAGTAAGTTTAACACTCAATTGCACAAAAATAATACTTTAAAAGTGATTCTGCTGTCATAGAAATAGAAACAAGACAATAAGCTTTTAATGATACTAAACATGCTCTTTTGTGACTATCTACATCCAAATCCTTTCGAACTTTTTCCTATATGTTTAGGCATCCATTGTTAACTTATTAAACATGATTTAAGCAAAAAAAAATAGTGTCAATTATGCAAGAACAGAGGGGTTGTACTGTAACCCGAAATTACTATTTATATGGTAAGTTCACGTGGCATAACTCACTCAAATGGTGTCCAAAGCTTACCAAATTTTGTAGGGATCATATACAAACCATAATGCATCAATTAAACAACTTTTCACTCAATAAAAACATGTTTTTATGGTCCTCAAATGCTGCTAGTCTGCACTGTAGAATTATACAGAAAAATGTACTCAAATTCACATACTTATACATGGTTTGACTCTATACAAGTAAGGTAATAACTTGGGCACTTTAGTAACATAAAATTACAGCCAAAAGCAAGTTAATTTCATGAATTTATGCATGATTTCAAGTTTGAAATAGTCACCATGAAATTGACAGAGTCATGGTTCTTGAATTGCCAAATTCAAACAATGACAATACCCTAATGCACAACCAAGTTTAGGTTTCCATTGTTCATCATTTAAGGCATAAAATAGGAGTAATTTAAGATCATGAGTCAGTTTCAATTCACAAAAATAAGGGGTGTAGTCACTGATTTGATCCAGTAAGGGGTTTCCATAGCAAAAACAACACAATATGCACAAATATGACTTTTGTACATTTCCAAATTCAAAGAGACCAAGGGAGTCTCTACACACATGCATTCTAAAGGCATTAAAATAGCTTCATTAACTATGTGTATTAGACATCTGAATCAAAGGCTCACCTATAAGTATTTCTGGATGACATACTAACACCATTCTTCCCTAACTTCAATGATTTAATTATTAGAATATTGCTTCCTACTACAACTAGGGATGTACTACAAAAATAAAAATGAAATTAAAACCAAGTGAGAATATATTTAAAAGGAATGAGACATCAGAGCAATATCACATACGTCTTCTGAGATTGTCCCCCCTTCACAGTGGGTGATGATTTCCTTCATATATTGACAAACATAATACCCACAATCATTATTGTTAGGTTACTTTGGGCGCTATAGAAGCAAAAGCAGAAACATCAGTATAAGTAATTAAAGATTAACACGATCAATTGATTTTCACATAAAAATTGTAAACTACCTTAATTGTTATCCACTTGATGTTGCTTGACTTAGTCTTTGAAACCTTAGCTCCTATTTGAGCCCGATAAGTTTGTAAAACCCTAATTAATAAAGACAAACAACACATATATAAGTAAAAATTATACATCAACATACACACACACATAATGTCATGGTGCTTATATTCTTACATGTCAAACAACTTCAAATATTGCCTCCTACTAAGGTCCTTCTCTAATAGGTCTAAATAATATATTATCTTTATCTTAAAGATTGATTCCAACCAGGACCCACTGATCGCTAAACAAATGAAAGGTGAGTCAGCATATGTAAATTGCATCTAACATACTAAATTGCTCATAAAGTTAGATAAAAAATTCTTACCCTATATTGATCGGTGCAAGAACAAACTTGTCAATCACCTTTCTATTAACGAAAATATCAACAATTTTTTGCACTCGTTCTTTCATACTTAGTTGGTGTGCGGTTATTTGGGGAGATAAGAAGAAGAATGCCTTATGATTTAGCTTCAAAAATGTGTCATATAAGTACCTTGTGATGCAAAATATAAGAATGAATTAGTAAATAGCTTAAACGAGATATGCATCAAAGTTAAAAAGTTAATGAGACAAAGTTAATTAATGTACCTAATATAAATGGAAATAGAAGCTGAGCCAAGCCATTCATGTCGGATAACTTCCCCAATAACCCTGCATCAACTTTTTCCTTATGTTCAGGTATCCCAAATACGTCTTCCTCCATTTCTATTGGGACAAGTGAGTCCTTTGGCTTTAGTTTTAGGTGCATCTGAAAATAGGTACAACATTCAGGAAGAAAGGGATGCTGAAGCACTTCATTTCCTTAACTCTTTCCTCTTTGTGCAACAGACTCATTTGTATTCTAGGTCTTTTTCTTGTCAGAGACAGAGGAAACCTAAACATTATCAATTAATATAGGTAAGTAGTGGATAAAATATTATGATAAATAACTATCAATTAATATAGTTGTTTAGGCATACCATAGTAGCAACCTGTAATAGTTTGATTGGCCAGGCCATAAATGTACCTATTGCCTGCTCTATGGTCACTATCTCATCATCATAATTAGGACATGGTAATTGGGCATTTGGTTCTATAGCAACATCAACAGTCACTTTGACATGACCATCAAGTAAAGAATGCCCATGTAGTGTATCACTCAATTGGTTATGCATTTTTTCATGGGCAACCAATCAAAGTGATGGTGATGATAGAAACAATTTACATGAAGAAACCCCTACATGGTAAAAACATAACGTTATTATACAAACATTTGAACTAAGCAAATTAACACTACTACCATTTAAGCTAAAATAGGCAAAATCAATTACCTCAAGAAAGCTATTAAATGGGATAGTGCAACTCCCTTTACCACTTTGGATCCCAACATTAGGTTGCTGCACGGGGTCCGATGTATCCTTCGGTTGGAATGACACAACTAGACTTTTCCATCCACTTTAGTTTGGCTTTTATCTCTCTCACTTCAGTAGACAATAAATCATGCTCCTGTTGTGTGTGTCGCTTTTGAGGTAGGAAATAATCTTTATGTGTCACTCCAAATCCCGTTGCTCTAACACAACCCGGATACTCTGGGACACAAAGCCCGAGAAAGAATGTCCAAACGAAGGTCTTGTTCCTCTGTATGTAAAGACTGGATAGCACCTCCTGAAACATATAAAAATCGATCAAACATACTTGAACCCAAACTTGTACTTTATATAAGAAATAAAAGGTTAAGGTAATTATTGTAGTCACACTTCATTCCAAATCTTCACGCATTGAGGAGAATCTACAGGGTGTCGAAGCTTTCCATCCCTGACCCTTCCTTCTGCATGCCACCTTAAGTTCTTTGCATCTTCCGCACTACGATACATGTGCCTAAATCTTGGTATTATAGGAAAGTACTATACCACCTTCAATGGTGCTAAATTTTTCTTTCTATAACACAAGGCATTACATTTAGGACATTTATCCAACAATGCATATTCATTTCGAAAAAGAATGCAATCGTTAGGACAAGTATGTATCGTCTTGTAACTCATGCTAATAGAGCTTAACATCTGTTTAGCTTCATACATTCCACCAGGAAGCACATTATCCTCTGGCAACATGTCTTTTAAAAGTGATAGTAGTTCTGTGAAGCTTTTATCGGACCATCCATTTCTCACTTTCAAATTGTATAATTTCAACACCACTGACAGTCTTGTGAATTTAGTACAACCATCAAACAGTGGTATCTCTGCATCATTTACCAATCTATCAAACATCTTAGGACAATCTCGAAGATCTTCTTCAACAACATTTGCAATCTCTTCAACCTAGTCCCAGTGATATGCTGTGTCAGGCTCACTTAGTGCAAAACTCACACTATCCCGTTGATCATTGTGAGCCTTATTGTGTCTCTTTTCACCATGTTGTGTCCAACATGTATAGCTTTTGTCAACTCCATTACACACTAAATGCTCTTCCAACTTCTCTGCGTTCACTACCCTTGAATAACAACAATCCAAGCAAGGACAAATGATTCTAGTACGATTTTCTGCATGCTCAACTGCAAATCTACAAAACTTTTTCACTTCGTCCTCATATGCCTTTGACAATCAACTAGCAGACATCCATTTCCAATCCATATTTTCTTGATCTATAAAAGTACTCATTAATAACAATTACATTAACGTAACACGCAATGACTACATGCATGTATGATTTCTATTCCATCCTATACAAGGTGAGGATCCTATCCTATCCAAAATTGTCAAATTCATATTATATTATTGTATGACTCTTATTCTTGATCTAATAAAATTTCGGTAGCATTTCCCATTGGCTCTCCAAACACACGACTTAATTCAAGCGTTATAAACACTCGAACAAAGTATGTACCCAGAGAACTATAGGAAATACAAACCAAAATAATTATTAGATCAAGAATAGAGAAATACAATAATGTCCTATATGCAAATTTGCAATCCAAGACTGTCCACAAGGACAATTCAAGAACTACTTGTATACTATGTCCTTAAACACAATATACAAGTTGTTCTTGAACAAGAAACTAAGGTAAACGCATATGCCTACATGCATGTATGAGGTAATCCAACAATAAAAAATTATTTCAGTTGAAAGCCTTTCAAATTAGTAGCAATATAAATAATAAAGAAAAAGTGTATTTAACTTACCTCAACTCTAGCGAAATTGTGATTTGCGTAGAACAAAAGCCCACAATACAAAACTGAAAAAAGAAATGAACATAGTAGGTATTATTAAACATAGTAAGTATTACTTATTTTTATAACATACAACATGTAGAGCCACATGGTAACCACTTGAAGCTTAAATCACCACATAAAACTCATTTAAAACATGGCTAAAATGTGCAAAATAAAACATGATTAAATATTCGACTTATGCCATTTTCAAACCGCTTGAGATTTTTGAGTGAAACCAACTCACTCAAGTCACATTTTAACCCTACAAAATCTTTTTTCTAGTCCCATAAGGTTTGGAGACTTATAGCTCAAATTGCGTGGAAAACCGACTCCTAAAACTATGGTTTTTACCTACACTTTCGACTTGCGCCATTTTCAAACCGCTTGAGATTTTTGAGTAAAACAACTCACTCAAGTCACATTTTAACCCTATAAAATATTTTTTTTAATCCCATAGGGTTTGAGACTTGTAGCTCAAATTGCGTAGAAAACCAACTCCTAAAACTACGTTTTTTACCTAAACTTTTGACTTGCGCCATTTTCAAACTGCTTGACATTTTTGAGTGAAACCAACTCACTCAAGGCACATTTTAACCCTCTAAAATCTGCTTTTTACTCCCATAGGATTTGGAGACTTGTAGCTCAAATTGCGTAGAAAACCAACTCCTAAAACTATGATTTTTACCTAAACTTTTGACTTGCGTCATTTTCAAACCGCTTGAGATTTTTAAGTGAAACAAACTCACTCAAGTCACATTTTAACCCTATAAAATATTTTTTTTAGTCCCATAGGGTTTGGAGACTTGTAGCTCAAATTGCGTAGAAAACCGACTCCTAAAACTATGGTTTTTACCTAAACTTTCGACTTGCGCCATTTTCAAACCGCTTGAGATTTTTGAGTGAAACCAACTCACTCAAGTCACATTTTAACCCTATAAAATCTGTTTTTTAGTTCCATAGGATTTGGAGACTTGTAGATCAAATTGTGTAGGAAACCGACTCCTAAAACTATGGTTTTTACCTAATCTTTTGACTTGCGCCATTTTCAAACCGCTTGAGATTTTTGAGTGAAACCAATTCAAACAAGTCACATTTCAACCCTATAAAATATTTTTCTTAGTCCCATAGGGTTTGGAGACTTGTAGCTCAAATTACGTAGAAAACCAACTCCTAAAACTATGGTTTTTACCTAAACTTTTGACTTGCGCCATTTTCAAACTGCTTGAGATTTTTGAGTGAAACCAACTCACTCAAGTCACATTTTAACCCTACAAAATCTTATTTTTAGTCCCATATGATTTGGAGACTTGTAGCTCAAATTGTGTAGGAAACCGACTCCTAAAACTATGGTTTTTACCTAAACTTTCGACTTGCACCATTTTCAAACCACTTGAGATTTTTGTGTGAAACCAATTCACTCAAGTCACATTTCAACCCTATAAAATCTGTTTTGATGTCCTATATGGTTTGGAGAGTTGTAGGTCAAATTGTGTAGAAAATGGACTCCTAAAACTATGGTTTTAACTTAACTTTTCAACCTTTTTTTTGCTTTGGCCAAAGCATTTGAGAAGTCCAAGTTCCTAACTCTCACAACTTTTCACTTCTAAAATGCATACCATAATAGATGGAATCCTCAAATCTCTCAACTTGATTGTGCCATGTGCAAGAGGATTGCAATATTGGTGGTCACGAGTAGCCCCAAGAAGAGTACCAAGCACCTAGTTAGTGTCATTGTCTTATTGTCTATACAAGTATAGCGGTTTTATTTTATTTTGTGAGTTTAAAAGGATAGTAGGAACATTACCCCCTCCCTCCAAGGTCACTAACAAAGATAATTGCAATAAGCCAATAACACCAATGATCTTATTATTTATTATTCAAGACTTGAAAATAATTTACAAAGATACAACATTTAAGTATGATTGAAAGCAAATATGTAACAAAGTACTAGCAAAACAATAAGAATGCATTGTCTATATTATTATAAGACACTACCTCAGCCACAAACCAAGCCCCATGCATTTCTTAGAAACTAAAAATGACATTAACTATGCACATTACACGTATTTACCATTGAAGAGCAAAAAAAAAACCCAAAATAATAACGAACACAAAGGTAACATGAACAACAACAATATTATGCAGTAGGGGGGACGTACAGTAGCACGCAGCAATGTAGGCGCACAGTGTAACACGAACAGAACATAAACAAGGGGATGTGAACAATATCGCGAAGCTCAAACACGAACAGTAACGTGAATAGGAGTCAGAATGGAGCTTAAACGTCGAGCATGAACAAGAGGAGCAAGTGAATGAGGGATTGTGAGTGTAGCTCGAGTGGATGTGAACAGGAACACAAAGCACAGTGCTAAACATAAACAGAACGCATAGCACATAATGAGTGGAGCTTAAATTCGTGACTGAAAATGTCGAGTAGGAGTGTCTCTCGAGTGGGAGAAAGCGTGAAGATGACACCAACTTGAGAGAAATAAGTCTAGGAGTCAATGAGAGAGTGAGACGGAGCGCGAAAATGGAGAAATTTTAACCCCATTTAATGCGCTTATCAGTATCAGCGCAGTGTATTTGCGAATACTAGAAGAAGAAAAAATGCATAGACAGCGCTTATTTAAATAAGTGTTGTCTATACGTTGAAATAGACTACGCTTATTTAAATAAGTGTCGTCTATTGCCTGCGACTTGTATAGATGGCACTTTTATTTTGAAGCGCCGTATAAACTATGTTGTATATACAAATTTCTAGGCGTAGTGAATGCGTTAATCTGAAGAAACTAGAGTATGAGGCTTTCCTTTGATCTTCTTCATGAGAAACATTGGATGAGAGTGTTTCGTATAGAAGAAAACACACTGGTACCACGCACCTTATGCCTACTTTTGGCCTCTGCATATAAAGTGGATGGTACCATCACTGGGATCATGGACAACCAGACTATAATGATCTCCACTAATATCATTGCAACAGCATCTGGCTGCAAAGAAGAAGGCAACGTCTTCGCTAAAGACTGGGAAAAGGTCATCACCCCATAAATCATTGACCTGGCTCTCTATGGGTGTCCCAAACCCTAAACGAACAACAAAGATGATTTGAAGAAGTTTCTATACTCATCAAACATGAAGAGGGACTGCAGACTTCTTCACAACATCCTGCTGCACATTATCCTACCTCGCAAGGGCTTGAAGGATAATGTATCTTCCAGAGATAGATTCTATCTGTACAAGATGCTCACTGGACAGAAGGTAAACCTCCCTGCTCTCGTTCTGGAAAACTGAAGGTCATGCCTCACCAAATCCAAGGATAGCTCAAAAGGTAAACAAAGGTACTCGATTGCTTACGCCATGCTCTTTACTAAGATTATCAAACAGGCTGGTGTAAACAAATCTAGCTAGGGAGAACAAAAAGCAGGGTTCAAAGATCGACGTATCCATTATAAGGAAAAATAGGAATAGCTTATCTATTTCCTAGATATGTTGCCAAGCATCCAAAGTTGGCAATGATCAAGGAAGAACCTATAGACGATATGGTAAAAGTGGCATCAAAACAACCAATGCTACCTCCTGTTGCCACTGAAGAATTTTCCCCAGCAGACCAACCCAAAAAGTCTCACAAGCTTAAGAAGGTCAACTAGCCTAAAACAAAGGCAGAACAGGCAAGGCAGCTAAAAAAAGCCAAGGCCCAATCAAAAAGGGCTGTGAAAAAGAAGAAAAAAGAGGAAAAGAAGCTAGCTACTCAAGAGGAAGAGCAAATTGAGGAGGCAATGCTTCAATTCGTCATTGAGCACTCGCTACAAATAGTCCCTGAGGAGGTTGATGAAGAAGAATTATGCAATCAAGAAGACATTAGTGTTGTCTCTAAAGAGAGATTGTCAAGATCCTTTATATGACAAAGGCCTCAATTTGTATTTATATCACAAGTCTTCTAGCATCTTACAACAGATCTCACGGCCAGACCAAGAAATGATCAATTAGCTAGAACTGTTACATTCCGTCTGTTAGAAGTTGAACACTCTTCGTCTAGAGGATTGGCAGAACCTATGATCAACGAAGCCTCTCCTGATCTCTATCGATCAAAGGCTCTTCCCTCCAAAAGCCTTTGACGAGACACTACTCAATTCGAATATCCAAAGTCTCAAAGCGTCGACAAATCAGTAGAATATATGCTGCCAGAACCATTCGACCTAGTGATTCTTCAAGCTTTGATCGATTACAAACTGGGTGAAGTCAACAATCCGAAAATGTGGAGAACGATTGTTGCAGAAGAATGGTCATTGTTAATGCACCATAGGTATGTAGAAAAAATGGTTGAATATGGAGAAGCTACCTCTGCTCTTACTTATAAAATGCACATCCAACCATACGTCTAGGAGGAAGGGTACAGCACAAAGTCTAATGCGCCCATCTTCGTTTACCCTCCTTCTACCAAAACCAAATTCTCCCCTGGATATGAAGTATGGAGACAAAGGGGACTTCTCTACCACACCTACTCGTTCATGATCAAATGTAATTATTCTAAGTACCTGATCATGTGCAGAACATACAACTACAAGCCAAAGATCATCTACGTTTTCTGCCATGGAATAATCAAAATCTATCCTCTCGCCATTTGCCTTGAAGACACTCCAGATTTTGAAGAATGGCGCATTAGCTATGACGATTGGGAACTAGGGTGGGTGATGTATAACTTCTTAGGGAGAAGATGCAGATCTCGCTTCAACATGCAATCTGCGAGAGAAGGTTTCCAGACCTTGAGCTAGGATTGCCTAGACTCATAGCAAGACGAATGTCACTTCTATTAAAGCCATGGATAACCTTCCGCATCTGCTGCTAAAAGAAATTCAACTGTCAAAATCTGTCTGTGGGGAAAGGCAAAGAGCCTATATTCAAACGCGACCCTAAAAGACATCTGCAGATCAGAAAGAGATCTCTCTCTCTTACCCAACTGGCTATACTAAAAGGAAAAAGACTCTATGGAGCACAAACCGAAAAAGGCTTCAAGATCAGTGTAGATGCACTCAAACATTTTTCGGGTCTAACTGTTAAGGAAAAGACCACCCTAAGTCACTAAGCCTCCATACACCCTATCGGCCACTGCGTGCAAGTCTCTCTAGCTCCTTCTTTGTTTGATCCACACCTCACTACCCAGCTTACCCTGAACCGTCTGCGCACCAATGTGTTCTTCTCAACAAATGGAAACACTTTTGATGTTTTCCTGCCTATCAGACACTTTTGGTTCTGTGGCCCTCCTGTCCTCTATGTCATCAATCTTTATTTTGTAGAGGAACATGCAAAAAACCCTTCAAACATTTGTCAAGAGGTAAAAGAACTGAAGCAAACTGTTCAACGTCTAGAGGCTGCACTTATCAAGAAAAACAAGAAGCAAAAGCGTGCGGAAGCTCTGCTTACAAAGTTGGTGAAACGCTTCAAAGGCAAGTTAGACTCATCAACCACACTCTCAGTTTCTAAATCTTCTAATTGATGATGCCAAAAGGGGGAGAAAACAAAGATAATAGGATAACACAGGAGACCACAAAGGAAGCAAAGTTGTAAGGGAGTATTTCTTGTCACTTTCTTTATTATTACAAACTATATGTCTACCGTGTTAAAATTACAATTAGTATTTAGTATGCTTATGAATTTGAATTCAGTGTTTTCAGTGCGCTTATGAATCTAAGCTTTTTCACTTATTGCATCATATTACATCTTCTTGATAAACGTATCTGTGATTACTAAAAAGTTTTTGCATGAAAAATGTAGTCTGTTAAAACTTATGTCTTAAAACTACTTTTAAGAAACAAAGATGTTTGTCATCATCAAAAAAGGGGAGATTGTTAAGACAAAGGACGAATTTATAATCCTTATTTTATTTTGATAATAACAAATAGTCTTACGAACAATCTTCTAATTATTCGCTATTATTGCATGACTTCACTATCGTCTATTCACATGTTCTGTTAATGATTCACAGTAACTAACTCTTTCAGACGATGCTTTTTTTATCTGTTAGCTCTATAGTCTTGAAAAAGCGAAAACCACCTCAAAAGAAAAGATATCTACATACTTATCCTTGACCAGAGTATAAAAAGAAGGATTTTGTATACAAATGTCAGTATAGAAAGTAAATGTGTCCACTGCAACAAGATTGAGTACGAGAAAGGCTGGATAAGCAGACTACTTTATCTTATCAAAGTGACTAGTTGGTGAAAGGCATTAAATGTTGCATTTAATGCTTCAATGACTCTTTTTTGCTTTTACAACGCCAGACGAAGGATGTCTCCAAAAGCACTCAAAATGGACACTTTTAGGAGAACCCTATAAATAGAAGAGAAGACCTTAGTCATAGTGGCGAAACTCTTGAAAAATTCTTTCTCTTTTTCTTTGTAATCTTGAACATATTCTTGCTTGTAAACACTTTCCTGAACTTCATTGTATATTCGTCTGATAAGACGTTAACTTAAGCGTGATAACTTACCCTCAACCTTTTTCTTTGTAAAATTAGTGGAAGCCTAAAGAGGCTTTGAATCAAAGAATACTTGAGCTTTTACTTGGAGAGGCAAGTGAAAGACTACTTGGATTGAGCCAGAAGAGGCTTGGATAAAAGAATACTTGTAACTTGTTTAAGTTATAATAGAACTTGGTTAGTTACCAAGAACTAAACGTAGTCTCTAGAGTGAGATGAACCAGTATAAATCTCTGTGTCTCTCTTGCTTACAGCTTCTATTTGGTTTTACAAATATCTTTCAAAAAGATTTTATTTTTGTCTTTTAGACAAAATGCTTTTCGAAAAAGGTTTTGCAAAAAAAAATTATTAACACAATTTAACCCCCCCCCCTCTTCTTGTGTTATTCTTGTGTTTTACGTCTACACATTACTTGTTTTGAAGCAAGACTTTCACCCACAATTTTGTATTCCCAAATTCTAACTTTTTGCAAAAATCCAAAACCATTCGACTTTTGTATCTTAATTTAGAGCCCTGAGTTCATTTTGACCAAAAGCTAGTTTATTTAAGGTTCTAAAAATCCAGATTTTGATCTGTAATGAATTTTTGAGTGAGACCAACTCCTACAATCTTATTATCATATGTAAAAAATCTGTTTTAAGCACTTTACAAGTTTCTTCCAACAAATTTTTGGTTTCCCTTTGAAAACCTATTTCTTTGGACCCGTTTTTGCCTTAAAACTCCCAACGAGCGTCATTTTCAAACCGTTTGAGTTTTTTGAGTGAAGCCAAAGCTTAGAACTTAATTTTAAGGTGAACTAAATCATTTATAGGTCCTACATACCCTCAGAATCCGTAGCTTAAGTTTCACATAAAAACAAAATTTCTAGACTAATGCATTTAGCAAACTTCCGATGCGCACCATTTCTAAACCACTTAGGTTTTTTGAATGAAACCAAAACCTACAACTTAGTTTTAGGGTGATATAAATCTGTTTTAGGTACCACATATCCTTAGGATCTGTAGCTCAAGTTTCACATAAAAACCTGTTTTCTAGATTAGTGCATTTAACAAACTTTCGACAAGCACCATTTCTAAACCACTTAGGTTTTTTGAATGAAACCAAAGCCTACAACTTAGTTTTAAGGTGATGTAAATATATTTTTAGGTCCCACATATTCTCAAGATCCATAGCTCAAGTTTTACATAAAAATACGTTTTCTAGACTAGTGCATTTATCAAACTTCCAACATGTGCCATTTCTAAACCACTTAGGTTTTTTTAGTGAAACCAAAGCCTACAACTTAGTTTTAAGATGATGTAAATCTATTTTTAGGTCCCACATACCTTCAGGATCTATAGCTCAAGTTTCACATAAAAAATTGTTTCCTAGATAAAGCATTTAGCAAACTTCTAATGCACGTCATTTCTAAATCACTTAGGTTTTTTGAGTGAAACCAAAGCCATCAAGTCACTTTTGATACATATAAAATCTATTTTTGGTCTCCAACAACTCTAGGAATTCATAGCTCAATTGGCGTAGAAGACTGTTTTCTAGAATTTCTTTGATTCTCAAACTTCTAATGTGCATAACTTTCACACCATATAAGTTTTTTGGATGAAACCAAAGCCTACAATTCTATTTCTAGCGGAACTAAATCTATTTTTAGGTTTCCACTTGAGGAAAGCTTTGTTTGATAGTTCAAATTTTCAACCTAATTGAATTGTATGACTGTTGAGGATTATGCTTGTGATGTGGTTGCATGCTTAGCCACATAGAGCTTAGTTTGGCCTTGTGTGATGTTCTAGTATTATGATCGATTGAATACATGTAAACCAATATATGGGGAAAGTAGTAGAAAACAAAGTAAACTCTACTGAATTTTATGTAGAAATTGTTTATGACATTCTTGTTTATTAGGGGTTTAGGGATGTTCTTTGTATTACTATTACCCTGTGTTATTTTTTTGACTAAACAGGTACATGGTTGATCCATCTAGTAGCCCTCCTTCATAGTCTATATCAAAAAGGATTAAACAAGCCACACGACTGAGAGATATGGTCATTAGGCAGGATGTTGAGGAGAAGGTTCGAGTTTATATACATAATTAGACCGGCAGAGCTCCAAGGCGAAATGTAAGTAAATTCAACAATTATTTGGGGGTCCAAGCTTGATCAAATGTAGGACATTATAGTATTTCACATAATAAATCCATGTTATGGCATCTATTGTATTTAACCATATTGTTGTTATACACTAACTCTTTAATTTTGCTTTGTATTGTGAACCACCTTTGATATTCTTCAAATGGAAATCATGAGGAAGGAGGTGCTTTTATCTATGGCTTCAAAGTGGAGTCAATTTAAGACAAACCTCACCAACAAGTACATATTTGGGACCAAAAGTATGGTTTTGACGAGGACACTTGCCAGAGGTTTGTTCAAAGCCAGATGGATGATTCTTGGGAGGTTAGTTGGGGTTATTATTTTTAAAAATGTCATTTATATGTTATTTTATTATTTTATTAAAGTTAATGGTTTGTTATTTTTGATAGGGAATAAGAAAAAAGCACAGGACATCCAAAAAAAGAACAACACCCCCCACAAATTGTCTTGTGGGGGTTATTACTTACTTGAGAAAATGATGATGGTTGACAAGTTGAAGAAATGAAAGGAATTAGTCTAATCTTATTCAGCATTAGTTGTTGATCCTCCATTACCACCCACACGCGCCTAAAAATGGATGCACTTCCTTACGGGACCAAAGGGCAATTACACTAGTCAAGAGGCATGCAACATTGCTGACAGGATTGTAAGTTAATTTTGAGTTTGAATTGTAATTGTAACAAGCTTACAAATTGTCCTACAAATTTCTCATTTGTTGGTTGTAGGAATCCCTAGTTGAGTAGAGCACACAGGGTTCCTTTGTTCCCCAAGGACATTAGGATATACCAACAACTGTCATTGGGCAACCAAAGCACCAAGGCCATGTTCGTACTGCTGGGGTTAGTGTGAGGATTAGGTTATACTTCAGACCACCTTCATGTGATTCCCACACCACTGCATCGATCAGTTAGGAAGTGATGGAGCAACTAACACAAAAGATAACAAAGGAGGTTACAGAAAGATTAAGAAAGGAGTTCAACCAACTATTGGAATCTCTAGGTCTTTCTGAGCAAGTTGCTCTTGTCGAGCCACATGTAGCACCTTTTATTATCCGTGTCAGCATAAAAGGGGTTGTGCTGCTACTGCTCCAGATCATCAAGAGATGAGACTCACACTAATTTTCTTAATCAATGTGAGTTATATATTTAGAAGGATTCTCTCCGACTAGTGGCCATTAGGAAAGTTTATGAGTGGATTCAACCATACACCATATGTGCATGCAGGATGATTTGGTGAGGGTGGTGGTTGAACAAATTCGAGATGTTAATGCTCAAGTCCTTGTGCCCACTACAGAGGTTTAGTTTATGGGGCAAGCCCTCAAAACTTTCATTGCATGGACGAGACATTTTGTGAAGCCTGTTTTGGCGAAGGAATTTTTTTTTCAATAAAAATTGAAATAACCTAACCGTATTTTACTAATATTAAATTATGTTTATTTTGTAGGATATTGACAAACCAAAGAGAGGGCTTCCACCTAAAAAAAGGTCGGAACCCCTATGTGATGTGACTATGGGCTTGCTTGAATTGGCTAAGGACCACCAGACTGATCCTGTACAAGTGTTGTGGGATGCTAGTGTATTTGGCAGGAAGAGCATTATCCCGTTGTATATATACTTTAATGATATGTTAGAAATAAGCGGTGACAATGTGATGTTCAACATCTCAGTTGTACAATTATAGATGATGTAAGTACATTTTATTTATTGGTTCATTAGCTAATTAAGTATCAGTAATTTATAATTAACATTTATTTCTACATTTTAGGTATGTGCATCACTTAAGTATGCAAAGGGGGAGTGCAGATACATATGGTTTCTTCAAGCCTCAAGCCATTTAGAAGTCATAGAATAAGAAAGAAGAATCCTAGATGTACATGTCTAAATGGATGAATGGTTCAAGAAAAATATTTACATGGCACCTATCATTCATTAATAATTACAAGTTCAGAACTGCTTTTAAATTATGTCATTGTTATCACTAATTGTTCCCAATGCAGGTCCCATTGGCAGCTCCTAATTGTTTATCCTACAGACAATGTTGTCGTGTGGTTATGTTCCTTGCATAGGAAGCCCACAAAAGATATACAAAACTTAGTACAAACGTAAGCTTTAATATGTAACAAATTTTCTTTCTACTTTGTATTATAAGTCTTAATCTTATAAAATACTTTACATTCATATGCTTTTTTAATCAGTGTTGTGTCTATATATCATATTTTGGAGGGTAGGCCCACGACAAACTCAAACAAGCTTTAATGGATTTTCCCTAAGCTAAGTAGTTTACAATATTAACATTCAAAAGCTAGCTTTATTAGTTTCTATGCATGAATTACATGATATAATTACATTTCATATTGAATTGTAGTGTAATAAACAAAATGGAGCTTATAAGTATTCTATTACGTGATGTAATGGACGTTGACCATAATTCAAACAAACATTGTGGATTTTGGGACTAAGGTAATATAATTTTACTTTAACAAGTTACATTAATTATATTTTTTACTATTTATGATCTGATATTACATTATTATATGTTGTAGTTATTCAACGACTCGGATCCATTGGGTGATGAGGTAATTGTTGACATCCAGCACACTTGGGCAAAGTTCTTGGTAAAACTTAGTAACAAATGATTTTAATGTTTGTTTAAAATGTATTTAGGTAGTTTAGAATTGTTTTAAGTGTGTTTAGGAGGTCGTTTAGAATTAGTTATACATGAAATTTATATGTTTAGAATGGATTTAAGTGGTTTAAAATTGTTTGAAATGTGTTTATGATGTACTTTAGCATATAATTATGTTTTAATACATATAGTAATATTTATTGATGATATTTCCGATCTAGTATATTAAAATATGATTTAACTGTTTGTCTAGGTCTATTTTTACTTTACAAGTAAGGAAATTTAAAAAAATAGACGAAATATTAAAAAACAACTTTCTATATTGGTTAAAGCGTTAACCGATGTCGAAAGTCACTTTCTACATTGGTTAAATTCCTAACTGATGTAGAAAGTAGCTTTCTACATTGGTTAATGTCTGAACTAATGTAAAAAGATGTCAATTTCTATACATAGAAATTGACTTTCTACATCGGTTCGTAACTGAACCAATGTAGAAAGTGACTTTCTACATCGGTTCTATGTTTGATGTAAAAATGTCCCATTTTCTACATCAACTGGATCTACATTAGTTCAATCCCCCAAACAACTGATGTTGAAAGCCTCATTTGCAGTAGTGTGCTGTCATTGTTGTTCTTTTATCAGTTCTTTATAGCTTGTTGACTATGAAGGCTTTTATAGTACAGTTTGAAAATATATTCATTGAGAGCTTTTTTCTATCTTAAAAAATGAACGATGGAAGTATTAAATGCATTTCATGCTTTAAAACTTATATTTTGATAAAGTACTCTACCTAACTATTCTTTTTTGTACTTTCACCACATACGGGTGGAACTTTTTATTTTTGTGCTTCTAGTACACTGATGTTTCTTTATGTTGTATTGTCATTCTATTTTTGTGATTTTCATGCCTTTTGAGGTACAAGAGTAAGTAACTCTCCTTTAGTCAGTTTTGATAAGGATGAAACTTAAAACTTTCTCATATATGCTATATAGCTTATGCCTCAAATGATGTCTCTTATCAAGTGAATCCTAATTCAAATGAAACTTTGAGATGAGTTGACAAACAAAGCTTGTGAAGTCCATTATTGAGATAGTTCTTTTGTAGGAAGAACTACTAGGACAATCTATAGTACAAAAAGATTGTTAGTCTTTATTAAGATAAGACAGACTTATACTTGTTTGGTTTCATAATGATGAATCATCTTAGATCTAACAATTACATTATAATTTACATGAAGAAATACTCAAATTATAAAGAATCCAAAACTCTTTTGAACTTCTAACTTAGTTGTTTTTTTAAATTTTGTTGTAGTGGTTTAATTCTTCACTAAGTTGTAAGACTCACTCCTTATTTATTTATCATATTTTAAGTAATGACCAAGATTATCCTTATAAAGCCCCACTTGCCACGTGAAGACTATCCTAATGTTGTTGTGAATTTTCAAAGTTTTATTTGTTTTATTAGAGTTTGTCATGTTTTAGATCTTTAGAAATGATTTATATATTGAGACCAACTTTTATTGATGGTGCTCTCTATGTTTTGATAAAACAAAACTTGTATTTTGAGCATGTAACTTGGTTGAAAAAGGACATTTAATCAATTGGGTGTGCCAAAACAATCAGATTCTAATTCATCATTTTTGTGTAACTAAACTAGTAAACCACCCTTAATATATTGATAAGAAAGAATTCAAAAAGTATAAATTCATGAATTTGAGGATATGTTGATATATGTAAATGATAGAAAAATACATACATGGATATAATTACATTATGATTTACATGACAAAAGACTCCAATTGTAAATGAATCAAAAACTCTTTTGCTCTCCTAACTTAGTTTAAATTCTTCACTTTTGTTCTAATGGGTTGTATGACTCATTCCTTACGTGTTTATCATATTTTAAACAATGACTGAGATTATTCCTATAAGACCTTGCTTGTCATGTGAAGATCATCCAAATACCACCGTTGTGAATTTTCAAAGTTTTGTTTGTAAGTTTTCCATTTTATTAGAGTTTGTTAGGTTTTAGATCTTTGGAAATGATATATATATTGAGACCAACTTTGATCCATGGTACTTTATGTTTTGATAGATCAAAACTTGTATTTTAAAAATGTAACTTGGTTCAAAGGGAACATGATAAGCTTCAAAATTAGGGGGACGTTTCTAATTCTCAATTTCTCATCAATGATAAGCCTTAAGTTTGAGTTATGACATCATACATCATAAAAAGAGAAAAAATATATAATAAAAATGTCTTTACTCTTAAAAATGAGAACTCTATATATAAGGATGGATAAGAATAATAATCTTTAAGTTCTTGATTTTTTACAATGATGCACCAAAAAATGATTTATTTGAAATATTAATAGAAATCAAATATTGAATTTCATTAAATATGAATGCATTGCTCTTGAAATATCTTTGTCACAATTTTTTACTATGATGAAAGATCATGCGGTAAATTTTTATTGAGTAAATTATATTAACACCCCCTGAGATTTTTTGAAATTGCACAAAACCTAATATTTTTTTAACCATTACAACAACCTCCCTTATAGCAATACACAGCGTAATGTTTTTCAAACAATCAAGGGGTGTTAGTGTAATATATAAGGGGTGTGAGTGTAATGTTTTTCAAACAATTAAGGGAGTTAGTGTAGGGATAAAAAAAGGAGAAGTATTGAGTATAATTTGACGAAACTTGAGGGATGTTAGTGTAATTTACTCATTATTATTTTGATAAAGAATTATCATACAAATTGTCATTTTAATGATAAAATTTTGGTCTAAATCTTTTATTTTATTTTATGAGCATACTAACACTTTTAATTATGTTCATACCAGTACACAAAAACTACCTGTGGTACATATTAAAATCCTCCATGAATGAAATATAGGCAAAAAAAAAAAAAAGTAAACTAGAGTGAAATTAATAAACTAAAAGTATTGTCTATAAAAGAAAGAAAGTACTCTTTCTTTGGTTCATTTTCATGAAAATTCATGCATTCCCTGACCATGTGTTTGGATAAGGGATTTTATAAAGGAAATAGTATTAGGATTTAAATTTCTTTATGATAAAGTACTATGATTGGATATTTATTTCAATAATTTTGAAAATTCTGAAAAATGTTAAGTGACTTTTCATTGCTCAAAAATTGTGAATTTACAATTCCACCTAATGAGATGAAATTTTTAAAATCCATCTAATTTTCGTTCTCTCTCAATAACTCTTCTTTCTACAAAACTTTCATTTCAGTTATTTTTGGATTATGTACTAATGTATTTATTTTAATTTTCATATGGCTAAAAAATTGATTGATAAAATATTTGAGACACAGATATTCCTGAAAGTAATATCTAAACAAATCTAAAAATATAAATTAAGAAATAAAAGGAATTGAATTACTGCAATTTAATTCCATTGTATTTTAAATTTCCTAAAATTTAAAATTTCTCTTTCAAAAAATTGATTTCCTTAATTTTTGTTTTGGAGCGAAGGGGTAAACATGACAAGTAAATTCAGATCTGCAAATACTTGTCTGACCCAACCCAACCCGACATTGACAAAAAAAACTTGTTTTGATTGGGATCGAATTCAAGTTTAGATTTTTCTCGACTTACAAAAACGGAATCAAATTCAAGGATGTAATCGCCTACCTCGTTCTTCGAACTTGCCTCATTACATTTATTTTTTTACAATTTATTCTTTTTGGTTACAACATACATACATACATATATATTAGAGTTAAGATTTTATTTTTATACTTTCACTTTTATAATTATTAAAAATATAAATTAATTATTTTAATAGTTAAAAATTTTAAATTATAATAATAATTAAATAACAAACTTAAAATTATATATTTAATTAAAAATATAATTTAATTCTTATTTTTTATTTTTAAGTTCTTTGTTATTTATTATTTTTATATATTATTTGGATTAAAATATAATTAATAACTAAATATACAATTTATTTAAAAATGTATAAGTAAATTAAAATTGAAAAAAAAAAGGTAAGGCTATCCTACGAGTTTCCCCAAACCTAATAAAATCTTATGGGAATGGGATTGGGTTTACAAATTTTGAATCCCATCCCTCTTAAACCCAGATTTGACCTCACCTCACCTTTTACGAGGCTGAGGAGAGCCAAAATTTCCTCCAACCTATCCCATTGTCCATGCCTAGGAGAGGGCAACGACAGTAGCCTAACCTACCATTGATGAATCCAATTAAGTTGTGCGGGTCATCTTGTCCTATGATTTTATTTTATTTTTGTTAAATATGTTTTTAGTTCTTGTTAAATGAGCAAATTTTGATTTTGTTTTTTGTAAAAGTTTTTAATATTTTCATCCCTCTAACATATTAAATCCATACTTTTTGTCTCTATTGTCATATAACACCAGTTAAATACTTACATGTTTAATAAAAGGTCACATGATCATCCTAGGTGGTACCTAATAATGCATATGTGGTGTCAAGCCAACAAATAATTTCTAATTTTTTTTAATCTTAAAATAAATGTTATTTATCTCATAAAATGAATCCTATGGATAAAAATAATAGTTTCAAATTTTGAAGAGACGAATGATGGCACCAAAGGATTGATAGCGGCTAGCCCAAATGATAGGCCCAAGAAGGTCACTAAATGTCCACAAGGTTGGGATGATTTCACTCATTGAGTGATATAATTGTTAGGATTCCTTTGCTTACTGTCACCAATATCGTTATTTATAGTGTTGCGTTATCACCTAATTATTGGGTTTTATTTCATTCCTGTCATTTTCTGTTGTCCCTTACCACCTGCGAGTGGTTATATATAGGAAAGTAATAATGGAATAAAAGGTAGCAAGCATTATTCAGAAAGGTTTCCTCTCTATCTTATTTCTAGAGGTAATCCTCCTAGCCTCTAATTTAGGAAGAGAATATTTCCTTTTGTTTGCAGTACTGTAGTATGACTCCTATCATCTTGGTGCTTTCATTGAGAGTTGAACTCAAGATACAGGGGATGATAGCACGAAAAGACTAATAACAGCTAGCCCAAATGATAGGCCCAAGAGAGTCACTAAACATCCATAGGGGGTGGGATGATTTCACTCATTGAGTGATATAATTGTTAGGATTCCTTTGTTTGTTACCACCAGTATCGTTATTTATAGTGTTGTGTTGTCACCCAATTATTGGGTTTGTTATTTCATTCCTGTCATTTTCTATTTTCCCTTACCATCTGCAAGTGGCTATATATAGGAAAGTAATTATGGAATAAAAGGAAGCGAGCATTATTCAGAAAAGTTTCTTTTTATCTTATTTTTGGAGGTAATCTACCTGGCCTCTAATTTAGGAAGAAAATATGTCATTTTGTCTGCAATACTGTAGTACTGCTTTCATTGCCTCCTTTATGGCCAACAATACCCGCTCGCAGGCCATTACTCGCCTCGAGTATGTCGTTACCAAACTTTCCCAAAACCAGGATACCCTCACCCTTACCCAAAGCTCCCTCCACTCCAAAATCGACGACGTTATTAACCGTTTAGCCTTTCTCGAAACCCTCAGCTCCCACCAATCTATTTTTAAAGGTTCCAAACACCGCATGAAACTATATGTTCCCCGTTTCGACGGTACTGATGCCATGGGTTGGATCTTCAAGATCTCCCAATTTTTTGATTACCATGACAATCCAAAAAAGGAACGCATCCAGGTTGCATCTTTCTACCTTGATGTCCCAGCTCTTAACTGGTTTCAATGGATGTTCCGCAATAGCCAGATCTCCTCTTGGTCTAGGTTCTTACAAGCTTTAGAGATACACTTCGCCCCATCCTACTATGATGACCCTAAAGGAGCCCTTTTTAAGCTCACACAACATGGTACAGTCAGTAGCTTCCTTTCTAATTTTGAGAGCTTAGTTAATTGTATTGTTGGCCATCCTTCGCATTTTCTTTTAAGCTGTTTTATCTCTGGTTTATCCACTAATATATGAAGGGAAGTTCAAGCCCTTCAACCACTAATGCTTGTTCAAGCTACTACCATTGCCAAGTTGTAAGAAGATAAACTCAACGATGTTAAGCGACTTTCACAGTCTAAATCCAACTTTGTGCCACTCTTGGTCCCTCTGTTGGCTTCTGTTCCGTCGCACCAACAATCACCACTACTGCCTGCACCCCCCAAAACCACTTTTAAGCGACTCACACCTACCGAGGTGGCAGCTCGTCGTGAGAGGGGTCTTTGCTATAAATACGACGAACGATTTGGTCCTAATCACAAATGTAAATCCTAGTTTTTCTTAATTGTCACCAATGAGGATGACCACCCCGACTCTGTGGTGCCTTCAACAGTACTTGATGATGCTCAGGTTACTGACCCTGGTGATGCAAGGCATTCTTCTTCTACCTAAATCAGCTTTAATGCCCTTTCTTGGTAGCTGGCTGCCGAAACTTTACGTGTACTGGGCTCCGTCAACAGGCAAGAAATGGATATCTTGATCAATGGGGGCAATAACCATAATTTCATTTAAGATAAAATGGTCTGTTTCTTAAACCTCAAGGCCTAACCTACCAAACAATTGAATGTCATAGTGGGCAATGGAAGTGAGTTATTGTAACACCCCAAATTTTAGGTACTAGAAAGAAACCATGAGGTAACTCTTAGTATCATGTGTTATTGGATAAAAGACGCCTTAAGAGTTATTGTTATTATTATATTATTATTATATTACTCTTAGTTAATGTTGTTATTATTATATTTGTTGTTGTTGTTGTTGTAGCAGTTATTATTATTATTATTATCATCATCATCATCATCATCATTATTATTATTTTTGTGTTGTGTTGTGTTGTTATTATATTTATTGTTGTTGTTGTTGTAGCAGTTATTATTATTATTATTATTATTATCATCATCATCATCAGTATTATTATTTTTGTGTTGTGTTGTGTTGTTATTATATTTATTGTTATTATTATTATTGTTGTTGTTGTTGTTGTTGTTGTTGTTATTGTTGTTATTATTATCGTTATTAACACCTTATTATTAGAAATTAGTAGGAATGTTATCATAAAACCCAAAAGAGCATCTAGTGTCTAATAGGGGACTAAAGCCCACTAAGCTACATACCCACCCACATGTTATAAGAAGGGAATAGGGAAGGAGAATTAGGTTTAGCCGTCACAAAATAGAAGAAGAAAGAAGGTAACGAGAATGAGAAGAAAAAGAAGAAGAAGAGGAAGAGAAAAAGGAGGAATAGAAACCGAAGAACCCAAGTCCTAAAACTCAGCTTTGCATGTCCCTAAAGGTGAGTGCTTTCCCCCGTGTCCTTTCTTGTCTTTTATGTTATGCTTGTTTATCTATTTACCTTTTCCCCCTCTTTATGACTAAGTTAGGGTTTTGATGGGTTTTGAGGGGATTGTGAGTGAGTGAAGAGTTTAAAGATTAGATTGACTAAATTATCAAGGTAAAAGAAGTGAGTGAGAATTTAATTATTTATTTTGGAGTATTTTAAAGCTAAAGACAATAGGAAAAAGAAATCAAGATTCGTACCTCGGATCCACCCGGTGGGGTTAAATAGTCGCTGGGCGACCTAATTTTGAAAACTGTACTCCACGTTGGCGCTAGGCGATTACATTGTCCGTCGGGTGCACAGACCCGCCTGGCGGGATACACAACCCGCCAGGCATGCTTTTTTGTTTTTGCGCCTGTGAACTCCCTTTTGTAGTCTTTAACTCATTATTGCTTCTCTTTTTTATGCCTTATTAAGTTTATATTGTTTGATTGTTATTTACCTTGAGAAAATTGAGTGTGATATGAAATTGTGCCAATGTTTCATGATAAAAGCCTGTGAAAAGCTGTAAGCATTGTATGTGACCATGCATTCTAACATTTGAGTTATGTAATGAGGAAAGTATGTAAGAATCTGGCTAGTGGAGGCTGTGATGGGTTGTCTAACCCTAGCCTTAGGGGTTATCTAGTTAGAAAAACTCCAATGGTCCATGCTGATCCCATGGAGCCGAAGCATACTGGCAAAACTGGGTAATCCTGACTAGTCGCCGGGGGATATCATACTAGTTAAAGGTGCGAAAGCCGAAAACATCGGTACTGATGACACTTCTTATGGTCGTGCATTTACTCCTAGTCTACTTTTCAACAAGTTTAAGCTGGTACCACATGTGCATGAATAGTGATTTAGGAACATAACATGCATATGTATCCTATTGTAGTGTGATATTTTGAAGTGTGTTATGTTGTAAGTATGTGAAATCTGTGTGACCTTGTTCATAAGCGATTAATGTAATGTGTACACGTATGAAAATGTAATTGTGTCTTGTGATGAGGTGTCAAGATTATGTATATGTGCTCATGTCATGCATGTATGTTATTCTTGTTTGATGAAACAAAATGAGGCGTATGTCTAGTTACTAGACAAAAGATGTGAAATAAATGTATGCTTGTAATTAGAATTGTGTTTGCTACTTTAAGGATAAGTGAGAGGCTAGGCCCTAGGATAGTGTTATGAGAGTTTTAGTTGGATAATAATAGTTGTGAATGAGATAGAGAAAGGGTGAATTCCCACACAACGTAATAGAAAGGTATAAGACAAGTAAGAGAGAACAAATGAGAGTATTAAGGTGAGTGTTAAGAGTATTTTAGAATGTTTGTGACCTTAGACTTGATCCCTATTAAAAGGAAGAAGAGTAAAATATAAACATAAAGGGTTTAAATACTAGGAAGGGTTTTGGGTAAGAAAGAGTTCTTAGGTTAAGAATGAGATAGTAAACCAATATAATAGTTATGAGAATGAGAGAGCAATTAACAAGAAGTATTGAAGATTAAAAGGTATAGACCCGACCATAGGTATAGAAAATTATGAGAGACCTAGTGAGGCGTAAGCCATTAGAGATAAGTGATGAAGGTTGTTCGAGTAGAAGAGTCTGACCTAGTCGTAGAACCCTTAGAGCACTTACTGAGACATTATGTCTCACTCTTTTAAGTTTTTCCTTTTTCAGGATACAGGTGAAGACATGTGCAAATGGAGCTATGAGTCACGTGCAAAAAGACGTAACCTAGTTTATGTTGTGTTTTTGTATTCTTCTTTATATTTTACAACACCTTCGGGTGATAGATGAGTTGTAATAGACATATATGCTTTTTTATTATATTGTTCGTATGTAATATCTAATTATATTTATGAGTAGCATTTGCATGTTGTTTCTACCTTTTTAAGTTTGTTTTTTTCATTCATAGAAATCTAGACCTAGTTACGGTAATACCTCTTATTATGTAATCAAGTGTGCAAAGATGTCTAGGTAGTCATTTAGGACCAATTTTTCCATATGGATCTGTACGTCATGGCCATTAGTGGTGCTAATATGGTTTTTTGCGTCGAATGGCTAAAAGGCCTTGGCCCAATTGTGACTGACTACAACCTTTTAACTATGAGATTCATGAAGGGGAACCAATTGATACAACTTTAAGGTCAATCTGGGTTAAGCCCAAAAGAAAGTACCCATCACCAGGTTAAGCACCATATCAACACCAACCGTGCTGCAACCTACTTCCGCATCCGAATAGAGCCACACTTAGCCCTTTTTCCCATACGACCGCCACCACCACCTCTTTACCCTCTGCCCTTCAAGGTTTGCTTGCTCATTATTCAAACCTTTTTTGCAAACCGAACACCTTTCCATCCTCACGATCCCCTAATCACTCCATCCACCTTTTCCCGAATGCCAACCCGATGAACGTTAAACCTTATCGCTACCTGTATTTTCCAAAGAAAAAGATCGAAAAGCAAGTCGATGAGATGCTACGAAACAGCATGATTCAACTAAGTCGAAGTCTCTTTTCATCCCCAGTATTGCTTATCAAAAAGAAGGATGGCACTTGGCAATTTTGCATTGATTATCGAGCGTTGAACACTATCACCATCAAAGATCGTTTCCTGATACCCACTATTGATGAGCTTCTGGATGAATTATATCAGGCTACCTAGTTCTCCAAACTGGATCTTGCACAGGGGTTTCATCAAATCCGTATATGCCTAAACGATATTCCTAAAATTGCTTTTCAAACTCATCAAGGCCACTACGAATATAGAATGATGCCATTTGGCCTCTCAATGCCCTCTATACTTTCCAAGCAACCATGAACGATCTCTTCAAGCCATTTCTCCACAAATTTGTGCTCAGTTTTCTTTGACAATATCCTGATTTACAATCGGCATTTTGATGAACACCTACAGCATCTTGAGTTGGTTTTTTTGTCCTCCTACAAGGTCAATTTTATTTCAAGCTTTCCAAATGCGCCTTCGATCAACGAAACATTGAGTACCTGGGACAGATTGTTTCTATTCACAGGGTCGAACCAGAACCATCCAAAATCTAAGCTATGCTGGACTGGCCTGTGCCTAACTCTCTTAAGTCATTATGTGGTTTCCTAGGACTCATTGGGTTTTACCGCCATTTTATCCGAGATTACGCGAAGATCGCTTCACCATTGACAACTCTTCTTCGTAAATATCAGTTCACTTGGTGTAGTGAGTCATAATTAGCCTTTAAGCAGTTCAAATTGACCATGACAAAGGCCCCCTTCTTAGCTCTCCTAGATTTTACTTTGCCTTTTGTCATTGAGACAAATGCTTCAGGATTAGGTATGGGAGCAGTCCTGATGCAAAACAATCACCCCATTACTTATTTCAGTAAGCAATTTTTCCCTAAATTAGTGCGGTCCTCCACTTATATCCGAGAACTTCATGCAATCACCACTACCGTCAAATGCTGGCGGCAATACCTGCTCGATCATCCCTTTACAATCCTCATTAACTATAAGAGCTCGAAGGAGTTGATGTCCCAATTTGTCCAGGCCCCTTAACAACATGTGTATCTTGCCAAACTTATTGGATATGATTATACCATTCAGTATAAAATGGGTCTAACAACACTGTCGCTGATGCTTTATCTCGCGTCCATGATTATCCAACGGATGCTTTTGGCTACTTTCTATTCTCCATTATCAGTTTCTAAATAACCTTAAGAAGGAGTTGGCCACAATGAGGACTTTGTTGCTGTAGAACACAAAGATAACACAAGAAGGGGGATTGAATTGTGTTATAGCAAATTTTCTCCAAAACTTTTTTTCAACGACATATTGTCTGAAGGAATAAACAAAAAAAACTTTTTCGAAAGCATTTTGAAAGGAAGACGAATGCTAAAAACGAATCAAAAATGCACACAGGAATTAAATTGGTTTATCTCACTCCAGAGACTACGTCTAGTTCTTGGCAACAACCAAGTTCCATTAACTAAACCAAGTTACAAGTATTCTTTCAACAAGTCTCTTCAGGTTCAACCCAAGTAGTCTTTTACTTGCCTTTCCAAGCATAACCCAAGTATTCTTTAAAACAAAGCCTCTTCAGGCTTCTACCAATTTCTTAGAGAAAAAGGTTGAACGTGAGTTACCTCATTGGGTTTAACGTCCAATAGACGAATATACAATGAAGAACAAATAAAGTTTTACAAATTGAGTTTTATCATTGTCACAATATCAAGACTTGATAGATAAAGATTTGAAACAGTGAGCCAACTAACTAACTTTGAAATTGAGATCTCTTCTTCTATTTATAGGCTTCTTTAGAAAAGTATCTGTTATGAGTGTTTACGGGAGACAGCTTTCGTCTAGTGAAAAGAGTTATTGGACCATTAAATGCAGCATTTAATGCCTTTCACCAACTTGTCATATTGACAAGATAAAGCAGTCTGCTTATCTTTACCATTGTCGTACTTTATCTTGTAAAAATGGACATATCTGCCTTTCGTTCTGACATTCGCACGCATATTCCTTCTTTTACGAGTAAAGTAAACTTTCCCTTGAGATTAGGTCCGAAGACTTCATTTATTTCGAGATTGTTTATGCTTTTATAGCTGACTAGTGTGCAGATCGTTAGAACATCATCTGAGAGAAGTTAAGTACTGAAACTTTGAAACATGATTAAAGACGATATACGAGCAAAAAGATCAAATGATAGCTAGCATAAGATATTTAAGTAACTAGACGATTGTTTGAAATGCTCTTTTTAATTGCTTGTTATTATCAAAACATTTGAAGGTTATAAAATCGTCCTTTATCTTAACAATTGCTTTGACTGAAGCAATCCAACAACACCCTGACATTCATCCTGATTTTAAACTTTCTAATGATTTGCTACTCTATAAGGGTCAAATGGATCAACAAAGGCAATCCTTTCATTCCTCTTTTGTTGGAGGAATTTCATAAATCACCATTAGGGGGGTCATACGGGGCTTGCTAAAACTCTTAGTCAGCTCCATGAAAACTTCTTCTAGGCAGGAAATGAAACAAGATGTTCATCAATATATCCTACAATGTTCAGATTGCCAACACACCAAGTACGTCACTAGTAAACCCCCTGGGTTACTACAACCTATTCCACCTCCCTCACAACCATAGGAGGAAATGGCACTAGATTTCATTACTGGATTACCATCATACCACTGTTTCACTATGATTTTGGTTGTCGTGGATAGATTTTCTAAAGGTTCCCATTTTGGTATGTTGCCTACCAATTTTACTGCTTACAAGGTTGCTCAGCTTTTCATTGATATGGTCTATAAACTTCATGGTTTTCCTAAAAGTCTAATCTCGGACAAGGACCTCATTTTTATTAGCATGTTTTGGAAGGAGCTTTTCAAACTAAATGGGACCAAGCTTTGCATGGGTATTGCCTATCATCCACAGAGTGACGAGCAAACTAAAGTATTAAACCGAGCATTAGAACAGTATCTACGGGTATATATGCATCATAAACTAAGCCAATGAGGGAAATTTTTGAGCCTAGCAAAATGGTGTTACAATACCACTTTTCATTCAATAACCAACTTAACCCCATACCAAGTGACTTATGGGAAACCACCCCCAAGCATTCCTCAGTATTTGGCGGGATCATCCACGGTGGAAGCTGTTGATTCCCTACTATCTTCTTGCAATGACATGCTTGAGTTCCTCAAATAAAAGCTCTAGAAAGCTCAATAACAAATGAAGAAAATTGTTGACACACATCGCCGAGATGTTACTTACACTGTTGGAGATTAGGTCTATGTGAAGCTACGACCTTATCACCAAACTTCGTTGTCAAGTGCCAATTATCAGAAGTTGGGAAAACGTTACTATGGTCCATATCATATCACTGAGAAGATTGGTTTGGTTGCTTATCGTTTAGCTTTGCTCGAGACTGCAAAGATTCATTTGGTATTCCACTACTCTTTATTGAAACCCCATCATGGACCAATCTTGTCCCAGCACCCTCTCCCAAAAGACGTCTTAGATGGCAAGTTGATTATTAAGCCTCTTTCTATCCTAGACTCTAAGTGGGACTTCTCTATTAACCCACCAAAAAGGCTAGTTTTGGTGCAATGGACTAGTTTACAACCGGAAGATACAACATAGGAAGATTAGGACGACTTGCAGGCTTTTACCACCTTGAGGACAAGGTGTTTTTCCAAGATGCAAGGGATGATAATACCAAAGGACTGATAACAGATGACCCAAATGACAGGCCCAAGAGAGTCACTGAACGTCCACAGGGGTGGGATGATTTCACTCATTGAGTGATATAATTGTTAGGATTCCTTTGTTTGCTGTCACTAGTATCATTATCTATAGTGTTATGTTGTCACCCAATTATTGGGTTTGTTATTTCATTCCTGTCATTTTCTATTTTCCTTTACCATCTACAAGTGGCTATATATAGGAAAGTAATGATGGAATAAAAGGAAGCAAGCATTATTCAAAAAAGTTTCCTTTTTATCTTATTTCTGGAGGTAATCTTCCTAGCCTCTAATTTAGGAAAAGAATATTTCCTTTTGTCTGCGGTACTGTAGTACGACTCCTATCAATGAAAATTAAAGAAAAACTTTTACGTGGACCAAAATAAAATTTACTTATTTTGTAAAGACCAAAAATAATGGTTTCACATTTTAGAGAGATAAAAATCAAATAAAGAAATATTTTAAAAATTAAAATCAAAATTTATTTATTTTATAAGGATTAAAAACATATTTAATTTTTTTTATGAGGTGATTTCCTAACCATGAGTTTGGATTTGGTTAGAGTAATGCTAAGCTATTATACAAGATCACCTTTGGGCCATTTGACTTAAATATTGATTTTCGACCTAATGAATATTCTAGTCGGTAACGAGTTTTAACTTTACACGAGTTGTACATTCATGATTCATCCAATTATTTGAGCACTATTTTGTTTATAAAAAATTTGCTGTAATTGACATATTTCTCTTCATTGTCTTTTAGGACTCCTTGGACACGAAATAATAATATAATATATTATGACTTTGTCACTTTTTTGGTAGAATATTTTAATGTAAGGGTATGTTTGGTAGAAGAAAAACTTTTTCATGCCCAGGAATCATAATTCCTTGAAATCATAAATCATGAGAATCATGATTTCTGAGAATAATTAAAAATTTCTTTGTTTGGTCATAAATATTTTTGTGATTATTTATATTTGTTATTTGAGAATTAAAGATTTTTACGTTTAGTTTTAATAGAACTTTTCTAGAAATCTTAATTATTTATCACATTAAATGAGTTAATAAAGATAACGTGTTATTTTTATCATGATAAAACTTTTCTTCCAGCTTGGAAAAGTTAGATTCTCACCTCTCCCATGAGAACAATTTCGTGAGAAACTAGGTAAAAAAGATTTCTAGAAAACAATGTTTTCTAGAAATGTTATTTTCTAAATAATAAATCAAATATGGGAAATAACATTTTCACTTTTAGATTCGTATGAAACTAAAAGCATCCTTTGTACCAAACGCCCCATAAAGGTTTATTTATAAAACATTTCTTATACATCCAAATGATGGATAAAATTTGAGGGTAAAATTAAATTTAATTAATTTTGATGTACGTGCTTATATAATTTTTGCTACAACACTAAAATTGTTACTATGTTTTAAGTAATAATTAATTGGAAATCTTTTAACATAGATTAATTTAAAATATAAATTTTAATTATATAACTAAAGGAAAATATAGGCCAACTAGCTAGTTGAGTATTCTATAGTTTGCATTGGGTCAAGTTAAGCCAGTAATTTGACAACTTTAAATATTTTTGGTCTGTTGTGAGTTGACTTGCTCTTGGCATAGGTTGCAAAGTTTGTACTTGACCATATCTTTATTGACATCCTAAGGTATGAGTGGCTAAGATCTTACTTCACCCACTTTATGAACCAGTCAATATTTTAATAGTGATAAACATAGAGAAAATAAACTATGCAGTGGCAGTGTAAAACGTTTTACACTGTTAACCAATCACAACCCATCACATCATGTATGGTAAATTTGTTGACTTTTATAATAATTACCTTAAAAGTCATTTCAACAGTAATTTCTAATTGATTGACAGTGTAAAACTGTTTTACACTATGCATAGCCATTAAACTCATAAACATATGTGATATCTTAAGTTTATTCTAGAAAAAAAAATGATATCAACATAAGTCAATGTTACTCCACAAAGCTAGAATGTTTTAATAATTCTTTATTTAAAACATTAACTATATGTGTTGTTGTTATTAAGATAAGATTACGTGTCATATCTTTTCATATTGTAAATTTAAAAAAATTAAATTAGTATCTTTTTTAATAATATAAAAATAATTAATTACACATGTAAATTATATGAAGCACAATAAAAAACTATAATAAATTACATAAAAATAGTGAATGTGACCATTTTTAAATAATTATTACACCAATATACATAAATATAATTTTAGATCATTATGAGAATCTAATATTTTATTAGATCTATCAGTAGTTATGGAATTTAAATTTGTATTAAAATTTAATCTCAATATGTTGACACGATTTTATTTTATTTTTGGTTATTAACTATACATGTAAAGGTTATGAGTGCTTTTTCTATGGCTTATAAACTTTCATTTCTTCAAACATTACTATAACATAAAAAGGTTTAAATGAGTATATTATATTTTAAATATAAGATACTTTTTTAAAATATTAATTTTTATTTTATCTAATATTATACTGTAATTCATCAAAATGTAACATAAGAGGCTTAATTATGTCTTATATCTTATTAATTAAGATTTATATGATTTTGATTTTTTAAGTTTTTTTTAGTTAATATAAGTTTCTCTATTTTTAAAATTAAAGAAATGAATTCATTATTTATTTTCTTCTACATAAAATCTTCAAATTCTTTTTTCTTTATTCAAAATTTTCATAAATTTGAATTAATCAACTTTCTTTTGCTTAAAACTTTCGTCAAAATATCAAATTTCACCCAAAAAACTCAAGATTTTTTCCTTTTCAAACCAAATTTCTCACTTTATAAAATTCTTTAAATTTTATCGAATTTCTGCTAATTTTTTAATTTCTAACTTTTAAAAGTATTTCATTTCACAAATTTATTATAAACACTTAAATATTTGGATGAAAAATAATAATTTGAGGGTTTTATAGTAAAGTATTCATTGAGAGCTTTTTTCGATCTTAAAAAATGAACGTTGGAAGTATTAAATGCATTTACTGCTCTAAAACTTATATGTTGATAAAGTACTCTATTTATCTAATCTTTTTTGTACTTTTGTCATATTGCGGGTGGAATTTTCTATTTTTGTGCTTCTAGTACATAGACTGGTTCCAATACACTGACTTTTCTTAAATGTTGTATTACCGCTCTATTTTTGTGATTTTCACGTCTTTTGAGATACGAAAATAACTAACTCTCTTTTAGTCACTTTTGATAAGGATGAAACTTAAAAATTTCTCATATACGCTATATAGCTTATGCTTCAGATGATGTGTCTTAGGATCATGTTGTCTCCTTATCAAATGAATCCTAATTCAATGAAACTTTGAGATGAATTGACAAACGAAGCTTGTAAAGTCCATTATTGAGATAGTTCTTTTGTAGGAAGAGCTACTAGGACAATATATAGTACAAAAGATTGTTAGTCTTTATTAAGATAAGACAGTCTTATACTTGTTTGGTATCATAGAGCTGAATCGTCTTAGATCTATCAATTACATTATAATTTACATGAAGAAATACTCAAATTATAAAGAATCAAAAACTCTTTTGAACTTCTGAGTTAGTTATTTTCTTTTCATTTTGCTGTAGTGGTTTACTTCTTCACTGAGTTGTAAGACTAACTCCTTATTTGTTTATCATATTTTAAGTATGACCAAGATTATCCTTATAAAGCCCCACTTGCCACGTGAAGACTATCTTAATGTTGTCGTGAATTTTCAAAGTTTTATTTGTTTTATTAGAGTTTGTCATGTTTTAGATCTTTAGAAATGATTTATATATTGAGACCAACTTTTATTGATGGTGCTCTATGTTTTGATAAAACAAAACTTGTATGTTGAACATGTAACTTGATTGAAAAAGGACATTTAATCAATTGGGTGCCCTAAAACAATCAAATTCTAATTCATCATTTTTGTGCAACTAAACTAGTAAACCACCCTTAATATATTGATAAGAAAGAATTCGAAAAGTATAAATTTATAAATTTAAGGATATGTTGATATATGTAAATGATAGAAAAACACCATAGTGTAAAAATAATAAATACATGGATATAATTACATTACGATTTACATGAAGAAAGACTTCAATTGTAAACGTATCAAAAACTCTTTTGACTTCCTAACTTAGTTTAAATTCTTCAATTTTGTTGTAGTGGGTTGTATGACTCATTCCTTATGTGTTTATCATATTTTAAATAATGACCAATATTATTCCTATAAGACCTTGCTTGTCACATGAAGATCATCTGAATACTACTACTATGAATTTTCAAAGTTTTGTTTATAAGTTTTCTATTTTATTAGGGTTTGTTAGGTTTTAGATCTTTGGAAATGATATATATATTGAGATCAACTTTGACCCATGGTACTTTATGCTTTGATAGATCAAAACTTGTATTTTAAAAAGGTAACTTGGTTCAAAGGGAACATGATAAGCTTCAAAATTAGGGGAACGTTTCTAATTCTCAATTTCTCATCAATGATAAGCCTTAAGTTTGAGTTATGACATCATACACCATAAAAGAGAAAACAAAAGTACAATAAAAAATGTCCTTACTCTTAAGAATGAGAACTCTATATATAAGGATGGATAAGAATAATAATCTTTAAGTTCTTAATTTTTGACAACAAAGCATCAAAAAATGATTTATTTGAAATATTAGTAGAAATCAAATATTGGATTTCATTAAATACCAATGCATTGCTCTTGAAATAACTTTGTCATAATTTTATTATGATGAAAGATCATGCTGTAAATTATCATTTTGATAGAGAATTATCATACAAATTATCATTTTAATGATAAAATTTTGATCTAAATCATTTATTTTATTTTATGAGCATACTAACACTTTTAACTATGATCATACTAATACACGAAAACTACCCATGGTACATATTAAAATTCTCCATGAATGAAATATAGGCAAAAAAAAAAAGAGAGTAAACTAGAGTAAAATTAATAAACTAAAAGTATTGTCTATAAAAGAAAGAAAGTACTCTTTCTTTGGTTCCTTTTTATGAAAATTCATGCATTCCCTGACCACGTGTTTAGATAAGGGATTTTATAGAGGAAATAGTATTAGAATTTAAATTTCTTTATGATAAAGTACTGTGATTGGATATTTATTTCAATAATTTTGAAAATTCTGAAAAATGTTAAGTGACTTTTCATTGCTCAAAAATTGTGAATTTAGAATTCCACCTAATGAGATGGAAATGTTAAAATCCCTCTACTTTCCGTTCTCTCTCAATAATTCTTCTTTTTACAAAGCTTTCATTTCAGTTATTTTTGGATTATTCACTAATGTAAATCAAGGATTGCTTTATTTATTTTAATTTTCATATAGCTAAAAAATTGATTGATAAAATATTTCAAAATTGAATTACTACAATTTAATTCCATTGTATTTTAAATTTCCTAAAATTTAAAAGTTCTCTTTTGAAACATTTGATTTCCTTTTTCCTTTGACGAAAAAAGCTTGTTTTGATTGGGGTTGAATTTGAGTTCAATTTTTTCTCGACTTACATCGTTCTTCGAACTTGCCTCATTACATTTATTTTTTTACAATTTATTCTTTTTGGTTACAACATACATACATACATACATACATACATACATACATACATATATATATATATATATATATATATATATATATATATATTAGAGTTAAGATTTTATTTTTATACTTTTATTTTTATAATTATCAATATAAATTAATTATTTTAACAGTTAAATAATTTAAATAATAATAATAATTAAATAAGAAATTTAAAATTATATACTTAATTAAAAATATAATCTAATTCTTATTTTTTATTTTTAAGTTTTTATTTTTTATTTTTACATATTATTTGAATTAAAATATAATTAATAAATAAATATATAATTTATTTAAAAATGTATAAGTAAACTATAATTGTAAAAAAAAAGGTAAGACAGGTCTTGTGGATTTTCGCAAACCTAATAAAATCTTATAGGAATGGGATTGGGTTTACAAATTTTGAACCCCTCCCTTTTAAACCCAAATCTGACCTCGCCTCGTCTTTTATAAGGATTAAGGAGAGCCAAAATTGTCCCCAACCCGTCCTGTTGCCATGCCTAGGAGGGGGCGACGGCAGTGGCCTAACCTACCATTGATGAATCCAATTAGGTTGCACAAGTCATCTTGTCGATTTTTTTTTTTTGTTAAATATGTTTTTAGTTCTTGTAAAATGAGTAAAATTTGATTTTGTTCTTTGTAAAAGTTTTTTATATTTTCATCCCTGTAAAATATTAAATCCATATTTATTGTCTCTATTGTCATATAACACCAGTTAAATGCTTACATGTTTAATAGAAGGTCACGTGATTATCCTTGGTGGTACCTAATAATGCATATGTGGTGTCAAGCCAACACCATAATTTCCAATTGTTTTGGAATCTTAAAATAAATGTTACTTATATCATAAAATGAATCCAACATATTAAAAATAATAATTTTAAATTTTAAAGTGATGAAAATCAAAGAAAAACTTTTACATGGACCAAAATTAAAATTTACTTATTTTGTAGAGACCAAAATTAAAGATTTCAAATTTTAGAGAGATAAAAATCAAATAAAAAAATATTTTAAAAATTAAAATCAAAATTTGTTCATTTTATGAGGATTAAAAATATATTCAACTTTTTTTTTACGAGGTGCTTTCCTAGTCATGTGACTTTGGATTTGGTTAGAGTAACGCTAAGATTTTTTTCTGGGCCATTTTCTCATAATGGGCCTGATTCACTCCTGTTATACAAGATCACCTTTGGGCCATTTGACTTAAATATTGACTTTCAACCAAATGAATATTCTAGTCGGAAACAAGTTTTAACTTTACACGAGTTGTACATTCATGATTCATCCAATTATTTGAGCACTTTTTTGTTTATAACAAATTTGCTGTAATTGACGTATTTCTCTTCATCGTCTTTTAGGACTCCTTGGACACGAAATAATAATATAATATATTATTATTTTGTCACTTTTTTGGTAGAATATTTTAATGTAAAAGTTTATTTATAAAACATTTGTTATACATCCAAATGATGGATAAAATTTGCGGGTAAAATTAAATTTGATTAATTTTGATGCATGTGCTTATATAATTTTTTCTACAACATTTAAATTATTACTACGTTTTAAGTAATAATTAATTGGAAATCTTTTAACGTAGATTAATTTAAAATATAAATTTTAATTAAAGGAAAATATAGGCCAACTAGCTAGTTGAGTATTCAATAGTTTGCATAGGGTCAAGTTAGGCCAGGAATTTGACAACTTAAAATATTTTTGGTGTGTTGTGAGTTGACTTGCGTTTGGCATTGGTTGCAAAGTTTGTACCTAACCATATCTTTATGATGAATTCTACCATGCAAAAGTTTAACAAAATGATGCACCATGCGAAAGTTAACCTAGACCATTAGATATAGGTCCTGGATAATTGATGGTAGGATGCATTATCAAAAACCGGACACGTGCATTATGACATTGGAGTTTTTTAAAAGAACATATTCCATGTAGGATTTGTAATCACTCTGGGGTATTATTACGTGGTTCCATTTCGTGGTTTTGGAAAGGTTGTTTTTCTCTTTTCACTTTGTTGAATGTTAGCGGCCAAAGTGAGGAGCCGATGAGAGCCCCTGGTTCCCATTGATGACATTAGAAAGGTGGTTTCCCTCTTTACACTCTGTTTTGAAATATTCATTTCCCTTTTTCAATCTTGACTCTTAGCGTTCCTGTGGGAACGAGGATCCTCCTCGCGAAACAATCCCATTGGTTGATTTCCAAATTGTGCATTGTGAGGAGAAGGAAGACGAAATCACGTCCTATTAATGACTAAGGCTTAGTTTGGTAGCACAAAAAGAGGATTGAAGAGCGCGGAATTGCCTAGAAATTATTGTGCTCCCTTCGTTTGGTAGCGTAGAAAAACAGTGAAATTTTTGAAAAAATATATGAGACCCACCGATAAAAATTTCTTCACAATTAATGAAGAAATGCATGGAAGTTACTATGCACCGCATCCGCTCTTCATATAAATGGCTTGTGTAAATCAATTTACATAGGCAGTGAAATCGATTTACAACCCTTTTTTTTATTGACATTTTATTTTTTCAAACTTTTATTGTATAATAATAATAATAATAATATATTATTATTATTATTAAAAATATTTATAAAAAATAAAATAACATTAATAACAAAAATAACAATTAATAATAATAATAATAATAAATAATATTAATAATAGCAAAACCGATTTGCAATAGGGGAAAATTGATTATGCCCCCTTCTCCGCTTTTCTTGATCGTAAACCGATTTGCAATAGGCGCAAATTAGTTTTTGCTTCCCTCCCCCGCTTTTCTTATTAATACCCGTTCCCCCCAACCCGTTTTATATAATAATAATAATAATAATATATAAATAAATAAAAATAATATTAATAATAAAAATAAATATTATTAATAATAATGAAAATAATATTAATAATAAAAATGAATAATACTAATAATAATAATAATTAAAATAAAAATAATCTCAAAATGTTAATTTTCTTTTTATTTTTTTTTCATTTAAATAACTTTAACTTTCACTCTATTTCTCACTTATTTCTTTTCTCTTCTGTTTCTTTTCCTTTCCTCTATTTCTTTTCTCTTTACCAAATACACATGAGTGAATGTCTGTGTCTCTCTCCTCGTCTTGTTCCACAACGATGAACCTACGGCACAATCCCAACCTCGTCCTCACCTTCCACCAACCTCGAGTCATCTCACACGCCAAGCAGAGGATTAAGAAGGGTCTTGGAACTCGCTGTCCATGGAAGATCATATTCGATTTTCAATTGTTCGGCCTTCCTGACGGTGTCTTTGACGCAATGTCGCGCATGTAGGCAAACATCTCGTTTTAGCTTTTCTGGGATTGATTCCTACTGGTGCTCTTGCTTCTTGATCCTAATCTTCTTCTTTGTGTTGTTCTTGACAAGGCATAAAGTTTATTTGGTATAAGGTTTTCAAGTTCCTAGGATCTCCAGCTATAAGGCATGCCAACAATGTTGTTACTCGGAGTCAAGTAATGGGATAACGGAAGTGCTCCTCAAAAACCTGCCACCGGCAACATAGTCACATCAGGAAGTGGAAAAAGGTAAACCACATTTATTGACCCAATTCATTCAAAAGCAAAAAGACATTATTCGGTCAGGAAATGGAAATAGAAACCATCATCTAAGTGTTGCCACCAACAGCAAGCTTGCATCAGGGGTTGGATAAATGTGCATCACATATTTTGCCCCACACTCATATATATATATATATATATATATATATATATAAATGTAAAACTACACTGAGTTGGAGTCCATGTGAAATATTTATTTTCCAACATAACCATTTTTATTTACTATCACAATCGGTTATCATATAAATATTAGATAAAAATCACAGCCATTCATTTATCATTGCATTTATCTAACGGTTTGGGTTAACTTTCCCACGGTGCGTCATTTGTTAAACTTTAGCATGGTAGAATTCGTCTATCTTTAATGACATCCTAAGGTATGAGTGGCTGAAATCACTTGACTCACTCTATGAACTAGTCAATATTTTAATAGTAATAAACACATATGATATCTTAAGTTTATCCTGTAAAAAAAATGATATCTACATAAGTCAATGTTACTCCATAAAACTAGAATGTTTTAATAATTCTTTATTTAAAAATTCAACTATATGTGTTGTAGTTTATTAAGATTACGTATCATATCTTTTCATATTGTAAATTTAAAAAAATTAAATTAGTATAATTTTTTAATAATATAAAAAATAATTAATTACACATGTAAATTATATGAAACACAATAAAAAATTAAAATTTAATAAAAATTACATAATAAATTACATAAAAAGAGTGAATATGACCATTTTAAAATAATTATTACACCAATATACATAAATATAATTTTAGATCATTATGAGAATCTAATATTTTATTAGATCTATCAATAGTTATTGGATTTAAACTTTAATCTCAATATGCGGACACGATTTTATTTTTTTTCGTTATTAACTATACATATAAAGGTTATGAGTGTTTTTTCTATGGCTTATAAACTTTCATTTCTTCAAACATTACTATAACATAGAAAGGTTTAAATGAGTGTATTATGTTTTAAATATAAGACACTTTTTTAAAATATTAATTTTTATTTTATCTAATATTATACAGTAATTCATCAAAATACAACATAAGAGGCTTAATTATGTATTTTATCATATTAATTAAGATTTATGTGATTTTGATTTTTCAAGTTTTTTTAGTTAATATAAATTTCTCTATTTTTAAAATTAAAGAAATGACTTCATTATTTATTTTCTTCTACATAAAATCTTCAAATTCTTTTTTTATTCAAAATTTTCATAAATTTGAATTGGTTAAATTATTTTAATCAACTTTCTTTTACTTAAAACTTTCGTCAAAATATCAAATTTGACCAAAAAAAACTCAATTTTTTTTCCTTTTCAAACCAAAATTTTCACTTTATAAAATTCTTTAAATTTTATCAAATTTCTACTAATTTTTCAATTTCTAAACTTTTAAAAGTATTTCATTTCACAAACTTATTTTAAACACTTGAATATTTGGATGAAAAATAATAATTTGAGGGTTTTATGTAAAACAATTAATAATTAAATTAATTTTTAATTTTAAAAATAAAATAGCTTAATTGACTTGAAAATTTTAAAGATAATTCAAATTTTAAGAATAAAAATATAATTAAATTGAAATAATAATATATATATAATAATACAAAACGAGTTAAAAATAATACATTTAAAAATATGTTACAATTTTTTTTTCATTTTGTATACTTTTTAGAACATATATGTGTTATTGTTTTAATTTGTAATAAATATGTTGTATCTTTTTTTCATACATGTATTCTATCACTATTGTAAAAAATATTTTGTTAAATTGGTAAAAAAAGACCTTTTAAATTGGTTTTTGAACCGATTTAAATACAGGCGATATAAAAAATAAGATGATTTCAAATCAAATATTGAATCAATTTAAAAAAACTTTTTTAACTTGATTTACTAGAACCGAGTTAAAAAGCCACCGGTTGGATTCCACCTTCGTAAGCATTGTTGTATCCGAGTTTGAGATACATTAGCGTCTTTAATCGAGACAAACTCTTTGGAATCTTCCTTGATAAACTGTTGGTGCTTAAGCTTAAAACCTCCAAGCTCTTGAACTCCGAGTAACTCTCCTATATACTGCCGAAAAAAGTAGTTTTTGTCAAGCTTGAGGTATCAAAGTTTCTCTAACTTAACGATGTGAGGATTTGCCTTGAACTATAGAGGATGTGCCTTGCGGTAACACTGTTGCCATGGTTGGATTGGACCAATACATCACCAAAATTGCAACATTAACAAATGAAAAGGAAGTTACTGCACACCCTATTTGAGCCATGAAGTTTTCTCTCTCACTTGTCGTTTGTGTTGCTGTCCTAGTGCAAGGTTGCATTGGATCTTCCTAAGCTTGTTGAAGGTCTCAAACAATTGGCCAAATTTGATCCTATGGTTGTGTGTACTATAAAGGAGTCTAGAGAGCACATTGTTACTGGTGCTAGAGAACTCCACGTGGAACCATATGAAGGAACAAAAAACAATAGCGTGTAACACACACAGCCTAATAGCTTGTTTTTTTAAATCGGTTCTAGTTGAACCGATTTAAAATGTGGTTAAAAATTTAAATTTGAACCTCGCGTAATGTTTTTAAATCGGTTCATTGTGAATCCAAGTTATAAAGTTGTAAAAAATTTAAGTTTTTAAATTGGTTATTGTTGAATCGATTTCAAATGTTGGTTAAAAATTCAAATTTGAACCTCGCGTAATGTTTTTAAATCAGTTCATTGTGAACCAAGTTATAAAGTTGTAAAAAAGTTAAGTTTTTAAATCGGTTCTGGTTGAACTGATTTAAAATATTGGTTAAAAATTCAAATTTGAACCCCCGTAAATGTTTTTAAATCAGTTCATTGTGAACCGAGTTATAAAGTTGTAAAAAATTTAAGTTTTTAAATCGGTTATTGTTGAATCGATTTCAAATGTTGGTTAAAAATTCAAATTTGAACCCACATAAATGTTTTTAAATCGATTCATTGTGAATCGAGTTAAAAAAGTTGTAAAAAAATTCAAAAGTGCCACCAAGTCCATGTTATTAAATCAGTTCACCTACAACTGAGTTTAAAAAGTTCTAAAAATTTTCAAAACTATCACCATATCCATCTTTCAGATCGGTTCAGTAGAAATCGAGTTAAAATCCTGTTCTAGAAAATAAATTTTGTAGTAGTGTATTTTGGAAGTAATTTTATTCGAGGAACGATCAAATACTAATTATGAATATTTCTCTTAGTGAAAATTCAAATTGTGATTTGCTATATTGTAAGAAACTAATTTCTTTAACCTATAATAAATAATATACTATTCATTTATGGTTAAGATGATATAACAGCATAAAGTTAAAACATTCGCGAGAATGCTCTACATATCATGAATGTGGTATTATATAAAATAGAAATTGTATTTATAAATAACCTTTGTATAGTTTATTAATAATAAAAAATGAAATAAAATATATAATTGATGCAACAAATATAAAAAAAATGGTATCATAAAAAGTGTTTGAATAATTTAACTTTCATTCCTGATTTACATATTTTTACAAATTTTCTTTTATAAAATATTATTAATAGAGAATTAAATATGTTTTAATCCTTATAAATAGGACTAATATTTGTTTTTAGTTCCTTGGAAAAAAAATCATCTTTTTTTTATTGATTTTGATTCCTCATTTATAAAAATATAACATACATAGTCCTTATTTTTACAAACAAAAAATTAAAAAGAAATAAATTTTAATGAAAGACAAAAATCACACATAACTTATTTATAAAAAAATACAAAAGATAGATATTTTTAAAAATTAAAATCAAACATTTTTATATTTAAAAGAATTAAAATCTTATCTAACCATTATTAATATAAACATGCCAAAGGCAATTCTCGTAAAGGATCAGGGATTGGACGGCTGAGATTGATCAAGAGTGAGATGGAATCCCAGTGCCGTTCCCGGCGTTGTCCACGTGAAAATAAAGTAGAATGAATCCACGCATCCTAACAAAAAGGTCCTTGATTCCGCCACGTGTCCACGGAGGTGGATGAGAGGTACACGAGTTGCAGGCAGCGGAAGAGAGCCCGAAGAACCAACAAGAAAATCAGAAGAAGAAGAAGAAGAAGAAGAAGAATAGGAAGAAGAACGATGATGAATGTGGTGAGCGCGTTAATGGTGACTCGGTTACTGACTCGGGAACAACTCGTTGCACACGAAGGCATACCCTTCGGATCGGTGTGGTGGTTCGTCTACGCTGGGATCTCCTGTTTCCTCGTCATCTTCGCCGGAATAATGTCCGGCCTAACCCTAGGTCTCATGTCTCTCGGCCTCGTCGACCTCGAGATTCTTCAACGCAGCGGTTCTCCCTCCGAGAAAAAGCAAGCAGGTTTTTCGTCTTCGACTCCATTTCCTCTTATTATTCCTTTTATCTGTCATTCAGCGATCGAATTTTCGTATAATCTTATCGGATTATGAAATTTCGAATGCGCAATCGTCAACGTGCTTTTCTTCGTTAACTATGGAGTTGTATTTAAGATTTTGTGTGTGTGCATGCAGCGGTTATACTTCCTGTGGTTCAAAAACAGCACCAGCTTCTTGTGACTCTGCTTCTGTGTAATGCTGCTGCCATGGAGGTAATTAATTGGATTATTGCAATGCTCCTTTTCGTATAAATTTCTGTGGACAAAACTTATATGCAGTTTCGTAGGTGTTTTTAGTGTTGTTCTCCAATTAGAATTGGAATTTTACCTCAGTAATCTGCATAATCAAGGTTTACATTAAAGAACAACATAGGTTACCAAGATAATACTTCATCTCTTATTGGAGAACAACACCAAAAACATATCTAAGCTTTGTCCAATTTCTATTTCTAAGTTAGAATAACATGCCTTGTTTGTTGGAGGAGAGGTTATTATAACTCATTGGATTAATTTATGTTCATGCAATGCTTTTACGGGGAAACACTTTGGAATGGTGACTTCTGTGAAACTAGCTTCTTGCAAATAGTTGTAGGTGCTTAAATTGAAATAAAGCGATGTTATATCAAAATAATGGATTAGGCAGATTAGAATATCTTGTTGAAAATGGTCGTGATGATTGGATTTGCTCTAATAGATGAATCCGCTTTTTGGTTGTCGGAGGCTTTGCTGAGTGACTGTATGTATTGATTATGTATACTCTTTACACTGACTACCCAATCATGCCTAACTTTTAAGCAGCTGTTGGCTTTGAAACTTGCAATTGCAGGCCCTTCCGTATACCTAGATAAGCTGTTCAATCAGTTTGTTGCTATCATTCTCTCGGTGACTTTCGTTCTGTTTTTTGGGGAGGTATGTGATTGTGCCATCTTTCATGGTTCTGTGGTTTAGCATCAACATTTGTACGCAATGAATATTATGAACTCCTTTCTGCCTCTCTGGTTTCAGGTAATTCCACAAGCAATTTGTAGTAGATATGGCCTTGCTGTGGGTGCTAACTTCGTCTGGCTTGTCCGAATTTTAATGATAATCTGTTACCCAGTTGCTTATCCCGTCGGAAAGGTAATTTATCATACATAGGATAAATTATCATTTATCAGTCTTTCTAGTTTATGAACTGTTGATGCAGTTCATTATGCATTAACCTGTAGAAGTTATGTTTCTTTGTATTCTATTGGATCACCAGTATAATATATAATTAGGTAGAGAATGGAAAAGTGGAAATTAATAGCATATCATCTCATGATGTTTCCATGAAACTTCAATATGCAAATATGTGTATAGATGTATCATGTATATATAAATTAGGGTTTTTCCTAGTCTTGCTTGGTTGATAAGAATGCTTTAGTGTGATAGCAAATGAGTAATAATGCCCTAGGCATGCCTTTTGGCTGAAAACCAGGTCATTAGTCTCGTCTTTTCCAACTCAAATAGCCATTTAAAATTTTTATATCAGAACAACTTATAGAAAGATCATGCCACAGGTTTTCTTTTCCTCACTGATATTTGTTCCAGGTTCTAGACTGGCTATTGGGGCATAATGAGGCTTTATTTAGGCGAGCTCAGTTAAAAGCTCTTGTCTCCATCCACAGCAAGGAGGTATGAAAATAATATGTATTATTATTATTACTGTGATTAATTGAGGAATCAGTCATGTCAAAATTGGTAATCCAATTATTACCATTGTAGTCATTGGTGTTTGATTCATAAATGTTGAATTTTCTTGTTTTCAGGCTGGGAAAGGTGGTGAGCTTACGCATGATGAGACAACAATTATTAGTGGAGCTCTAGATTTGACTGAAAAGGTAAATTCCATATTTCACTCATGATATATTTTGAATGTCAATGTATTTATCAATACTTCATTATATGATAATGACAGTACAATACAGTTTATAATTTATGAGATTCAATGCATCAGAGTTTTAAGTTTATCACCTATTTATAATTTATAATTTCAATACAAATTGATGATGATGGAATGTGGAAACATGTGAAGATTGCTTCATGAATCTGGTGATTTCTAACTAGTTAGTGTCTTTTGTTTTGGGATACAAGGAAAGATCGAGGGGTTTTGGACATGGAATTGCGAACAGGGGTATACTAAATGCTTAAAATTTGTCTTATTTTCTTAAATTATTTCTTAGGCCAATCAACATATCACTTATTCTTGGTGCAAATTTTCCCATCCACTTCCCATGATCTTGTATTCTCCAAATAATATATTGTCCTTTGTACTTGAGTTTTCTCTTTGTTTTACCTTAGTATTAATTATCATGCTGTATTATTTTGACTTCTTCAATGTATATTTTATACATCCGATTTTGCAGTATACTTGTATACAAATTTCCTTTCCGCATATTGATTTTTCTTTGACCAGACTGCTGAAGAGGCCATGACTCCTATTGAATCAACTTTTTCTTTGAATGTTAATTCAAAATTGGACTGGTCAGTATCTTGATGCATCTTTGTCTATCTTCATTAAATTTATTCATTGGATTGAACTTGTGTTTTATTGTTCTTTGTTTTTTCCATTGCTTATTTCCTATATTAATACTGTGTAGAGATTACTATGATTATTATTGGGTGTGTTTTTAATTTTTTTAATGATGTAAATATTTTGTCTTGGACTAAATTTTGAAATTTGAAGTATTCTTCCTGTCACGTAATTCATTCTTATCATGTTGAGTACTTGCTGTCTCATCTTGTTTTAATACGTGAAACACACACACTCCCACACACCCATTGTACTATTGTAGGCACAGATATATCCGCCCTTTCTAAGAGGAGTAAGAGCTGTGGATTTTGTTAAGGAAGTGGGAATGTTGGATGGACGGATAGAGTTAAACAAAGCATAAAATATGACCAAATAGACAAGAAGCAGGAAATCTAGTATATGAACAAGTCATTGGAGATTGTAGTGGAACAAATGTTAGAATCTGTATGCAAAGCCATAATCCTTCATTAATGTGCATGTTTCTATTCAGGTAAATGTTTCACATGTGGCTTCCGCAATGCCCTTCCTATTTCCTAATGGGGTTGTTCCCATATGTGTCAGACATCCTTCTCATTAATCCAAATGCCAGCAACTGATGGATGCATCACCCAAGTCACTGAAAACATAGAACTGAGAGATCATAGTCTGAATTTTTTATATTTGTTGATTTACATATTAAATCGCCTATAGGCTATAGCCTGCAAAGATTGATCAATTCAACTGACAGTGGTTAGTGTAGTTGGTGGTCGAGTAACTTATTTGGTCACACAGTGGCTGGTATTCTTAAGTAGGTTGTAAATAGTTGATTGAAATTTGTTTGGAAAATGGATCTTTGTTTTGAAGAGGAATTCATTTGCTTACATTATAAATTATAAGAACTTTTTGGTTGCTGAAGATATATTTTCCACTGCACCATTTACTGGAACACGTGACTAATATTTCTCAAGGAATTATCTCCCTCAAAAGAAATAGGACCTAACTTCGGTTGCATATTGGGAATAGTATTATTGGTTAGCAGACACAAAATATAAGTATTTGCTCTTGCAATTTGTATCCCTTAAATCTATGTTATGTTGTGAATCTCAAATCAGGGAGGCAATGGGGAAAATTCTTGCTCGCGGGCACAGCCGAGTTCCTGTCTATTCTGGAAATCCAAAAAACATTATTGGGCTTCTACTAGTGGGTGTTAAATCCTCCCCATTTTAACTTTACTTTAGTCTATCCCTTTTTACTACTTTCTAAATTCTCTTTTCTTCACTTAAATTCTATTTAAATTAGGTCAAAAGTCTTCTCACTGTACGACCTGAAACAGAGACACCTGTCAGTGCTGTTTCCATCCGGAGAATCCCACGGTATGTTTGTTGCCAAGGAGCAGCTCTCCTAAAGCTTAGATTGTTAAATGGAGTCACAATCGTGATTTTTTATATTTTTGACACACCCTCATGTAAGAGCCCTTTGGCCTTGGAGCAGGGACAACACACTAGCTCAATTTAGCTGATGTTGAAATTTAGTTTAATTAAGAATTGAGGTGTTAAGGATCCTAACCATTTAGTCATATAGCTCTACCATGTCAAGAACCAAGTCTCCTAAAAGCATAAGGGATTATGTAGAAGCACGTGAATGGTTTTCATGTCTTTTAACATTTGATTCTATTAATTTATACTCTTGTTATTTTCTTTAAAATTTAATGTCAAATATCAGTAATTTGTGTAATGTTTTATAATATATTTACAGAGTTCCATCAGATATGCCTCTTTATGATATACTGAATGAGTTCCAAAAGGGCAGCAGTCATATGGCTGCTGTTGTTAGGGCTAGGGGGAAAGGAAAAATGATTCCTCAAACAACTGATGGAGAGACATGTGAAGAAAACAGAGTTGGTGGGGATTCACAGTTGACTACTCCATTACTACAGAAGCAGGATGAGAAGTCAGAAAATGTTGTTGTTAACATTGACAAGTTTTCAAGGCCTTCCAGTCCCAGCATTAACAAGTTAACTGGTTTGCAACGTAGTGATGCCACAACAAATGGTTCTTTTTCAGATAATATTGAAGATGATGAAGTGATCGGTATTATCACTTTAGAAGATGTATTTGAAGAACTTCTGCAAGTAAATTACAGTAATTTGGATGTTCCCCCCTCAGTACACTAGTACATCTTTCTTCCCTCAATACTGATTGTATTTGTTTCCAATGATGCAGGAGGAGATTGTGGATGAGACAGATGAATATGTTGATGTTCATAAGAGGTAATAAAGAATATAAACTTTCAAAACTTAATCTGCTGAGTTGTATGAAACTGCTGTAAATCAGAATTTGAATGTTGTTATATGTTTTATGTTGCAGAATACGTGTGGCTGCAGCTGCAGCTGCTTCCTCAGTGGCACGGGCTCCATCAATCCGAAGGTTGACTGGCCAAAAGGGAGCAGTAAGTGATCAATTATTGCACTTTTTTAAAATGATTTTAATGTCTATTTCATGTTTGTTATAGAAGTCAATCTTTTGCATTCTGCTTTAATTGAGAAAAATGTTATTTTCAAGGGGAATGGGAGGACAGTGGTTATACAGGGGTTTGGGTTAGAGCTATCAACAGGGCTAACCCAGCACCACAGGGCACAGGTTGAGCTCAAAGGTGAGCCAACCCAACCTGGCTCACCTCTGCACTTGCAGCAAGCCAAGAAATTGCCAACCCAGCTCAACCCACTAAGTGTGTGTTTGTTTGCCCATTTGAAATCCGTTGCACGCATTCCGATAAACTAAATGTGAAAGGAAAATTTTGATGGATTCATGTTAAACGGGAGTTCACCTGATACACAAACACACTATAACTTGGTGGGTTGGCTCACTGAATAAAAAGAGAAGAATTAAAAAAAAACCCAAAAAATATGTCAAAATAACAGAAAAAACAAAAAAAAAATAGAAAACTTGTTAGAAAATAACCCAATTCATAAAAAAAATTAAAATTGAATCTGTTCTTTATTTTGACTTCAAATGTTATTTAATATTCATTTAAAAAAATGTGGGTTGACCCTGGCTTACTAAGGATTGGCTCAGCCTAGCCCCACAGGTTGGGTGAACCAGGTCAAAAAAAACTTGAGATATCTAGGGAGTCAAATTTTTTTTAACCTAACTCATAACCTTCAATGAGCTGAGTTGGCTCATGCACTGTGACCCATTTTGACAGTTAGTTTGGGTCTGCATCTCTGCGTGGCCTACTTCTCATGCAACTGTAAATGATTGGTAGGTATTGCTAGATAGATTGAAATGATTTATATCTAGTAACACTTTCTTCCGTTAAATGCTTCAATCTTAAAGTAGGACAGAAGAATTAAAATGAATTAACACTGATGGGTTCAATGATGAGATTATTGGTTTTCAAGTTCGTTTATGATAATTCCATATTTACATTCCAGAAATGCATTACTTTTCTGACAGTCATAATTTTCTTAAATTTTATGCATATTTTCTTAAATTTATTCAAGCATGACCTTTGTGGACGTGAAATAATGCTAGTTATATATACATTAAATGATATGTTCCACAAGAAATTGAATTGAAAATTAAATAGTGAAATGTGAAACATGCTTTTTGTTCTATCATTGATTGTCATATCCCATACCTTCGTAATTTCATTTGCAGAAATGTTATAGTATTATGCACGTAGTATAAATTTGGACTTTAAGAAATCAGTAGCCACTAATTATATCAGCTTCTCATTGGTTGAAATGGAGGGTTATTAATGATTCATGCATTTATTTTTGGGACTAACTGATTGTCTTTTTTAACTGTATTTGATGAAAATGATATGTTAATTCTCTGTAGTCACTAGATTATCAAAATAACAGGGACAAGTGAACTTTTTTTGAATATTTTCTATATTGAGATAAACTGCATAGCAGTTTAAATGTGATTCTTCTGCATTACTTATTTTTTTAGGGTTTTTTTTTATTTAACTAGATAACTGCTATTCCATATAACTCCTAGTAGTGGTTTCTCTTTCTTTACCAAGAGCAAGATTGATAGGAGATTTTATGTAGTTCTATACTTGCTCAGTGTATGGGTGCTTCCTGCCCCATGAAAATAAAGTATCAGTACATACTTATATATATGTATAATTGAAAATTAAAACGACCACTATGAAAGTAAGGGAGTATTTGTATTCTCTGATATGTAAATCGTAAGGAACTGGTCGTGGCTTGTCATGAAGCTAGGCTCCAGCAAGCATGCATGCAGTATGCAGATTTGTCATATGGCACATTTTCTATTATGGTCAAGTCGTTCCAAAGTGTACTGTTATTGACGCAAGATGTTTGTGCCATAAAACAACACACCAATTAGGCGCCTATTTGACACTTAAGAGATTAAATGGCTCTTCCTCGTGTTCCCTTTATCATTCGTGCCTATGTGAGTAGCGTTAAGTTGCAGATTCCCCCTGACCCTCTGTAATTCTAATAATTTAAAGTTAGTTTCTTTAGCCTTAAGGGATATGAGATATGTATATAACAAATTTCAAATTTTCGAAGTCAGAAAATTGTAGTTTGAGAATGTTATAACTTTAGTTGCTTGAAAGCTATATCTGTAATTCATGCAGTCACAGACGCTCAATTTTTATTTATTCATTTATTTATTTTGCAAAATATAATTTCTGGTATTGATTTTAATCGTTCAGGGAGGCCAAAGTAGGCCAGGGCTAACTCTGAAGAAATCTACCGAGGAGGATGGATTGAATACAAGGTCACAATGAGCTCGTTCTTTTATTCGGATGGGGCTATTATTCGTATTTTTTGTGCAGAGTATATACAAAAGGGCGTTCATACAAGGGTGATAAATGTTACTTTTAATGGTCAATATCTACCCTTTTTTTTTTCTTGAAAAAATGTCTTTCACTTGACATATTTCACTCGTTAAAAGTTTCATTTTGCATGTATTCGAATTTTGAAAAAGTTCGAATTTTATTCATAACTGATAAAATATACTTTAGCTATGAATAACATTATATAAATTCCCTCACTTTTTAAATTCAATCAAATAAAATTACACATTAGTTATACATTTATTTTCTTATTTTCATATGCATAGTAATTAATAATTATTATGTACTTTATAATTATGAACAATCATTTTGATTACTAAAGTATAAAAATTCAATTAAATTGTCACCATTGATTTTATTTTATATCAGTCATAATTTTTTCTAAATCTTTGTTTTTAGAGAAAATAGGTTATGTACTGACAATGTAAAATAGTTTTATACTGTCATTCAATTACAACTTATGATGTATAGTAAGTTGGTTGATTGTGATAATAATCACTCAAAAAGTTATATTAAAGTTGATTTTCAATTGATTGATAGTGTAAGATTTTACACTGACAATGCATAACAATTAAATTCTTGTTTTTAATGTAACTTTTAACATGTGTATTAGTTATTTTTAATTTTAAAATTTAATATTAACCTCCTATAATAAATTGTTATAATGTAAAAAATAGAAATGTAAAATTTTCATCGTCTAATATACATTGTAAATGTAATTATAAATAGAATGTAAAATTATATTTTGTTGTTTGTGTTTCTTTTTTTTATTATTATTCTTATATTATTAAAAATATATGTTGTGATATTATAAAATAATATGTAATCATATGGAATAACAGATATTTCTCTTTTCAGCTTTAATTTGTGCTAGAGTAGTAAGCTTGAAACTGTAAATAGATGATGATATGTAAAATTAGTTAATTTTTTTTATGGTAAAAAATTAGTTAAATTTCGGGATGTTAACCAAAATTAATATACATGACTAGAAAAATATGAAAATATTTATGATAATTCAAAAAAGTATTTATATGTTTATTATTATAATATTTTTTATTATTATCTTGAACATTGCATTGGTGTTAAACTAGATTGTAAAAAGGAAGTGCCTAGAGGCCTTTTTAGAAATTTGATATTATTTAGAGAATTTAATTAGAATGTATTGATAATATAAAAAAGTTTATATTATTATTTAATTGTGGACATTTATAATAATTATTTTAAAAGACATTTAGAATAATTTTTAATTAGGTGGTGATTATAAAGTTTTACATTGACATTTGATAGTGAATCAAAGTTAAACTCTTCTTGGAATGCTTTAAATTTCTTAGACCAAAGAAAAAATTGCTCTAGATTTCATTTTGGTAGAGGAATAAACAGGCTTTAAATTTCTTCATACAAAAGTTGAAAGCTCCAAATGAATAAGTTAAATTGAAAGTATTTGATAAAATTAGTTGTTAAAGTAATTGATAAATATATAATTTCATAAAAGGACATATTTAATTATTTGATTATATATATATATATATAATTTTAAATAATTATTACTATATTTAAATTTATTTAAAAAAATTTAACATCATTAGCTTAAGATAATAATTTTAATTTTGTTTTATTTTAAAATAATTTTGTTAAATGAAATGAGATAATATAAATGAAATTATATTATAATTTTGATGATTTTATATTATAAAAGAATAATATTTGATAATTTTGTTAAATTCTCCTCAAGAGCTTAGTGATCTTGCTTTTAGAAGCAATGTTTACTGTGACAATTATTTAATTTTTTGTATTTTATTTCTCTTTTCAACAAAAACACATTATAATTTAATTAAATAAAATTATACTTTAATTTTTTTAAAATTTTGAACAAACTTTTAAATAACATTATTTAAAAAAATTAATTATTTTTCAATATAAATTTGAACTTTTATCAATAAAGATCAATAAGAAGTGTAAAAGAGGAATGTGAGATTGAGAGTTGTTAGCTCATTGGCAAACATACCAAATCATACAAGTAGCAAAGTGATGAGTTTGAGTATCGTCTCTCTAAGGACTTGCATAATACTAAGTTTTTCACAAATTATGCTTTCAAAAACAATAGTGAATGAATTTTAAATCATTGTGTAGCGGAAATGTAAAAGAGTAACTAAAATAATAAGAACAAACGATTTTTTTTTTGGGGAATTTTACAAACACGTAGAAGGCAAAAAGTGGGTTAAACAATAATAATAACAAGTGTTGGGATTTGACTACACTAAACTGTCCTCTCATGCAACATTAAGGTTACTCATTGAGTTTACGTTCCATTTTATTACCATCAACCTATAAAATTATTCAAACCCTAGTTTCGTAGTGGAGTGAATCTAAGTTTCTTGTTTAAATTATCAATTATTACCAAAACAACTTACTTTAAGAAAATAAGTTAAAAGATGGCTAATAAATCATGTTCCATTCTTAGACACTAGGTTTATTAGGTGCTCACTTCAGTTCTAGAAAAGAAAATATTTTCTAACAACGTTCAAAACAATAAAATCAAGTCATGGGAGATCAAACCATAACAAACATTAAGCATAGAAGTAGAAGCATGCAATAATGAAACGTAAACTTCAATAAATAACTCAAAATGTATATATGAGAGTAGGTTTAGTTATATTAAACTCCAATTAGGGTGAATCTAGCTACTCGTTTAAGAATGAAAATAGCCAAAATGGTGGAGAAATGAATAGGGTGGATTAAGGAGCAAAGGAGAGCCTTCCAATAGAGTTCCCAAGCCCTAGGACGGTTTGTAGAGCCAAAAGTTGTACCACTTTTCGAGTTGGGTCCATTTATGCATTTTGTCGCACCTTCATTAAGTGAGGTGGCACCCACTCTCATTAAGCGAGAGTTTGGCTCGCTAAGCTAGCCATTGAATTGTGGTCTTTGGACTACTTCTCACTGAGCGAGTATGTATGTTGCTTGCTAAGCGATGGACTTGCATCCTCTTTGGACTGACTATCGTCGAGCGAGTTTATTGCTCGCTCAGTGAGCCTTAGTAGCACTGTTTTCTTCATTCTCGCTAAATAAGATCTTCTTTCACTAAGTGACTTTGCCTCCAATACTTGCCCTAAGCCTTCTTTACTTCTTGCAAAAAAAATAATCAAAACAAAAGTTAAATGTCCTAAATATCTAAATCCTATCTACAAATCCTAAAAACTTACGACTGAATGAAGTTGAGTCTAAACAAAGCTTTAAGTAAAAGGCGGGATAAATGCATAAATATATACCAAAAAGGTATGCATAAATGACACTAATCAGGAGTGTTAACGATTTTTGAAAACAAAAGAAAGTGATAAACAAACAATTCTAATAAGATAAAAAGGATAAAAATAAAAGAAAAAAACTAAGAACTTGTAAATTCAAATGTTACATGAACTAAAGTTTCAAAAATAGTATAATTTAGTGAAATAAATTCTTTTGGTCAAATAAATTTTTAGACTATTCAAATAAGTTTTGTAAATTAGTTTATTAACATTGACATAATCATTTTAAAATTTCCTTTTTACATATTATTTTGAAAAAATATAAGAAACAAATTTAGGGGTTAAACATGTTTTTAATCTCTACAAATAAAAAATGTCTATTTTTACTTCCTAAAAAATATCTTTCTTAATATCTTGTTTATGAAAATGTGTTAGGTATGGTTTTGTCTTTTCTTTTTAATTAGGTCAATAGTGTTAGTAATAGGGATCACACCCAACACATTTTCATAAAAAAAAAAAAAAGGAGACAATTTTTTTAGAGACTAATAGAGAATATTTCCCAATTTACATGGACTAAAAAAATATTTTACTCAAATTTAGGTGATATTATGTTTTTAATATTATTTTTTATAATTAAAAATGAAATTTCACAAATTGTTCCATAAAGATGAACATTAATGGTATGTTCGGATGAGAGAAAAGAAAATAAGAGAAGAAAATACAAATAGCAATGTATTTTCTTTTATTTGGTTAAAGAGAAAATGAAAAGAAAAATGAGAAACAAAAAAAATAAACTTAACTTTTTATAGGCATGTTAAAGTGGGTCGAGTCCAATGGGTTGACTTGATTAACCCAATATAAAACATGAACTAAGTTAATAAAATTTAGGTCCAAAATCATTTTGGTCTAATTTGACTTGATTTGAAAATTTGTTAGTCCGATGCAAGCTCGCCCATAGTGGGTCAAGCCAATCCATTTGACCCAAAATTTGAAAAAGGGGAAAATAAAAAATAAATGCATACCATTACATACATTATACCTTTCTTTTTTATATGTATAAATTTAACCAATAGGTGTTATACAAGATTTTTAGTTTTCCATTTTTAGCCATCAGGAAATGGGCTTGAATTTTCGGAATGGAGAATTAAGAGGAAAATATTTAATAATGAGCTTCTAAATTTTTTTATTATATTGGGCTCATGTTTTATTTTTTGTGATGGACTTCATTAAAGTGTGACTTGTGAGTGTAATAACTATTAACTAATATATTTAATGTATTACTTTAAAAGTATGTTCATGTTATCATTAGTTATTAAAATAATATAATGTGTTAGAAAAATAATTATTTTATACAAATATTATATATATAATTAAAATTAATATTATATCAATTATACTGTTAAAAAATAAGAAAAAAAAACATGAGCTCATCAACCAATTCATTTAGTCTGCAATCCTTAAAGGACTGATTTGGGTAAGAAAAATTCTAACTCACAATTAAATTGACCTGACATGACCTAAAATATGATGACATGATGTTATAATTCAGTTCAAATTTGTAACTTTATTTTTAAAAATAAAATTTTAAATTTTTCTTTGTTCCTATTTTTTCTTTAAAATTTCAAATTTAACTCCGCAGCTATTGTTGTACCCAAAAATTATGAACTATAAATTCGAACAACGATCCAAAACCTAAGATGTGTGGTAGTCACATGATGTACAAGTCCTCCAAAATATAATAAGTGCTTTCCAATAATGGTCAGTGTAACATAAATAACAAACTTTTAAAAATTAAATTAAACTTGAAAAGGGTTTCTCAACTAAAGATTTAAATAAATTCGAAACTTAAAAACATTATTTTTTGGATAAGAAAAGAAAAAGTGTGAACAGTTGGAGAAGCCTGCAACACACTTTCAGAGAGGCTCAATCTCACATTTTCTGATTGCCAAGCAAGTTAAAAAAACAGACATTCCACATTTAGTGGACATAATTGGGCGCATAGTGAGGGATAAATTGGAAAATTATCTTATGCGAACTCATATCCCTTACGTGTTTGTATAAAAGCTCTAAATAAAAGTTAATTATACAAAGACTTAAAAACACCCAAAATCCAATAATATTAGACTAAAACCTTTTAAGAGTTGAGAGAAGAGACACATTGTTGTCCACTTTTGCCTTTTCTTTCTTCCGTCGAGGTAACAGAGAAGACAACACCACGTTTGTAATTATTGAACAAATGCTAAATTCAGGTTTCAATTGAAGGGAGGTCGTGGGTCTGTAACCCAATTTCAGAGGGGCCTGTTATTCTCAACCAATGTTATAAGACACAAACCAGTGATCAACTCGACTAAAGCACTGAGTTAATGAGTCACTGGTCAAACCAATGAGTCATTGATTGAATAACATAAACTAGTATATATTAAAAAAAATTTTAAATCATAACCTATAAATTTTATACTAAAAGAATTATAAAAAAAAGATTAATTATGTTTTTGGTCCCTCATTTTATATCAATTTTTGTTTTTAGTCCCTCAAAAAAAATTTGATCAGACATAGTCTTTGAAATATTTTTCTGTTTGTGTTGTAGTCCTTCTCGTTGACTTCTCTGTTAAGTGGCCACGGTGAAAATTTTGTTCTCAAGTTTCTAGCGGTTTTTAACTACTACAAATTTTCTGGCAGTTTAAAACTACCAAAAAATGTTAGTTCAAATTTTTTTAAAAATAACAGAAAGGAAACACAGTGAGATACAATTTTTCTTCTTCTATGTTTGTTGTAATCTTAGCCCTTCAACATGATAAATCAACACATAAGATAAAAAAATAAGTTTAATTACCTTTTTGGTTTCTATAGTTGTGTAAACTTTACTTTTTGGTTCTTATAGTTAAAAATAATCTCTCAGTCCTTACACATGCACTTTTGATATCGGTTTGGTCCCTACCGTTTTAAACTGCCACAAATTAAAAAAAAAACCAAAAAAATCAATTTGTAATAGTTTTTCACCGCCAATTTTCATTTTGTGACAGTTTTATTTCACCGAGTTAAGACACATTTGACAGCAAGGACCAAACCAGTATCGAAAGTGCACGTATAGGACTAAAAAGGATTATTTTCAACTATAGAGACCAAAAGGTAAAGTTTAAGCAACTATAGGACCAAAAAGGTAATTAAACCAAAAACAAAAAATCAAAATTCCATGAATCAAAACCGCCGTCCTACATTACATCCACCATTAAAATCAGAAAAGAAAAATAGGAGGGAAACAAGGCAAAAATAGAAAAGGAGCAATTTTTCTTGATCTCCACCATCTGCCTTCTCGTTTCCCTCCCATAGGCACCAACACGACACTCAAGCACACCATGGTTGAGCCGCCCAAGTTCCATTCTTGAATCCAAAAACTTAGTCACATGTAACAACCCAACTATCGCTACTAAACAACCCTACTAAACATACACCACATACACCTCCTCAGGCAAATAAAAGCATAATATATCTGTATATAAGTCATACACATCAAACGAGAGATCTATCTATCTCTTCTGTCATCCTCATGTATACACAACTATGGATAACACTAGTCTATATCAAGGATATCAAAATATACAACATATCAAGAAGCGGGATACAAAACTCACTCCCTATAGCTGGTCAATCTATACAATCCCATCAAAAGAATAACTATACAGAACAACACTTCCTAAACAAAAGGGATTGCCTCGCAAGCGACTCCACCATCATCTTTGGACTGCCGGATCCACTGAAGCCTCGTTGTCTGCTCTCACACCATAGGACGCAATCATCACATGCACATAAGCATAAACAACAACAAAACAAAACACGGTAAAGGTAAGCTTACTAAACAACAACATAACATATATTATGGAGATCGTTAATAATTCACAACATTCAGTCATGAGTATATGGCACACCATTATATATCCATAGTCCTCAACATCTACCTATATATATATATATATATATAAGATACATTCATACAAAGAAGAATTCTCAACTCAGGACTCCACGTTACATCACACCCACCACAACTATGTCAATGCATGATGACACGACTCTCGAGAGATTTACAACATATTGGGTGATCAGCCAGGTCTCACCCCCTACTGTGGCCTATCTAAGCACCATTCAGGGATTGCCAAACTCTGATATGTGGATAAGCTTAGTGATTTGTCAAGATGAGTGTATATGGGTGGTGGCTCACCGCGACATAAGGCTTGCATCGCCTTGGCCTCCTGCGGAGTCGCCCATCCACTCATCCCCAAAGGCCCATCATTAGCTGCCCCACGTCTTATCCAACACTAGGTTGGAGGCCTATCTAAGTACCAACTCTAGTCACCATCCAACTTACGTGCCTACCCGCACCACGGCATGAGGTCCATCGTCAGCTACCTTAGCCACCAACTATACATGTATGCATGTACTACACACCATCAACTACTCAACCACAACCAACAAACATACGACATATGTGTGTGTGTGTGTGTGTGTGTGTGTATCAATACAACTAGTGGCAAAGAGGTCCATCGTCAGCTACCTCCCATGGCCACTCACACCCATCAACACCATATCAGCCCCAAACCGGCCTCAATCATAATCAACAGGTAAGGCCTTATCTAAGTAGCTCACCTTGTGAGGAACAATATCATACATATTCAATACACAAACACAACGGCCTGAGGTCCATCGCCAACTACCTCAGTTATCAATCCACACAATAGCATGAGGTCCATCATCAGCTACCTCAGCCAACAATTTATCAAAAACAACTCCACCCCAATAATGAAGAAAACCAAGAGCCATTTTGGAAAACCATTTGAACATTCTATTATTTTTAAAATGTACATTTAACAAGTATATGTGTCAACGAAGTCATCATACATAACCACAACATTATAACAACATAACAACACCGTCAACAACATCACAAGCCATCAATTTATGACAACACCAATATCCTCAAAATCAAGCATACCATAGGAATTCATCTTTCTTTTAAATCTAAACATTTTATTTTCCAACGTTTCAAAGGATTACACCTAAACATGAAATCCAAGGGAATCAAGAAAATTGAATATTCACAGTCAGCAGAGTTCACAGGCAGCCCATGAAATACCCTTCAGCCTGTGAACAAATCTGCCAGCACATCAACACCAAACAACAAAGTTCACGGGCAGCTCGTGAAATACCCTTCAGCCTGTGAACAAATCTGCCAGCACATTAACACCAAACAATGGAGTTCACGGGCAGCCTGTGAAACACCTCTCAACCCGTGAACGACTTTGTTAGTACATCAGACAGTAAACAACAAAGTTCACGGGCAGGTCCGTAAACAACCCTCAGCCCGTGAACGACTATACTAGTACATCAGATAGCAAGGTTCACGGGCAAGCCTGTGAATGACCCTTTTGCCCGTGAACCGTCACCTGCGATTTACGAACAGGTTAGATTGGCTTCGATTTTTCAATCCCTTGAGTTCTAATTGCTATACAATCATTCTAAATCAATTCTAAGCACTTTTAATGCATTCCTAACCGATTATACAACAATTTTAGGCATAAAACATCCTCAAGTCTCAAAATTTCTTTCAAAACCCATTTTGCTTCCAAGCTTTCATGCATAAGATTTTCACCAAAATCAATCCATTCCAAGGCAAGAAATCAACGTATTAATAACCATAAACACGAAATCAAGCATTTGTAAGCTTCCCTTACCTCTTGGAGCTTCTGAATCCGAGCTTGGGGAAGGGAAAACGTGAGAGACACAGAACCTTGAACCAAACTCTGTGAAAGCAAGGCAATAACCACTCTTTGACGCCTAGGAACTGAGATTCTTCACTGGGTTTGGCTCTCACACTTCAAGAGTCTCAACAAGGTTTGGAGAGAAAAAAAAATGAGAGGATGAGAAAAGAGAGTGAGAGAGAGATGGGAGAATGAGAGAGGAATAAGAGAAAAAGGGGGTTTTAGTTGTTTTTAAAGCTTCCCCTGGGCCTCAAAAGACTCCGGGCTTACTAAAATTTAGGGTTCGTTTATTCCCTCTCCAAGACTCACGACTGTTCTCACTTTATCAGTTTTCTCTCAACAACCCAAATCAATATCAACAACACTCTCAATTTGACTTAAGCACCTTTGTCTCAATTCCTTAACTCCGATAGGAATTCCAAGGCAAGAACATAAAGCTAACACCACACAACAACAATTTATTTATTTATTTGTTTTAAACACCATAACCACATATTAATTTTCACTTTTAGTTATTAAACTATTAAATCATGCATTAAGAAAAACAAAGCGTTTCATCACACACCTAGACCAAAACCTCAATTGCACACAAAGGAACCAAGCAAAGTGACAAAAAAAAAAAACAACAGAAAGAATTAAAAAAAAAAAGAGATATTCGAGGTGGGGCACCACAGCGAGTCATCGCTAGAGCGATTTTCGGACGCCACGCCCTCTCTCAACCCCTTTCTCCCCATGTCACCTTTCTCTTCTTTTGTTTCGCTCTCTTTCATCACTCCGCTGTCTTCACGTTTCCCTACCGCTCGTGGTGGAGGCGCCAATGAGCACACATCCTGTGCCACACCGTCGTCAACCATAAGTCCTATGCCGCAGAGCAAATCCTTCCCCTCTACGCACCCCCCTCCCCCCACACATTATTTGTGTTAACTTAACCTAACAATTTAAATTCACTTCTTTATTTGAACGTTAAAATAATATTACCTTACATATGATATTTGATTATATAATAAATAGATTTAAAATTTTAATCAATTAGAAAATAAAAATATTACATTAACGTTAAAATAGTATATTTATAATAGGGTTAGAATTTGTTAACACCAGGTGTCAAAGTTAATCAAATTACATCTTCAATAACTTTTTGTAGAATACAAATTTAACCAATCTAACTGTTGAATTTGATATTCTTATTAATTAGATTAAGTATACAAAATTTCATACAATTCCAAAAATTATTTAATACTTCATTACATCACTTTATTTTAACATACAATATAATATTAAAATATATGTAAATATTCAATGTTAGATAACATATCTAAAAAGGTCCAAATGATGTGAAATTTGATATACATGATCATGAACATAATATCACACAATTCAACAGTTAGATTGATTAAATTTGTACTCTACAAAAAGTTATTGTAGGTATAATTTCACTAACTTTGACACCCAGTGTCAACGAATCTTGACCCTTTACAATATATATGATATTTATTATACAATAAAAAAGGTATAATTTAACGTTAAAACAATATATATTTGAAAAATTATTATGAAATTTTTTACTTATATTTAAAATTATTTAGTTTTATAAAATCAAATTTATTATCAACAAAATATATTATCAATTTTTTATTATAATTTTTATTTATTTAATTAATTAATTTTTTCATAAAATAAACATTTCTGTTTTATCAAATAAATATTTAAAACTTTTTAGTTTTAAAAAATAAATATTTTGGTTTCAAAAAATAAATGTTTTCATTTTAAAAAATAAGTATTTAAGTTTTACCAAATAAATATTTTATAAATCACTATAAATTTGAAAGTATTATTAAATCTTTATTATATATTACTTATTCATTTTATTAATTAAATTGTTTTGTTATTATTGTCTTTAATTAATTGTTTTGTTTCTAGTGTGCTTCTTGTCCTATATGGAGCAAGCAAAGAGAAGCACAGTATAAATGGGTGCTTTAGACCCACGAGTCGTTAGTGGTTGGCACACATTACATCTGCTTTCCTGTTATTTTTTCAAAATTTCAAACTAACATATTTTGGTGGTTTTAGACCACCAGAAAATTTATAGCAGTTAAAACCGTCAAAACTTGAGAACAAAATTTTCAACTTGACCACTTAACGAGAGAAGTTAACAAGGACTAAAACACAAACAGAAAAAATTTCAAAGGACTATGGCTAGTCAAACTTTTTTTAAGGGACTAAAAACAAAAATTGACATAAAATGAGAGATCAAAAACATAATTAACCTTCAAAATAATTATAATGTACTTCAAAAATCACAATATATGTGTGTGTGTGTGTAGTGTGTGTAAGTTAGAAGATTTTTTAAAATAATTATTGAATATTAAAATAGTAAAATATATTTTTTAGTAAAAAAGACTTTTAAGTCTAATACTAAGAAATGAAAAATCTATTTAATCATTATTATAATACGGGTGAAATTTTGTCCAAGGAGATAGAGAATTTTGTTTTATAGTCACATGATTAATATGAGATAAAATTTACTTTATTAAAGAAGTTTATAACAAAATAAGTGGTCATTTTCTAACCCTAAAAAAAATAAGTGGTCATTAAAAAAGCCAAAAACCCAGGTGAATAAAATAAATTGACTTTTGTGAACTTGGGGTCCTTAAACCAGCCCATTTATTTTTGAAACCCTAAAAACTAATGCAAAGGGTTCCTACAGCCGCACTTCTACATTGCCTCAGTGTTGTCTTTGTGAATTACAGTCGTTGTCACCGAATAAAGAGTGTGAAAATGTGTTCCTAACTTTTCTTGGGCTGATTAACCAAACTGGAACAATTTTAAAAACAAAATACTAAAATGGGTCTATTTTGAGACATATTACCCGTATAGGTCTGTTTTGACCGTTGACCAATCAAACTCATCACTCTAGCTAGCGGAAATGGGTCCATGTCAGCATTAATTTTTTTTTTTTAATTTACACGTCGGTGTCCTAGGTGGAAAGTAAATCGCAAGATGAACTAGCAGAAATAACCAGATTATGACATGTGGCAATATCCTGTTATTTCCACTAGTCCAAGTTGCAGAAATGAAGAGATTTTGCCACGTGTCCAAATCGTGGCATTTCTGCTACGTGGCTCCATGCGATTGCCATGTGTCCAAATCGTAGCATTTTCGCAACTCTAAATAGCGTAAATGACCAGGCTGCGCCATGTGGCTTCCTATTAGACCATCATGCTGTCAATGCGGTCTGGACACGTGTCGCATGGAGGTGATTTTCACTACTCTGAATAACTAAAATGGTGGAGTTGCGCGACGTGGCGCGCTACGTATTTCTGCTATTCTAATTAACGAAAATAACCAGATGATGCCACGTGGCATCATTCGGTTATTTCCGTCAGTCAGAATAGCGTTTTAAGAACTTATAAATCCTATGTTCTGTTGTTCCCTCACAATACGACGTTTGCATTGTAGTTACGTATAGGTTTTTTTTGTTTTTTTTAATCAATTTATATTTATGTAACGTTTTTATATTTTTTGTGCAATGCAATATTTATATTATTTGAACAATATATATATTATATTATTTGAACAATATATATAATAATGTTTTGTTTATATGTAAAAAAACAAATATATTTGTATGTTTTTTTTACACAAGTGTTATAGTATATAGATTTATCTTTTATATTTATATATATGCATTTGTCATGCATTACATGTTTTTAATAAGTAATTAATAGATAAATAAATTTTTTATTGTATATGAATTTATTACGTATTTAACTTAGCAATTATTTATTTATAAATTTTTATATTTGTAATATGTATCTTCACTCATATTTATTTCATGTTTTAATTATTATTGAGTTAATATTACTTCTTTTTTGTAGGTAGATCGAACAAAATCATGAATTCGATTGTAGCATTTGTGTATATAAATGGAAGGATGTATGAAGGTGTCGAAGGAGTAACGTTCGAAGGGACAAAAAAAGCAATGCAAATTAGACATGGCATAGTTTTAATGTTTTAAAAAGAAAAATTCATGACAAATTTAAATTGCAGGCAAACCAAGTTATATCTTCTGTTACATGTAGGTTTTTAATTTCAAAAAGTGAAGGTAAATACAGTGCATTACAAATATGTGATTATGAAGACATAGAATGCATGATTTATGCATTTTAGCAACAAAATGAAATGTCAGTAATAGAAATGTATGTTGAAGTAGAAGTTGTTGGTAGTTCTATGATTCGTTAGAAGGTGGTGGAATAAATTATCGCATGTCTGGTGATCAGAATTTGTCTTGTAATCAGTCATTAGCACAATCTGGGATGCATAGACAGGTAGAAGTAGATGACGATGATGACGACGACAACTATTATGTGTCGTAGTCATATATTGAGGAATCATTCGATGATGATATTCCTGATGATGAATCATTTGACACAGATGGTGAGACAGCGTCCATTGAAGTAAGTCTTTTGATTGAACTATTGTCAATATATCAATCTGAGGAAGGTATCTTTTTATCTTACATAATATTGTTATATTATTGCATAAGTTGTTAATGTTTATTCATGAAGTTAAATACAAATAGACAGTTAAAAATTATTACATAAAATAGTCATACATATGTTTTTCAAAATTAGTATCTTATCGTTGAGTAAGACACTAGTTTTGAAAAACAAACTTTAAAAAAAAAATAAAAACCAAAAATTTTAAACTTATATAAAATTAAAATGTAATAAAATATTAGTAAATAAAATTTAACAAACAAAAAGTAAAATAAATAAAATAAAATAAATAAAATAAAAATAAATAATTGATACCCTATAAATGTAATAATAATTCAATAAATTATAAAATTGAATAAAAAATACAAAAGTTGAAATAAGTTAAGACAGTGTTTAAGGGGAGTTACATTCAATGGAAGTAAATATTTGCATACTATAATCAACTTATAATTGTGATGCCTTGCATTTGGGCTAATCGGAGTACAATATTTCCGTGTGACATTAATTCCTTGCCATGTGCAACATTTTCGTTTAGTACTTTCATATTCCTTACTAGTGTTGTTGGGGTCAACAAACATCTTTGTCTTCCGTCTGTACCACACCATGTACTCAGAATTGTGACCCAAATTTCCTACTTGTGGGCCGGTGTCCTCAACTTGTAGTTCACGCCTTTGATTCCATGCGTTGATGGCTAGTGAAAATATGTTCTGCCAATTTTCACTGTACTTTCCACGCAAAGTCAACGCATGTAACTCTTATGGCTGAAGCGGAGGATTTGGGATTGGTTGATGAAGACCAAATTGTCTCATCACTCTATCGGGTTGATGCCATTCACATACCTTAAAACATATTAACGACACAATTGATTTCCAGACAATATGTCCATCTCAGCATACTAGAGGCATTACATGCATAATAGCCTCAGTGTATGGCTCCTAAACAATCTACAAAGAATAATTAAGTTAACACCATGTATACCATATTGCAATTACAATTATAGACTATACAAAATAAATATGTATGTCATGCCTCCTTATAATGGCGAACACTTGTCTGTGTGATGTTAAATCGTCGTTCCCTATGTGGCTATGTCCACGCCAAAGCCACCTATAAAATTTTCGACTCATCAACAATTTAAGCCAAATGTGCAAATCATAACAAGTGCATATTAACAACATTAACATTACCTCATTCCTAGAGGTTGACCAACAATGAAGTCGAGCGTTCTTTTTGGAGCAATACGTTGGAATCTTTCCCACGCCCAAAGCTGTAGTAATAAGCACATGCCACCAATGGATTACGTCCAATAATTAGTGGCTAAACATAACTCACAATATATGCAACTAAATACAGCAGCTCCTCATGCATAGGTCCTTGTCTCATTAAAGTCTCGCAAAATTTGAAGATATCGCAACGAGACTTTAGTACTTGATTTGTCAACTAATAGTGCACCACCAATGAATCTAAGGATCCATGCCTGAGCATATCTTCGCAATTGTTCCTCATTGATGACATGTTGACCAATGTCATCAAAATGCTTAGCCAACTAGCTTAGTTTAACAAAACTACCGTGTAGGTGTGTTGGTCGAATACCCAACAACTCTTCACACAGAGCTCCCCAATCAAGTTGTGTTGCCCCAATAAGAGGTAGGCCATCAATAGGAAAACCTAACAAAATTGCAACATCTTGAAGAGTAATCGTACATTCTCCAAATCTCATGTGGAATGTATGTGTTTCAGGTCTCCACCTTTCCACCAAAGCACTCACCAAACCGGCGTTGACCCTTAAAAAACTCATTCTAGCAACCCAATAGAAGCCAGATTGAGTAAGAAATTCAATAATTGCTTCTGGAACACCTTCTACTCCATTATGTGTAGGAAGAGTCCGTCTAACAATTAATTTGAGTTCCGGTTCACCATTCCACACGTGCTGTGAGACATGCATACTTTGCATCCATAATACATCATCATCAATTGGTCCAAAATGAATGCTGCTTGTACCAGAAGATGAGGAAGATGCCATTTTGTGAAGATCCGTAAAAAATACTACGTAAATTAATCAACAAAAAAATATGTAATCAGTCAATCAATCGACCATATTATTTTTATTAAGAGACTTAATATTAGTAAAAATATAAACATATCAGTCAACATGAATAAAACATTATTTAAAATTTAAATAACACTACTTACTTTCAATATAATTAACCAAGAATTTAAATAACATCATATATGCTCAAACAATAGAATTTTTCATTTAACAAATTAAATAATTTATCAAAAAACACATTAATCACCAAAAAAATACGATAATACATGCAATCAATTAAATTATTACAATAAATAACTTAAAATACAAAATTCACACAATATCAAAAAAGATATTTGAAATATAAATACATATTACAAATTGAATAACCAAATAAATAAATAAATAAATATTTTATAAATTATTTACTATTTAAATAAAATTTTGTACAATAAATTAGAAAAACACTAATTTTCATAAATTATATACCAAAAGAATAAAAAAAATTAATATTCATTTACCACAGTAAATAGTATGTTCAGTCTTTATATATGTAAAAATGCAAATTCCCATTTAATTTCCTAATGCATAATAATAATCACATATATATTTAAATATAAAATATAAAGAATTATATTATAAAAAAAAGGAAAACATAAATTAACATAGTCAATTATTAAAATTAATACAAAAGACAAATTAAATTAAACTAAACACAAACAATTATCAAATTTAAATAAAATATATAATAAAATTTATAATTGAAAAAATTAAATTATTCATTTTAAAAAATCACTACTTTAGCATACAATAAAACATATAATTAATAAAATAATTACAATATATTACATAATATATAAATTAATACAATACCAAATAAATTGTATCACAAAAAAACTATAAAATAAACAATTTTTACTGTTATTTTATTATTTAACTAAGAAAATGTAAATACAAAAAATAATTTATAAAATATGATAAATACAAAAATAACTACAAAATAAGCAATTTTTACTGTTATTTTATTGTTTAACTAAAAAACTGTAAATACAATTTTTTTTTATAAAATATGATAAATACAAAAATAAAATTGTACACAATTATTTAAATACAAAAAAAATGATAAATACACTTCTAAAAAAAATAAGATAAATAGAAATAAAAATTACTTACAATTTAAATATGATAAATACCCTTACACACGTCAATTGCTTTCATGTGGGGCTTAGGTGGGGCTCGCGCAGTATATAAAAGGAGGGGATGAGTTGCTTTGTTAATTGTCCACTGCATTCCTACTATTCGCAGCAGCGAATAGGTGCATGTACGCCACGTGTCACCTTTTGGTTGGCAACGACAACGACACCAATAACGTAGTGACATGTGGCCAAACCAAGCCATTCCCGCTATTCCTAACAACAGAACTAACAGGGAGCCTACACGTGTCTTTCTCCCATTAATAAGCTGAGCGATCCCCTCGCAGCGCGCCACGTGGCGCAACCCCACCATTTTAGCTATTCAAAGTAGCGGAAATCACCTCCATGCGACACGTGTCCAGATCACATTGACAGCATGATGGTCCAATCGAAGGGAGCCACTATGGCGCAGCCTGGTCATTTACGCTGTTCAGAGTAGCGAAAATGCCACGATTTGGACACGTGGGAAAATCTCCTCATTTCCACAACTTGGACTAGCGGAAATAGTAGGGTATCGCCATGTGTCATAATCTGATTATTTCCGCTAGTTCATCTTACGATTTACTTTCCACCTAGGACGCCGACATGTAAATTAAAAAAATGATGACGTGGACCTATTTCCACTAGTCAGAGTGACGAGTTTGATCGGTCAACGGTCAAAATAGACCCATGCTGGTAATATGTTTCAAAAGAGACCCATTTTGGTATTTTGTTTTTAAAATTGCCCTAGTTTAGTTAATCAGCCCTTTTCTTGTTCTCAGTTTCTTTTCTTCCTCTATCGTTCTCTGCGTTTGCTCTCCAACACGAAGGCATCGACTGGCAAGGGTGCAACAACAGTGTGGGGGAAAACTTCTGCGTTGACGCACTGTTGTGGCAAGTTTTTTTTTTTTTAATGTAATTGTCCGGTTTATTATGAATCGGCGAGTACCGGTTTTCTCTAAAATCAACAGAGTCAAACTAGTTTATACCGAGTCAATTGCACTTCCGACCTAACTTGTTATTCGGACCAGTGATATGTCCAGTTACCGATCAGATCAGTTTGACCAGCTGGTCCGAGTCAATTCTGATAACACTGTTCTCACCCTTTTTTTTTCCCTCTATTTTCACCTCTAATTTTTTAACAAAGAGTGAAAAGACAATTTTTTGCTGTATATCTCGACAAAATTTTGTTGAGATACACAAGACAAAATGTTATTAAGATATATAACAGAAATACATTTTCATTGTGTATTTTAACAACATTTTGTTGAGACTTACACTCTCTAATACAATGAAAACATGCTTCTATTGTATATTTTGAACAACAAAAACGTATTTTCGTTAAAGGATATTTTTTAAAAAAAAATTAACAAACAATTAGGATAAAAATAGCAAAAATTGAGGTTGGAATAGAGGACCCTTTCAGAGGTCTTTCTTTCATTTAGACCTTGGTGGGCCACCTAAGCGGTGCACCATTTGGTTCTGTCCCTAACGCTCTGTTTGGTAGTGAAGAGGTTGCAAAGAAAAGAAGAGTAGAGCATGGAAGAGAAGAGAATACATGCATTTCTCTTCGTTTGGTGGTGTAGAAGTAGTAAGAAGTTTTTAATTTTTTTGTGGGTCCCACGCGAAATTCAATCCGTCCAAATATGTCAAGAAATGCGGTGTTGGTTGCAAGTTTCTGTTAATACCCCTCACTTTGTTTTTGGTTTTGTGCATCTTCGAACACTTTTATCGATATCTTTCGCAGTTGCTGTGTGTACAATATTCGAATATGTAAAACACATATTCGAATGTGTTTTACATATTGAAACCCAAAATTCAATTATTAAAATTAAATAAATATATAAATAATTACTAATATATAAATATTTACTAATATATATATATATATATAATTCCAATGTCAGTAAGAAATATTCAAATATATTCATGAAAAAGTATTCAAATATATACAATATCTGAGATTTCAGTGTGTCCATATTGCATATTTACAATGTTAATTAATATTCAATAGTACTGCAAGGAACTAGGCAAAAAAAAAAGGGAGTGGCCGAGATGGACACGGGGAAGTTAATACATAATCGAATATATGGCACTGTTATGGTCATATATTCGATTACGTGAGTGACATAATTGAATATATGTTTCTACTATTAGACTTTTTCAACAAATAATTAATGTGATAAAAAAAACAAGGATATAAGTATAGTTTTATTCTTTCATTTAAAATATTCAAAAGTCAAAAAGTAAACTTCCATCCTATTTTTTCTTTATTTCTCTCAAACCAAACAATCTCTATTTCTACTATATTTCTTACTTACTTTCTTCTCTTCTTTTTTATCTATTTCTTCTCCCTTTATTTTTCTCCTCCATACGAAACACAGTGTAAATGGCCAACAAATTGTGAGGACTGGACTGATGGCTGGGGTGGAGGGTGTTTGCGTCCAATTTCCCCATTTTTCAGCCACTTGATGCAATTGGTTGTATGCTCACTACATCAAGACACTTGAAATGAGAGCGTAATGGGTTGACTTGTTTAATATATGGATTTGCAGAAAACGTACGTGCTTCGCTTTGGAAGAAAATGGAAACCAAAATGATGATCCTTATCAATTCAATGCCCTTTCATAATCGATTTAATGGCTAAGTTAATTAATTAAAATCAAATATCCATCATTTGGAAGCATATTTATGGGGAAGCCAATTTTGTAGCTGATGCTCTAGGCAAGAATGGCCTTGATTTAGATGTGGATGTTAGGATTTTCGAATTTCCTAAAGTTTATTTCTTTGTTCTTGTTAGACAATGCTGGGACTACCTTCGCCGGAGGTATTTAGTTGTTGTTTGTTGGACTATTAGTCTCTTTTATTCATAAAAATAAAAAACTTTTTGGCTGTGTTAATAATTATTAGACATATTATTCACTCATTAGATACAATAGGTACTTTAAGGGTAAAAAGTCTTTTTCATATAATGTACTGTGTTTTTACTCATCTAAATTAAGTAAAGGTTTTTTTCACTTTTTTATTGTTATTCATTCAAATAATAATATTTTTTATCCTATTTTTATTTCACCTTTTTTTTTCTTATTTGTTCCCTTTATATAAAGAAAACATAAAGGTTAACGTAAATTATAGAAGTGAAATTTTAACTTTAATTAAAAAACAGTATCAGTAATACTCCACTTAAAATTATATATAAGTGGCTAAAATTACAATTGGTAGAAAGAATGGGGCTGGTTGATTCAACCAATAAAACCTTTTGTGATGAGTGCAAAAATTTTGAAGTGAATTGAAAGAAAAAGGATTATGTAGATATTTCTTTCCACTTATATTGACAGTTCACAATTCAAAAAGTTTGCCGAGAGAGCCAACAAAAACACCCCCCAAAAAAATCAAAGCAGGGATATACTTTACAAATTACATTTTTTCACCCACTGAAATCATCTCAGGTTCTTCCGCTGGTGTCTACAGCTGCACTTCCGGCAATTCTAAGCTATAAGCAGTGTACTAACATGTCCAACATCCTGGACTAGTAGAGAAGAACAAGAAGAAGGTAAAAAAAAAAACCTAAGCAGCTTTTGACATTATATTACAATACATATATATCTTCAATCCTAGAGACACTTGATTGAGTGGACCATGTGGCTGAATTGGTAATCCATACTTTTACACGTATATGATCAAAAAGCTTAGCATATGCCCATTTTATGATCTTTCCCTTAATAATCATCAGACACCCTCACAATCGCTCCTGGCCTCCTGCCACCTTAGAAGAATCACTATACACCTCCATATGATATAAAATCTGGTTTTCTGCTCTCGGAAATGCCTTGAAAACCGTTTCCATAACTGAAGCTTAGGAAATCTCCATGACAAGAAATGTCTTGCCATGCAGTAAAAGCCTAGACAACATAGACGTTTAGCTCCTTGGAACTTGATATAATTTCTATATATAGAAGAAGGTGGTGGCGAAAGTGAGGAATTGCGTAGTAGGTGTGGCTGGGATGGAATCTTAGATGTCAAAGTGGTCACTGTCACACTGTCGCCCAGCCAAAATCACCCTTGAAAAGGACTTGTTGCTTTTCATCCTAAAAGGAATGGCCAACCCTGTCCGTGTTAGCCTATTTATTATCTACCACCTTTCTGACTTTATATGTAGCGTAGTATATTCGCATAACAAGTGCATTGGTGCCTTTATTTATTTCAGCATTGCTTTGTATGTATTCTCTTAGATAGTTTCAATTATTGCAAAATTAAAAATATTTTATTTATAATAAAAAACTTGATCACATAGTCCGGCAAGGATTTCACCTGAAACAATATAGTGTTTACTTGGTGAAAATCGAAAATTACTTTGTTTTACTTCGTGTATACATACATATACAAATCAGTAATACATATACGTACCTCTAAGAAGGACATTAATTAACTTCTGATACCATTAGCAATCCTGTCTAAGTAACATCAGTTTCTGTTGGAACGAGTGTTTTTAAACATATTCAAGAAGTGCGACAAGACACAAGCATGAAATTACACCAAAAAGGTTCCTTTGAATGTATTATTTTTCATTTGTATGTTTTTGAGACAACACAAACACACACTCAACACAGAGTTTCTCTAGGGGGCAGGGGGCCGGAGTGAGAAAGAGCGAGATTGAGAGAGAGAATTTACACTTCTGAGTTGATTTTCAAACCTCAAGTACAGTCTGAAAAAGTTAGATAGAAATGATCTTTGATTGCTAATGTAAACAGTCAAACAGAGTAATCCATTGAGGTAGATACATACAGCACCTAAAAACTGATTGAAAATACTTTAAAAAGTGTTTTTGACTAAGAGTACTTATGCCAATTAAGAAGCATAGAGATACATATCCTCATAATATAGAGCTTCCCCCTCTGTTGCTGCACGATTCTCCTCCACTTGTCATATCTTCTACCCATGTTTCTCTTCATTAGTCTCTAATTGCATAACATATGTTGCTCGGTTGCTCCTACTAACTGGCAAGCCACACAATTTATTGAAGTTTAAAATCCGATGTGGCAGGAGGGAATATGCTAATTGGATTCACATTTAGAATTGCAATGCCTCATCCAATGTTAAGGTTCCACCTGTGCTTGAATTGGACACCAATATATGTGCTTCCAAATTCAGCTCATCAAATGCATAGCCTTTTAGTTTAATCATGCCGGCCATTGGTGATTGTCGTTTCTATGAAAAAGATTAACAAGTACAAAAACACCACCCTTATCTTAAATAGTGGCTAACCTCACATCATTATCCCCTCAAACATCAAGGGTCTCTTTAACTTCCTTCTTCGAGAATTTCAAATGAGAGACACATGCGAGGGGTTGTTTTTTACACAACCCTTGGGGATGATTCCAAAACTTCACGTGAGCTCCACACCATGCAGCCTCATGGGTCATAATGGGGAGCTGAGTTTATTCTTCCCTCAAACAGGTGAAGCATGTGACTTGTAAGCTTGTCAAATAATGTCTCACTGTTTTGGAAAAGATTGGAAAAAGGAAACGCTCCCGTATCTTATCTTAAAGCAGAGGTATCATAGATAAGATCTTTTGTGTATATATAACTAATCTTTGTGGACCTGAAGGATTTATCCACCGATATCCAGCTATTATGGGACCTAGTTAAATAGCCATGGTGAAATTTGAGCCACTGAGAGGACTAGCAATAGTGCAGCACCAATGAGGGAAATGCACATGGAAGCTAGTTGCTGAAGGGTGAATATCAACCATGGGGACATGTTATTTCAAGGGTTGGAATTTTGTGCTATTTTCGTCCGAAATGAAAGAAAAGAAAGCTCCAGGCAGGTGGCAAGTCTTACACTGTGCCTTCAATTTGTTGGCTGTCTTGTGAAATGCAATAATGAGCAGAGAGTTAGATGATATGTGTAGTTCAGGATGTGACTAACTAAGACCACACACGAACAGTGTGTCAACATTCCTTTTACATAAACATAATGCATGCAAATGAAATGAGTTTTAACCCGTGTGTCAAGAAAACCGTTTTATCAGAGTGATAGAGAAAGATACTTTGTCCCATTGAATTTGGAACACATGTAGACATGCATAGAACTGAATAATTAGCCCGCACACAATTTTTGTAATAGAGGATGAGCCTTAACGTAACGGTAAGGTTTTATCTATTGACCTATATGTCAAAGGTTTAAATCCTAAAAGCAGCCTCTTTGTTTGCATATGTATCTATCATCCCCATCCCCATACCTTACAAGGTGGAAGTCTAGTGCACTCCGCCCTTTTTTAGAGGTCCTATCATATTGATTATCGTTAAGAACAAAGCTACAGTGAGTTTGACAATTCTAGGATTGGGAGTTTTTCTTTATAATTTGGCAGGAGAATTACAATTATGTGAGGAGTGTGCTCTCAATTGATACCCATATAGTCATCACGTGGATATGCTGCTGAAGGGTAGTTGAGATCTGAGACTCAACTATCACCACAAGGGAAAACACTTGCCGGTGCTAAGGGAATATTGCTACAGGAAAAGAGAAAATTGATGTTTCAGTAATTATATTGGTCATTTGCAGGCTACAGGTTTTCCAGCCATATGATTAAATTAGTGGATTTTCTTGTTCTCTATTGCTTTTATAATTTTATCCTTATCCAAAAAAAAACAGAAAGAAAGATATAATCCTGTAATTGATGCATATGAATTTGCATCATATTTTCAATGACTTATATATAGAGATTATCCCCATATGAATGCCTCATACAAACTCAATGTGCGAAATTTCCATATGCTGCCCCTGGCGTGCTATCGCTCCTACAACACGAATATCACGATCATTGCTAACCAGAGACAAGAAAAGGGTAATCATATAAATACAAGTACTATAAGAATACATGCGAATAATACACAACATACATACAAATTAAATACAAACACAAACAAAAACAATAATATGTGGACACACTTTAATTACAAATACTTCATCAATACCTATTATTTCTCTCTATCTCTCCCTTTCTATCACATCATGTACCTATCATACTTATATTTTTCTCTACTTTTCCTTTATCTCACTAGGTGTCTAATAACATATAAGGTGTCTACAAATCATTTTTGTGCAAACAAATAGTGGTAGTACATATATCAAATCAATCATACATTAGCATATAAGCATTCACACAATATCCAGTGCGCATAGGTGAAAACTCATGTATGAGACTGATTACTCCATAGGTGAAAACTCAAGAGCATTCTAAGTGATCAATTGATAGTGTCCCCTAACATAGTAAAATACCATCTCAACAAGACCCATTGGTAAGCACAATATGTGCCAGAAATATTTGATAGACACATCAATATCCGATCAACGAGAACAACCATGGTTCATCAGGATATCTATATGGGGGTTGTTGTTACCACGACCATTGATGCATAGACCTGGTCTTCTGTGGAATCACACGTCTGTATATCCTCAAGGTTAACACTAACCTCCACTAATCTTCCCACACTTGTAGACAAAGTGTTTGCTCATTCTCTCAACCAAGACACATGCACATGAATGCATGACAACAACAATGTACATACTTTATAGTACAATTGAATTCTCATATGTTAGACCTTTTCGTGGAGATAAATTCAACAACACAATACTTGAACCTGCGACATCAAAATGCAGCAAAACAAACCACTATGGGTCCCAACAACAACACTTTCATGTGACACTCCATAAAATCTTAAATATCTTTAAATTACTCAACTAGGGTCTATAAAGTGTTTACATTTTTAAAGTTTTTATGTAATTCTTTTACATTATGCGTAAAATGCATATTATAAAGTTTTATGATGATTTTAATTAAGATTCTACTTAAAAAATTTAGTTAAATATTTATTAAATAGTTAATATTTTAAAGTTTATTTTCTGTAATAATTAGATAATTATTTTTTTTGAATTTATTAAAATAGTTTATTTTCCCAATGTCATTTTCTTAACCTCAAAAATTAATTCCAAGAGATTTAGATATTTTAAATTAATTCTTTTACAAAAACTATAAAATATGTGTAAAATGACCATTTTGTCTCTAGGTTGTTTATTTTTACCAGAATATTTATAACTAACTTATTTTAAGTCCAAAAAGGGTTCTCTCCTCAAACCTAACCTAATTAAATTTATTATAACTAGAATTAATTATTTTTATTATGATTTAATTTAATTAGGACAAAATTACATATTTGCCCCTAGTTAGCCTAGTTTTTGTTTTAAGTTCCAAAACTAGGCTTAATTAGCTCCTTTTTAACCCAATATTTTATCTAAGCTTACTAATTCATTATAATTGACTTTTAATCACTTAAATTAATTTAATCTCACTGTGTCAGATACGAAAATTTTCATTTTAGTCATTGCCTTCTCCAAAGTTCATATTTTTATTAGGTTTTCTTGATCAAAACTTATATTAATCTCACTAGAAGTTGGCTTAGGGTTTTATATCCACTCTTAATACTTAAATTTAGAATTTTATGGTTTTCAAGTGTTCTATCCAAAGGCTCGAAAATGTGGTTTTGAGTCCAATATTTTATTTTTGTCTTTTAGGCCTTATGAAAAAGTCTAAGGTTATGGAAAGACATAACCAAAAAATAATTAATAGCATCATAAGAGAATGAATAACCAACCAATGTCCAATCAAGAACGTCAAGAAATAGTAGCATATGTTTGTTCAAAAAAGTAGGGTAAAATATTCAAGATCAACACTTTATTATTCAAAAAGCAAACTTTCACCAAAATCAACATTTCAAGAGGCCAAACTCTCCAAGAAGAGTTCACCAACACATTTTGCAACATGAACATGAAATAAAATAAACCACAAGTCTCCAATACTTGTGTTCTAATGCTTCCCTTACCAAAAGTTAGCTTTTTGAGTCCTTTTGCCAAGCTTTCGTAAGAATGATGTTCCTAGCTTTCAATCACTAGCGAGTCTACCATTTTGGAACCATAGAAAGGAGAAGAAAAGCAAAATGAGATGGATAATGTGGGAGAACATATTCGTACAACTTAAGCTAAGAAAAAGAAGAAGAAAAACTCACCTTTCCTTGTTGGAGATGAAGAGAAACTAAGGATTGAAGTAGAGTGTGAAGGAAAAAAAGAGAGTTCATAACACACATAGCGAAATAAAAGGATCTATTTTATGTTGAAAATATACTACAACAATAATAAATAGGAAAATTTAAAATTGTGTACTTAGATAGTAGTTCTTGAATCATCAAAATTGTCTTCAATTGTGTGAAGACTCTATGTGTATCCACAGCGAGACCAATCTTTGCTATTAGCTCTTTGATCAGTGGAACCACATAAAACAAAGCTATCCCTCTATAATATTTTAGTGCTTGTGAGCAAAGAGAAGAAGAAGGAAAAAATAAATGGGTCTGTCAATGTATCAAGATGTTATTTTGTAGCTAGCTATTAAAGATACATTTTTTATCTTATCTAATAAAATCAAACAAATTTGATTTTGTTATAAGGCAAAAATTTCGCCCTTTTAATTTTCGTAAAGCTCATTCAAATAAAAAATATTACAGTAATTACAGTCAATGTTATAAGACTTGGATCGGTGACTGACTGGGTAAGGGTATTAAGTCAATGGTTACTGGTCGAACTGGTGAGTCACTGGTCGAACCATATAAATCGGTATAAAATATAATTAAAATAATAAAATATATGTATATACATTATGTTTTGTCACACATATACCAGTAGCTTCAAATAGCAAAGTGGCTTTAAAAAGTTTTGCAAACTGTTAAGTTTGTGTTCAATCTTTGACTTTGCCTACTCTAATTTTCCTATTTTAAACAACATGAAACAAGAGATTAACAACAGCAGGTATATGTGTCAAAGAGAAGAGAAAGTTGCACGAGAGTGAAACAAGTCAAAGAGAGAGTTGCGCATAAGATGACTCAAGAAAGTTAGAAAGCAAGTGCAAGTTAAGAGGAACTTAAGACAGTGACGTGACTAACTTGGTTCACCTGGTCTGCTTAGGACCAGTTTACATCGGTTTAACTCGAACCGACAATAGGTCTAGGTCCAGGTCAAGCCAGTTCGACCAACTAGTCCGATCCGGGTTTAATAACACTTATTATAGTAACTAATCACATAATAGTATCAGATACGCAGTAATTAGAATAATTATTCACATGACTAATTACAGTAACTAATCACATGACTAATTACAGTAACTAATCACATCCATGTTCATGAAATGATATATTTTATATATGTATTTATATTAATTATATTCTAGGTGCTAGCAAAGAATATAATAATGTTCCACATAGAAAAATTTATTTATTTGATTTAAAATTAAATTCCCTAATTTAATTTTTCAAATAAAATAATTTCTTTAGTAAAGATTAGCACACTCATTAGTGTGTGACCCTGTATGTTCAATACTAAGCCAATAGTAAATTAATCAAATTAATTTACCAATCAAGGTAGGCGTCTAGCAACACTCCTTAACATCCAAATAATATGAAGCAATGTCTTTTACTTTCAAGAACCAATAAAAGAATAACATGATATTTCCTTCCATCATTTACAACACCAAGTTAACTCTAGAGCATAGTATTAATGTCAAATTCTAATAAATTAATCCATATATTTATTCATTGAAAAACTTAAGAAACTCTTTTCTTCATTCATTCAATTGTCTTAGCCAAGGTCTTAATTTTATCATGGAGCTCAAACTTATTACCAAGAGTTGATGGATTCCTTCTTGATTAACCATTAATTCTACAAGTATTTGATTATATCCACTGTCCATTCAACTAGTACCCTAAGACATTAGGTGCCCAAGATTAAAATATAATAAATATCTTGTTAATTATTATGATAATATCAGGTCAAAGGAAACTATTACGTTTCTTCTTGAGAATTTCCTATTAACAGCTTAAGGTAATGTTAACCATTAGGAATTCTCAATTGAGTCAATTTAATGATCACATCCACATGTGCATCATCTATATATGTAAATTAATAAATGAGATCTATTAATTTTTCATATATATATATTGATCTATCTGGATATTATTGATGTCCTATTCATAATAACCCCATGATCAAGAACAATTTAGATTAAAATTATAAAAAGGCTTGTTTCTTATTATTATATTTATTGATTGATTAAACAGTTAATTTGACAAGGTCTTTGATTAAAATTTGAGACTTGTTATCATGATAGAGATAGATTGGGTCTTGGACATACATGTTTATCCCCAACAGAATGGGTGTTGGAGAATGGATGATCTAGGCTTAGGAAGCTTCAAAGTAAGAACCAAGAAGCAAAATGGTTCTCCCTTGACAAGAGAGTGGCTCGACCATAATTGAGAGAAAAGAAGAGAAAGAATGAGTTGAAGAGAGAGGAAATATGTAAGAAATGAATTAGGTTTTGGGTATTAGGGTTTTATGACTTTGAGTTTGGATTTCAAAAGCATTAAACCAAGTTTTTAAGAATTAAAATCCTCCATCCTTGGCATGGTGCATGTTCAGCCACACCAACAAGACAAATGGGAGTGCAGGATTTAAATTTTGGCTTAATTGGAGTAAGATAAAAGGTATTGTGTCAGACATTGGTTTAGTCATTTTGATGCAAAACCTTAATTAATGAAGATTAGTGTGCCTAATGGTCTAATAAAGCCACTAATAACAAGGAAGGGTAAAATGGTAATTTACAGGACATAATAGGGTGATTTTGGGTGTATTTTTTTTTTCTAGAATTACTTTTTGTAAAAAGTGTATTCAACACTCAATAAAATAATTATATGAAAAGGCTTAGTTAGGCCCCATTTGGGATGATTGTGAGTATTTAGTTTTTATTTTTAAAATACAATTTTAAAAATAAAACATGTTTAGATAAAATGAGATTTAGTTGATTTTTTTTTACTTGATTTTGAAACAATTTTATCCTAATTTTAAAAACAATAAAAAAGTTTTCTCATTCGTACTTTTAGTTTCATAAATTACCTCACATACTAACCCCACACTGCCTCCATGTATGCTAACAAGTCCAAGAAATTCATCGTCGCCGTCAGTGATAGACCTACATGCAATTGAGGGTATGCAAATGCACTCTTTGACTTTGATAAATTACAAGTAAATATTTTATATTTTTATATTTTGCCCCTTTACTTTTATATATTTGAACTCATTGTTCTATGTTTCTCACTTTCAAAATTTAATTTGAAAGTCAAATTTTATCTTTTTTTACATATGTATGATATATTAAAATTTTATGATTTTAACATTTATGTCTTTATTTTCATATATAACATTATAATTATTATTTTTTTATTTTCTAAAATAAATTGCCTCTATTGACTTACTGGTTGTTGTCACCTCTCCTCAATTCGCACAAACTACATTTTTATTAATTCTGTCACAAATTTGTGATGGACTTTTTTTCCATCCCAATCTTTTTGAAATGTAAAATAAAATAGTTATATTTTGTCCCAATTTTTGTCTTAAAATTGTGACGAAATGAAAATTCCATTCCAAAACGTTTGCAACGAACAAAATTATGACAATATTTTTTTGTCACAAATTCTGCCACAAAATATTTTTGGGACGAAAATTTCAATTAACATGTGATGGAATTTTACGCCCCAAATGAATTTTTTTTCTTGTAGTGTTTTAGCCATCGTAGTCCAATTATTATAGCATTTTTATACAATAAAAAATGATTATTGCATTTTTTTTATAATTCTGTAAAGATCCTGCACCTTTCCATCTCGAAGAGTCTTCTTAAACATCTGGATATGATAATTACACGTTTAGATAAGTGAATCACTAATTTAGTTCTTGAAATTGTAATGATTGGTCAAATTAGTCCTTAAAAATTAAAATTAATAAAATGATAAAAGGATTCTTAAAATTATACATTATCAATTAATTTAATCTCAAAAATTGCAATGGACGGTCATAATTGGTCCTTGAAATAAATAAAATGGCACAATGGTTTTTGAAATTGTAAATTATCAATCAATTTAATTCTTGAAATTGTAATGGTGGGTCAAATTGGTTCCTAAAATTAAAAATACTTAATTGTATTTTTTGTCTCTTAACACTTATAATTTTGTGAATTTTGTCCTAACGTTAGTTGAATGCCCCTAGGGGTATTCACAAAACAGTTTGGATTGGTTTTGAGTTAAAAAGTCATCTAATTCAAAGATTAAAATAACATGTGGTTTGGTTCGGTTTGGATTTCTTAAAAAAATCCAATTCAATCCGATAAAATGCAGGGTTTGGATTAGATTGGATGATTCGGGTTTTACCGACACATCTTGACATAGTTATATTATGTCCAAGAGCATATTACAATCCAATATTTTCTTTTATTGCTAAGCCAAAAAATGTCAATTGTTAAAACCATAAAAAAATCATAGTACTTTATTGGACCCCATAGAAAACCATATTATGCAAAACAAATATAAATTTCGATCTTTAGAGTGCATATGCTTTCACTGATGGAAATATTGGAGTATTTGATGTTAATAGTAATATAACTTTTCAAATATAGACTATTAAAAATAAATTTACATAACTTGGTAATTACATTTATATACCTTTCTTTAAAATATCCTTAATTAAATATATTTTTCATAAATTAGTATAAGTTATGTGATAAATTTGCAAATATATAAAAAATAAATTAAAATATAAACATGAGTAGTATAATAAAATTATAAATAAAAAGATACATGTGTACAAGTTTGGTTTGGATTTGATTGGAGCGGTTTTCAAAATTAAATCCAAAATTCGACTCAATCCAATATAAAATTTTGGTTATTTGGGTTTTAAATTTTTGGATCAATTTTTATTGGATTTGATCAGTGTATGAACACCCCTAACTGCCCCCAACTTTCAAAATTCTTGCATTTTCCCCCTAAAATGCAATTAAGCCATGGTAAAATATTGGAAATGAGTTTTAAATCCTTAACCTCTTTCTTCTCCACAACCACCAAAGCCACCAGGTCATTTGGCTTATTAAATTTATATATAAAAAATATATTATATATACCATTACTATATTTGTTAATTGCATTTTTGGTGCCCTAAGTGTATGTTTATATTTATTGTATGAAAAATATTAAAAGTTAAGATGATAAACAAATATTTATTAAATATCTTTACTTTAATTATACAAATTTATAAATTATATAGGTTTATTTATTAAATTATACAAAATTGTTTTTTTTAGTTAAATTATAATATCTTATAATTTTTTTGATTATTTTTTTTATCTATGCATAACTACCCAACAAATAAAAAGATGGAAGATGTATAAATAATTTATAAATAACAAATAAATTTACAAAATAGAATAAATAAAATTGTCTAATTAAAATAAAAGAATTTAGTAAATAAATTTATCATCTTAACATTTAATATTTTTTCATGCAAATATAAACATACACTTAGGAGATCAAAAATGCAATTAACAAGAATATATATATATATATATATATATATATATATATATATATATATATATATATATATATATATATATATATATATATATATATATATATATATATATATATATATATATATATATATATATATATATATATATATATATATATAACAAGCCAAATGATTTAGTGATTTTAGTGCGAGAATGAAGGGAACAAGGATTCAAATTTCACCTCTAATATTTCACTATTTTCTAAGGCTTAATTATACTTTTAAGGAAAATACACAATTATGTAAGTTTAGAGTCAAAACACGCGAGAAAAAAATATTAGGGGCATAATTTGCAAAAATTTAAAAGTTAGGAGGCAAAGGTATAATTAAGTCTTTTTAATTTAGGGACCAAATTTGACCTACCATTACAATTTCAGGGACTATTTTTTCATTTTACTTATTTCAAGGACTAATTTGACCATCTATTATAATTTTAGAGACTAAATTAATTGATAATATAAATTTTAGGGACCATTTTATTATTTTATTAATTGGTTTAAATATATTTTTGGTCCCTATAAAATATCACTTTTTTGTCCCTGTAAAATTATTTTTTTTAAAATGATCCTTGTAAATTTTATTTTTGTTTTCTTTGTTCCTTTTATTTTCTTTTGATCTTTTTAATATATCTGTTTTTTTACTTTAGTTCCTATAATATTTTGTTCATTTTGAATTATCCCTTTTGAAAAAATTTGATAGGGACTAATAGCAAATTATTTACATATTACAAGGACAAAAATGAAAAAATAAATATATTACAAGGACTAAAACAAAATAACAGGGACCAAAATCAAAAAAAGAAATTTTATAACTATTGTAGGGCTGACTTAGACATCTAATCCGACAATGCTTTACTAAGCATCATCGGCTTGGGGGTAATTGTTCTGGAGGTCGCCTGGACCCACAAACTAAGTCGACTCCTATTTCAACTGTGCCGGCTTTTACAGCCTCAATTATCCCGGCTGACAAACTCCTGCTATCCCGAATCGAGTCCATCTTTATCCCTGCATAGCACGGGAAGCGCCTAACAACAAGGAACATGTGTATTTAGGTATCCAAATGTGCGCTGCCACGTGGCACCTAACACTAACAGAATTTCCCTCCAAAACACACCATATAAAGGACTCTGCACCTATCAGGTACAAACGCTCTCCCTCATACTCACTCATACTCAGACCCATATTGACTTAAGCATCGGAGTCCTTACAAGTGCCACCACCGGAGACGCATTATTGTGTTCACCACACAACACTGGCTCCGTCTGTGGGAAACGTTTTCTAATTCTCTTCTCTTCATTTTGTTTTCTTCATTCTTTGCAAAATGTGATGGTCAGCACAAGAAATCGCAAGTCCATTATGGCACCTTCGCCACTGAAGCTTCCACCACCATCGCCTAAGGACGACAAGGCTGCTTCCGCCACTCCTGAGGCAGCTCCTAGTGCGAACGCTGTTCCAAGACCGTCCGTTACTATGGCGGACCTTGCTGTGTTGTTACAACAGCAGAGAGAGGCGTTGAAGGAGCAAGAGAAGATCATTGCTGAACTCCAAGTAGAGAGAGACAAGCAAGAAGGTTACGAAGAATACTTACGATCACACTGAGAGGTCCGTTGCATATGCTCTGAAGCCTGTGCTGGAGATGCATGATGCACACATGGTAATGAAGGTGGACGAGGAGGATGAATTGGTTCTGTTCAACCTTCCTTTCTCCCTCAGGATCTTGCATTTGCAAGTCTCGAAGGAGCTGCAACAGTGCATTCTCTAGAGTTATATGATGGATCTTTTGATCTTAATGACCACCTCTTAGTGTTCGAGACAACAATGTCTTACAAAGGAGCGTCGGCTTCGTTGACATACAGACGTTCCCGCTCTTGTTGAAGGAAGTGGCACTAAAGTGGTTCCAATCTTTGGAACTGAGGTCCATTGACTCATGGACGACGTTGAGGGAAAAGTTCAAAACCACCTTCGCGACTAGCAAGCCCAGGCTAAAGACTGAGGTCGATCTGAGAAGGATCTGCCAAGGCGCGGACTAGCAGTTAAGAGAGTATATCGGAAAATTCAATCAGGAGGCACGAGCTGTGGATAATATACAACCTAGAGTAGTTTTAATGCTGGCCAAGGACAGGGTGAGGCCAGGCTCCCCTTTCTTCATGTCGATTGCTAAAACACCCCCGGCTTCGATGGAGGAGTTTTTGAAAAAAGCTGAGAAATACATCAATTACGAAAATGTGCTGGAGGCAGGAAAGTGAAAACGACCGAGATTGAAACACAAAAGAAAAATTTGCAGGCAAAGGCTGACAAACCGCCGCGACAAAAGGAGCAGGGTTTATATAAAAGAGGCCCTAAATTTGAAGAATATACGCCACTAAACACTTCTAAAGGAAGAATTTTGAATGAAGTGTTCAACGTAGAGTTTGTAGAGGAAGGAGTAAAGCCTCTGAGGCTGATAAAAAACAGAGAAGGAGGGGATCAATCCAAATACTACCGATATCATAGGGCAACTGGGTATGATATAGACAAATGCTTTTAGCTGAGGGATGTAATTGAAATACTGATCAGACGGGGAAGATTAGACCGCTTTGTCAAGTGAAACAAGGGCCGTACTAATAGAGGATGACACCTTTCACCGTCTAGGAGAAAAAGATCCAGGAGCCTAAGAAGGGGGCGCATTCCAGCCCAGAGAGACAGATCCCTACGCCGTGGTAGTCTTGCTTGAGAAAGTCGGTTGATTCATTCACATGTCAGGATGCAAACATATCGATTGGCCGAGATCACAATTTCAATGCTGAACATACACTACTAATGCAAGAGTAAATATTTCAATGATCACAATTAAATTTGTACCAAGAACCGACTTGCATGTTACACCTAAGATGGACACATCCTACTTTCTACTTCGCAACATGCCGACTTCGATATCCACAAGCGCCAACCATGCAACTCGACGGTATCTTATAATAACAGAGGGAATATTCTTCATGCTACCTTATATATGTCATTTGTCATCATAATACATTAAGTTTTATTATCTCAGTAAAGTCTCCAAAGACTTAAGGTGGAGGCGTTCAATAATGTAATAATATAGTAATATAATAGGAAAAGCTAATATATGAAGTTTATGTGCAAAGCCTTAATGATACTGACACCTTCTAAAGGTTAGGGTGTAATAGGGAAAATAATATAGTAATGAAGAAGTTGCAAACCGACATACTAAATACTACAAATGCATGTCTTTTAAGCATAATAAAGGCTCGCACTCAAAGTAAAGCCAAGTTTGCATGACATTCCTTTTCATATGGCAATTAAATTGTCATTATGTCATATATAACCATCATGCATACATGCTACTTCTCTTGGAAAAAAGCCTTCTGCTTGCAGGAACTGCCATAATAAATTGTTGTAAATAATGACAAAATGACCTTATGTAAGCAAGGAACACTACACGTGTAATTTGATTTTGCAAAAAGAACTTTGGCATGGAAGCAAGTGACGGCTAAGTTAATGAAAACTATAGCCTAAAATTTTATTTAATTTTACTGACATTATCCATGCCATCATACAAGCTTGTTTTATGTCTGTCTAAACAAAATTGCAGGATCGATATAAATACCTTCTAAGGTGAACTTAGGACCAACCTTGGAGGCAACATGGTTAAAACCAATAACAATTATTTTGTAGGTCAAAAACAAAAGGCAAAATAAAGAAAAGACGAAGATAAAGATTGTGAACTATCCCGTGTACGTGGATTCACTCATGCCGGGGTAGGAATATCGCTAAAAATGAAGACGAAGCCATGCGAACTACCCTGTGTACGTGGATTCACTCCAGCCAGGGTAGGAATATCATTACAAATGAAGACGAGGCTATGCGAACTACCCCGTGTACGTGGATTCGCTCTAATTAGGGTAGGAATATTGCTAAAAATGAAGACAAAGCCATGCGAACTACCCCGTGTACGTGGATTCGCTCCAGCCGAGGTAGGAATATTGCTAAAAATGAAAACGAGGTCATGTGAACTACCCCGTGTACGTGGATTCACTCCAGTCGGGGTAGGAATATCGCTAAAAATGAAGACAAAGCCATGTGAATTACCCCGTGTACGTGGATTCGCTCCAGCTGAGGTAGGAATATCACTCCAGTCAAGATAAGAAGAGTTCTAACTCGTTGGACATACATAAGGCTCATCAGGCAAAAAACAAGCAAAAGGTATATATAACAAATATATATGTTGAAATTCATTTTAGGCACAAAAGCAAAGCAAAGCAAAAAGCGGCAGCTTAACCGAGAAGCGACATATGTGATTTGCATATCTTTAGCTTGCCATTATCGGGTGATATTGAAAAGTGCAAAGAACGAAAGCCGACAATTACAAGCGGCCAACGAAAGCTCAAAAATAAACACATTAAACATAAGCGCTCAATGAGAGCGCGAAAAGCAGTGACTAAACACAACAGTGTTTAACGAAGACATGAAAAACAGTTTATACAGATGTTAAGCAAAGCACATATGCTAAGTTATATTCAACAGAGGAACATTGAAGCAAAACATTGAAACTCATCATTTATATTCAACGTATGAGAGCGCCAAACCCCTTAAGATCGTTCTATAAGGTGCCTAGTTCACCCTGCATGTTGCGCATCTCACGGTCGATATTGTCTTCAAACATAGCTGCCTCCCCCACCAAGATTTGTTTGTTTATCGACTCCATTGCTGACGGAGAAGGCTGATCATCCCGACGTCTTTTAGAGGGCGGGGCCTTTTCTTGTACCTTGCCAGTCGCTACCCTATTCCCGAGAATGATGGCCGAAGAGACGACGACAGGATCAATGCCAGCAAAAGTAACCCCGTCAGATACGCCAGCCATGGAAGCTGTTACCCTCGACTACAGCTAGCCTCACAGGTCCTAGTGCATCTCAGCCCCACGCTTCCCATATAACTATCCCTTTGGCCGCTGGGAGAACCGGGGGAGGAAGCGCCTGTGTCTTCTCGACCACCTTCACCTTCCCCTTGGCCCTCCTCGACTCTTTTGCTTTGACCCCCTTATCTTGCTGGAGGGCCAAGGTGAAGTCAGCCATCTTTGACTTCACCATCGTGTCTGTAAGAGAACATGAACTAGGTTAGATTACAGACAAAATATCAAGACAATCAGAAATAAACATGTAAAAAGCGCACATAAACACACCAAAATTTTGGCGGTACTCTACAGGAGTGGTGCCAATTAACCATTGACAGGGTATTCGATCCTGGAAGTTTTTTATCATGGTGGAAAAATGGTCTCGTGCTCGAGCCTCCTCCTGGGTCAAATCATCATTTCGAACTAAGAACTTTGCCGAATCCAGGCAATAATGGTCATACGACCAATATAAAGGGAACCGAGGTTCAGTGACATCTTCCCCTACGTCACGAACTATAAAAAAGGCATCCCAGCTTTTCGGGTGAGGGCATAGGAAGAAAAATTTATCCTTATAGTCTTTATAAAAGTCTTGAAATGGTTGCAGCAAAGCCCAACCTCGGACGCTCCGGGATAGGATAGAAGGAAGCTTACTATCGTACGTTTGACGAATGAGGGCAAAATAATTCAAAAATAGGTTCTGGCTATAGACAACCCCCTCCCGGCTGCACAGTCCTTCGAAGGCCACGAGAAATGCCCAACTGTTTGGATGTAGCTGGGAGGGAAAAACATTGAGAAAATTTAAAACGGACATTTGAAAGTCCGTAAGGGGCAACCTAACTCCCTAGATGCTTAAAGAATGTCAAATACATCGGTACGAATTCAGGGTATAAGTACCCAGTCGCCGCAGCTTCAACTTCAGCCAATGGAGCCCCTATGTTGTCTTTTCGACCTTGAGAGCATATACGGCCATCGTCCCCAGGGGCAACTACGTCAAAAGGCATCTTGGCAACACCACGGCTCAGCTCAAGGTAACCCTCCAAAGCATACAACGCCATCTGGTTGAGGCACGACCAAGTCCCAGCCACCTCCTTATCTACCCAATCTATACCCAGACCCGCCGCATCATGATAGGCTTCGGGAGTAGTCTCCACATTACGAATAGTCTTCCCCATCCCCTTGTCAAAAACACCGGAAGAAGGATCAGAAGAAGTCTGTTGGGATTCAAATCGCGACACAACCTGGGCGCTGCTTTATGCTGACCTTTTAACCCTAGAAATACTACCCGGCTTGGAAAGGATCTTCATCAAGTCAGGGTATTGCACCCAGGCTTTGGCGTACTCCAAAACCTCATTCGGGCCGCAAGGCATCCCTACTGCCTTCAAATGACTTCGGCACTTCTTTAAGATTTTTGGGCAGATTATTATCTCTAGTGGTAAGGGTTGTTTTGGGTTGGCCGTTATAGGATGCTCATCGGTCCTTCTTGCAGACCCTCGTCTGCCTAACCTATCCCAGATAGCTACTCCCTCGAGTGTATATGCGAGGCCAATTGAAGAGCCGGCACGACCAACATCACTCCCGCGACCACGATCGCCAATACGATGAAACGTAGGCAATGTCGGTGGCTGAAACAGCTAGTTAGCCGTAAAACCCCTCGGGCGGTTGTCATGATCGCAATGAGCAGAAGACAAAGCATCGCGTTTACGTGGGTCCATCTTCGACGAAACAAAACACAATACAGTATAGAAAAAATCACAATACAAAGGAGCCACTTAAAGCGAAGGTGAAAACAAGTATATTACCTTAATATATGAAGTGATCGATGTTGAAGGAAACTCTAAGAAAAGAAGGAAGTGTTACAGTGATGCACCAAAGGAAAAAGAGGCAGAAAGCAGAAGAACTTTCAGAGAAAGAAGAAAATCTTGACAGTAGAGTGGGGGCAAGCGTACTGAAGCAGTCAACAAAAAAGTCTTTTATATTACGGGCCCATATTAGGGCCAGGCCCAAGTCCATATTTTCAAAAGACAACTACCAAATCTCTTGGAATTCGAAGCGCTACAGAGTTTAAGATATCGAATCATTATGCATTTAATGCGCCTCGACCATGCAAAAGATACGGCGCAGCTGTCTAAAAAATGAAAAGACTTGAACCTTTCGACTCCAAAGTCGGCAGTATTTTCTAGCGGAAAACCTTACCAACTTGGGGGCAACACCATCCCAGATCCTTTTCAGGCTCTTAAGCCGATGATGCCTTTTCTAAGCACCACCGACGTGGGGGCAACTGTTATGGAGCCGACTTAGATATCTAATCTGATGATGCTTTTCTAAACATCACCGGCTTGGGGGCAACTGTTCTAGAGGTCGCTCGGACCCACAAACTAAGTCGGCTCCCACTTCAACTATCTCGGCTTTCACAACCTCAGTTAGCCCGATTGATAAACTCCTGCTATCCCGGATCGAGTCCATCTCTATCCAGGCACAGCACGGGAAGCGCCTAACGGCAAGGAATGCGTGTATTTAGGCACCCAAACGTGTGCTACCATGTGGCACCTGGTGCTAACAGAATTTCCCTCCAAAACACACCATATAAAGGACTCTGCATTTATCAAGTACACACACTCTCTCTTATACTTACTCATACTCAGACCCATACTGACTTAAGCATCGGAGTTCTTGCAGGTGCCACCACCGGAGACGCCAGCAACCACCGTGGGAGCTCACCGGAGACGCATTATTGTGTTCACCACACAACAATAAGGACTATTTTAAAAAAATAATTTTATAAGGAGAAAAACCAAATATATTACAAAGACCAAAAACATATTTAAGCCTTATTAATTTTAAGGACTAATTTATCTAACCATTATAATTTCAAAGACTACCCCCCCTTCCCCTCCTTTTTTTTTTTTTTTTTTACTTTATGAAAATTTGAAAACTCAACATAGGAATTTGAAAGCAAAAGCTTTGATTGATGTCAGTGTTTCGATAGTTCAATACTTTAATAATGGATTAATAGGGTTGAGTTTAATAGAAGGGATTTTTCTCCACAACGTAGGAAATCAAGGTTTAAATTGTTATGAGAAAAGATATTCATTTTTAGTATTTGACCGTGTTTCGAATATGATTGTCTCAAAAAAAAAAAAAAAACTTGTCAGAAACTAAAAAAATACTTTAATAGTGAGTTAACTCATTTGATCATTTTCTAATTTGTAACAATTTTTTAAAAATTGACAATAAAAAATTCAAAACTATAAACTAAAAGCTGAAAATTGGTTTTAATTTTTAAAATTAAAAAAATTAAAACTATAAACCACTTCAAACAAGAATTAAGAATTTTATTTTTTCGTCTTACATTGATTAGTTGAGAATAAGAGAAAAATAGGGGTAAAGTGTGTAGATTATTTTTAAGTCACTTCAGTTAACTTTTTAAAAAGAGTTTAATAGATATGTATTTTTAGAGTAACATTTTTTATACTATTAATCAATCAGAAGTCATCCTTAATTTAATTTTTAAGGTAGTTATTATAAAAATTAACAAATTTACTATTTATGAAAGTTTGAATTTGGTTAACAGTAAAAAAAAAACTTTAACCTTGTCAATATATATATTATTATTTTAAAAAAAAAACTACTTTTCTCTTCTTCTTTTTTTATAAAAAGAGAAATAGAGTATGCACTAATAGTGTAAAGTTATTTTACACTGTCATTTAATCATAAACATCTATGTATAGTAAGTTTGTTGAGTTTTATAATAACTACCTTAAAATTATACTAACAATGATTTCTGATTAGTTGACAATGTAATTATTGACAGTACGTAATTATTAAATTCTTATAAAAATAGTTTAATAGGCATACACTATAGTGTAAAAGTTTTTAAATTTTTCATCGATCAAAAATTATTTTTATTATGACTTTTCAGTTAATTATTATAAAAATAAGAAATCTTATCATAATTTGTAATTAGACAATAATATAAAAAGTCTTTTTACTGTGCATATATTACTTATTCTAAAAAATAAGGCCCTAGTTTTTTAAAAACTTTTTCTCCTAAATATATTTAATCCAACATCTCTTACAAAGAAAAGAAAAACCAGAAAGAAAAAGGACAAAAACTATTCAGTCTAATTTTTAATTTTTTACATTATTCTCACACTCAATTTTTCATGGCCTAAAGTTTCTCTCCCTCATTTTTTTTATACTAAAAAAATGAGTGAAAGGATAAAGTAAAAAAAAATAAATTTGATTGCGGGAATAGCAATCTCTGTTGTGGAATAATGAAATCTTTGAGAATAGATAAGACTGTGACAAGTGTTTCCTTAAACGACGAAGGAAAGTTGTCAAACGAAACAGGTGAAGCCAAGAACAGAAGCAGTGTCTGTTCAATAATCAACAGTGTGAAAGGAGAGAGAAGGTGAGAGGAGGAGTTATCTTCATCAATCAACCATCATCACCAACATCACCATGTCGTGTTGTTTCTCTTGCTGCGCGTCTTTGACATGTGGTCTCTGCACCTCTACCGCGACTTGCATCTCCCAAAAGTCCGCTAGAATCGGTTACTGTGTTCTCTTCGGCGTTTCTCTCATCGTTTCATGGATCCTCAGAGAAGTTGGACCAGCCCTTCTGGAGAAACTCCCCTGTATTTTCAATTCTTCCTCTAAAGCTTTCAACTTTAATCATAATTTCCCTTTGGGGTATTTGTGTTCATCACGAGTGAAGTAGGATTAATTGGATTACTCTTGCTTAGTTTTGTGAATTTGACTTCTGGGCAGCCTCATTTGCCACGTGTCTAGATTTCTGATTCAAGTTATTAGAGGAAAGGTTGAAATTTTGGTTGAATGGAAACATACAGAAAAAAGATTATCAAGTGAATCTTTAGTTTTGATAATATTTTAAGAAGAAATCGTTTCATTATTATTATTGTTATAAGCTGTTTTGAAACCCTCATGCCCCCAAAAAATACATGACTACATGGTGCATCGAATTAATTAGTATCTTTCATCCTTGAAAACCTTTTTCTGTGCTAGCATTGGAATATTTTTCCTTTTTGATGCAGTAGTATATTAATTCTTAATTACAGGGATAGGTGCATCCGAAACCCACACAAAGGAATGGTATCAAGAAGAAGCTGTTCTTCGTGTGAGCTTGGGAAATTTCTTGTTCTTTGGTATCCTGGCCCTTATTATGATTCGTGTGAAGGACCAGAATGATAGGCGTGATTCATGGCACCATGGTTGTTGGACTGCAAAAATGGTGATATGGCTTTTGCTTGTGGTCCTTGCATTCTTCCTTCCAGATGTCGTAATAGAAGTATATGGTATGTTTTGTAAGCTTTACCTTCTTAGTGGCATTGATTATCGAATATGCAGTCTGACTCTTGAATTATTCAGTTCGTGTAGATTGTATTTTCCATTGAAAAGTAGTTTCCAAAGAGGTTTTCTGGCTATATTTGATGACATTGAAACTGAATTTCAGATGTTCATCTTCCCCAACACCTATCACAAATTTTGTTTGAGTTTCATTTGGATGCATGGTCAATTTAAAACTCTTTTTACACTATCAACCAATCTTGACACCTCATTTAATAAGTTTAACCATGTCAACAACCGCATAATAATAAAATTCCTTACATTATGTGGCAACATATCATTGGATGCAAGTACAAAATTGTTATACACTAATATTACTTTACTTCTAAATCAAATTAATTTTCTTTTAGGTCAGAGCTTTGTTCTTTTGACCCTTATATATTGTAGACTCTGGACTTAGAAAAAAAAGGCTCATGATCAGCCTAGCTTAGAATTTGTTCATTTCAAGGAGAATAAGATTTCCTTTGCAATTATTAGAAATGGATTGGGCTTAACTCAACCCTAAAAGCTAATTCAAGGGAGGAGGATTGCCTGAGTCTTATAAGAAGTATTTTGACCATATTTCTAACTAAAGAGAGATATCTTAACACTTTGCCCCTATGCTTAAGACTGGACATTGGCAGGTGGCTCAACATCAAGACTGGATAGACTCAGATACTATTTTAAAAATGGATTAAGTCAAGAGGTGAGGATTGCCCAAGGATTATACGTAGTATTTTGGCCATATTTGTGGCCAATGGGGGACATCTTAATAGCAACTTACTAATGTCCTCTTTTCAAGTTTTACAAATATGGATGTACTAATATTAATATATCAGAAGGAATCTATTTTTTTAAAGGTCTTCATCTTCTTGTTAGTGTGGTATATATTGCTGTCTAATTGCATACTGTACCTATATAGAAATGTATGGGAGGTCTGATTTCTGAATGGATTTTCTTTTCAAGAATTTTTTCCCCAATTGAATTTAATCCCTAGTTTTAAAATTGACATGTGCATATCTATAATGTTTACAGGATTCATATCAAAATTTGGGGCTGGCTTTTTTTTATTGATTCAAGTGATAATTTTACTGGACTTTACTCACTCTTGGAATGATGCATGGGTTGAGAAAGATGAACAGAAATGGTATGCTGATTTTTTTTTCCTGTAATTTTCTATTTTTCTATTGTTGTCCTAATAATTTTTCTTGTTTAGGTATATTGCTTTACTTGCTGTATCAGTCGGATGCTACATTGCAGCATTTACAGTGTCAGGAATTCTTTTCATTTGGTTCAACCCTTCTGGATATGATTGTAGCCTCAATGTCTTCTTCCTTGTCATGAACTTGATTCTTGCTTTTGTGTTTGGAGTTGTTGCCTTACATCCTAAGGTAAAGAATAGAAGTTCTTTTAAACAATTGAACTCATTCAATGCCCTTGGTCAATATGAATTGCTTGCAGCTTGGTGATGTGAGAACATCTGATGGTTCTGCAACTTCCAATAATATATTGTTTTTGTATGCTTAAAAAAGTCCTAAAATCCTGTAGCATTTTTGTGGCTTCCTTGACAATGCAGAAGATGCTTCTGGCTTTCTGACAGTTTACTAGTAGTCTTTTTCTCAAGCTTAAGTTTGGCAGTGGGACACATGATTTCTCTTAGTAAAGGAAAATGATTAATTTTCTGAATGAGTTGTTAAATGACAATGAACAAACAATCTACATGTAACAATGATGCAATGGTAAAAGCTTGGAAGATGTAGCTTAATGTTGAAGAGGACATGTCATGAAAGAAACATCATCTGAAAGAATTTTTTTAATGAATACCACACGTCATATTTACATGTCTCTTGCATACTATTTAATATGTATCAAACTAGTTAATCCACAACCTGGGGACCTCATCTATGCCTCCTTCCTAACAATATTTGTAGGAATGATTATAAAGTTAAAATTTAACTTTTGTTTTTCTCCTTATTTCCTTTCAATGAACTTCTGGATTTTGTGTATTTGGTGGGCTGCTTATGTAAAATTGGAAAATCACAGATGTCATCAGTTTTGGTCAGGGATATTAGCAGCAGATAGTACCTTGTTAACATATTTACCTTACCAATTAGAGAGAAATGATTTTTGAATGTATAAATTAGATTTACTGATTTGGTAGCTAGTCTATTGGAATACAATTTATCATAAGTAAGAAAACTTTTCTTTCTCTCCCCTCAAATATTATTGTCTGGAAAAATAGATCGATGATGGATGTTATGTTCTTTAGTGTTTAACCTCATTACTTATCAAAGACATTAAAGGACACAATTTGAGTTGAATGAACAAGTTTCTCAATATTATTTGTCTTAGTTTTCCACACCTCTAGTAATATTTCCCCTTTGATGGACTTAGTTGGGTGTCTATTGGTGAGGGAGTGAGTTAGTTAGGTTAGTTGGGTGAGCTGAGATACTAGAAGAAATAAGGTATATTGCCTATATAAATAAAGAAGGGAGGTTGAGAGAGAAATCATCTTATCATTTGAGAAAGGATTAGACTCTTAGAAAGTGTGGAGAGTCTGGGTCTCTCAAATATCTAGGGAAATCATTCACTTTGTATCTTCTAACCCTAGCTTAAGGCTGCTGCTACATTGCCACAGCAATTGGGACTTAGGTCTCATCAATAAAAATTCATTCTTTGCTATAGATTCTGAACCAGTTCTATCAGGTGCTGTCAGCAGATTTTGAAGAGCTGTCTCAGCTTCAATTTAGCTCTTGTATAATGATGCTGGACAATGGACGTTGTTGTGAGCTTGATTAATTGTAATAGCTTGGTATAATTTATAAAGTTTAATAGACCATTAGCATGTTTTGAATTTAGTTACATTGTTAATTTTCTTTTCCAGATTCTCAGGGCCATTGTTAAATTTAACTATCAGTTGTAGTTGAGGCCTTGGCCCTGGTCTATTTATTAGTTCCACACCCCAAGTATGTCCCTAATTTTGATCTTTGTTTGCCTTCATATGGTTTCTGAGCTTCAGTTTGTCTAAGTTTCTGCTCCTTTACCCTCTCAATCATGGTTTTACTTCTTTGCAAAATTCCTTGACTTCCATGATTTGATCTTTGTTAAGCTGTCTTGTGATATACTCCTTATGTGACTTTTATCTACAACTGCATTAATTAACTTCATTCTGTAACGGTATTATAAATATAAATTATGGGAAGTAAGCAACTTTAGGGTAACCCAATGAGTTATCCGTACATTAGATGCAAGAACTAGCCCATCTAGTGATGGTTAATCATTTGATTCATTTAATTCTGAATTTCTTGTGAGTTTTAACTACTTCTCTCTCCATCTCAATTTCCTCTCTCTCTCTCTCTCTCCTGTGACATTACCTAGTGAATTAAATTTGTTAAATGTTTAAACCTACTGAATGGTGAACTGTGAGCACTTACATTTAGAGTGGGGTCTGTGTTAACCAACCTTGCAAGAATGATGTTTCTATTTCAATTTGCAGATCTGTGCCGAAGAGTTTTATTTATTTATTTATTTATTGGAGTACATTGTGTCCTAAGAATTATTAGCATAAATTGTTCACCATATTGTAGACCAAATTAAAAATGAGGTCAGCAAAATAGCTTTGAATGATGCCCTTCTTTTTTCTCATTTTTATTTGTTGCCTTGGGAATTATATTTGATAGGTTGGAAGGGAAGTGTCGTACTTGGTTTCATCCATGTAGCCTCATGTATTCATTTGATTTTATTATTGAAAAATGAATGATAATTGGCGTGCAAAAACAGGTGAACGGTAGCTTGTTGCCAGCATCTGTGATTTCCCTTTATTGTGCTTATGTGTGCTACACGGGTCTTTCTAGCGAACCTCGTGACTATGAGTGCAATGGTCTCAACAAGTCCCGAGCTGTCAGCACAAGTACACTCATTCTTGGCATGCTAACAACAGTGCTATCAGTGCTGTATTCTGCTCTTCGTGCTGGATCTTCAACCACATTCTTATCACCACCATCGTCACCTAAATTGGGTAATAAAAGATGTTTGGAATCCTTTATGATCTCTTGTCTCATATGTCTGTGTTGTTATTTTGAATTGCGCATTTGATTTAAGCTTATTTTGAGAATACTCTTTTTTTCCCCCCACATTTCTAATAGTGCTTTTGAAAAAAGTGATTATTCCTTCCAAAAAATAGCTCTCCCAAACATGCAATAATTACTCCTCTTCGGATACCATAGTTTTTAGATCTATAAAAACTTGGAATCAGTCCTACAACTGGTCCAACCAACCTGCAAAAATCAGATTTTCAAAATCTGGTAAAAGACCAAAATCGGTTGACCCATGAACAGTTCATAGGGTTTGAATAAGCTATTTTACCTTGATTATTTGATTCCCAATAAATTTACAACCAAAACTTAGCCTTTCTCCAATAAGTTCACACTTAATCCGACGGGGACTAGTATATAGGATGAGAAGTTTTACCTCACCTTCGTATTCAATATTCAATATTCCCATATGGTTGCTAAGATTTCTAAGGCAGCATGGATGAGGTGACTGATTAGAATTTGCCTAGTTTTATTTATACATATTCTTAACGTATGTATATTATATTATACCTTTTTGCATATTCTTATATATTTATACATATGAAACCTCAGATTGGCCTTAACAGCTTCAGAAACTTATCTCTGATTCAATTGAATTTTCTTTTTTAAAATAAGCTTCTCTCTTTATACACTACTAGGGTTTGTTTCACAAGTAATGGATTCTACCAAAGTTCAAACTCCCTATTTATTCCTGCATATTCTAAAATCTAAATACTTCATCTCCCTACATCCTAGTGAGAAGTCGAGTCTGATAATAGTTTTTGGAAGCCTGGTTAGGTTATGTCTCATTTTGCATGTTACATATTTCAGCTGGGAGCAAACCTCTTCTTGAGGAAGACGTAGAAGAAGGAAAGACAAAGAAGGAGGAAAAGGAAGCACGACCCGTTAGTTATTCGTATTCATTCTTCCACCTAATATTTGCCCTGGCTAGCATGTATTCAGCCATGCTTCTTTCTGGATGGACCAGCTCTTCTGAGAGCTCAGATCTTATAGATGTTGGTTGGACCTCAGTATGGGTTCGAATTTGCACCGAGTGGATCACTGCTGGATTGTATATGTGGACTCTTGTGGCTCCTTTGCTGTTTCCTGATCGTGAATTTTAGTTCTCTCGTCTCTAAATTACTCTACTTCATGGCATTCTCGTCGGTTGGTGCATGGTTTTGTAAGTTATGACCCTGTGTGTCTAAATGTGGAATGTTCTGTGTTGCTTGCAATGCATGATATATGTATAGGTTCACCCCTTCATGTGATATGTAATGCAATTTTATCTACTATAATGCATAATAATACTAGTTGGGCTAAATAAATTAATTGTCTACTGACCATAGTTTTGCTGTTCGATGCTCCCTCCCATCTTTTTTATAAGATCTAACTAACTAATTTACAAAAATTAAGAAAATTAGTTAATTTAGTTTGTAGTATTATATTTGTCTTAAATTTACATTTTTTTAAAAATTATCTTTAACATTAATGAGACACATTCTTATTTTTTTTTTAAATAGTTAATTTTTTTAATCTCTTAACAATAATATATTTATTGTTTTGATTTTTATTGGCTATGAATGTGAAGGAGGAAAGTAAGTTTTTCAAAGCTTTGTCCATACAAGACAAAGTTAGACTCTTAAAGAGCTTAAGATATTAATGTATTTTATTTATTATTTATTAAACATAGAGAAAAAGATTTATAATTAAGAGTATTTTTATAAAAAAAGTAATTAATGCAAGAGACATTTTAGATTGGTTTTTTATAAAAATGATCAAGCTAAATTTTTAATTTGATTTTTATAAAAAGGACTAAAAGAAGTAATTTTGACCAATATAATCTATAACAATATATAAAAAAAATATTACCTGTTTTGTTTTTCACAATTTTTGGGACTCATTTAACCTTTAATGCCTAGCAAAACTATCGTACCACTTTAATTATATATTATATAACTAATTTTATTTTTTTATTTAATCTTTATTTTATTTTATTTTTCTTTTTAAACTTCTCATAACCAATTATTATAACTTTTCATAACTGATGTCGTACAGGGTACTTATTTTGCACTAATTAACATAAAGTTGTAAGAATCAATTTTAAAACATTGCCATGCAAGATTTATATTATATTATTTAATAGTATATATTTTTTGCATTTTTAAAAGTTTATCTTAATATTTAACTGTACATTCTGCTGAATTTAAATCCGTAAATATAAAGTTAACGTGTAGTTTTTGTTCGAACTCATTTTGTACTTTTCGTTTCTATTTAATATAGGAACGTGTGCTTCATTGCAAAGTCCACTATGCTATGTCTGATTTACTTGCCGACACTTCGTGGACCTCACCAAGATGTCAGCAATAGCAACTTAAAATGTCGGCGCCCGCAACTTCCTTCCATTCCAGCTGCGTAATTCTTGACCTAATTTTGAACTACGGTTGTTTGTCGTTAATGGCAAAAAAACATCATAAAGACAAGGATTCGTGACACCACCAATAAATGCTTCACATTCTTTTTTTTATCTTTAAACAAGGGAAATGTTTCTTTTGAAATAAATCTAACCAAACATAGAAATAACATGCCCGACCCATTAATTTTCAAGGAAAATAAAATGCGTATCTTGGTTCTTGACGTTCATTAGCATAGACTGTTAGTCCTTTTGTCAAGTTTTGTCTATTGAACAAAGCTGATAGGTGACACGTTAAATGGTTAATTGCTCACTCACTTTTAACACATGAATGGTCTTTGCCTGGATGAAAAATGATGTCATTTTGGTGGAGAGTTTGAAAATTCAAAATTCCCATTTCTTGATCATCTTCATCTGTAGGCACCAAGATTATTAGTGACAGAGAATCACCCCCAAAAGCCAAATAATCACAACCACAAACTTGGAACAACCCTCTTAGAGCCTTCACCGCCACCCTTTAGTGGCGGATGCTCCAACTACCTTGACCAATGGCCACGTACCAAGACCGAACCAAAGCATGCTACAAACAAAATCCCTTAACCTACTTGATCTTATGTGCCTTTGCATTTATAGCCATCGCGCAGACCAACTCAAAACCATTCATTCACACATGAAATTCACAAAACCCCTAGCTGAATATATTTGAAACTTGCAACAAACCGACATAACATTGAACCGCTCTTCATCACACGTAACACTATCACTTTGAACTTCCCATCATAGTCAAGAATCACCGTGAATAAATTTCCCAATCGCTTGTCATCCCTTACAAATTATGGAAAACAATCACTAAGAGCTATAGTCAACTCCCATAATACCCAAAAAGAAAAAAGAAAAGAAAATAAACCATAATAAACAAAAACTCATCTTTAATCCATACTCCTTGCAAGCATTGATGTGTCCAAGGTGGATTGATGATTGGAAACAAACTTTGATGGATGTTGGCCAAACAAAGCTTCTAAGTGGATTGAGGTCTTAGATTTTCTGAATTTGGTGGATTCTTGGCAAGGCCGACACTTCGTGAAAAACGAATGAGTACTTGCAAAAAACACTTCAACACTCAAGTCCATAGTAACTGCATTGGAGTGATAATATATACTAAATACTCACATGATACAATGACGTTGGTTGTATTTTTAGGGTATGAGATGAGTTGGATTCCTTAACACGATACTCAAGACTTTTTGAGGATATTAATACTTTGTCTTGGTAAAGCAACAAAATGGACGAGTACCTGCAAAAATAAATGCTCACGTGATACAATGACATTGGTTGTATTTATAAGAGTTTGAGATGAGTTGAATTCCCTAACATGAAGCCCAAGACTTTTCGAGGACAATAATACTCTGTCTTGGTAAAGCAACAAAATAACTTTGCTTTAGGCCAAGTGTTTCTACATGCATAGTAGGGGTCCTATACCTAAGTATTGACTTTGGTTAAAGCTTACACTTTGGGTTGATCCAATGTTTGGGTTGAGATAATCCACTATACGAATTGAGCCTTAAGCCCAATCCATAACAAATGGTAAATCGTTCACTTGAAAAACTCAAATTCCAAACACAATTGAACCAAGATGTATAGTTAAGGTTTGTTTAGAAAAGCTTTTACAAAGTTTATTTTGATTTATGATGTTGATATAAACTTTTTTTCCTACTTATTTGAATAAGGGGTTTTTTTTTTAAATAGAAACTTGTTAAAATAGTTTTTTAATTTATTTTAATTTTTAATAAGCATCACATACAAACTTTTAAATAAATTTTTTATGTGATAATTTTTTATTGAATGAGTATTTAATTAAATTATTTGTTGTCTAAACACAACAATCCTTAGTGCTAATCCATACACCTCAGCCTGTGGAGCGGAAACCGGGTCACTTGCAGGCAATGAGAAATTTCAAGGGGTGTAGTTGATGAAGCAACGAATAAATCTAATAAATCCGAGTGTTATTTTAATATTTTATGATAAGAATTTTAAATTTAAGGATTGAGATGTTGTGTGATTTATTTTGAACTGTGGATGATCCTAATCTTGCAAGATATGTAAACCAGTTTTAATCGTTCCGACAAACGTTAATAATGAGTTATTGACACAGATAACCACTGATTAAAAAGAAATAATAGGATGATGCAGTTTCCATCTTACAGCTTAAATTTATATACCATCTTTTTTTCAACAAAGGTATAATTATCTTTTTTGTTCCTATAATTGTGTAAATTTTACCTTTTAATTCTTATAGTTAAAAACAATCCGTTTTAGTTCCTATATATACACTTTTGACATCGGTTCGGTTCTTGTTGTCAAGTGTGTCTTAATTCTGTAAAATAAAACCGTCAAAAATAAAAATTGACAGTGTAAAATCATCACAAATTAACATATTTGGCTTTTTTTATTCAATTTGTGGTGGTTTAAAATGACAGGAACCAAAGTGATATCAAAGTGTATGTATAGAGATTAAAAACGGATTATTTTTTAACTATAAGGACTAAAAGGTAAAATTTGTGAAAATATAGAAACTAAAAAAACAATTAAACTTTCACCAAAATAGTGTAACAATATTTAATAAAAATATAAAATGTTATCACCTACCAAAAAATATAAAAATATTATTGTATTCTTATGATATTTTTGTATTTAAAATGCGAGGATGATGTTAACTTGATTGTTCAAGACGACTTTGTCAGAGCTCAAAAAATCATAAACGAACGAAAGAATCAACCTTAAAACACACTCACTAGATTCCTTCAGTTAATAGTATTGAAAAATCTTTTAAAAAAAGTGTTGAATTTAATTAACATAAATACCACAATAAATTATTATTAAAACTCGTGAGAGGACCCTTTGTTTGTAGTATTATATTGCTTTTATTACTACTATTTATGAAGACCCTTGACAAAAATAAAGTAACATTTCATTTTTTAAAAGATCCTCATGAAAAGCATTCGGTGGAGGTGATTTCATGTTCTTCTGTTCTATAAATATTATACTAGTATAATACAAATTAATTTAAATTTTTATTACTTCTATTTATTATTTATGTAGGTCTTCGACTTGAAAATAAAACAACATTTTGTTTGGGCTTTCGGTCAAGAGTGAGAGAGAGACTAATTTCTTCATATACAAAAATCTATTTAAACAGCTTATTTTTTTCAACAGATTTTTTTTATATATACAAATTTAGATATTGAATTCCTAACCATATGTTTAAGAGGCATGATTATTTACCAATAATATCAAATCATTATTGAAGATGATTTCATATACATCTCGCTTATAAATAATATAATCGAAATAAATTTAAATTTATTTTTAATTTTATAATTTATTTAATTTTAATTTTAAATTTAATTTTAAAATTTGTCATTAAAAATGCTATTAATCAATTGAAAATTATTTTATATATAATTTTTTAAATTATTATTATAAAAATAAATAATTTCTAATTATATAACAATTTATAATTGAATTTTTTGGGTAGAGTATTTATAATTGAATAACAATATAAAATGTTTTTACATTGTTAGTATTTTATAATTAAATTCTTTAATTTTTATGTTTTAAAATTTTAATTTTAATGTTTATAAATTCATTTTATTTAAATTTTCACCCAATTTATTTTATTTAGTTTAGGATTTACTTCTTATATTATTATTATTATTATTATTATTATTATTAGAGGAAAAAGAGGTATTTTGTATCTTTTTTATGTTTTAAAAAATAAAAATAAAATAAAAGGGAAATATAATGAATAATTTAAAAATAGTTAAAAAAGTAAATAATTTAAAAAATAATTAAAAAGTATAAGCAATAAAAAAATAAAAATTAAAAGAGAATTTCTTTATTATAATTATAGAATATTATTATTATTTTGGTGTTTTGGAGTGATGCAATTGAATGAGGAAGAAGTGTTTGGGGGTAAAGATGAAGATGGTGCAAGAGGAGGAGGTGGCATTGAGCAGAGGGATGATGGTTCACTGCAACAACAACAACAGCAACAACAACGTGAACCATAATGTGTGCAACTGCAAGCACTCACCGTCGGCGACGCTGGACCTTCTGATCCTGGTCCTTGTTCTCTTCGCGGGCGCGTTCCTGCTCTCCTCCTATTTCTGCTACATCTTCAACTCCCTCTCCCTCCTCCTCCCCTCCCTCCCCCTCTCCTACCTCCTCCCCTTCCTCCTCTTCTTCGCCCTCTCCCTCGCCGCCGCCGACTTCTGCTGCGGCGCCCGATCCCGCCGCTGCCGGCGCTCCGGCTGCAAGGGCCTCAAAAAAGCCATGGAGTTCGATTTGCAGATTCAGAGGTTCGCCTCCGCCAACGCCGACGCCGAAATCGACAAGCTCCCCTGGAAGGGCGGCAGTGAGGGGAATCCCGACTACGAGTGCCTCAGGTCCGAGTTACGGAAGATGGCTCCTCCTAATGGCCGCGCGCTTTTGCTCTTTCGGGCGCCATGTGGCTGCCCCGTCGCCAAACTCGAAGCCTCGGGTCCCAAAAAGGGCAAGCGCCACAAGCGGTTTGTTTGTTTCTCTTCTTAATGCTTTGTTACGAGTTTATTATGATGTCATGTTTTGAGTTGCAGATCTATTTTACGGGCTGGGAAAATAAATCCTGTAGATTAGGGTAGCGTGCGTTGCGAGTGTAATTCGGGATTCGTGAATGCTGTTTGTTGATTCTTTGTTTCAGATTCAGTGCCAGCGAGTTAGTGTTTCTGATGATGTTTTCTGTGATGCTGCCATTTCTGATTTTGCTTTGAAGTTACTTATACCTTTTCCCGTAAAAGACTCTTATACAGGTTAAAGTCTTTTAGTGAATTATTTATTAAAGTAATGAATTCCTCCAGTGGTTGATTTTCCAATTTATGGATATCTGTTTGCCTTATGGAGGATTTTAGTGAAAGATCTGAGGGTTCTTAGAATTCACTATAAAGGATCAGATGGGATCATAGCGTGTGCATGTAAAAGCCAACTTTCTCCAAGAGTAGAGTGGCTTGGAGTTTTTTTTTTTTTTTATCTAATTGTTGGTGTTGAGATTAGAATAAGATTGTTTGAGATTATATGAGATGTAGGCTGAAATTGTTCTAGAATTTTTGATTGACTTCATTGGAATTGTTTCCTTTTATTTGTTATACATAATTGGGCATTAGGCTGAATACTTTGTATTAGACCTTATCATATTCTTTCCCTAATTATGAGAAACCCTTTGTATGTACAGTATCTCTGTATATATGATAGGGCTGGGTGACTACCTCCCAAGGAAGTTTTCTTTCAAATCTTTGTCCCTAATTTCTGATTTTAGTCTCTGTTTCAAGTTGGTACCAGAGCTTCTCTGGTTTGGTCCACCGTCTGGTTTTTCAGCCCCGTCGCTGAACAGTTCTGTGTGGTCACTGGGTGTCCCAAGTAACACCCAGTTCGTCTCATCCCCTACTGTCTGGCCATCCCCCAAAGCGCAGTCACTTGCGTCACCATCACACACTCACAGGCGGCTGTTTGTTTTGTCCCTCACCGGTGTGAGATCCACGTACTGCCTTCCTGGTGCTAGAAGACTGCGCTGCTTTCCTCGCCTGGTTGTTGGCGCCTCTTCTTTTTGTTTTGCCCTAGTTTGGGCTTTGGGTCTCTCTCTTGAAGGACTCCCTCTTTGTGCCCTAATCCTCTGTTTTTGTGGTTGTTTGTGTGGGGCTTGGCTGCTGTCTCCATTCGTGTTTGCCGCATTGTTGCTGCTGTTCGGCTCTTAAGGGCTTGTTGTTTGGCTCCTGTCCTGAGTGATGGTTTCTCTGTGGTCCTCAAATTTGTCTGTTTCTCTATCAGAACTCATATCTTCTACATCAAAAACTAGGTCCAGCGATTCCAGATCCTCCAGTAAGGGTCTGGTGTCCTTTGTCTTTTTCAGCAACCCTACTATTATTTTGGAAAAACTTAATGGTAATGTGCTTTAAAACTATAATGGAGGGAGCTCAGTCACACCTTATTTATAAAATAAGGAATAAATTACTAATTAAATCCTTACTCTCAAGACCAACTTGGCGACAACACGGCGGACATTGATCCAGAAAGTTGGGGTGGCTCCTCATACTACCATAGTAGCTTGGAGGATCCGCCAGTATCCTCCTTTGAGGTCAAAAAGCCCAAGTAAAGCATGCGGACAAAGAAGGTGAATATTGGGGAAGTGAAAATGCAAAAAATGTTTGGAAGAATTAAGCAGAAAGAATGAAAAAAATAATGAGAATGGAAATGATATTAAGAAAGGAAAAAATAATGAGAATGGAAATGGTATTGAGAAAGGAAAAAACAATGAGAATGGAAATGATATTGAGAAAGGAAAAAATAATGAGAATGGAAATGATAATACTTGATCTGCTATTGTCAAGATTTGGTTTAGTGGTCAAAAACTTTATGATCATCTAGTCAAGAAATCTGAGGAGATCGATAAAAATGTCGGCAAAGATTGTGAACAAGCAGACTGTCAACTTGTCACGCTCTTGTGGCAGTCAATTGATTCAAAATTGTTGAATCACTATAGTTGCTATACCACATGCTATGACATATGGAAGAAGGCTTGAAGCATTTATTCAAATGATATCCATCAGATTTATGACGTCCATAACCTGGCCACCCTCCAGATGACTGATGATGACCTTTTATCATATCTTAATAGAGTCATGACTAGTGATCAATCATCAAAGATGGTGGATAAACTCAATAGTGTTTGCTTGATCTATGTTCTTCACGATCTTCATAAGAATTATGAATCTGTCTGGAACCAAATCCTGACAGTCCCTAATATTCAGTTCAGGAGAGGATCTTATTGATTATCTAATTTGAGTTCCTGCTCTAAAGGCAACACTAGGAATTAGTTCATACTTCACAAGCCATGGTTGTGAAGGACATGGTCATGGTGGTCGAGGAGGACATGGTCATACCCAAGATGGTTGTTACTCTATGCTTGGTTTGGGAGATTTAGTATAGTTATTAGGAGTTTGGTATGACTCATAGTGTAGTAGATCACTTTGTGTTCTACAAATGTTCATCTAACCAGTGTATTTATTTGGTTGTTTACGTTGATGACATTGCCATTATTGAAGGCCTCAAACAACACTTAGTTTGTCATTTTTAAACAAGATCTAGGATGGTTGCAGTATTTTCTTGGAATTAGGGTAGTTTAGTCAAAGGAAAGCATTGTTATATCTCAAAGGAAATATGCTTTGGGTATTTTGGAAGAGACTGGTATGTTGGATCATAGTAGTCAATAGTGGATAGCGGGGCGGAGCGGCCACCCCCCAAAATCGCTATAGCAAGGTAGCGGGAGCAGGATGACCGCTATTTTGATCCTAAATAGATTTATATTACACAATGTATATAATATATATATATGCTGAAAAATTAAGACAAAACACCTAAAATTAAAACATATTCTGATTAAGTTTCAATATCAAGAGGTTCAAAATAGCAAAACAAATGAAGCCATTGTGGCTAAATAGAACACAAAGAAGAAAGAGAAATGCAGAACAGAAACAGAACACACCAGAAGTTGCAGGTCTCGCTGCCGTTGCTGGAAGTTGCAGGTCTCACCGTCGTCGCCGGAAGTTGTAGGTCTCATCGCTGTCACCGAAAGGATGGCTGACGAGAGACATAGACGTATTTTAGGGCTTGAGGGAGAAAGGGCGGGAGGGAGAAGAGGGAAAAAGTGAAGAGTGAATATCGTGGGTTTCACAGTTCAGTAAAAAAAAAACCCACAATTTTATGTTTTTACCCTAAAAAAAAACCTAAAACGACGCCGTTTCAGGGAAATTTTCACCCTTCAAATCGAAAAAGATTGAGCAACTGCGAAATCCGCATTTGGGCGTGATTTCTGCCACTAATTGCGGCGTGACCGCCGCTACTGCTATGCGTGACATGGGACCTTCTTCAGGAGCGGGGAGTGCTGCTTTGCTTCACACCTGCGCTATTGTCAATCTTCTACTAGGAGATATTGGAGGTTGGTTGGGAAGTTGAATTACCTAACCATGACGAGGCCACATATTTTGTTTGTTGTAAGTGTTGTTATTTAGTTTCTTAATCCCCTTATGATAGTCATTGGAATATTGTGGTTACAATCAAGGTTGCTAAAATTGAGATTCTACCTAGGATTGAGAGGGAGATGAAAACTCGTAACTCGAGATTATAACTCGGATCGTATATATATGTATTAAAAAAACAACATAGATAAGAAAAAAAAAACCCCTCTAAGTTACAACATTAAACAAATTTAAATTGAAAATTCATAACCATAATAATAAATTATAATTAACAAAATAATTATATATTATTATGATTATTAATAATTAACAGAGAAGAGAAACACTTAGGCCCATTCAAAAGAGCATAATTATATATTATAATCATTTTAAAAGTCATAGTCCCATTCTCTGAATAATTATATATTATACACTTATTCCCATTTGTAACTAAAAACATACACTTAGGCCCATTCCAAAAACACTTGGTAATTCATAGAAGAGACATGGGAACATATGAACAAAAAAAGAAATTTAGTTCACAAATCAAAGAAGAGAGAAACAAATCAGAGTAGGGAAAAAATTAGAGAAGAAGCCTAGGGGTGGGGGGGACAATTTTTGCACGACTTTAGTTTGCAAAAGAGTTTGCAAATAGAGGCACAAGGGAATGGGACTGCGGTGCAGGGCGTCGCAGATCAACAGTGGCAATGCAGCTTCGACTTCTGGCAGTTGCAAACAGCAAAAGAGTTGAGAATGGGGGAATAGATAGGGTCGCACAACTATGGAGAAGAGAATGGGAGTGTTTTTCAAATGGGGGAAGAAAAAATTTAGGGTTTTTGAAACCAGGTTAGAGGGACACAACCTGGTTTTTTTGGCCCCACAAAGATCACTAAGGATTGACGATCTCACGTTTTTACGAGTTAAAACACGATCCAACCTTCCAGCAATCCCATCTTCGATTCAGCATGGAAGCCTTCCTCTACTTGTAGAATTGTGCGATTCCACGAGTTAAATCGTGATTTTAACAATAGTAGCTAGAATTTTGAGATATATTAAGGGATCCCTTGAAAGAGGTTTAGTATATGCAGATAGAGGTCGTTTTGTTGTTGCATACACAAATGTAGGTTGGGCTCGTTGTCCAACCAATACGCAATCTTCTTCTGGTTATTGTGTTCTTATTGGGAGTAATCTCATTCCCTATAAGAGTAAAAAGCAGAATGTTGTTGTTAGGTCTAGTGCAAAGATAGAGTATCAACCCATGGCCATTATCACATGTGAACTCATATGGCAGAAGCAACTTCTCCAAGAGTTACAATTTTTGTAAGGTAGGCCCGTGAGTCTCATTCGCAATTATCAGGCAACCTTGCACATTGCTTTTAATCCTATTTTTCATGAGCAAACAATGCATTTTGAGATTGATTATCATTTTATTCATGAGAAGATTATTTTTGGGGAGATGACTACATCATTTGTTGGTTCTAGTGATTAACTAGCAAACATCTTCACCGAGTCTCTTTGTAGACAGAGGATATCATACATATGTAGCAAGCTGGATGCGTATGACCTATATGTACCAACTTAAGGGGGATTGTTGAGATCACAATAAGATTATATTGAGATTTTACGACATATAGGCTGAAATTGTGCTAGAATATTTGATTGTAATTGTTTCCTTTAATATGCTGTATATTATTAGGCTAAGTATCTTGTAATATTCTTTCCCTAATTATGGGAAACCCCTTGTACAGTATTTTTATATATAAGATAGGGCCAGGAGACTCTCTCCCAATCTTTGTTCCTAATTTATGTTTTCAGTCTTTGTTTCAAGTGTTGGGTTAAGAAATTTTTTACACTGAGCAATTACAGTGAAAATTGGTGGCAAAAAAAGTTGATAATTGGTAGGAAAAAAATGTTGAAAATCGGTAGAGAGTAGCTAGTTGTTTATGCCTATAGTAACATTGTCCTATTCTTGTTAAGCATGCAGATTTTTTAAGAATTTATTCTAATATTATTAATCTCTGGATCAATTCAGTTAACTAGAAATGACAACCAAGGCTGTCCAAACTATGGTTTCCTTCCTATGATAGAACAATGTCATTTCCTGAAACCAAGGACTAAGTCAGATCTCATGTATGACTCAAATTGATTAGGATCAATTCTGAATCATGTTCCAAGTCATTACACCTGTTTTAATTGCAATTCAACATTATCTGGTTTGTGACTCTTTTCCTTCTTTTTCAGTCTGCAATTTCTTTGCCCCTGATCTATGTCCCTGTCTCTGTCTTCATTTGTCTTCTGGTCTGTGTCTGTGATTGCCTTTACTAAAGCTGGGAATTGTTTTTATTCTGGATTCTGGATATGCACAACAGGAAGAGGCACCTGTGGTTACAGAGGAAAGAAATAAAACTGGGTTTTAGTGTTACGCTTTTAACATATGCAGAATGATTGAGTTTCTTGTGGTGGTATAAATGGGTTTGATTGAGGTAGAAGTGAGCTTGAGTTAGGTGGACTCACAATATCTATATTAAAAGAACAAAATTTGTCACAAAAGAGTTTCAGTGTAATTATAGCTCATTTTACAGAAACTATGCCTTTGTTAGTGGTAATTACAAAATTCTATAGTTTTATAATTATGCTCCAAGGTATGAATTATATCCTACATAATATTAACTTATTGTATGTTTTTCTATAACCTTAGAAAATTATTGATAATTTTGTGGTAATTTTGTTACTCCTATTATTATTTTATACATTTATTTTCAAAAGGTTAGGATATTGTATTGGTCAATTTGATTTTACAATTCAATCTTTGATTACCCTTGACTGGTCCTAGGTTAGATTCACCTCGCTTTTAATTCACGTGGATTGCATTCAATAAAGCTACCAAGGAGATATCTACTTTAGCACTGATTAGATGTTAAGGATAATAAAGCTACTATGCTCTGTTTGCTATACCCAACTTAACTTTATAGCTAAATAATTGTACAAAATAATCTGCTAGCTTTAATAATATATATTGGTTGCATTAGTACATTACTTTATCAGTAGGTAGACTAATATGCCTATTGGTTGTGAGCACTTTGCATATGGGTGTGTAGCATAGGTGGATGCAATAGGGGGCTATATTCGATGGCCTATGGAAGAAGTTGGGGCTTTGACCCATCTATGAAATGCTACGCTGGTCTCCTATGGGTTTGTTTTTGACTTTTTGTCTTTGCCTCCATTACCTCCCCTAGTTGGAAATGTTGTAACCTCAAACGTGAACATCTTTTTTTGGAATTTTGATGTGATTGTCTCACAATTTTGAGTCTCTTTATCTTTTCACTAATTAAAATTATTGGGGACACCAGATACTTCGGTACAAAAGCATGAAGCCTCGACTGTGTTTCCCATGTTCAATAATCAGTGTTTTATGAATCTGTAAAAGCATATAATAATTTCAGTTTTCAATCTGTTGTGCTTATGTAACTGACTATCATCCCGTCCTATATAGTTTATCTCAATTTGTTTTCTCACAATGCATTTGACTGTGAACTTAGTTGGTAAATTGTTCCCTGGAATTGTCGTAGTGTTATTCTTTTGTCATAAACTTTCCTGTTTTAACTTATCCCACGAAATCTGAAGTTGTGGACATCATGCATTTTTATCTGTTTCAAAAGTTATTGGCCATCAACTAAGGTTGCATTTGGCTAACATTTTTGGTTTCTTTTCTCCTTAAAAGGAAAATTCAGGCTGAACACAACTTTAAAGAAACTCTAGAATATAAAAAGTACCCTTTTCTTTTAATGAAGAAAAGCTAAAAAACAGTTGCTATAAAAGCCAATTAGAGGAATTTCTGCATTTAGGGAGTTAAAAAAATGTTGACCAAATGTTACCTAGTTGAATTTGTTGCATACTTGGAAGTTTTGTTTGATGGACTTGAATAAATTTTTGAAAGGTAAATCTGAACTTCTGGTTTTAACGATTTGAGCAGGACCCCGCCCAGTGCGACTCTTAATGGAGGAGGAGAACATCGTTGATTGACTCTGATATTCTCACCGCTGGCATCTCATTTATATCATTCTCATTGTCATGGTCCTCATTTACTGGAAAACTTCTGATCAGAACCATTTTTTTAAGAAAGAAAATAGCAATCTGGTCTTAACAATCCTTCCTTATATCTGCACTATCTATAGTCTATAAACTTTGGAAGGATCGTACAGAATTAACTGCAATAAATATGAGATTCATCGTCGACCCATTTCATTAATTGTAGATGTCCTAAAATTGCTGACACCATTGTCTCTTAAATTATTTCACCTAAACTAAGCCCTTCGGTCGGAAATATGCATTATGGATTGGAATGGCCGTTCAAGTCGTTGATGGACTAGTACATGATGTGAATAACGTGATTGTACGCAATATAGACTTTTATATGTTTCATTATTCCTGGGAAGCTACAAAGGGCCCTGCTTTTCTCACCCCTTTTTTAGCTATTTTCATCCCCAACTTTTTCAAAAAAGAGTAGAAAGACTATTTTATTCCCATTTTTTTTTTAATTCTCTCTCTTCTTCTCACCCCAACCTCCTCTTTATTAACCGAAATATATTTTTGTTGTATATCCTAACAAAATTTTGTCAAGATACACAACGAAATTGATCTTGTTTGGATATACAATGGAATCGCGGTACCATTGTATATTTGGACAAGATAATGGAATCGCGATTCTGTTGTATATTTGGCTCTACAAGATTTTGTCCAGATATACAATAGAATCGTGATTTCGTTATGTATCTTAACAAGATTTTGTTGAGATATATCTTCGTTATTAAGATATACAATGAAAATATATTTCTATTGTATATTTGGACAAGATTTTGTAGAGATACATAACGAAAACGTGTTTTCGTTATCTTGAAAAGATCTTAGCCAAATGTGCAACGGAAATACGTTTCTGTCAAGGGGTATTTTTGAAAAAAAAAAATAACAAACAAAAGTTGAGGGGAAAATAGCAAAAATTGGGGTGAGAATAATAGGGCCTACTACCAAATGCGTACATGGACCCCTTACAGTGCAAGAATTCGTGTGTTTTTACTTACCAAGTCGGCCATTTGCCTATTTCCTTTATTTATTAATGAGAAACCCTAGTAATACATTTTCTCAAAATGTATGTGGGTCTCACTTAATATAATATGTGGGTCTTGTTCTTAAATTTGTGAAATTTACATGAACTTCAACTAATAAAAAACGGTGTGTTAGTAAGGAAATGGATCCTTTCATGTTGAATTTGCACATAATCAAGTTAGGTGTGTTAGTAGGAAAATGGATCCTCTCATGTTGAATTTGCATATAATGTCACGTGAAAAATTTGTGTCTCTGTCTCTCTTTTCACATGTACACATTTTAATATGGTCCTACCTATTTAATTTTTAAGAAGAAAGAGATAAAACATACACAAAACTATCACATAATATATGATCATGTGAAAATTCAACATGAGAGGATTCATTCTAGTGTTAGTATTGTTAGAGGGCATTGTTAACACTTTTTTTTTATTAATTTATGCATAATAAATGAAAAAAGTTTATCTAAACTAAGATTATATTATAAAGTGAGGGAATACAACTAAATTCATTCTTGATTTAAACTAAAGTGAATGATTTACTACATGATTTTTAAGTTGGTAATCATATATTTATTCACTTTAAAGGAGCTTTGACGTAAATAAATAAAAAAGATAAGTTTTTTCTTACGTCAAGAAGATGAAATTTTGGTTAAGAAAATTACGTTGAACACTATTAAATTACTTTTTGGTATGTCAAGGTAAATGAACTTGTAACCAGTTATTTGCTGGTTAAAATAAGTAAAATTTGGTTGAGTCATATGAAAAGAAAATAGTGGTGATAAAATTCAGTTAAGAGAAAATTTTTGTTTATAATAGGCTTATCCGATTCAAACTGAATTAAATGGATGTTCAATGCAATGTCTGAACACTAAAATTTTAAACAAAAAAAAAAAGGAAAATAATAAACTTTATAATTTTATTTAATTGTTAAATAAATTCTTATAACTAAGTCTTTAGCAATTTTTTTTTATATTTTTAGAATATTTTAGACAAAATATAAAGTGTTTAACAGACATCCAATCTCATTATAAGTTTTTGGATTATTAAGCAATTAGAAATCTATCATTGATATTATTTTTAAAGTGGTAATTATAAAAATCAATAAATTTATCATATATAACAATTTATAATTAAATGAAAATATAAATGACTTTTACATTGTCAGAGCGCATATATTATTTATTCAAATATAAAAACTCATTTATTGTATCATCTATCAAATAAAATTCTATAATTTATCTATTTTTTAAATATACTTTTATTCTTTAATAAAAATTAATAGAGTCTTAACTATTATTTTAGTGAGTGAGAATTTATTTAAAAGTCTCTAGAAACATTTTATTCACAACTTTTAAACCCTAAAAAACTATTTAAAAATCTAGTGATTTACAAAGTAATTTAGCAAAATAAAAAACAACTAGAATTCTTCAGCGTAGATGACATGGGAAGATCAAGACACAGCAGAGAAGGATTGAATTTTGAGTCTAATGGTCGCGTCTCATGTGGGTGTTCATTTCTGCGAGTCTCAGACTCAAAACCTTGCCCCGATCTCTACCCTTTCCTCTTTCAGTTGAGCTTCCATCACCAAATCCAACTCTAAGATCAAGATGGGTTTCCATTTCCGGTTCCACCAATGCCCCTCCACGTGTGCAAGACCCACAACACTTCATTCGCATTTTCTGCAATGCGAGGCTTCACCAGAATCACTACGAGTGCGAGCTTGCATTGGTTTCCGCACTCAAATACTGTTCTTCCTCATCTCAGGGCCGCCAACTCCATTCTCTGGCACTGAAACTTGGACTCCACTCCAACACCTTCATTCAAAACAGCTTGATCAACATGTACGCAAAACGCGGTTCAATCAATGATGCCCAGTTGCTGTTTGAGGCTTGTCCTACGTTGGACCCTGTTTCCTGTAACATTATGGTTTGCGGGTATGTTAAAGATGGTCAATTGGACAGTGCCCGCAAACTGTTTGACATAATGCCTGGCAAAGGTTGTGTCTCCTACACCACCATGATAATGGGTCTTGTCCAAAACGAGTGCTTTCAGGAAGCTCTTGAGGTTTTCAAGCATATGAGGTCTGATGGTGTGGTCCCTAATGATTTGACTCTGGTGAATGTGATATATGCTTGCTCACATTTTGGTGATATTTTGAACTGTCGAATGGTTCATGCCTTGGCTATTAAGTTGTTTGTTGAGGGGTTGGTTCTTGTTTCGACAAATTTAATGCGTGCGTACTGTCTTTGTTTGGGTGTAGGAGAAGCAAGAAGGTTGTTTGACAAGATGCCTGAGGTGAATTTGGTCTCGTGGAATGTAATGTTAAACGGATATGCAAAGGCAGGCCTTGTAGATATGGCCAGGGAGTTGTTTGAGAGAATTCCTGATAAGGATGTGATTTCTTGGGGCTCAATGATTGATGGTTATATCCTAAAGAATTGTTTGCATGAAGCATTGCTGATGTATCATGCAATGATACGAACTGGACTTGCACCTAATGAAATCCTGGTTGTGAATTTGGTTTCAGCATGTGGTCGTCATAATGCAATTGGTGATGGCCAGCAATTGCATGGAATGGTTGTTAAGAAAGGCTTTGACTGTTACAATTTTATACAGACTACTATCATCCATTTTTATGCAGCTTGTGGGATGATGGACCTTGCTTGTTTGCAATTTGAAGTGGGCGCAAAGGATCACCTAGAATCATGGAATGCTCTTGTTTCTGGATTCATAAAAAATGGAATGATGGACTGGGCAAGGCAAATGTTTGATGAGATGCCTGAAAGAGATGTCTTTTCATGGAGTACCATGATTTCTGGCTATGCACAAACTGACCAGTCCAGAATGGCTCTTGAACTCTTCCATAAAATGGTAGCCAGTGGGATCAAACCAAATGAAGTTACCATGGTGAGTGTATTCTCTGCAATTGCCACGTTAGGCACATTGAAGGAAGGAAGATGGGCCCATGAATACATATGTAATGAATCCATTCCATTGAATGACAATTTACATGCAGCTCTAATTGATATGTATGCAAAATGTGGGAGCATCAACAGTGCCTTACAATTTTTCAATCAGATTCGTGACAAAACCTTTTCTGTGTCCCCATGGAATGCAATTATATGTGGGTTAGCCTCACATGGACATGCAAGTATGTGCCTAGAGGTTTTTTCAGATATGCAGAGGTATAATATTAAACCCAATCCAATTACATTTATAGGAGTCCTTAGTGCTTGTTGCCATGCCGGGCTGGTGGAGCCTGGGCGAAGAATATTTAGAATCATGAAGAGTGCATATAATGTGGAACCAGATATCAAACATTATGGTTGTATGGTTGATCTTTTGGGCAGAGCCGGGCTATTAGAAGAAGCTGAGGAAATGATAAGGGGCATGCCAATGCAGGCCGACATCGTGATATGGGGAACTTTATTAGCAGCATGCAGAACTCATGGAAATGTCAATATTGGAGAGAGGGCTGCAGAGAGTTTGGCAGGGTTGGCACCATCGCACGGTGGAGGTAAAGTTCTCCTTTCAAACATATATGCAGATGTGGGAAGGTGGGAGGACGTATCATTGGTTAGAAGAGTCATGCAGAATCAAAGAATGGAGAGAATGCCTGGGTGCAGTGGTGTTGTAAGGTAGCTATAAAGGAGTTTCAATTCACTTAGATTATTTTGCTAATTTTAAAGATGAAGATGCTGATCTTTCGTACGAAATGTTTTTTGAGAATCATCATGCATTCAGATTTTGTAAATTGTTCAGAAATACTCCTTACTAGTTGTCAACATCATGGTAGTAGAATCAGGATGCAACTCGTGAATCGGAACACCTATGTTCCAAACTGTGAATCGAATCGTATCTTGAATAGTAAGATTCATGATCTATAATAAAATATAGCATACATATATATATAAGACATAAAATCACAAATTCATGATCAATAACTAAAAAACATAACTATAGGAGCATTTTAACATAAAGAAACATATATATATATTAGCATTTTGAAGTCAAATAGCTAACAAAGTTACATGTAAGCTTGAAAACAAAGATACAAATAACAACAGCCACAGGATCAAAAGAAGTGACTGCCTGCCACACAAATTCAGCAAACAATAGTTGTTTGCTGCTGCACAACTTAACAACATATCCTCTACAAAAAAAAGAAAAAAACAAGTGATGTTGCTGCATAAATTCATAAAACAGGGGCTGCAAAAAAACCAGTGCTGTTGCTGCATAAATTCAGCAAACAGTGGCTGCTGCTGCTGCTGCTGCTGCACAAATTCAGCAGCATAGCCTAAAAAAAAAAAAGACAAAAAACTCCTATCCAAGATCATTCATCATCCCCAAGATCAACATCACTTAATTCATCTTCGTCTTCCAATATCAAAAGCCCTTCCCCTTCCTCAATGTCTTCAATTTCATCCTCATCTTCTCCTATTATGGATTTTCCCTTCTTATCGGCCTTGGCATTTAAGTTTCTTGGACCTATATAAAAGAAAAGAATAAGTTTTAGTTTGTTTTAAGTTTCACTTCTAAGTTTTATCCTAAAACTAAAAGAGATACCCAGTTGCTTCTTATCTCTAGTTTCAATGGCGATGTTCATTCCAAAAATCTCTTTAGCTCTCTTGAACTTTGCAAGTTGTTGATCCATTATAACTCTTGTTCTTATATCCGGAACCATTCTTTCAATGGTTTCATATAGACCACTCAACACCTCACTATCCGAATTAAAGTTTTTGTCATAATGATACCTAATCAAATAAGAAATAAGTTACTAGGCACAAAGAAGATAGTAGTACTTAAATGACAAAATTAGATATAAATAGCTTACCTAGGATTAAGATAATAAGCAGTTGCATGAAGAGGCCTATGTAGTTGCAAATTCCTCTTAGTGTCAATAATCTTCCACACTTTTTTATATCTTGACTCTTGCTTTTGAAAATTTTCAGCAATTTGCTCTTTAGCGCTATCCATTGCTTCATAAATGTATGGCATGGCTGGTTTTGAATCAGCGTCTACAAGTCTTGGCACTTTAACAAGTGAAATCCCACACTTTAGGCAATATGTGGTTGATTTCCAAAATCTAGTATCACTCATGTGGACTAGTATCCCATTCCTCCAATGCAAACATAGATCTAAGAGCAATTTTTTGTTGCTTAATGCAAATTAATGTAAGATAAGAAGTTGCAAACCTTGTCACAATTGGTCTTGCTAATTCCCTTCCCTTGGAATACCTTCTATACAAATTAACGACCCATGTATGCCTATATATGTAAGTAGTGATTTTCTTTGCATTGGCAATGGTATTATGGAATACTGGAAACTCTTCAATGTCCTCAAGGATTAGATCAAGGCAATGGGCTGCATAAGGGGACTAAAATGGTTTGGTTTTCTTCTCCACTAACATTTTCCCGGCTGCCACAAAATTAGAAGCCCTGTCTGTCACAACTTGGACTACATTCTCCTCCCCAATTTCTTCCACAATGCTATCCAACAACTCAAACATTTGTTTGTCATCCTTTATCACATCACTAGTATCAATGGACTTCAAGAAAACAGTCCTACTTGGACTATTAACAAGAAAATTAGTAAGTGATCTTCCTTTACATCCGTCCAACCATCACACACCAAGGTGCATCTCCATTTCTCCCATTTGCTCTTATATTTCTCTAGACTTTTTTGGATGTTGTCAACCGTTTTCTTCAAAAAAGAGACCCTCACCTCATGATAAGTTGGAGGCTTCAAACCCCTATCATATTCTCCAACAACCTTCAACAATTGGACAAAAAGAGGACTTCTTACCAAATTAAATGGTAATGCATTATCATATATGCAATTGCAAATCTCTTGAATGACAACATCCCTATCTTTACAAATTTCATTCATTGTCTTTTGTTTGACAACTTTAGATGTCCCCTCCATTCCTTTTTCTACTTATTCCAAACAATCAAGGCTATTTTCCTCTTTCTTTTTTTCTCTACTTTCCAATAGCTTGACAAATATTTCCCTAACATTATCCAAAACACTTGTACAAGCACTCACATTTGACCTTGTTACAGCAAGATGGTGTTTCGTTCTTGCTATCCCATCCCCAACCTACATGAGAACAAAATTTGCATTTCACTTGAAGTTTATGTGGGGGGACACTTTCACAGTATTGCCATGTAATATCAGCCACCTTCTTTTTTCCTTGACTCATTCTTCAATAAAATACACCTAGCTAGTAGAAATAGGGACCACCAAGCAGCTTATAGGGACCGCCAAATAGCAACACAAAAACAAGGACCACCAACCATAACACACAAACAGGGGACCACCACCAAACAAACCAGCAACCCAGGGTCACAGACCACAAACTAGCAGCCCACAACCACCAACCAGCAAGTCAACAACACGCAAACCAAACCAACAGAACAAATAGGGGGACCCATCACTCAGCTTGCAGGCCCGAACAGAGGAGAAAAAAAAAGTAAGAAGAAGGAGAAAAGAAGTGGAAATCATGGAGTGGAGACAGCTTGGGTCTTCTTAGAGGGAAGTGAAACTTATGTTTCACGTAAAGGAGACAGCTTGGGTCTTTTTGGAGGGAGATATTTGCTCATTCCCTCTCTTTCTAGACAACTTTTTGAATATACATATATATATATATTAGGGTTTTAAAAACCAGGTCGCGCACAACTTGACCCGCTTTGGGCGCAATCTACTCTAGAAAAAAATCACGTGATTCATGCAATTCGCGTGTGATACAAAATCAAAACGAGACGCACCACGATTTGCATCGCCAGCCTTGCAAATCGTATCGAATTGCATGTATCGTATCTTGTATCATGTGATACTAACTACAACGGTCAACATACTATTACTTATCATTTATATGAGCTTCAAAATAATTTGTTTGAAATTGCATAGTGGAAATAATGGAATACCTGTTATTCATTCGCCATTGGAAATATAAATTGGTCAAGGTTGCTGATACTAAACGAGGAGGATCCTGATCCAATTTCATCCATTAGATATGGGGAAGTAATAGAAACGTTATTAACGGTCAAGGATATTGATAGAAACTGGATTAGATTTATGGAAAAAATGGGAAAATTCCCTTGATTACAGTATGATTGCAGAACTTCGAGGGTCTGCACCTCCCAATGCCCAAAGGCCCTAACTTTTCTCAATTAACAAGATACCCCCCTCTATTAATCTTTCCTCCTATTTATAGGCAATATGCCTTATTTCTTATTATCTAGCCCCCTAATTACAACAAACTAACTGAATATAACAATTAACTAAGGCCCTCAACTAACATGTACCTATCAATACTCCCCCCCTAAACATTCACCTTGTCCTCAAGGTGAATAGTTGTGTCAGTTGCAAGCAAAGTTCCATCAGGGTTCCAACTGTTTAAAGCATGATGATCATTGATCAAGTTGAATCCCAGCACCGTAGCAACCCCAAAATATCATCAGCCCCTCCTGGGTCAAATACAAACAGTTGAATGCCTCTAATATTCTCCAATGCTCTATTTTCTGTAATACAAATAGTGTGGACAAGGGGTATGGGTGTTGTGGTACTTATTTTTGTCATTCTAGCAATTGGACTTGGCTTACTACTAGCCAAAGAGTCAAATGCAACACTTTTCTTTAAGACCCATCCTTTTTCTGTAGTAATTTGGGCCCAGTCCACTAGGTGAAAGAATGGGTTCATAGGTTTGTTCCACTTCAGCCCTTTCATTGTTCTCCTTCTTGTTCATGCTTCTTGTTGACACCTCTAAAATCCCTGTACCCTCCATTGTACTAATACCACTGTTTGGTGGCTCCTGTGGGGGACACTTGGCTGGTGGGTCAAAGACCCATAGTTCCTTCAACACTGCTGTATGGATGCCATCACCAACACAACAATCATTGATACCAAGACTGTCTTCAAAAAAAGAACCCATTTCTGCTACATTCTTTGTTGTTGTCCTATTTGATTCTTCCTCCCTTGTCTCCTTGCAATATTCTTTGTTGATTTCTTGAACCCATTCCTCATTCTTTGGAATTTCTATTTGCTTTTCTTGTATGCAGTTTCTTCCATTCTCAAAAACTATAGATTCTTGTGGTTCTTACAGAGTCATGGTGTTCAGCAGTATCCCTCTCACTTCATCGGCCTCTTTTTCTTCCTCTAATGCTTCTTTTGTGATTGTTCTTGATTCTTTTCTTGGCCCATCCACCAATTTTGATTCTTCACTGCTGCCATGATTCTTTTCTTGGTTCTTGATCTCAAAAACTTCATCTTCACTTTTGTTTTCTTCGTTCTTTGAATCTTGAAGACAAAGCCAGACTTCTGGTTGGAATTTCTTGAGCACTACTTTCTGAAAAGTCCACCAGGTTGCATTCTGGTTGTTCTCCTTATAGGAAATCCACCATTTGAAAGCTTCTCCTCTCAATGCAAATGCACAAACCCATGATAGTTTCATCTCTTCAGGTACTTTGTTCCCAAAATACTGCTCTGCATTGATCAGCCACCAATAGGCCTCCTTTCCATCAAAACTTGGAATCATCTTCAAGAATTGATACCCACAGCTCCAAGATCGGAGCTCTGATACCAGTTGAGAGAAACTGAATCAGATTTACGAAGAAAATGGGAAAATTCCCTTGATTACAGTATGATTGCAAGACTTCGAGGGTCTGCTCCTTCCAATGCCCAAAGGCCCTAACTTTTCTCAATTAACAGGATATCCCCCTCTATTAATCCTTCCTCCTATTTATAGGCAATATGCCTTATTTCTTATTATCTAGCCCCCTAATTACAACAAACTAACTGAATCTAACAATTAACTAAGGCCCTCAACTAACATGTACCTATCATATATCTTCAATTTCCTTTTAATACATAGGTCCTGTTATGTATGAACTACATTTAATATATCTGTTAAGATCATAAGTAGAGTTTATGAATGCTGACCATTCAGTAATATTTTTGTTTCTTTTGATATGTTGAGGAGCTATGGAGTTTGAATAGATGTAAGTGAAACACAATCTGTCTAGTGTATAAAATTACCATTAGACATTGGCTGACTTCCATGAGCTTACAATCCCTTTAGATCATGAAGTAATTCTTTCCTGCTGTTTGCACAAGTCTTAAGTGTAGAAGATATTATTAATCAGAGACTTGTATACTCTGCAGTCAAAACGTAAGCTCAAATTTGAAGGGTAGATCTGAATATATTTACCGTTGAAATTTCAAGTTTCTTCCCTGCATATCCTGTACATATGGCATAGAAGCAATTTGTATTACAATTTACATAGTGTCAACGTGGCATTGTGCCATGATACTTAAAGCCTAAAGGTCAGTGACACACGTTTAGATAAGTTTTAAAGTTCAGAGATGAGTAAGGCTGTAAGGGGTATGAAACAAACTGTTATACAAAAGTTGTCGAGGTTACAAGCTTTACCTTGAAGGTTTGGTTGTTTTATTTGTGTTGAAATTTAACTTGATTAGGAAGAATGCGAATTTGGACGCAGGGTGCCTTATTCGTTAGAGCTTGTCTTGTTAGCATGTGTATGGAAATGAAGATAATAATTTGTTTGAAATTGAAAATGTGAATTTGTTGGCATGTGCATGAAAACATAAGTGTTGGATGCCACCTTGCTTCTTGGGAAGTCTGAGGTGAATGCTTAATTACTAAGAATGTGAATTTGGATGCGGTGTGTGCCTTGTCGTTGGTGCTTGTCTAGCTGGCTGAATTTATTGGCATGAGTACAAAAACATCTTTGCTGGATGTCGCCTCGCTTCATGTGAAGCTTGGGGTGAATACTTATGCTGACTTCATGGCAAAACATGGATCTCATTCATCCTCCAACATCTCTCTTGTTTGGTTACTTCCCGTAATGCCCTTCATGTGAGTTTGTTAGCTAATGATGTTATATACACTTCCTTCCCTACGTAGTCTTGTTTTTCTTCACCCGAAAACAAAAATAAGGCCAAAACGAAAGGCGTTTCTCCTGTTGCTTACTTACTTACACTTAAAGATGCATTAGAAATCACATTAAAGTATATTGACAACACTTCAATCTTCTCAAAAACAAAAAAAAAAAATCTTTTCAATAAAAACTTTCTATTAATTTTTTAATTAATACCTTAAGCATTTGCCAAATTGATTTTATGTTCTTTGAGTAAGGAATCAGTACAACTATTGTGGTGAGATTAATCTTTTCTAGTTGTCTATATTTAGGTGGCTCTTTTAATAAGTTTCTTTTCAAATGTTTAAATTTTTCTAATGTTTAGGAGATTTAGGTTCAAATCTCATTATGGTCATTATACATACAAAAAATTACTTTCTACAAGAAATATGATTTAATACGTGTTTAATTAGATTAGTTTACTTAAAAAAATATTATTTTTTTACAATTCTTTTAAAAAACTAAAAATAATTACTTTTTTAAAATAAACTGTAAACAAAACATGCATTTACTCACCAGCATCTGACCTTTATTGGTACTCAAACTTGATTAATTTAATAAAAACAAAACTTATTTAACAAGATTACTATAATAAAATACTTATCCAAATTTTTGAATCTGATGTTATCAACTTTTTCTATGTAACGACTATGGTTGAGAAGGGACAGTCGTAGCATCTGTAGTTCTTGACGTGAGCTTCATTGACACGATATAATACCCCTCTGTTTGTCTTTGTTTCTCCAATTAATTGCACATGCATCGACCACGATAACGTTACTTTCTTTTTGTCCACTGTTTTGACGTATTCTGCTGCTAGTTCCAATGTTTTTAAAATTGGTCCGGTCATTGAACCGGTCAAAATACTAATTTAAGATTTAATAGTTGAACCATGGTCAAATCAATATTAATAAAATAATAATAATAATTAAATAATACATAAAAAAATATCAAAAAAAATAATATCATAATTTTATAATGCTAAAAATTAAAAATATAACATAACTTTATAGGTTCTTTATATTTACAATACTTATAAAAATGCAAATCAATTATGTCATGATAAGTATAAGTTTTAACTATACACATAAATATTTATTAATAAAAACAAGTTTATATTTATATTTATAATAAAAAAATGATAAATAATTTAGGTTGATTTTTATTTTTTTAAGAAAAAACAAAATAATATTGTATTAAGCATTTTTTATTAACCCGCTGCGAACCAATTTTTGACCAGTTTTTCGATTCTTTGACCAGTTTTTTTTTAGACTGGTTCTGTGATTTATTTGAACCAGTCAGGTAACCGATTCACCGGTTTGACCAGTCGATCCGGTCCGGTTTTCAGAACATGCGTTGCTACAACAAATATCCAGTGCCGGCCATTTTTAGTATGTTTTCCTTAGGAAGAAAGCAACGTTGCGGAAAAAGAATTTAAATACAGGTAGCTATCAGAAAATGATATCTATATAGAAAATTCCATGAACTATTATATAAATTTTTTAAAATATATATATATATAATTTAAATGAAAATTAACACAAAAGTGGTATAAATTTTTTAAACGTGCAAATATTATTCATGGATAGTTATATTGTTTCAAACGGCACGTCACTACCACATTAATTTGGCAACTTACTCAACTGTTCTTAAGTGTTTAGAATTATGTTGTTTGTATTTTAAATTAATTTATGCAACATGTAAATAATTAAGTCAAAGTTTTACTGAACATTTTTTAAGCAACTCGACAACGTACAGACACCATTACAAGCTACAATCATTATGCGAGAGTCCTCTTACCACATTTTTTGGCGAACCTAAATAAAGTATTCCACGGTTGACAGAAAGAAAAATCAATCCTTCGAAACAATAATTAACTACATGTTTAAAGGAGATGTTATCTTGTCGGTCAATTATGTCACGTCATATCAGTGCCTCTTATCACATATGTTACCACATAACAATATGCAAACAAAATCAAATACGTGACAAACTATACTAAAACCAACAGCCCCGGTTTCCTCCCTAGCACAAGGATTGCAAAAGACAATAGTAGTAATTGGTGCGAAAGTGATGACCCAAATTAAATTTATCAAGGACGAAATTTCTTGCATACATTTCTACAAACGTAGAAACACTGAATAGTAGCAACAATCCTTTTTAGCATCATCCAAGTAAACACAACAATCGAAACAAACATCCCTTTCTAAAAAATAGTATAACCCACACGAACAAGTTTCCTTGAGCCAACCACATTCTTGCAGGCTCAATTAATTAATTTACAAGGACCCCACCAAGCTAATATACTACAACCCCACTGTACACGCAGCCACCGAACCAGTAACCACAAGTTATCAAACGTTCAAGTTTTGATCTGTCTACCTTTCTATGTCAAGAGGTGAAAAGTTTTTGCCAACATGAATAAAGCTCTTGGGGTTATTGCCAGGTATGCTTCTCTTTTGGGACTCAAGGTCGTCACTTTCCTTGTCCCCCAACGGAAAGTACCTCGCCTTTTCCCCGTAGAACCAAACCAAACCCAAGTAGAAAGCGACACCGAAAGCGGTGACTCCAATGACGAACCAGCTGAAGAGAATATTAACAAGCGAATTAGCGCGGTGGAGAGACTCGCGATCGCGGCATCTCACAACTTGATGACCCTCTTCTTCGTTGACGAAACACCCTTTGGGGACAAGCCCCGGCGTCCAGAGCATGAACCCCATGAGGACGAGCCAGATACCCTGAAAGAATATGCTAAGAGAGCGCACGAAGCTAACCAAGAAGCTGTGAGTCATGGGGATTCCGATGAGTGTGGTGGAGAGAGAGGTGAGGATTATGATTTGTAGCAAGAGGTGGTACTGTCCTTCGGGTCCCATGTGGTCTGCGGAGTGGAGGTGGAAGAGGAGGAGCTGCTGCGCGAAGGCGACGGCGGCGAGGAGTTGGGTTAGGGCGTGTTTGGCCGGGGTGTGGACGCGGTCGAGGAGGAGGGCGAGGGCGGCGTAGAGGAAGAAGGTCATGGAGATGGAGGAGTGTTCGAAGTTGTGGAGGTGGTTGGAGGGGATGGTGCCGTCGGGGTCGAAGGGCTGGTGGCGGTCGGGGCCGATGAAGAGCTCCATGGAGATGGATGCCGTTGAGGCTGCCATGATGAGGAGGAGCTCCAGGTACTTGGACTTGGGGGTGGGGAACCAGGGTGGGGCAGTGTAGGAGGTGGGGTTGAGGGCGTGGAGCTTCGTGTGGTTGAAGAGGTGCCACATGCCAATAAGCATGAAGCCCAACCCTGGAGCTACGTGACCCACCAGAGTGCCCATAGTTATTGATTGGTCTCTTTGGGAGGGAATTGGGGAGAGTGTGCGCAGGAATGAAATGAGTTTATTGCTGTCTGCTGAGGTGGGGTTTTATTACGTGGATTGTGGGCTTAAGGGTCTATAGACTCCAGAGGGTTCTGCAGTGAAAAAACAGGGATTTCAAGTCCACGACTGAATGCCTTGGGGAATAAGAATAAGGCTCTTTTAATATGACCAAAATGACTCGTGAGATGACGAATGGGGTGAGGTAGCGCTGACTTTCTAGATGAATAATATATTGGCAGGAATGGATTACCTCGCAGCCCTTGCGCTTATCCCTTTAATTATTCATTAGAAAATCTCTGTATAGATATAAGTAAGGAAAAAGATTCACAAGCACGATAAAGGATGCGGAGACAAATTAAAAAGAGAGAGAGAGAGAAGTGATTAATAAAATTAATAGAGTAAATTACACTTATATTTCTTGAGATTATTTTAAATTACACATAATTTTTTTATTTTTTTAATGTTTACAACAACTTTCTTTTAGAAGAATGCATGATATAATGTTTTTTAAACAATTAAGGCAATTGGTATAATATATAAAAAATGTCAGTTTAATGTTTTTCAAACAATTAAGGAAGTTAATATAAGGATAGAAAAATGAGAAGTATCGTACACAATCTGAACAAATCTAAAAGAGTGTTAGTGTAATTTATTCAAATTAATAATATTGTAATATGACAAAGAAAGAAATAAAAAGAGATAAGGGATGATAATGATTGTCGCAACCGGGGTCACGACCAGACGGCAAAAAAGATTTAAAATCAGAGGAGCCGCCACCAAAGTTTATTAAGGAAAACTTTGGAAAAATCCTTTTAAAAGAATGTGGTCTATGAAACCAAAATGGGTTCGGGAGTCGATTACGTGTAGGGAAGGTGTTAGCATCCTACGACGTCCGTCATAAAGACGGTTACCCCTAATTAAATATGCAAAATGGATAGCTTCTAAAGTATTTATTTTACCCCTAAAAGAAAATGTCTTTATTTTATTTAAGAATTTTATTTTTAGAAGAAGACATTTTATTTTTGGAAAGAAATTATCTTTATTATTTTTGAGATCGACAGGGGTGGGCCCCTGCTCCTACGTATCCTCAGGTGCAATGAGGAATCAAACTCACGTAGTTCTTTGTGTAGAAAATCGTTTTGTTGGTTGATTTTTATGTTATTATTATGTATTTTTTATTTTATTTTATTTTTAGTATTGTAAAGGTATAGTCAATAACCAAATTGGAAGTGCATCTAAAGTGGTTATCAATATACCTTTTAAGATTTCATAATAGTCAAATAGGAAGTGCATCCAAAGTGACTGTTTAAAATCCTTTGCTGAAATATATTTTATTATTATTTATTCTATATTTTATTATATCATTATATATATATTTTTTTAAAAAGATGATAATCAAGTAAGAAGTGCATCTTAAGTGATTATCATTAAAACTTTAATAAACGTCCAAATAAGAAGTGCATCTTAAGTGGGCATTAATGTTTAATTATTTATTTTTGAAAAAAAGTGTTTGCATATTATTTATTATTTCGTTTTATCTAATTGTTTACTTATTTATTTATTTGCTATAGAATTATGATTATAATTACTATTATAGCCAAAAAATTAAAACGATAAAAAAACGTAACCTACGTTATTATGCTAATAATATTATATTAATTATTTGAAAAAAAACCTCACCGCAAGCTTAAGAAAACGAAAGAAGAAATCCACGAATCAAAGTAATGCACATTTATGAATCCACTGTAAGAAAAGCTGAAACAGAGGTCAAGCTTATATTCATGTGTTGGGCACAAGAAGAACACTTGGGTCGAGCCCAGTATTGCTGCTGGAAAAGGGATTTGTTAAGACACGTGACAGTGGGCCAAGCCCGTGGTGGTCACAGGGGGTAATCCCTTTTCAGACGCACCATTTTCGGAGTCTTCCCCAAATCTCTGTTCACTGTGTCGTCCGCTCCTCGTGTCGCGAAGGGAAAGGGTATCAGGCCTGAGGCCATGTTGCATGGAAGAGGGAGGACAGGTTCTCATCGTCTCAGATGCGGCGCGGAGGAGACAGAGAGGCTTCAAGGCAGAGGGAACGACGCGCATTGAAGCTATGGTGATGGTGAACCAAGTCGTAGCAACGTGAGGTCACTGTGACGGTTACCGGTACGACAATCTGGGCCATCGATTCGCGGGGATTCATTGTCCAAGAGCTCCGGATCTATGGAGAGGGAAGAGTTTTGGGACTTAGTTGGGGATTTTCCTATTGATGCAAGCCTAAAAGACGATGTGGTAATTGATGTGTACGAGAGTTGTTCACAGAAGGAAATCCGTTTTGGTGAATCTATTCAACAAAGATCATGTGCATACCGTGTTTGCCATTCTCAATTTCCTTGTGTTTACTGTGGAATCCATATACTGACATATGAAATTTGTATAAGAATCTGGTGACGTGCATGCATTTCTGAGTGTTGCAGTGGTTTTTTTTTTGATAAAAAAAATGAAGTCTATGTTCTCTTATACGAACCACATTTGTTCGAGATTGAGCAACAAATTAATAATAATGCTTGTGAGTGTATGTCATAGGGATTATTGTATGTTCTATATGAAGGATTAGTGTGTATACTGGTAGGCTTAGATAGCAGAATGTGACAATGACAGAGCATGTGAATCTCGCATAATCAAATGTTGCTTGCTATAACATGCCTATTACTTGTGAGATGCAAATATTGCTAATCCGTGCGCATAGAGAGCATTATCAGAAACACGAAGAAGTAAGGGAAATGAAGAATATGACTAACGATGTGTGCTTATACTATTATAGTTTTTTGAATGAGTGACACTCAGAACATGTGCGAATTGTTTATTAATATGCACCTGAAGATCTGTGATGTGCGTGATTAACGAATACTAAAAGAAAATAAGCACTACAATGATGAAGATACAATTATGTTATCATAAATTCAAACCAGGTTTATTAAATGGCATAAGAATCAGAAGAACAGGATAAAAACCAAGAGAGAACAAAAAAAACTACACGAAAAAGAGGAGAGTGAAGATACTTGATAACATAACTATGTATTCTCGAATGTCGCTTCCTTTCACCACTGTTCTTCCTTTCTCTCAAAAGAACCACGAATCTTCTTTAAAAGAAACTAGCCTTTTCTTCCTTCCTGCTTCGTTTTTGTTGTTTCTTTTTGTTTTCAGAACCATCTGTGAGAGGTGTGGGTCTCCGTTCTTTTTTTTCCCCCTCCCTTCTTCTTCTCTCTTCTATTTATAATCCTCAAGAAACTTGCCTTGCAAGTTTAATTGGCTGGCCCCTTTTCACGCTTCTATTTTCCTTTTCTTTGTTTGTTAGCTTTTTTTTTATTATTATTTAAAAGGATTATGAGCCCATTGCATTTTTAGCCCGATAAGCATAAGACAAAAGACGTTATTTAACTAAAATCTTTATAATTATTTTTTATATTATTTATTTTTGTTGTATGAATTGTCCGGATAAAATTGGGTATTCACAATGATAAAATATTATACGGCCTGAAACTAGAGTTTAATAGTTATGTACTGTCAGTATAAAAAGTTTTACACTGTCAACCAATCAAAAATCACCGTTAGTATGACTTTAAAAGTAGTTATTGTTAAAATTAACAAACTTACCATGCATGGTGGTTTGTGATTGAATAACAGTATAAAATTATTTTATACTATCAATGCATAGTCTATTTTCTCCTGAAACTATTATGTATCCATGATCCTCATGTGAAGATTAGCTTGAAGTATAATAATCATGGATTATGTAATAATTTCTAAATGTTAAGTGAAAGTTTACGTCTGTTTTTGAATGTTAATAAATTAGTACTTATAAGTAAAAGTAATAAATTGTAGGCTTAAATGCACTTTTAGCTCCACAAGTACCGTAATTGTACGATTTTGGTCCTTCAAGTTTTAATTGCACAAACTGGGTTCCCTCAGTATTGTAATTGTATGATTTTGGTTCCCTAAGTTTCCATTGAGCAAATTGAGTTTCTCAAGTATTGCAATTGTGTAACTTTGGCCTCATTATTAGTTTTCTGTTAAATATTTAACAGATTTTATATGATGCATTAGAGCCACATCATTTCATATGTCATCCATCATCATGTCAATCATCATATTATCTATCAAAGCCACATTATTTGGCATGTCAATTGCAATACTTGAAGAATCCAATTTGTTCAATTAAAATTTGAAGGACCAAAATTATACTATTGCAATACTTGAAGGACCCAATTTGTGCAATTAGAACTTGGAATGCCAAAATCACATAATTGCAATACATGAGAGACCAAAAACACAATTAAGCCTAAATTGTATAATTGTATTAAATGTTGTATTTGTTAAATACAATATATAACTAACTTCAATAACGCTATATTCCTTAAATATCGTACATTTGTTAAATGTGATATATATTTACTAAATACATACTCTTCGTGTTGGTAAAATTTATTAAAAAAATTATTAGTAAATACAAAAAAATAATTATTATAAAATTTAATACATAAAATATATATTGAAATTTTTATTACTTTTCATTATTCCCTTAAAAATAATTAGTTCATAAAATATGTTTTAAAATAATAAAATCCAAATTCATTCTAATATAATACATATAAATTAATATATGTATATATATATATATATATATATATATATATTAAATTTTTTATTTTATGTTTAATCCTTATTTTAAATAAAATACTATTATTTATTTTAAATTTAAGTCTATATTAAAATGATTAGTATTTATAAATTATAATTTAAAGGAAGAAATTCAAAAACATATTAATATATTTTTAAAATGTTTTAAAATTTTGGCATTTGTTAACAATTTAATCCAAACATTTTTACTCATTATAATTTTATTTTTTGTGTTTAATTATAGTAAATTTAATTTTATTTACTATAGATGATTAAATAAAAAAAAGTAAAACTATACATATTATGCAACTTATAGGACTTTTGTATAATAAATAAATTAAGTGACGTTGGTTTGTATATAATGAATAAGAAATGATTTAGGAAAAATAATTTATAATTCTTAATTAGGTTTATTATTTAAAAATGTAATGAATATAAAATTTTAATGATATAGTATTGTGATTTTTTAATTTTTCATTTAGGATGAAATTGCCTTGCTATTTAAATCAAATAGGTAAAAAAATTATTTCATACAAGGATGAAAAGTACTTTACATAAATATATATTAAAATTTAAATTATAGAAAAAAGAGTATCTGTATTTTTATGAAAGCAACATCTAATTAAATTATACAGGTAAATATTTGGATCATATGAGATGAAAACTTTATTTTAAATTATATTGATATATAAGTCGTAGAGTAAATATTTGCATTATAGGGATGAAAAATTTACATGTAAACATATTAATATTTATATCACTAGAATAAATATTTACATCCACTAGAATATAAAACTATCAGAAGAAAGTCAATTTGTATTTAAATTATATGGGTAAATAAATATTTTTATAAGTTTACTTCTTTTATATATATTATGGATTTAATTCAATATAGCATTCTAACCCTATAATTTTTTACTTTGTCACAATTCTCTTTAAATTTTTTTTTTCATTTTCACAATTATTATGTTATTAATTTTACAATTTTTCATAAATATATACACGTCCTTACCATGATTATGTTCTTAATTATGTAAATCATTATTTCAAAGATTAAAAATGATAATTTTACTATCATATACAACCCTCTAGCATATAAATGAATTTTTATTTATTAAATTATTTTTTAATTTATATTTTAACATGAATAGTGTTAACACTAATTAAAAACTTCATTTATAAAAAATAATTTATTGAGAAATTAAATCATGAAAATTCATAGTCGTTTCTATACTTTTTAATAAGAAAATTTATTCATTATTTTTTTATATTTTAAATCTATACATCCCATGAATCACCATTTTAGATGTTAGTTATTTTACATGCGAACGATATATGCGAAATATTACACAAAAACCCAGGTGGACATTATACAGCAAAACCAGATTTGTGAGTCTCTTTTCTCTCTGGATCGTCCTTTGTTTGGTTGAGAGAAAAAGGCATGAAAGAGAAAAGAAAGAAAAAAATACACATTTATTAAGAAATTTCCTCTCATTTGACATACAGAATAATAAGGGAGCAAAGGGAAAAAAAAAAAGTATGGCTCCACACTACATTAATTCTTTCTAAATTGGAAAAAAAGTTACAATGAAAAAGAACAAAAGATAACAAAACTATTATATCCTTTATAATTATACTATATACAAGCAAAATTATTATATCTTATTTTTATTTAGGAATATTTATGTTATTTTATAAATATACTTTTTATTTTTCTTTCACTTTTTCCTGCTCTTTTCTTTTTTATCAAATAATCAAACAATTGTCTTATTTTTTATTTTTTTTCTTTTTATTTTTTTCTTTATCTTTCTTTCGTAAACCAAACAGAGTCTAACGAAAGGAAAATCAACAACTTATTCTTTATTTTTTGTCTTTAATAGTGGGGTTGTAATTTATTATTTCTTGAAAGTTATTAAGACATGAAATTGTAATTGAAAAAATCATAATTAATGTGATATTGAATTTCTAAATTAACAAATGAATAGGATTTTTTTTTTTATGTTAAGTGAATAGATAAAAAAGAACAGAAGTAATATTTTTCATTTTTTTTATTTCAACTTATCATTTACTCCCTTCGTTTCTTTTTATTTGTCAGTTTTTTAGAAATTTTTGTTTCTATTTATCTATCGTTTTCAAAGTTCAAGATAACATTAATTACTTTTTTGTCAATTATACCCTTACCTTTTACTTAATTTTAATTAATTTACACATTTACAACTAATATGCATTTATTGTAGAATAGAAATGAGAAAGGATATAGTAGGAAACTTCAAAACTATTTTATGGAAAACAAAAAAATTAATACATTTCTTAGTCTGTGTATAAAAACTTTAAACGACAGATAAAAAGGAACGGAGGTAGTATAATATTAAGAAGAAGAAAAAATTCAACCTTGTATGATCTTTGCATTAATGTTCAATAAAAATGCTAGGACCAATTTCCTATTTTATAACACATTTTTTATTATTAGATAAAATTTATATAAATCCCCTAAATTAATAATATGGATCTACTTCCTATTTATTGAGTTCCATTTAATATTTATTGAAACTCACATAAATTTCATTTAACAGTAAAAATTGTATTGAAAGAATGTATTAGCTGCGTTGTTAACATTATTCATGACTAATAACTATTGTGCTATATTTTAAGTCATTTTGATGAATGTTAAGCAATTTTTATTTTGGGTAAAATACACTATACCCTTAAATCATTTTCTAATTATACTTTTCATTCGTATATATTAAATTAAGCACATTGTATTCTTATTTAATATAATTTATTGTAATTTTTCTTTCCATCCATTTTAGCTATTAATTTTAATAGTGTTGATTTTTACTAAAAAATAATTTTAAAACACAAAGATACCTTACATAAAGTGATAAAGACGAGGTTTAAAGCTCCTTCTACATAATAAAAGTACGCCTTATTGCATGCATTTTTCAGTTCTTGAATCATTCATCTGTATAAATAAGGATGGCATGGCATGCACTTTAATACTCGCAATCTGAAATTTAAAGTATGAAATTATCATATAGTATCACCACATCAAATATTTGAACTATCATAACTTGCATCTTAATTTCGTCGTTATATTAGTGTATATCTGCAATGTTTATATTAATAAATTTAAGTTTTATTAAACAAAAATTATATTAATGAAGGTTGTTATATGTCTTCTCTTAGAATGTAGGTTTGAGTATAACTTAACTTTACAAAATAAGCTTGTAAGGTGAAGATTGTCTCCCATTTATATATTCTTGTTTGGCCATATCACTAGTCAATGTAAGAACTCCAACATCTTCTGTTTTGGTAGTGCACGCGTATCCCTTCTCGCATCTGTACTGTTAAATGACCTAGAAGGCGAAGCCCATATTTTGTGACACGAATAAAGGTACATGAAACGACTAACTTGATTTGATTTAAACTCAATAATGCAAACATAATAACCAACGGTACATATTCGGTGCCAGTTATCCAATTCGATTGGGTTGATGCGCTGATTCTGGAAAACATAGTAATAAATAGACATTATGGTTATGGACACTTGTCATAAAGGAATGGCTGAGAACTTAGGACAAAATTAGAACCTAACAGCATAGCAATCATGACTTCTGGGGACAATCTGCATGGCCATGCAAGAGCAAAGGCAAAATGCTATCCCGCACTAGCCATATAAAAGGACATCTCAATATAGTGCCCAATTTGTATTCTCTAAAACACTCATTAATTCTTTACTTTTTCACTAGTTTGGCTGAGGGACTTCGGAAGAAACCCACCATTATAATCTGTGGAACTATCTGGCATGATCAAGCACCCAATCTAGACTAGCAAGAAATAAAATGTCACTTTGAAAATGACAAAATGATCGTAATTTACCCTTATTTTGTTTCTTTTAATTAGATTTTATACAATATGTACGCTTAAAATAAATTTGTCATATGTGAAAAATATGACTTAATTATGTTTTTAGTTCCCCAAATTTGTAAAACGTATTTTTTTTAGTTCCCCAAATTAAAATTAATTTTTTTAGTCCCTCAAATTTTAAAAATTCATGTTTTGGTCCTTTTGTCCAAACGCAGTTAGTGAATCTGCCACACAAAACTCACCTAGTAATGTCCCTACCAATGAAAACATCACACTAAACTCCACTAATGCTGCATAACTGACTTAATCTATCCTATAAATGATATTGTAAGTGGTTCAAAAGGACCAAAACTGAAATTTTTAAAATTTGAGGGATTAAAGAAATTAATTTTTAATTTAGGGGACTAAAAAAATACATTTCTTAAATTTAGGGGAGTAAAAACATAATTAAGCAGCAAAATATTGTTTTGGCTTGCACTTTGTGGCACCCAAGTTTTATCATTTTGTAAATGTGAATACCCAATTTTATCCGGATAATTAGAAAAATAATAAAATAAATATAGAAGAAAATATGAAATAATAATAATAGTAGTAACGATAATAAACAATAAAAGGTAACTAAATTTCTGATTGGATCATTATTAATCTAGACCCATAAACGGTTTTTTTTTTCCTCTCCTTGGGCCATGCAAACTGAATGGCCCATTTAACTGAAAAGAGAGAAAACAAATAATAAGGAAAAGCTAAGATAAAACGTGCGGAGGAAGAAAGAATCAAAAATTAAGCTTGCGGAAGAAGTTTTGAGAATGGCTATATATAGTCTTTAGAGATTCATACCAAGGGATTTTTTTCTTCGGAAAGCAGGAAAAAGAGCACCAACTGACAGAGCTCTCTCTCGTTACCAATCACAGAGGTAACGGCCCATGAGCTCTCATCTTCTATGATTACATATTTATTTTGTCTTTGCATTGTGTAATGTAGCTTCATTCCTCTGTTCCATATCCATTCTGTTAGACATGGCTCTATCCTTTGTGGCTTGGTTTCTGTTTAGTTTCTTCATCACATTCTGTTTATGCATTGTGTAATACAGTGTGATTCTCATGTTATATGCCTATTCTGTTAAACATTCGCATTTCGAATAATAGTTCGTCATTAACACATCACGATTATTCTTCTAATCTTATCTCTCACCATATCATTCGCAAGCATATTCCTAATTCTAAATCATGTAATCTGATGATATGGAGCTGAGATTTTGGATTTCATTTGCACTAAATTTGCATTCTCACATAAACCTTGACTTATAAACAACGATAACAATAATTAAAATAGTACGAAGATGAATCTTGTCCACTCGCCGCTACTATGGCGCGAGACCGTATTGGAGAGTTTGCATTCCAAGAATGCAAATCGCTCAATTTGTCTGCGTCTCTGACGCGCAAACGTAACCTCCTTCATCATTGTGACGCTAATTGTGAGTGAATAACTACACTGCCGTGGTATCTCTACGAGCCTCCACACGTCTTTATTGTGTGATTTTTAATCCCTCTTCCCCCACTATCTCTAACGCGGATTCGCATTGTGATACAAATCCATGCTGGAGTCTTCGTGCAAGATACTCTGATCCGTTTCGCCATCGCAAAGGAACTGGCAGTGTCGACCTCTTCACACTGTCAAGAAGCGCCGATCTCGGAAAATAAACAGTGGTTCTTAGCGTTGCGCACCGCGATGGTGCCAAACACACCCTGCATCGTGCAGTATCACATGTATTGGAAGAGATTGTCAGAGGAAACTCGTATGCTGCTGTAAGAGAGGCCGCCGCTGGCATTATGGTTCGAGCTCGTGGAGAAGGAGGAATTTCTGAGTGAGCGTTTGGGAAGACATTATGCTGGAACCTAATAATATTGGGCTGAAATTTTTGGCCGTGTAGAGACGAGACTAGGCTTGGTCTCAATGGTATTGTATTTTTGAAAGAAGCCCTTCTCTGTGCTCTGTCCGCATGCAATTGGATTTGATTCAGTATTTTTTTTTTTTTTGTCCTTTTAAAAAAAAAAGAGAAAAAGAGAACGAAAACCAAAAAATAGAATAAACAATAATTTAGAATTGCTAACTGTATGTTTTTGTACCTAATTGATTTTCTCTCGGTAAGTTTTTTTTATTAATTTCTAATTGATTTCCAATTGATTTCTTTCGTCCGTTTCGCATAATCAATATATAATTGAAATTCGACCTTTATTTTTTAAATCAAAATTAAAATACCGTTTTCACAAATATATATATATATATATAATCGTGAAATTTAACTACGGCCACTTAGGATGCACTTCCTATTTGGACATTATTGAGGTTTCAAAATAATTAATGATAACCACTTTAGATGTACTTCTTATTTGGTTATCATTTTTATGTATAGGACAATGTTTTTAATAAAAAAAAACACATAATAAAGGTTTTAATAATAGTCACTTTGGATGCACTTCCTATTTGACTATTATAAAAATTGTAAAAGGCATATTGATGATTACTTTAGATGCACTTCTAATTTGGTTATTGAGTACGCCTTTGTCATACTAAAAATAAAATAAATATAATAATATAAAAAAAAATAATCAACGAAACAATTTTCTACCAAAAGAACTACGTGAGTCTGAGTTCCTCATTGCACCAGAGGATACGTAGGAGCAGGGACCCACCCCTGTCGATCTCAAAAACCTAAAAAGATTTTAATCCTTTTTTTATGTTCAAAATAAAATGGCTAAGCAAGAGATAAGACTTTCACACATTAGATGAAAAGGTAACCATCTTTTAATGGACGTGTAGGGTGCTAACACCTTCCCTACACGTAAATAACTCCCGAACCTTTCTCTCGGTTCAAAACCATCATTCATAGGTTTTTCTATGGTTTATCCTTAATAAATCATAGTGGCGACTCTTCTGATCATTTTCTTTTTCGTCATCCGGTCGTGACCCTAGTTCCGACAGTAAGTTTTGCCATCGTGTTTTTTTCTCTCGCATTTTGTCACCCTTTTGAAATCTTGCAAATTTTGCATATAATCATCAACTGTTCATTAAATAAAAATTTACAAAATTAGACAAAATTTGCAAGATTTTAAAAATAATGTGGTAAAATGCGAGAGAGAAAAAAACATGATAGTAAAAACTGCAAAATAATTAAACTTGAATGGCACAAAGTATAATTAAGCCTATTATTTTCCAAATTATTTAGATTTGATTGTCAACATCCTAAAATCACTTCTAAAAACTGCGAACCCCGTCTCCCTCAATCAATAACATAAAGAATCTAATTTGGTTAAAGTTGGTAGGGTTAAATTTTACGAAAGCTGACGCAATTATTTTTAGAATAGTATGCTGACTCAACTTGAACACTTATTTATTTTTTAACTAGTATAATAACCCATGTATGTATGGGTGAAGTTTACAATTTATGGTATTATTATGACTTTTAATATAAAATTATGTAAATATATTAGTATATATTTACATAAATATTGAAAATATTAAATTATTATAAATATTTTATATTTTTAAATATTTTTATATTCTCATATGTCTTATATTATTTTAATATATATAAATATTTATTTTAAAAATATTATCATAAATATATTTGTATTTGTATTTGTATATAACTTAAATATACATAAAATTAATAAAAATATTAATAATAAATATTTTATATTACACTTTGTAATTTTTAGTTTTCTTTAAAAAAATATGTCTTTCCATAAAGGAATGAAATGACAAACATTATTTATAAAAAAAATTATGGTATTTAAACTTATAGATTACAATTAAAAAAATAAATTATGAATATGAAGATAAAATAATTATGAATACAAAAATAAATAAAAAAATAAATTATGAATAATATTGTTGATTTTATAAAAAACAATCAAGTCTTTTAAGCATGTCAGTTAGTATTTAATTCTTGATCATATGCATAAAAAGTGAAACTTAATAGATTCATACTTAATGTTTTGTTATTGAATACAACAAACAATGGAATGACATATTAATAATTTTAAACAAAAAGAAGAAAGGTAATTTCTTTGGTACATGTTAATTTGTACGTGGCTACTTGTACCTCAATTCTAAATATATAGGCAAATAAAATTCAATTAAATTGATTTGTAAACACCATTTTCTTATTGTTAGGATATATTTTTATTTTTAATTATTGATTGAACATTCAAAAATAAAAGTTTAAAAAGAGAATTTTAAAATGAACTTTGTAGGAGCAAGGATAGAGGATTCAAAGAATTAACATCGGAAAAAGACCATTTCACATCGAGGGTGTGATTAAGTTGTCTTAGCATCAATCTTAATTGAATTTTTACTTAATATATATCTATATGATGACAATGAAGTGGTAGTGAAGGTGACTAGTGATTTTGGTTCTCAATTTTTTAGTTTTGTCCTTTTTATATGAGTTCTCTGTATACTTTAATTGCTTTTGTTTTTTAAAATAGTGTATATGAGTTGATTGATCCCTAATTTATATAGTGGGTTAAATACATAAGAGCACAAATTAACATTTTCTATAGATGAAGAGTGATATTGATGATTGGAATCATGACAATACTCAAATGAATAAAAAGATTAATCAATTGAGTTTATAAGCAATAATTATAATTATTTTTAATTGTACATTTTAATGAATTAATAAAATATTTTTATTTTAGTAGAAAGATTATATATATATAGGATTTGCTAACGTACATACACTTATTTTTTAGTTAGAGTACATTAGTAAGTTATAACTACAACGTATCTTAAAATGCACCATGGTGTAACTTGCTAATGTACTCCAACTAAAAATTAAGTGTGTGTATGTTAGCAAATGGAGTACGTTAGCAAGTTGTAACTATAATGTATCTTAAAATACATCAATGATGTAGCTTGTTAACGTACTCTAACTAAAAAATAAGTTGGTATATGTTAGCAAGCCCCTATATATATATATAAACATAGGCCTCTAAAATTAATTTGTATTAAGATGATTTTGTGTGTTAACTTAAATGTTTCAAATATTTCAAAGAAGAAGAGAAAGTAAGAGGCCTTTTTGATTGTTAAAAAAAAATTAATAGAATGATTTAATAACATTATAGGTATGCAAGTATTTATAAAGAAGTGATAAATTTGAATTAATTACGTTTATAAATTATTTATTATGTATTACATGACTGATAATAGTAATAATAATAATATAGATATACTTTAAAATAGTTAAGGTCATTTAACTGTTATAAATTACCAATTTTCACTAAATATGAATGGAATGTTAGGGGTAATGATGATAATACTCTATTTATACCATTAGATTAGACTAATGAGTGCCTAGGAGGGCATATTAAGAAATAAAAAGTTGAAACATATCTGATAAAAAACAAACATAGCATTTTGTATATTAGAAACTTTTAAAACTATTTTCATTCAATATTTTCTAATCTTCAATCCTTAACAATTTGTTTCTTCTATTTTCAAATTATTGTCATTTAAACTATTTTTATTTTAAAATATCATAAAAATATTTATTAGTTTTTCTAACTTTATCCTTCTTTCTACACTTTCTCTTAAATATTATGTTTTGATAGTCATAAAAGTAGTTTATTTTATTTTTTAAGAGATAAAATGTTGACAATTTCTAGTCCAAATTCATAAAAGAATAACGTAGTCTTAAAATATTTTTTAATTTTAGGATAATTATTGATTTTTTAATCCTTATACACCATTTTAAAATGATAATTATTTCATAATAGAAGAAATAGTTCATTTAACAATATCATTGATGTGATCAATTTTAATGAAATATAAATAATTATACGTTATAGACTTAAAAGTGTAACTAATTGAAAGTTGTAAAGTGAATTGGTAGTCTCTTCCTTGAGTTAATTTAATCTATCAAGTTATAAGATGTACATTATAAGTGTGCAAATTTAAAATTATGCAACTTTTTTTTTTCCATGAAACTTAAATCGTGCAAGATTTTTTAATTTAATCTGCTATAAATTTGAATTAGGGCATATATTCATATTATTAATTAATTTGAATCAGAATATATATTTGTGTTATCAATTTGAATGTTCAAATCATATAAACCATACTGGTTACAATTACCTTAATTAATATAATTATGTATTTTATGAATTAAAAATGGAAAAATTGATCACTTAGTAATTAATTACCATAATTACAAAAAAAATATAATATTTGATAAATTTATTACCGTATTATATAAAATTAAAATATATACAAATTTAATGATTTAATTGATTGATTTAATAATCAAAATATATATTTATTATAATCACCTTAAATTGGAACTGTGTGAGTTTAAATTCTAGCAGTAAGTTTTTTTTTCCTTTTTTTATTTTCTTATCTCTTCTTTTCTATCTTTTTTTATAAAACTTACTATGAGTCTCTCATTAAATTAAAACAAAAATGATTTGGTATTCCACATTTGACTTAGTTGATTAAAGAAAATGTTAATACAATTTAATATAATAGAAGCTATCTACTTCTTGTCTTTAGGCCAAGCGAGATTTGACCTCGTTAATATTTAGTGCATCACCATCTATCTTCCTATGATACACATGTGATTTGACATTATAGTGTCTTGAGTCTGTAAATGTCATATATTGGAGAAAAATGTGCTAAAAATAATTAAAAAAGATATAAATTTATCTTATAAAAATAGACAAATCAAATGAAAAATGATGTAAAGATAAATATTTGAAAAAAGAAATGAAAGAAATATCTCTAGTAATATATATATATATATATATAAAATTATAAAAATAAAATAAAATAATACCAAATCTTATTTTGATAATATAGTGCAATTCGCTATATCTTCTTTTGTAAAGCCTTCCTTTAAGTCTTTTTGTGTTATTTCAATAGTTGAAAGTCAAGCAATTGTAAAATTAATGTTAGTAAACAAACCTTAAATACTAAATATTAGATCAAATATCTAAAATAAAATAAAATAATTAAAAAAGATAAAAATTTACCTTAGAGAAGGAATAAAAAGATTAGTAAATTTTTGCTTATATTTATCCCTCCATTGAAACTAAATAAAAGGAACAAAAAAAATGTTAGCAATTGATTATTTCAGAAAGAAAAGATGAAAATGAAAAACAACAATGTATACATAGGGATTTATAGATGAGTTGATCACATAACTTTTTGTTTCAAGAAACTTAAATCAAAAAGGATTTTTTTAATTTAAATATGCTACAAATTTGAATTAAAATATATATTCATATTATTAATTAATTTGAATTTAAATCAGAATATATATTTTGCTATCAATTTGAATGTTTAAATCATGAAAATCATATTGGTCATAATTACCTTAATTAATACAATTATGTATTTTTTATGAATTAAAAATAAAAAGATCACTTGGTAATTGATTATTGTAATTACAAAAAAAAATCTATTTTATTTAATAAATCTATTACCGTGTCATATACAATCAAAATCATTATACTTGTATTATTAGTTTGAATATTCAAATTATAAAAATCACATTGATAATAATTTCCTTAATTATGTGTTAGAATATATATTAGTACTATTAATTAATTTGAATCAAAATATATACTTGTGTTATTAGTTTGAATATTCCAATCATAAAAATTATATTGATCATAATTTCCTTAATTACTATAATTATATATTTTTATAAATTAAAAAATAAAATAAAAAATCAATGACATTTTGGCCAAAAAAATGAATATGGTATTGTCACATGGCATCTGCCTATATGGCAAAACCTTCTTTTATAATTTATATAATAGATAATAGATATATAATAGATCTCGTATTACAATTGTAAAGCAATCCATTTTCTATTTGCAATAAAAAATTGTAATTTAATAATTGTATTGAGAGTAATTAATCAATAAATTAAAAATGATTTTATTATATATTATAAATACTTTAATTATCATAATAAAAAATATTACCATAATTATCAAAATTACCATGATTATAAATAACATTCAATAAAATTTGAAAAATTGATTTTCTTTTATATAAAATCAAAATCAGTTTTAAGATTTAATTATTTAATTGATGGATTTAAGTATAATATATACTTATTATAAAAGTCTTAATTATAAATGCTTAATTATAAACGCCTTAATTTCTATAATTAAATATATTAGTGTATTTATATAAATAAATAAAAAAACTGTGAAATTTAGGCAGAAAAAGAATGAACATAATGTTGCACGTGACATCTTTCCATGTTATAAAACCTTCTTCTATAATATATAATAGATTATTTTTTCTATCTTTTATTTCATTTCAATTTAAAAATCTTTTAAATACATATATGCACAACTTAATGACCCAATCCCTATTTATTTGATCAGGTTGATTCATTTTGATTCAACTTTTTTTCATAAAAATCCAATGACTTGATCCAATTTACCCCAGCTAACACTAGCAACTCGTTTGGGACAGCTAAAATTTGACAATTTTAGTTCTTTATTGAGAAAGAAAAAAACTTTTTACTAAATTAACTATGCTTGCACCTCAGCACTCTCATCTCATTTTTGCACCCTGAATGGCTAAGGTACATAACACAAGTTGACTTGACCGGCCTACATGATTATTGTCGGACTTGTTATTTCCTAGGAGCATAATCTGTATCATATTTCCTAAAACTAGTCCTCAACGTAGTATGGGCAATGTTCCTCTACATCAAAAATCAACATGTGGGTAGTGATGAGCTTGAGAATCGTCCCATCTCTCCTCCACCTAATCATTTCATCATCTCCCTATAAATATACCTAAAGTACGAACCTTCCCAAGTATGTATCTTACATGTAATTTTGAAACTCTATTGAACTCTGTATTCACATAGGTGTTGGAGTGCTTGCAAGTAGTTGTGGCAAAACAAGCTAGTTTGTCTCGCCCCATCTCATCATGCCAAAAACAGGTTGGGGTAGATTAGCCCACTCTAAGTATGTGGGCTGGAAAATGTAGCCTGATCCATATATGGGGCGGGCGGACCTGTCAAAAATAAAAAAAGGAAAATTAAAAATTATAAAAACCAAAAAAATTAAAGAAAGTTATTTTAAGCTCATGTTAGCTATTATCTCTTTCACTTGTCCATCTAATATTTTTTTAATTACATTATTCTATCGAACTCCTCTAAATTTTTTGTCTTCAATACTAACAATAGCAACAACAAAAAACTATCAAAGAGACACATCTATCTTCATTATTTATCTCCTAACTTAAAATCTTAGGTCATAAACACACCACTACTTTCATACCAAAATGAAATGAAAACTCAGAACCCTACACTAATTTTTTATTGTCTTTTATTGAATTTTTAAAAAAATCTTGTTGGCCCGACAAGTTGATTTTCCCTACCTCCTTGCAAGCCCTTTCTTAGTGAATTAAAATGAGGTGAGCCATACAAATTGGTAGGTTGAATATTCCTAACCCAGCTCACTTAAAAAAGTGGGTTAAATAAGCTAACACAATGGATTGAGCACATTTGCCACCCATAGTTACAAGTGATGACTATATATAGTTGTTAATCCATCTCTAACAATCGCTTAGAAAATTTAGGGTAGAGGTGGGTGTTGGTCTAATCAGCATAAGTTAGCAAACAAATGGGTTGAGTTGAGCTGGCTTACAAAATAAACGATCCTTTATAATGACCGGTTTGCATCTACCCTACATTGGCCTGCTAGTTGACAAGCTAGCCCATAGACCTAAATAAAAATATTAAAAACAAAAAACTAAATAATTGCTAAAAGAAATAACAACTTTTTTGGTGAAAAATAAAAAAAATAACAACTAATAAGCATCAAATGGTTGCAAGTTAAAAATCTCAATTAATCTTAATTATACTTTCACAAGCATTTAATAAGTATATCTAAAAAAATATTATACAATTTAAACAGATTTGTATGCAAACTCACAAACCAAACATGTTTAACTCACGAGCTAATCAAGCCAATTTGCATGTACTCGTATTTATACAGATTAGTTCTCAATAGATACAGACCCACACAAATTGCAAGTTGAAGGGCCAACCAGCAAACCACAACTCATATACTCAACTCTAACTCAGGAGCTACTCGGATCTAACCCAACATACACTTACGAGCCCGACATCCAACTTTCACCATGAACGCAACTAAAATTTTCTTAAAAATAAAGGTATATTTATTTAATTAGTTTGAGTCTTAATTTTTTTAACACAACCCAACTCGTAATCAATCAGTTACACAATCATGTCCCATTTATTGTGTTCGAGCATCCAAGAGGGTTTGTTTGTTTAAATTTTTGTAATTTAAATTTTAAAAGATTATATTAAACAATTTGTTTATATATAAAAATAATGATTTAAAATTTAATTTAAATAAAATAAATTTATTTTATTAGTATAAAATAAAATAATTTTTGAATGCATCTTACCTGAAAGAACATTAAAAATAACACAATTTAAATTGACAAGTATATATGCACTGCACGATATTTATAAATTTAGGTAAAACAATAAAAGTATAAATTAAAAGAAAAACTTTTGAAATTTTTAAAATTATAAAAAATGCATATGTAATTTAGATGGAATTAAAAAATGTAAATAAAAAAGAGAAAACATTTAGGATTATGGGGAAATGTGTATAATTAATTTAACGAATTTGAAATTAAAATTCAAAATGATATACTTTTTTAAAATAGTAAATTTGGAAATTAATTCAATTGAAAATGTATATATATTTTAACTAGTATCTCAGCTTGTGTATTGTATAAGATAAATATTTTTTGTATATAATTATAATTCATAATAAATAAGTATTTTTTAAATTTATAAATTCTATTATAGTTAAAATTTATCATAAATAAATATTTTTAAATAATTAAATTATATTTTAAATTTATAATAAATAATTTAAATTATGATGTAAGGTTATTCTTTAATTGACAAAAGTGGTTAAAAAATAAGGTATAGATAAAAATAAAAGAAAAGTAGTTTGAGATTATTGAAAAAGATATTTTTTGGCTAATTGTGAGGATATTGTGTGAAATACACCTCTTAACTAAAGAAGAGATAGAGTGTTGAGAATTTCTAATTAAGAGAGTAAAGAAGATGAGAGTTTGATTTAAGGGTGCATTTGGTAGAAGAGAAATTTTTTTATGTCCAGGAATTATGATTCTTGGGAATTATAAATCTTGAGAATTATGATTCTTATGAATGACTAAAATCTATTAAGTTTGTCATAAATATTCTTAGGAATATTTATATTTGTTACTTGAGAATTAAAAATTTTTACGTTTAGTTTTAATAGAACTTTTTCAAAAACTTTAATTATTTATCACATTAAATGAGTTAATAAAAATAGCATGATATTTTTACCACAGTAAAACTTTTCTCCCAACTTGAGAAAGTTAGATTCCCACCTCTCCTCAAACATAGGTAAAAAAAATTCTTAAAAAACAATGTTTTTTTATAATGTTATTTTTTAAATAATAAATTAAACATGAGAAACAAACATTCCTATCTTCATATTCTTGGAAAACTAAAGTGAAAACATCAAAATTTTGATTATAAAATAATTGATTTTGTGATAACATCACCTTTTCTAAACCAAAAAGTAAGCTAAACAAAACCGAAATTGTGCAAATCAATTAAATTAAATTCAAATGGAGGTTTAGATGCTGTAAAATCTACACACAAAACAAGCTATTTCCAAGCTTATCGTGTTGATTGTCTGCAAATCAGTTTGGGTACAAAAGTCCAAAACTGTCCTTTGCAAGAAGTGCCCTAAGGTTATCTTTTCCAATGCACAAAAAAAAAAATTGATAAAAATATTAGGTGTTAAAGTTTATTTTATTGATGTAATTTTTGTTTAATAAAAATTAATTACTAATATAAATATATACTGACAATTATATATATATATATATATATATATATATATATATATATATATATATATATATATATATATATATATATATATATATATATATCAGTTTTCTATACATACTAACAAAATTATTTAATTTGTTAATATTATACAAACTTGTAATATTTATTGTACTAATACTTTAGCTTTTATTAAATAGAAAATTGTGAGTATAAATAAATACAATTTTAAAGTAATAGTGTACAATAATTTTTTAATGAATGTCCACTTTTGATAGAGACCACAAGTATCCTTTCTGAGAGACAATCCTGCTTGAGACATGTAGGACCATTATGCCAAAGCTTTTTTTCTTTGAATATTTAAGACAGTTACATATCTAGAATCCAAACTCGAAATCACTGATTAAGCTAAAACAATTTCATGCCAATTGATTCATGCATTCAATAGTTTAATGAATGCCCATTAATATATATTGATTTGACATAATATTATTTTTTATATTATGTAAATAATTTAAAATTAAACTAATTATATTGTAAATAAGAAATCAAATTTTAGACATAATCGTTTAGTGGGTGTGTATATATAATTTAAAATTATATTATTTTATAATATTGGTTATATTATTTTTTATTTTTTATCATGTTAACTATCTTATTATATATTTTTATTTTTATATTACATTAAAATTATACAAATATATAGCATGACGGTGACCGTTAAATTTACGCTATCTTCATGTTTTTAACGCGAAGTACACTAAGAAATTTCCCTTTTGGCCATTATCACGCACCGATACAATTTGGACGTTGGCGTAGTTGACGAAGACAAAACAAGTCAATCGTCCACGCTGATGTTTCCTTTTTTGTAAAATTTAAAAAAGAAACAAGGTACTGATTTATCATATTAGAAGAATACTATATTATCCATACGCATGCAATTATTTTATGAGTTTAATGGTCATGTATTGTCAGTGTAAAAAGTTTTACATTGTCAATCGATCAGAAATCACCGTTAACATGACTTTTAAAGTATTTATTATAAAAGTTAACAAACTTATAATAAATGGTAGTTTGTAGTTAGATGACATTGTAAAACTACTTTATACTATCAGTGCATAGTCTGTTTTATCTTATTTTATACTTATATAAATTTTATTATTTGATTTTTTTATTTCGTTCAAGAAACTGCGAGAGGGACGTATTCCCCCCATCACTATGTATTCTATGATTATAATAATGATGCGCAAAATTGTAGACTACCTTTTAAAAAATTAAAAGGGATTGTTTAGGTTTTGTTTCATTTTTCATTTTTCTTTGTTTTTTTCTTTTTAACCTTTATCAAGATCCGATTTATTCTTTTTCACGCATTGCAATTCATTTAATATTTCATGATTTTTTTTATGGACATGGTTTAATAAACATAACTGATTTTAAAGGTGGATATATTAAGAGCAGGAGTTGGATTCTCCAAACCTCTAAGGGTGTGTTTAGAAACCCGTTTGCATCAATGTAAACGGGAGTTCACACTTTCCAAAACACCAAAATGAGAAACAAGTTTTTTTTATCTTTTTCGTTGAACGTAAATTTGCAAGTTCTCAACTGCAAACCAAGCACACACTAAAACTATTACTTTCATTGATTGCAAACTTCTAATATCTGCGAGGAAAAAAACATAACGTTAAGTTGATAGTTATTAGATAAATAAAATGTTATAGTTAATGCACGAAGGTTTTAAATTTGATTTATTTTTTGATATTTAAATTTTATTTATTATTGATATTTTAAATAAAGGAGAAAATAATATATTACGGAAATAGTTGTTTTTATGAAAAATTTTAATATTTTAAATAAGTAACACTAGAAGATTTATTAATACTTGATAGTGTAAAATTTTATTTTTTCCGTATATAATCGATTAAAATTTAGTTTAATTTAATAAACTGTTATAAAATTATATAAAAAAAAAATCCTTTGATCAAATCATCTACAATCGTAAAAGAGACACCATTTTAGAACTTATTAGAATTTACGTGCAAGCCTTTATTCACGAAAAAGTGGGTTATAGTAGACGTTCAGTTTGAATAATCTATTAGTTAAAAAATTTTAATTTATGGTGTTCGTAATCAGAGGATGAGAGGGATATAAATCATAGGCATAAGCTAAGTAGAGAGCATACTCAGAAGGTGACATATTGAATTGATAAAAAATGATGAAGTAGATTACAAATGCTCCTATTTATAGATCTTATTGAACTAATTATATACAACTAACTTCTCAACAAACTAACTAATTCATATACTCTAATATTCCCCCGCAAGCTGGCAATGGTAACCATAGCCAGCTTGAAATGAAAAAAAAAAAAAAAAAGACACCACTAAACAAAGCTAAAACCATAAAGATAAAAAGCTAGCAATGACCAAAAAACAAGCCTAGGCCCAAATGGAATTGAGATCCAATACCCAAACAAAAAAAAAATTAGACCCAATGTTGGTGCCTTGCCAAAACAGAACAATGAGGGCTCCATCCTAGCTTTAGTTACGAACCACGGTGCAATTGGCGATTCCGTTGACTTGGCGTTGCAACTCAATGACTCATCATTTCGAGTAATGATTAACACATTAAGGCTGGCAAGCAAGGCTGGGTGTTGATACATGGTTTGGGCAAGTAGCAACAAGAAGAGGATATGAGGCAAATTGAAGCGGAGAAGGTAGGGCATGATAGGGTCATAGACGTTTGTGAGAGTCTCGCTGGGATCGGAGATAGTGATGCACATACCAGGGAGAGCGAAATATGATGGTGATGTAGGCAGATCCATGGTGTTCATCAAAATCAAAACCATTAGAATCACACTCAAAGCAACACCAGAATTTTCAAATTTGAAATCGCAGAAGAGATCAACAGAGGTAAAAATGCTATGATCTAGATCATAGGAAGAGAGATCGAATTGTTGAAGCGTTTGTGAAGGAGGATCTTGACGAGGTTCTCCTTCATCCTTCTCTCTAGCGACAAGGAAGCAAGTGATTTCTCTAATCTTGATGGTGAAGTTGTCATTTGTTGGTTTGATTGGAATTACAAGAGCCATAAAATGTCGTATCAAGATATGAGTCTTGCTTGAAATTGCTAAAAACAATTTCATAGTAGCGGTCATTCTCCTCCATGTTAGCAGATTCAAGAACATCATGGAGGTTTAGTTCTTGTTATGGTGAGAATCTAAAACTTGCACCTCTAAATGTGAATCATGTTGGTAATCAAAGGATGAGAGGGATATAGATCATAGGCATAAGCCAAGTAGAGAGCATACTCAAAAGATAACATATTATATTGATAAAAGTTGATGAAAGTAGATTACAAATGCTCCTATTTATAGATCTTATTGAATTAACCATATGTAACTAACTTCTCAACAAACTAATTCATATACTTTAATATATAGTCTTATATATATATATATATATATATATATTCTAATCCACTAATAAACTATCTTTACCTACTTGTGGATATAACTTATTTTCAATTCTCAACCTAGATGTGAACTTTAAGTTTCGACCTTGGATGTTACAAGTCTAGGGAATTTATTTGCAATCCCCTTTTTTTGAATACACCTTTTTTTTGGGGGGGGGGGGGGGGGGGGGGGGTTTGTCATATTTCAAAAATATCTCTATTTTAAAACCTAACACTTTCCTTATCATGTTTCTCTCTTTCTCCCCCCACATCATTCACCCCCTTTTCCCCCTAGACCCCCTTTGCTCCCTCCTTCCCTTTCCCCTCAACATTTCTCCTTCTCTATTGCATAATCCTCTTTCCCTTCTCTGGAACACAATCAATGCATTTCCTCCTTTTCGTTGACCATCGTGCAGTTGTCTTCATTGGCTATTTTACACATTTTTTTTTCATGTTCCATAGATTGATTAGAAATTAGTTTTTAGGATGTATACTAACATTTCAGAAACCAGTTTTCATAAGGTATACCAACATTTTAAAAACTAGTTTTCTAATATGCAACTTGATGTCTTTCAGAAATTAGTTTATGGAAGGCAATCAAGTGTATTCCAAAAAGGAGTTTTCGGAATGTATAACAACATTCCATAAACTAGTTTCTGAAATGCACTTGATTATCTTATAGAAACTAATTTCTAGAAGGCATCAAGCTGCATTTTGGAACACCACAAAAAGAACAAGTGCTATGGATTTTTTATTTTTTTATTTTTTACCATGAGATCTTCGTTGCGTCGCTGCATTATGGCAGTCCTACTCATTGTTTTGGGGAAGAGTGGAAGGGAAGACATTGGGTCCCAATGTGGTAAGAAACTATAATAATTTTTTCAAAAATGAAAGCAACGCAGTATGTATACCAAAAAAAATCTCTTGACAATGATGTTGTGTAGGAGAGTAGTTAAACATTATAGTATGTGTGAAACTTCCTTGCTAAGTTTTCATTTTCTTATTTCGGGTTGAGAAAGAAAATAAATAAAAAGGAAAAGAATGAAACCATTTTCTATGGGTTAAGGAGGAGTCAAGGCATAAACAAAGGAGTGGTTGAAACATCAATCTCTTCATCACTAGCAAGAGTCGGCTGATTGACCTATTTGGGGTATTTTTACAAACATTTTATCAAAATGAGTTCCTTTTAAAACAAATTACTGGCATAGGGTTGTTTTGACCATTAACCAGTCAAACCTACTAATCTGACTAGCGAGAAACAATACACGTTAGCTTTTTTAATTATTTTTTTTAAATTTCCACATGGCATGCCACGTTAAATTCACTAGTTTAACTAGCGAGTTTAAGTGGAAGCTGATGTGGCAACTAAAAATGCTAGTTGAAGTAGTGAATTTATGTGAGTGTGACATGTCGCAGATTCTAGTTAATCTAGCTAGTGGGAGTAACAAATTTATGTGGGTGTGAGACGTGGCAGATTCTGGTTAATCTAGCTAGTGGGAGTAGCGAATTTATGAAAGCGTGCCACATGGTAGATTCTGTGAGAGTGTGACACGTGGCAGATTTTGTTAATCTAGCTAGTGGGAGTAGCTAATTTATGAGAGCATGACACATGGCAAACTTTGATTAATCTAGCTAGTGGGAGTAGTTAATTTATGTGGTAGATTCTGGTTAATCTAGCTAGTAGAAGTAGCTAATTTATGAGAGCATGACACGCAGTAGATTCTAGGTTCTAATTTATGAAAGCATGCCACGTGGCAGATTCTGGTTCTAATTTATAAGAGTGAGCCACGTGTCACATCTGAGCGTATAGTGCTACTCTTACTAGATAATTTTTTAGAGTGTGCCACATGGTACTTGAGAAAAAAGGTATTTATTTATTTTAACTTAGGTGAAGATAAAATTTGAATTAAATAAAATAATAAACATAAATTAAATAATAATTAAATGAAATTAAAATTTTAAAATATAGATTTAAATAATATTTTAATTTAACATGTTAAGTAAATTTAAAAAATAATTTAAAAATAAAAATTATATTGATAAGCAAACAATGTAAGCCTTGTTAAGAATGCGGCTTACTTATTATTGTCTCATTCTCTATCGGTAATAATTATTAAAAATATTAATATTGTATAAATTTATAAATAAACATAATAACATTAAAAAAGTTTGATATTTTGCATGTTACGTATCAAAGTCAAACTAACCCACATAATAATGATAGACTACTTTTCAACTGTCAGCATTGATTTTGCCTTGAATGTAAATATACATCATACTTTAAAATTGAATCTGCGTGTTCATGCTCTTTGATTCCCTTAAATTCTTTTTTTTTACTAGACTTCCTTAAAATTTTGAGTTAATTAGTTCCGCTATTAGGGTTGTGTACAAGGAATTCCTACCAGGCGGCTTAATATATATATATATATATATATATAATTCCCCTACTAACGTTTGATTTCTTTGTTTAACGATAGTGACAGCTTTTTTTTTAGATAAAATCACACTTTCTAACTCAAATTTTTCCAAAGCAATTTTTTTTGCTAGCAACCAAATTAAATTTCGTTTGGCTTTCAATGCACATCCTAACCAAATATGAGTTAGAATTACGTACCCCCTTTCCTTTTCCTCTCATGGATTTGTTGGCCTTTTTGGGGATTAAACAAGAATATTTGAATTTGAAGAAGAAGATCTGACCTTCTGTTTTGACCAGCCATTGATTCTACATGGCCGAAACTGAGCAACTTTTGTTTTTCTTCTTGTCTCTCTGAAAAATCCATCATCAACGACGTAATATAAGATTACCAAATCCCTTTGCTGAGTTTTTATTTTGTTTTTTATTTGCATGACTGGATCTGACTTCATTCTTGGCGGCTTCATAATAATTACGTCAATTGTATTTATTTTTTTTTGTGTACAATAATGACACTAAAGTTAAAATCTATGACCTCATGTATACTACCTTAATCCCACCACTAAGCCGATCCTAATAGATTTTATGTCAATTGTATTTATCCATTTAATTTAATTTTTTAATTAGCTAGTTTTATTTCTATACTGTGATATGTCTAATGTACTACATTGCGACCTAAACTGATTATCATTCAATTATACCGAAAATAATGTTGTTTATCAAGGTATGTTTATTTAAATGGTAAAAAAAAAATTTTAGATAAGATTTGAGTCTCACAAATTAAAAAATGTTAAAAACTATTCTTTTATGTTAATTTACTCAATCAGACTCAAATTAATCGATGCTTAAAATAATTTTTAAATATAAAGTCTAAAATGTTAAGATATTTTTAGACAAACATGTTAGTAAAGATAAAACCATAGAACTCATTTTCTCACACTTCTAGATATTATTCACACATAAATTCTAATATGGTATCTTAATCTATATTTAAAGGAGCCCAAATGAAAACAAAAAAACTGATTGGTAAAAAAAAATGGCTCAATAAATAAACCAAACCTATAGCCTCTCAAAAGAGATTCATGGAAAAGAGTACAAACTCAAGTAATAAATGAAAACAAGACCTATGTCCTTTGAGGTTTAAACTTAAATTACAAGAGTGTTTAGACTAATGATTAATAAATACAAGTCTAATTGGGTCAATTGGAGATGAAGAGTGTTGGAGAACAAATTTCATAATCCATATTGATAATGCAAACAAATAAAAGACTATACTAGTAAGAGAGTCATGATTTCAAAGTGTACAAACATTTTTGGATAAATAGATCACTCAATTTAAAAATTCATAACTCTCTTTTTCATACTCTTGGACATGGCTTACACATAAAAATCTAATATGATATTTGAGTCTATTCAATCTTGATGTTGGATTGCTCCTAGATATCTAGCAGTCTAGTGTTGCAAATAAAAAAATGGTTTAATTAGATCTAACACAATCCAACCTTAATTTTAATGATAACAAACAAAGTATAAGAGTAATTATATTTTGATAGGACTAATAACTTTTGTGTACGACATGTCGACCTAATGGATTTATCTAAAGTAGAAGCAACTTGATGCATCCAACTCACTTCATTTGTCAGATTACTCACTTTCGTTTGATAAGAAGAACTTCAAGTCTTCAAGGCATCATGAAGATTATAAGTAAAATGGTGTGTCCTACAAGTCTGAGTCTTGGTCTTAGTCAGAAGAAACAAAAAAGGAGAGTTTAATAACTCCCATACCTTAGAAAACATAATTAACATAAATGCAAAGTCGACAAAACAATGTTGTAGATAAAGTCAGCGGATAAAAGTACAAGTGTAAAAACTTCTATCTGTTATGCAAGCCAAGTACAAAAAGAAAAGATAAGTTATGCACTTTATCAAAATATCTTCATCAAAATGGGAAAAGCATTTGACGCAAACATTTAATGCACTCCAAGTTCAAAATCGACAAAGAGGGAGAAACTCTTAGTGACTATATTGTTTACATTGTCTATAAAAGTCTCAAGAATCAACAAGTTATAGAGATTAGAAGAACTACATTTACTATGATTATTTATTTTCAATCATTTAAAATATTCTATGTAAAACTTGTAAATACTTTATGAGCACATGTAGACTATTATTTTATTGACTATGAGCTTATACAGATGATAGTCTAGGGTTATCTTTTTCATTCAAACTTTTAGAATTTTGTTGAACTTGAAGAAACTTGTAGAAAGAATACTTAAGATTATGTTTGGAGAGACAAGTAAAACAATATTCAAATAATTGCTTGAAGAGACAAGGTATAAAAAGAATACTTGTAATATTGTTGAACATGGTTCCAGTAAAACTGTGTTAATGGAAATTTAGGTTTGTTGTCAAGGATTGGATGTAGTTTCAAGTCGTGAGACAAACTAGTATAAACTTTTGTGTTTATTTTTTCTTTCTTTTATCTTGTTTATTTCAACCAATGTTAAGGGAGTTGAATTTTGAGAAAAAAAAAGTTTTAGTTTTGATCAATATATTTGATAAAACTACACCTCATCCACAAGACGATACCTTCGGTTCTTCTAATAAACATTCTCAAATTTGTGAACCAATTTCATTTAAGTGTTTTAAAGTGTTTTCAAAAAGATTTGGAAAAAGTTTTTTCTTTTCTTTCTAGAAACACATTTCAATCCTATTTCTTATGTTTACTTGTGTTTTACTTTAACCCCCTTGTTTGATAAAGTTATTTATTTTAATTTGAATCTGACTCGATAAAGACTTGGTAATATATGAAATGAGATTGAGTTGACCTAATTTTTGAAACACACGCACACACACACACACATATCAATCTTAATATTATATAGAGCTAAATCATAGAATTAAGGGGTAAAATATGAAATTGATCATTCTTTTTATCACGATTTTCACTTTTAGTTCCTCGGAAAAAGTTTGATTGATCATCATCTCTATAAAACTTTTGTTCACACTTTTAGTCTTTGTCATCAAGTGGTTTTGTTAAGTGATGACGTAACAACCATGTTAGCAATTACGTAGACTACTAATATGACATGACTGTTATGTGGTTGTCATGCAAAAGTGTTGTTTGTGTACTTTGTTTTTCTAATTTCTAGCCATTAAAAATTGCTACAAAAATTTTTAGGCAATGTAAATCCAACATATGTTTCTTCCACAAAAGCAAAGTTGTACTTTGTAAACCACCTCAATTGCCGAGACACTAAAAATCAATATATATTGCTACCACCCAATCATAAGTGGACAACCTCCATGTGTGACTCTGTATGGGGTTGGTTCAAATATGTTATTCTAGAAACCAAATCACTTGTTCAATATCTCTTTTTCTTTTTCCTTTTTTTAGGAATCCTTTTCTTTTCCTTAGAAAATAATACTTTAATAAAAAAAGAATAACAACTAAAAGAAAAAAATATTATTCTTTAATCACGTATTACGCTTTAATTAGAAATACAAAAAATAATATATATAAAACTAACATAAGTGATTTAATATCTGAATTTTCATCAACTTAGGTGTGCAAGTGTGTTTTACAAGCAGCTCCATCTTGAATCACCCAAATTAAAGAGTTCTAACTTCTCCTGACACTTCATTGGTAGCAAATTCTCTCCCCGTAAATCTTAAATATTTGTTAAGAAATCAAGAAATAATAAATATTTAAATAGAAATTAAACATTTAATAATTAAAATTTTTAAAAATTACCCTTTATTTATTATTTATTAATTCTTATTTTTTTATTAATATTTTTTATGTACTAACTTAATTGTTTATTAATATTTTTTATCACCTAACTTTGATTAATATCCTAAATTATCTTTAATTAAATAATTACTTTTTTCATATTGATAATTAATTAGTTATTTTTTATTTATCTATTCACACTTTTAATTAATTTCAATTATCTTTATTTATTGTCTACGTGCTAACATCATTTATTTTCTTATCCACGAGATCTATTGGTCTTTACTATTCCTTTTATTCTCCATGAATTTGTTACTTTTACACAATGTTTTTAAAATTGGATTGGTGATTGATTAGTAACACGGTACTCATTTAAAGTTTAATAATTTAACCGTGGTTAAATTATGGTCGAACAAGTAATAATTAAATTTATATTTTTAATATTATGTGATATTTTAAGTAATACAATAATATAAAATTATGAGAAATGAATTTCTAAAAAATTGTAAATTAATATAAGTGACTAAATTATGTATTTTATAAAATAAAAACAAATAATAATTAACATAATAATTTATATTTATGTGAAATCTTTAAATATGTGTTATTTTTTATCTTAAAAATGTTTTAGATTAAATTAAAAAAAAGATTAAAAATTAAAAAATTAAAAAAGACTGGTTCAAATTGGTTTTTTGCATTGAGGTTTCACTACTTTTCGACCAATTTGACTAGTTCTTTATCGATTCTAAAATGTTTCAATTGTTTTGATTTAACGGACTAGTCACCAAACTAGTTCCTGATTAGATCAATTAAACTGATCAGTATGGTCTGATTTTTAAACAATACTTTTAGATGAATTTAACCAAAGGAACAGCAACAACAAATTGAGGATAAGAGCATTAAACATGAATTTTATTAATGACCTCTCTTATTCTCATGGTGAAAAAAGGTTTGAAATGAATTTAAATTCTTGTGCAGTCAACATACGTTCTTTAAAGTTGGGACACTTGTTGTAGTTGTTCAAATAGTTTTTTATTTTTCAGATTTTTTTTGTGTATAATGGTTGCACGTGAGGTTAGAACCTATGATTTCATGTAGACTACCCCAACTCTCCCACCACTAGGTTGTCCCTAGTGGATTTTTTTTTCAAATAGTGCTAAAATATTTTTTTAATTAAATATCTTTTATTTTTTTAACTAATTATGCATGTATATGTTTGTACATTGTCTCTTCAATACTATAAAATCATTTAAAAATTTTCTTAAACTTAAAAAAATTGAAAAGTAGGAATTTTTTTTTGATAATGTTCATTGTTCTCAAAAAATAGGCTTTGCTTTTGTGGAAGAAACTTTTTATGGTTTTACAATGCCAGAAAATTTTGTAACAATTTCTAACCACTAGAAATTATAAAAACAAAGCAAACAACACTTTGCCATGTGGCTGCCATGTCAATCTGGCTATAATGTCATCATTATATCAAAAGCACTTGATAGTAGAGACTAAAAATGTGAATGAAAAATTTTATAGGAATTATGGCCAATCAAACTTTTTTTGAGAGACTAAAAGTTAAAACAATGAAAAAGAGTCACTAATTACATATTTTACCCTAGAATTAAAGAAGTGTAAAGCTAAATTGAAGATACATATTATAATATATATTACAAAACAAATAATATAAATATAAATATAATATGACAACAGGAGTTGGCACATGTGGTCAAATCTTTCACTCACACTAGTTGTGACATGGGTTCAATTATTAGATTTTTTTTATTGGTACGCGATATGTAAATTTCACTATAAATACTCATTGAAGTTGGTGGTATTCTCTGGCCTTGTAAGGGGGCGTGCAATTTCCTAATCTAAACTTTATGAAACCAAAAAAATATAAATATAATATCATGTTATATACAATATTCATCATTAAGTCAATAAGTTTTATTATTAACACACAATTGTTAAAATAATATAATTTTAAAGAATATAAAACATGTAGGTTAGAATAACCTGAAGTATAAGTTGAATTTATTTTCAAAATATATTAATCTAACATCTAAAATCTAAATTCGTTAAAATTAACTTTCAGTCTTAATAGAGTAGTGAAATAAAATGAGTCATGAATGTACCCCTATACTTTACTTATGCATGACTTTACTGAAGGGTCTCATGTCCAAACTAATATTTAGCGCAATCCCACAACCAACCCATGAATAAGGAAAAAAAAAGTAAATAACCAACTTAGTCCCTAAAATTGTAAAGGTCAGTCAAGTTAATTCCTAAAATTAACAAAATGGCAATTGATCTTTAAATTTGTAAATCATTAATCAATTTAGTCCTCCATTAGTTGATATCATCTAACACTATTAAAAAGCTAGATTGAGTTGGACATTAAGTGAATGAGTGGTAGTCAAACTAAGCACACACGTGACTGTCACGTCACTTAGAGGAAAATATCCTTTTTCCTTGATCTAACAACCAATAGAGGAGGAGCAGTCTTAACCATTGGATGAATGAAACCATGATCATGCATGTAGATTCTCAACCAATTTGGTTTGTGATTCCTTTTCCCTTTGTTGTGTGACTATGAGTGTCACCTCTTTAAAAACACCAACATTAGCAAGGTCACATTTCTTTCACACAATTTAATCATGCATGTTTTAGAGAACTTGATTTAAGGAGTTATTGTGGTGGCATTTTCTCAATGGGTAGATTAGTAGAGTAAAGATAAATGGAAAGAAAAAATCAATTATTATTCCATTGTCATTTTTTTCCCTTTAACATGCCAACTCAGTCTTTCTAATGATATTAAATGACTTCATCTAATGGAGGGATTAAATTGATTAACAATATATAATTTTAGGGACCATTTTGCAATTTTGTTAATTTGAAGGACCAATTTGATTTACCATTACAATTTTAGAGAATAAATTGGCAATTCACTTGAAAAAAAATTAAGTGAAACCATAAGTTGGTGACAAAGAGCTTGTTTGTTAACTCTTTAAATGGAATTTACCCATTGCATGAAAATTTTGCTATAGGAGAGGAATTAGGGGTGTTCATGGAACATGTTAGATGTGTTTATCTTTATTTTTATTTAATTCAAAATTTTGATAGGATCATTTATTTGAATTCAAATTTGACCCAATTAATAACCAATAATATATAAGACAAAATTAGGTTAACTCAATTTATTGATATAATAAATTGATCTTACCATTATTTATAGTTAAATCATAAAACTAAATAGTATAAAACTATAATTAGGGTATATTTTGTAATATGTATATGTATATATATTTCAAGGTAAATAATATTAATATAAATATGAAATCATATTATACAAAATATTATCCATTAAATCAATAAGTTTTATTATTAATACACATTTGTTCAAATATATATATATATATATATATTTTTTTTTAAAAGATTATATCATATTGGAGTAGATTGAGACAACTTTAAGTATAACTCAAACTTATTCTTATAATATATCAAACCTAATTTTTAAAACTCAAACCTATTAAAATTTATTTCAAATCAATATAAGTTAGTAGAAGGAAACAAATCATAAACACCTCTAAAGAGAATAGAGTTTGTACCATGCTTTTCCTGTCTAGAAAAGTGAAAAATACTGTTTCAAATTTTAGACAAACATGCAAGAGAAAATCTATTAACAACACCTACAAAGCTTAAACTTATAAGGATGCCCTTTTTGTGTTAGACTTGTACTCTCACTAATTTTAATTGAGTTTGATAAACTAATTTAAAATGATAAAAAAATTAATACTTATTATTTTATATACAAAACTAGAAGAAGTGAAGACCTGATAATTTACATTACCTAAATTGTCAAATGGTATGGTATCAAATGCTCTGAACTTCCAAATCACATGTTAATTTCAATTTTGTTGATCGAGATGATAGAAAAGTCTGCAAACATCGGTCCAAATTGGTCATCATCTAATTGGACAGTAATGTGACTATTAAGGGAACTCAAGGAAGAGTAAATTCAAATTAACAACAAGTTTCTGAGCACTGAGAGCTTCTGGATAAAGATTATCTTTCAATGTTCAACATAGTCATGTGACAAAACTAGTAATATCCATTGGATTGTTTGGAACCCACTAAGGTCGGCCTAGTGGTTGGGGGTTGAGTAGTATGTACAAGGTCCTAAGTTTGAACCTTGTTGTCGTCATTGTATACAAAAAAAAATGGATTGTTTGGTAGAGAAATGCTAGCAACACTCTCTTTCTAACACTCTCTTTATTATTGGTTAAAATTTATTGAAAATCACAAATTTTGGTAGGTCTCACTTCTCTATTTAATGAGTCTCTCTCATGATTTATAAAAAAGACTCACCAAAATTTGTGATTTCTAATAAATTTTGACCAATAATAGAGTGTTAGAAAGAGAATACTTGAGAGAGAGTTGCTAGCATTCTTCTTGTTTGGTATATGACAAAAAATAAAAGTCAAAGGGAATATCATTGGCAAGCTATGTAACAATTAATGTGAAAAATACAATTTACAAAGAAGGTTTTTAGAATGTAAAAATGTCAGCATATATTCAAGATCTCAAATAATTTTCTATCTAATTGCAACAAATATTATGCAAAAATAAATGTGTTAGAACTATTCCATCCTCGTAAAAATGTTTGTCACGCTATAACAATACATCACATATAGCTTGTTGCTGGTGATTGCAACTTATATATGCTAGCTTGTTTATCCATCATCTCAATGCTACAATGGAGGTAACAATAAAATATATTATGAGTCACAACACCATTTGTTCGACAATTTATTAAATAATTATAATGTTTATTGAACTTAGTCTATTGCGAACCTCAATAATTTGAGCATGACTAAGAATGTTTATTTTATTTTGGCTTAACTACGTTCTTCAATTATTTCATTTGAATTATGTGTAATTTTGTTTTTTTAATTTAGTTTTATTAATAAATATTTTATTTTTAAAAGTAAATAAATTTTATTTTATTATTAATCTTTTTATTTAAATTTTCAAATTCTCATTTTTATTCAATTTTTTTTACAAATTGAAATGATTAACTTATTTTTAACATTCTTCTACTCAAAACTCACCAATCAAAACATCAAATATCAAGCAAAATAAAAAAATTAAAATTTCTCCTCTTCAAATCCTAATCTTTCATCCAATAAAATCTTTTAAACTTTTATCAAAATTTCACTAAATTTCTTACTTCTAAAATTTTAAAATATATCCTAAATATTTAAATACTAAATAACTTCAACACAAGACTATTGATTGAGGGGAAAAGCGTCATCAATACCTACCATTCCAAAATTTGCACAAACCTTGACTCTAGAATATATTACTTTCAAAGATGATGATGAAGAACTCAGCCTTGGTACGTCTTGGTAGGTACTAGTATGATATTGATGTTTTGTGTCCAATAATGCTTTTCTGCTGCTGATGCTTTCCTTCTATGCTTGTGCAGGAGAGAGCATGAAAATCTCTGGAAGAAAATACAACAAAGATGAGAGTTATAGATGATGTTGTTGCAACAAATTTGAAAACCAACTCATCTTAAACTACAAATTGGTGAACCTAAAACCTTTGTGGCTACTAGCCATTTTATATTTTTGGGGAATGTATAAAAGGAATCCAATTAGGTGATAGATCTAGATGTAACTTCTAACTAGATTTGTCTTTTTTTTTTTTTTATCAATTATCCTATTCAAGATTCAGTATGTAATCTTTTGATAGGTACACAATGTGCAATGATATTTTTGACTGGACAATTCTTTTATAAAATGTGAATTTATTTCTATCTTCATTTGTGCCTGATTGGGTATGTTGTTAACATTAAATTTCATTATTAAATAACATTCAATATGGAGTATTAATTTTCCTTCAACTACTTGCATGTGACGAGACTAAAAAAAAAAGATAATGTGATGTCCATTTTTTCTTACAAAATCACTTACCCATACTCCACTTCCCACTATATTGTAACTTGATCCATGTACCATCCTGCCAAATCCATTTTTTTAAGTTCCTTAACATATTAAACAAAACCAAACTTCAATTTTTTACTTCATTTAACAAAATAAACAGGAATAATTACAACATCTGTAATGAAATTTTATCTCATTCGATCTTTACAATGTCATAATCTTCCTACCGATTGGAATTTTTCTTTTTACTAAACACATTAAATCAATTGGACATGGACTAGGCAAACAAATTTAAAGTAATCAGATTACCATAATCTGATTTGATAGAACATAATCAACCACAGTTACAAAGTTTAACAAAATATAATCAAATTTAACAAAACATAATCAAATTTAACACAACCATAATCAACCCCAATTACCTATACCATAACTAGCTTATAAGCTAGTTAAAATAGCTTATAAGTTACTAGAGTGACTTACTAAACACACTCTAAATAAATTTAACAAATTAAAAGGTCATAACAAAAGGGCTTTTTTCATTCATTCAAATTATTCATTACAATAACTTGTTGCAATTATTGAATAGCAACAATAATTACAACCCTAACCCATTAATGTTGACATTATACAGTACCATCAACACTAACCTATTAACATTGACACTTAAACACACATACCAGAATCATCAACCCAAACATTATCTTACACCTAACCAATACACCCATCAACAAATATCCTTTTCTTTCCTCTCCATAACAATATTCTTCTGCAACTTTTCAATCTTTTTTCATGCCTCCTCCAATTGTTACTCAATTCTTTGGATTGTATCTTGACTTGCATCTTTGTGGTTGACATCATCATCAGCCAATTGAAAGAAGTTATAATTATTGCATCTCTACAAACAATAACAAACAGGATGGTACTCATAATGATAGAAATCACAAACCCACATCTTTCAACTTCCCACAGTAGCACACAAAAAAAAAAACTTACATCCTAATTTTGACATCTCCAAAAATGTCTACTAGGGTTCCTTGAGCTTTAATTTCTGAAGTCATGAGCAACATCATTTCTCCACATGCACACACTCAACAACCCCTCCTTAACGAAGAAGTAGATGTTATCCAAGATCCCACTCTCCTACCGAGTTGTGAAGAAGAAGAGTCATCCATATTCCATCAGCACCATACTAAGCTCCTAGAGAAACAAAATGATGAAAATGCCCTAACACATTAGGCTTCCTAAATTTAAGCAAAAACTTTACTAAATGACATGGCAAAATCACTACATGTGTATAGTCCAATCATTAATGAAACCATACACATCATTTTTCGACATGTAAGGAAGTTAGCCACGCAAGCAATGTTACTAATAGAGTCAAGGTCATGGACTTAATATAATACATTTTTATATTTAGGTGACCAAAAGTAGCAAGAAATTTTTTGAAGGACATAAAACAAATTTTGACTATTTTAGAGAGACAAAAAGCATATTTTATCCTAACTAATTAATTATCTATGATTGATAATAATTTTTTTAAAATAAATTATTTTACTCTAAAATTGTTGGGGAAACAAACCCTCTTCATGCTTCAATGAGGATCAAAGATAGAAATAGCAAAAGAACACACAAATTTAACATGGTTTGGCACCTCTTGCCTATGCCCACGGATTCATCTCAATTTTTATTCACTATCTCAAATATTCAACCTCATTACAAGTTTTCTGGACAAACTTGAAAAACACTCCCTTCACATGACCCCCTCTCGAGGTTGAGGTAATTTTTCTCATCTCAAGAACTCCTATTTATACAACTTGCATCTTAATATTAAAAGAGAAAACAAATTCCTAAAATAAAGCTAATATCTTTAAATCTAAACAATATTCTAGAAATTAGAAATTGAAATTTTGAATTGTCTCCCAACAAAAATTAAGGGTGGTGTATTGGATTGGAATTTTAAAGACTATTTTAGTATAAAAAAGTCTTGTAGATTTTAAAGACTATTTAAGAATGTAATGACTTATTAGATTTTTTCCAAAGACTTTTATAATTAAAATTTTGTAGTTTGGATTTTAATGGATTTATATCATAAGAGTTTATAAGATTTAAAAGGACTTTATGTATTTATAAGATTTGAAAGGACTCCAGAAATTTTTAGAAAACATTCAAATTTATAAGCGTTAATGAAAAAGATAACAAAAAAATGATACAGTTTGGATAAAGAAAAGTAAAACTAATACAATTTTTTCAATCTTTTAATAACTAGTTGATTCTAGCTTCATGTCCTCCTAAGTAGCATTTCTCCACATATTGAAAGCTATACTAGCCCTCCATGCATTAGAATTTTCTCGTTCCTACTCTTGAGTTTGAATAATAGGTTCAAAATTATGGTTTTCATAGTTCTCTTTCTCTTTGCCCTTTCTTTTGTTATTTCCTTGTTGTGAATCCCCATTTGAATTACTAATACAACAAATGTCAGAAACTAGTTATTTCACAAGAATAATTATAATGTTAATCCAGAAAATCAATTTCACAAGAAAAATTTAAGAAAAAAAAAAAACAAGGATAAACCTAGAATAGAGATTTAATAATACTAAAAAATTAAACCCAAAACCAATCTAATAAACTAAAACAAGAAGACATTAATGTGAAGTGTTGAATCAGTGTGTAACAAGCATAACACCAAATAATTATTAAATATTTATTAGTGTAAAGTCTTAAATCAATGTAAACTTATCCAATAATATATATATATATATATATATATATATATATATATATATATATATATATATATATTTGAATTGGTGTGATTGAATCCAGGTAGCCTACATGAATGAAACTTAGGTAGCATAAAACAATTATTTGATATTAACGTAAGCAATTAATCCAAAATGACCAAGATTTTTTATGCGTTTTTGATATTGTCTTTTCGTGACACACACAATGAATTCATCTAAACAAGTTGATAAAGGAAGGAAAGTAGAACGATCTTTTACATGATTGCAAGGAAGGCGTGTAGGATTGAAAGAAAGAAATAACTAAGTACTATACTATCTTCAACGAAGAGAGAAGGAATTATGTGTGATGAGAGAAATAAAAGTCTAACAATAACAGAAAAAGAGATAATGGGAGAGTAGGAAAGTCTCAAGAGTTTGGGTGGAATTATTGGATAGGTGTGGCATTTATACATCCTACTAAAAAGTCACACAAAATCTATCTTACAAAATAATTCATCGAAATTTGTATATTGTTTAATACCAGACCTTTTATAAGTTGTAAAAAATCTCAATTGACTATCACAAATTTTGTTACCCTCTTAAAAAAATCCTAACAGTCTTGACTGAATACCACAAAATTTATTTATATCATTTAAAAGTCTTGATTGAAGATCATTAGACTTTTTTTTTATTAAAAAAGGTCTTTTAAAATATTTTTAAATCCCAATCCAGTACACCCCCTAAGTAAAAATATGTAATATTTATGTATAGTTTTTTTTTTTCACGTGTTATAAAAATTATAAGAATTTACACGTAGTTGCACTATTTTAAATCTCATATAATGTGAATTTGTTTTTAGAAAATAAAATTACATTTTTAAATTATTTTAATTCATACAACGATTAATAATGTTAAAGTGAAAACTTAGGTAGAGACAAGTTATTTTAAGCCTTGTATAATATGATTTTTTGTTTTCATTTTTTTAGAGATAAAATTACCTTTCCTCTCTTTTAACAATTAAATCATTTTTCTCTCTCTCTCTTTTTTTTTATGCTTCATATTAGAGATAAGATTGGTTAGAAAGTTGTTAATAGAGAGTTACTTTTATTGCCTATATAAAGACCTTGTGTAAACCCATTGTATTTAACTTTTCTCATTATCAATACAATCACTGAACCATGAATTCCAACATGGTATCAAAGCGATACCACCTGCCTTAGACAAATCATTCCGCTGCTTTGTATTTTTTCTTCTTTTCTTTTCGTCTTTTCCATCATCTACCTTTTTCTTTTTCCCAAGAAAATCTCTCTTTTTTTGGCTTTCCGAGTTTTGTTCATTTTTTTTATAGCCTCATTCATTATTTCTTCTCATTTTCCCCAATCACATGCCTAGGGTTTCTATCGCAAACCTCTAGCAATTCAACTTGATACTACTTTGATGATGTTGTCTTTGGGTTCTTGGTTTGTCACCATTACTGTGAGTGCCACCATTCTCAACTATGGGAGGCGATTTTGGCCACTGTCGGGTTTGAAACGAATAAAGTTCTTGGATGTTGCCTTTTTTTTTTTTGTGTGCTTCTTGTGTTTGACATCCTTGTTTGGATCTTCACCGATTGGTTTCTTGGTTCGATCGACGACAAAAACTGTTCTGCACAGATTTTTTGGGCTTCATGATTTGAGACATCTAAGCTTTGATGTCTTCGTCCTTTGCTGCACATTGTCGTCGTCTTTGCCATGGAGCTCCATCTTGATGCTTGCCTTTGATATTGATTGTCAATGATCGCAGTGGTGCTCTGTCTCATCGTCCCCGATTCTTGGGTTCTTGCTTCAAGAATAGTTTTTTCTCACATGGCTGTGAAGATGCATTAGTTTGGATTTTTTTTTTTAATCTGGTGAATTTAGATTTTTCCCACCAACTGTTTGATGTTTTACTTCTTTAATGGTTTAGATGTTTGGTGATTAGAAAATTGCAATCAAGGTGATTGATGAAATGCCTATTAGACTGTTGTGGAGTTAGTTGGTTTTTTTTTTTGTTTTTTGTGCACACCAACTGTTTGGGGTGATTTTTTCTTTATTATTTTGATGATTGTTGGCCTCACTTGACATACTGTTTCATTGTTGTTTAGCCTTATTTGGCTTCATGTTAGCTTCTGTTCATGGCTGTTAAGCATTGTTGTGAGCTTCTACCATGGATGGTTAAGCATTAAAACCTTGTTTTGTTTTTGTCTTGAGCGATTAAGCATTATGTTTTGGCTTTTGCTTTTGATGGTTAAGCTTTGTTGCTTCTGTCTTATGGTGGTTAAGCATTCTCATTGATTTGTGCTTCTGCCAAATGATTAAACTTTGAGGCATAGTTTCTGCTTGGTGGTTAAGCTTTTGCCTTATGGCTTTGATGATTTCAGCTTTTGCCTTGTATGGTAGTTAAGCTTTGTTCATGATTTTTTTTAGTCGATGTATTTCCGATTTGTTTCATTGTATTTCTTTTTGTTTTGCTTCCTGTAAGACTCATCCCAAGCTGGAAGTGTTGTGAACACATTCTAACTTGTGAGGGGCTATTAGAGATAAGATTGGTTAGAAAGTTGTTAATAGAGAGTTACTTTTGTTGCCTATATAAAGGCCTTCTGTAAATCTATTGTATTCAATATTTCTCATTATCGATACAATCATATTTTTCAGTTTTATACACTTTCTCTCAACTCTCTTCTCTGAACCATGAATTCCAACACTTCATTTTCTTCTTTTCTTTTATTTGCACAACTCCCTAAAATGCTAATGAGTTGTTTATACTATCCTAACACTTTGTATGAATTATATGAATTTACGTATAATTGTGTTCTTTTAAATTTTGTAGAATGTAAATTTCATTTAAATATAATACTTTATCATTTTTTTATATTATTAGATAAAGTCAACTACAAGAATCACATAATATCGTCGGGCTTGATTAAAAACTAAATCTTTAGACATATTCTTTACCATAAAATCATTTTTAACCAGACAACAACTTTCTTTAATATCTTTTTGGGTCTCTCTCCCCTTTTAAATACCTTATCAATTTTTATAATTAAAGTTAATTTTGAGTTAGCACATAAACTCATTTAAAATTTTAATTCGCACAACCTTAATAATATGTGGTCTCTCTTCATCTTGAAATGTCATATGTATTGTAAAGGTAAATGTATAACCATGTTATCTTATATGCAATATGATGTGGATTTGCTTTCAACAATAAACCTCTCTTTCTCGAAAATTCCTTTCGAAATATTTTCTTTGAAATTAAAATTAACCAACTCACAACAATTTTGAAGAATTATATAATTTTTGAGTTTCTTATCATACCAAAATATTTATAAAAGCGAGGATTAAATTGTCGAGACTCGAGACAATATTAATTTTTATTATAAGTAATTTTTTATTCATTCCCTAAAATTTTATTCCATTCTTTTTTATTTTTTTATGTGATGGGGTTAAATATTTTTTAAATTAGTTTAAATTTACACAATCAAACTGATATAATCCTTTTATAATGGACAATATAAAGTCTTAACATTTCTCCTACTCATAATTGACGTCCAAATTTAAATCTCTTTTAAAAGACAAATTCAAAAACATAAATAAATAAATACAATAACAAGTTTTGGTGTACACATTATTTATCTATTTTATTCCTCATATATTATTCTGTATACTCTTTTAATAATCTCTCATTTTCTCTTCTTTGCTGCTCACTTTAAACGAGGGAAAGGAGACCCACCACCGGTACCTTTTTGAATCTTTACAATCCATTATAATTATTTGGTAAATTTATATGATAAAAAATTTGTTAAAAGAATATCATACTTAAATCTATGATCTATAACTAATAATAAAGATGATAGGATGTTTTTGGCTTCTACTTTTTTTTCCCACTAAATTATCCTTTAACTACACACTCCCATTTTATAGAGTTAACATTCAGCTTCCTCCCCCTTCTCTCTCTCTCTCTCTCCCTCTTATTTTACGTTTTATTTATAAAAAAAAAAATAGAGAGAGGCATGAAATCCTTCTCTTTTACCTAGTAATAATAAAGGCAATAACAAGTTTTGGTGTACATTTTTTTTAATCTATTTTACCCCTTGTTTATCATTATAACCACATAGTCTCTTAATAATCTCTCATTTTTTCTTCGTTGTTTTCCACTTTGAATGAGGGAATGGAGACCCACCACCAACACCTCTTTTAACCTTTCCAATCCACTATAACTATTTGGTAAGTTTAGATGATAAAAATTTGATAAAAGAATATCATACGTAAATAAAATAATTATGAAAAAAATATGAAATGATATATATATAAAGCAAAAAAAATAAATTAAAATTTAAACTAACACATATCAATATCAATATAAATAAAAAAATAAATAAAATATCAAATTTACGTTTTACTTAAAAAAAGACATCAGACACTATTATCTTTCTGCTAGTTTTTAAATAAAGAATTTTGAGTAAATTATACTCGCACCTCTTACAATATTTTTCATAGTGTCTGATATCCTTTCATTGTTTTTACTTACAAAAATTTTCTTAATTGTTTTTCACATGTAACTCCGTGTACCCCGTCCCCTCCCCCTTAAAGAAAAGGTTGTTGACAGTGTTAACAAAAGTGGACATGTGATTTGCATGTAAGGATTTAATATTTTTTTGTTCTGATACTGCCCTCGTCCCCGTACTAATAAATAGTTTGTAGACGTCTTGCTGCAAGCTTGTTTGCTTTGTTCTTTTGCTTCTATCTCATTGCCTCCAAGAATGTCGTTCTCGTTTGTTCGCAAAAGTCAAAGTCCAACATCTATTGCTCCAATCTTATCAATAAAGACAACTAGTATTTTAATCTGTGTATTATACAGAATAAATATTTATTTTATATAACTTAAATTTATAATAAATAAATATTTCTGAATAGATAAATTAAACAATTAAAATTTGTATTAAATAAATATTTTTGAACATATAGATTATATTTTAAATTTATAATGAACAATTTATGTAATATAGTGTTAATTTTTAATTATTGATAATTTAAAAAAAATATTAAAATTTAATTTAAAACTAAAGATATTAAAAATGATAAATTGAAAGAGATAAGAGGTTAAAAAATTCTTAAAAACGCTCTCATTAAAAAATGACAACTAAAAACATTATCATTCAAGATAACTATTCTTGTTTAATATACACAGTGGATTGATGAGCAGTCTTGTATGCTTTAGAGAAGAAAAGGTCTCTAATATTTTGTTCAGATTCACCTGAAGGAAATAGTAATAGATACAATGACTCTAATTAATTATAACCATCTAAAAGCATTCGTAAATGAAACATTTAATCAAGGGTTGAAGCATGTGATCATGTAATGCATACTTGAGATTCCAGACACGACTTCGCTAGCTAAAATGTGATAATAAGGGAGTCCAGTTTCGTTAGCTATAGCATGAGCTATAAGGGTGGGCAAAAAATTCAATTGAACCGAACCAATCCATAACCGAACCGGTACAAACCATTTAAAAGTCTGATTTAATGGATTGGATTTTTATCCAAAACTGTATTTTGTGTTTTTTCTGCATATCAGACTCCGCTCGCCTTTGTCAAATGGATTTTAGAAATGAAACCAAAAATCCAAATTCATTCATATCTCCAGTTCACGTCGTCATAATGTTGTTGCAACGAGCTGCTTCAAGCTTGATGATGCTGGAACGGTGCTTCAATGCGTCAACGTGGTCAGGGGAGCACACAGTGCATGACACGAGAATGAAAGAGCAGAGACTCTCAGAGATAAGGCACACAAGTGGGCTCTACTCTTTTATTTCATTACTTAAACAATATTTTTGAAGAGTTTAATGATTAAATAAAAAACCACTAATATTACGACAATTCACGATATATTTGAGACAGCTGTGAAAATTAAATTATTTCAATAATCGATTATATGTATAATTAAATATTATTATAATTGATTATAATTAGAATCAGTTTTTGTTTAAATAAGTTTGTTGAAAAACAATTTTAGGATAATTAATTTATTTAGATATAACAAAAAAAATCACCATTTACATAATAAATTACGAAAAAGGGTATATAATTTATTTTTTTGGTACAAATATATAGTTATTTATTTATATTAAGAATATTTATTTATTTTTTAACATTAATTAATAATTAAAATATCGTAATCCTATTAATAATACTGCAGAGTTACAACATTTATCAGATATAATTAATAAAACATCTAAAATGATAACGGGATTTTTGTCAAAATAGTTTGATATTATCTTAATTTTTTTATTAATTATGTCTAATATATATTCTTGCAGAGAACTCATAGTATATCTCTGCCATTAATAGACATTCAATGTCTTGGATTATGAAAAAATAAATAACCTGTCGTGACTGTTTAATAGAGTTGCTGTATGGATGAAAATTAACAGGGGGTAATTTGGAGATGAGATTTTAGTGGGGAAAAAAGGCTTTTTAAAAATAATCAAACAGTTGGAAAGAATAAATATATGAAAACAGCTGAAATTTATAAAAATAAAAAAAATTATAAATTTTAGCTAAATGTCTCAAACACACTTATTATTTCTCAAACATTTTTTTTCAAAAAAAAAAAAAAAACAGCTGAAATGAAAGATTATAAACTGTCCCAAACATGCTCTTAATAGGAGTTCAAACTTAAGATTGCTAATGTTTTCTAAAATTAAAATTTTATTTTATAATTATTATATTTATTTAATAATCATTATTTTATAGCAACTCTTATACAGTTTCTATATTTTTGGTTTAATGTAATTAATTTCTATATATCAGTAATTTTGATAAAAAAAGTATTTTCATTATTAAATTCCAATTTATATAATTATTATTATTTAGGCATATATTAAATAATAATTTTATAGGGAAATTTATATATTTTTATATTTATTTACTAATTTAATAATTTCTCCTTTATATATGATGTCAAATAATTAATTTTATTAATTAATTAATTTACTAAAATATTAATAATTTATAAATTCTTAACTAAATATTAATTGATTTTTAAAATTGATTGTATTGAACAATTATTTTTTTTCTTATTTTAATAAATACGTTTGTGGTTTTTGACAATGGCTAATGTAATTGATATCATTAGTGGTTTATATAATAATCGCTAGTGATATTTTATTAAGAGTTTAATAACTATGCACCGATAGTGTAAAAAAATTTACACTGTCAATTAATCAAAAATCATTAGTATGACTTTTAAGGTAATTATTATAAGAGTTTAATAGTCATGCACTGTCAATGTAAAAAGTTTTACACTCTCAACCAATTAGAAATCACCGTTGATATGACTTTTAAAGTATTTATTATAAAAGTCAACAAACTTACAATAAATGGTAGTTTGTGATTAGATGACAGTATAAAACTATTTTACACTATTAATACATAACATGTTTTCTCTTATTATGAAAGTTAATAAACTTATCATATATAATGGGTTATGATTGAATGATAGTGTAAAACTATTTTATACTATCAGTGCATAGCCTATTTTCTCTTTTATTAATTAACTATTTTTAATTAAATTTTTAATTAAAAATTATTATATTTATTTATTTATTTATAAAATTTATTAAATATCCATTATTTTCATAATTCAATAAATATTAAAATGTAAATTGGTTTCATATTTAATATATTCATTTCTTTTATTCATTTTTCATATTCAACATTTTGTGGAACAGTTGGGCTCCATTAATATTCAACGTTTTACGCGTCTTAAGTAATTTATCTTTGAAGTTTTGTTAGACCAAAAAAAGGGTATTTTCGTTAGACAACTAAAAGACAAAAACGTTATTTAACACTGTTTAAATAAGGGGTCAAAATAATGTTAAATAACGGAAAGTTATTGGGCGCAATATAAAAAAAGTGCAGAGTGCGAATGTAGTTTACTCAAGAATTTTTAACAATTTTTCCATCTCGTCGCTACCCCAATTGTAACATACCAGAAAGAGCTTCATTATTCAGTTATTAAAAAATTAATATTATATGTGATATTATATATTATGATTTTTATTTCTTATTTATTTTTAGAAAGAATAATATATAAAGTGACGAGGTAAATCTTTTGAAAAAAATATATAGACACACCGGGGGAAAAAAAAATTTGGCATGAACCATAGCTATTTTTCACATAAGGTAATGTTGCTCTAACCGAATAGCATCATTATAGCTGGTACATTGACAGAGATTAATGTATTGTATAATATAATCATTGAAATTAATTTCCAAAACCTTAAAACATCAACTTAGAGCATGTTTGGATTACCGTTTGGGTCCCTCAAATTAACTTTTATCCTACTAAATTTAGTTTGTTGTTATGTTTGAATGTTCCTGAAAGTAATTTTGAAAATGCTGTCTGCCACTAAACTAATCCTTTGTTTGGTAAAGAGGAAATAAAGTGGGGAGAAGATAAATAGGTGAAAAATAAAAATGTAAGTATGTTTGGTTGAGAAGAAATAAGAGAAGAAAGAAATAAAAATGTGTGGGACTCACTATTATTTTAATTTTATTTCTCACCTATTTATCTTTACCTTTTTTTATTTTTATCTATTCTATTTCTCACATATTTCTTTCTTTTTTATCAAATAACCTAAGTTTGAGTTAGAAGCAACATAAGGATTGTTTTTGAAAACTCATTTTTCTGTTGATAGTATTTATGCAAGTGTAGCATCAAATAAAAGTATTTTTAATTAATATTATCCAAGCAAATTTTATTTTGTCAACATACTTTTGAACAAAAAATATCAAAATATAAATCACATTATAATAACTCAAATTTTGTCAAACGAGTTTGCAACATACTTTTAATTCAAACTTATGTTCGCAAACTTTAACCTAAACATGCACTTAATTGGAGGAATTAAATGATTTTAATTATTAGCATTTTTGGTAACTGCATGAGACGATTTGAATTTCAAGAGCATCAAAATCGGAGCCCTCAAACGAAATTGCAACAACATATTTTGACCCGAATTGAAACAAAAACCTGACGATGTAATAGCAAAACTGAACAAGATCCAAAAAGAATCCAAACTTGGAGCATCATGGCGATGATGACGAGAAAGCGACGACGCATGATGGTGGAACCTCTAGCGGCAGTGACAGCGGTCCTGCTAGAGGAACTGATGATCGAAATCCTGGCTAAGGTTAGGGTTAGCAACCTGTTGCAATTGCGATGTGTGTGCATGCTTGGCTTGTGAAAAAAAAAAAAAAAGGTGACTCAAGTTTGACTTATTTATTTAAACGAGCCTAATTAAAAACTTGAGTTTGGCTTATTTAAAAAAATAAATAAATAAGTTCAAACTTGGCTTGTTTAACTTATTTATAACCTAATTATTTTTGTTTTTATGAAATTTTTCTTAATTTTTTTTAACTTTACTAATTTAGTATTCACTAAACATTTTAATGTTAGATGATAATCTACATATAGAAACATATGCTTAACATTCATATATGAAATTCAAACATTCTAAATTATTACATTTTTTATAATCCAATAAATAAAAAATTCATAACGTCTTGAAACTTTAAAATTAATTTTAACATTCTCAACAAAGTTTTACATATTTCTATAATGAATATATAAATAACAAAAGCTAGTAAAATCATCTTCATCAATTTAAATAACCAAGCTATTCATGAGTCCTTAATGTCAAGCTTGTAAAGCTTAGGCTTGATTCATTTAAATAAATGAACTCAATCTCAAGTGCAGTTTATTTATTTAATTAAATAAATGAGCTTGAGAGAACATTTAACTAGTCGAGCTTGAAAAGCTCACAAATAGCTCAACTCATTTACACTTCTAATAAAAACGATAAGTTCTAGTATACATAGTTTTTTTTTTGCTTATTTACCCCTCATTTATTATTTATTATTGTAATTGCATACTCTCCCAAAATCTTTGCTGCTCACTTTGAACAAGAGGGAAGGGAGACCCACCACCAACATCTCTTTTGAGCCTTTACAATCCATTATAATTATTTGGTAAATTTAGATGATAAAACATTGTTAAAAAAACATCATACTTAATCTATAATCTATAGATTTAAACATATAATAAAGGCGGCACTTATGTTTGGTCTTTTTTTTTTTTATCTATTTACCCTTCAACTACTATAAACCACCTATTACTCTAATTTGATCTTATTTTCTCATTTTTTTAATTCACTCTCTCACATCATTCTCATACTTCTTCATATTTATCTATATTTTAACTTTGACATTTTAAATAATAAGATATTTACTATATAGTAAGAAAAACTAATATGAAAAAAATGTGGACAACCAAACATGGAGTGTCAATCTTTCCACTGTTAAATAATAAAGGCGATAATAAATTTTGGTGTACAAAGTTTTTATTTATTTTACCCATTATTTATTATTGTAAATGCATACTGTCCAAATAATTTCTCATTTTCTTTCTTTTGTTGTTGCTCACTTTGAAAGAAGAAAGGGGAATCCACCACTAACACCTCTTTTGAACCTTTATAATCCATTATAATTATTTGATAACTTTAGATAAGAAAAAATTGTTAAAAAATATCATACTTAAATAAAATAATTATGAAGAAAATATAAAATGATATATATTAACCAAAACATAAATTAAAATTTAGTCTAACACGTTAATGTATAATAAAAAATAAAATATCAAATTTACATCTTACCTAAATCTTTCCTCTAGTTTTTTAAATAAAAAATTTTAAACAAAATTTTCCATCTCAACGTCATCGCTATTTTTTTATTTTTTATTTTTGTTTAGAATGTATAATATATACAATATTCTGGACCGAGGTCGGGCCTCTAGTACCTCCCTCGCGACCAATGCTCGGGTCGTCGCCCAGGTTGACCAGTTCAACTTGGCTAACCTTTGGCTGGGTGTGAATCACCCGACACCCCTTCGCTCTATGAGGGGCCTAAAGCCCACAACCAAGGACAGCCACTCAATTGAAGCACAGAGCCCTCCAATCATCTATGTTTGTTGCTTAGGCCAGCCACATGTAGAGTAACAAACTGCCACATAGGCTAACAATTTTTCTCGTCACAAACAAGGCATATAAGGGGCTCTACGCCCTTAGATAAGATGCAGATTCTCATTTTTCATTCATACCAACTTTATTCCTAAACTGACTTAAGCATCGAGTGCTTGCAGGTGGCCACCACCATCTCGCTCTGTCATGTGCTAAAGATCGAAAATCGCCTCCTTCATGCTGAAAGCCCTATTGCAGTCCTTGCTCAAACATACAATGACAATGTATTTTTTTTTTTAACATTATTATTCAATCACAAACTATGTTGTATAGTAAAAACTTTTACATTCATAATGTATACCTCTTAGACTCTTTTTAAAAAGGATACTCTCACCGATTAGAGGAGACATTATTTTGTTTTCCCATCTTAATAAGAGAAATGCTAGCAACACGCTCTTTTAAGCATATTTTATATTATTAATTGAAATTTATTAAAAATTACAAAATTTTACGGGTCTTATATCGTATTTAATGAATCTCTATCATAATTTTATAGTTTTTAATAAACTTTAACCAATAAATATGTTAAAATGATTGTGTTATAGAGTGTGTTACTAACACTCCTATTTTGATACACACGGTGAAAAAATATATATATACACAAAGAGAGATTAATGTACGGTATAATATAATCAATGAAATTAATTTCCAAAATCTCGAAGCATGAACTTAATTGGTGGAATTTAATGATTTTAATTATTAGTATTTTCGGTAACTGCACGATACGATTTGAATTTCGAGAGCATCAAAATCGGAGCCCTAAAACGAAAGTGCAACAGCACGTTCCGACCCGAATCGAAACAAAAACCTGACGATGTAATAGCGAAACCGAACAAGATCCAGAAAGAATCCAAACCTGGGGCAGCATGGCGATGATGACGAGGAAGCGACGGCGCATGATGGCGGAAGCGGCGGCGGCGGCGGCGACGGCTGTCCTGCCGGAGGAACTGATGATCGAAATCCTGGCTAGGGTTAGGGTTAGCAACCCGTTGCAATTGCGGTGCGTGTGCAAGCGGTGGAAATCCCTAGTGGTGGATCCCCAATTCGTGAAGAAGCACCTCTACAAATCGTTCTCGGACATAACGGATCTCGCTTCGAAAGCCATGGAAGACATGAACGCTTTTCAGTTGCAGCTCAGTTATGCCCCCGCCTTGGCGGAACAAGAACAAGAAGAAGGAGAAGAAGAAGAAGAAGAAGAAGAAGAAGCGCGTTCGTTGGTGAACGAGTTGGCTCAGTTGGATAACATGTTGGTGGTTGTTCGGTCCCTGAAAGGGAGCTTGGAAACGATTAAGGTTGACGTGCAAGCCATCAAGGACAGAGTGAAGTGTCTCCAGAGTTTCCTGCAAATTTATCTCAAGACAGTTTCTTCGTCCTCTGTGTGATTCGCTTTTTGGCTCTTTTTCGTTTTTTTTTTTTAATTTTGCAACTGTTGATTCATAAATAATATCACATGGTTGCTTCCTTCTCTTTTTGAAAAAAGAAATGATTTCAAATCGCGATGAGGTTGTGTTGGAGTAAATTATTTGGGGCTTTTGATGCCATTGCTCGTGTTCAGAGATGGGTCATGTGGAAGTGGAATTAGTTATTTTATTTTTAATTTGTTTATCTTCTTGGTTAGTTGAATGTGAACAACAGGACAGGTTTGCTTCCTAACCTGATGGCATTGTCTTCTTCTTGCTGGAACGATACAGCTATTGTTGCTCTAGTTTAATGTGAAATTGTAAATTATTTTGTTTCTGCCCTAATTCTGAACATAGTGGGGTCTTGCTAGAAATGTATTTATTTTTCTAATATTTTTACATATATTACTTAATGATTTGAATGGCTGATGTGATAAATCATATCTAAGAATTTCTCATTGTTACTACCTGGCCTGCCTAGTAGAATTTTATTCTTCCATGTTAAATATCAACATTTTTCCTTAACTTTTTTTATTTAATCTTATGGCCCAATTTTTTCTTTTCTTTTTTTTTATCCAGTAAGAACTTAGACAGCAACATGTATTCACCTCCATGTACATATTCAATTTCTACTTGTTCGGTGCTGTGTTTGGTTACAGAGAAATAGCGTGGAAGAGGAGGAAAGAGAGAGGAAGTATCAAAATTGGAGTTGTTTGATAGCACAAAAATGACAATGAAATATTCAAAAAATTGGTGGGGCCCCCAGGTTTAAAATTCCATACTCACTAGCAAAGATTTGTGCAGAATCTTCTACTTATTCTCATTTGACAAAAGTAACCCGCATGCCGTCTTCACTTTCCTTATGGTGCTCCATCATATAATTGATTATGCATGAGGCCACAATTGATTATATGGCCTTCAATGTGTAGGTGGAAATTTTTTTTTTCAATTATACATTTCAGTATAATAGATTATGTGGAAATACATAAAAAAAAAATTGAAAACAAGTATTAACATTGTAAGTGTAATATGATATTTTTATTAATAATTAATTTTTTTTTCAAACCAAATAACTTCGTAAATTTATTATCATTTTACTTTTATTTATTTGTCTTCAACTAAATAACCTTAACTTTTACTTTATATTTTATTTATTTCTTTTGTCTTCTTTTCTCATCTGTTTACTTTCACTCTCTATTTCTTTCCTTTTTATTAAATACATATATTTTGATTCTGACCTTGGAAGAGGATCATTGGCTTCAACAATTTTGGCCCGTCTATCAAAAGATTTGGAAATGTGTCAAAAAAAAAGTAGGCGTACAATATCAAAAAAGTTCATGTTCCTTTTTATCTCTGAAGATGAAATATCTTAACGAACTATTGGTTGTTCCATCTTCATTATCCATTGAGTTTTTAATATTTAATACCATGGGAGATTTTTTTATGATTTCATAATAAATTATATCACATGCAAAAATTTGTGTAATATTTAACAATGTATTAGCTTAATGTAAAGTGAGAAATGTATAAAGTAAGAATAAGACTTTATGTTGATTTAAAATTTGTTAAGGCTATGCATGTTTGGTTTAGTGTCCGAAACAATTAACGCACGTTTTCTGTGAAGTAACTCAGTCTAGTTTTTGTATTTTTTTTTTTTAATTTTGATGTGATTTTTATGTAATATAACGTAGACCCAAACACACTGTATGTAAAGGTACTTTAATTAAAATCAATCATAGGTGTATCTTCATTTTTCTATTTTATACATTTATTCACTTTAGAGAAGTCTCAATTTTGAAGATGATGTCATATAAAAAGTTTTATACATTCATAAGTCCTAAAATTAAAATGCAGAATGAAATGATAACATTGTTGTAGGTTTCTATCCACTTTTCTTTTCATATGTGGAGGAAAAATGAATACATTTTAAAAATAAAAACATGTATATAGAAATTACTTTTTTTTTTTTTAAATTTCAATAGAAATTAGAAACCACCTAACGTTAACTTATGGCTTGTTTATTTTATATTTGCATCAGCGCAATCACCGAATTTTGATTTCCAAACGTACTTTCATTTTCATCAAGTTTTAAGGTTTGAAACTTTTTCACTAGCTAATACACAAATTTATTCCTATTCATGTTTCAATAACTTTTCTATAATTAGAAAAAAAAAGATAGAAAGAGAAAAGAAAGAAATATAAAATAAGTGATGCAATAGAGATAAAGAAAAAAAAAATTGTAAAAAATGTTATAAGAATGAAATAACTCATACTAACATACCATCAAACAGGACATCATCGTGTGGGGCTGGATATACCGTTTAATTAGAATTAGAATGTAGGAAAGAAAAACGCCAAGAAGGCCACAAAGTCCGAAACCATATAACTCTAGCAATCGTGAAACAAGGTTGACACCAATGCCAAATGAAATTCGATCGTGTTAAACCATATCTTATATATTAGATGAACGTTATAGATACAAAATTTCCCATTCTAATACACGGTACTTTTCAAACAAAACTGTTAATTCAAAATGCTGCACAACTTTATAAACATGAAAGTAAACTAATGTACAACTCATCCTAAAAGGCAAAGGTGCCCTCAGAATAGAGAAAATGTTTATATTTCAGTGTCAATTATGAGCTCAGCTGCAGCACCCATTGTACCTACCCCACCAGCACCCAACAAAGCAAGAGCAAGATCCTCCTCGTTCAACTGCCTCAACCCATTGCTCAGTCTCTTCAACACGTGCACATCTACTTCCAGCACCCAGCTAGGTGTGCAACCTACCATCAAGCTCACAAAACCCGACACATAGGCACGCCAAGTAGCTGAATCACAGCCTAGTGATATCTTACCATCAAGTGCACTTGCCAGAAACTCCATGTGGGTACCCAAAACCTTGGGACGTCGCTTTGAAGCTGATGATGATGAATCAACTCCCCAAGCAAAAGCACCACAAAGAACTGCAAAGTAAGCAAGAGCATATCCACCAAGCATTGCAACCATTCCACCTGACTTTTCTTCCTGGTCTAATCTGTGAACAGATATAAACCAGGATGGCAAAGTTTCTTTTATTACTAATTGAACCAGCATCAACCCTCCTGATATCCATACTAAAGAGGCCCCAAGGGCAGCAGCAAGCTTCACCCGAGTCATCGATGCAGCGAGTGAAACCTGTCCATATTTTATGCCATCTTTTGTTGCTTTCAACTTTTCCAATCGCTCCCTTGGCAGCCCACCGCATACAATTTCCCTCACAGAGTGCATCAGGATGGAAACAATTTCTTCTGTCAAGAAAACAATATCTGTGATTGAACGATAAGCACGTAAATAGAGAATTCCTGGAGCAACAGGGCAAATCCCTCCACATAAATGGGACTTATATCCATGTCCAAGGAGGGCTCCAACACCACCACTGCATGAGATAGGAGAGCTATTCATGCCAAGGGTAGCTGTGAAGCAGCTTTTTAGAAGTTGAACTACTGCATCACTGTTGTGGAGGAAGACAGTTCTAGATGCTGAGAAGGTAAGGAAGTCACTCCAACGTTTTGCCTTTTGGGTCCACAAGGAAGCCACAATTGGCATGCAAGGCCATGGACAACCTGCAGCGAGGCTCTCCAATGTTTGGCCAGCCAAATTAAGAAACCGCTCTGATGCCTTATCAACTTTGTAGGTTATGGTAAGGCTTGTGAAGGCAGCCAAGGGCAATGGAAGTGTGGCAGGAGAGCTGTCTCCTGTGAAAATGATGACCATTGGTCACAATACTAAATAACAACTAAATAATAATGTTGGAAGAGAAAGGAAGATGGAGGAAGACTTTCCTAAACAGCAATAAGTATTAATACTCGTTCAAGCAGTGTAAAAGATAAATTTAATAGAAAAAATTGAAATGAAGAAAGAGTTGTAAATGTAAATCGTCTCTCCTGAAAATGCATTATAAGTCATGATTTTTAATAAGTATATAGAATTTAGGGTCATAAAGTCGAGAAAACCTGAAGCAAGGCTGGGCACATCAACACCAGTTGCAGCCAAAATTTTCCTGATCTGTCCCTCAACGTTCAGTAGATTTGCGGCGGGGCTAGGCCAATCTGTTCCATTCATAAATGCAGGTTTCCAAACTCCCCTAGTTACTTCAGCAGAGAAGTAACTTATTATGGTTGCCAGAGATGCAGGAAGAAAATCAGCTAAATCTTTAAGCCCTGATATTAAGAAAAGCATTTTGGTCTCATGATATTGCTGTGTACATCAAGGAACGTCTACATGAACATGAATTTGGTTGCTCTTGCTCTATATTTAGAGGTAAAATATACATCGGCAAGAATTTTGAAACCAAATGAGACATTTTCAAAGTTTGCTAACAGCCAGTTAGATTCTCTTTGGTAATTTTAAAATCATAGATTTCTACAAGCTATTTGGTGTGTTCCATTGAATTTTATCTGATCAAAACACACATACCTGTTGCCAACTCACGTGGAGACAGTCTTCCATGAGCACAGGCTGTAAGAGCAGCATCAACTACAAAGGGAATGGCTTCAAGAATATCCCAAGCAGGCAACTTTGGCCCTACACACGCATCTTCATTCGCAGGTCCAGAAGAGCTACTGCTTCCAGATGTAATAGTAGTCTGGCTTCCTCTATTAATCTTTCTGAACATCATGTTAAGAAGCCCCTCAACAATCTGATGAAAAGGGGTTCCATGAACAAGACCAGAGAGTGTTGAAGCTATACATGCTTGATGCTGCCGATACCACACTTTTAATTTTGGAAAGGAGTCAACAAATACAGAATTTGGCAATGATAAACTTGCTATTTCCGAGAGTCTCCTCCTGTTTCGATCTTTGTGGATGTTACCAGCTGACATTAAGTGGGAATTACGAACTAACAGTAAGTATTCAGGAGTTAATGGAGAACCAACAGTGGGTACATCTCCAATTCCATATTCAAGAGGAGGACGATTAAATCTCCATAGCTTTAAAAGAAGAATAAATGCATTTGAAAACACTGCATGGGCAGATATTTCTTCCCCTGAGGTTTGTGTCCATGAGATATTTGGCACACATGACCCAAAAATTTCACAGATTGGCATCAATGAACATGCAAGCTGTGGAACCTGGTTGGAGAATTGGGAAATGCATTAATTCAAATTATAATAATAATCCTAGCTTGTGTATATGTACAAGGGTCCTATACAAGGTAAAATATCTATATAAGGCATAAACAATAAATTTGTCTACTGAATATTTCCTAATTAGGTGCCTTTTAACCAAGTTTATAGGGGAAAAGAAGCGTTAAGCGTGCTGGGCCGTTTAGGAATAGGCCAGACACAGTTGGAGGAGAAGATTAGGGTGTAAACGAGTAGAAAGCTGGCATGAGACTAAAGGGACTAAATATTTGGGTGTGAATGGAGTGGAAGACTTGGAGATGAATAGAGAGAGGGAAGGGAGAGGTAAATAAAAAAAGGAGGCAAATGGAGGGAAGACGAAAAATATTCAAGTAATTGGTAGAAAGGTTGAGAGTGATACTAGGGTCTGTGTATCACAGTCCTCTAGGCCATCTTATCTTCTGCAGAAGTTTCTAATTTTATTTTTCTGGTCGTAGTTCTGTTTTCAAAGGATTTCCTCTGTTGTAGGAGCTGATCTTCATCTTTCATTTATATAAATTCCATGTTCTATCAATAACACTTTAGATTAGGGATTAAATTAAACTTACCAAGCCATGGAGCGAAAATATTTGAACACAATCAACTGATGCAATTCCAACAAAGAGTACATTAAGTATTGGAGCATAATTAATCAAATAGCTGTTTCCTTCAGTGTTTTCCGTAGGAACTGGTGGAGATAACAACCTAAGAATGAAATGTACAGTGTGTTCCTGCATAAAGTAGAGATCCAAATTCTATTAGGATGGGAAGGTGGTCAGAAAGAAGAATGTGCTCTCCAGTTTACACTACTAAGCAAATGATTAGAATTTTATTTGCTCTACTGTCTAACTCTTAAACTACCTGTATATTCCAGCCGCGAATTAGGGATGCCCCACAAAGAATGGTAGCAGCAGATATCTTCTCATCTTCTGATCCCCCAATTGCAATTTCAAAAATTTTCTCCAGTTCTGCTAAGCTTCCATCAAATCCAGGAGCGTAAATTCAGTTGCTTTACCTTTTGGTAAATTTACAAAAAAGAGCATCTGATATACCTGGCTTCAGGAAAGAAAAAGAAAAACTGAAGACCAGGCAATGAAATTTTAAAAAGTAATTTAAATTCTACCCACTTATAGTCACCCTTGTTACGTTATAAATTCAGTTTATGATGAATTATTGTAGTTAGTAAATTATCCCATGTTTCAGCACGTTAATTTGTCCATACAGTGACGGATGCATTAAACGTGAGATTGAAAAGAAAACCTTCACTTCACCCATATGATAGATATCCCCAAAACAAATTCGTAGAGGTTGGCCATGTTAAAAAGCTTATCATTTTCAACCATCAGGTTTCTTTTCTGGCCTGTTTAGGACTGGGAGTTTAAAATATAAAAACTTCAAAAAATAGTTTGATAAAGGTCATAGCATTAAGGCTATGGGCCTACAAAGAGGAAGCACAAAAAATACTATACAGGAACACCTTTGCCAAATTAGAACATTAAAACCAATTGACTGAATAAGCCACAATTAGATCATACCTTGTAGCAGGACTTGAAACCAAAGCATTAACCATCACTGAATTAAGTGGGGCTCCCTTCATAAATGATGACCAGCCCGGTACTTGAGCTGGCATACACTGAGGTATTTGACTAATACGTCCGTTTACATAACCTGGCCATAAGTATGCAGATGTGTCGAGAAGATTGCGGGCAATACAAGCCTCAACTATCAGATGACGCATGTTTCCAGCTGAAAAAGAAGAAATAGTTTAATTTACACAAACACACACATATGTATATGTATGGAAAATTACAAACAAGAAATTCTTGGTAAAATTATTACAATTTAGGTAAATTTAACCACTCAAATGGTTAAATTAGGTCAATATGTGGTTACACATTAACTGCTCTTAGAATGTTGTTATCTGTAGGGTGGCTAGAAGTTCCTAAATGAGAAATACTTTTACCAAGAATCTTTATTTTTATCCTCCCAAAAATCTTTAGCTTCTGAATGAAGCATCATGTGAAGACCATATGTTTCTTCCAAAATAAACTACCAAATATCTAATGCAGAATCAATAATTTTGGGAAAAGTGAATTGCTAGACCAAAAATTTGATGGAATACAGGAATGGGACAACCCTTTGAGAGAGGAACATGATTCAACTATGTAATGATTTTGCTTATTACAATCTTTAGCCAAAAAAGATCACTTCTATTTTTATACAGTCAATTGCTTTTCCGTACAACAATAAAAGGAAATTTCATAATTAGTCCAACAGATATAGTGGAAATCAAACTCACTGATATTTATCCTCGCTACTCACTAGTGTCTTAAAAGGCACATAATAACTTACGAAGGATGATATAGGCTATTTTCTGTGCTCAAGGAGGCATCTTCACCTTTTTTTTAAGAGGTATTCTGAGTATATTGTATAAGTCCAATTGACAATATTTTCTATGTTCACTTTTGTAGAGTTTTCCCAGATTCAAACTATGCAATCCATTTGTTTTTAGAAGAGGGTGGCCAAGTTAATCAGACCACATTGCATAATAGACAATTACCACCTTTAAAAGACTTTGAAAGCAGACCTCTGTGAACCTTACGCAATTTGAACAGAATCAGAAACATAAAAAGCAGACTTGACTACAAATAGCAGATTAAAAGCATCATGTAAAAGAAATTATGTGCCTGTTGCACAACTTCCTGCTGTTGATACTTTCCCGCTGCTTTATAATCAGTATAATTGTTAAAGCGCAGATTTACTTAAATTAGATAGCAGAGATTACTTTTGCAGCAATCAGAAACATTATCATACACATCTTTGGTTGTTACACTTCATCTAATCATGTGAAACATGAGGCATATATGTATTTCAAATTTGGAAGAAAATCGCACAGAAAATCAGAAATGCAAAATATGAGAAGTGCTAGCAACATACTCTCTACAATTGGTTAAAATTTATTTAAAATTACAAAATCATTAGTGAGATCGTTAAATGAGAGGTGAGACCCACAAAATTTTGTAATTTTTAAATAATTTCAACTAATAGTAGAGAATGTGTTCAAAAGAGTTGTTGCTAGCATTTCTCATAATGCATTGCTAAAATTTAGATAAGTTATTCCAGCTGTTGAAGATTCATATACAATTTCTAATTGACACTGAAAGCAATATATCACTTACAACAGTCAACTGGCATCTCGGTCATGCTGAGGCAGTCAAAATATGCACTCCCTATTGTGATGCCAGAAACAGATAGCATTGCTTTTGCGGCAGCTTGATTTGCAGCAGTGGCAACTGATTGAGGTGGAGTGAGCAAGCTCTGATAATCACCCAATACCTGGAGACTTGAGACTAAATCATTGCGACATTTTCCTGGAACCTTTTTCTCTTTCCAGCAATCTGTAGGACCACTGTCTTTTTCGTCAACTGGTGTCCTTTCCTCCTCCTCAATAAGATCGCCAACAACAAGAGGTATGATACACAAGAGCATGCATAAGCGAGTATCAAGATGAGGCATTGGGCCCTCAATAGGATCTCTTTCCTATAAATGAATAAATAATTAAATTGAAGGAGCAAACCACTTATGCAAATTCCTTAATGGTAAAGTGTTTGGTAATGGAATACCAGAAGTAATCGAAGGACAAGATATATTTAAAACCACAACTTCACAGGAAAACAGATTAAGTTGCAGAGAAAGAGTTCTACCCTCTGAACAAGACGAAGAGTTGCTAACCAAAGGCCTAAAAAAGTTTCATGCCAAGAGGTTCCATTTATTGCTCGGAGGGTCTTTATCAAACCTACACAACACAATTTTTCATGTCACAAGTACCTAAATTAAAGTTGAAAAGATAATATCTACTATTTCAGTCAGATTCCAATAACTAATCTCAGTCTTACCGCTAGTTGTTTCAATAGCACTTGTTGCACTAACTTGATAGCCATCCATGGCATCCTCCAGCACCAGATCAAGAGGAATCCAGAGAGCAGAATGACTTGCACCATGACACAGTGATGCAGAAGAAGAAAGATATTCAAAAGACATCACTGTTTGGAACTTTTGCTGTGAATTTGTTTTGCATTCTCGAGACAAGACCATACAAGAATCTGAAGTCAATTGCAGAAGTGCCTCAGGACTTAGAGTTCTTGATTTTCTCAATGCTAATGAATTTGCACCCAGAAGCTGCAGCCGCTGAATAAAACTAAGCCAATGTGCAGGTCTGATAAAACAGAAGAAAGATGCTTAGCAAATACCAACAACAATAACCAAGCCTTATCCCACTAAGTGTGATAGGTTGACATCATGATTAAAAAAATGCCACATAAAATCGCTACCATAATAATTGTTTATTAACCCAAAAAATGAAATGAAAATGAAAAATTAGGAATGATATTCCATATCAAATTTATAGGAAATTTTGGAATGAACAGATATTAGTAAAATTCAACAGCAAATGCTGAGAATAAATATAAAGATAGGAAATACTTACAAATTTTGGCGAGCCAAGTAAAGAATCCTTGAAGATATTTTATCCTGCAAAAACTGCCCAATCATCTCAACAGCCATAAGTGTATTTGTATTTTGCAATTTCTCATGTTGTTCAGTCTTTTTATCACTATAATTATCATGCCTATCCAGTTCCATATCTTGATATAGTGCTGCCCATCTAGACTTTTTGTCAGGAGTAAATTCCAGCAAACCTTCATCATCCAATGATGCATCAAGCAACTGCCAGACAATTGAAAAAGTAAATTCAACCACCAGAATGCCAGGCTCACTTTGTGACATGCCAAATATGTTGGAAAGATGAAGAACAGCATCTATAGATTTCATGACCCTGTCCATAGTATAAGCAGAAGAATTAACAAATAACCAAAGTGCACCACTAGCAGTTCATATCTATCTCAACCCTTCATCTATACCATAAAGAAATTAGGGAACTAAGGGAAGTACAAATGCACCAACAATTAAAGAAAAAATTATCAGACTTTAACTGTCATCTACAACATATTATCAAAAAAGAAAAAACAAAACCATATCACAGAATACTGACATAAAAGGATATTGAAAGTACTATTTTATTGTTTTAAAAAAATGAAGAGGGCTCATTGTCATCTTGCATATACATGCATTTACATTTGACTAAAACTTGGGCTCATCCCATCCCAAATCAGAAAGCACCATGAGAGATGAAGATAAGGTGTTCATTGTAATGGTTCAGTACCTTTTTCCACAGCCTAACACACAGCCTAGCTTCTGCTGAGTATAAAGACATTACATCTTTAACAAAGGTCAGTGAAGTCAAAACACCTATTAAAAGATTATACTGTATCACACATAAAATTAAGTGTTTATCTACAAAAGGGTCGAGTGCTGGCATGGTTAATTGCTTAGGAAATATTTTATGTATAAGACACATGAATAATCATATATGTAAATCAGAGTTGTCAGACTTGGGTTACTGCTGATAATTTTAATCAATGTAAACTCAGTATCTAATGTGACAGTGATACAGTGTAGTAGCATATTCAACTACTGAACAGTTTTCACTTTTCAGTTATCAATCATTAATGTAGTTGATAAAATCACATAAATTGTCAAAGAACAGAATATGATAGAGATGTTTAAACCTCACAGTATATGAAAATTGAAAGGTATAAACAAGATGAAGCAAAGATTTATTTAAAAAAAGAAGAAGTATTATATCAATTAAAGCTTACTTTTGATAATCTGGCCTATTTATCTGAGATTTAAGTTCAAAAGCATGTCTTTTGAGGAGTTCCAAATATAGCCTATACGCTGCAGGTTGGACATGTCTACATGGAATAACCCTGCCAAAAGGAACAAAGATACAACAAGATATATTAACACACCAAAACAGCAGTACAACAGGGAACACAGGCATATAGATTTTGTTCCAAACTGAGCAGATAAGCGTGCCTCTGTCCAACACCAAACTGTAATAACTAATTAAAAAATAAAACTTTAAAAAATCATGGCCTAACAGGAGACCTAGAATGTAGCGTCAATTAAAAAACCTAATGCTCTGGATCAGAATGCCAGGCAGTGAATGGAAATCGTGAGCAAAGGATGAAGGTTACAAAAATGAGTATGTTGCAATTGATGAGTGAGCATATCTGAATGGATAAGACTAAGAATGTGATTAAGGGGGAGAAGGTTGAAGTGGCTTCTAAAAAGAAAAAATTATGGAAAAACGTTTAAGATGGTTTGGCCATGAAAGAAGAGGACCTACACAAACAATTTCAGATGATGCTCCCGTAAAGAGGAAAAAGAATGACAAAAACAGACATGATGGCAGACTATTAAGAAGTATTAAGGGTACATGGGACTTCATGAATCTATGACACAGACAATAGAGTACTAGAATCCATGTAGCCCCCACATAGCAGAAGTGAGACTTGGTTGTTTTCGTTGAGAGAAATTGCACTGCAAAAATCACTAAACAGATGCTAGTTGGTTATGACTCGGAAGTCAAAGTATGGAAAAACAAATAACAGTGGCTAGATTTTCTTTGTAAATGCAATTAACTTCAAGAAGAAAAATATCACTTATAAGTAGCTTGTAACAAATCAAAAATTCATTCATATGGCAAAAATTGTTCCATCCATGGTTTTCACGGCATTAATAGAAACCGGAGGTTCATAATTACATCCATTTACAGAATAACAATTCAGATCAACACAGAGCACTTCTATAATAAGCAAATGCTCTCTAAATTTTACCACCGGAAGTAAAAAATTAAAAAAAAAAAATGTAAGAAATGAGATAACCCGAAATCATGATTATTTTGCATCACCCCAAATCCGATCCGATATTGCAAAAACAAATGAGTGCTGTATTGTATATAAGACACGTGAAATAGCCACCAAAAACTCATTCCTCAACACTTTCTCATTAAACCAAACGAACTGGACTTGCCATGTTAAAATCTTAAGAAAAAAAAAAAAAAAACACTGCCATGCTCAAATTAAGCTCATAAACAGTAACAAAAATAGTTACGGCTCCACAACCAACCGTTGAAAGAGCTTGCCATTGGAACAAATTAAAGAAAACAAAAGGAAGAAGTAGGAACTCGATGAACAGTGTCGACAAACGACAACAGGAAAATCCAAATCCCTAACAATTATTTGAAAAAAGAAACTGAAACACGGAGTTCAGTGGAGAAAGCACGCAAAACCAAGAACCTGACAGAAAGGAGAGCAAGAAGAAGCACGGGAGGAACGATCTGAAGCGTCAGCGCCTTTTCGAGAAACTTCCACACAGTGGGGACATTGTTGTCCCAGCAAATGTAAGAGACCAAGAACTCGGCGAGCTCGACGGAGGGAAGGGACTCTCCCGCGGAGTTCAAATTCGAATACATCTGAACGGCCCAAAGCAGAGGATCACTCCCCTTCTGCTGCGCCGCCTTTGTCATCTCCGCCACGCCCTCCATCCCCACCACCACTCTCAGCTCAGACCCAACATACAACAAGCCTCAAAGAGTACCTTTCCTTCACCCAACTTTACCAACTATGATTCGTCACCCTCCCAGCAAAGTGTGTGTATGCATTATGCAATGCATTGGTTTTGTCATATAAGAGTCAAACCGGCCAGGGGTATTCCGGGAATTTCACCTTCGGGCATCCAGTTCCTCGGGGATCGTCACAAAAAAGTAAACGCACGCACGAAACAACACCCTGCTTCAGTTTTGCACTAGTCATGCCATGATGCGTGGTCGTTTTGACGCCTCCACTTTAATCTATCTAAAACTAGTATTTTAACATATGTGCTTGAATAAATATTTATTTTATATGACTTAAATTTATAATAAATAAATATTTTTAAATATATAGATTATATTTTAAATTTATAATAAATAATTATTGTAATATAATGTTAATTTTTAATTATTGATAATTTTTTAAAAAATATATTAAAATTCAGTTTAATACTAAAGATATTGAAAATGATAGATTAAAAAAGATAAGAGGTTGAAAATTCTAAAAATACTCTCATTAAAGAATGCAACTAAAAACGCTCTCATTGAAAAATAGTAGCTAAAAACGCTCTCGTTCAAGATAGTTATTTTCATTTAATATATAAAGTGGATTAAAGAATTGACACTTGATAATTTTAATTAGTATTTTAACCAATGTATTACATAAAATAAATATTTATTTTATATAACTTAAATTTATAATAAATAAATGTTTCTGAATATATAAATTATATTATAATTAAATTTTTAATAAATAATATATTTGAATATATAGATTATATTTTAAATTTATAATAAACAATTATTTTAATACTATGTTAATTTTTAATTATTGATAATTTCTTTTAAAAAAAATATTGAAATTTAATTTAGAACTAAAGATATTGAAAATCATAAATTGAAAGAGATAAGAGGTTAAAAAATTTCTAAAAATGCCTCGTTGAATAATAACAACTAAATACACTCTCGTCAAAGAATAACAACTAAAAAGTAAAAACGCTCTTGTTCAAAATAAGTATTATAGTTTATATAGAGGGAGAATTATTGAAGTAGTATTTTTGTAATTTTATATATTAAATTGATTGGTATTGGTAATTTTATAAATTAATTTGTTATATTACCCCTGATATGATGATATATTTGTCTGGTAAAGGCCCTTCACAATAGCTATCTATCTGTACTTTTGGTTTTTCCAGCTTTAAATTAATGCATTTTGTAAATTTGTAGATAGACATGAGATTAAGATTTTGAAACTTAAATATGTACGTGGCTGTTATCAAATAAGGATGGCGTGAAATTATAAAATCAATCAATGTCATCAATGTTTGATATTTTAAGTGATAAGAAAAAAGTCTCAAATTTGAGTCTTTTAAATAAAAAGGAATTTAATTAGAGTTTAATGGTTATGTACTATTAGTATAAAAAGTTTTACATTATCAATCAATTAGAAATTACTATTAGTATGACTTTTAAGGTAGTTATTGTAAAAGTTAACAAATTTATCTACACGGTAGTTTGTGATTGGATAATGGTTTAAAACTGTTTTACACTGTAACAACCTATTTTCTCATTTAATTAAAAATATATTGGTAGTATAAATATTTTTTATATTTTTATTTAATTATAAATTATCATGCATCATATAGATTAAATAGTCTTGCTTTGATTTCTATTGAAAATAATTTTTTTAAAAACCTTGATTACGAACAGATTACTAATGACTTTGCAACAAAAAATGCAAGAAGGACAATATTCAAATGATTATGAGGGCATCATTTTCTTGGTTTGCCTAGAGCACCAAAAATCTTAAGACCAGCCCTGATATATATATATATATATATATATATATATATATATATATATATATATAGAGAGAGAGAGAGAGAGAGAGAGAGAGAGAGAGAGAGAGAGATCAAATGACATTATACATCAATTATTACACCATTCAATAACTTAATATAGAATGCGATTTTTATCAATTCAACCGTTGAATTATAATTTCATATTACCAAGGTTATTTGTGTCAAATTTTGTCAAAATCGAATAACAACAAGAATGTAATTAAATGACTCATGTTTTAGTATATTTTGAAAATTATATATTACGTTTATTTTGATTTATATAAATAATGTATCAAATAATTTTGGATTAATATAAAAATTTGTATATATAATCTAAGTTAAAGGAACTGTCAATCCAATGGTAGGTTTTGGAATAAAATTATCTAATTAAAAATTATTAAATGGTATAATAGTTGGTGTAAGTTATACAGGTGTCATTTGATCTTCTCCTTATATATATATATATATATATATATATATATATATATAACTGAAATGATGTTACGTTGTACTAAAAGGGCTGGATTGTAATTTCATAGGTTGGCAATTTTCTTTCTCGGCGTTAGTAGGTTGGCACGGCATGGCATTTCCTTAGTGCAACATTTTGAAATTGAGAATGGTATGGCCCACTCATGCTTGGATAATTATAGGCTAAGGCTATTATGAGTGTGTAGGGAGGGACTAGAGCAGTTGTTATGTTTTTATGTCAATAGATCATTAAGGCGAAAAAGGGCTTCTACCAGCATTTTGAAACAAAAATAATAAACCGATTAATTAAGTATTTTATTTTATAAAATTGGATTAATATAGAATAGGTTGAGCACCAATTCAGTGTTTTTTTTTTTTTTCTGAATGCAGATATATTTTGGCCAAAAATCGAAAATTAATCACTCAAAATATTAAGATTCATTTAAGATGTTGACCTTTCTTAATTGATGTCATTCAATACCTATGTTTGTATTATACTTCAAATTTTATTACTTTGTCAACAATAAAAATTTTCTTTGAGATTTTTGTCTTGGAAACTGTTCCAAACTTTGTTTAGAAGATATCCGATCAAAGTCTAAGTTAGTCTAAATCCTTGGTTTGGATGAATTTTATAAAAAAATTGGCTCATAAGATATTGTTTTAGTCTTTTTCTAAAAATCAAAAAAGTTGAATAATATCATTTTAAATATCATGTCATATTTTAACTTAATCTTAAGTATAATTTTAAATTACGTAAAGATGCATTAATAATATATTTTTTTGTAAAACTTTTACTTTCAATTTTTTAATTGATGTCTAAAGGATACTTATTAAGATTTTTCTGAAAATATAAACCAATATTTTTATTAAACTATTGCCATAAACCAGTTCAGTTGGTTGGAGCTTCCAATTTTTCCATATTGGTTATTTATTTATTGATTTATTTTGTTTAAGGTTGAAGTTTTTGTTGACGGAGCTTTCCAAACTAAAGTGGTTAGGTTAGGTAGGGATGATGACATGATGGTGGCTGTATTATCCCCACCACACAAAGTGGGTCCAAAAATCAAGTGGTTGGGTTTGGGTAAAGATGAATGTGAAAGGTTGCCTCTTTATTCCCACTCTTCCATTGAGATAAGAAGGCAAACTCTGCCGCTTCTCAATGTCCACCTTCAATCAATCACAAGTAGAAAAATATGCTCTCTCATTTACTCTTTCTCTATTCATCTCATACATCTCTCTGGTTCTTGGGCTTTTGAATGGGACATGTGGGTAGGTGAGGACTAGTGACTTGATCAGTTAGCAGCTTCATTGGCCTTTGTGGGCACGGTATGGGACCACAACGCCCATGTGGTTCGACACCTATCCAAACAAACAAGCTAGAGCTGATTGAGAGGAGAAAAGAAAAAGTCGTGTTTTTGTAACTAAAAGTTGAGGAGAAAGTAGTTTTGTTATGTTCCAAAATGTCATGAATTTAAGACAGGATTTATAAATGAGATAGGATGTGATCATACCCGGCTTAGTAGGATTATCTCCAAATACTTGCTGTCTCTACAAAAAAAAATGACATAAGAATAAAAAGATTTTAGCCGTTTTTTTTTACAATAACAATAATGAGATTTAAACTAAAAACTTAATTTATAATATAATAACATTGATCCATTTTGTTCTTTATTTTTACGATAATTTTTTCTTGTCACCACTTTCCAATTTCTCATGGATTCTCTCTTCAAAAAAAAAATCTCACAGATTCTCGCAGAGTTCCAAACATTGAAAAAATTAATAATAAATTATAAATAATAAATAATAAAATATAAAGTTATTAACAAATTTAAGTCTCTTTTATTAAATTTAAAATAATAAAAAAAACAAATTAATATATTTAATTATATTTAAAAAACTTAAAACATATCTCTATATTAATTATTGAGAAAAGGATTAAAATGACTCTCTCTCACACACGTATGGGTGATATGATTTTGTTACTTCAGGCAATATAATCCCCTATCCTTAAATATGTTTTGGGAAGTTTTTCTTAAAGTTGTATTGTTTCAGAAAATGGAATTATTATTTGGCGTTGTAGTTATTAATATAATGTATAAGTGTTATTTGAGATTAGAAGCATTCCCTACTTTAAACTAGGTGTCATCCTCTTCTCCTGCAATTTTTGTAACAAACCAACTATTAATCTAATGTATTAATTAATTTATTATGTTATGACTTTGCAACAATATATGATGTACCTCTGTTTGTTGAGAATAATTTGTAAAAACTAAGTTGTCAAGAAAGCATAAAGTCTCATCAAGAGATATTAACAAATTCCGAAATTGCTTATATATAGAACAAATTATTTAATGTTAAACGTATGGTAGGAAATATTAAAAATGTATTTTTGGAAGAGTCAATTCGTTCAATAACTTTATATATATATATATATATATATATATATATATATATATATATATATAACAATTCAACCATTAAATTAAAAGTTTTTATTAAATAGATAATTCTTCAAATTTTTATAAAATTTTAAATTAATTTAATATTTCATTTAATTAATGTATAATATACCTTTTTAAAATGTAAGTAAATTTATTGAACAAAATAACTATACCAAGAGTTACTACTAGAGTAACTTGATATCTCTTTATCTATCAATTTATTTATTTATCTATTAATTTTAATCCATGTTATTACCTTTTTGTTTACTCTATATAGCATTATTGGGCAAAGCATGCGAGGAATGTAAATATTTTTCTAATGTGAGTAATGTTATACTCATTTAATCTTCACCCGCACCGTCTTTTCAGTACCAAATGATCGATTATTTTGTGATTATTATTATTATTGTGTGTGTGTGTGTGTGACGCAAATGAAAGATAGAAGTTTAGGGTGATATTTAAGTCATAAATCCACCCAATTTTGAGATATGAAATTGTCATTTTGTTTTTTCTTGGGCCGTAACATGTCCATGGGGTTAAACTAGGTTTTCAACACAAAGTCATTGCAGGTGAAGAATCTACGTGTAGATCTAATAGATAAAAAGGTTGGTGAGGCGATTCATATCATCCTTAACTGCACCATTATCTCGACGTCACAGTTGGTATGATCTGATTTGAAGGTGAGACAATTTGGATTATATAATAGATAGATCATAGAGGAAATAAAAAAGGGGGCATGGACTATCATGATTCCTAGTCCCAACTTTATCAGGAGGAACATATATAAAATAAATGGCTTGATTCTGACTTATGATTTTAGAAAAAAAAAACCCTATTTAGATCCATTAGATGACTTTCAGAAGATGCCGAATGAGCCTTGATACCTAATCCAAGACGGCAAAGGCAAGCAAGCATAATTGAGTGATGTGGAATACAAGCCAATTTAAATGTAAGAAATTCTATTGCCCTTTAAATTTCTGTGCGTGGAAGCTAGTGGCTTACCTAAAGTAAAAGCTTGGAATGTCTGATCAGTAAGTCCTCAAGATTATGGTGGCCAATATCAACCAATAAAGGGGAAAGAGAAGGGTTGGGTCAGCTGCTTTGCTAAGAGGCTGTTTGATGATTGGGGAGTGGACGTCTTCGGAATCAATTTACAAGTTTGGGTACGACATTAATTATCGTAAAGACAAGTCAAGGACATTGTTGAAATTGAGTAATGTTCTTTCACAATTAAAGATGGAATTCACTATCTTTGACTTACTGGAATTCTAACTAATAATTCAGAGATCCAAAGGAAGAGTTATAAAGTGCAATATACAAATTATTATAAGATAGCAAATGTTACTCACATGTTTTTTAATATACTCTTTATTATTAATAAATTTTTATTAAAACTTATAAAATAGTATAATTTTATTTTATATTTAATAAATTTAACTCGTAATTTTATAAATTTTAAATTTAATTAGTAACAAAGAGTGTTGAAAAAATAAGTTATTAGTTGGGGTGTTAATTCCTCGTGATATACACCTTTTGGGTATGGAATTAATTAATCCTTTTAGGTCATGGAATTAATATAATTTAGGTTTAATTACTAATTTAGTCTCTTAATTTATTTATTTTATTCAATTAGGTCCTTTTTTATTAAAAGGTTCAATTAGATTTATTATTTTTAAAAACACTCTAATGTTATCCTTTTCAGCCAAAACAACGTTATTTTTCATCTAATTTTACACTAAAAGATGTAGAAAATGTAGTGATAAATGATGTCGTTTTGAACAGAAAAGACAATATTGGAGCGTTTTTGAAAATAATGGAACCTACTTAAACCTTTTATAAAAGAGAGACCTAATTGAATAAAATAAATAAATTAAGGAACTAAATTAGTAATTAAATTTATAATTTATTTATCGAGCTTAACTCCTTATGGGTACAACAAAGTAAATCTAAAATATTGAAGCATGAAATTTTTATAAACACGTATATAAAAAAATGCAAAAATATAAAAAAAAATTATATTTAAAAAAATCCTAGGATATATAGTATTTGTAATGTTCACGAGTGTTATATTTTTTTGAATATCCTGAAACATAATATTTTATTCTTTAAGAGAATTGTTGAGAGTGAGAGATGTCTAAATTTTGCATTGAAGTCATGTTAAAAAAAAATGTGTCTTCAATTTGTTTCAAAAAAGTATTAAAAACAAATATATTTTTAAATATAAGCTAATCTACACGCTTAAGTATCATTATATTTTTTATGATGATAAGATATTATTTATACAAGTAAAACACGGTGTGGTATAGTTGACAGATAACTATGTTCTTTTAAGCATGTGGTTAAGGGTTTGATACTTGGGGATACCTTGGGCAATAAAAAAAAGGTTATTACATGCAAAAACATAAAGTTAATAGAATTCAATCTTGAATAATATAAGAGTTTAATGTTATGCACTGTTAATGTAAAATTTTGTATACTGTTAACTTATTAAAAATCACAATTAGTATGATTTTTAAGGTAGTTATTATAAAAGTTAACAAATTTACTATAGATGATGGTTTGCGATTGGATCATAGTACAAAATTGTTTTACACTGTTATTAGTGCATAACCTTTTTTTTCATAATATAATATAATTATATTAAAGAAAGAAAACATGATTTTTATTAAATTCAATTAATAAATTTTACAATTAATGATAAATATTTTTTTTGATGTACTATATGATAAATATTTATTTAATAAAATTATATCTTTTTTCTTTAACATAGTTATATCATATTACTTAATTACTTGCGACGATATAAATTTTAAGGTGCTACTTCGGAAGAGATATTCCGAAGTAGGTTCATATTTTAAACTCCATGGTCAAAGGAGTTTGGTGGGATTTTATGGGAGACAGCATGTACTTATGTCACGCGATTCAATATTGTGGCGTAATATAAAGCAACTCCTAACAAACAAAGGCTTAGACTTGGGGTGTTATTTCATTGCCTATCAATTCAGCCCATTGTTCTATTCAGATTTCCCATAAAGCTACGTAAACACTATCGACAAATGCTTCCAACCTTACACATTTGTTGGTAGAGAAATAGATAAGAAAAAAATAAGTTAAAATATGAGAAATAGATAAAAAAATAATTTGAAATTTTAGGTTGTTTAATAGGAAAGAAATAGATGAGAAATAGGAGAGGGATAGAAAGATGAATAAAAATAGATGAGAAATAGAATAAAAATAAGTAGTGGGACCCACAAAATTTTTAAAAACTTCTTACCTATTTTTACTCAACCAAATCACCTATATTTTTTAATTTTCAAAAATTTCTTCTCATCTCCTCTCCTCTCCATTGTACTAAACAAAGTAGTCTCAGGGGTTAAACTTAAAACAAGTTCATCTTAATTCCTATTTAATTTAAAATGTTGCTAGGATCTTCTGTTTTATTTATTTAGATTTTAATTTCACTCCATCAATATCTAATAATATATGAAATGAGTCTAAGTCAAGCGGATTTATGGACATATTGTATTATTCTTAATATTATATGTAACTAAATTCTAAAATTAAAGAATTATAAAATTAAAATTAAAATAATATTATTTATAAAATATAATATTATGTTATACAAAATATTATTTATTAAATTAAGAGATCTTATTATTAATACATGATTTTTTTTATAACTGAAAAAAATAATTATTAATACATAATTGAATATTGTTTTTGGTTAATTATTAATACATAATTATTAAAACAGTATAAATCTTAAAAGATTATAAAATATTAGGCTATGTTAAGATGACTTGTAGTATAACTTAAAATTATTCACAAAACATATTGGATTTAATTTCTAAATTTTAAACTCGTCAAAATTAACTTCAAATCAAAAACATGTTAGTGGAATGAGATGAGTCACAAACACCCTTATTCTAAATTGATTATTTGATTGTGATTATTTTCACATTCATTTTTGCTTTTGTGCATGACCTACTTGCCACTAGCTATTACTTTGCTTTTCATTTATCCTTTTAATTTGTTCTTCTACCACTTTTTTATTTTTTAAGGTTAAAAAGCTGAAATTTTATTCCGGTGATAAAAGGGCGGTCATTACATCACTTGCAACCTAATGGTCTTCATCTATCGAGTAATAATAATAATAATAATAATAATAATAATAATAACTCATCTTTAGTTACTTATTAGAATGTATATGATTCTTCTTATTCCACTAATCTATTTTAGTCTTAAACTAATTTTGATGTGTAGAAATTTTAAAAAATGGACTTAGTGTGTGTTTGAAGGAGAATTCAAATTATACTTCATATCATACGTCCTAACTCAACTCGTAATTTTATATATTTTAAAATTTATACTTTATTTAAATAATTATGTATTAATAATAAGATTTATTGACTTAATAAATTAATAACATTTTGTATAACATGATACAATATATTGATATTATCTATTTTGAAATATATTCTCAAAAATATATCTTAATTTTAATTTTACATTTTTTAATTCTATTATTTAACAATACAAAAATATTAATATTCAAATTAGGTTTGTCCAATCTCATCCCATATTATTATATTATTAGATTTTGATTATGTCAAATTCAAGTATAAATAAATGATTCTATCAAAATTATGAGACAGAAAAAGACTAGATAAATTTATCCTGTGAATACTTCTAACCATTTTTATGTTTGGAAGAAGTTTAACACCTTATTTAGCCTAAGAAAGAAAATTAAATAATAAATTACTAAGAAAATGAAAAGATTTTTAAATTATTTGTTACAAGATAAATATGAATTAGCAAGTGAATTAAAGTAAAATACTCTCTCCTTTTTTTGGTTAAATAGAAAATAAAAATAATGAAAATATTTTTTCTCAAATAGACAATTATTCCCTATTAACAGCAACAACAATAATAAACTAGGAGTAAGTTGGAGAAGGAATGAGAAAAAAAAGAGAGAGTAAGGGGTACAAGAAAATAATGTTAAAAAATGTCTCTTTCTTTCTTCACACTTTCTTGGAAAAATTAACAGAAATAAAATTGGGTATATTTTCATGTGACTTTTCTCTTTCTCTATAAATTCTCACTATTTAACGTATTTTTCTCTAATTTCATACATACCAAACACAATGTAAATGAGGAGAGAAATTAAGAGTAATTTTTATTTTAAATTTTTAAGCATGAAAAAATTCTAGAAATAATAAAGGAGGAGGGAAATATTGTCCTTTCTTTTTTTAATTTTTCCTTTCATTTAAAAAAAATCTCATATTAGTTGAGAAAACTCTCATTTCTTCTTGTCCTCAAATACCAACACCTAAACATAATATAATACTAACAAAACTTGACATAGTTAAGACATAATTAAATTTCTTTTTTGGGTGTACTTTTTTTTTCGTGTACAGATATAAATAAGTTTCTTAAACATGCTAACTAGAATCTAATTTTTATTTGGGTGTATGAAAATTTATTAAAAAACGTAAAGCTTACTTTAATAATTTTTAGCTTTAGGAACATGAAAAGAAAAGGGGAATAAAATCCACGACATATAAATGTCATAAACTTCTGTTAAAGCTGGATTTGTGGAATTAATGGACCACTAAAAGGGAAGTCTAAATATGATAGACAAGAAATGAAGTGATCCTTGATAAAGATTTGATTGATTTATATAAGTAGATAACGATTAGGTAGGTGAAAATTTATTTGATTATTTAAACTTTAATATTTAATGTTTTTTTATTTGATTAGTTATATAGATTTTACGCATTATTGGGTGTGAAAATTGTTATCCACATTCATCTGAAATTAGTAAAGTCAATAAGTTTACCGAACTCAGCTACCTTATAATTATAAAGCAACAAAAAATAGTAACCGTTAATCCGTTATAAAAATCGGTGGCCTAAAGGAATGGAATCTTTTCCACTATTATAGGCTACCAAATACTCTAGCTAAGTTATAGTTAAACCCCAAATCATTAATTCTTGAAATTCATAACAAGGACAAAGCTTTGCACGTGCTTATGCAATTTTGAATATTTTTTTAGATACCTAATAAATTTAGTCCAATTATCATGCCTAAACAACCTTGTAACAATTATATACTACCCGTTTCATAGGATTTTAGTAAGCGGCTATTTTTTTTTTTCTGATTAAAATTTTAGTAGAAAGTCAGTCAATGATAAAAAGTGATTCTAAGACCAATACCCATAGTCGCTTACTAAAATTTTATTATATACTCATAAAATTTTATATTAATATGAACTTATTTTATGTATAATTAAATAACCCAAAAAGTCAATTAAACCAGATTATTTAACTTAATTCGACTTATTTTATGTATCCAGGTTTAAATTAAATCAACGAATGGAATTCAGTCATTTATTAGTTTCGTGATATGAAGCTCAATAACTATTAACTAAGGGCTTGTTTGATTTTTATAAAACTATTTTCTGTTTTTAGAAACAAGAGAAACTTATTTGATAGGAGTAGTTTTTGAAATTTGTTTTAAAAAATAATATTTCTTTTTCATTTTTTTTAATTTCTTCACTTCTATTGTTTTGACCTCAAGTCCGCTCTTGGTGGATTCGTTAGGGTCACTACATCCGAAGTATTATTTGTTTTGGCTCTCAATGGGTCATTACAGTTTTGTCTTGAAAATGCGCCTTAGTGGGTGAAGAGGAGAAGGGGTGTTTATAAACTACTCTTAGCCTTAACTCTTAAGTGAGGTGAAAATTTTTAGCATACCGAAACATCTACTATCTAAAAATTAATTTTTGAAAATTATTTTATAAAATAATTTTTAAAAACTAAAAACTAAAATCACAATCAAACATCATTCTAAATACTTTTACTAATCACCCTCATCCTCATCTCTCTACTTTTTTTTTTTTATAAGCACAATACAATGTCATTTTAAATATAGAGTTTAATGGTCATGCATTGTCAGTGTAAAAAGTTTTACACTGTCAACCAATCAGAAATTACCATTAATATGACTTTTAAAGTATTTATTATAAAAGTTAACAAACTTTTAATAAATGGTAGTTTGTGATTAGAAGACGGTATAAAACTACTTTACACTGTAAATGTATGCCAATTAAACTCTTAAATATATAGTTAACCAATTAACTCAACCTATCATTATAATTTTATTTTATTTTGTTTATATACACAAAACAATATCATTTTAGCTATAAGAATTTAGTTGTCCAAACCAATTAATTCAAACCCCTCTCTGTATATCAAATCAAACGTACCCATTCTTCATTGGTTTGATTGATTTGGATTCGAACAAAAAAGAACAAATATCAAATCAAATTAAACCAATTCATTTTAATTGATTTGACTATTTTCTCTTCTAAAATCTAATCAAACAAACCTAGATACCCCTAAAAATAAATATAGTTGTATATTCCATATATTTGATAATTAAGACTTAAAAGATCTTTAGACATTTTTTAATTAAGTTACATGTAGTATTTTGATTAATATTTTCTATTTTATTGATTTTTTTAATATTAAGTAATATTTTTATTTTTCTAACTGGTAAAAGAAATTAAAATTTTCACTTAATTAAAATATAGATAATAATGGGTTTGTTAAGACATATATAAGTATTTATAATTGCAGTGCAGATATTCTATCACAATAGTACCATATCTTAATCCTTAAAACTACATCAGCCTCTGTCTACCATACGTTGATGATTAACTTCTAGCCAGCCCACCGCCAAGGATTACTGTGCAGCAGCCACTTGCGGGTGTGCTAGCTATAGGTGACACATTTGTCCATGTGGTCTCGCATGCCTCTCAATTTTGAATTTATTTTTTCCATCTTTTCGTAAACAAATATAATTATAATTATAATAAAACCTATTATTATTTGCGTAAGATCTACTAAACTTTTATAGCATGAAAAGGAATATAAGAGGATCTTAATCTATTTTGAATCAGACAGACAGACGCGTTGCTTCAAACATGTTCATCTTTTGGCTGAGAGATATAGGGAAGGAAGCGTGATTAAAAAAAATTATATATACATGAAAGGAAAACTTTAATTTCATGATTAGAATAGCATGGCCATTATGGCAACCGTTTAAAAAATGCATAGTATTGAACTATAATAATTATAAGTGACCTGATTAAAGGTGCCAGCTAGGGATAGACTAAACATGTTCCGACAAGAATAATAATAAACAAAATCTTGATGCCCCATTTGACATATCTATAATATTTGAAGCAGTAATAAAGTAATCATTGATTAGAAGTCCTCATCAAGCTTGAATACAAAGTTTTTCCCAGCATCTTGAAGGCTTGACATCACAGTTGCCTTCTGAATTCCAATAATCGCACACCCTTTTCTTGAAAGAGTTCGTCTTTCCTCTGCTCAATCAAGCAGAAGTTTAAGATAAACATCAACAGAATAAAAAGGAGTTCTCCAGAAACATATGAATTATCTCCTTGCAAAAATTATAAAAAAAAAAAAAAAAACTCCTTACAAAATAGGAAAGAGTTTTCTCGGAGTAGTAACAAGTCAGTAGCAGCATGGGAAAACTTATTTTGCATGGTTGCGTTCAGTAAAGAAAGTTTTCTGAAAATCTCTAGAAAATTTTCTACGGAAGAATTTTGGAAAAATTTTCCAGATTGAATACACCCGTAATTTTCCATACATTAATGTCCTTTTCCCCTGTTGTTATGTATGACAGCTACAAATATTCAATAATCAATGAAGTTTGAAAGCCCTTTGTCTCACCCTCCCCATATCCTTTTGTCAGAATCACAATGCAACTATGCAAGCTTGTATAAAAAGAATACAGCAATAGAAGAAGAAGTAATAGGAACCGGTAAGAACGATAATTTAAAAAATCATTCGGCAGTTCACAGGTCAGGTAGACCCAGTTAACCTAACCGACTCAAAGCATAACAAATTATCTTACAATCGATTTCCAACAAATTTACTTAAACAAAAACTGATTCTGATTATAATTAATTATAATAATTGATTATTGAAATAATTTAATTTTCTTAGTGGTCTTAAATACACTCTAAATGTATTGGTTTAGTTTTCTAGGTAAAATCAATTTGAAAAATGTTAAACCCGATCAATTCAAATTGGATATCAAATTTGTTATTCTTTAATCTGACTCCACCTATTCAGCCCAATTATATATATAACATCTTTTTTAATTTTTGTTTTTTATAGACCTAATTATTTAATTAATCCAATCCATTCTTAACTAGACTGGTCTAGTTTGAGTTACAAATTTAAAATTAATTAAAACCGATCCAGCTCATCTCAATCTATTATGATTGATTTGGGTTTTATTTTTTATTTTCCTAAATACAACTTAATTTGATATGTGAATAACCCTAAAAAGCACACCAAAGGTATTTTTGACATTTTGTAAAGAGTTATATTATTTTTACATACACTTTTAATATTATCTTTTTCAACTTATTTTTTTGTCTATATCTTTTTCAAGTACATCTCTCGTTTTATCTCATAGTTTTTGTAACAACCCACTGCGGCTACATAGCAACTTTTCTACCTTATCTCTTGGAAGGCTTATATAATTAGAAATATATATGTACATCAAGAAATCAAAAGAAAATACATACACCAACATTATTAAAATATTTATATCAACAGATATAGGATACAAAACACTCTTCATATAGCTGGTCACTTTATACATCATTTTAAAAGAAAAAAACAACAATAAGGAATATCAAATCTTTTAAAGAAAAAAACAAAAATATAATTCTCCATGCTTATTCAATCTCGCCACTGGCTGAAACACAGCTTCATCACCAACTAAGTAAAGCTAAACCTGCCAAAAACTCAACATTTGCTCCCACGCCAAAGACGTGATCATCACAGGCACGAATCACACGTGCAAACAATGCAAGGGTAAGCTTACTTAAAATAATAATGATAACACTAGTACAACCATTACAACAACAACCTTTAACATAATAACAGCAACGATATTAACAACACTTCTATCACCACCATCACTAATCATAACAATTACAAACAGCCATAATAATCAAGTAACAACAACAATACTACCCTCGCTACCAACACATAACACAACCATAATAACAATTACCAAGTAATCATAGCAACAATGACAACACTACCATTACTACCACTAGCAATAACCACATCGGGTAACAATAATAATTTCATCAACATACACATTTGGAATCTCATTTCATTAGATAATGAGTTTACATACATACAGTACAACACATCATGCCTTCAACCCCAAAATATAAATGTATGAATGACACAACTCTTGAGAGATTTTCTACATTTTGGGCGATCAGCCAGGTCTTATCCCTTACCATGGCCATCTAGCACCATTTAGGGATTACCAAAACTCTAATCTGTTGGATAAGCTTATGATTGTTAGGATAAGTGTATGTGGGTGGTGGTATACTGCGACACAAGGCCTGCATTGCTTTGGCCCCTACGGGATTTACCCATCCATTCATCCTTGTAGCAACATATCAACACAACCATTAACTCAACCACAACAGTCATCATATCACATATATGTATCAACATAACACCACGTGGCCTACTCAGCACCACCTATGGTCCAACAATCACCATCAATCCCATGCACGCCCAATTCGGCCTCTTGTATGGTCAACAGGTAAGGCCCTATCCAAGCAGCCCACCTCATGAGAAACCTCATACAACAATATCATACACATCAAGTGGAGGTCCTATCTAAGCAACCTTCTACTTCACAACCCATCCAACAATCAACTACAATTTGAAAACCAAGACCTTCTTTGAAAACCATTTGGAAGATTGGCAAATCTTAAAATTTACAAAAACCTTTGAAACAATTCACTTCTTTAATTTAAAGAAAATCCTATCCCAACTGGACAACTCTCCATCATTCTCAAATAGAACCTTTGAAAATATATAATAGCCTTTTTATATGTGTATATACAAAATACTTCGCGTTTTGAAATGAAAATTGTGAAATCTTAAATGGTACATTTAGTTCTGAAATAACAGATTATGTACTGTAGTAAAAATGCATCAAAATTCATTTTTCAACAGGGATAATCGATTATGGGCTTCCATAATCAATTATTTCCGAACCAAAACCAGAAGAAATTTTTCTGAACCCTAGATAATCGATTATCAAAGGCCATAATCGATTATTTCCGAAACGAAATTACGAAAACAGTTTCTGAAACTCTAGATAATCGATTATGTGATCCTCATAATCGATTATCTGCGACGATTTTCAACAAAAGCGCGATTTTCTACATGGAAGCTCAAACTTTTCAACTAAATAACCCAAATTTTCGAATCAATAGGGTTCCAACAACATCAATCCAGTTCATATACATCAGATTACACAACAAATTCAACATATCAACTCACAAATCATAGTTTCTCATCCAAAATCTCCAATTTTCCTCCAAAAACCCATTTTCATCTAAAACCAACAATATAGCGACATCCAGAGAGATTCAACTAATTACAAAGAAAGAAATTCGCATATCATCAATTATTAATACAAAACAATCGATTTGTAAACTTCCTTGACCTCTAAAAGTTCCTGAATCCGGATTTAGGTTCCTTGAGAATCTGATGTTCTTGAGCCAAAACTAGCTAGGATCATTCCTTCTCTCACCACAATCACTAAGTCGGGCCTAGAATTCTTCTAACACACTTATCAACTTCAGATTTATAAAGAGAGATTGAGAGAGAAATGAAGAGAGAGAAAGTATAGAAAGAGGAAGAGAATGAGAGAATGAGGGGAAATCCCTCCCCTTCCCTTATATATTCGACCTCTTTAGAACTCTCACACAGACTTTTGGCCAACTGAGACCCAAACCTTACCAAGTCACTTCCCTTATCTCAAAACTGGTTTAACTTAACTGTTTTCTCTCAAAAGTCCAAAATCACTCTCATAACATATCCAAATTGACTTAAGCACCTATCTCAAATTTTCTAAATTCAAATTAGAATTTCAAACCAACAACACACTACTGTCACCACATACAACATATCATACATAACAACAATTCATTGATTCCTTTTAATCACCTAGATTACATATCAAATTTTCACTTTTAATTATTAAAACACTTAATCATTCACTAGAAAGAAAACAAGGTGTTATAGTTTTCTCTCTTCTTTTCTTATTTTTCTCCTAGTTGGAGTAACTAGTTGTGGGAATAGAAGTTCTCATTAGTAAATTAGAACACAACCTAATAAAAGGCAGCACAAGTATGTTAAGAGATTATCAAAGAACAATGATTTTAGGACATTCCATTTTTTTAAAACACCCCACAACACCTCTCAATTCTTTCTCTCTCTCTCTTTCCTATCATATCATATAATCTATCATACCAATATTTTTCTTTCTTTTATCTCTCTTTCACTAGGCGAATAGCATTTGGGTGTCCAAATATTTTTTTTTCATTATCAAATAAGAAGACATCCTAAATTGCTATAACACATGCAACATACTAAATACAAGTAAAGACCTCAAGCTGAAGATGTTTTGTAGATTCCAATCAATCATTTTCCTAGAACGAGAAAAAAAATAGCATAAACACTAGCTACAATATACTCAGCGCAAAGAAATAAAACTCCATTCAATTAAAAGGATTTGCCACACTGTACTTGCTCTCCTGACCTAAGGCAACCTGAAAGGGAAAAAAGCAGTTAACTAACTTAAGGGGAATGGTGACAGGGAGAGAACTAACCTCCTTTCCCTTCTAGCATAAGCGACAAATAAGTTATCATTCGGTGTCATACCAGTAGCCTGTCAGCTACCAATAACAATCAAGGAACAGGCACACTAAATACAAGCGTTGCAGACAAATAATGTTAACAGCTTCGTATGAGGCTGCGAACCCCACAACAAACTGCAGAGAATTGGAATGCGCATATTAAGTTTTGCCCCCCAAAATCTTTATTTTTGTCATGAAGAGGACATTAATGTAGCAATTTCCAATTAATATATCTAAATCTTATTTAGAATCAACATGAAAAAGGCAACAGCACCTGTACATAAGGCAAGCAAAGACATAGGGATATCCTCATCATCTCTAAGAGATTAGCTCATTTGAGAATGTAATTCCTGGCAATAATCCCCTCTTTTAAGCCAGAAAGTGACACAGCAGCTGAAATAAACCACATAAAAATTTAAAAGGTGGAGCATAATGTAGGACAAGACTCGTTGCAAATTAACATCATGTTATTAATTGTTAATGCAGCTGAGATTTTTAATATACACACACCATTGTTTTTTTTGTGATTTGAAATTCTGTATTGTGTTTTAACTCAGTGTATGGTGACCCATACCTTTTAATGTGTTATTAGGTTATGTAATCATGAGGTAGCAGAAAACACCTTACTTGTTGACTCTATATGACAAGTCAGCTAACTCGTAGTTGACCTCTAAGTGAGCATAATAAGAACAAGAAATTAAAAGGAACTGGATTAGGGATTCTAGAAGTAAATACTTATAAATTATTTTGGAAAGATAAAATAAGGTTAATTGACCACCAGAAATATTTGCACCAGCAACAAACTTGTTAATACTATAACAGTAGGTGCCGACCACATCTAAATAATATATTTTACTTTGATAGGATTTTATTGCTCTATGCTTTTGGTTTTTGATAGGATTTTTTCCCCCTATGCTCTATACTTAGATGCATTCTTCTTCCACGTTTAAAAGTTCGGAAAACAGAAATCACTGGAACTCTATCAGTTAGTGAATTATACGTCTACATTAATGGATTACGTGGCAAGTTGTTGGTGCTTGAAGTCTATTACTCTGTTAATAGTCCCAAGAAGCAATTACAAATTAATACAGCTTGCTGATATTATAGGATAAGGAATATGAAGACACCATCACCAAACCTACTATTGTTGCTCAAGGAGTAAAGGTGTTACGGACATAGGAGCCGTACTTCACATAACTAATAGAAGTAACAGTACCATAGTGACAAATTAAATTATGTATTTCTTTAACTCATATATAAGTCAACTGTCATGGGTTTCTTTTATATTTTCTATTTATTCTATTTGAATTTATCTTTTTTTATTATAAAATGAATCTAAAATCATTAGTTAATTTGTTAATTATTCATTTTAATTTCTTAATTTAGTTTTAGTTATTTGTATTCAATTGAATTTGATTTTTTATTCCATTTTTATTATTTATTCTAAATATTTGATTTATTCTCTCTCTCTCTCTCTCTTTATATATATATTAGTTAAGAATAAACCATTTATTTAGTCCCTAAAGTATCACCCTCTCTCTTAAATAGTCCATGAACTAATAAAATTACATAAATAGTTCCTAAATTATTAAGTATTCATCAATTTAGTCATTGGTGAGAGATTAATTTGAAGAATTTTTTAATACTTGAAAGACTATATAACATGATTTTTAATACTTTAGGGACTAATTAAATAATTTCATTAGTTTAAGGACTATTTAGGAGAGAAAATGATACTTCAAGGACCAAATTGATAGTTTAATCTATTAGTTATTAAGTTAAAAAAAAAAAAATAGAAGCGTTGATTATCTAATGGATAGGACAACCATTTGTTTCTCCTGCTTATGATTTATCTTAATAAAAAATATATAATTTAATTTCTTAATAAAATAATATCAATAAAATTTCAAAACTTATGATTGATTTGCCATTATGACATTTGATTCATTGCAGTCAAGAACTTGTATAACAGGATAACAGGGAGGTAATAACATAGCTATTTTCTCACTTTTTGAGTAATACTTTTTTTTTTTTCTTCTAAGGATAGTCGGATGCAAGAAAGTCGAATACGCCCATGAAGAAATGTCGAATTGGGTTTGCCTGGCATGTCAAACCAGTTCTTGTAGTCCAATACTGTGAAAAGAGCTCATCGAACAAACTTAAAACAGTCTTGTTATTTAAAGTGTCGTTTGCTTTAAAGTTAAATAGAATTGATTTAAATAAAATTAATTTTAAAATATATGTTCAAATTAATTTCAATCATCAATTTACATTATAATACATTTTTTATTTAAAAGGATGAGAATTATTTTTTCAATTCTAAATGAAACACGAGCTTATTCAACCTATTAGATACCTTTCAATAGAGGTGTTCATGGGAGGAATTCATTTGTATCTCAATCCAACTCAAAATTTTGACAAAGTCATTTATTTGAACTTAATCTAATTAAGACCGGATAGTATATAGGAGAAAATTGAGTCAACTCGATTTTAGTGACATAGTATATAAATGTTAACATTATATGTAGTTATATCGTTGAATTAAAGAAATATATAACTATAATTAAAACATATTTTATAAAATCACCGAGCATATGGATCAACTGGCGTGGGATTATTCCCTCTTAACTAGAGGTCTCGAGTTCAAGTTTTGGATATGCAGCTATGTAAATAGTCAAAGGGAGAGCTTTGCCCATAGTAGTCCTATTCAGCTCAAGTAGAATTGCCTCCAATGAAGGAAACATGTGATTTATACCAAAAAATATATTTTATAATATATATTTTAAAATAAATAATATCAATACTACTGTCATTTTACATAAAACATTATCCATTAAGTAAAAAAAAAATATTATTAATATATAATTGTTTCAAAAAGATATACTTTTGAAAGAATATTAGACATTGGACTGGGTATGGACAATCTAAAGTATAACCTGAACTTGTTTTCAAAACACATCAACTCTAATTTCTTAAATCTAAACTCATAGAGCGACTTTAGGTATGGTCAGGTTAATGGGACATAAGGAGTGATAAACTTCGTAGTTTCATGATTTCAGGTCATACATGTGTCTTGTTATATTTTTTAATAGGAGTATTCACAGGTAGGGATACCCATGAATCCAAATTGACCCAAACCAACCAAAACACTTCAGTTTGAATTTTTTGGATGTTTGGGTAGCACCCAACCCAATCTGTTCAAACCTGTTCATGTACAAGTTGGGTAACTGGTTTTGATTTTTAAACCCATGAACGTAACCCGTTGACATGAATAATTTTTAAATTTATTATTTATATACATTTTTAGTTTTAAAAAATTATGAATAATGAGTGTTTTAATATTGCATTGATTCTTTTTAATTGTAACAAACAACATAGATATATGTATATCGACCACCAAGTCAATCCAATGAAAACAACAGATGTGGCTATTAGACCTTGGCTTACATAGTAGAGCCATCATTCATGCGTAATGAATAGTGCAACGTTTATTATGATTTTTATTTTAAAAAAATATAATTTAGTTTTTATATTTCTTTTTTTTTATTTTATAAAAGTGTATTTAATATGTCACTAAATAAGAATGGGTACCCATGAACCCAACCCAACCCGTTATTGATCGGGGTTGGCTTAGTTCGGGTTTGATAAAAAAAATTACACAAATTCAATTCAACCCAACCTAATTTATTTTGATCGGTTCGGGTATTAGATTTAGCCAAACCTAACCCAAATTGATTCGTGAACACCCCTATTTTTTAAGGGTGTTCATCAATTTGGATTGATCCAATGAGCCCGATAATCGAAACTAAACAAATGAAATTGGTTCGGGTTAGTTTGGTTAATTGGTTCTTTTTACTTCAAATTCGAACCAAATCAATTATAATCGGTTTGGTTCTCAAATTTATCTTTTTTTAACCTGAATCAATTTGATGATTTGATCAATTATTTTTTAACTTTAGATTAATGCATTTTAGACTTTGGCACTTATATTTTTCTTCTATTTTTTTCTTTATTTATTTTGTTTTCTTATGATCTTATCTAGTATTGCAAAGTGTCTTTATTTGGCCATATTTATTATGTAATTTTTTATCATCTTTTGAGTAAAGAAATTAATGAGATATTTAAAGTAAAAGCAATTGAAAAAATTAAATATTAAATAAAATAAATATTTGGTTATTAAAGAATAAGAAATATTTTTACCTTGCATTAATAAAAAATTAAATTTTTTTTAAAAAAAGATAATAATTAGTTATAAAAACTTGAAAATTATAATTATTTATTTATTTATTTTTATCATAATCCAATGATCTGTACCAATCCAACCTAATCTTAGTTGGATTGGTTCGGTTCGAATTAACCAAAAAAATTTTCAAAATCTGAACTAAACCAATCCAATTAAATTTGATTGGTTTGGATTTGATTTTATCCTAAATCAGAGTCAATCTAACTTGTGATACCCCTATTCTTTTTCCCATTTTTTCTTTCGTGTAATTTTTCATGTGCTAAGATTACTAATTATTTGAACTCTCACATTTAAATCATTGAATTAAAATAACTATATTTTTACACAATGTTTTAAATATCGGTTGCAGTTGTAGTTTTGTCGCGTTTATTAATATTGTAAGAAATCGCAAACAAATATGGTCGATGCGGCTACAATTATAGTTGCAAACACTTGAAAAACCTTGGCGTTGTGGGTAAAATAACAGTTGCGGACCATTTTTTAAAACCTTGTTTCTACATTTAAAAACTAAATCAAAATGATTTCAAAATCAATTTCTATCGTGCAGCTTTTCAAAAAAATTATAAATAAAATCCATCCTCAAATTTTGGGATTTATGCTATTCCTAAAGTTCTAAGTTTGAAATTTATTTGTCATTTTCATTTGGAAAGTAGAGTTGACAATGATTATCACCCCTAGCCAAGATTTATTTGCGCAAAGTTAATATAACTTAATCTGTGATCCTGAATTCAAGTCCTAATTATACATTTACGTTGAATATTTAAAGAGAATACTTTAACACCTATAATAGTTTTACTTGATTTAAGTGGGATTGTCTATTGGTAGATTAATTCTATATATATATAAAAAAAAAAGTTGACAATGATTAATCTCTCTTTCTCTCTGACGTATTCAGTGACGCTTTTATAATATTTGTAAATGTATTTGATTTGATGACTCCATTTTGAGTCAACTTTTTCCATCAGTTCGTTATGTATATTAGTCTCGCTTCTCTTCTCTGTTACTCAGGCACAACGGTCATACAACTCTCTATCCAACTATCCTTCGTTGCAGTTTTTAGCCATGTCAAGTCCTCAGTGTTTTGAGAACCCACCTAACCTGAACTCGGGCATTCATGGAGCAGGAACTGTCCAGGAACTTGGAGGACTTCATTCCTATGTCACTGGATCTCCTGATTCCAAATTGGCACTCATCCTAGTTTCTGATGTATTTGGTAACAAACCCATCTCCAATTTTTTTATCTTTGAACCTGTTTTACAGTAATCTTATATTAATTTGTCATTTATATTGTTCAACTATATGCTTGCTCTCAAATTCGACACAATCCTGAATCTGGGCGTTTCCTGAAACCATAAAAAAGTCTTAACAAGTTGGCAAAAACCTTACTAGAGCACTATCTGCATTGATTTTATAAAAACTTCATTCATGTTGTTCACTTATGCGTGTACTTTGGATCACGGAGGGGGGGAATTTCAAGATTGATTGAAAAACATCACATTTTGAAGATACTTGCAATATAAATCTAATTGTAACTTTTTTGAAATTATTTCAGGGTATGCAGCACCAAATCTAAGGTAAATGAAGTTTTCACTACCATGGCTCATTTGTAAACCAAATAAATATAATTATATAAATATTGAGTCCCTTATTCCGATTATCTCTTCATTGAACTTGCATGCTTGCACAAGAATTGATTAACAGAAGTTAAAACTACTCATTGTTTTATTGTAAGAAGGGACCAAGTTTTATGTGACAATTATCAGGCCTCCCAAGTTAGCTAGTGTTAGGCTTCAATGCTTATTGCTGCATCACATTTACCGCCTCTGAAATTATTTGCCATGAGCTTTGACATTCTCACTGTGAAGGAAACTTGCGGACAAAGCAGCAGCGGCCGGATTCTTGGTTGTTGTTCCTGATCTTCTCTGTGGTGACTATTTTGACCTTAATAATCCTCAGTTTAATCGCGAGTCGTGGATGAAGGCTCATGGAACGGTTTGTAATAGTTTACCGCTCACAGATACATAAGCCGTAAGGTTTTGCTATAACAACATGTTTATGCAAACATGCTGGATATTTTCTTTATAGGACAAGGCAAGTGAAGACACCAAACCTCTAATTGCTGCTCTGAAGAGTAAAGGTGTTAAATCCATAGGGGCTGCTGGTTTTTGCTGGGGAGGTAACTCAATTTTTTGCTTAGTCAACTTCATCATATCAGTTAACAAGTTGAAAAACAAATCCTGTATTAGTTTAACTTATTAGCTTTGTTCCAGGAGTTGTGGTTTTGAAATTGGCAATTTCCAGTAGTGACATTCAGGCCGCGGTTCTTCTGCATCCTGGTCCAATCTCAGATATTGAAATTAATGGTAAACTTGTGCTTTTCGATTTTCTACTTAAATAAATGATTATAGAGATTGTTCACAAACTTTGTTTAGGTTTTCTTCAGAGGTCAGGATTCCAATTGCTATACTGGGAGCTGAAATTGATAATCATTTCCCACCAGAAAAGTTGAAGCAAATTGAAGAAATGTTGTCTGTAAAAGCAGAGGTGAGAATTCTTGGGTAATCCTTTGTCGATTCTCCGGATAAGAATTCCGTCATAAAGAGTAATTTCCTTAAAACTTAACCTGGGAACAAAATTTCTAACTCTTTTATGAAACAGCTACTATTACAACCTGAGGTATTGGGATTTGTTAGTTAGAAAATTGTCCAACCGAAATGAATTACATTGTTCTCAATATTTGAGTTATAGTATTCTTTTAAGTTTGAATAAATCCCATATTCTCTAAATGAGTAGTGTCATCACATTCTCAAATTTCGGTAACTACTCGAGTCAAAATATCAATAGGTACACTATTGACTCAAATTGTTTATGCTTTTCTATCAGTTTGAGAGCTTTGTGAAACTATACCCTGGTGTTACTCATGGATGGACAACGCGGTACAATGTTGATGATGAAGCAGCTGTTAAGAGTGCGAAAGAGGCGCATCAAGACATGTTGAATTGGTTTGTCAAGCATGTCAAGTGAAGGTTGTTTTCACCACCGGAAGATGCCTGTTATTGAAATCGAGGGTGAAAGAATATCTGATTGGTATTGATGTGTGGTTAATAGAGAATAAAATGTGAAAGAGTATTAGAATAAATGGCATTTGTTGACCGTGACTTTTGTAAGTCCACCAATGAAAGATTGGTGAATCTATGATAGATTAAAGAAGAGTAAGTGGGATTAGCTTCAGTTAGTTTCGAGAGTACATCCTAAGAATATTCAGTATCATATCCTGTTTTTCAGCATTAATACATGAAAAAAGTCAAAATTTTCCTTTGAATTTCTAGTGTACCTAAATCTACCATATTTTTACTTTATCAAAAAACAAAAAAAAAAACCATTTACCAGTTATTCAGTTGTCTTTCCCATCACGAGTTCGGCGAGGATTTTTATGATCACTTAATTAGCATGTGACAAATTTAATCAAAATTTACAGTGGACGTTAATCAGGATGACAAGTTCTCGTATATAGAAAAAGTTTTAAGGATTATTTGCTATTTCTTTTTTTTTTTTGAATTTCAGGATTAGATTAGCCATCATGTTAAAAAATTGAAGAATGAACTTTTGTCGCCCCATAATATTACTATCTATTTTTATTCAAATTAGTTTAATGTCTAAGGTTGAGTTTGAAAATTCGTTTGGGGGCTTGAAATGGAAAATCCCACTTTCCAAAGCAGCAAACGAAGAAGAAAAGTAGGAGATGAATTGGTGTTCAGTTGAACTCAACAAAATTCCAAGAACACACCAATATGGTGTGATTGTGGAGAAGAAATCACATTTTTTTTTTGCTGATAAAAAAAATCACATACATCAAACTAGGTAAAGTTGAATGATATAAATTAATTTTTTTCCTATATAATTTAGATGTCAGTGTGGCAGGTTTGAGTCTCTAATTTGCAATTTGATTTAGTTTGTTTTAATTCTTTAAACAGCCCTACTTATAATTCTCAATTTGTCAGTAAAGCTAACACACAAATAACAGAATGTTTGCCTTCTGTCCATTACATGTAATAACTTAAAATTATTTTAAAAGAACAAAGAATAAATAGGAGTTAAGACGAGATTACAAGAGCAAGAGCAGAGTTACATATTCATCAAAAAAAAAAAAAAACAGAGTTACATGCACCGAATCTAGAGAAACTAGGTAAAAAGTAAAAACTCCACCTATGTGCTCACGCATATATACCACCACTACGTACAGGAAGAAACGAGAGTTAGCTAGTTATCTGGTTTTGGATACATACAGAATAAAAGGGTTTAATTATTTTTTTTGACAGAATTCTTTTGTTTATTAGACTTTAAAATTTCAGAATTCAAAGAGAATATATTGTTCAGTCAGTTATTCTTAACAAAATCTATACTATATACAATTGGAAGCCACTGTTGGGGTAATTTTTTTACATTTGACAGCATTTGGAGCATTAGTTGTTTGAATTTAAAAAAACAATTCACAAATCACAAACATAGACAAGGGTCTGGTAATATAGATTGAAAGCGTCAGAGGTTGAGGATTGAAGAAGCAGGTTGTAGACTGGGGAAGAGCTTGCTTTGTACCCTTCACTGTAATCGTAGAGAGGACCAGAAGAACAATTAACCTATACAGAGGCTGAACATAGCTGGAAAGAGGTTTGAATCCTCTCCTTTTGTTGATTTGAGTGTCTAAACTGTTTCAAAATTTGAATTTGAATTCTTCACTCTAATTTTTTATGAAGAACTATCATACAGTAAAGTTGAGTTGGGAGTTTGTTGAGTCAATTTGAATTTTAAAATTTTAAAAATCAACTACAAAGCATTCCGCCTTCTTTTATTTCATTCTCATTCATCCTTCTTTTACCTTTCATTTCCCATTTTACTTTCCTGTCTTCTGATATCACTTCTATTTCTTCTTCTTCTCTCCTCTCTTTGATTCATTTTGCTCACTCTTGGGTCACTGTGTAATCTTCCAAAGAAAGCGAGACACTCTTCTCCAATAAACCCTCCCCAAACAGTGCAAGCACAAATCTCACTCACTAATCCCTTGTTGGTACCATACACAGCATCCGACAACAACATAGACACTCATGAGGTGCATGTAAATGCTCCTGCACCCGCTTTGTCACGTTCTTGTCGCGCTGCATCACATGGGGTGAAACCATCCCTCTTGAGCCACAAATTGCTGCACCACCGTCCACACCCGCAAATACCTCTTGGAAAACGAGATTTTCACCATCACGGGGAGCTTTGAGTGCAAGAGGTGGAAAACGAAGTTCAAGATGGGGCTTGATCTGGAGAGCAAATTGGCTGAATAATGGAAATTCATTTTGAAGAACAAAGACATTCTTTTTAAGACAGGAAATAGAGAATTACGCAAAAGTAATTTTGCTTTTACTCTTTAGAGTGCTTCATAAATTCTTTCATGCTCTCTGGTATTGTTGGTATTTTTTTCCTGTGTATACATACTACCTACTCAACATATCTAAGTTAAACCCAATATCCTAATGCTAACATGTTTAACTTGAATACAGTATTCTAGACAAACAACTTAGCCTACCACCAAAGTCTTCACGATTAGGTAACATGGGATTGTGTAATTGTTATCTGAATTTTATCTTTGTTTAGAGGTTTAGAAGCTATGAGAAGATGTTTTATGTGTTATATATTTTATGTATCACAAGGATACCATGGTTCTCACGTCAACAAGTATTTTTTAAGTCAGTAACATCTTATTTATTTGCCTGAGCATAGGTTGGATTTATGCAAATAAAAGGCATACAAAAGGTTCTGCACAGTCATGGATGGACAGCATAACTCAAAAGATGCAGCAGTTCATGCACATTTAAAAAGAAAAAATGTTATAAAGGAAAAACACGTGTATACTTTCACAAGTAAAAGTGAAATCAACACGTTCTTCAGCCACCCAATAATGGTAAAATTAGGCCTAAAAGGGAATTCTAAATGAAACTGATTAGATTTTGGGCATACTTATATATCACAAATATTTGTATTCCTATTCATGACACAACAAATCATTTGGCCAAGCCTGCCATGTGCTTTGATATTGCTACAAAATCAGTTACAGGTAGGGATGGCAAAGCGGGCCAACCCGCCAAAAGCAGAGGCGGGGCGGGTTGACCCGCCAACAAGAAGTGGGTTAAAAAGTTGAACCTTTTCTATTTAGTAGTGGGTTGGTAGGTTGGCCCGCAAAAGAATAATGAGTGGGTCGGTGGGTTGTACAAAAAGCAGGGTTGGCGGGTCGATCTGCTAAAAATAGATTAGCGGGTTGAAAAATATAGGTTGGCGGGTTGACCCACCCCACTTTTTTTTTATAAAAAAAACTCAATTAAATTAATTTTTTTTTGTTATCATCTAATTGAATTGGATTAAATAATTTTTATTTTAATACATGTTATATCACTTTGAATCTTTGATTGTTGACTTATAATTTTATTATTATTTTATTATACATTAAATATATGAAAGAGAAATTATAATTTTTCATTCAAAAGTTATAAAAATAATTTACTTGAAAATAAATAACACATCTCATTCAAAAGTATGAGGGATTATATTTTTTAGTGTAGCATTGAATTGTATTTAATTACAAGTAGAACTAACCCCAAAAGCATGTGTTATTGTTGTCATTATATTTTTTAGGATAACATTGCAAATGTGGAGTAGTGTATGTAGAGAATCTTTTACTTTTTTTTTTAATTAATGTCTTTGGTACAATAACTAAGGAAGGAGAAAATTTAAAAAAAAAGTGGCGAACTGCGGGTTGACTCGCCAGGGTGGCAGGTTTTACTAGCTTACTCGCCCCGCCAAAAATGGCGGGTCAGGCGGGTCAACCCAGCAGGTTGAACCCACTTTGCCACCCCTAGTTACAGGAATAATAAGACAATGCACGCCTTTGTCAGATATCGCTTCCATCATTCTTAATGACAATGGGAGAGCAGCTAAACTGACTTCTAAGATATCTTATTTTTCCAAAAATGTGCATTACATGAGAGATAATAATTGCTAAAAATGTGCATTGCTGAAAATGTAGGTCATAGTAGATATATACTATGTATATATTACGAGTAATTGAGAAGAAACCAGTGCAAAGAGTTGATGTTAAGCTCTCTCAAGTCCTCTCTTTGGCAGCCAAATCATATATCCTAAGTAGCATGTAATTGGTATATACCTTCAATCAAACTCATTCTTATTTCTTAACATCCAAAACCTCAATTTATACGTGAAGAATAGATATTTTAAATTTTCTCCAGCATATCAAATTCAATTAATAAATTAACATAAATAGTAATTACAAAAAATAGGATATAAATTATATATAAAAAAATCTAAAGATCATAATAGCTATATGTTTTTTATTCATAAGCAATTATTTCTTATATAAAAAAGGAGGCTTAAATTTAATTAACCTACCCTATCTACTAGATTAACTCAAATGAAATGAAAAAGTTCCTTAATTTAAGCAATTCTATTGAAATTGCTCTTAGAATGATGCTTTTAAATTACTTAATCATACAATAGTAGTGTGTAATGTAGCATGCATTGATTGTTGTTCATGCAATCAGCACTTTTTTGTGTGTACATAACTAGTGTTCTTACCCAGCGATGCCTAAGTCTTTTTTGTCTTTTTCTTTTGAACTATAAAAAATTAACATGAAAGAATATAAAATTAGATTTGGAAAAGCAAATATATTTATAATTTTTATGACACTTTATTTAGTAGTTGAACTAATTTAATTTTCTTCATCACAAATTAAAATCTTTAAATTTGATTTTCTCAATTCACGTATTGTGTGTGTGTGTGTATAATTTTGACTTTTTAAAGTAAAAATAATCAAAAACAAAACCTACCTTATGTACTTATAATTATATGTTTTTGTGCAAATTAAACCAAGTTTTCAGTCAATAAAATTGATTTCAATGGCGATAACTATATGTTTGGGTAATTTTCATGGTTTATAATAATAGAATTTAACTAAAAAATCTGAGATAATTAGTAAATAATAAGTTCTTTAAACATGAGATTTAATTCTTATTTACATTTATGAAAAAAAATTTTTAAGAGATACAAAAATTATTTCAATTATTTCATTGCTTTGATAAAATTAAAAAAAAGGGTTACAATGAATAAAATTAATTATAAGAAAAGTAAAATCTTTTTCCTTTTGTTAATGAGAATTGGTTCAGTGTAAATCATACAAAATAATTAAAAACACACATATATTTTTTCATTCAAAAGTGGTGATATTTTATCATTTGAATAAAAAAAATTTAAAATTATTTTCAAAATATTATTTTAAATTTAAATTATTCTTTTAACACTTGTTCTTTTTAAATTAATTTACTCTTATATTATAAATTAGAAGTAAAGGTGAAAACATTCTCTCTTCTCTCAATTAGGCTTTCTCAATAAGACTTTTTCTATATTTTTTTCTCCTCTCATTTAGAAGGGCATTTTACTCACTACTCCTATAATTAGCCAAAAAATTTCTCTTTCAACTATCTCATACTATCATTCTTTTGTCTTTATCTATACACTTAATTTTCTTAATTGTGTATCTCTTTCAATTTACCTTCTTTTATCTTTATATATAGATTGAATTTTAATAGTTTTTTCAAAAGAAATTGTCAATAGTTAAAAATAACTTTATATAACATTTTAAAATGTTCTTTGTAAATTTAAAATATAATTTATATATTTAAAAATATTTATTTCTTATAAAATTTAATTATATAAAAATAAACATTTATGCTATCACTAAAATTTACATCAAATTACCTCATCTTAATGTTTTCACGATTCAACAATAGAATTGAGTTTTGCAACTCCGTATCAATAAGTTGTAAGTCTAAAAAGAAATGAAATGTCAATTAGAAAGGGCTCTGTATGGAGAAATAATTACTAATAAATAACCATTGTGATCACAAAAGCAAATTTATAATTTTATTAAAGTACACATCAACATAATATTTTATCCAATAAAATAATTGTGTAATATATCCCTACATACTAACACGTATAATTTTTGTAATAACATTAATATAATTTCTATCTTCTTGAGATATAAATAGTTACCAATATGAATAGTTGATAATAATTAAAATTTACCCTATTAATTGATAAAAAAACAAACTCAATTAAAATGGAACCAAAAATATAAATACAAAACCTTCATTAACATATTCTTCACAGAAACTCTCAGTTATGAATAACAGTCACTAAAAAAATAAAAATTCATTCTTTTCTCAGAGAAGGAGGAATAACTTCAAAAATAGACGCTACTGACTTTTCCACAATAGCATTTTTTCATAAAAATGAAAATTCTCATAATTGATTGGTATGCAAATAATTAAAAGCTAGATAGATATAAAACTTTTTTAAAGAGAAAAGTATTAATAATAGTTACATTAGATATATAATAGTCTGCAAGTAATATATATATCACCTAAAGCAAAATTAATATTTGTAGATTACACGATTGGATTGATACATATCTATGGATATTTGGTTTATTGTCAATTTAAAAATATTTACGAAAAAACTTGTAATGTTTGCATTAATATTATTTTATACACGTTTATCAACAATGTAACAAATATCAATTTAATTTACTTTAACAATTTTGAATTTTCATTTACTTTAGTTAATAAGATAAACAAAATAAATTTAAAATGTAACTTTGTAACAAACATAACTGAACTTACTCTTACTAGAATTGAATTTTTTTAACTTTAATTGAATGAAAAATATGTGTATTTAAAATAATTACTGAAAATAATATTGCATGATGTTTTGCTTGAACTTTAGCCTACCCTGCACTTTCCCATACCAGTACCATAATCAGCTATGCAAACCAAAGTATTAACATTATAAAAATAATGAATTCAGCTATGCATGCACTCAATGGCTCCAATTAAATCAAATAACGGTAAAAATGTTTCAATTTTTAATAGATAATTTGTTACACTAGCCAATATTTGGGAACTTTTTGAGAAGCAATGCAAAATGAACAAAATAGCATTGTAGACCAATGCAGTTTACATTATTTGCCAAACATACAACACTTATTACACAGCAGAAATAAATGACTGAAAATTAAATCTCCAAAAAAGCCAAAATATGCATCCATTAACGATTTCTAAGTTTTGTTCTATTCAGCACATTGTAGGTCTGTTATTTTATTATTAACGTAAACATTATCAGGAATGTTGCTTGCAAGTACAAATGTCCAAAAAAAACCAGACCAAAACTGTTGACATACGCTTGGCCCAAAGAAAATATGCATCCTCCATATGCTTTTTAATGGAATGCAAACTGACCTCTTCATGTTTAACTGTATGGCTAAGAGGCATGCTTATTTGACTAGTAAATCTTGTAGGCCTCAATCTCATCCCTGGATAGGCATAGGTGCCAGCTTTGAGTGATGCAGCAAAATAAGCAATAACATTGATTAGTTAAAGCATACACTAACCAATCATCAGTTTGGTGATATTTCACTCAAATTCTGGATTAGTTAAAGCATAAAAACTATAACAATCAAATTCCTCCTAAACCCCCCAAAACTACTCTGTTATGGCAAAACACATAATAGTCAATTATAATATGCTTATAATTGGAGAACTTAAAAGGAATAACTTCTAATAAAAAAACACTATCTCTAAAGTTTGATAGATCTAAAGTTGCATGTGGCTTTATTCTCCAAAAGAAGTAAAGCATCTCCCTAGGTAATTCCACCATTGCGCTCTGCTTGAACAAATGGTTGTGGACTTTGCCTGTTCATGGCATGAATTTTTCTAAAGCAAGTATCCCATTTGGTTCTAAAAAAAGGATATGTTCTCTTGGAAAAATGTGTTTATGTATACGTTTTATTTCTTTCCCTAATTTGGAAGGGGAAACTTTGTTTCATTTTCCCATCAACTACAAAGAAAATTTCTTCCAAAATCTTCCACATTATATCTCCCAAGGAGAAAAGGTTAAATACCTGTGCAAGATTCCACGACCGTGGCAGAAAGCAACACACTTGCAAAGTTGGTACATCAAGCTCTATAACCAAATCCACAAAATTGGTAAAAAGAAGCAAATATTGAATATAGATAGAGACCTGAAAATTTATAAATCTATTACTTTGGTGGTTTTGGGTGGAATGCATTCTCCAATTTAAGCAAACCATTCATGAGCTATTACCTAATAGCTTAAACTTTTTAGGAAAATTGATCATTAACAATATCTGATTTATTTAGAGATTACAGACAAAATATAAGTGTACTAAAACTTCTATTAACTATCCAAAAACCAATATTTCCGATATATCATGAAGGGTTTGTATCTTAGACCAAGACATCAACCATGTCTAGCCATATTAAATAGTTATAGATTTATTTAACTTTTATCATCAAATATCTTACAACTAAATTGCTCACACACACTACCTGTAACACTATCAGAAAGAAACCTATGCCACAACCTCTGGTGACTTGAGATGCTTCAGAATCACGGTTCCAATTTACATCTACTAGCAATGATTTTGGCGTGTTCATTTCAACCTGCTGACTGGCTTTTGCATGCAAAAGCTCCCCAACAATGACATGATTCTCTAAAGAGTAACACATGAGACGGCAAATTTACTTTAAAGAATAATGAAAAAGCAACCTGTGCTTTCCCACCAGGAGCTATAAGGGGTGATAAAGGGCTCACAGTCAACAGACTCCCAACAATAGATAGTTCATTCTTATACTTCTGTTTTGGCAATTGATAACTTCCCAGTTGATTTTGGATGTAATTATCTTGTGCATTATTGGCCACAATCTTTGGCTGGAACACGATAAAACCAGCACAACTTATACACCATCATAAGCAGTAGCAACAACAACAACAGCAATAACAACAATAATAATAATAATAAGAGGCCATGATAGGGTGTCTTTTTAATATGGTTCTACTGTCATGGACATGGAAATGTGAAAAAAAGCTAAATCTATTATCTAGTATTAACTAATTAATGAGAGAAACATATTGCAAATTTGATTTTATAAATTCAGGACAAGAAGCTCGTAAATAAGTTTTGTTAGCAGACGTGATCAGCAACCAAAATTTTTGTTACGGGATAATTTGTAGCAGTTGCAAATTATGTAAACATTTACTCATATAGTATAAAAAGGCAGTGTATCCCGGCAGAAAGAACCACAACAGATATAAGAAGGCTGAAAGTAATATGATTCCTAATACAATAAAGTAATGAAATTATTTAGCAATGCACACAAACCTCGTGTTAAGCTTTAATTTGGATTCAGGTACTTCATCAATTTGCATTAGTAAAAGACCCTGCATTTGCAGTATATAATTAATATTACACTGTCCCTCTTATATTTTCCCTATTCTTTCATAAAAATAAGATAATAAAATTTACCTAATATGGACAGAGTTATTGTTCTGTTGCAACCGGAGTCGCGGCAGAACGGCGAAAAAGGTTTTAAAAAACAGGAACTCGCTACCAATATTTATTAAGGAAAAAACATTGAAAAACCCAAAAAAAAATAGTCTACGAAATCATATTTTGGACTCGAGAGTCAATTACGTATATGGAAGGTATTAACATCCTACAATATCCGTTATAAAGATAGTTACCTCTAATTGATTAAGAAAATTATTAATGATTTTTAAAATATTTATCTCATCCTAAAAATAATTGCAAGAAGAATTTTATTATTATAAGAAAGATTTTTATTTTATCTTAAATTTTATTATTTTTTGAGATCGATAGGAGTGAACCCTTGCACTTACGTATCTTCCGGTGCAATGAAGAATCAGACTCACATCGTTCTTTTGTAGAAAATGTTTATTTGTTGTCATTTTTTAATTTTTAATTTCTATTTTAATTTTAAGATTTTTGAACCGTCACAACTTATACACCCTAAAATATAAAATTGCCAGAAGTGTACTCCCAAGCCAATTACTATTTTAATTTTGATATTTTATTTTTGTAACAATTAAATTTTAGTTCAACATTTTTGTTTAAGAGAAGAGTTTTAAGACATCAAGCTATACAGCTTGTGTCTCAAAATCTCAAGATTAAGAAGATGTCACATTTAATTAACCCTTTCTCTGTTTAAGGTTTTATTTTAATTTTGTTATTATTAAGTTGCAAGTTGCTAATTTAGAAATGTTACATTGTTGTTGTTGTTAGTATTATTATTATTTCATATAGTTTTAATGAAATTATACATTAATGATTTAACGATTTTTTTGTATTAATACGTAATAGCAACTTCAAAATGATTGTCAAGTAATTTTCTTACAAAAGCATTTAGTTTAAAATCAGTTATTAATTTATCGTCCTAATTAATTTAATTAGGATAGCATATTATTATTATTCAACGTAGCCTGCACAAAGTAAAAGCTTACGTCTACTATTTATTAACGTTACCATTTCCCCTTTTTTCGTAACATAGCTATTCAATTCTAACACATTTTTATTACTTCCCCCAAAAAAAAGGGTTGATGATCAAAGATTCTTTTCAGATTTTGTGGGCCAAGCCCGTTCCGGCTACAATGAGAAAAATAACAATGAAACTAATAAAATAAGAGGGGCAAAGCGTAGCGTGAAGCCCTGGAAATTACTAGAAGTAAGGCATAAAAAAAAAGGGAAGCCAACTTAGGGCTTTTCATGTCGCAGAGCTTCGGAACGGGGAGAAAAACTTCATCCCGTCAAAGGTTGACCAAGGGAGGCCATTTAATAGCGACATCGTCGGTGGCAGTACAGCTAGCAAACGAAAAGTTGTGAGAAGAAAAGTGCGTTGCGCATGTAGCGCGATAGCAGAGAAGGAAGGGAGCAACGTGGCAACGCGTTTCCGACTTCGGGGTAGTCGTAGGTGGCTATGCGAAGGCAATGGCACGACGATGTTGAGGGAAGCGTGGCCATATCTCTGGCAACGCAGCAGGAAAGGAAGAGATGCGGAGGTTCGTCGACAGTGAGGGGTAGGCTTGCGCGGGTTGCGGATTCAATTTGCGGAGGTAAAGAAAAGGTGTGTTAGCTGTTGTGGGTTTCGATTCATGGTGGGTTTCGATCCTGCTATTGCGTTTTTGTGTGTGTGTGTGAAAGAGAGAATGGTGCTGTTGGTCTTGAGTAGTGTATGTGTGAGACAGCGTGGAACAAAGTAAGCATGTTCTTTGCTATTAGTTCAAAGGCAGGGTGAGGAATCCAAGGGTTGTTTCATTATTTCAATCAAGATGAAATTTAACTAGAAGTCACAATTGTTATACACGTATTAGTAGAGAACACACAAACACATAGTCAGGCAAGTATTAGCACAGCAGATGCATTAGACAAAACCAATATAACCTACGTTATCTCAACAATGGCAGAGCGTGAGAGAGAAAAAAAAGAAAAAAAAAAAAACCTCTATAGCTTAGTTCTCACACACTCGAGCAAGAAATTCTTTCACTTTTCACTGCAGCAGCATAACAGTACTCCAAATTTCCTCCTCTTCTTTCTCGGTATCTCTCTGTTCACACTCACTCTTTTCTATTTTCTTTCAATTTTTTTGAACCCCATTTTTATCTATTGCAATAGTATTTATAGACCCAAAAAGTGTTTATGGTTGCATGAATTGATCTGAAAGTCTGGTTGGTTGAAATACAATTTGCAGCTATAATTAAGGGGATTGGATGATTGCAGAAGCAATAGAACAATTTGCAGCATTAGCTTAGGGACTTGGTAAAATATGCAAGGCATGGTGAGAGGCTTACAACATGAGTAATGGGCAGTAGTCGTTGTTGCCTCAGGGAAAAAGGAGAAAAGAAATACATAGAAAAAATAAAATAAAAAATCATTTTTTTGTGTTTTAATTATAAGAAGAAAGACCCAAAAAAGCAGACAAGAAATAGATAAAAAGAATGGGCCAGCAGTACCAGTCCAGTAATAAAAAAAAAGAAAATAAATAAATACATAAATGAATAATTTTTTGAATTAAATTAAAATAGAAATAAATAAATAAAATAAAATAAAATGACAGGAATTATAATAAAAAATGAGGTTTTTAATTGAGTATTGCTATAAGAAAAATAAATAAATAAATAAACAATGTCAAAGAAATTGAGTTATTGAAACAGGTATCAATTTAAAGTATTTAAACTATATGTACAAACAAAATGAATAAAAAGAAACAAACAAAAAAAATAACAAGAATAGTGGACAAAATTAGGTGTTTGAGACAATAAACTTTCCCCCTCCCAAAGCCTCTACCAGTGGCAAAGTCCGAACCTTGACTGTATCATGATAAATCCAAGATGGACCTTAAATCCAAAAAATAAAATAAAATTGTAACCTCCGTCTTTGCAGAGCTCGACGTGGTGGTAGGTGGGAATGACAAAAGACCTACAACCTCCACCAATAAAACTTTATTGAACTTGGTAAGCATTGATAGAAACAAAAGAAAAAATTAAACAAATAAAGTAATGAATTGATTAATCAAAAAGCATGTGAAGAGAAGAGCAGGTATAAACAAAATTCATCCTTCTCTTCTTTCATAAAATGTTTACCCAAGGATCAATATGCTTAGCTCATGTCAGTTCTGATGTGCACCTGCTGAACACTACGGGATGTGCCTCAGAGCTACTTAGCAAATGAGGCTACTTGGTCCTCCTGCTGAACACTACAGGACGTGCCTTAAAGCTACTTACAATATTAGAGGCTACTTAGTCCTCCTATATCGAACATATTCATATAACAAAAGTCAATGCATATTGTAGTTTCTTAGCAAAATAACCGATCCTATCTCTCTTACGCTGTGTTTGGTAAGTAGCGAAAAAGAGAATAGAACTACACAGAAGAGAAGAGAAATGTAGTATTTCTCTTCGTTTGGTGACGCGGAAATAGCAACGAGGCTTTTAAATTTTTTGTGAGTCCCACGTCAAATTTAATCCATTCAAAACTGCAAAGAAATACAACGTTGATTGCAAGTTTTCGTCAATACCCTTGGCTCTTCTACGAATATTGTATGTAATATGTTAATCACGTATTCGAATATTGTGTATACATAATATTGTGTTCACATATTCAAATATGTATACACGTATTCAAATATTGTGTTCACAATATTCGAATATGTGTATACATATTCGTATTTATAAACACAAATATTTGAATATGTAAAACATATATTTGAATATGTGTTTTACATATTAAAATCTAAAATTCGAATTTTAAAATTAAATAAATATATAAATAATTATTAATATATAAATATTTACTAATATATATATATATATTCGAATTTGAACACAATGTATTCGAATATGCATATTTACTAATATGTATTCGGATATATATGCCATGCATAATCAAATATACAAGAATATATTCAAATACTGTGTGAATATATTTGAATACTGGGTGCAAAGTCAAACATATATATATATATATATATATATATATATATATATATATATATATATACGTAGTGCCATATATTCGAATATGGTAATCACATAATTGAATATATGACACTGTTATGACCAGTAGCATAATCGAATATATGTTACTTTTTGGACAAATATCACAGTAAAAAAAAAACAAAGATATAAGTGTAATTTTATTTTTTTATTCCAAATTTCAAAAGTCAAAAATAGACTTTCACTCTATTTCTCTCCAACTAAACAATATCTATTTTTACTCTATTTCTTACCTATTTCTCTTCTCTTCTAACTACTTTCTCTTTCTCTATTTCTCTCCTCTCTGTTAAACACAACGTTAATCTTGAAGGTACAAATAAAAAATGATAGCCCCTCCAAGTCATATCATCAATTTAAGCACTGGTATAATATTATAGTTCACTTAAGATGAAAAGCATATGACTTGTCAACATTAGCAATACGAACAAAAGATGCCATCCTTTAAACAACTCACCGAAGAAGCACAGACAAAAGCAGAAAAGCCAATAGTTGACCCGTAGTAAAGTGAAAGCAGGTAGAAAAATATACCCGTCCATAAGCATTCAGACCCAACCACATTTAACTTCAATCATTAATCAGTGTAAGAGCTGCTTTGGACAGAAACGCAAGTCACGGTGTCTCATAGTGCAAATAATTCAAAGTGGTCAACAACTTTCTCACTCAGTATCGAAACAACATCAGCCAGGTCCCCATGTTTAAAGAAGAAGAATGAACATTCAAAAAGAAGAAAAAAACATGGAAACATAAAAGAAGAAATATAAAAAATTAATAGGGAAAAAGAGGGAAAACGCATATAAAAAAGATGAAAGATATGGCTGTACCTGTAGCCTTCTTACCGCGTCTTCCCTCTCAGATTTATCCCTTCCCCTATTTCATGTTGTTAACGTATGTTAACCCGCAGATATCCAATCCAATTGAGATACAAACACAGAAGAAGAGATCGATATCGCATATTAACCTTGCCGTCGAGATTGGAAAAGAGAGGGATAGAGTTTCAAATTGCAGAAGGAGAGAACTTCATAAGAAGAGATATAATAAGGCAAAGCAAGAAGGAAAAGGTGCCTCTTATGCAAGTGGCGCTAACATCTGCTCATCACTGTCCATCCGCTCATAGTTGTACAGACTGACAACAGCTCCTAGAGCCTTACAAAGATTCTCATGAAATTTCTTTGTGTCCTTGGGGTAGACGTTTCTCTGTTGAAGTGCAACGTAATCAGCTTGTGAAACTCTTGCAGATTATGACCTGAGTTTTACGGGCCAATTAAAAAACTCTACATTCTCCTATTGGGGCAACAAAAAATAAAGGACAAACCGTAATGCTACTGTTAAATGAACAGTAAAAAGGTGCTTTGCATTTCTGCCTTGGTTGTATAGGTATAGATAGACATGACCGGTTTTTTTTCTTTAATATTTCTTCCAACTAAAACTACTAATGAATTATACAAAAGAAGAAAGAGAACTATTGTATGACTAAAACGACATTAAAACCTTTCTGTCTTCTTGTAAGTATTACTTCAGTTCAGTTTCTGTCTTCATTCTCTCATTCTGCTTTGTCCAATTATAGCCATTTTTTAGCAGTGATGAAGCAAGGGTCAGCAAAAAACCAACAAGTACTATGTTTATGCATCTCTCTCTCTCCCCATCTTTACCCTGAGCTTGTGCATGGCTTCTTTTTGCATGCTTGTGCATATTGGCGTCTTTGGTGTTTTGGGGTTTGTTGATCTTGGGAAAGTAAGGCACAGTGCAAAGGACTTGGACTGCAATATGCTTTTTGGTTTGGTGTTGCATGCAGCTCTTGTGGGCAAGAGTGGTTATGCGCAAATGGCTTAGCATGGGTAGTAACGAGCCTGACTATAATGCTGACCTTAATGATGATGATAATGAAGATGACCCTAAAAGTTCAGACAATGAAGGTAAGTCCGGCCAACAATGTTTCTATTGCTATGAGTGTGTTTGTGTTTCTGAGTTTGCGTGTGTGTTCATTTGAAGATTTGAAAAGTTGGTTGCAACATGTTGAATTTTATTAGAATATGGAAATTGAGCATTATGGTTTATGTCAAAAACTCAAAATGATATGAAAATTTAGAATTCAAACTGCACAACTCCTTTTCAGTTTGGCTGTTTTTGTGATCTCTCAATTTGAATTGGGCGTATTATGCAGAGTGGGGAAGAAAGTCACGGATTGGGGACAGCAGAGGGGAACAAGCTCCAATTGAGTCAAGTGGTTATTTTTTCTTTTTCATATATGAAATTATAGTTTCTGAAATTTCTTCTATTTTGAGAATTGCTGAGATTAGTATATTACTTTTCTTGATTGTCTTTATCACACCCTCTCAATGTCTAATGAACTGCAGAATTTCTTCAAAGGTTAAGGAGACAACTCATTAACTTCTAGGTCTCAGTATATAAAAAAGAAGAAATTAAGGTGAGGCACTGCTTTTGTGTTGATTTAGCATGAGCAAACTCTAGTTGCGATGATTTAAAAGTGTAGAAAATAGAAAGCTTAGTATATGTTTTTAGTTTGCCATTCATAACTACCACAGTTGATGGCTTTAAGGATATTGAGACCTGTGTTTTCTTGGGTAGCCTACATAATATATAATTTCAACAATTCAACCAATAAATTAAAAGATTTTATTAAATAGATAATTTTACAATTTTTTATAAAATTTTAAATTAATTTAGTATTTCATCAAATGAATTCAATTTAATTAATGTAAAATATACATTAGTGCAAAAAAAACATATGATGATGGGATTTCACACTAGTTGCTTAATAACCGATGTAAATAAAAAGACGGTGACATTTTTGTAAAGATATTAAAACCTTTTTACATCACTTGTAAAATAACCAACGTAAAAAGTCAATTAAAACAAAGCCCGCGCCTCTGTCATCAGGCATATGCATGAGTTCAAAGACCCTCAAAAACACTCTGTCACCACTGTGCCCTCGACGATTACGCCATTGCCACCGACAACGTGCTCCCTCATGCTCGTGCTAGCACTTTGTCTGCCATACTCATGCCCTTACTCGCACCTTGTGTCTTGGGGTTGTGCCATCACTATGCCCTCGATGACAATGCCATTGCTCCGCCACTGTTTATGCGCCATTGCATTGTGCTCATGCTCACTCCCTCGCTTATTGCCACTGCTGCTCTTTGCTTCCCTACATCGTGCTCGCAGGTACTGTATTCACCTTATTTCTTCAATTACAAATCGGTAGTGATTGAAAATTAGTTATCTGTTATTTCCTTTCTCATTTTGATGTTATTGTATTTGGATTTGAAAAATAAAATTGTTACGTTATGCCTTATAAATGTGTGGCTGTTGGTACTAGTATTGTGTTGTATTTTTGAAGAGGTTAAATATTGTGTGTGTGCAGTGGTTTTGCCAAAACAGAGAGAGAATTTTATTTGTGTGTGTGAAAATTGAGTGTTGCTACTTGCTATTAGGTGAATGAGTATTTCACAATTAATCGCACTAATTTGTTTTCTTTATTTGATTGACAATGGCTGAATTTGCTTTGTTTTCGTGATGTGGTTTTTATTCTAAATGGTCCATAGACTGCTATATTTGTATTGTTATGGAATGTTTGCTTGTATAAATTAGTTTTTTACTTTAAATGGTTCTCTAATGTTGAAGACAATGGCTCATTGTTTCTTTGTATGCTTTTGTGTACAATGTGATACATGCATATAAGTTTGTCTGTTGTAGTTTTATTATTAGCTTTGAGGCTTAAAGAATGTTGGTTTTCCTCGTTTGTATTGTTAGGTGCCGCCATGTGTGCGCCACCACCTAGATGCCATCGTTGATGAGATGCTACCATTCACATGCCACCACCTACCCTCGCCTCTCCCATGGTTTCCAAGTTCATTATATTAAATAACTATTAGTGTGTTTTTTAATTTATGGTATTGCTTAGGATATTTGAATTGTATGACTATTGAGGACTGTGATTGTGATGTGCTTGCATGTTTGGCCACAAAACTTAATTGGGCTTAATTGTATTAAATAACTAGTATCAATGCTATTACAATTAACATTTATTTCAATATGTTAGGTATCTGCATCGCTTCTGTACTAAGAAGGGGAACGCAAATAATTATGGATCCATTGACCCTCTCAGCATTCAGCGCGTTGGGAATAAAAGGATTGATGTCCATATGTACTTGCAGGATAGGATACATAGTGGAAAAAAAACAAATTTACTTAGCACCTTACTTGACGTCCAAATGTACTTGCAGGATAGGATACATAGTGAAAAAAAAAAACAAATTTACTTAGCACCTTACTTGAATAAGTAAGTACAAAGTCTTTAAAAATTATGGGTGACTTGTCATTAACATTGTTCCCCAATGCAGCTTTCGTTGATAACTGCTAGTTATTTGTCCTAGGCAGAGTCTTGTGGTCCAACAAAACTTGACATGGTTAAGATATAATTAAGTTTCTTAAACATGCTAACTAGAATTCAATCTTTATTTGAGTGTATGAAAAATTGTTAAAAAACATAAAGCTTACTTTAATAATTTTTAGCTTTTGGAGCATGGAGAAAAAAAAAAAGGAAAAAAATCCACGACATACAAATGTCATAAACTTCTGTTAAAGCCGGATTTGTGGAATGGAGGGACCACCAAATTAAAAGGGAAGTCTAAATATGTTAGACATGAGAGGAAGTGATCCTTGATAAAGATATGATTGAGCTATATATATAAGTAGATAACGATTAGTTAAGTGAAAATTTATTTGATTAGTTATTTTTTACATTTAATGTTGGTTTGACTTGATTTTTAAAATTGATTTTACGCATTATTGGGATTGAAAACTGTTGTCCACGTTCAGTTGAAATTAGGAAAGTCTATAAGTTTACCGAACTCTACTAGGTTATAATTATAAAACAACAAAAAAATTGCAACCGTTATCAAAGTCGGTGGCCTAAAGGAGTGAAATCCTTTCCAGTGTTATAGGCTGCCAAATACTCTAGCTAAGTTATAGTTAGACCCCAAATCACCAATTCTTGCAATTCATAATAAGGACAAAGCTTTGCACGTGCTTGGGCAATTATGAATATTTTTTTAGATACCTAATAAATTTAGCCCAATTATCATGCCTAAACAACCTTGTAACAATTAAATACAACCAGTTTTATTACATGTTAACGTGGATTACCTAAGTGGAACTCTAATTCTAATTAAAAAATAGCACCAACAATACACATGAAACTGCATCTAAGTTTTGTCCATTGAAAAATTGGTCGTAGAAACACTTTTTGTCATTGGCTGACTTCCTTATAAAATTTAACACTAGATTAAAATTTTATTATAGATTATACTCATAAAATTTTATATTAATATGAACCTATTTTATGTATAATTAAATAACCCAAAAAGTCAAACCAAAATATTTAACTTCGTTCAACTTATTTTATATGAAAAAATAAGTTATACACTGACAATGTAAAGCCATTTTACACTGTCATTTAATTACAAATTACCATATATGATAAGTTTGTTGACTTTTATAATAATTACCTTAAAAGTCATAACAATGGTGATTTGTGATTGGTTAACGGTATAAAACTTTTTACACTGACAATGCATAGCCATTAAACTCATTTTATATATTCGGGTTTAAATTAAATCAACGAATGAATTCAATCATTTATTAATTTCATGATTTGAAATTTGGTTTTTATAAAACTTTTTTCTATTTTTAGAAACAAAAGAAACTTATATGATAGGAATAGTTTTTGAAAATTGTTTTAAAAAAATAATATTTCTTTTTCAATTTTTAAAATAAAAAATCAGAACATTTTTAAATTATTTTGATTTTCTACTTTTAATTTTTTTAATACTCACAATCTTTTTTATATTGTCCTAACCTCTTTCTTCACTTCTACTATCTCAAAATTAATTTTTGAAAATTATTTTATAAAATAGTTTTTAAAAACTAAAAAACAAAAACACAATTAAACACACTCTAAGTAGTTTTACTAATCATCCTCATCCTTCTCTCTCTCTCTATTTTTTTTTTTATTATTATAAGCACAATACAAATTCATTTTAAATAAGTAGTTATCTTAACCAAGTAATTCGAGCTGTCATTATAATTTTATTTTGTTTTGTTTATATACACAAGACAATGTCATTTTAGCTAAAAAAATAGTTGTCGAAACCAATTAATACAAACCCCTCTCTCTAAATCGAACCAAACTTATGCATCCTTGATTGGTTTGATTGATTTGGATTCAAACAAAGAAAAACATCAAATCAAACTAAACCAAATCATCTTAATTGATTGGAATTTATTTTCTCTTCAAAAATCAAATCAAACCGACCTAGACACCCCTACAAATAAATAAATTTAATTATATATTTATATATTTTATAATTAAGAATTAAAAGATCTTTAGATATTTTTAATTAAGTTTACTTGTAGTATTTTGATTAATATTTTTAATTTTATTAATTTTTATAATTAATTTTAATATTAAATAATATTTTTTAAATTTGGTAAAAGAAATTAAAATTTTCACTTAATTAAAATATAGAGAATGGGCTTGTTAAGACATAATGTGTGTGTGTACGTATACATATGTACACATATGGGTGTATATATATATATATATATATAAGGGACGTATACTATGAGAATGACTTTCTTATATGAGAATGATAATAGTCAATTTCAACCATTAAATTAAAATAGAAGGTTTAGATTAAAATACTTAAGAATTCAAATTTAAACCTGATGTAACTTTCAAATCTCTAAAAGTTCACCAAATAAAAATCAAATCTCCAAAAGATCTCCATTATCATGTCACTTTTTTTTAAGATTGTCGTTAATCCATCACTATCATCACCATAATCCTCGCCATCACATCGTCATGACCGTCGTCACTGTCGCCGCCATGACCGTCACCACCACCGCTGCCATGACCGTCATCGTCACTGTTGCTACTACCACCACCATGACTATCATAGCCATCACCACCATGATCGTCGCCACCACTACCATCATGACCATCGCTGCCATGTCTGTCGTTGTCACTGCCGCCGCCACCATTCTCGGTGGCGACGACGATCATGGCGGTGATGGTGATGAGTTAACGATAGTCTTGAATAAAAGTGACGTGATAATTGAAATATTTTAAGATATGATAATCGAAATCTTTTAGAGATTTGATTTTTGTTTAGTGAACATTTTAGAGATATGTTAGTTACATGATGTTTAAATTTGAATTCTAAAGTATTTTAATCTAGGGTTTTTATTTTAATTTAACAGTTGAAATTAACTGTTCTCATTTTCATATAAAAAAGTCATTCTCATACATATATGTGTGTGTGTATATATATATATATATAGACACACACACACAAGTCTTTTTATGGACACAAATATTCTATTACAAAAGCACCATATCTTAATCCTTAAAACTACATCATCCTCTGTCTACCATATGTTGCTTGCCGGGCCACCGCCAAGGATTCTGGTGCAGCAGCCACTTGCGGGTGTGCAAGCTGTAGTGACTCATTTGTCCTTGTGGTCACGCATGCCTCTCAATTTTGAATTTATATTTTCCTTCTTTTCATAAACAAATATAATTATAATTATAATAAAATCTATTATTATTTGCGTAAGATCTACTAAACTTTTATAGCATGACAAGGAGTATAAGAGGATCTTAATCTATTTTGAATCAGACAGACAGACGCGTTGCTTCAGTTCATGTTCATCTTTTGGCTGAGAGATAGGGAGGGAAGCGTGATTAAAAAAAAAAAATAATAATAAAAAAATAATATATATATATATATATACACACACACACATGAAAGGAGAACTTTAATTTCATGATTAGAATAGCATGGCCATTATGGCAACCGTTTAAAAAAATGAATAGTATTGCACTATAATTTAAAAATATATAAGTGACCTGATTAAAGGTATCAGCTAGGGATAGACTAAACATGTTCCCACACGAATAATAATAAACAAAAAATTGATGCCCCATTTGACATATCTATAATATTTGAAGCAGTAATAAAGTAATCATGGTTAGAAGGCCTCATCAAGCTTGAACACAAAGCTTTTCCCAGCATCTTGAAGGCTTGACATCACAGTTGCCTTCTTTTTTTTTTTTTTTGATTGATACACAGTTGCCTTCTGAATTCTAAAAATCGCACCCCTTTTCTTGAAAGAGTTCGTCTTTCCTCTGGTCAATCAAGTGGAAGTATAAGATCAACATCAATAGAATAAAAAAGAGTTCTCCAGTATCATATGAAATATCTCCTTATAAAATAGGAAAGAGTTTTCTCGGAATAGTAACAAGTCAGTAGCCCCAGGCTTCACCCCCACTCACCTAATGCCAAAAAAGGACTACACTAATCTTTTAATCAGACAGAGTAACATGGTTGCGTTCAGTAACGGAAGGATTCTGAAAATCTCTAGAAAATTTTCTACGGAAGAAATTTGGAAAATTTTCCAGATTGAATGCACCCTTAATTTTTCATGCATTAATGTCCTTTTCCCCTATTGGTATGTATGAAAGCTACAAATATTCAATAATCAATGAAGTTTGAAAGCCCTTTGTCTCACCCTCCACATTGTTCTCAAAAGGGCACCCCCCGCACATTATCCTATTGTCACAATCACAGTGCAAGCTTGTATAAAACGAATACAGCAGTAGAAGTAGAAGTAATAGGAACCGGTAAGAACGATAATTTATAAAAGGGTTAAATATGTTTTTGGTCCTTCAAAAATTGATTTATTTTAGTTTTAGTCCTCAGAAAAAAAATTTCTTAAATAAAAATTTACAAATATTAAAAATACCTTAATTAGATTTATGTACTAAACTCTGTTTAATTTTTCTATTAAATAATAATCACATCAGCATCACAGTCACCATTAATTTACCGTTATGGCTGTCCATATCAACTGTTATGTCCAAGTCAAATATTAGTAACACACTTTTTGAATAAAATTATTATAAGTTTAACCCTAAACCATAGATTTTTTTTAACCCTAAAACAAAATTAATTACACAATTTTTTATTAAAAATTACCACTAGGCACTTTAGGTAATAAAATACATTACTTGGAAGTTGTTGTGGCCATCATTTAACAGAAAAGTTAAGCAAAATTTAGCATAAGGATTTAATTAGGGTATTTTTAATATTTAAGGGATTTTATTTAAAGAAAATTTTTTCTGAGGACAAACAAAAACAAGTCAATTTTTGAAGGACTAAAAACATATTTAATCCTTTAAAAAGTCATTAGGCAGTTCACAGGTCAAGTAGACCCAATCAACCTAACCAACTCAAAGCATAACAAATTATCTTACAATCAATTTTCAACAAATTAACTTAAACAAAAAACTGATTCTACTTATAATCAATTATAATAATCGGTTATTGAAATAATTTAATTTTCTCAACTATCTTATATACACTCTAAATGGATTGGTTTAGTTTTCTAGGTAAAATCAATTTGAAAAATGTTAAACTCGATCAATTCAAATTGGATATCAAATTTGTTATCCTTTAATCTGACTCCACCTATTGAGCCCAATTATATATATAATATCTTTTTTAATTGTTGTTTTTTAAAGACCTGATTGTTTAATTAATCCAGTCCATTCTTAACTAGGTTGGTACAGTTTGAGTTACAAATTTAAAATTAATTAAAACCGATCTAACTCATCTCAATCTATTTTAATTGATTTGGGTTTTATTTATTTTCCCTAAATCCAACTTAACTTGATATGTGAATAACCCTAAAAAGCACACCCAAAGGTATGTTTGACATTTTGTAAAGAGTTATATTATTTTTACATACACTTTTTATATTATCTTTTTCAACTCATTTTTTCTCTTTATCTTTTTCAATTACATCTCTCATTTTATCTTATAGTTTTTTCTCTTCTTTTCTTATTTCTCTCCTAGTTGTAGTGACTAGTTGTGGGAATAGAAGTTCTCGTTAGTAAATAAGAACACAAACTAATAAAAGGCAGCACAAGCATGTTAAGGGATTATCAAAGAGTAATGATTTTAGGACACTCTATTTTTTTAAACTCCTTGCAACATCTCTCATTTCTCTCTCTCTTCTTATCATATCATATCACTTATCATACTTATATTTTTATCTTTTTTATCTCTCTCTCACTAGGTGTTGAATAGCATTTAGGTGTCCAAATATATTTTTTCATTCTCAAATGACAAGACATCCAAAAATGCTATAAACACATGCAACATATATATTAAGTACAAGTAAAGACCTCAAGCTAAAGGTGTTTTGTTGTCCTCAAAATACATCGAATCTAATTTCTTAAATCTAAACTCGTAGAGTGACTTTAGCTATGGTCAAGTTAATTAATCTAGACATAAGGAGTGATAAACTTCGTAGTTTCATGATTTCAGGTCATCCATGAGTCTTAGGTCATCCATGTGTCTTGTTATTCTTTTTTAAGGGTGTTCATTGAATCAAATTGACCTGATGAGCCCGACAATCGAAACCAAACCAATTAAATTGGTTCAAGTTGATTCGGTTAATTGGTTCTTTTTACTTCAAATCCGAACCAAACCAATTATAATTATTTTGGTTCTCGAATCTATCATTTTTTAACCTGAATCAACCCAATGATTCGATCAATTATTTTTTAACTTTAGATTAATACATTTTAAACTCTGCTATTTAAAGTTTTCTTCTTCTTTTTCTTCATTTATTTTGATTTTCTTATGATCTTATCTAATATTGCAAAGTGTCTTAATTTAGTCATATTGATAAATTTTTAAAAACCAAAACAAGTTTTTAGTTTTTAGTTTTAGATTTTCAATTTCATTTTTAAAAAGTTATTATCAATCTTATAATTTTTCTTTAAAAAGTTATTGATAACAACAATTCTTTCACAAATTATGTATTTTTTTTAAGTTCTTATTAAGCAAAAATTATATAAATAGTGATAAAAAAAATAAAATAAATTTTAAAAATAATAATATTAACAACAACAACAATAATATTTATTTTCATAATAACAATTTTAGTGATAATAATAATAATTTTAATCATAATAATAATAATTTTAATGATAAGAATTTCAATCATAGAAATAGTAATCTGAATAATAAGAAGAACAAGAATTATAATAATAATAGTAATTTTAATAATAATAATAATAATTTAATAGTAATAATAATAATTTTTATAATAATAGTAAACGTGGTCCTGACATTGTCAGTGACATAGTTTTATAACTCAAAACAAAAAACAAGAAACCAATTTCATGATTTTGACATAAGGCTTAAATCTGTTTTGAAAATGTATTAAAAATTAGTATTTATCTTGTGCATTATACAGAATAAATATTAATTTTTTATAACTTAAATATATAATAAACAATTATTGTAATACAATGTTAGTTTTTAATTACTGATAATTTTTTTAAAAAAATATTAATATTCAATTTAGAACTAAAACTACTAAAAATTATAAATTGAAAGAGATAAGAGGTTAGAAAATTCCTAAAAACACTCTTGTTGAAAAATGATAGCGAAAAACACTCTCGTTGAAGAATAACAGCTAAAAACGCTCTCATCCAATATAGTTATTCTAATTTATATAGAGAGAGAATGATTTCAAAATTATTTTAGCTAAACACATTTTGTTTTAAAAATTACATTTCAAAACCAAAAGTCAAAAACTCGTAACCACCTCAAACGAGCCTTACTCTTTTGCTTATTTTTTCTTTCGTGTGATTTTTCACTGCTGTGATTACTGATTATTTGAACTCTCATATTTAAATCACTGATTTTTTTTTATATATAAAAACTAAATCAAAATGGTTTCAAAATCAATTTCTATCGTACAGCTTTTCAAAAAAATTATAAATAAAATCCATGCTCAAATTTTGGGATTTATGCTATTCCTAAAGTTCTAAGTTTGAAATGTGTTTGTCATTTGATTTTGAAAGTAGAGTTCACAATGATCATCACCGAGTGCTAAGATCAATTAGTGTGGAATTGTTATAACTTAATCTATAATTTCGAGTTCAAACCTTAATTATACAGTTACGTTAAATATTTGAAAGAAACATTTTTTGCTTACAATAGTTTTATTCTATTTGAATAAGATTGCCTTTCATATGTAGAGAATACATTAATTCTATATATAAAAAAAAAAGGTTCACAATGATTAATCTCTCTTTCTCTCTCTCTGACGTATTCAGTGACGCTTTTATAATGTTTGTAAACGTATTTGATTTGATGGCTCCATTTTGGGTCAACTTTTTCCATCAGTTTGTCATGTATACTTAGTCTCGCTTCTCTTCTCTGTCACTCAGGCCCAACGGTCATACAACTCTGTATCTAACTATCCTTCGTTGTAGTTTTTAGCCATGTCAAGTCCTCAGTGTTTTGAGAACCCACCTAACCTGAACTCGGGCATCCATGGAGCAGGAACTGTCCAAGAACTTGGAGGACTTAATTCCTATGTCACTGGATCTCCTGATTCCAAATTGGCACTCATTCTAATTTCTGATGTATTTGGTAACAAACCCATCTCCAATTTCTTATCCTTGAACCTGTTTTACAGTGATCTTATATTAATTTGTCATTTATATTGTTCAACTGTATGCTTGCTCTCAAATTCAACACAATCCTGAATCTTCTGCGTTTCCTGAAACCATAAAAAAGTCTTTAACAAATTGGCAAAAACCTTGCTAAAGCACTATCTGCATTGATTTTATTAAAACTTCACTCATATAGTCCACTTTTGCGTGTACCTTGGATCAAGGAAAGTGGGGGAATTTCAAGATTGATTGAAAAACATTACATTTTGAAGATACTTGCAATATAAATCTAATTGTAACTTGTTTTGAAATTATTTCAGGGTATGAAGCACCAAATCTAAGGTAAATGAAATTTTCACTACCATGGCACATTTGTACACCATATAAATATAAATATTGAGTCCCTCGTTCCGATGATCTCCTCATTGAACTTGCATGCTTGCACAAGAATTGATTAACAGAAGTTGAAACTACTCATTATTTGATTGTAAGAAAAGACCAAGTTTTTTTGTGACCATTATCTGGCCTCGCAAGTTAGCTAGTGTTAGGCTTCAATGCTTATTGCTGCATCACATTTGCTGCCTCTGAAATTATTTGCCATGAACTTTGACATTCTCACCGTGAAGGAAACTTGCGAACAAAGTAGCAGCGGCTGGATTCTTGGTTGTTGTTCCTGATCTTCTCTATGGTGACTACGTTGATCTTGGTAATCCTCAGTTTGATCGCGAGTCGTGGCGAAAGGCTCATGGAACGGTTTGTAATAGTTTACTGCTTACAGATACATAAGCCATAAGGTTTTGCTAGAGTAAACCACCCCTTAAGTCCTTGAAAGTCAATAACATTGTCACATTATTCTCTAAAACTAAGGAAATTTTAAATAAGTCTTTGAAAGTACAATCTGTTACATTAGTTCAAAATTCAAAAAAATATGTAACTTAAGTGATAACACTAACATATGTTTAGGGACCAAAATAACAATAAGTGGTTTAGGGACTTAAATAAAACAATTAAAAATTTCATGGACTTATTTAGAATTTCCTTAGTTTCAAGGATTAATGTGATAGCACACTACACTTTCAGGGATCGAAGTGGTTGTTTACTCAGTTTTCTATGACATGTTTATGCAAACATGCTGGATATTTTCTTTATAGGATAGGGCAAGTGAAGACACCAAACCTCTAATTGCTGCTCTAAAGAGTAAAGGTGTTAAATCCATAGGGGCTGCTGGTTTTTGTTGGGGAGGTAACTCAATTTTTTGCTTAGTTAACTTCATCATATCAGTTAACAAGTTGAAAAACAAATCCTGTAATAAAGGACGTTGAATAGTTTAACTTATTACCTTTGTTCCAGGAGTTGTAGTTGTGAAATTGGCAATTTCCAGTAGTGACATTCAGGCAGCAGTTCTTCTGCATCCTGGCCCAATCTCAGATAATGAAATTAATGGTAAACTTGTGCTTTTCGATTTTCTACTTAAATAAATGATTATAGAGATTATTCACAAACTTTATTTAGTTTTTCTTCAGAGGTGAGGATTCCTATTGCTATACTGGGAGCTGAAATTGATAATCATTTCCCACCAGAAAAGTTGAAGCAAATTGAAGAAATGTTGTCTGTAAAAGCAGAGGTGAGAATTCTTGGGTAATCCTTTGTCGATTCTCCGGATAAGAATTCCTTCATAAAGAGTAATTTCCTTAAAACTTAACCTGGGAACAAAATTTCTAACTCTTTTATGAAACAGCTACTATTACAACCTGAGGTATTGGGATTTGTTAGTTAGAAAATTGTCCAACCGAAATGAATTACATTGTTCTCAATATTTGAGTTATAGTATTCTTTTAAGTTTGAATAAATCCCATATTCTCTAAATGAGTAGTGTCATCACATTCTCAAATTTCGGTAACTACCCGAGTCAAAATATCAATAGGTACACTATTGACTCAAATTGTTTATGCTTTTCTATCAGTTTGAGAGCTTTGTGAAACTATACCCTGGTGTTACTCATGGATGGACAATGCGGTACAATGTTGATGATGAAGCAGCTGTTAAGAGTGCGAAAGAGGCGCATCAAGACATGTTGAATTGGTTTGTCAAGCATGTCAAGTGAAGGTTGTCTTCACCATCGGAAGATGCCCGTTATTGAAATTGAGTGTGAAAGAATATTGGATTGTTATTGACTTGTGGTTAATAAAGAATACAATGTGAAAGAGTATTGGAATAAATGGCATATGTTGACCGTGACTTTTGTAAGTCCACCAATGAAAGATTGGTGAATCTATGATAGATCAATGAAGGGTAAGTGGGATTAGCTTCAGATAGTTTCGAGAATACATCCTAAGAATATTCATGGTGTGTTTGGAAAAACGGGTTAACGTAACTCACATTTTTTCCAATCCTCCTCCAATATTGTTACTTTTCTCTTTTATGGCTTTGGAATGTATGAACGGAAGTTTGGTGCCTTGCAAATGACAATCCAAACACACTCAGTATCATATCCTGTTTTGCAGCATTGATACATGAAAAAAGTCCAATGTTTCCTTTGGATTTCTAGTCTACCTAAATCTACCATTTATACCATAACTATATTTTAATCTTAACTACTCATGTTTGTCACTTGTGTCTCTAATCACGAGTTTAGTGAGGATTTTTATGATCACTTAATTAGCATTTCACAAATTTAATAAAAATTTACAGTGGACGTTAACCAGGATGACAAGTTCTCGTATATAGAAAAAGTTTAAGGATTGTTTGCAACTTTTTTTTTTTTTTTTTTGAATTTCAGGATTATAAAATTGGCGGATGAGCTTGTCTCCCATAATATTACTATCACATATGATATAAATTATTATTTTCCCTAAATAATTTAGATGTCAGCGTGGCAGGGTTTGAGCCTCTAATTTGCAATTCGATTTAGTTTGTTTTATTTCTTTAAACAGCCCTACTTATAATTCTCAAATTGTCAGCAAAGCTAACACACTAACAGAGTGTTTGCCTTCTGTCCATTTCATGTAATAACTTAAAATTATTTTAAAAGAACCAAAAATTAAATAGGAGTTAAGACGACGAGACTACGAGAGCAAGGGCAGAGTTACATATTCATCGAAAAAAGAAGAAGACGAGAGTTACATGCACCGAATCTAGAGAAACTAGGTAAAAACTCTACTTATGTGCTCTGCTCACGCATATATACCCCCAATACGTACAGGAAGTTTCGAGCTTAGAAACGAGCCAGTTAGATATCTGATTTTGGACACATCCGGAATAAAGGGGTTTAATTATTTTGTTTATTAGACTTTAAAATTTCAGAATCCAAAGAGATATTCCCGGAGAGAGTATATTGTTCAGTCTGTTATTCCTAACAAAATATCAGAAATAAAGGATAGTCAGTTGCATTTATACATTGTAAAGATTTCGAAAGTCGATGTTTGAATGTTTGAATGTGCGTTAAAGTCGGTGAACCCAAAAGAGTGAAGTAGTACTGTGCAACAAATACCAGCCACGCGCGCGGGAAAAGGAAGGCATAACAAAGTCTTTATAAGTCACAGCCATCTTAGTTTATCTTAGCTTCTCCAAATTCAAAAAGAGATAACAACTTAATTAACTCAATCCCATCTTTTATTCTCCTTCGTCTTTGTATATATTTTTCTACGCACTCATTTTTTCCGAGCCTTAACCAAAGGAATGCAGAACTCCAAAGATGAGGACGTTTTGCTCACTCTCGGGCCACCATGTAACCGTCCAAAGAGAGCGAGACACTCTTCCCCAGTAAACCCTCCCCAAACAATGCAAACACAAATCCCACTCACTAATCCCATGTTGGTACCATACACAGCATCCAACAATAACACCGTAGACGCCCACGAGGTGCACGTAAATGCTCCTGCACCCGCTTTGTCACGTTCTCGTTGCACCGCATCACACAGCCCGGCCCGAGGAAGGAGCGAAACCATCCCTCCACCCTTTCCTTGGGCCACAGATCGTCGAGCCACCGTCCACACCCGCACGTACCTTTTGGAAAACGAGATTTTCACCATCATGGGGAGCGTCGAGTGCAAGAGGTGCAAGACGAAGTTTGAGATGGGGCTTGATCTGGAGACCAAGTTGGCTGAACTATGGAAATTCATTCAGAAGAACAGAGACAACATGCATGACAGGGCGCCCAAGGTTTGGGTGAGTCCGGTGTTGCCGAAATGTGAGCATTGCGGACGAGAAAATAGTGTGCAGCCCTTGCTTGCGGGCACCAAGAAAAAGGCCATCAATTGGTTGTTTTTATTGCTCGGCCAAACGCTCGGTTGCTGCACGATTAAACAGCTCAAATATTTCCTCAAGCACACCAACATCCATCGAACTGGTGCCAAAGATCGGGTCCTTTATTCTGCCTATATGGGCCTCTGCAAACAGCTTGTTCCTGAGTGGTTTGATTCTTGATGATACCACCTCTTGGCTGCCTAGTGCTTCCTTTTGTTGTGTGAATTTGTTTCTGAATCTAAGTTGTTTCCACCTTGTGATTTTGGAGGAATTATTAGTGATGCAGACCACCACCACATGTTCGGACCAATTTTCATGTGACACATAATTAAGATTTTTAATTTACGAAAAAAAAAGTGAATAAAACTCATTTATATGTTATATGAAAATTGATCGGACTATAACAAATCCGGACCATGTAATAATTTTTAGTGATTTTGAAATTTTTAGATGTTCGTTTTATATTTTAAGTTATATAGTAGTGTTATTTTATTTTTTTGCTTTAAGTAACAATATGGTATTAGTATCATTTCAAAACTTGGTTTTAGGTCCTCTAAAAATATCATAGAATTGGGTTAAATGGTGATCACATCAGTGTTACAGTCACTATTAATTTGCTAATATGGTCGTTCATGTCAACTGTTATGTGCAGGTCAAATTAGTAACATACTTTTGAAATAAAATTATTACATATTTAACTCTAAACAATAGATTTTTTTTAACCTTAATGTAAAAGTAATTACACGATTTTTTATTACTTGGAAGCTGATGTGATTATCATTTAAGTTAAATGGAGTTTAGCACAGAAAACTAATTAGGATATTTTTAATATTTAAGAGGTTTTATTCAAGGAAAAAAAAATTTGAAGACTAAAACTAAGTCTGTCATATTTTGAAAAAACCAAAAACATATTTAACTATTGTTTTTTAACCTTTGTATCTGAATATTCATGTGGTAAATTGTCGGGTTTTGTTAAGTCTGCTGCAGGTCATATAGGTTTTGGATAGATGCTCCGTTGCTCCATTTACATGGTTAGTTAAAATCTTCATCTAAAAATATGGTAAAATTATCCATGCATAATCAAAAGAAATAACAAACTTTCAAGTATAAAATTAAATGAGTAAATAGCAACAAACTTAATATATATTTTTTTTGGATGATGAGACATATAGAATAAATATAACTGATATAACAATGGAATTTAGGTTCTATTTTTAGCGGATAGTGAATAAATTAGGTGATTTAATTTGAAGTATTCAGTAAAATTAGTGTTTTAGACTAGCTGGTAAATATAAAATGATATAAAAAACATAGTTATATGTTTTTTATTGAATAACATTAGTGTTTTAAATATTTTTATTGAATTAAATAAGATCATTAAAATAAGATGACATGTTATTGTAATTTTTTTTATTCCATGTATTCCACGTACATGTATTTCATCTGTTCCCATGAATTTCTTACTGTTGGTAAAACGAAGTCGTTATCTTTTATTCATATAATGTAATTATGACAAGTCACAAGATGTGCTAGTGTAGGGGTTGGCTTAATGTAGGTTTCTTAGGCTGGGTGATCAATATAACAGCTTTAACTATGTCTATGACAAGGGCTTTTATTATTTACTCCTTTCATGTGTGATTTTTATGATAAAAAAAATGTGAGTTGCTATTCTTTACGAATCCTTTATAAATAAAATCACCCAATTTATTATAGTGTTTAGCTTTAAGAAATTTTAATTATTGTAATTTAAAAATCACCCAACGTATTTCTCAGTTTAAAAAAGACTCTACCTTGTGTTTGGATGAGGAATTTTAAGAGGATAATTCATTTTTATAAGGAATTTAAAATACTTTGTAGTAAAATATGTTGTTTGGATAAGGAATTTAATAAGAAATTGAAATTCTAGTAATTTAAGAAGGTATTTTGAATATCTAAAATTATAAAATTTCAAATTTCACAAAAAAAGTAAGAATTTAAAATTTTTCATACTTATTTTTTTTTATCTCTATGTCTAGTTTCTCTCTCCCCTCTCTTCTCTCTTTTCTCTCTCTTCTTTCTCTCTCCTCTTCCTCTCTCCTTCCTTTTTGTTCTCTATTTCCCTATAGCCTCTCTCTTTTATATCTCTCCTCTTTTTCATCTCCCTCTCTTCACTCTCTTTCTTCTCTTCCCTCAGTCTTATCTCCCTCTCTCTCTCCCATCTCTCTCTTTTTTCTTTCTTTCTTTTTTCTCTTCTCTTTATCAATATTGACGTAAAAAATATCAATATTTATATTTTTGAATTATTAAATATTATTTAATAGTAAAATTATTTGTGAATTATTAAATGTTTAAAAATTGACTAACGTTTATTTTTTGAAAAGTTTAATATTAAAATTTTAATTTTTAAATATATATTTAAAAATTAAATTTTGTTTGTGGTGGAAATTAAAATGTCATATCCAAACTTCGAATTTGAAATTTAAAAAATTTGAATTAATTTATCCAAATAGAGTATTTAATAAATAAATTTAAATTAAAGCAATTCAAATTTCAAGCATTTCAAATTTTTTGAAATTTTAAAATTTTTCATCCAAACACAACCCTAGACGATTGGCCGAAGAGCCCAAGCAAATAGAGGTTGCGTCAAGAAATTATAGAAGCTTTGTTGGACATGAACCTTTAGGTTTGTGTGTGAAGCTTTAATTTTGCATGTGCTATATATATAATACTTCAAAGGCATAGAAGAAAAATATTTTGGATTAAACATCTCATAGAAATATATTAGGAAATTGAAAACAAACCCAAGCAATATACCCAAAGAAAAAGACACCTAAAATTATAAGTGATAAAAAAAAATAGGAAAGCGTAAAATTATCCTACAAATAGACTCACAAATCATACAAATTCTACAAATCATAACCTAAGTGTTTATGGGGAGGGCTAGTAAAAAAACTCTCTGTATAGTCTTGCCCTTCACTTTTAGCTTATGCTTATGCACTTTTACTGTCATTATTTAGCTTTTGAATTGGTATTCAGCTTTTGAATATATCTCTTTAATGCCAAACATTGTTTTGAATATTAAAACAAATTTTATATTAGTCATTTTTTATACAGGCAAAGTTTCATCCAAAATTGATTTGATTTCATCCAAGGTTTTTTATTTGATAACTTAGATTCTTATACCTCTAGAAATAGCTTCCTTAATATAAATTATTAACATATTGCTTCCAAACATTTGTACATTATCATTTTATATTTTTCAAGTGTATTCAAGTGAGTGAATGTCATTCACTTGCTCTTAAAAATCATTTGATAGTCAAGAAGTATCTTGAGCAAAAAATGTCAAAAGTTTTAATTAGACTAAATATATCAAGGATTATAATTCAACTTTCCTTATTGTGACTCTCTGATCTATTCAATATAATCATTTTAAAAAGTCACATAATTTTTAAAAGATCATATACTTTTTTACATTTTAATTTTGACTATCTATAATAAAATTTAATAGTTAATCTTTATCATTACCGAACGCATGTATCAATTGAGACAAGGTTACTCTAACTTAACCAGTAGTCTCCCCACAAAAGATACTTGTAGTCTCTACAAAAAAGTAGCTAATATTTACCACTTTTTCCTTTTACATTAAAAAAAAAAAATTTCAATTTGATACATTTCTGAATTGAATATTTAATCCTTTGCCAAGTTCTCCATTTAATTTTATTTTATGATTTGGTTTCATTTATTATCTTTTTTATTTTCTATAATTATTCTTTTTAGAAATAATCATGTTCAAGACATTATTAGACACTAAATATGAACACTTTCTCAACAAAAATTTAATATTTAATTTGCCATGTTATAGGGACTAACCCTTTTCCGCTAAACCCAACCTGTTAACTTACAAAGTTGTCCTAATTAACAGCTAGTAATCTCATGCCCTAACCCAAAGCATAATGGTTTCTTATGATGATTTCATAAAAGTGTCCCTTTATAATTTCTGTTTTGTCAACACCCAATTTTATCTTCTTTTATTTTCATTGATTAATAAATTTATTGCAAGCCCAGGATAAAAAGAAAACGAAATGGGTTAACTAAGCCCACTACAGAAGATACAAAAAACTGTAAGTGAAAAAAGGGATAAAGCCGATCGGTATCCAAATCTCTCATTTTTCAAAAACAAATAAAAATAAAAATAAAATGCATACAAGCAAAATGAAAAAAAAAAAAAATGAAATGAAAAAATATCCCCGAAATCTAGCTGAGGAGTAGTGATGGCCGGCGGCCGCCCCATTCTTTCGGTCTAATTTCACGCTTCCGGCTGAATTAACTGGGCTTCCAGCAAAAGTGGATCATGTTCTTGACTTCTGATCACAAGAGATTTTTCACTTAGGCTTACTCAGTCTATATATGTTAAGAAATCGAATGAAATGGAAAGAAGAAGAAAAAAGTTGAGAAAGAGGAGATACTAAAAGTAAAACATATATATATATATATATATTACTGACACGAGCCAAAGAGGAAATCAAAGTAGTAGGAGAATCATCATGAGGAGCAAAAATCCGGTATAACTTGCTCACCCTTAAACTAAATTACATGCTATTTTAATTTTCTCATTCTGGTCTTTGAAGTATCTGTTAATTGTCTCAAAAAATGTGGAAGGAATAAAGATTCTCTGTAAAGTTGAAAACAGAACCAATGCACACACAATCACCATATAGTTTCATGTCAAGCATGAAATATTCGTAAGACAAGCAGAACAGTGCACAGGTCCAAATCCAACAACTTACAGAAAAACATCATTCCTATTCTATACCAATTTTGAACATAAATTCACATTATTTATCATCACTAGAACAAAAGTAAAAACAAAAAAAGGAAACGAGAAAGCCATCTCTTTGAACGTCCTTAATCACCATAAACACGCATGTGCCCTTTTTGCGTTTTAATCTTTTTATCTTGTTTTCGTTAGTTTTTTATTATTTATGTTTTGCTTATTCACTTATGTTGGTTTTTTTAGGTACCAGGGCTGAACCTTCATGTTCCTTCACTAGGCCCTGCTATTTACATCCCCTTTTTCCTCTTCGTACCGCCTGTCTTATTTATTTATTTATTTTGACAAAAATACCTTTGATAAAAATTAATTTCGGCTTTGTATTATGATTGAAATATACAACAAAAACTAGTTTTCATTATGTAGTGTACGTTCACACCTCCTATGTCAATTAATTACACAACAAAAATTGGTTTTCATTTGTATTGGAAAAATGGTACCTCTCTGGTTTAGTTTAGCATACACAATAGAAATTAATCACTGTTGTGTAGATTGATAACAAATACTTATATTAGTAAAGTGATATAAAATACATCATCAGGAGAATGCAACGCATTCCAAGCATTTAAGACTTTGTCTCATTCTTCTACGGGTCTCACTAACATCTTGCATTTTGCTATGGCATTTTTAGTAATATGAAATTGACATAATAAGTTGGTTGAACTTGGAAAAACAGATTGCACTGCATTCATCAATGCAAGGTTCGTGTCAGTCACAATGACTTGAGGCAATGCATCATCTTTTAAAATCATTCCTCTCAACTTATGTAATGTCAATGTAAATTTACCAGCTCGCTACAAAATAGGTCATCTCTATTGTTGTAACACCAACAATTTCAAGTAACGGATGTTGATATTTGTTTGTCTTATAAGTTGTATCAACAATCAACACAATGTGATATGTTCAAAAGTTTGATGGCATCTGAATATGTCCACTATATATCTCTCACAACATGTATTGTGTTTGACCTTCCACACCAATAGATAATTGATCACGTTACAGCAACTTCATTAGATGTTGCATTTCAATTCTTGGACCTTTTTGCTCTAGTTGATATATTTGGCATGCATTATATATGTGTTTGATAGTATCGACGTTATCCCCTTATTGACTTTTGTGTATCAGTAAAATGCTACTAGGCTTCACCATGTTTTTTGTTATTTCACCTAGCAAAGACTTATCTTCACTCTTTAGCCAACCCACATATGCATAACCCTACAATGTTTCGACTACATTGTAGTTGTGAAATCCGCATAGTACATTAAATCTCCATCCTCCACCATTTTTCATAGGTCTCCCTTTAAGTCTAAAGGGACATCCATATTTTTTACTTTCAATCATTTTGCCAGTTAACTCTATCTTATATGGTCAATACTTTCTACTCATTTCACATCCCAATGTCAGTCTCCATTATGATGTTTTTTGCCTGTCATTTGCGAATTAAAAAAAAAATCCCAATGTCATAACTATCTTCCTTCCTAAACCTCCTGCATTTGACCTCTCTATGACAATAACAAATTTGTATTTTCTCCCGATACTTCAAACCTAATTCAACAAATCATCCTGAGTAGCAAAAACCTAAAATTAATAATCATTTCTCAATTTAACAATATTGACATAATCATAACTAACAACAAAAAATTTAACACTTAACATTGAATTATTTTACCTCTATAGTAGTGAAGTATTCATTGTATCAATCCTTATAGGTGGGGGATTTACATCCAACCTCTCTATAGAATACTTCTCGCTTGCTTCTGTCAAATTGCCCCAATTATTTGACATGTTAACTTTATCAGAAAAATATGTACTCCGAGTTAGGTCCATACTACAAATCCTACAAACATTAAAACTTATGAGAAATTATGTAAGAAACATAGACCATTAGGATTAATGACACTACGGAAACTAGGTTTCGTATCATATTTCTACATTACAAAAACTAGTTTTCATTAAATTTGCAAGAATGGAAAAAAAAAATACCTCAGTAACACGACGAGAGAATGGAAACGAGAAGGGGAGTCACACGAAGGGAAGCCACCCACCACAATGCAAGCAAAGGAGAAGGAAAGGAAATGAGGTGAAGAGGTGAGGTAGTAGATGAGAGAGAGAGGTAAGGGAGCTGAGGCAGAAGTAAGGGAGGTGCAGAAAGGGATGAAGGGGTGGTGAGAAGAGCATTTTAGTGAAAAATAGGGGAGGATGTTTTTAAAATATTACAATGTTTAAAAATAATAGATGATGGTGTGAAGAGTAAAAAAGGAAGGGGTGCAAATATCATTCCCCTCCTTCACTAGACACATACAGGCTCGACCCAATACTTCTAACCTTTTTTTTGTAACTCTGATGTCAAATTGGACCAAGTTACATATTTTCCAAATAATAAACTGATGGTATTTTATTCGTGATAAACTTACAAAAACTAAGTGTAACTCCTAAAAACCGTTGATGCAAAAAATAAAATTAATGTCACCTAACCCCATTTTCTTATTTTTACTCTTTACTAACGTGATTTGATCTTCAAAAACCGCTTGTACAAAAAGTATCTACATTTTCTATACCAATACGTGAGTTTAATGTCCATATTTACCGAGTAAAAGTTAATATCGTTTCATTTAATGTTCAATTCGTTATTTATTTATCAAAATTGTTAATTAATTTGGATGATAGTAGAGACATATATATATATATATGCTAATGTACACCAACTAAAAAATAAGTGAGTGTACGTTAGCAAACTCCACTATACACTCACTTGTTTTTTAGTTAAAATACGTTAACAAGCTATGTTAAAAGTGTATTTTAAGATAATTCTTAGTTATAATTTTCTAACATACTCCAACTAAAAATCAAAGTGGTGTACGTTAGTAAATCTCATATATATAAGTGTGTGTGTGTGTGTGTGTGTGTTTGTTTCAAATTATATTTACACAAAATGTGTTTTCTAATCAATACAAAAGGGATTGGTTCAATTATTTCCAATTAAAAATTAAGTAATGCTTTGCTTTTAAAATTAAGTAAAAACAATAACCAAAATCAAAATGTTTTTCAAGAACTGCATAATTTGAATTCTCCATTGTACTAGAAGATACGTACTCACCATTAAGGCACCCAACATGAAGGATGTTAGGAAGGACCATGTCCCCCTAGCCCAAAGGCCAGGTATGTGAGCCTGATAAAGGAGTCGTCACTAAAGAAGCTGAAGACTGATCATGTTGGCTCTTCAATTGCTATCCCAACCATGCAAGTTTAGGAGAATACTCCAAGAACTATGAGGCCTATTTGGGAGCATTCTAAGGCTGCCTTCACCATGCTAGAAGCCAGACATTAGTATGCCATCGAAGGTGATTCTCAAAAGAACGTAGCTAATGCACCCCACTACATTGCCTTGCTGGGGGCGCGCAAAAACATGCTAGCCCAATATTTTTGAAGGATCTTATCAGAATTTATGGGCTACTTAAAGCTACGGCAAGAAGCCAATGACCAAGATCCCACTAAGGAGTTTATTGAAAAAAGTGCCACACTAACATAAGCCGAGGCAATAGCAATGAAGGCGATCAAGGAGTTGACCGACTTGAAGAAGGAGAAGGCAGAGTGGGTCGAAAGGGAGAAAAGGCTTTACGAACAACTAGATGACGAAAAGGCCAAGGTGGAGACCTTCACAAAAAAATATAATGAGTTGGATGTCGTCTGTAAGGAGCAACATGACAAGCTGAAGTCGAGGAAGAAGAATTTAGACCGGATTGTTACGAAACCACCAGACCTCCTCGTGTCCACCAGTGAGGCTTTCGAAAATGCCTTGGATCAAGTTGAGTTCCTGAATCCTAACGTCAAGCTCCGCTTGAGCAGCGTAGGGCCGAAATTTGCTATTCAAGACAACAAATGAATGGCGTGGTCGGAGGATGGTGGCTAGTTCAAGTTGACTCCAGCTTCAGAATCTGATGACGAGGTAGAAGAGACTAAGAAGGATGCTGACGAAGATCAGCCTAAAATGTAATTTTTAAGACAAGTTACTTGTATTTTTCGGATGTTTTTGTTTTTCCTTAAACAATGTTTTTTTGTCCAAATGTATGTAGCGCTCTATTACCTTGTATTTTTGTGTTGCTCAAGCTTTTCCTTGTTTTGCCTTATAGTGTCCACATCTGTTATGTCTATTGTGACCTATGTTGGTATGTAGTCGTACATCTTTTGAGAGCTCTTGATGAGTGAAAACTCATGTCGAACCTCGATCAGGATGAAGATCCTCGTGTCAAGGCAGCGTGATGTTAACCTTTTAGTTTCGCAAGTGACACGCTTAACGAGTGAAAATTCATCTCGATCCTTGGCTTGCGATATCTCAGGGCGTGTAAAATTAGCCTTTTGACTGATTTTTGTCATGTGCGACATGCTTGATGAGTGAAAACTCATCTCAACCCCCAGTTTGAGCTATTACAGGATGGCATGTGTAGATCTTTTGATCGGTTGTTGTATGCGATGCACTCGATGAATGGCTCATCTCGGACCCTAGGTTGCGTGATCCCATGGTGGCGCGTAGTAAGCCTTTTCATTGGCTATTTTCCTTTTGTTCGTACACTTGACGAGTGAAGACTTATTTATGATCCTTGGTCGGGATTGAAAAACCCTTAGGTCGAAGAGGCATAATCAGGTTTTCTAACTCGTCTTGGCATTGGAAGAAATCAGTTGTATCGAGTTGAAATGTTTTAAAATCTGTAAATAATATAAATTGTAGAAGAAAGCTCGTTTGTTGAAGAAATAACTGGGAGAACATATTACATCAATCAACTAAAACATCTCCTAAGATTCAATGCATTCCAAGTCCAGCAGGATGGGAATTCGTGGAAGAGTCTCCAGTTGACAAGCATTAGTACTGATTTTTAGAGTAACTCGATTTGGCCCTTCTAGTTGTCTGCGAGCTTTCCATCTATCGCATTCTTTCCTCGACATCTACACAACGGAGGACAAAATCACCCATTTAAAAGCTACAAAGCACAATTCTCGAATTGTATTGAACCGCGATCTGTTGCTTAAGGGCAACTTCCCCAATGGCTGCAATGTCCCTTCTTTCCACTGCCAAACTCAACTCTCCCTAAATGGAAGCATCATTAGTTGGTTCTTTGATCTTGACAAGGATGACAACTTCCATCCTAAAAGCAAGCCAAAACGAAGGCTTTCCCATTATAGAGTGGGGAACAGTGCGGTAGCCCAAAGTATACAGGGAAGTTGCTCAACCCAGTTGCCCTTGGCTGAGTCTAACCATCTCTTCAGACCTCAGAGGATAACCTAATTGGCAGCTTTTGCCTGCTCATTGGTCTAAAGATGCTCCACCAAGGTGAATTGTTGTTTTATCATCAGGTTGATCAATAGCTTCTACAACTAGCGATCAGTGAACTGGGTGTCGTTATCCTTCATTATGGTGTCAGGAATCCTGAAATGGCATATGACCTACTAGTAAACAAAGTTCTCAATGTTCTTCCTAATGACCTTTGTAAGTGGTTCCACCTCGATATACTTGGTGAAATAGTCAACTGTCACCACCAAGTACTTCACTTACCCAAGAGCTTGGGGAAATGGCCTGAGTATGTCAACTTCCCACCAAACAAACAGCTAAGGGGAGGTGATGATGTTCAGGTCCTTTGGTGGAGTAATATGTAAGTCGACGCATCTTTGGCATCAATCGCATTTCTTCACATACTCAGCTGCGTCAGCTTCCAAAGTCGATTGATAATAGCCGCCACATAGGACCTTTTTCACCGATGCTCTTCCATTGAGATGTTGCCCGCAACTACCTTTATAAACCTTGGTCAAAGCATACGCAACTTCTGCCAGCCTTAAGCACTTTAAGAACGGCTATGAAAAGCCTCTGTGATAAAGCATGTTGCTGATCATGTAGAACTACTCTGTTGATTCCACTTCCCTAACTTCCTTCTTGTATGAAATTGGGTCATCCACGTTAGCTCCGTATCAATCGCTATCATGAAATTGGGCTCCGCAAAGGTTTGCTAGATGACAGATCTGTTGTTTCCTGAAGATTTTGTACTGGCCAACTTCAACAAGATGTTGACCTTCACATTGTGCTCTTATAGCATATGTTAGAATTCAACATAGTCAAAATCATCTACCATAGATTTCACCTTAGCTAGATACTTTTGCCACAATGGCTTTTTTGCCTAATTAGCTTCATTAATCTAGGATATGACCAATTGAAAGTCACTATAGACTCACACTAACTTTGCTTTTAACTCGAAAGCCATCTTTAACTTAGTGATGTAGGCCTCATACCCAGCCTGGTTGTTAGAGGTCAAAAAGGTGAAGGTTAAAGCCTACTCTACAATCACCTCATCGACAGACTCCAATAAGATCCCTACTTTGTTACATTTTTGTGAAACACAAAGATAACACAAGGGGGGTTGAATTGTGTTATAGCAAATTTTTGTAATTCCTTTGTTAAAGACATATCGTCTGAAAGATATGATCAAAGAGTTTTTTAAAAAAAATTATAAAACAGACGAAAGCTGAACGACAAACTGGAATGCACACTAGATTTATACTGGTTCGTCTCACCCCAAAGACTACGTCCAGTTCTTGGCAACAACCAAGTTCTACTAACTTTTTCAAGTTACAAGCATTCTTTCCACAAACCTCTTCAGGCTCATCCCAAGTAGTCTTTTACTTGCATGTTCAAGTAATAATCCAAGTATTCTTTGAATCAAAGCCTCTTCAGGCTTCCACCAATCTCGTTAAGAAAACAAATTTACACGTGAGTTAACTCACTGGGTTTAACGTCTTAACAGACAAATATACAATAAAGTACACACAAAGAATTTTACAATCAAAATATACAAGAGCTTTTTCTTTTCTTAAAGATGTTATGATTTTTCAACAACAACAACATGAAAGAGGTCTCTTCTTCTATTTATAGGCTTCTCCAAAAGTATCCGTTGAGTGCTTTGTAGGAGACGGCCTTCGTCTGATGAAGATAGTCGTTGGAGCATTTAATGCAGCATTTAATGCTTTTCACCAACTTGTCATATGATAAGATAAAGCAGTCTGCTTATCTTTTCTATTCTTGTACTCAATCTTATAGCAGTTGTCATGTCCGCTTTCCCGTTCTGACATCCACACACACATTTCTTCTTTTTTGCTTAAAAAGAGCTGAATCTCCTCGAGAGTAGGTTTGTAGGTTTTATATGTTTCGAGGTAGCTTACGCTCTGATTGATGTGCAGATCATTTTAGAACGTTGTCATCTTCTGAAAGATTTGTTAGTTACGAAATTTATCTAATCAAAAGATAAAGACGATATTCATTTAAAAATATCAGACGATTGCTTGCGAATGAATGATCAAACGATTTCGTAAAAACATATATATATTAACTATTTGTTATTATCAAAATATTTGAGGGTTATAAATTCGTCCTTTGTCTTAACACTTTTTCATTAGACGACCCATTCACATAAAGGGTCTATATTGAGTTGTCATTTGAAGTGCTCAGCGTCATCTCAACGATAAAATCGGTGAACGCTTGTGCCTTCAAAGCCTACCAAGATTTATATATAATATTGTGCTTTAATAATTCAACCATTTATGCCACCATCCTCCCTGGTTAGTCCAGATGGTGCAAAATTTGGTGAATAGACTGATCGATTCTCATTACCACTTGATGGGACTAAAAATACATGCTTAAATGTCGTGCTAAGATGATCAGGGCATATACTATCTTCTCTATCTTTGTGTATCGCGGTTCAAGTCCCTGAAGGGCCTAACTTACAAAATACACTAGCTTTTGCCCCTTAGCAGTTTTTCGAACTAATGTTGCACTCCCGCATCCTCCATAACAACCAAGTACAAAAACAAAAGTTCTCTTGACTTTGACTTGGTGAGGACCGAAGAGAAAGATAAAGACTCCTTTTTGGTTGGAAGGATGTTTCACACTCCTTTGTCCAACAGAAAGGCTTATCTTTCTACAGAAACCTAAAAAAAGGGGGAGTGTGGTGTGCCGACTTCGCCACGAAGCTTGTCAAAGTAGCCAACCAACCCATCTTTTGTCATTTCTAATAGATTGACTTAACGACAGGATCAATTGCAAGGTGGTGATAGAAGAAATTTAGGTCAATCCCTAGCATGTTGGAGGGAGTCCATGCAAATATGTTGGTGTTCTCACTGAGAAACTGCAATAGATCCTCCTTCACTTTATTTGAGACATTCTCCCTTATCTTCATGACTTGCGAAGGGTCGTCACCACTCTACAGGGAAAAAAGTTCTCTTTCTAACTAAGGCCAGATGGCCAAGTCTTTCAAATCATCTAACCTGCTATCTAAGTCAATGAGCATGATTTCATATGCACTTGGGGAACGAGAAATGGGTGTGGCATTAATAGAAGGCGCTGCAGTGATCTTCAATGACTCCCTGTAACATATTCTAGCCCTTTTTCTAATTTTTGCGGACTATTATCACCTGCATGTCATCACTATGAAACTTCATCATTAGATGCGCGATCAAAACCACAACACCCAAAGCATTCAACGTGGGCCAACCAATGATGGCATTGTATGCCGATTCTCTCTTCACCACTAAAAAGCAAGTGTCCATCGTCTTGGTGCGAAGTAATTCACCGAAAGTGATTAACAGCTTCACATACCCTAATGGGGTGACATGATGGCCAACAAAACCTATCAAATCCTCATCATGGGGGGTCAGGTCTGAGTGCAGGATAAAAGGGCCTTATTGGAAGAAAGGGATAAGGTTTGCATCGTCGCTAGTGAATTCCATCCAATAATGGAAGTAAAGAGGTGATAGCGCTAGCTTCAAGACTGCAACGAAGATCTGGTCATAGCCAAGCCATTGTCACTTAGCAGATACGAAACTCTTGCCATAGAGATGGCTTCTCTCGGCTATCGAAAGTGAGTTGGTATTCTTAAGCCAAGCCAAAGAAAGCCAGTGAGGTTCCAACTCCGAAGCTTCTAGAAGAGTTGGTAGTACATGATGTCGACGGGGCTCCCATTATCAACAAGCAATCACTTAACCTCCTTGTTCACCATAAAGGTAGAGACGAGGATGGGATCATTATGGTCCAAAACAATCCTTTCAAAATTCAAATCATCAAAATAGATCGAGGGACCCTTCTTTTGAGGCATTTTCGAATGGCGGGATGAAGACGTCGCCGACATAACTTCTTTAGCATACCACTTCTTGAAGTTGTTAGAAACTCCACCATTGGTGAACCCCCCAATGATGACATAGATAACATCATAAGTATAGCGAGAAAAATCCCTCGATTGACCCGGTGAACGCTTGGATAAGGGTTACATAGAATGACTCCTAACAACTTGTTCTTTTGGAGTAGGGGCCTCGCAAGCTAATATGTTGTGTTAGGAAGGGCTTCGTCGTCATGGAGACTGATGAGGTGAGCGAGGAAAGTCCCTAGGTCTTCGGAGGCTTCATCACCTATCTCTGAGAGGGCCCTTATCTCGGCTCTGCCCTTCATCATTTTGACGATGACCGTTGTCTTTCCTCATGAATCTGCCTAGTTGGCCATGATGGATTAGGCTCTCAATTACATCTTTGAGTGTCGTACACTACTCAGTATCGTGCTTCGGGCTTCTATGGAACCTACACTACTTGGTCTTGTCAGTTGAAGGCTTTTGCTTCAGTAGCTTAGGGTGTTGTATCTTGACTCGCTTGAATTTGACATCCGTCACCTCATTCAAGATTCAACCCCTAGAGGAGTTAAGTGGTGTGTACTCATCATATCTTGGCCTTTTCCCTTCTGGTCGGGGCATCCTATCCGACTTCTACCCTTCTTTCTTTTGTCCATTACTCTCACCAGCCTTTATCTTGTTCACTTTAATCGTGTTCTCATAATTAATGTACTTCTCATCCTTCTTCAAGAACTCCTTCATAGATGTCGGGGGAGTCTTAGAAATGTAAATGTGAAAAAGTGAGCCCTCCCGGATGCCATCTTTGGCCAACATCAACACGATGCTTGGAAGGAGCCCTTCACTTGTTCTGGCCTCCTAGTTAAATCGGGATATGTATTCCTAGAGAGGTTTGTCCTCCCCATATCGAATCCTTTTCAAGTTGACTCCCGTCTTTTGGTCTCGCCTTACTCGTAACAAAGGTAGTGCGGAACATCTCCCTTAAATCCCCCAAGTATCAACATAATTAATAACAATTCACAAAATAAAAATATGATGAAATATAAGAGAAATAATAGTCATATATGATTTAGATAAAAACATGTGTATAACTAAAGAATAACATAAGTCTTAGATACATACACACACACACACACATATAGGGTTTGCTAATGTGGGGTGACAGCTAGTTTTGGTATATTGAAGGATATCATTATTGCCAAACCAAATGCTTATATTGCATTTGTGGGTAAAAGAGCAATTGAACAAACATTGAATAAGGCAATACCTTTCGCAAGCAGCTGAATATCTATTCTATAAGGGTTTATTTGATTCAATCGTACCATGTAATCTTTTAAAGGGAGTTCTAAGTGAGTTATTTCAATTTCATAATTTCTTTTCTTTGACTAAAAATGAAAAATAAGGCATAGCCAAAAAATTTGTATACCTCCTTGTTTTATCTTCTCAACTTTTTGGTTCCTTTTCTTCATATTAATCAACATTGTTTTTTAATATATTACTATTACTAAATCATAACAAGTAGGTTTGTTTTTCAATTTCAAATCCTTTAATTTAGTCTCACTATTTTTTTGTGTTTTCAATTTGAAATTAACTTTTTTCAATCACATGAAAAAATTTTATGTCTTTTTCTTATTTTTCTTTTCATTCTTATTTTTGTATTATTTTCGAATTAGTGGTAAATTAAAATTTAAAAGGTCTTTTTTGCAGTTCTTTTTATGTGTTTTTTATTTTTTATTTATTTTGTTTTATTTATCTTCTTCCTCATTTGTTGTTATATTTCTCATTTTTTTCATCAATTTTTTTTATCTTATTAACTTTTTGGTTCCTCTTTGTCATATTAATCAATGTTGTTTTTTAATATACTAGCATTTTTGCACAAAATAAATATTTATTCAATATAACTTAAATTTATAATAAACAAATACTTCTAAATATATAAATTATATTATAATTAAAATTCTTAATAAATAAATATTTTTGAACATATAAATTATATTTTAAATTTATAATAAATTATTATTTAATACAATGTTAATTTTTAATTGTTGATAATTTCTTTTAAAAATATTAAAATTTAATTTAAAACTAAAGATATTGAAAATAATATATTAAAAGAGATAAGAGGTTAAATTTTTTTCTAAAAATGCTCTTGTTGAAAAATGACAGTTAAAAATGCTCTTGTTTAAGATAATTTTTCTAATTTATATATATATATAGAAGATTACTAAATCATAACAATCAGATTTGTTTTTAAATTTGAAATCCCTTAATTTACTCTCACTTTTTTTTTAATTTTCAATTTGAAATCAACTTTTTTCGGTCACATAAAAAATTTTGATATCTTTGTCTCATTTTTCTTTTAATTCTTATTTTTCTTATTATTTTTGAAGTAGTGATAAATCAAAATTTAAAAGGTCTATTATGAAGTTCTTTTTATTTTAAAATTTTAATTAGTCATTATTTATTGATTTATATAACATTATTTTTCAAGGAACCTATGTCAATGAAGCAAGATGAAGTATTAGGCATAATATAACTCATGTAATGAAAAAAAAGTATCGTATTAACACAAATAGTGGAAGCATAAGTAAATAAATGCATATAGATAAACATGTATACCAAAAAAATATTAAACTATAATTAATATACACATTAATTATATCAAATTTAGTATAATAAAAATACATTAACAAAATAGAAATGCAAACACACACGCACACATACATATATGTTTGTATACATGTATATATGTATATGTATGTGTATATATATACATGTATACGTATATGTATACATACATATATACACACACACACACATATATGTATATGTTGTGGTTTTAAGTGAGACCACCACTATCATCGTCAGCGATGGTGGTAGTGGTGGCGACGATAGTGGTGGTCTCACTTAAAACCACAACCACCCTCGCTACCACCACTATCACCATTGCTGCCACTGTCACCATCAACAGCGGTGGCAATGGCGATGACAACAATAGTGGTGGTTTCACTTAAAATTACAACCATTATCATTGCCCCCACCTCCACCGCCCATGATGGCAACGACGCGGCAAGCAACAATGGTGACGGTGGGGGTGGCAATGACAGTGGTAGTGGTGGCAACGACGATAATGGTTGTGGTTTTAAATGAGTTTAGGATTTAGGGTTGTTTATAATGAGGTTTTAATCTCGACGGTCCATTTTTTTAATCTTGATCCAACAATTGTTATTAGTTGTTCTTATGTTCTCACATAAACAAATGTTCTTATGAGAGTCGCTCATTTATACACACACACACACACACACACACACACACACACACACACACACACACACACACACACACATATATAAACTTTATAGAATAATATATGTAACATTACGTGAGTAGGAATCCCATGAAAGTTGCTAAAAATATACGGATTATAAAAGAAAATTCTAAAGTGTATAAATAAAAACTATAATAGGTGAAAGTTTGACAATATAATACTAATGATAATTAATAGTTACTATGGAGATTTTAAAATTGTAACAATGATAATAATAAACAATTATATAATAAAGTAAAATATTAATAATAATAATAATTTTACAAAATAAGAAGAAGAAAAGAAAAATAATATTAACAATTAATGAAGATAAATATTTCCAATGAATTTACTTAAGCAAATTAAAAAGAATAGAGTGTAATGTGATTTTTTTTCATTAAATTTTTAAAAAGAAAATAAGATTGGAACTATTTAGTTAGAATGGAGCCTTACTATAAAAATTAATAAAAAAAATAAAATTGTGAATTGTAAATTGTTAAGGGAATGAGTGAAAATAAGGAGGGATGAGAGAATATGCACAAAATTTACCATATATTTAATTTAATTTCTCTCTTATAATTGTTGTGACTGATTAAGAATGGATTGTTTTTGGCTTTTGCTTAATGAGCTTTCATATTGTCATATGCACGATAGTTAGTTTTTTGTATTAGAGTTGATATCAACCAAAGACAATTGTTACCTCTAATTAAAAGGATTTGTTGAGAAGCCTACTATTGGAAAATTGGAAATTTGTATTATAGGAAATAAATATTTTTCTAATGCAATTTTTGATGGATATTAACTTTAATAAGACCAACTGTAATCATATCATTGTCTATTAGTCCTAAAGTCCCAGAGTAGCTACACCCTGTGATGGGGTGCAATCTTGTAGTGGAGCCCAATGGGCCAATGAGACCTTAAGGGTGCCTGTAACATCCCGGGTGCTGACAAGGGTGGGGAGTGATCGCCAGTGCAAAAAAAAATAAGGCACGAACAACGAACAGCTCCTGGCAGGCTTCTAGCGGGAGGGGACACATAAATGAATCGAATACACACCAGAATGAGAAGGATCCAAAGGTTGTGCAGGTATGGGACTGTATAGTTAAGGATAGCTTAAAGGAATTAATAAGTGTTACCTATACTAACAAGATGCATTTACTTTTCGGTAGCCTATCACTTAAGAAATCCACAGTTAAGTGTACTTAACTTGGAGCATTTCTGAAATGGGTGACCTCCTGGAAAGTTTCCTAGGAAGCGTGTGAGTGAGGACAAAGCACGTTGAAAAGTCTTGTATTGGTTTGTAAGAATAGTCTTCGATCCTGAAAGCAGCCAGGTGTTACAAAGTAGTATCAAAGTAGGGCCTCTCTCCTAATACGGTGTGGTTCGAGGACGAACCAAGCGAAAGTTGGTGGGCATGTAATATCTCAGGCACTGACGAGGGCGAAGAGTGATTACCGGTGCAAAAAAAATAAGGCACAGACAACAAGTGGCTCCTGGCAGGCTTCTAGCGGGAGGGGCACATGAATGAATCGAATACACACCGGAATGAGAGGGATCCAGAGGCTGTAGTAGGTATGAGACTGTATAGGTAAGGATAACTTAAAGGAATTAATAAGTGCTACCTATACCAACAAGATGCATATACTTTTCAGTAGCCTATCACTTAAGAACTCCACAGTTAAACGTGCTTAACTTGGAGCAATTCTGGGATGGGTGACCTCCTGAGAAGTTTCTCAGAAAGTGTATGAGTGAGGACAAAGCACGCTGAAAAGTTTGTGTTGGTTTGTGGGGACATTCTTCAATCCTGAAAGCAATCAGGCATTACAGCGCCTAGTGCACGTCATCCCATAAAGAGCTAAAGGGTCGCGACTTTGTGTCGTGGTTAAAGTGGCTTGTGCACTAGCGTTTCTGACAAATCACTACAATTTATCCATGATTAGTATAGTGTACTATCACGTACTTGAGATCACCTAAAAATGGTCGGTGAATCTTATGAGTATTGATTTGCATGTGGAGGGTTGGTGGAGTACAAGCTCCTAATCTTGCTAATCTATTGTTGGAAAGTTTTGCATAGAGATGTGTCAGCATCTATGTATTCATCCATTGTGTCTGATCATGAGCTAGCATTCATGCTTTCATCACATACAAGTGATGGGGAGAAGGACACAACCTTCGCTTTATGGAATGTGGTATGGGACACATTGCACACTTAGAGTTGTAAGGTATATCCTAAGATATATCTTTTACAATTTGAATGTCGTACTTGTCTTTCTAGTTGGCTGTGTGTTACATCAATCACATAAATGACATATTTGAAGATTAATGTTATATTTGTATTTCTTGTAATAATTAGCTGATCATGAGTTGATTATTTCTGTTGTGATTATAAGCTAGATTAAGCCTTTATTTTGTTACCACATGATGCCTTAGGTAGATACTTACCCCAATACTTGTTTGTTTGTGTATTGTTTTCCTTTTCTTTTTGCTTGTTGCTTGTTGTGTGTTTCCCTCACCTCGTTAGATGGTGGCAGTCGATATCAGTATAGTGCACTAGAAGCTTAGTAGGATCTTCCCACGTTTCTGGTTGCAACTCTCTGCCACTTTAGTTTCGTCTAAGAAGAATTTATTCCTTATTAGATATGACCAGCTTTAGGTAGTTCATAATTCTATTTTTTTTAATATTTATGTATATATTGCTCAATAATGTATTTTAAATAAAATCACTTCGTATTTTTGAACATAGGACAAATGTCACGTAGACGTTACAAGTAGTAGTTATTATTATTACTATTACTATTACTATTACTATTATTATTATTATTATTATTATTATCATCATCATCATCATTATTTGGGGTGTTACAAATTGCAACATGCTTGTTTTAGTATTATAAATTCAATTTTCTCATTTTTTTAATGAAAAATATGTTTTAATGTAAATTTATAACTAAAATGAATTTAAATATATATTTCAATTGTGTTCAACCGCCTAAAATTATTTTTATAAAAAATAATTCTACCTAATTTTAAATCACACTGACTTGTAACCCGATAGGTGTGGTTCAGTTGGTAAGACTAAGCTTGTGAAGAAGGACCTAGATTTGATTTCCACATAACACATTCTTAGGGAGGGGCAAAGAGTTTTAATTGTGACTAAGCCCTAGTCCAAGAATTAGTCTTATAGCCGGTCTAAAACTCTAAAGCTTGTAAAGATACCTTAGAGCCCCACTAGGCACCAGGAAACCAAAGACTTTAATTACAATGGTTACCAAAAAAAAAAAAGCCAAAATGTAATTTCCAATGTATCTTAAACTATCTCATGAGAATTCATAATTTATCCTATATTCTTGGTTAAGAAAAAAGTTAAAAAAAGATGTTATAAGGAACTTTGCTATCATTTATTAATTGTTGAGGCCACAACATTGGATATTGCACAAATCTTAACTCTAGTATTATATTGACACTTTTTCTTTTTCTTTTGGCAAGGACCAAAACTCTAGTATTCTATTCTCTTTCGTGGCATGGTCTAAACCTTATAATCTTTAGCCAAATATAATCCAGTTTTTGACAATAATATCATTTGCACTATGATTTCTTGAAGTATATAATTTAGGGATGATCATCGATCAACTTTGGTCAAATTCGGGCCTAAAATGCTCAATCCAACCAAAATTGAAAAATACTATTTCAACACCATTCTCGACTATGAAGACTCTTTGGTTAATCAGTTTTTGGGTTCATTAGGTGGTGGTTGTGTCGAGTAGATTGAGGCAAGTCTGGGTTATTTTAAACACAGTGTCGACGAGGTTGATGGATGATGACATCGGAACAATAGGTAACGGCACCCCAAACATGGTCCCGACGAGGTTGATATAAACTAGCATTTAGGTCAAGTCGTCGAAAATTTTCATGACAATCTTGAAATTGATCTTGGGATAATCAACACAAACAGCGTCGTTTCTAATAACGGCAGGGAGGGTGGTGGTAGTCAGGGAGCACTACATTGCTCCTCATTGTGATGTAACCCCATAAAGACCTTTAATGCATTGCCCCTTGTCGAGGCCATTATACATCATCGTCACCCTTGACTTGAACCAACACTGATACAATAGCTTCATAGATTTCTTCCTCCTTAGGATCCAACCATTTTGCTACACAACTACCACTACATTTAACCACATTCCACCAAAGTTTGTCATTCCAAATTGCCAGTCTCATTCACAATTAAGGCATAGTTGTATTCACTGCATCTCCTCTCATTATCTGTGCAAACAAATTTGTAGGCTTACAGCATATTGGAAAATGAACTTCATTATTGAAGGGCATGAAAAGCATTTGTGCCTTTAATGGAGAAAGAGTGAAAGAAGACATGAAGGGTAAATTAGATAATCAATAAACAAAAAAGTTTTGGGTGGTGTGAACAATAAAAGGAGTTGTCAGGTCTTTGTGCAAAGCATTAATGAAGGCTCATATAGAGCAGTTGCATAGTATGCTATACAAAATTGCAAAGCAGAAATTATGCAAATTGTGTTGTGCCTCTATTTTTTTTTTTTTTGAGTTCTTGTTCGATCGAGTGTGGGTTCTGACAAAAAATTTTCCTAACCCGCACCCACCTGAAATTATCTATATTTATCCATTCTTCATTCAACTTAACTTGAAGCCTAAATTTACCTGCCCTAAGAGCTTTTTTTGAAATTATTTTTTACGAGTTGTGGTCAGGTTATGTAATTTTAATCACCCATCTGTATATGTTTAAACTACATCGTTCATCTTTGACCAACTATACCACTATGCAATATTTGTGGTAATTCACCTTGGTGACAGACTCACCATACGACTACTTTTACGATGTGTTTGATAAGAGGGAAAGAAATAAATAAGAAATAGAGAAAAGAGAAATAAGTGAATGAAAATAGGTGAAAAATAGAGTGGGAATAAGAATGTTTGGTTTAAGAGAAATAAGAAAAAGAGAAGTAAAAAAAATAAGAGTTTTTTAAAATCAATTTTTAAATTAAATAATCATTTGTTTTTATAATTTAATCAATCAAATAAAAAAATCAATTGTTTTTTTATTTAATCGATTAATTCATAAAAAAACACACGATTTTGCGTATGAAAAACAAACGATAATGGATTATGCCTCATTGATAATCGATTATCGTTTGTTTTAAACATGATTACTATGCAATTTTCGCGTATATCAGCGAGGAAATAAAAAGGCATGAGACCTACACCTTTTTATTTCCTTCCTTATAACACCTTAAGGGATATTACCTTAAGCTTTACATTTTTAACAACCAGAATGCAGATAACAACGACATGTATATAAGAGTATCACAATATGGAAGGCCATTACTCAAGAATTTCACCGTTTAGAGTCTTACATGTTTCTCAAGTAACAAAATCACATGTGTCCTAAAAAGGAGATCCTCTTACTTATAGGATCCATATACAAAAAAATACATATCCATATCATTGTCTTTCAAATGGAATATCCGATAGTTTATCTATACATCAATCACAAAAACATGATATCTTCAAGGCCAAGCACAGCCCTCCTTACCTGCCAATCTGGAACATAAACACTAAACTAATGAGACAATGTCTCAGTGAGTGCTAAACACGTGCAATACAATATATGGACCTCATGAATGCATCATTCATAATAAACATCAATTACTCATCCTCAAACATAAACTTTCCATGGCATTCTTTCGTATGCTTAGCTTTTATTTTTACTTTTTTCTGTCCTATGACAAAGTGTTGAGCTCAAACTTTCAAAGAGCTTCCCTCTTTTTCTTATGTCATGACCTTTTACTTATATACTCATCTAGTCCGAGGGGTTTGGCTACTAGCCTTTAAGGAATAGGAAGTGACGAAACTCGCCCATTCATCCAAAGAGGGCACCTCAATCTTACGCATGCCTTTCTTTTATTATAATATAGATATATCGCGACCTCGTATTTATATCCCCCTCCAGTCAAGGGGTTTGTTTCATTAAAACCTTTGGCCAACCTTCAGTATCTAGAGGGTATCTTACCCTATTTCCACAAAGGAGACTTTTCATACATGGTATCAAGTAAAACATATTCTTATGCAGTCATTTATTACATGGAAGTAATAAACATATGCTTAGAAATGGGGTGAATACGACATGTTGTTTTAGGGGTCTTTCGCTCAACGAAGTATAGCCTTGCTCAGCAAGTAAGATGTTGTTGCTTAGCGAACCTAAGAGTCACTTAGCAAACATATGCAAGGGTTCCAGAATTGTTCTGTAGACCCTTTTTTCGCAAAGCGAGGATAGTTCTTGCTTAGCAAGTGGTGAACACCCTTTCTAGACTTGACTTTTCACTAAACTAGACATACTTTCGTTGAGTGAACGTTCACGAGGCTTCCAGACTTGTCTCTAAAGGTCCTCTCGCTCAGCCATGACCTTTCTCACTCACTCAGCTAGCATATTACTTGTTGAGCTAGAGCGGCGATTATGCAGAATCGCGATTTCTGCTTGCTCCAAGACCATTAATGGCTACCCAACCATCTCAAAGCAACATAAATGACTCATAAATGCTATTCCACATTGTATAACCACCAAATCCATCATATTAACCCATAAATTAGACAGAATACACAAAAATCCCAAATTCTCTAGGGTAGGGTTCAAGAACCCAAAACTCCCAATTCATCAACCATAACTCAAGACCAAGCAGGGTAGGGGGAAGAAGATAAATAAAAAGCACTGTAAAACACAAACATGACACAAAAAGGGGGATTGAATTGTGTTATAGCAAATTTTTGCAATTCCTTTTTTTTTAGAGACTTATCGTCTGAAGGATTTAAACAAAAGAGTTTTTCAAAAACATTTTGAAAGAAAGACGAGTGCTGAAAAATGAAACTGGAATACACACAGGAGATATACTGGTTCGTCTCATCCCAGAGACTACGTCTAGTTCTTGGCAATAACCAAGTTCCACTAACTTATCCAAGTTACAAGTATTCTTTCAACAAGCCTCTTCAGGCTCAACCTAAATAGTCTTTAACTTGCCTCTCCAAGAAAAAAACCCAAGTATTCTTTTGAATCAAAGCCTCTTCAGGCTTCTACCAATTTCTTAAAGAAAAGGTTAAACGTAAGTTACCTCACTGGGTTTAACGTCTTACCAGACGAATATACAATGAAGAACAAATAAAGTTTTACAAGCAGAGAACATGAAGATTACACAATGAAAGCTTTCCAATAGTTAAAGATTTTATGATTTCGTTAGTCACTAAGATTGAGGTCTCTTCTTCTATATATAGGCTTCTCCAAAAGTATCTATTGTGAGTGCTTGCAGGAGACAACCTTCGTCTGTTGAAGAGAGTCGTTGGTGCATTAAATGCAACATTTAATACCTATCACCAACTTGTCACTTTGATAAGATAAAGTAGTCTGCCTGTCTTTACCATTCTCGTACTCAATTTTGTAGCAATAGTCATATCTGCTTTCCTGTTTTGATATCTGCACGCACATTCCTTCTTTTTCACATAACGATGTCTTTTCTCGAGAGTAGGTATGCAAGTTTTATATATATTGAGGTAGTTTACGTTCTGATTGATCTGCAGATCACTTAGATCATTGTCTGTAAGTTGTTAGTTACTAAATTTATTTAAAAGAAAGAGAAAGACGATATGGGCTTAAATTATTAGATGGTTGCTTGTGAACATATTACGAATGACCAGGCGATTGCGTAAAAACATACTTGTTAACTGTTTGTTATTATCAAAATATTTGAGAGTTATAAATTCATCCTTTGTCTTAACAAGCACTTACCACTAGTTTGTGTGTGTATGTGTGTGTGTGTGTGGACCCTTATTAGGCCTTAGTGGCCCTTTTTTCTCCCCTAATCTAACTCTAGCCCACTATGATATCTTAAAACAGTGCAAAGTCTTATATTGTGCAGAGCACTCATAAAACTGGCATAAAAGACATTTAATTTATTTACAACTAACATAATCATAATTACCCTATCTTGAGGATGTTACATTCCTCACCTATTTTCACACAACCAAACAATCACAACTTTTCATTTCCCACTTATTTCTTCTTCCTTTTCCCTTATTTCTATGCTATTTCAATGCTACTAAACAAACCGTTAATGAGTTTTATTTAGATGACTAGAAAGAGTATCTTAGATGAGTTTTTGTTTTTATTTTTGTAAAAAGTATATTATGTCAAAATAAAATATTTATATAAAGAGTATTTTTTTTAAGTATAGAAATACCATATTATAAGAAACGCCTTATAAGCATATATAAGATCTAACTAAATAAAGTATAAAATAATTTTTTATATTGAAGAATAATTTCAAAATATTTTGAATAATGGTTTTACTAACTACTCATCCCTCCAATCCAAAACTATTGATCTTTAACTTTTTTTTTTATTTCAAAACTATTGATGTTTTGCTAATTTCAAGTTTCATTAATTATTTTTTTTTCTCATAGACCCTATTTAAAATAACTAGATTTAATCTTTATGTGTGGAATACTACACTTACAACCTACTTAAAAACTACTTCAACTCCCAGCAAACCATATCTACATCTTATATTACATTCGTTCTTTTTTTTAAGACCCAATTAACTGATTTACAAAGATTAAGAAAATCAGTTAATAGCATTAAATTTGTCCTAAATTTACATATTCTTTCCAAAATTACCCTTAACATAAAGAACACATTTTCTTATTCTTTTTTCAAATATTTATTTCTTTTAATCTCTTTCATTAGTGATATATTTATTGTCTTAATTTTTATTAGCTAAGAATATGAAGAGCCAGAGTAAGGTTTCAAAATTCTCTCCAAAGCAAAGTAACCTACTATTTATTGAACATAAAGAAAAAGACTCATAAATAAACATATTTTTGTAAAAAAATAATTAATGCATGAGACATTCTAAATTGGTTCTTATAAAAAGGACCAAACTAAACTTCTACTTTGGTTCTTATAAAAAGGATTGGAAGGAGTATTAAATAAGGATATTTTATACTAAATGAATTAATATTTTACATTTATTAAATATTCCTTAATCTATATACATTAAACTTAAACATCAATAATTTTGGACGAAAGAAATTATCTAGTAACATTTGGTAGAGGTGACAAAACAGGCTACCCAGCTTATTGCGGGCCAGCCCAATGTAGGCCACGGGCTATAACGGGCTAGGCCAAAAAGGCCCGAATATTATTTAGTCTTTTAATTTGATGCCCAAGCTCGGCCCTATGCGGGTTGCGGCTTTCAAGCCGATGCGCCATTTTTAATTTATTTTTTCTTTTTTGATTGAATTTTTTACTTTTTTTCAAAATTCAAGATTGAAATATATTGTGATAATTTTTTTTATTAATATATTTACTTTAGTGTAATAAAAAAATATAAATAATTATAAGAAAATATACTGACAGTGTAAAGCAGTTTTACACTATCATTCAATCACAAACTACTGTGTATGGTAAGTTTTTTACTTTTACAATAATTACTTTAAAAGTCATATCAATGATGATTTTTTATTGGTTGATAGTGTAAAACTTTTTTACACTGACATAGCATAGCAATTAAACTCAATAATTATTTTATTATATTTTTACATTTATAAACAAATTGAAATGTGATATTATGACAATCACTATAATTGTTTTTAATACAAAAAATACTTATATATTATAAGATCATATCATTTTTATCATTTTATAAAAGTTACAGAAAAAGTAGTTATATATTTAATGGTTTACACATATGAGTTTGTAAACATTGCAAAGATCTTGTACCATTGTAAATATATGTAGCTCAAAGGTACAAAATGTAATATATGTATTGTAACTTTGTAAGTAGCTTATGTCAAATAAACTAAAGTTTCAAAAGTCTCCTAACATCTTAAATATATGTAACTCAAAAAGATAAAATATAATTTTAAATCATGCATTATAACTTTATAAGTAGCCTTAGTCAAAATCAAATATCAAAGCCTATGTCAAACAAATGAAAGTTTGAAACAATGAATTAATAACTATTTTTAGTCTCCTAAAGCTCTCTTAATCTCATTTTCTCTCAATATAATTTAAAAAGAAATGGATAGCTCAAACTCCATCGGACTAGCTTGACCCAAGTTCGATTATGACACAAGTTTTATCAGATTAGACTAAAAAAGCCCGTATTTTATTCAAATTTATAATTTATAACCCAAACTTTATATTTTAACAAATACACTACACTTGGCCAGCCAGCTAACCTGGCCATTTTATCACCTTTAACATTTGGTAGTTGACATATGACTTATGGTACATTATACTTGGCCCATAGCCGTTGGACAGCTGTACAGATAGCAATAATCAGGTTTCTTGGAACAGGATCCATTCTTGGTAAGTCCTTAAAGGACACAATTACTACCTACTCAACACTGTACAAGCTATAGCTTGTAATACTGTCCATACATGGCAAAATGAGATCCATTTCAAGCAGTTGGTTATAATTTTAAAATGTTAAGAATGGAGTTATGCATGTCAAAGTGAATTGCTGAAGAGTAATCCTTAACAACTTGAGCATCAGGTTCCTCCTCCTTCTTTTCGCTTTGATTATATGTTATATTTCTCGATTTCATACAAGAATGTTTGATAATCTTTTTTAAATAATTTTCTATAATTTCAGTAGTTACTGACAATCTTTTTCAAATATTTTTCTATGGCTTCTAGCTATAAGTAGCATAGTAGACCTTTCTCGTGTTTTAATAAATAAAGTAACAATGGGCTTAAACAAATGTAACAAAAAAATAGAATATATAGGGACTATTGTTTCCTTGAACAAAATGAAACAAACGATAAAATTTAGTTCCAAGATTCGAGATGGTGGCAACGACTGTGGCGTGAACCCTAGTTTTAGTTTCTAGTCCGGTGTTTGACTCAAGAGTTTGTAGGTAAATAAAGTTCGACAACAAGACTGACTGTGAAATTAGAGGTCTCTACAACTATAATCCAAACGACACAAACAAAAGATAGAAGAAAGAGGGACTCATCAAGACTTGAGCAGAACGGAAACAAAAACTAGATAAGGGTCGAAATGAGTAGCTTTGAGAGATAGCATGGATAGGATGAGATAGAGGAAGACAAGGATGCATTTAAAAAAAAAAACAAATTTAGTTAATTTTTTTCTAAAAGCTATTCTTTCCTTTTTCTTTTATAAAAATTAGAATTTAATTTAAATATACTGACAATGTAAAAAAAATTACACTATCATTCAATTATAAACTATCATATATAAGATTGTTAACTTTTATAATAATTACGTTAAAAATCATACTTAAAATAATTTCTAATTGATTTACAGTGTAAAATTTTTTATACTACATAAAAATAAAACTCTAAAAATCATGATTTTAATGTTTTAAGAACATTTTTGAAAAAATGTTTGTCTCAACTTCTCATTTTAAGAAAAGAAATTTTCAAAAAAATTTAACTACCTTTAGAGGACTAAAAAGAGTGTCTTTAATGAATGTTTTATTTTTATTTTTGCAACAAATATATTACGTCAAAATAAAATATTTACACAAAGAGTTTTTTTTTAAGAATAAAAATATTTCCTTATTATAAAAAAGTATTATAAGCATAAAAATTTAAATAAACAGAGTACAAAGCAACATTTTATATTGAAGAGAAATTCCAAAATATTTTAATTACTAACTACTAAATGAAAACTATTTGTTAAAAATATTAAATATACTTTAATAAATACTTCTGAATATTTATAATTATATATGTTAAATGATTTTTATATTTTTAATGTAATAACTTTTTAATTTTTTTTCCTTTTATAGTTTTAACCAAAAATTGTGAGACAATAATTAATAAAATAATTTCTTTTATTAAAAGTCACTTGGAGCATGGCTATTTCAAGTGATTAATTCTACTTGAGTTCTTTTGGAGAATCAAGACATTGACACGTAGGTACATCTAATTAAATTTGAATTAGATAAAGGTTTTGTTAACTTTATTTGTTACGGTTCATTTTGAACAAATAAAAGGCAAAAAAATAATAAAAAATATTTATTACATAAAAAAATATAAAAATACAATGAATATTTTCATTTTTTTAATAAAATCAGTTTTAATTGTTTAGAATTACCTCTAAAAGACTTATACTAATAAAACTAATTAAATGAACATAAAAGACAAAAATCAAATAAATAATAATAAAATATTAATAAATATTCTTAAGTTAATAAAAGTATACTAGTCATACATTAATTTTTATAGAATAATTTTTACCATTTAAAAGAGAGTTAATAGAGAAGAGAAAGAAATATTAAATAAGATGAGTGATGTAATGTAAAAAGATTAAGGGAAAATTAATTGTAAAAAATATTATAATTTTTTTTGCAAGTGTGCCATTATTCTAAAAATATAAAACATCAACCGAATACAAAAGTAAAATTGTCTTAAAAAATGAATTTTAACTATACATCTACTTTTGATGATAGGATTTATAATTGGTTCATCAGTCCCCATTTTACAAGGAGAAATTATTTTATCCAATAACATTTTATAATTTTTTTTACAATCAGAAAAGAGTTAAGAATAAAGAGAAAAAAAGAGTTAAGAAAAAGAAAGAAAGAATTGTGAGATTAAGATAAATAGTACAATACAAAGAGATAGCAAAATGTTATAGAAAATGTTGTAAGAAATTATTATATAATTCTTTTAAAAGTATCATAAGTTAACAAAGATAGAAGCAACTAAAATACTCTATATTATAAAGAATAAAAAAAAGTATGAAAGGATTTCTTGTCAGCTTAGGTAAATCAACAGGAGTGCAATAATGCAGTGATTTGAGAGTATTTTCTCATTCGCGGTGAATAGGAGACAGAAGGTAAGGTTGTTACTCATGGCTACTATTTTATTTGCTCCTAAACCACCCTTATGCTGTCGTGTTCCGAGTCATGACTCCACCAACCTTTGCTTCAATGCCTCAACCGTTCTCTTAAAGCCTTTCTTTCAACTTCATTGTGTTATTAATTGTTTGTTTTACCGTCACACTTTCTAATAAAAAAACACGTGTTTTAACGCATACATCTTAATTATCTTTAATACTCAACTCTAAAATAAACGGTTCCTTAAATTAAATGTACTATTTTTCATGCAGGGACAACCAGCTACTGCTTGCAATTTACGTTGGACTAGAAATTAATTTAGAAGATCTCAGACGAAATCTACTAATTACAAAGGAAAGAAAAATGTGGAGGCTCAAGATAGCAGATGGAGGAAAAGATCCACACATATTTAGCACAAACAATTTCTTAGGGAGACAAATATGGGAGTTCGATCCTAACGCAGGCAATGCTGAAGAGCGAGCTCAAGTTGAAGAAGCTCGTCAAGATTTCTATAAAAATCGCTTCAAGGTCAAAGCTTGTGGGGATCGACTTTGGCGGTTTCAGGTACCTATTATTATTATAACAAGATTATTCTTACGGACTTACACAATAAATTTTACATGAAACTAACAAATTTGAGAAAGACAAACCTTAATTGCACGATTTTAAGTGGTTTTCAAATTTAGAACTTCCATATTCAGTTGTTCTAAATTTGAAATTAGAAGTCTATTACTTGTACGATGTCATTTGTTAAAGTTATCATAAAGCGGAATGTATTGACTAAATTAAAAATAAATGGTATATGTAGAAGTCAGTATAATTTTTATTCCTATATGTGACGATTATTTTAATTTAGTTTCTATACTTCAAAGTAACTTTTTACTAATTTAATAAGCAACAGATAATAGTGCGACAATAAAAAATGATTAATGAAAAATTAAATTTAAATCTTTTTTATATAAGGATAAAATTGAAATATATATTATGTATGAAAATTAGAAATATACTTTAACCTATTACGCCAATAATATATTTAAATTAAATTCTTTATTTAATATTGTGAAATGTTCAGTTGATACGTACGTTTTATTATGTCATCATATTATCTTGCTACCGGTTTGATATTGCACTATCCAGAATTTTTATTGATAATTAATTTAATAACAAATATAGGGCCTCCTTTTATTTTTACTTTAATTACACTTTTCGTCTTTTTATTTTTTTTAATTTTACGAATTTCGTTTCTCTATTTTTATTTTATTTTTTTTGAATTTGATCATCTTACTATTTTAATTATACAATTTTAATTCATTTGTTAACATCTAATATTTAACTAAAATATTGACATTACAGTACAGTAGACTGTCACATTTGCTTGAATCTATTAACACAACAGTGCAGTAGAATGTTACATCAGTATTTTCATTAAATATTGAATGTTTAGTTAACAGATAAATCAAAATTACACAAATAAAATAACGGGAGATCAAATATGTGGAAAAAAAATAGGAGACAAAACTCATGAAATTAAAAAAGAGACCAAAAATACAATTAAACATTTATTTTTATTTACATTTTTTTACAAATGTTTTTTTATTCGAGTCAATCCTACTCTAAGCACTATATTGATAAACATTTAAGGTTTAAATATGTTTTTAGTCCTTCAAATTTGGGACAAATTTGTTTTTGGTCTTCCGAATTTAAAATTAATCTTTTTAATTCTTGTAATTTGAAAAAAAACTTGTTTTAGTCCCTCTGTCCAAACACAGTTAAAAACTTCACTTACGTGACTAACAAATTACAAGTCGCTTATATGACAACTTAGTTTGATTTTGCATTCTTATTATCAAACACTCTAATGTATGTGTGTTTTTCTTTTAAAGTATTTATTCTAACAACGTTTGGGCAAAAAACGTTTGGACAGACGAACTAAAACAGGTTTTTTTCAAATTACAAGGACTAAAAAAATTAATTTTAAATTTAGAGGACCAAAAATAAACTTATCCCAAATTTAAGAAACCAAAAACATATTTAAGCCAACATTTAATATGCATATCTTTTAGTGAAAATTCAATCCATGCTTCACTACTTTATAAGAAATTAACTCCATTCATTAAATCCAACACTGATATACTGGATTTCTTCGTTTGAGGTTTTGTTTTGAATAAAAATGTTTTTAATTAAAAAACTATAATAATTATGTAAGTTTTTTTAAAAGTAAATTGCTTATATATGTTTAGTTTAAAACATATATATAAAAACATCATATCGCGTAATTACTTCTTTTTAAGCTTTAAATAAATGTGTCATTTGGTTTCAAAAAAGTATGTCAACATCTGGAGTTTAAATTTGATTTGTTGCTTAGTATTTAATTCTTTTACGTAGGAAATTATTTACTGTATTTCGAACGCAGCATCAAGAAATAATTCCATTAAATATAAGTTATTTAATTTTTGTTACCCAATATAATATAATTTATTTACGAGTAAATTTCATTCTAATCCATAAAATTGAAAGTGCTAGTTATTTTAGAGTTTGTTTGGAATAATTGTCAATTTTAAGTTTTGAATTTTTTAAAACTAAAATCAACTTTTAGTTTAATCATTTTGTTTCTAACTTTTTTGTAGTTTTTAGTTTTCAATTTTTAATATCAAATTTTAAATTCAAACCACATAAATTGCAAACTCATTTGAGGACAACAATAGTTTATTGGTAGTAGTGGCTACAACAATAATAATAGCATTGGAAACAATGGTAGCAACTAATAGTGCATTGGTAATGGTGATTGATAGGTGGTGACAAGAATAGTGGCGTATGTAATTCGAGTTGTGTCGAATTTGACTATACTTGTTAATTGAATCAATCAAAATATTTTGGTTCAATTTGGATTAAGTTCATTTTTTTGTTGTTGTCAAAATTTGAATCAAACTAATCCGATCAAAATGGATTGGTTTGGATTCTAAATTCAAAAAACCTATTTAAGAATTTTGGAAAAATTGTTTTTGTTTAGCATTTCAACACTTCATAAAGTTAGATAATTCTATATTTTTAAACAATACAACAAATTGAAAGATTAATAACACCTTCAAATTAGGTATAACAAATTTGAGTAACAAGTGTTCTTTTAAAAAAAAAAATTATGTATGTTCAAGTTGCATATCAAGCTATCGATTTTGTAATCAACAAACTTGTGACCTAAACCAGATCAGGCCTTATCGATTGAGTTGGGTTGGACCCAAATATTTAGGTTATGTTTGGATTAAAGTTATAAAAGTATTTTTGGGAATTCTAATACATATTTCTAAATTTCAAGATACAAAATGAGAAGGAAAAATTTGTTGCTATAGGAATAAAAGTACTTTTAAGTCTCTCTAACTACAATCCAAACATGCACTTTAAAAACTCAAACCAATTACGCTAGTTTGGGTTGAATTGTTAGGTTTATTGGATTGATTCAAACCTATAAACACCTCTTATAACACTTTGATTTTTTTTAAATATATTTTTATGTAAATAAATTAAGTTACTATTTTATTGGTTTCTATAAAATCTTTAAGTGATTTCCAGATATTTAAGAGAACCTAAACATCAAATTATAGGAAAGTTATATTTAATTATTTATTAAAATAAAAATAAAACTTTCACACACAAAATGAATAATTAGATTAAATGTAACACTTTGAATTTTTTTTTTTTTCATATGCTACTAATATTAATCTTCACCATGAATTATTTACTTCTTCATAGTTCAACAAGTTGAGTTTTAAATAGAAGATTAAGAAGACAATTACGATGATAAGTCTTTTGTGGCACCCTAATATAAAACTTGGGTCAAACTTCTATTTTCATTTTCATTTCAAATTACATCTATTTCTCGCAACCAACCAAGTCTAATATACTCATTCTTTTAAGTATCAAATTATCAAGAACCTTTAATTTTTTTAGTATAATAGTTATTGTCAAAGATAAGATAGATTCTTCCTCAAAATAATAATAATAATAATAAAATAATAATAATAATAAGATAGATTCCACTTATTATCAATCAACCCCCTTGGAAGTTATTGAGATAAAGTTGAACGAAAACATTCTATCCTCTTCTATTATCTTTGAATTCACAAATGAAAAGAGAAAAGAGAACTAATGGTGACTCACATTACAAAAGATAATTGACTAAACATAAGGTAATTTGACAACCCTAGAAAGTTTTCAATAGGGCTCTGACTATAAGAAGGCCCGAGTACATAATCACAGTTACCAAAGTTCCTTGGCTTTACTCATCATATATATTAAATTAGAACAATTATTTTAAATAAGAACGTTTTTAACTGCTATTCTTTAACGAAAATATTTTTAGCTATCATTCTTTAATAAGAGTATTTTTAGAAAAAATTTAACCTTTTATCTCTTTCAATCTAATCATTTTTAATATCTTTAGTTCTAAATTGAATTTTAATATTTTTTATAAGAAAAATTAAAAACTAACATTGTATTACAATAATTGTTATTATAAATTAAAATATAATCTACATGTTCAAAAATATTTATTTATTATAAATTTTAATTATAATATAATTTATATATTCATAAGTACAAATTTATTATAAATTTAAGTTATATAAAATAAATATTTATTCTGTACAATAGATAGATTAAAATACTAGTTAAGATAAAACCTAAAGTCTAGTACTAACTTTGTCATGGCTCGATTTCAACCGTGACTGACACACATGCTAAACACTATAAACATACACCTACATTTTTTATTTTATTTTATATTTACATACACCTACATATTGAAAATATAGTTAGATGACTGAAAATATACATAGAGATTTTCACCTAAATTTCAAATCCTTAATGGAAAATTTATATCAGGCTAAAGTTTCAACATTTCAAACACATATTATCAATATCCTATTTAACATTTGAATAATTAAAGAGAACTAATACTTTAACATGTGCATTGCATAAAATAAATATTAATTGGTTTAATTACCTTTTTAGTCTTTATAGTTGTACAGATTTTTCTCTTTGGTCCCTATAGTTAGAAATAATCTGTTTTAGTCCCTATACATACACTTTCGATATCGATTTTGTCTCTGCCATCAAGTATGTCTTAACTCCGTAAAATAAAAGTGTCACAAAATGAAAATTAGCGGTGTAAAACCACCACAAATTGACATTTTCTGGCATTTTTTATTTAATTTGTAGCAACTTAAAACAGCAAGGAAAAATTGATATCGAAAGTGCATGTATAAGAACTAAAACGAATTATTTCTAACTATAAGGATCAAAAGGAAAAATCTAGGTAACTATAGGGACCAAAGGTAATTAAACCATATTAAGTTTATATAACTCAAATTTATAATAAATAAATATTTCTGAATATATAAATTATATTATAATTAAAATTCGTAATAAATAAATGTTTTTGAACATATAAATTATATTTTAAATTTATAATAAACAATTATTAGAATATAATGTTAATTTTTAATTCTTCATAATTTTTTAAAAATATATTGAAATTCAATTTAGAACTAAAAATATTAATGATAGATTGAAAGAAATAAGAGGTTAAAAAAATTCCTAAAAGCACTCTAATTAAAAAATAACAGTTAAAAATACTCTCGTTGAAGAATAGCATCTAAAAACATTCTCATTTAAGATAGCTATTCTAATTTATATATATAGAAAATTTCATATTTCAAATAGGAGTTGACAAATTTTCTCTTCTTCTCCATCGATCACAACATAATACAAGAGAAATAGAAATCTTATTTAGATGGATGTAAATACCACACACTGACAGCATGCATGAAGATATGGGCGGAGGCGGAGCTCAAGAAAAATAATTGGAGAAGTCAAAATAATTAAGATTATAAACTAGTATAAATTAAATGTAACAATTTTGATAATATCATTTCTTACAAGTGATTTTAAACAATTAATGATACTATTCAAATATTAACTATTTTTTAACTAATTGCCTTTTATTTAATTAAAATATATTTTTTCTACTTTTTTAATAACACTCCTAAGTTTTTGGCTTTCCTGACAACCATTTCTCTCTCTCAAACGCGCATGTGTGTAAATAGATAAGGTCATATCTAGTGAAAGGAGATGTTATACATGAGTGAAAATAATAAATTTAGATTGTACAACTATATATAGATGATTAAGACTAAAAATTTCTTAAAGTTATGTGATCACTTAAAAAGGTTATGCGACATTTTAAAAAAATTATATGACTTGTGTATTTTAATTATGATCATTCATAATAAGATTTAATAATCAATATTCATTTTTGTTAGGGTGTGTTTGGTTTAGAAAAGAAAGTAAAAAGAAATAAAAGAGAATGAAGGCAAAAGAGTAAAAGTGAAATAATTTTTTAAATTGTTTGGCAGGAGAGAAAGTGAAAAGAAAAAAATATAAAATTTTTCTTTCTACTTATTTAGTTGTATAGAAAATGAAAGAAAAGAAAAATATGTGTGTAAAATGATATAAATACTCTAAATAAAAAGGTAAAAGTAATATAAAGAAGAATATTTTTGGCATTGTATAAAAAATATCACCCTTTCTTCCATTTTCTATCCATACTATATCGTGTACCCATGCAATGCATGGATTGTAAAAGTCCCATGAGATCCAACTGCAGCAGACTTTCTTTCTACTGTCGAGAATAACTAAATGAAGGAAGGTTTGTATTTTTTTTCTACTTTTTCTTTCCTTCTTAATCATCCTTCTATTTTTCAGTGAAACAAGTAAAGCATTGCTCTTGTATAAAAATAGCTTTCTCAATAGATACATCTCGTATAATAAGAAGGAAGAGGAAGAAAAAAATAGTTTTGGAGGAAGAAACTTTAAGATGATATTCATTGTCCTGAATGAGATATTAAAGAAATTTTAAAAAATAAATATGGTGCATTTAAACAAATAAAAAAATTTGAGTTATCAAAACTCATTCAAAAGTAATTGGGAAAATAAAATTAAAAAATTACAAAAGCAAATAATTTTTTTGGTACATAAAAAACATGTGAATATATATACACATACGTGCGGGGAAAGAGGGGAGGAGAGTGAATTGGGAGAAATAAAATTTTAAAAATATGATTATATGTGGGTGGGTGTTTGAGGGGGTATAAAAGCTAAAAGTAATTGAAAAAAAGTATAGATGTATCGTGTGCGTGTTTGCTTTAGATCCCTTGCTAATGCGAAAAAGTAATTAATTTTGTTATGTAATTTTTTTCTTCGTTTATAAATATACTTTTTTTTTGTTATTTTTATTCTCCTGCTTCTATAGATGCTGAGGGAAAATAATTTTAAACAAACAATAACTGGCGTAAAGATACAAGATGAGGAGGAAATTACATGCGACAAAATTACGATCACACTGAAAAGGGCCGCCCATTATCTGTCGGCACTACAGACTATTGATGGTCATTGGCCTGCTCAGACTGGGGGTCCTCTCTTTTATGTTCCTCCTTTCGTAAGTTAAACTTACTTGATATATTTTTTATATGAAATTAAATTATTTATTAAATGGAAAATATAATAATTAATTTATTAAACTTACCAACTACTCAACAAATATGTTAATTTGGAATTGCTTCGTTATCTTATCATGTTTTCAGGCTAGACTAGTTGGTTAGACTTATTTACACATGAATAAAACTTTCTCAATTTTTAATTTTTTTATGAAAAACTCAAATTAAAGTAACTTAAAGAAAACTAAATGTGTTGGTTTCTAAATTTAATTTGAATAAGCAATATTATTTTTTATGGCTGAAAATTTGGAAAAAAAAATTATAATTCCATATTGAACTACATGTTCTCATTGTTGGCTAACATAATGTATAGTATATAACAAAGGAGTTAAAGATGCACAACAAAATTGCCAATAATTCTTGCTTGTTTTGGGCATGATATATGGGCAAAACTGTCTTTCACTGATTCTTGCAACAAAAATAAAAAATTGTTATTAATTTAATTTTTAAAGCACCAACTATGACATAAAAACCCATCATTTTCTATAGGATACATGATTTTAAAAGAGTAATTTGACTTTTCCCCTCTCTATAATTCAAAAATTAAATTATCAATAATTTTGTATGATTGATGAATTAAACTAATTTTTTTATAAAAAATAGTGTCAATTTTTTGGATGAAAAAATTTATCTTATTTATGATTATGGACTAATTAATTAATATTAAAGTTACTAGAGTGAACAAAATAATAATACAGGTTTATTCATTAATAAAATGATTCAATTCATCTTTTTTAAATCATATCAGACCATTAATCTTAAGAAATAAACATGGAAAATATATTTTGTAAATTTTATTTGGTTGTTTATGGAACTAAAAAAGGAATAAAAATCACTACTAATTTTCGAATTCAAATTATTTTCAATATTATTTTAGTGTAAGTACTTAACTTTCTATATAATCCTAAAATTAAGATCTCCTAATATATATTAAATGTGAGCACCATAGAGTGAAAGGGTGAGAGATCAGAGAAGGCCTTACTAGAAAAACAGAGAGAGAGAGAGAGGTGATAAGGAAATAAGGAAAGAGACAAAGCTAGAGAGGTAATAAAGAAATAAGGAAAGAGACAAAATACATTGCAAAAGAACTATAAATAATATTTACTTATCCAAAAATTGGTCTTTATGGATTCTATATAAAATTTAAGTTTATAAGGTTGAAGCACTATTTAACATTACTTTTCTACTTACTTGAAACATTGCAGGTCATCTGTATGTACATTACAGGATATCTTGATTCTGTATTGCCAAAAGAGTATCGCAAAGAGGTTCTTCATTACATATATTGTCACCAGGTATATTGTTAAATTTCAATGTGTAATGCCAAAATGATCGTGATGATGGAAAAAGAATTATATATTATTTTAATTTTTATCCTTTTCTTTTTCTTTTGTCAAAATTATTGTATCTTTAGGACTAGTATGATAGGATAAGATAGGATAACATAAAATATGAGAACAAGATAAGAGTATGATAGAATAAGAATAGGATAAGCTTTAATCTTATATCCAATGTTTAGTACACACTAGATAACATTCTTGTGTTATTTATCCTGTGTTTGACATAGACCAGATAATGATAGGATAATATATAAATTATGTTCAAATGACAAAATTACTCTTTTCTTAAAATTACATATAATTTTCTAAAAAGTAACTTTTAATTTAATATTTTAATTTTCACAAATTATAAAAAATTATAATTTTAGCTAAACAAAAATCATTTTTTATGTATATAGTTACTTTTTTTAAAATTATAAAAAATATAACATTTTTGAAATTATAATTATTATTCAGATATTTTTCTTTAAAATATTTGAATAATAATTATTTAATTTTTAATATTTTAATTAAAAATATATTTTAAATTTACATGTCAAAGTTATTATAAATATATATAAGATAATATGTTGAATACAAATCTTATAATGTGTGTGTGTATATAGAGAGACAAAGGAAGAGAGACAATTCTATCATATTATTTTCTAACTTAGCTCCTCCCTCAAGATAAGAAACACACTGCATCAACAGTATAAATAAGAAATAGGATAAGAGAATCATATCTAATTGATGTACTAAACAACTTTTAAAATAGGATAGAATATCATATCCAAACCACCAAATGAACTGTTAATTTACATATAACTTGCTAATCATTTTGCTTAACCAAGAAATTTAAAATTTTTCCATGACAACAACAAACAATTAATACTAACCAATACTCTCATGTGAAGAATGAAGATGGAGGTTGGGGACTACACATAGAGAGTCCCAGCACCATGTTTTGTACTACACTCAACTACATAAGTATGCGAATTCTTGGAGAAGGGCCTAATGGAGGTCATGACAATGCTTGTGCTAAGGCTAGAAAGTGGATTCATGATCACGGTGGTGTAACACACATACCTTCATGGGGAAAATTTTGGCTTTCAGTATGATTATTTTTATTTAAAATTAAAATGCACAAACATGTGTGTGTGCATGATACTAATTTAAATAATCTTTTACATGTAGATACTTGGTGTAGTTGATTGGTGTGGAAGCAACCCAATGCCCCCTGAATTTTGGATCCTTCCTACTTTACTCCCTATGCATCCAGGTTGAATTAATTAATTTTGATTTGTTATTTTTTTGTGGAGCAATACATATTTGAATTAGTGAATGTAGAATATGTAATTATTAAATTGAGTATATTTTGTATCTCATCTTCACCTTAAATAATGCAGCTAAAATGTGGTGTTATTGCCGATTAGTATACATGCCCATGTCTTACTTATATGGAAAGAAATTTGTGGGTCCAATGACACCATTAATCCTAAACTTGAGAGAAGAACTCTTTATTCAACCTTACGATAAAAACAGTTGGAAGAAAGCACGTCACAAGTGTGCAAAGGTAAGAGATATTGGATCTTTAACTAACAAATGATAGGTACATTGTGCACATTTTTTTTGTGTGACTAATTGCACATATATTTTTAAATCCAAGTAAAATATAAAAATAGAATTTAAAAAATATAAATATTTGAAATTATAGAAAAACATACATGATTAAATAGATATGAACAAATTAATTATAATGTGCATATATGCATGAACTCTTTATGACAAAAAGGATAATGATCCATTTTATACATCACAGGAAGACCTTTACTATCCTCATCCCATGATACAAGATTTAATATGGGACAGTTTATATGTATTTGTTGAGCCACTTCTTACACATTGGCCTTTCAACAAGTTGGTTAGAGAAAAGGCACTTCAAGTAACAATGAAGCACATCTATTATGAAGATGAAAATAGTCGATATATAGACATTGGGTGCGTGGAAAAGGTAGGCATCATAAATAGATATATATCTCTACAAAAGGAATTCATTCAAATAAGGCACTAACATGTTTGTATTTTCTAGATTTTATGTATGCTTGCTTGTTGGGTGGAAGATTCGAATGGAGACGCTTTCAAAAAGCATCTTGCAAGAATTCCAGATTATTTATGGGTTTCAGAAGATGGAATATCTTTACAAGTAGATATATTGGATTGTTAATTTTTTTAGTACAAACATCATTATATTTGAATTCAAATTAATTAATACCATGTTATTATTACTATTGTCATCAATAATGATAACTATTGACCACATAAAGAACAATAACTTGTAAGATAAATTAATCAATGCACTTGCCTATATAATGCAGGGTACTACTGGTAGTCAAATATGGGATATTAGTTTCATTGTTCAAGCTTTGCTTGCTACTAACTTGATTGTGGAATTTGGTCCCACACTTTTAAAAGCACATGATTTCATTAAGAAATCTCAGGTCAGTTTAAGTTTCATGATAATTGTATGATAGAATCATAATTTTCTTTCCTAAGAAGACAAAACTCTCATGTAAAATAACTTCAATCTAAATTATACAATTTACCTAAAAAATAATTTTGGACTCTTTTTAGTTCTTATTTATATAATGATTTAACCAACTAAATGAAGTCTAAGTAACTAAATACTTACTAACTAATTACCTAATCAACTTATATATTATATTATTATCATTACAAATGTAATAGTCAAATTAGGAAACATTTTTAATTAGTGTTCAATACATTAATAAAAACATGTGTGCTAGTTTTATCAAGTAATAATGAATTAACATCCTGATTTCATAGATCATGGACAATCCTTCAGGAGATTTTAAGAGTATGTATCGTCACATTTCTAAAGGGTCGTGGCCTTTTTCTGATAAAGACCATGGATGGCAAGTTTCTGACACCACTGCAGAATCTTTGAAGGTAACTAACTATTTTGGTCACAAACATCTTAATTTGTTAATAAAGTTCATGAACAACAACATATATATGTTAGCCTAACTAATTAATTATCCTTTGTTTTAGTGTTGTATACTTTTATCAATGTTACCAAAAGAGATTGTAGGAGAAAAAATGGAGCCTGAAAAGTTATATGATTCAGTCAATGTCATATTGTCTCTTCAGGTGAGTATTGTTAAATATATCGTAATATGTTTTAAATTTATTAATCAACTTCTCAATTGGTTATTACTTAATTTTTCCTTATATTACAATACTTTGTACTATGAAATTGGAAAGTAAAGGGTTGTCCAAAAGGCATGGATCATCCATTTAATAAAATAGAATATTTATTGTTAGGAGCGAAATAATCTATCATTATACTTTCTTTTTCTACAAGACATATCATTTTATCTTTATTTTACTCTTTTTTTTCAAGTTTTATTATAAAAATTTTATTTATATTTACATTTTAACTTTTCTTTTTATGTTAAGATTTCCTTTTTACTTTTTTACATTAAATTTACTTTTTTTGCTCCTTAAATTTCAGTTGCATATGCTCTTAAATTAATTTATTTTAAATATTCTATTTCTCCTCCAAATCTTAGTTACCCTATTACAATATATTAAATTTGATTATAATATCTTAAGAGTGATTTCACTTTGTAGTCTATCTCTCTTACGTCATTCTTAGTTTATTTTCATTTAAATTTTAATTTTTTTTAACTAACTATGCATATTTTTCTCAATAATTTTAAATCGTTAATAATTTTTTAAAATTAACAATGTTTACTTTACATTTAATTGATTTTGTATATAATTCACTTTTGACACAACTTTAATTTTGCTTTCACTAGAACAAAAATGGAGGTATAACTGCATGGGAGCCAGCAAGAAGTCAAAAATGGTTGGAAGTAAGTGTTACAGTAACTGATAATGCAATATGTACAAGTGCATTAATTGATGGCAAGCATTCGTTACCTAATGTTACTGACTTTTGTCATGAATTTACAGCTACTCAATCCCACAGAATTATTTGCTGACATAGTAATTGAGCACGAATATGTTGAATGCACTGGATCAGCAATTCAGGCTTTAGTGTTGTTCAAAAATCTATATCCAGAGTATAGGAAGGAAGAGATAGAGAACTTCATAGCCAAAGCAGTACGATTCCTTGAAGATACGCAAATAATTGATGGGTCTTGGTATGGGAGTTGGGGAGTTTGCTTCACTTACGGTTCATGGTTCGCACTTGGAGGTCTAATTGCTGCTGGCAAGACTTACACAAACTGTGTTGCCATTCGCAAAGCCGTAAAATTTCTACTCACAACACAAAATGAGGATGGTGGGTGGGGAGAGAGCTATCTTTCATGCCCAAGGAAGGTTTGTAATTAAATGATTGTTTTTTTTATTATAGTTTCCTTCAACTTCAATGTTTGTTATAAATATTATTATTAATAATGTCTTAATGTGTATAATGTAGATGTACATACCTCTTGAAGGAGGTCGATCAAATATTGTACAAACAACTTGGGCTCTAATGGGTTTAATCCATGCTGGGCAGGTATAGTTTTGATGTGCATGTGTGTTAGAGATTATAAGTCCACTTCATTGTTCTTAGATTCCAACATGTTTATTTATTATCGTATCCAAAATAAATGTTAAATAAGTGTTCTTTTTTCTTCCTTTTTCTAAATTGTGTACGTAGGTTGAGAGAGACCCAACTCCCCTTCACCGTGCAGCAAAGTTACTCATCAATTCTCAATTAGAAGATGGCGATTGGCCCCAACAGGTACCTTTCAAATCTAAATCCTTTAAATTTGGTAGTATGTGTGTTATTAATGTATGGCTCAAGGCATGTTAGTAATTTTTTTTAGCGATCAATTAAATACAAATACAAGTTAATAGTATATAATAAAAAAAAAGCAAAAAAATTGTGACTAAGTCATCGTCATTGTGAGAAAACCTATATGTGTGTTTATGTATATATGTATAAATTTTTAACATTTAGTATTTTTTTTATCTATTGTAGCAATAAATTCTAATTGTGTGTGTTGTAATTGATTTGGAATTGATACAAAGGAATTGAGTTTCTATTTTTAATTCTTGTTTATTTTGTGACTTATTTTGGCAGGAAGTTGTGGGAGCATTTGTGAAGAATTGCATGGTGCATTATCCACTTTATAGAAATGCTTTTCCAATGTGGGCTTTGGGTGAATATCATAGGAAAGTTCTATTGCTTTCGTCTATTGTTTAACTTGAATAGTTGAGCTCAAGAAGACAATGTCATACCAATAAAGAATCCAGCAAATAAAATAAAAAAGGTTTTGCTGATCAAGTTTAATAAGTTTATTCCTATTCTTATATTTTTGTAATTTTGAGGTAAATATTTTGTATAAGAGATTTCAACAATAAAGAAGCAATTGTATGCTTATATTTAACCAAGATGTATAATTAAATAATGATACAATAAAATTACTAGTAATAAATTTATTTAAGAGTAAATTACACTAACACCTCTTAAGATTTCGTTAAATTTCTCTCAATATCTCTCATTTTTTTTACCCCTACATTAATTTCCTTAATTGTTTGAAAAATATCACATTGACACCCCTTATATATTACATTAACTCCCCTTAATTGTTTGAAAAACATTACATTGTGTACCACTATAAAGGAAGTTATTGTAAATGTTAAAAAACAGGAGAATTTTATGCAATCTCAAAAAATCTCAGGGGTGTCAATGTCATTTACTCTTTATTTAAAGTTTTTAATCTATATAAGGTTTATGGTTATCTATTATGTTGTTGTAAGAGCGTGGTTCCACTAGACATGCATCTTGGACTTAAATTGAACAAAAATGATTTTTTTTCCATGACTAATGGTTTAGTGAGGTGTCTACAATGAATTTGATCTCAAATTGATATGTGAGAGATGGTGAGTGATCCTTGTTGCACCAATTTGCAAATAGAATGATCATCTTTTTTATTTAATTTTATGAGGAAAATTCAATATAAAGAATACAAAGGGTACTCATCCCATCGACCAATCAATCTTTTATCACTTAACTATGACTATTATATTTGATAAGTACATTGAATGGGATTAACACACCATTATCAAAATGAAATAACAAGTCTCTTAGATTTATCTGCAAACCATTTTCACAATCTCACTTTTATAATTCCATTAATCTTATAATATTACAAGACTTTGCTCTAAAAATCATAATGTTCCTTTGACTCCATATTGACCATACAACAACACTCCAAAAATATATATAAATTGTTTCTCTTTGTATCCTTTTGTGAAACCCCCAAAGTGGAGATAATGATCAAACAAATTATTTGTAACACCAATGCTTATTCCCAGCCAATTAAAAGTAGTATATCATAACTGACATACAATCAAATATTGCAAGAAATGGTGCAAAGAAGTTTGAACAGCAAAGTTGCATATAATCCACCTTAAATCCAACGAGTTTTGAATGATGTTCCTTTATAGTAGGTTATCATTCATTGTCAACTATTGTCCTAAGAAGTGTCTGCTAAGAAAGGGCAATCACTTTTGATAGAATGGATTCCATAACACTTTAAAGGTTTTGACTTTTTTTATTCTTCTATCTAAACTTGGGCGCATCTGGTATTACAATGAATGATAAAAATAGTATGAACAGTTTTAAGAAAAATGAATATATGAATTCTTAATGTGATTGATAGAGTTAGGGGTGGGGTTGTATGTGTGAATATGAAGTCCCACATTAGATTAAATGGGTATGTTGAGCAACATATAGGTAAGAAAGACCCATAAACCTGATGCTTTAAGGTTTTAGGTTGGATGTGGTGTTAATTTCACTTATGTGGTTGACTCGTGACTCGTTAATGGAGTTCTCCTCAGTGTCTTACCCCTTTTGTATTTCCAACAAGTGGTGTCAAAGTCGATGGTTCAACCAGGTGACTAACTTAGACGGGTAGTGAAATTGGCAGTGGATCTATGTATGGGGATCCCTTGTGTCAAAAGTCTTCCTGACAATGTGGAGGTCAGGTGATGTGTCCCGTTGATGTGAAATAATGGCGGTGCAAGTATTTAGAGCATATTGACGACAATGGCTAAGCTCTTGGAGTCATAACGACAATGCAAATATCTAAAGCGTATTGACGATAATGGTTAAGCTCTAAGGGCCATAACGGTGAGGTAAGTATTTAAAGCATGTTGGTGGCAATGACTAAGCTCTAAGGGCCACCATGAATACTCATGGATGGAAAAAGAATTTTGCTTAAGAGGGAGTTATACCATAGTGGAAGTGATTCACATTTAAGAAGGAGATTGTTGGAGTGCAAGTATGAATATAAAGTCTCACATTGAATAAAAATGGGTATTTGAGCAACATATGAGTGAGAAATACCCATAAGCCTAATGTCTCAAGATTTTGGGTTGGGTGTGGTGTCAAGTTCACTTGTGTGGTTGACTCGTGACCCATTGATAGAGTTCTCCCGATGTCTTACCCCCCTCGTATTCCGAACAGTGATGATTATTTCCCAGCACCAACCACTATCCCACCTACCAAGCTAACAACCAAATTCTAACCTTCAAACACAAGAGACTAACACCTGTCAATTGTCTTGTTAAGTGCTTACATTCACATTTCCTCTATTACCTTTATAACCACCATTGTTGCTAGCCTTGGATTTGATATATGAATGGCAAAGACAAGATCTTGGACTTAGATATGGCCTTCTATTGTTAAAGTGTATATTCTAAATTTTGTTATGAACTTAAGATTGTAACATTAGCGCATGACATTGGAAGTAGCAATTTGGAATTAGAAGGTACGTGTAAGAACACAAATTATCATATTTCCTTCTTGCACTGATTAAAAAGGGAGCAACCAAATGGCCAAGAAGTTCACAAAATTCGAGGTTATGTTCCTTAATCACCACCCTTAGCATGGCATGAAGGGGTGGTGCTGTTGTAGAGATAAGGTTGCTGAGGCAAGAGGTTGTTAAATTCACTGCCGGTGAATATAGTAGATAGGGTGGTTCAACAGTGGGGTTCCGGTGAGGAGGAGGTAGAGGAAGATATGATCGCTGCACGAGATCATGAGGGAGGGTGGTAGGGAAAATGGCTTTCTTAGTGTGCATAGGGATGGGAGGAAGATGAACGGGTGGCAAAGAGTGAAAGCCTTGTCGAAATGAATGACATGGATGAAAATAAGGAGGAACAAGGGTGGTTGCAAGAATAGGAAGCAATGGGATTGTAGGGATGAGATTGATGCAAGAACAGAAGGAGCAAAGAAGGACGTTATATATATATATATATATATATATATATATATATATATATATATATATAATAACAATTTAAAAATTTGTATAGGAAACGTTTTTTTCTTTTGAAAATTGACTTAAAAGTGTTTCAAAATTGGATTTAAAACCATTTTAACTCTAATTTTGCCAAACATGTTTTGTTTTAAAAATTATATTTTAAAACAAAAAATTAGAAACTTGCAATCATCCCAAATAGGACCTTAAATTACAAAAATCGTTTTTAAATGAAGTACATTTTTCATAGAGTATCATTGTATATTTAAAACAAGTGGTATTATGTCTTCTATTAAAAAAATAAAAAAAAAAAATATTTGGAGTAAATGTTCAAAATTAATTCAATTTCATAAAATAACAATAAGATATTCATGGAAGAAGGAGGGAAAAGAAAAGAAGAAGAATCCAAAGATTTCAAAAAAAAATTTTGGTCCAAAGAAAATTTTCGTAAATGAACGGGCACACAAGTATGGGCCATGAAAGGAAGGGCAGAAAGTCCAACAAGGGGGAAATATTGGGCCCATAAACTTTGATTGCTTCCAATTCCAAACCCTAAGCACACGTACACACAGTCGTTTTATACTCGTGTCCTCCAACGATTGTAGCCTCCTTCTGCACCCGCGCCGTTTCTGTGCTCTCACTGTGACATCTAGGTAAGATCTGATTCCTATCCCACGTTCGTGTTTTGGTTCCCACTACGAAATTTGGTTCTGGGGTTTCTTAGATTCGCTTTATTGTCCTTCTTATCTTACATTTCATGATGCAAAAATGGACCCTGAAGCCTGTTTGGTGTTTAGATTGATGTTGTCATCCTTGAGTATTGTTTTTTATCTTGTGGTAGCAAATTAGAGGATACCCTGTTAACAAAATTTTGCCTTTCGCAGGAATTCTTGGTTATTTTGTTTTTTCTTTTATGATCACGAAATACATATGCAACTTTACTGCAATTATTTGTGGTGTTGAGAATGAGGTTTAGTAGTGTGACATGTGATGGGTGTTTAGGGTTTAGTGATTGCTAAGATGAACTTGCAGCTTCTGTTCAGATTGTCATCTGATGTGTCTCCCACTTAAAGGGGGTTTAAATACGGTTGTATTATTGGATTGTGCGGTTTTAAGCCTTTGAAAATGGAAAATATTGTTTGTTGTTTCTTTGAGCTTACATTTGATTAGCACAATCGTGGTTGTGGTTAATTCCTGTGAAATTCGTGACAGTGACAATGGTGAGGGTTAGTGTCTTGAATGATGCTCTCAAGAGCATGTACAATGCTGAGAAGCGGGGGAAGCGCCAGGTCATGATTAGGCCATCCTCCAAAGTGATTATAAAATTCCTTCTGGTGATGCAGAAGCATGGTATTTGTTAATTTCTTTCTTTTTTTTTTTTTTTTTTTTTGAATGATACCTCAATTTGATTACTATTGGGTTCATAATTATTCTGTTTTTGCCTTGATTTGGTGCTTTCTAGGGTACATTGGAGAGTTTGAGTACGTTGATGATCACAGAGCTGGAAAAATTGTTGTTGAATTGAATGGTAGACTGAACAAATGTGGGGTTATTAGTCCTCGTTTTGATGTGGGTGTCAAAGAGATTGAAGGTTGGACTGCTAGGCTGCTCCCCTCAAGACAGGTCAGCTCAAAAGCCTTGTTTTTTTTCAAACTTCAGAGATCTTGTCCTTGTCCTTGTTATATAAGACCATAAACTGTTTTTGATAAAACTTCTTTGAGTTATATCATCCCAACTTTATTATAGATCATCTCTAAAGGCCTTATTTATTTTCAATTTTTGACTCAAGACTTTAACGCTAGGAATTTGAGAATATAAATGGCGTAATTATTTCATTTTCACCTAATAAAATTCTAAATTAAGAATTTTTTTTTGAGATGATCAAGTTTCTATTTTGTTAAAAAATTTCACTCAATATGAATAGAAGGATGGGCACTTCAGAAAATTGTGCCATAACATAGGCATCCCAGCACAATAAGAGTCAGGTACTTAAGGACTGTTTGGTTTGAGATAATATTTTCTGTTTTCAATTTGTATAGGTATTAGTGAAAATAGAAAATGAAATCAGATAACAATCAAAAGTTGTTTTCACTATTTCTTATGTAAGCTTTTGAAAACAGAAAACAGTGAAATCAAGGTGACATTTTTGTAATTAAAAGTGAAAATAGAAAATGAAAACAGAAAATGTTTTCTCAAACCAAACAGTCACAGGGTTGCGGCCTTGTATTTTGGTCTCAAACCAAATTCTCCAATGAAAATTGTGTTTTCACTTTTCACTTCAAATTCTCCAAACATACAAGATAAAAACCCTAACTTGTTTTGCCTCTAGTTTTGCAATCCTCTCTTTCATGTTTCTGTCTCAAGTTTGTCTGCAATGTGATGGCAACTTGCCAATAGAAGCGTGTTATGATACAATTTTCTGCTATAATGTTTTTTTTATTTTTTATTTTTTTCTGTTTTGGACTTCACTGATATGATATAACAGAAATGATATAACATGCTGCGCCTGTATCCTAAGGGGGTATTTGGTAGGGAGATTTTATTAAGTTTTCCAAGAATCTTAGGTTGGGAATGTTAAATTTCTATGTTTGGTATAAGAATTTTAAAAATCATTCCTAAGAATTTAACATTCCCAGGAATTGTTTTTAAATTAAGTTTTCTACTAAAACTTTCTCATGGAAGGGGGTGAGAATCCAAGATTTCCATGAAGGGGGTAAGTTTGTTTATAATTAGGAATATTTCAGACATATTAAACATATTTGTGACATTTCCAGAAAACACTATTTTCAGGAAATATAATTCTTAGGAAACATGATTTTTAGAAATGAAAAAAGATTTCGTATATCAAACGCTCTCTAAAATTTTTAATCATACGGGTACACGTAGAGACTTTGTCCATATAGTTTCTATTGTTGCCCCTAACATTTGATTACACAAATGATGCAGTTTGGGTATATTGTGTTGACTACCTCTGCTGGCATCATGGATCATGAAGAAGCTAGGAGAAAGAATGTTGGTGGAAAAGTGTTGGGTTTCTTTTACTAGTCTAGTTTCCTTTTAAGATTTTGCACTGATTTCAGTTTTTGAAACTCACCGGTTGTAATGATCAATGTGTTAGAGCCGTAGTAGTATGAAGTATAGCATAGCAGGATGATGTGCTTTGTTTTGTTTGCAAAACCAATTTGCTCGCTATAATTTATCTGATTTCTTCGTCGTTATTTTTCTTTTGCCAAAATGTATTGGCTGAAATTATCTACGTGGCAGTATAAGCGATGGTTGAATCGGTATTACTATTATTATATCAACGAGAATTATGATATTGCGTTGATTGAATGGAATTCTCATAATAGTGTTTGTTATTTCAAATAGGGTGCCTGGTAAATTATTTTTCCAATATTATAATAAATAGTCGTTTTGTATACCTCTTTTATTTGGGGCATACAAAACGCTAGTTGTATTGTAATATTTTCTTTAGTATATGAACTATTTATTAATCGTTTAATGCTTTGTGCTTTTTTGTTGTTGTGGGGGTATGTTTTGTAAGCAATAAAAGCGGAACAGCACAAGTTGGCGCATTTTTGTTTCTGGGGTATTTTTATTTGCATGTATAAGATGAAGAAGATATAAAAATAATTATATATGATATTAATATATGAGTTCAATGGCTATATATTGTCGGTGTAAAAACTTTTACATTATCAAATAATTACAAATTACTATTGTTATGAGTTTTAAGGTAATTATTGTAAAAGTTAACAAATTTATTATATATATTAGTTTATGATTGGATGACAGTGTAAAACGGTTTTACATTATCAATACATAGCCTATTCTTTCTTAATATATAATGTTAATTTTTTATGTTTACATAATGGAGATCTTGTGGTGATAATGTCACACTCGTGCATGTATAAAAGCTTTTTCTTGAGTTTCATGTCTGAGAGAGGCAACAAAGGCGGAGAGGAGAAAAGAGTAGTGGATCCTGTAAAAAAATTGGTCTGCTCTATTGGGAAAATTTTGTTAAGAAAAGCCACGGAAATTTTCTTGCATGTTTCTCATATTATTCTTTATTTATATTTTATTTTTCTCCTCTCTTTTTTATCCAATTAAATAAGTGAACAGATAATTTAATTTTTCCCTGTATTTCGTTTATTGTAAATAACCTCAAACATAATTTTCTATTTCTTTTGTTTCTTTCTACTTCTTTCCTTTTCTTTTCTTTTTAAAATTTTTTACATGCAAATATAGGGTAAATGACAATATTGAACTATTGATCTTCAGAAATTATGTTTGCACATTACTTGACCTTCTCATGCAAGTGGGTGGATAATATTGCGATCTAAATATAATTCTTTATGATAGTAATATGTGCAAGTATACTTTTTAAGTGATAATATAGCTTTGTGTTCTTGTTCAATTAATTTTGAATAAATGATTGTAAAATTGATTTTGAATGAAATTGATTTTAAAATGAAGTAATTTATGTTTGAATGTTTTTAATCTAACAATAACCAAACATTTGAATTTTATACCAAAATCATGTTTGATGGAAGACAAAATCAATTATGATTTTTTTTTTCTGCGAAACCAAACATAATAAATGTGGACAATATGTAAATAAGGAGTAGAATGGGGACATGGAAAGGCTTTGCATATAAAATGGGGACATAGAAAGGCTTTGCATCTTAATCTTAATGCTAAAATTCGAGAAATTCTCTTTAACCTATGGTCATGCAATATGATTTCTCAATTCACAAAAATGTGCATATAGAATCTAGGAGGATTCATACAAAACCGTGCATATTAACAGGTGTTTGATTATGCGTCAGTGAACTTTAGACGCATGTAAGTTTGATGCTCCATATAGGAGGTTCTGCATCTTTTCTATATATTTGACTTGAAATTCTCTATATATAAAAATTAGAATAACTTTTTTGAATGAGAGCGTTTTAACTGTCATTTTTAAATGAAAACATTTTTAACTATCATTTTTTAATGAGAGTATTTTTAAGGATTTTTTTAACTTCCCATATTTTTTAATTTATCATTTTTAATACTTTTAGTTCTAAATTAAATTTCATATTTTTTTAAAATAAATTATCAATAATAAAAAATAACATTGTATTACAGTATAATTTGTTTATTATAAATTTAAAATATAATTTATATGTTCAAAATATTATTTATTATGAATTTTAATTATAATATAATTTATTTATTCAAAAATATTTATTTATTATAAATTTAAGTTATATAAAATAAATATTTATTGTGTGCAAAACACAAGTTAAAATACTAGTTAAAATAAACGCACGTAAAAGAAGTGCAACCACACACACGCTTAGTTATATGTTGTTTGGCTTCGGCAAAAACAAAAACAAGAAAAGAAGAAGCAAATCCAAACAAACAGATGAAAACAAATAGAGTTTTGATTTTTTAAGTTTCAACGACCAACTCAAAAGCATTTCTTTTTCTTTTATTATTCTGGTCTGAATTAAAAGTTGGACACATACATACCCAGCAAGTTGGGAACTAGCAATAATTATAGTTTTCATTGTGCATGGGACAGGGATCTTTAGTGTTTATGGGTTTGGCCGAAAAGGATTTGGGAGCACGTGGGAGTTGTCATCGATAGAGGAAAATAATATAAATGAATTTTTGCTTTTGAACTACAATTGTGGGAACTTGATCACAACGTCCATTGCACACATAAATCTAAACCCGGTTTAGCAAACTAAAAAGAACATTAATACTTGACCAAACAAAATAACGAACATTATTACAGGGGATAGCTAGTCATTTGTTTTAGAGTTTAATGGTCATAATAGTATAAAGTAGTTTTATACTGTAATTCAATCACAAACCACTATTTATTGTAAGTTTGTTGATTTTTATAATAAATACTTTAAAAGTCCTATTAATGCTGATTTCTGATTGGATGACAGTATAAATTTTTTTACACGAACAATATATGACCATTAAACTCTTTATTTTATCAATGGGGCTGGACACAGAGATGAAAATTTTGAGGGAGTCAACATGGTCCTTACAAAAGACAAATATGTTTTTGGTATTTGAAATATAATTTATTTATTTATTTTGTATAAAAAATTTATTCATTTTTAATTCGTACATTTAACAAAATTAATATGATTTTAGTTTTTCGTAAGAAATTAAAAGTGCATTTTTTTATAATTTTTAAGGACTAAAAATGAATAAACATTTTATAAAGACTAAAACAAAACGACTAAAAGTTTATTTAAGTGTAAATTAAAAATTAAAGAAAAAGTGACCAAAATTTAAGTTGATATAAATAAAAAGACAAATTTTATTAAAAAAAATAGAGTGAACTACCAATTTGGTCCCTAACTTTGTAGGACGTTGTCATAGTAGTCTTTGACATTAAAAAAATAGCAAATAAATCCCTTACTTTAAATTCTGTTAGTCATTTTAGTCCCCGTTGAAGAAGCAAGAAAAAGAATTGTTCTTGTCCTTAAGAAGCATTGGTAAAGTTTTGATGATTAGCCTCTTGATGTGTGCAAAGTTGTATTGTCTGTTTATATGTGTGTGAGGTTCTGTGTCATGCATGATTGATCTTTATCTTTGATGATTTGATGGTGATGAGCTTTAAATTTAAGACTTAATAGATTAACAAGTGATAACATGTTTTCATAAACTTAAAATTGAATCTAAGATGAAATAAATGTTTAAAATATGGTTTTAATTTGATAAAAGATGATAGCTCTATGATTAAAGTTCTTAAAGGATTCAATCTTTTGTTTAGAAACAATTTAATCTGTTACATTGGTTTGGTAATCGATTAATTTCGTTTATATTCATGTTAGAAAGCTGATTTCAATCTGTTATAACTAGTTACACAATTATGTAATCAGTTCTAAAATGCTGAAATTTGACTATGCAGGAATAACTAATTAATAGTTATGTAACCAGTTATTTTAAGTAACCTGAAATTGAACCTATGTGCAAATAACTAATTACGAAGGGAAATAACTAACTATTTTCATTTTAAATTCATTTTCCAGAATCATGAAGAACAAAATAACTAATTACAAGACCGAATAACTAGTTATTTCAGTTTTCTCTCTATAAAATGCGAACCTTATTGATTCTTTTCACATGGCTTCCAATCTCTAAACTTTTGTGAGAGTTTTTCAAGAGAGAAAACACATTTTTCATTATCATTACAACAAGTTTTTAATCAAATCAAGAGCACACACATGGATGATCTTTGTGGATAAAGAGAACTCATCTTCTTGGGTGGACTTGTTTTATACTTCATTGTTTTCATTCACCACGAATTGAGGTGACATCTAACCCTTACTTTGTTACAATTTTCGTTCTTGAGAAAGGTTTTCTCAAGTATCTCTTGTGGCAGAGTTCCATAAGAATTGGTTCAAGTTTTCTTGATAGGTTTTCAAGAAACTTGGTTTTTGACTGCGTTTGCGTGTGATTCTTTTGTTTGTGCAATGTGCTTGTAAACTAATTAAACTACACAGTGATAATCCCAATCGATTTGATTGGAAATTAGATATAGATCATAATGGTGGTGATCAAACCATATAAATCTTGTGTGTTCCTCTATTTTCTCTACCTTTCCTATCATATGTTGAATCTTGATTACTTTATCAATTGTATATTAATTCATCATATTCTTGTTCATGTTTGCATAGTAAAGACAAGATAATTGTTCTAATTCTACAACATCCATATCACCAAATCAAATTGATTCAAGGTTTTTGAAAATCTAGTATTTCATCTTTGAAAAGACTTTAGGGTTCTTGAAAAATTTTATACATCCAATTCACCCCCCCCCCCCCCCTCCCCCCCTTCTTGGATCTAGCCCTTTTATTCAACACCTGTCATCATCTAAACATTAACGACGTTAGTTAAACAGTGACGTAATATGTTTTGTGCCACATTGGCAACCACATGGATGTACAATGAATGACACGTCATCAAGGACCAAAATGACAATGACGTACATGATAAAATGACAATAAAGGATAATAAAAAAATTACTGTCATTTTAGTCCTTAACATTTACAATTTACTATCATGTTAGTCCCTAAATTTTACAACTTAGTGACATTTTAGTCCTTGACATTTGCAACTTACTATTATTTTAGTTCCTAAATTTTACAACTTACTATCATTATAGTCCCTAACATTTGTAATTAAATTAGTATGAGAATAACTTATACCACAATGAAATGAATAAACCAATAAAACATAATGACATAGAAACATAATTTATGTGCAAATCTAAAAATAACAACACGTATATTATAATATTTATATAAGAACATATTGTTATTTTAGTTTATTATGACATCATATGAACAAAATTATTGATCATTATATATGTATTACAATATTAATTTATTATCAATTATTAATTTGTTTTAATATAGACTCTATACGAATGCTACTCACACAATCATTTAGTATTAGATTGTTTTGTTTTTAGTTAAACTATTTTTACTCATAATTAAAAAAAAAATCTTATTCTGTGTTTTCTATTTTTAAGATTGTGAAAAAAGATAGAAAAATCAAACAAATCTTTTCTTATCATTTCTTTCAAAATTCAAAAATCATTCATGAAACAAAATAAAATAAAAACTTTATAATTATCTGTAAAAGAAAACCTGGAAAGAAAAATAAAAATTAAATCAAATTTTTTTTAATACTTTTTAGTAATATAAGGTTATCTTAGACCAAGAGAGTACAAAACTAAAATGGCAATATATAGTACCACATTTTCTTCTACAACTAATTTTCACATGTTCAAATCCCTAATTCAATTTTATTAGGTACTAATAGGGTGTTGGATTCTCCATTAGAAAAGACTCCAAATTATAATTAGGGTGAAATTTTATTTCTCATAATTTAAAATAAATTATAAGTTTAGAGTTTTCAACTGAAATTCAACACACACTATATATATATATATATATATATATATATATATATATATGATAGTCGAAAAAGGAAAGATTGTTATATGAGAAAATTAAATAAAAAGTGGTATATATGTTGTTTTGGTATAAATTGCTCGCATGTTTTTATGTAGAAAGAAATAAAAATAAGAGTATTGGTTTGTCTCTATTTTTGTGATATTATAAAAAAATGACACGTATTTCTATTATGTAGCTATCTTATTTATTTTTCTTTCCAAGTTTTTTATTGATAATTATAAAATTTTTATTTTATTTTTGTTTCATGAATAATAATTTTTGAGTTTTGAAAGAAATGATAATAAAAGATTTGTTCAATTTTTCTATTTTTTTCACAATCTTAAAAATAGAAATAAAATAAAATAAGATGATATTTTTTAATTATGAGTACATATACAGTAATCAATAATTTTTGTTGGTATGTCATCATAATAATAATCTATTCTTATATAAATATTATAATAAGTGTATTATTATTTTTAATTTTGCACATAAATTATGTTTCTATGTTATTATGTTTTATTGATTTATTAATTTATTAATTTCATTGTGGTATAGGTTATTCTCATGCCGATATAATTACACAATGGTATTTTACTGTCACATATATAATTTAGTGATTAAATTGAGAGTAAGTTGCAAAATTTAGGGACTATAATGATAACAAGTTGTAAACGTCAGGGACTAAAATGATAGTAAGTTGTAAAATTTAGAGACTAAAATAATAGTAAGTTGTAAATATTAGAGACTAAAATGACAATAATCTTTAGATTGTCTTTCACTGTCATTTTGTCATGTACTTCACTATTATTTTGGTCCTTGATTATGTGTCATTTATTGGCATGACACGTGGCATGTCATGTAGCACAAAATGTGTCATGTCAACACCTTTAACGTTTGGATGACAGCAGAGACTAAAATGACTAATGTAATGAATTTAAAGTGAGGAATTTATCTAATTTTTTTAATGTCAAAAACTGTTATGATAGTGCCCTAGAAAGTCAGGAACCAAATTGATAGTTTACTAAAAAAAAATTATATATGTAGTGTGGTGGGAAAAAAAATAGTGGTGGCTAAAGCTACACCATAATTGTTGAAGGATCCGCTATTATATTAATATGATTGACTTTTAGTTATATGTGAGAGATCTTATATGTCTCTGGATATATTAAATCTGTCATGAATGATAATATATATATATATATATTAAATGTGTCTTAAGTTTTGGACAAGTATCATCGTTTAATGATTTTTTTTGTTCTTTTTTCTCGTTTCTTTTCTTTCTGTCTTTTTTTCTTCAATTGATTGTGTTGTACTTTATCATGCATGACACAATGCTTCTAATATACTATATTTCAAAACAGTTAGATAATAATTCAATCTTATTTCAACGTTTGTTGTATTTAATTTTATTACTGAGGAGTGTTAACATACTCTCTAGTCTTTAACACATTCTTTTGAACATATTTTTTTATTAGTTGAAATTTATTAAAAAATACAAAATGATGAGAAAATCATTAAATAAGATGTAAGATCTACAAAATTTTGAGATTTTTAATAAATTTCAACTAATAAAAAAGAGTGTGTTCAAAAGAGTGTGTAATAGAGTATGTTACTAGCATTTTCTCTTCATAACTAAAATAAAAAAGATTGTTATGTTTAGGGCCTGATTACTTCTGTTCTTATTTCTTATTTCTATTTTTATTTTCACTTTTTAATTATAAATTGACACCTTGTTTTCAATCTATTTTCTGTTTTTAAATATTTATACAGGAAATAGTAAAAATAACTTTTTTTTATAAATTTTTTAAAATAAGAAACAAATTAAAAATGAGATGATAATTTTGTAATTAAAAAGCAAAAATAGGAAGTAAAAACAGAAGTAAAGGGGCTTAGTTTTTTAAACAGGCTATTTATGATTTCTGGAAGAGAAAATTGTTAACAATAAAGTACTGAGGATAAAATTAGTGACGGTGGACCTGATTGTACGAATCGTCGAAGTCCTCCAACTAACTCACAAATCCGTTGACCTCGCCGTCCATTTTCCATCCCCAGGGCATTGCCACCATGGCAACTCCTGCAACCATAGTGCTTACAAGAATCAACCCACGTTTCGTCCCCACACAAATTTTTTCTTCTCAGAAAATGATCTCTGGCCGTCTATTTTTTTTCTTGCTATCTTTAGTTTTTCTTAACGAATTGCGGTGATAGAAAAATGTTGACTAAATGAATCCTTTTTTGGTGAATTCTAGACTAAATGAATTGATAGCCATTATGATTAATTGATTGTTGATTCCGCCAAGATTTTTGATGCTTTGGGACGTGACACAAATTTTTGGGGTAAAATAAAGAAGCACCAGTTCTTGATCAGCTAATGCCAGTCGGTCTTTGTTTGTTTACAACTCCAAATTAGAAGCAACATTTCCTTTGCTCAAAGAAAGGTTTTTAACTTCTTTCTCCTCAATAAAAGATATATCTCTCACTCTTTATTTATCTATTTATTTATTTTTCGATATCTCTTTATTTATTTAATGCGGAGTACATTAGTATATATAATATATATATATATATATATATATATAAATAAAAATGAATTTTTTAATTAAATAATAAGAACCATGAAAATTCACTTTAATACTTTGTACCTCACAAATGAAAAATGAATTTAGAATATAACACCATTTGAATGTTGGATTTATTATACTTAAATACATAAATAAAAGTGCAATAAATAAAAAAAGTATTTAGGGTAAATTGTTATCATATAAAAAAAATTAAAATAGTTTTAAAATTATATTAAAAATATTTGAATTTATCACTTTAAAATATGTTTTATGAACATTATTACTTTAACATATTTTTTATGAACCATAATAATTAACAATGAAAATGTTTTAAATAAATATTTAAATTTAAAATAATCATAATAACTTATTTAAAATAGCATTTAAATATAGAAATAAGTGATATATTATTATTATTATATATCTATTAATATATACTGATTTGATATGCATTTGGATTTTATTATTTTAAAATATATCCTATAGATTATAATTTTTCAAATAATTTTTAAAAATAATAATAATTTAGTATATATATTTTAACCTGGTAATTTTTGAAATAATTATTGTTAGTAAATTTTATTAATATGAAAATACATATGTTTAATATATAACATTCAATATTATTATGCACTCAGCTTTACTTAAATCTATATCTATAGGGAGAGATTTTATATATTTTAGTAATACAAACTCTAGAATAATGATTTTTTTAATAATAATTATTTGTTTTATTCCACTAATATAAAAGCCATGTATTTTAAAAATATACTATCTTTAATAAATCTAAAAAATATATTATATTTAATAAATATAGAATTTAATTTTATTATGTAGTCAATTTTGCTAATATAAAGAAATAGCTTAGAAATTATTACGAAAAAAAGTAATTGTTATAAAATTTATATATAAGTAAGTTTGATGACATAATAATACTTGATATTATACTTATTAATATAATATATATTTTATATTTATTAAATGTATGCGTTTTTCATATTCATAATGTTTATTTAAAAAACTACTAAAAGTATAATTGTTACAAAAATTAATATTAAAAATCTTATTATGTTTCATTATTGTTTAAAAAAATAGTTTATAAGATGTATTTTAAAATAACAAGAGTTAAATGTATATTAAATTCATATATATATATATATATTACTATAGAGAGACAAAAGAAAACTTTGTATATTTTGAATTGATTAAAAATTTAAAGTGAAAGATTATGGGGAGCTAATTTATATACACAGTTAACTAGCTAAGATTAAGAAACAATCTAAAACAACTAGAATAATTACCTGAACAATCTAACTAATTGCCACCACAACTAACTCAACTGCCTATTTGTCTCCTATAGATGGAATACTCTCCTTCAAGTTGGGAGATAAAGATTAGCATCTCTTAACTTGGAAATGAGTGTGTTAGGATCACAGCAAGTATACCAGTCGTACAAGTAATAAAATGAAAGTATAAGTCATCGTCTCTACATGGATTGTGGTTTAATAACAGCGCAACCAAATAATTACTCATAAATTTAAGAATTAAAAAAGAATTAGAGATTTTTGGATTTTATTTGGATTAATAAAAATAAAGAACAAAGAACGTAATTTAAAGATGTTTAGAAAGTTTATGAATAAAAACAGTTAGGTATCGGAATCCCCTTGATTCTCCGTTAAAATAATCTCTTTCTTTTCCAAACCCTTTCTTGTTAAGCAATTTACCTTCAATTTTTCTAACTTAGTTTAACCTTAATTCCTTAGGCGATAAACCCTTTAATCCCAATGATGGACCCTATCCCTTAGGTGAGCAAAATCAGTCAAGCATTAAGACAAGGAAATTCACACGAAGACATACAATTTATCCCTATCCCTAGGCTCAATAGTCGTATGTTATTGAATTGGAAGGGTCAAAACCCCAATTTTCCAATTGCAAGATTTAGATTACTAATCAATTCTTAATGAGTGTCAATAATGGAAAAGCATTAAGCGCAAATTCAACAACTAAATTAACAAAAACAAGAGACGAATTTAGAAAAGATATCGATTACATTAATGTCAAATCAAGGTTCATTATAACCTAACCCAAAGGGGTTTAGAAGCTCTAGAGTAGCTAAACATAAAACAAAGGAAAAAGAAGATAAAAAGATAGTCATGAATCTTGAGAATCAAACCCTAATTCTTCAAGATCCAAAGTTGGAGATGAATCTTCAAGCTCTGCTCACTTCCGGTGTAATGCCCGGCCGCTTGCAGGATCTGTGACTGTCCCCACAAACCAACACAAGACTTTTCAGCGTGCTTTGTCCTCACTCACATGCTTCCCAGGAAACTTCCCAGGAGGTCATCCATCCCTAAATCACTCCAAGTCAAGCACGCTTAACTGTGGAGTTCTTAAGTGATAGGCTACCGAAAAGTAGATGCATCTTGTTGGTATAGGTAACACTTATTAATTCCTTTAAGCTATCCTCAACTGTACAGTCCCATACCTGCACAGCCTCTGGATCCCTCTCGTTCGGGTGTGTATTTGATTCATTCATGTACCCCTCTCGCTAGAAGCCTGCCAGGAGCCGCTCATTGTCCGTGCCTCATCTCTTTTGCATCGGCGATCACTCCTCGCCCTCGTCAGCGCCCGGGATGTTACATCCGGTCCTTAGATGAGTCAAAAAATTCCCCCAAATGTATATTTTCTCCTTTTTATAGTGAGTTTGGTCTAAATAAGCTGTAACATAAACTATGTTCGTAAAATAGAAAGTCTAGAACATGTTGGCACCGGCGTAGGGCAAGTTGGCGCCAGGCACCGGTTTTCGCACAACTCAGGCCCATTAAGAATTAAATAAAATTAGAATTTGGACCTTGGACTAGCCTTGCGGGGTTGGAAACCTATTGGGCAGCTTTTTTCGAAAACTGAACTCTGTGCTGGCGTCAGGTGACTCCATTTGCCCACCGGGCAGGATACAACACCCGCCAAGTAGGGTGTCACCAAAGTAAGGCCAGCGGGGTGGGTACGACTTTGTTCATTTTGTTTTGCATTTCTAATCTCCTTTTGGGCTCGTACTTGTGCTTGTGGGTCTATTTTGCGATCTTCACTTTAGTCCTTGTTTCTTTTAAGTCCTCTTTGACTAGCACAATACACCTTTATGTTTGTTAACTATATTTTCTTTCTCTACACATCTAACTTTCCTTCACAAAACCCAATAGAATTAAGGTAATTCGTGCAATTTTAAATAGAAAGCTTAAAAACATACATCACATGAAATCCTTCATGAATGGTTTATTTTTTAACAAATTTCTTGTGTGCTAATGCAAAAATCATGTGAATTTGCTCTATAAATCTACAAAAAATGTAGATTTATCAGAGTGCATGGAATTGAGCACGAGGAAGGGCTTTGGTTAGAGGATTCACTAACTGTTGTTGAGACTTAACATGAATTAGGTTTAGAAAACTAGATTGAACATATTCACGAAGGAAATGGTAATTAATGTCCATGTGTTTGGATTTCTCATGGGTTATGGGGTCGTGAGCCAATTGAATGGCTGGCTTGCTGTCACAAAAACCATGGTAGATTGAATTGGAAGCTCAAAGACACACAAGACCTATTTGAGCCAAAGTAACTCGTCAAGGAAGCTAAAGCACGATATTTGGCCTCAGTTGATGACCGGGTGACAGTAGGTTATTTTTTTGGCTTCAACAAGATGATGGAAGCCTAAGAATAGGCAAAATCTAGTAGTTAATTGTCTGGTAACCAAACAACTCTCCCAATCCATATTAGCAAAAGCACTGAGTCAAAGAAAGGAGTTTGTAGGAAAAAATATGCCCTGCCCTGGAGTAGCTTTAAGATACTAAAGTAGATGATGCACTGTGTGTATGTGAAGTGAACGAGAATGATTCATAAACAAATTAAGGCAATTTATTGCAAGAGTGAGGTAGGTCTTGATAGAGTAAGATACATGAGGCACCCAAGTAAGCGCGTATACAATGAAGGATTTGAAAGTGCTTCACCATCTTGATCATTTAATTGAATGTTAGGATCCATAGGAATAGAAAAAGGCTTAAAAGAGTTGAAACTAATATCATGCAAAAACTGCTGGGTATATTTTCGTTGGCAAAGGTGAATACCTTTAGCAAACTTGGCTATCTCTAAGCCAAGGAAGTATTGCAAATCATCAATGACCTTAAGCTTAAACTTGCTTTGAAGCATGGTTTGAGCTTGATGAATTAAAGCTGAATTAAGACCTAGAATAATAATGTCGTTAACATAAACTAAAAGAATGGCAAGGGTTGATTTGGATCCCATAGAGAATAGTCTGTGATCGGTAGAAGATTTAGAAAAACCAAATTGAGTGATGGTAGAGCTAAATTTTTGGAACCATTGGACAGAAACCTACCTGATGATTTGTTTAGTTTACAAACTAAATTATCCCCTTTAACTTGGATAACCCTTGAGAAGCTGCATATACACCTCGTCATTGAGCTCTCCATTGAGGAAATCATTATTGATATCTAGTTGCAAGAAATGCCACCCTTTTTGAGTTGCAATTGACAACAAAAATTGCACAGTGATGACTTAGCCACTGATGAGAATTATTAAGAAAATCAATGCCAGCTTTATACCGATCAAGAGAGTTGTTTGCCTTAATTTCACTTTGTACACCTAGCGACACCCAATTGGTTTTTGTCTGGTGGTAAAGCATCAAGGTCCAAGTATTATAAGCTTTTAAAGTAGCTAAATTTTAACAAATTAAAATGAGAGAAATCATCCCTCCATTTCATGCCAATTTGAGGGAAACTTTTTCATGTGGTATACACAAAAAATTCTTTCATTCCTATTTTTCTTTCAAACAAATATTAAAAATTTGATATTTCTATTCTATTTCTCTCATTTCCATATCTCTTCTTTCTATTTCCATAGAAACAAAGAAGCAGGTTTATTTTATTAAAAAACTTAAACTAATTAAATTAAATAAGTTACAAATACATTCATAATTAAGGTAATACATATTTATTAATTATGTAGAAAGAAATAAATCTTTTTCTAATATTATAAACAATCATTCAGTGTTTAGGATCCCACTTATCAGCTACTTGGATCCAAGACAATACTGTGGCGAAAATGTCACCCAACCCAAGTTCGGTTAAAGCATACACAAGAATAGAAAAGAATAAAATAAAATAAAAAGTAATATTTCTATTTAATAATTGGATTTAGCTGAGTTTAAAAGATAAAGTTTGACAGAACTGTGTCTCCATACTATTTTATAACTAAAAAGCACCGATTCGCAGTTAGAGAACTATTCTACCCATGTGACGCACATGCCATTTGGAATTAGTAAATCCTAACATTGTTTTTAACATGAATATCGATCAAATGGATAAATACTTGTCCCACCAAAATTATATATATTTATATACACATGCACACACACTAGTATTTTAACCTGTGCATTGCACAGAATAAGTATTTCTTTTATATAACTTAAATTTATAATAAATAAATACTTCTGAATATATAAATTATATTATAATATAAATTTGTAATAAATAAGTATTTTTGAACATATAGATTATATTTTAAATTTATAATAAACAATTATTAATGTAATATAATGTTAATTTTTAATTATTGATAATTTCTTTCAAAAAAATATTGAAATTTAATTTAAAACTAAAAATATTAAAAATGATAGATTGAAAGAGATAAAAGGTTAAATAAATTCCTAAAAATGCTCTCATTAAAGAATAATAGCTAAAAATACTCTCATTCAAGATAACTATTCTCGTTTAATATATAGAGTGAATATATATATGAGTTTAATGGTCATGCATTGTTAGTGTAAAAAGTTTTACACTGTCATCCAATCAGAAATCACCATTAATATGACTTTCAAAGTATTTATTATAAAAGTCAACAAACTTACAATAAATGGTGGTTTGTAATTAGATAACAATGTAAAACTACTTTACACTGTCAGTGCATGACCATTAAACTCTCTCTCTCTCTCTCTCTCTCTCTCTCTCTCTCTCTATATATATATATATATATATATATATATATATATATATATATATATATATATGTATGTATGTATGTATTGTGGCCTTAACAATATTCTTGTCCCAATTATTTGGGCTTTTTTAATCCTAGAGGGGTAATTTTTTATTTTAAATTATCAGAATGGGTATTTTTTTAAAAAATCCCAATTAAGGGAAATTGTGTTTACGAAACATGACTTCTGATTTGATGTCATACCACTTCTGAATTTTTGAGTTTTATAATTTTTTTACAATTTTTTAAAGAAGTCGTATTTGCGAAATGAGACTTCATTATTTAATTTTTTTTTTAAACTTGAATGAAAATCGTATTTCATAAACAAGACTTTAATTTTTTATTTTTCATGTTAAAATCGTATATGTGAAGCAATACTTCACTTTTTTAATTTTTTTAAAATTTTACATTAATAGCTCATTAAGATATTACAACCACAGTCTTTATCAATGACATGTTTAATGCTATCATCTCAAAAATATGGATCAATACCAATCTTTTGAACAAATCAACATCGCATCCCAAACAATACCAGTAGTATCAATAATAAACAAAAAAGATAAGCAAACATTTTTTAACAGTACATTGTCTTTAAATAAATAGACATAAAATAAAAATATCTTCTCATCATAAAATAGATCTTTCCATTTCAATCTTGTTACATACAGCAAACACAGGCATTAAAAAAATAAAACCACTACTATATATATATATGTGTGTATGTATATAAAAGTTGGGTAAAAATTTTCACAGGCTAGTGGAAAAAATATCAGGAGATATGGTGATGAATTCCATTTTACCTTTGGGTGTGAATGCAAATGCACAATTGTGAATATTTGGAGGAAGATAATCTTTGAAGTATATTTATCATTAATAGAAGAATCAATGTTATGATAAATATTCAGGTAAAATCCAAATGTCCAAAAACTATAAAATGACAACTACAGCGAACTTGTGAAGTCAAATACAACTAACTTCTGTTTACGATTGGTCTTGGTTATCTGCTAGCTCACTCCTCTTAAAATAAACCTGAAACATGACTTAAAAAAAATAATAAAAAGGTGAAGTCTTGCTTCACATACACAACTTCCACATGAAAAATAAAAAAATAAAAAAGTAAAGTCTTGCTTGCGAACTACGACTTCAGTTCAGGTTTAAAAAAAAATTTAAATACTGAAGTTTCATTTCACAAATACGACTTCTTTAAAAAGTCATAAAAAAAATTATAAAACTTAAAAATTCAGAAATGGTACGATATCGAATTAGAAGTCGTGCTTTCGTAAACACGACTTGCCCTAATTTGAGAATTTTAAAAAAAATACTCATTTCAGTAATTTTTTTTTAAAATTACCCTTTGGGGTAGAAAAGCCGATTATTTGTCACTTGCAATTTCGCTTTGAAATATGAGGTATTGGATGGAAGGATATCTTTATTAAATTAGTCTATGTTGTTGTTGTTTTAACCAAAAGTAGAGATTGTACCTAAAACTAAAATGAATGGAGAAGTAATTCCGCCACATATAACAGTGACCACAGCAATTCCATATGCTATGTATGTATATGTGTATGGTTTTTTTTTTTTAATATCTTCAAAACAAGTAGAAAATAATTAACGAGTAAATAAAGTTTAACAAAATAGGCTACGAGGAAAACACGACTTTGAACGTGCCAAAAATGCGCTAATACAAGCAGCAGACTCCTGTGTTGTTGGTACTCTTTCTTTCGGAACATTCAAAAATATAATTAATATTTGTAACTTGTTTGTTATAGCTTTTTATGAAAGGAAAATCACATTTGACATGAATTTATGGTAGCTTCTAATGAGTGGGATTACCGTTGTTTATTTCATAATCGTGTGCAACATGAAATTGAAAAGGACCTTGATGAGACATCCAATACTCAATTATAAGTAGTGGAACGCAATTGTTCTCAGGAAAAAAAGTGGTCCTACAATTAACGGTATAAAATCAACCTAATAGTGAAATCAAGTATAATTTTTATATTATTTATATACTTATACTTTAAAACTAAACCTACTTGATAATTAATTAAAATTTTACAATCAATTAATTATCTTAACATCACTGCAATTAATTTTTATTACATATTGGGCCAAGACATCACTTTTAATTTGTCTGGATTACCTTCTCCTTCGTTTATTAATTAACAATCACAAGCGACCTTTTTTTTTATGAGTCAATCACAAGCGAGTTAAGCACCAATTATTGACTTTGTGTGTGAAATGCCACAAGGTCCAAACTCCCTCTTCCACATAATACCTTATCCAACATCAATTTTATTTTATTATTAAGAAAAGGAGGAAATTAAAAGAAATTAAAAAATAAATTGAAAAAGCGGGGAAATTGAGTGGCAAAGGCACACTCATACTTTTCTGCAATAATACTCTTCCTTTAAAATCACTTTCATTTTCGAAATTTATTATTATTATTATATTATAATACTATTATTTTTTCCCCATATTCATCTCTTTATGTCTCTTACACTTTCTTAAGCTCTGCACCACAACCTTCATCAACTTGAACTCGAAGTACGCGGTTTGTGTGAGATCCAAAAGTTTATGTTCCTTAATTATTCACTCCCAATTTTCCATCACAATCTGCTTCTTCAAGTCCCCAATTTCAAGATTCTTATTCTGCTCTGAAATCACAAGCTCCATCCACCCTTTGTTCGATGCCTCTATTTAGTCATTTCTTTAGCAGCGTTAGTGATTATCGCCGCAGTAGATCCTCCAAGATTAGTTTTTTCCGCTGATTCTTAGTTCAACGCTTTGTAACAATTCACACCCCAACGTGATCTGTGACCTTGGCCTTTTCAGCTACATTTCGAGACTTTCGTAGTTTGTTTTTTCTTTTTGGGGTTTGTTGTTCCCTATTTTTCGTTTCTAATGACGTGGTATTCTAGTACGTGTTCCTGTCTTTTTTAATTGCAGTTGCTGTGTTAGCCGCTAAACTTTTCTGGGTCGGTTTTCTTGTTGAGATCCGTTCAAGTTTGAATTGAAAGTTTTCTCTTTTACTTCTTCTTTTTGATTTGGTTTTTCTTGGTTTGCATTTTGAACACCCCCTTTTGATCTGGGGTGTTCTGGTGCTGGTGGGGTTATCTGTTTTCTTTTTCTGGGATTTTGAAGTGGAAGTGGGAGTTTGGGTGATCTGGATTTGAGTTGAGGTGAGGGGTTTGTTGGATGTACCTATTGGCTTCTATCATTTGAAGGGTTTTTATGCTTAGTTGCAAAGATGCTTCCTGATCAAAGAAAAAAGGTAAAGTTACTTAACTGATGTACATGTATATGTATATATATGTAGCTTAATCTGTGTTGTGTTGTTGATTTGTATTATTCGGGGTTTTGGGGGTTGGGGGGGGGGTGGTGTGGAGGATATGGTGGTTATTGAAGGGAGAGGATGCTCTTTGTGTTGTGAGTTCTGCATCTGTAGGATATGGATAGAATTTGTATTCTTCATGATTGAAAAAAATTGTTCTATTTTTGTACCGTCTAGTGTGGGGCTCTAACTCTTCCTTGGCACTACTTTTTTTCTTTGTTTGTGGATATGAGAACCGTTTCTAGCAAATGTCTATACTTCTCTGCCATATGCCTAACAGCCTAAGTCTGTAGTGTTGGTTTGTGAGAGATCCTGCAGAAAGTTTTCCATCATTCTGCGTTGTTATATAGCCGCTATTGCGCTGTGGCATTGCGGAATTCCTTGGATCTGCAATCTTGACTCTGTCTGTTATTGCAGCCGCTATGGGTGTTGTGGTTGTAGCATGTGTCTGGCATCCTCTTGTCATCTTTGGCGAGTCTTCAGCCAGTTGAACTTTTGAGCTAATATTATGCCAATTTTTATGCATTTTATTTTTATTTGCATGCAACTTGAATTTTTATACATATATAGTTGATATATATCATATATTTCAACTGCTATGCAACTTCCGCTGTTTGCCGGCAATGCTATCCGCCATATGATATAGTGGATTATTGGCTTTATGCCATTTTCCACGATCCACAATTGATAAGACTGCCATCATTCAAGATTTGGTTGTCTTCTATTTTGGTTTCTATGGTATCTGCGGACTATTGCAATGGATTGTTTTATCCCTCACCTCTCCCTCTTTATGTTTCATTGTTCATTTTAATATTACAAAATTACTAATATATTTTCATGATTCATCTTTTATCCCTCTAAAATTTAATTATACCAAGTAAATTCCCATGTGGGATTTAAAACCTCCAGAAAATATGTTTATTTCATTAGTTTTAGAGAGGATCAAGTAATGTACACTCCGTGGTTTTTGTAATATAAATCTTATGTGTAATTGTAAATTGACTATCTTGATACCCAGCTTTAAAAACTTTGGAGCTACTTTTATCCTCCATCGTTCATGGTTGGATACAAACTTTAGACACCACTCTTGCAACTTTCTGGTATAAAAATGTGGCCCATCATTCTGTTTCCCTTGATTAAAATATGGATGTTGCAGGTCATTTAAACCATATGTATGGCTTTGAGTTTGCTTAGTATCTTCATTAAAATAGTTTGGTTTGTTGTGTTTATGCAGTCATCTGTGGATGTGGACTTCTTTACTGAATACGGTGAAGGGAGCAGATACAGAATAGAGGAAGTAATTGGTAAAGGAAGCTATGGTGTTGTTTGCTCTGCATATGATACACACACCGGAGAAAAGGTTGCAATAAAGAAAATCAATGACATATTTGAACATGTATCTGATGCCACTCGCATTCTTCGCGAGATTAAGCTTCTTAGACTTTTACGCCATCCAGATATTGTGGAGATCAAACATATTCTGTTACCTCCTTCTAGAAGGGAATTCAAAGATATATATGTTGTCTTCGAACTCATGGAATCTGATTTACATCAGGTCATCAAAGCTAATGATGATCTGACACCAGAGCATTACCAGTTTTTCCTGTATCAGCTTCTTCGAGGCTTGAAGTATATACACACAGGTTAGTTAGGGGATATTTCCTAGATTGCTTGCTGTAGCATATATATTTTTGTTATTGCATAAAACTAGTCGCTAAATTATATGATCATTGTGGCTGATTTAAACTTGTTAATGGACTTGTAGCAAATGTTTTTCACCGTGATCTAAAGCCAAAAAACATATTAGCAAATGCTGACTGCAAACTGAAGATTTGCGACTTTGGTCTTGCCAGAGTGGCTTTCAATGATACTCCCACTGCTATTTTCTGGACAGTATGAATCTTTTTCCCTGAAACTATCACCTTCAATTGAACATAACTCTCCTTCTCAGTTCATCACTTCTTAATTCTTTTGTTTACATGCAGGATTATGTTGCAACAAGGTGGTATAGGGCTCCTGAGTTGTGTGGATCCTTTTTTTCCAAGGTGCAATATATGTTACGACTATTATTTAAGATCGTTGGTCAATTTATCGAATATTTACCCCTGCTTGTTATCTGAACGATTGGCACATCCTTTTTCTTCATCTCCCCCCTTCTTGTCCCTCTTTCTCCTTTCCTTCAGACAAATATGCCAGGAATTTCTTGGAGAAATATTACAGATCTCAAAATCAGACTTCAGGATTTTTTTTTTTTAAATTATTCAGTCAATGAATATGGACTTGTATAGGCATGCAAGCTTAACTTGTAAGCACTAATTGTTGTACTGAAGTTGTTGGGCCTGTGATTTTTTATAGACAATGAGGCTTTCTTCTTAAGGAGTAAAGGACTCATTTAATTGGACGTAGGTAAATTAGGTGTCTAAAAAATTGACCAGCACCAATAGTTTAGGGAGATAATAATCCATTGTGGTGCTAACTAATTTTTTATATTACAGTTTCTTAGCTTGCATGTGGAAATGGCATTATGCCTAATCAGGGAATTGGAAAGGTTTTCTTTGTTTATTTATTGAATTGTTGAAGTTATTGCGATGTTTTCATCACATATGGTTTAACAAGGTTTTTTGAAGTCTTATGGTCAACTCTCAACTGGTGTTCTTTTTTACTCTCATTCTCTGTGGTTTTCACAGGGGTACTCATGTAGGAGAATAGTATTTTCATCAAATTTTTGTTAGATTCTTATCTCATTTAGGATGCTTTAGACCTCAACAACCTGGTTTAGGCTCACTTTTTACTTTTAATTACATTATAAAGTCTATTCTGGATTGTTGTAAGATTTAAATATACAAAAGGAATCAGTGCCTATCATTGTTTGTTTCATATTCTAAAGCAGTAAGTTGATCATGTTTGTGAAATGAAGATGGATAGTGTTTCTATGCTTCTGTGTATTTTAATGATTTATTATCTTATCGTGGACATAGTAACTATATTTGGTCATAAACTTTTGCTTTTCAGTATACACCAGCTATAGACATATGGAGCATTGGCTGCATTTTTTCAGAACTTTTGACTGGAAAACCTCTTTTTCCTGGGAAGAATGTTGTTCATCAACTAGACCTTATGACTGATCTTCTTGGAACTCCATCTCTTGAAGCCATTGCTAGGGTCTGTTGTTCAGTTTCCCTTCCTTTTAGCAATTTTGTTTGTTCTATTTTGTTTCTAAATGCAACCTTGGTATTATATTAATAGGTACGAAATGAGAAAGCTCGGAGATATTTGAGCAGCATGCGTAAGAAGAAGCCAGTTCCTTTCTCGCAGAAATTTCCTAATGCAGACCCCCTTGCTCTTCGTTTGCTGGAAAGAATGTTGGCATTTGAACCTAAGGATCGGCCTACTGCTGAAGAGGTTAAATCTTGATGTCCATCTATCTGTAGTTCACTTTCTCTGTTATATCTGGTTAATTGGTTATTGTGTGTATAATAATGTTAGGCTCTAGCGGATCCATATTTTAAAGGCTTGGCCAAGGTTGAGAGAGAACCATCTGCTCAGCCAGTTACCAAGATGGAATTTGAATTTGAGAGACGCCGGATAACAAAGGAAGATGTACGAGAGCTTATATATCGGGAGATTCTGGAGTACCATCCGAAGATGTTGAAGGAATTTCTAGAGGGAGCAGAGCCAACAGGTTTCATGTATCCAAGGTATTGTCTAAACCTCTACCCAGACTTTGGTTTTGCACCTTATTAGCACTTTATGAACAACATATTCGGGTATTGCTTTCACCTGATATTATTGTTTAACAGTTCATAAATTTGGACACTTATTGGTTTTACAATTTTCATGTGTACTCATTAAGGAGTGTATATTGACTGTACCTTGTTTAATTACATGTAACTTCTATAGTGTTCAGAATATAGAGTTATGGCTAAAATAATCAAATTTATTGAAGAAAGTACAAAAGAAAATGCTATGACAAGCCCCACCATATATGAAGAAAACAATCTCCATTGCCTTTTCTCTTAAAGTTAAAAGCCACATGGTTTTCAAATTTCATATTAAGTTCATAGATATGGATGCAAAAATTTAAATATTTATTGTAGACATACATATGTAATATGGTTGCCAATTGTTAGATATTTTTGTCTTTTATTTTGTTTGTCTATTATTCGAGAGGTATTTCTTATCCTCCATTTCTGCATTTTCCTTTCTGAAGTGAATTCCTTTTTTTCTTTTTTGGTCAAAGAAAAGATTTGGATTAGCATGTTTTAATTCTGCATGCATGTGCACCTGAAGGCAAGATTCTTTTCTAGGCTCTCAAACAACCCACAGTTTTTCTTTTGAATACTTACTGTTCAATGCGTGTTGCCAATTTTCTTTTCATGAAAAAATTTACCTCATATGTTTGTTGGGATGTAGTTTTAACTACAAGTTCATTATTTATGGGATTGTACATTTGTGATTGTCAAGTATATTTAATTTAGATTGATAATTTCTGTAGTGTGTAAGGTTAGCTTTTGGTTTTTCCCCTATCTTTCTTTTCCTAAAATCTATTTTTAATAGTGCTGTGGACCACTTCAAGAAGCAATTTGCATATCTCGAGGAGCATTACGGCAAAGGGGGAACTGTTACTCCACCTGAGAGGCAACATGCATCATTACCCAGGTATCCTAATTTTCTGTCACTGTTTTTGGAAATTGTTACATTCTTCGTTGGCCATTGTTCTTTTATTGTAACAAATTCCAATATAGAATACACCCCTTTATCTGCTTTGAAATTGCCAACTCCGCTGATTTGTTGCTGTACGTGCAGACCTTGTGTGTTGTATTCAGACAACTCAATACAGAATACGGCTGAGGTTGCAGATGATCTATCCAAATGTTGCATCAAAGAAGTTGAGAAACAACCCGTAGATAGGAGTAGTGCTATCCCTATGTCTCGGCTTCCTTTACAAGCACCTCAAAATATTCAAGGTGTGATGATCGACTTTAGTATGCAATTTGCCCCTTCTCTGTCTCCCTTTTTTCCTATCTATTGCACACACATGGCTTTATCTGACAAGAGTGTTGTGCCTTTGCGAAGCTTGTTACATTTTAATTCATCTTTCTTTTAACCAATAAGAGGTTATTTTTTCATCTTTGCACACATGTACTTTCTTCAGCCAATTGTGTGTGAATGGCTGAAAGCAACAGGTTTTTATAGAAGAAATGCTGAAATAGAACTGCGGAATTCTTTAAATTTTTTTGTCATCGTATTCTTTATTCTAGTTCACCTTAATGCATCCACATGCACAATCACAAGAATTGGCTGCAAAATGACAGGCAGAATATAAATACTGTTATTTCCAAAAAAAAAAAAACTTGTCTTATAGAATATGATAGTATTACATACAGATTTAGGGTATTGTAATATAATTCTCATCTAATATTACTTAGAGTACTATGCCGCTATTCTCATCCAATGTACTTTTGTGGCTCACTGTCTGTAGGTGTTGCTGCAAGGCCCGGAAAGGTTGTTGGTTCGGTAATGCGTTACAACAACTGTGGGGTAGCAGTGACGGCAGAGGCTGAACAGCGGAGGGTGGTCAGGAATCCGTCTGTTTCGGCTCAGTACGCTGCGTCGAGCTGTTCATATCCAAGGAGAAACCCAGGCTATAAAAATGAGAGGGCAGAGGATGATGGGATTGAAGGTTCAAATGGACTGCAGCCAAAGCCTCATTACATGGCAAGAAAAGTGGCTGCTGCTCAAGGTGGACCTGGTGGTCAGTGGTATTGATAGTGAATTATATTGAATCTATGTGGCCAACAACTGCCTTGTGTTGTGCCATGAAGCTCCAATACCCGAGTTTCATGTGCCACACCTAATCTTGATTATCTGAACTGAAATTTCACATTTGAAGTATCCAACAAGGGGAGAGCTTAAGGGACTCAAGTCCTAATGTTGAAGTATCTAGAGGATGATTTCTGAATTCTCGCAATTTGGGTTCGCATGGTCCAATTGATGATTCAATTGCACTCCAATTTGCTAATAACAGAGTACATGAAAGATCTGAAACGCCATGAACTTGAAGGCAGACCGGTTGCTTCATTGCAGAATTGAAGCTGTTAATTTTAGCCTAGTATTACTTGGGTACCATTACCAAGATAATGTATTATTTTTTTTTAAAACGACTTATAGCCAAAGTCATGTTCTCTGTCTCTTTCTCTATGGCGTATCTCCCTGTTAGTAACTTAATTTGGTGTTAAACAAAAGAAACGAAGTGTTGGCCCCTATGAATGTTAACTCGTTTAAGCTATTTCACACGTTTGCTCACTGAATTCCACGTGTGCACTATGATATTTCCTTGCAAGTCTTTTCCTTGGCCTATGGATTACAATTGCTTGTCATGCCTTATTGTTGGCAAACGTGGGCGCACACTTTTATGCCAAATTGCAGAAAAATCCACATTTATTTATTCAATACAAGAGATAGGGAGACGAGTAACTATATAACAGCAGTTTCTTTGCAGGCCCTATTTGAGGGATGGAGGGATTCCTCTGCCATTCAGACTTTAGAAGACAAATGCAGCAAACTCGTTCCTCACATACAAAACACCAACTCATCTGTCTCATTCAAGACTCTATTCGCCTAACCGAGATGAGCAATAATAGAACAAGTAAAGTCTTCAATTTACCCGTTGCTCTGTAGCAAGCAATAGATATTTTTCACGAGTAGAAATCGTGTTTAAGTTAAAAACATTGACACTTCGACTGGTCTAAGGGCAATTTTTTAATTATAATGCACAATAATGTGAAAAAAAATAATTATAATATAATTTGACATTTAATAATAAGATGTCATGTATGTTACAATTGTTGCTTTTTATTACAATCATTTTAAAAGTTATATTTAAAGTGATTTCTAATTAATTTATGGTCATGACAATTTACTAAAATTAAAATCCTTTATTTATTTTTTATTTCTTCCATTGTATACCATCCTTTTTAGCATGAGACTATAATTATCTTTTATGAGAAACAATTTTGTTTGAGTTAAATAAAACTATCATGCACGGACAAAAATTCTTTTTCTAAATATCTAATACAGCTGTTTATTCAATGTAATGGAGTGGTTTTTCTCCTTCACTTAAAAATAAAAATAAAAATAAAAATAAAAACATGTTTAGAAGAAACAGGCCAAATAGTGACTAGGTAGACCAGAACAGCGGTTTGAGTATAAATAGCATTAGGGTATAGCAACAAGATGTACAAACTAGGAGAGAGTTATTAATTTTTACTAATACCAAGGCTCATCTGTCAATCCATCTATCCCATGTGGATGAGCAGTAGTATTTACAGCGAGTGCTCCATGTTCCGCAGGCTCCTGTGCAGCTCTGTCCCCCGTCTTTCACTAATCCCTCCCAAACCCCACGCCTTCTTCTTCGCCTCCCCAACCATTCTCACCCAAAAGGCTCCCTCCCACGCCGTCAGAAGTTTCTCCTCTTCCAAAATGGGGGACGCGCGCAGACCCTTGTCCGTCCCCATCCCGGCCTTGGAGAAAGCCGAGCGGTCCGACCTCCTCCGCGCCCTCGAGGCTTCCCTGGGCTCCCCCTTCAGCTCGGAGCCCCTCTCCCCTCAGCCCGGCCCCCTCATCGTCGTCATCAGCGGGCCCAGCGGCGTCGGCAAGGACTCCCTCATCGCGCGCCTCCGCGAGTCCCGGCGCGGCCTCCACTTCGTGGTGACCGCCACCACGCGCCCCCGGCGCCCCGCGGAGGTCGACGGGAGGGACTACCTGTTCGTGTCGAAGGAGGAGTTCCTCGGGATGGTGGAGCGCGAGGAGCTGCTCGAGTACGCGCTGGTGTACGGGGACTACAAGGGGGTGCCCAAGCAGCAGATTCGGGAGTGCCTCGGGAAGGGGTGCGACGCCGTGCTGAGGGTGGACATCCAGGGCGCCGCCACGCTCCGGAAGGTGCTGGGGAGGTCGGCGGTGTTCGTGTTCGTGGCGGCCGAGAGCGAGATGGCGCTGGTGGAGAGGCTCCTCGACCGGAAGACCGAGACTGCCGAGTCGCTGCTCGTGCGGATCGGCACCGCCAGGGAGGAGATGAAGCACGTCAAGAATTTTGATTACGTGGTCGTCAATGCCAAGGGGAAGCTCGAGAATGCGGTGAAGTTGATGGAGTCTATTATTGATGCCGAGAAAGCTAGGGTTTCGCCAAGGACTCCTCTCGTTTAACTTAACAAACACACTCATGGTAATTTTTATTTTTTATATCTTTTTCTGGGTATGCAGTTGAGGACTCGTGTTTTATATGTGAAATTTTCGTGCTCGGCAGTGTGGACTGTGGATGAATTTGTTGGCGCTTAAGTACAAGAGGGGTGAGGGTGGACTGGAGAGAGTCTTTCTAAAACGTTTTCTTATGCTGATTGGATTTATTGGTGAGGTCCTTGGGGATGAAATTGTCGAATGTGTCTGTGTGTTCCACTGGGAAAAGGATTCGTGTTTCTGTGAAATGGATTTCCTGCATTCATGAATCGAAACTGTTGGATGAAGATCGGACAATTCGCATTTCGAATACATATTTTAAGTTGGATTTGTCGAGATAAATTTGAGTCCTTTGATTTTTCATCCAAGGATTCTAATTAGCTGAATCTGTGAAACTGGGAAGTCCCCGACTGTTCCCCATTCATTTCTGCAACCTGCAGTATCCATTCTTTGGGAAACAAAATTTTGAGTAAATATCTGTCACGTCATACCAACTCTGGATTGATTAACATGTCAATATTGATTCCAAGATGTAGTTTGTGCTCAAAAATGAATCACTAGGTTGCATGGCCATGGGCATACCAGTACAGGTATTACAATTTTTTTAAAAACTGGGACACAGGTACTGGAGGATATATTATATAGAAATAGAAACATCAAGAACATAAACAATAAATTCAATCGTAGGATATATCCAATATTTATTGTGTTCTAAGTTATCGACAAAACTCCATAAGATATCTCAATGTACACAAAAGCATCTAAAGAGGGCACATAATTTGAAAATATGATGTAGCTGTTGTTTTGTTTAGTGGTTATCCATACAACATAGTAGCAAAATTCAGTATTTTGCATGGACTGGCTTGTACTTGAGTGATATCAGCTCATTGCAATGCTTGATGGAGATGTGCCCAAAGATATTGGATAGTGAAATTTGGAAAAGAAAAAAGAAAAAGAAAAAAGGTATTAGGTACGTACTCGGGTACCTGGTAATGCATCTTATTTGCTTATGCTTCTTGGACAAGGGTAAAGTTTAGATAGTTGGAAGGCTTAGATTAAAATTGGGGGCTTGCTACATTCACTAAAAATTGGATTGTTAATTTGTTAAAAGTTGCTCATAGTTTGAGTGAAGAGGAGAAGGTTACTTCATTAAATGTCAGTAACACATTTTGCACAGTGAAAGGTTGGGTTTATGAATTCAAAGTTGAGATTGTCTCAGTTTGAGTGTGAGATTCTTTTTATTATGGAGATGCATTCTATACATGGGTGAGTTTATTTTCGCTGGATCTGCTTTATCTTGATTATAAGTAACAGTATTTGCTATCTATTTATTTATTTTAATAGAAAGAATTTTTCCTTGCATTTGATTATATGATTGATATCAATTGTGATACATCTCATATGCCATGTGGCAGCATGTTGTAGCTCCTTGTATTATAAAGAACTTACTTGAATGCTTAATCATTAATATTTCATGAATTGCTATTTCCTTTTATTTTCTGGGCTATCATAACTTACAGAAGTAACTTTAGGCTCGTGTTTCTGGTACTTGTAACCAAAGGAAAGCACCAATACTTTAAAATAGTAGCAAAATCTGTGCCAGTATTCATGTTAGACACTTCACAGATACTTGATACTCCTAGCTTCGTTGTACAGCTTTTTCAGTTCTATTTTTGAACGTTTATATCAATTTAGACTGGACTGAAACAATAATTAGAAAAATGATAGTATTTTATTATGTTTACAATGATTTATGCTAACTATTACAAGTTAAAACATCAATTATCTCGATTTAAGATTTGAGTTTTTTCAATTGAATTTATACTATTTTATTTGTTGTATTATAGTTGTATTTGTCCTGTAATTTTAAGATTTGCCATATTTTGATGTCAGCATCATGTTGTATCTGTGCTTGCTAACTTGCAACCTGCCAGGCATAACTGACTGTATTGTTAATATTGCCCTGTAGGTTTTATGACATATGATAAACTGGGGATGATAGTGAAATTTTAATTTTCGAGCTCTGCATTTGCCAGTGACGAGCTTGGTGTTCCTTTGTTCCTTTCCTACAACTGATGTGATCAAGGTAAGACGTTGGTGTAATGTTTATGGTGATTCTTCCAATACTGCCTCTTTTACTACATTAAATGGAGTACAAGTGTTTGTTCTTGGTGAATAGAAGTTTTAATTACAATGCCTAATATCATTTGTTTATTTTATTCGGTGATCTGGCTGGAAATAGTTATGTAGGAAGCAAATTGAATTTAGTGGATGAAACAGTGAACTGAACTGACACAGATAGCGTTGATACCTCATGTAATCCATGTAATGAACTGATTCAAAAAGCCAGTGGCTCAAACTTGATCACAATATTTAGTTATGCTTGGAGAACAGATAGGATTGAATTAATTTTTATACTTGTTCTAATTTGTGCAATAAAGTTGGTGGAAAATAAGATGGTTACAAATTGTTTCCATCTTTTCGTTGTGTATTTACAACTAGGGCTTGTGAATGTGAACAATGAAATAAAGATCCTAGTCGGTCTTAGGTCACTTTGTTATTGCCTCTTCAATCTTATATTTAACTGTTATAATTTTTTCTCTCATCGAGCATATTCTTAATTTAATCACATTCTCATGTTACATTTTGAGTAAATTACAGTGACACCTCCTGAGGTTTCTTCAAAATTTGCTCGATACCTTTCATTTTTTTACTCCTACACTAAACTCCCTTAATTGTTTGATAAATATTACACTGACATTTCTTATACATTACATTAACCTTCCTTGATTGTTTGAAAAACATTACATAGTGTATTCCTGTAAGAGAAGTTATTGTAAATATTAAAAAAATAAAAGGTTATGTGCAATTTCAAAAAATCTCAAGTGGTGCCAATGTAACCTGTCTATTACCTTAGTCATATATGATCTGGGTTGAAGATCCAATCCTTATTTTTTTCGTTTACTGACATGGATTTGATGTAATGTATCTTTTTTCTTTTAAGTTACTAAAAATGTATTAGCGATGTAAAATTGAGTATTTTGCCTAAAGCTTATAGGCCTAAATCTCTCTATCATTATTGTACTAAAAAAATGTTGCTATTTTTATTATTTTTTTTCCCTCAGTTTTTACTTAATGTTAAGAAGTTTTTGCCGTGGAAGTCACGTCTTAATATTAAATTAGGAGTGGTAGAACCGTAGAAGATGAATTTTGTCAAAATTCAAAGTTCTTAGAGGAATGGGTCGGATCGAAAACTTTGCTGAAGGATGTGAGTCTTCACATATTCGAAATTTCGAATCTCCTCCAAGTGGTGATGGGCAAATTTGACTAGGCGATTTGGCTGGGTCTCTTCTACCCTGCAGTGTCTGCGGATCGGGTCGTTACCTACGCCCCTCTTTATATTCATCAAAAAGAAGTTACCAGAGGAGAGGGATTGGTGGGTTGGTAAAAGATAAAAATTGATGTCATGATTACATTCTAATTTTAAAGGGCTGTGGGTTGATACTACATTGCATATTCGGATATTCCTAACGAATTGGATAATGCGGTTTATTGCAACTTCTACAATAGTTTCTTTTGGTTTTATGCAATGCCCTTGCATGGATGAGCAAAGGCTATTGTCCTGACAGGAGTTCTCCTGTATTCTAATCATTGAACCCCAAGTGTTCGCGCACTGATGTTGCCAATGAGATTGACTATTGTGGTAAATAAGTTGAAATTAGAAGAAAATGTAAATATATTTATAGTTATTATAATTTTTTAATTTTGATTTTAATCTTAACATTTTAATTGTTTGTTTTGAATTTGTATAGTTTTAGAATTCCTATAGTTTTAAAAGTAGGTATCTAGTGTAGAAACCAAAACCAAAATGAAGGCACGATGGCATAGATTAATGTCTAGTGATTGTGAAATTATAGAAAATTTAAAACTAAACTTTTAAAGTATAATGATTAAAATAAAAATAAAAAAGACTAGGATTTAAAAATGTATTTAAATCAAATCATACAAAAAGACTAAGCCCTTATTTATAGAATTTTAATTTTACAAAAAAAATATTTTTAAAGTTTTATCAGAAAATTAAAAAAAAATCTAAAATAATTTGGATAAAAAATTTTAAAATTTGAAAATGATAATTTTTTTTTATTGTAACACTAGCATGACACAGGTTAACTTAACGTCGAAATTTGGAGTAAAAATTCAAAGGAATAATATTTTTTTTTTCATGAACATAAAATAGTTATGATTTTTTTTAAAATGATAAAATTAAAATGTTTTTATATGATAATTGAAATAAGCAATTAAAATGGAATGAAAATTGAAACAGAGCAGAAGAGAAAGGAACAACACATATACTAGGCAGCCCCTCATCCGCTATGCAAAAAAATCTCCATTAGCTTAAGCTTGTAGCATAAAGCAGCTCTGTTTTACGTGTACGCGTAAAATAAAACCAAGATGTTCCACAAGCAAAAACGTATGGCCTGGATTCCTTTAAGTAACCCAAAGAATCTAGATTTGATTATTGTAAGGTCCTTATTTATTCTCTCTTTTTTGCATTCTTCTCTGGCCTCCCTTTTCTGTTTCACTTTCTTTTATTTTTCCCTTTTTGCCTACGCTTTCTGGGACCCAAAAACGAAAAAGAAGACTTAACGAAGACCCTAATTTGTTAAAAGAACAGCAGATTGTTCCTCAGTGACTCATTGCATTAATACTGAGCTATCTCTATCTCCCCCTTTTGATCAAGGAATAAAACAACATATATTATCATTTATGAATATAAAAACTTTTGTCACTAATTGTTGGACCACAGGCTAGTCCCAGCTGTTATTATGTATTATGATTTTTGAGCCTAATTCAACCTCTCAAAAGCTACTTTACAGAATAAGGATTGTCTCTCATTTTTACATATTGTTTTGGTTATATTATTAGTTAATATGGGATTTTCAACATACCTTCTTCACATAGAGAATTGGACATCTTAGGCATAAAGTTGTAAAACTAGACATCTATGAGCAGTATGTCAATGGTCCGATAACGAATGGACTGATAAGTCTAACAATAGACTCTGATATTATTTTATAATTTGAGTTTGAACTTAATTCAAAAAAAAAAAAAAAACTTATAGGACACAACTCTCCACATATATATCACTATTTTTTTTTTAAAGGTGTACAATGTTTCCACTGAAATTAGAATCTGTAATCTCATGCATACTACCTCAATCTTATCACTAGTTAACATAAAATCTTTAACATTATATGTGATAAGAACAAATGGTGAGCAGACCCAGTCCAAAAAAGCAATAATGGTAGTAGCTAAATAATGCAGTGTATGCTTTGCATATTTGAATTAAATGCGTAAGGCTCAATCTTATGAATGATTACAGCCAATACTTCCATGTTTTTTTATCGTACAAGATCGGTAGCACGCATGAGCAACGTAATTAGCCATAAGCTACGGCTTTCAAAAGTAACTCGTTTTTAATAAAAAAATAGTGAATCATATCAGAGAGTGATAATCTATCCGTGCACTACAACTCCAAGCGACCACGGAAGAGTTTTCCCGTGTGGTATAGCTTTCAAAAAAATGTGGAGAAAGTGAGAAACTAATAATAAGGATACCGATTTTTGTGCGTAATTTTCTGTTACTTTACATTCACATGCTCTAATTTTTGCATAAAACTTAATGCAATTCTTGTGGGGAAGACTCTCATTTACACGGAATCTACACACGAATCAATTCTTGCATGTATACATTTTTTTAATGTAAAATATGGAGTAAATAAAAATGATATGTAAGAAGAGTTTAATGCAGTGGCGGACCTTGAGGAAAAAAAATGGAGGGGCCAAAATAATTAATATTATAATAATATATTCAAAACAAAATTTGTATGATAATATACAAAAAATTAAAATTTTTTACGATTTTTTCAACAAATTTAAGAAAATAATCATATTTTTTTAAAATTATAGCAAAATTCCCCCCCCCCCCCCCCCCCCCCCCCCCAAAAAAAAGGATTGTACAAAAAATCAGCAAGAAAATAACAAAATTCATAGAAAAATCTGCATAAAAAATCCACAATAAAAATTCACATGCAAGAAAAATATGCAAGTTGAAGTCGTATTGTATAAATTTTCTTATACTAAAATGAGGTTATAAAAGTCATAGAAAAAAATGATTTTATATTACGAAAAGATAATTAATTAATGAAATAGTTATATATAAAAAAATATTATTAAACAGTCTTAAGAGCTTATATTATATCAAAAAGAAAAACTTAAATACAGAATTAAGTATCAACATAAAATTGTCTATAATAATAATAATAATAATAAAATAACTAAAAATTACCTTCTATATATTCTTTTAATGACTAAAAATTTACAAATTAAAATTCTCTATACTCTTCTAATAAATTAAAATCATTAATAATTAAAGAATAAGAAATAACCTCAAAAAATATTTAAGAATGTTATAAAAAAATTATTACTATATCAACTAAAACACAGACAATTTTTAATATATATATATATATATATATATATATATATATATATATATATATATATATATATATATATATATATATATATATATATATATATATATATATATATATATATATATATATATATATATATATATATATATATAATTTTGAAAAAAAATTGCTCTAAAGAAGCTTCGCCCTTGGTTTAATGGACATGTACTATAAAAGATTTTATATTATCAATCAATTAAAAATTAACTTTTGTGTAATTTGTAGGGTGATTATTATCAAAGTTAACAAACTTATCATACATGGTGATTAGTGATTGAAAAATAATATAAAAAAACTTTACACTGTCAGCATATATACTTTTTTTTCACTCATGTGAGAATAATTTATTTTTGATATGATCTCTTACAAAAAATATATACTAATTAAAATCTCTACTTGTTTTTTTTCTTTTTTCTTTTTTGAGTAAAGAAGGATGAAAAATATATTGAAATATATATTTTTTATGTTATCATATATTAGAAGGATTTAAAAGGAAATAAAAAGTTATATATAAGCTTAATATAAGATTTCAAACGTGTAAATATTGTGCTACTCTATATAAGCTTAAGCAGCCGACTTAATAGACTACAGTTTGTGTGTTAAACAAAGAGTTGTGCTAGTAGAATAATGGAATTAACTTAATTCCAACAGATACCAAAATGTCTACTCGTTATTATTTATAGATCAAAGTTGAACACAGACTAATAATAAATAACAATAACATCTCACGTGTGTTGAACAAAACATTTGGAGATAAAATTATCAGCTGGCAAACTACAACTCGTAATTTTATTTTATTTTTGACTTTTGCCAAGTCAACCAATTATTACTTTTGAACCGAGAATTCACGCATTGATGGGTATTGAGTGTAGAAATGAGGTCATTGAGGTGGACTACTGCCAAATTATAGATAGAGAAATACACATGATTTGGTAATTTTTAATAAATTTTAACTAATAAAAAATATATTATTATTATTATTTTTAAATAATTAATATATTTAGTGTTTTTTAAGTGGAATCAAATATGTACTAAAGTATAAAAATAGGGATCTATTTAAATAAAAAAGACTACAGATCTATGGATCTATTTAGTTTTGATTGGTTTGCTTTGAGAAAAAGAATTATTTTCTGTTATTTTTTTTTATTAAAACTTATTTTGAATATACTGCATGTAGCGTAATATTATATCTATATCTTCGTACAAGTTTTCTTATAATTAATAATTCCTACTATTTTATAAAGAAAAGTATTAAATAAAAAATAAATATATTTAATGTCTTCAAAAAATTTTGGGTTTAAGATTATGGTAACAACTGATGTATCAGTTCTAATTGACGTTGAAAGTGTTATCGGTCTCCGAGACTGATCTAAGAAGTATTTATGTTCTATATTAGTTGATTTCACATTTCTTGAAACCAATTTAAAAAGTCAAAAATAATTGATGTGAAAAGTCTTTTTTATACTAATGTGTCAATGTATTGCGTGTTTGGTTGGGTGGTAGGGAACACATTCACTGTAAAGCAACTATTTTTTTTTTTGTTTTGGATTTTAACATAAATTTCATGTAAAACAACATAGATACAAACACATTGATTTACTGCATGTTTGGAAACACATTACAAGCGAGAAATCAGTGTCAATTTTGCTAAAAAAGTGAAAATTATAATTATTAATTTTTTAGTAAACATGTAAAACCGCATCTAAAACGTGGGACCAAGCCCATTATTAATCGGATTGATCACATCCAATGCCCTCTCCAAATCACGTTCGTCTTGCCATTGTTCCATAATATTGTGACCCCTCCTTCCAAAGGACCTTCCCACCATGGTTCCATGCATCTCACAGGTAGCTCATTGTGATTATGAAAGGTAGATCACGTTACCTATGTGTGACTCACTTTTGCCCCAACCCTATAAATGGTCCAACATCCATCAAACCAGGCATGTACCCAGGATCAAAGACATAAAAAGTATGACAAAATTGTTATTTCGTACGATTTCTTTCTTTTTCTTTTTCTTTTTTTGGGTACAAAGTGATAGGAATCTAATTAAAGATTGTGACGGAAATCACGCCAGGTTATTCATACATGGTTCTCGTACAGTTAAATTCGTAATAATGATAATTTCTCAAAGTATAAAGAATAAAATTATCAAGTTGGTTCCTTAAGAATTAACCTCTCTAATAAGTAGTTCTTAACTAATGAAATTATATAAGTAATTCTTAAAATATTGAATATCTATGAGTTTAGTCTCTAAATTGATAAATTTTACTAATGCTTAGAGACTAATTTGAAGAAATTTTCAACAACTGGGGACTACTTAGCAAGATTTCTAATACTTAGGAGATTACTTATATAAATTTTTTACTTTAGAGACTATTTAAGAGACAAGATAATACTTAAGGAACCAAATTAAAAAGGGATTATCTAACTTATTCCAAGTAAAAATGGGGTTAAACAATCCCATCAAAAATAATTGGTGAAATTTTTTATGTATTTAAAAATAGTTGGTACAACATGAAAAATTGCACCAATCATTTTTAATGAAGTTGTTTAACCCTATTTTTACTCGGCGTAACTTAGACAACCCTGCCAAAAAAACTAGAAATTCTATTCATGCAAAATATTTAAAGTTTAATTTCTATGTATTGTTGATATAAAATTTTTTACGCTATTAACAAATCAGAAATCATCATTATTACGACTTTTAAGATAATTATTGTTAAAGTCAATAAATTTACCATATATAATGATAGTGTGTGACTGAATAACAATATAAAATTAAAAATCCTTTATACTGTGAGCGCGTAGATCACTATTTACTTAAATTTTGTATACAACATTATTTTTGAAAAATAATATATGCACTAACAAGGTAAAAAGTTTTACATTGTCAACTAATTAGAAATCATCATGTATGATAAGTTTATTAATTTTTATAATAATTACTTTCATATCTTACGTTTACACGAATAATAGTGCATATAATAGGGCAAAACTTAGTGTAGTACTATAGGTATTGTTAGTGCTGTTCTCTAATTAGAATTTGAGTTTTACCTTGACAATACATGTAATAAAAGATTCTATTAAATGTCAACATGTATTATCAAGATAAAACTCCAATTATGATTAAAGAACAGCACCAACAATAATACTGCATCCAAATTTTGTCCATAAATTAATCTTTATAAGTAAGAGACATAGGAAGAGAAGATATAAGGTTTACTTTTCCTTCATTTTGGTACTGCCCGGGAGAAAACTTCTTTTTCTCTCGATGTCAAAGTAATAAATATAAAAAGACCAGGCTGGTTAACGAACAAAATTATTGACTTGTGACTCCTTTCTCTACCAATTAAAAGGGATTATTTAACTTATTCCAAATAAAAATAGAATTAAATAACTTCATCAAAGATGATTGATGAAATTTTTTATATATTTAAAGATAGTTAGTATAACATGAAAAATTATATTAATCATTTTTGATAAAATTATTTAACTATATTTTTTCTTAGAATAACTTAGACATTTTTACTTAGAATAACTGACACAGTCCCATTAAAAGGGTGTGAATCGGAAACGTTCAAGCTGATACTTTCAAAAAAATGTGAGATATCCGCTTCGGCGTTATGCTACGTACTCCCCCTAGATTGACACTACAAGAAACTTTCTGGAAAGAGAAAACAGGTTTTACAAGTGATAGAGAAACAAGTTACCCTTTCCCCACGTTACTAAGATTGCTACCAAAGCATAACCAACGACATCTTCGAAACTAGACGGAAAGAGAGAGAAGCTTGGCGTCACTCTTTCCCCAACACGCCACATTATAAACGTGCCCTCTAAGCTCTTCATTCTGTTCCTGTATAAAACCACCCTCTCACCCTTCCTCCTTGGTAGACTCAACACACAAGAAACGCTCAAGTTTTTGCAACATATAATTTTATCATGGATCATAGGCTTTCTGTGAAGATAGAAGGAGAGGGAAGTGTTCATTTGCAAGTTAATGAACTCCACAGGCTAAGCGAGAATAGCAAAAGCAGCACAATGTTTGAGCCTCGCGGGCTCAGCAGCATTGAGAAGAGAGACAGCGGTGCAGATAACAGCTCTTTTTCTTCAACAACAGTCAGAGCACCAGAAAAGAAACTCACCCTCTTCGCACTGCGTCTTGCAGTGCTTGAAAAAGCGGCCACGAGCCTTGGAACTCTTGGTTTCATATGGGCAACCGTTGTCCTTCTTGGCGGTTTCGCCATCACCTTAGACAAAACCGACTTCTGGTTCATCACCATCATACTACTGATCGAAGGGACAAGGATTTTCAGCAGGAGCCATGAGCTTGAGTGGCAGCACCAAGCCACATGGTCTATAACTGATGCTGGAATCAATAGTTTCCGGATGCTAAGGTCCACCCCAAACTTGCTCCTTCAAAGTATAAAAAGCCTTTTCAGGCCAATTGTTGTTGTCAAGAAGCATAGGAGGGACATATTGGAGGCTAATGTTACCCCCAGGAGTAGGGATACCCTTAGCATAAGGACACCAACTCGCACGTGGATTAGTTCAGATGTTCCACTTCTACCGTATGCTAGATGGTTTTTCCTTTCAAGGCATATCAGTAAGCTTCTGTATTGGCTTCAGCTTTTTTCTGCAACGGCTTGCGTGGTTCTTTCGTCGATGAAGCTCATCAAGCATAATTATGGAGAGGTTGCCAAGGGAGACACTGACAGGAGGAACCGGGAGTCTGCTTTGAACATATTTTATGCCTTGGCTCTGGCTGAGGCTTTGTTGTTCTTGATAGAAAAGGCTTACTGGGAATGGAAGATCAGCTACTGCAAACTGTTGGATGAGGTTAACAAGGATTGTGAGTTGGGGCCATCAGGGATGGTGTCAATTAGAAGGTTCTTTTATGATGCCTATTCTAGGTGTGTCAATGGGAGCATATTTGACGGGTTGAAAATGGACATGGTCTGTTTTGCTATGGATCTCTTGGCTTCACATTCACCTGATGAGCAGCTCATTGGAGGAAGAATTCTTCGCCAATTCGCGGTGAGTGAACGGTTTTCAGATGATACTCTTCAGAAGCTTGGAATTTCCATATCTGTGGTGGAGAGGCTAGTTGAGATGTTGAATTGGACAGACCACAAGGAGGAAGAAATTAGGCTCTCAGCTGCAGAGATTTTATCAGCACTAGCTGGCAAGAAGCAGAACTCTATCCGCATAGCTGGGATACCGGGCGCGATGGAATCAGTTTCGTCTCTTCTCCAAACTAACAGGAATTGCATACCTGCAGCTGACGAAATTGGAGAAAAGAAACTCATATTTGATCATCCGGATTATGGCTACTGGACATTTAACCATTTGGGACTCCTCATTCTGAAGAAACTTGCCCGTGATCATGACAACTGTGGAAAGATTGGAAACACAAGAGGCCTGCTCCCAAAGATCATAGACTTCACACATGCTGAAGAAAGGTTGCTGAAGAATGAAAATGTTACACCATCTCAGATTCTGACAGTGAAGAGATCTCTGCAGCTGGTGAAGATGCTGGCTAGCACAACAGGCACCAATGGGAAACATCTTCGAAGGGAGATTTCGGAGATAGTTTTCACAATCAGCAACATCAGAGATATTTTAAGGCATGGAGAGAAACACCCCTTGCTGCAGAAACTTAGCATAGAAATTTTAACCAGTCTGGCTTTGGAAGAGGAAGCATCAGAAAGGATTGGAGGCACAGGTGGAGTACTTAAAGAATTGTGCAACATATTTTTCAAAGATTGCATGGCTGAAAGTCAGAAAGATGTAACCACTGTTGCTGGGGAGGCCCTAGCAATGCTGGCATTGGAAAGCAAGAGCAACTGTCATAGGATTTTGAAGTTGAAAGTATTGGAAAGGCTTATAGAAGCATTGAAAGTTCCACTGCTTCGTGTCAATGCTGCTAGAATTCTAAGAAATTTATGCACCTACAGTGGATCAGAATGCTTCAAACAGTTAAGGGTGGTTTCAGCTGCAGGCACCCACAGTAAGTGTTACTTTACCATCATAATTTTGGGGTAGCAACACGTGAACTATATATAGTATGTTTTTGTTGTATGCTTCAAACTCAATTTTTAACCATTGCACAACCTTACAGGTACTTCAGGCAATCATGTCACAAGAAAACAAGCTACAAGAAGTGATGACTGGACTAGCAGCAAGTGTTTTCACATTCATGACTTCCTCTGAATCGAGCACTGTATTTGAAGAATCTGGGATCACTGAGGCTGAACTGGCAAATAAATTAATCCAGATTCTCAAGAAACACCGATATCCTCCAACTAAGGTCCCAAGGATAAGGAGGTTTGCGATAGAGCTGGCAATTTGGATGATGAAAGAAAGAGAAGAAAGCATTCATACTTTCAAGGATTTGGGAATGGAGGAGGTGCTGGAGGGTGTCTTAGAGACCACTTCAGAGCTTGAAAGCTTTAATGTTTTCTCTGGTACTGCAGGACTGAACCGGCACAATCTAACAATTCACTCACTGGTTGAGACAGCATTGAAGTTGCTGGAAGACAGCTAAAATAATCAAACTCAGAACCATATTGCAAAATCAGTAAACCATGTTGACCAAGAGCAATCACTGTAATAGTGTACTTGTACATATGTGTGTGTAAACTAGTAAATTCTCTAGGAAGGCTGTCATGTTTGCTGGGGTTGGAAAGATAGCCTGACTCAACGATTTATTTATTTATTATTATATTTTTTAGATTCAATGTTATTAGTTGAATTGAATTATCCATATTTCCCTTTATGATTAAACTCATCCCTTCCTGCATTGAAATTCAAAGAAAAAAAATCCCATATAATCTTAGCTTCTTCTTCTTTAGGCCATACTGGCTTGGGAATAATCTTTTGATTGCTGTTTCTGTCCTTGCTCAGAATCTCTGCATTTATTGTCTCAACTAAGGTTCATAGCTATATAGGAACCGGATATTTTGAGGCTGTAGTGGTAACTGCCAACTAAATTATTCTAACAATACACCAAACAAGAAAAAGAGAAAGGAATCTTGAAGAAATTGACATTATTAATCAAACCGAAAAATTTGAACGCTTTCCCTCTGGTCCATGAAAAATATCTAAATGAACTAGTATAATTCTCTGAACAAAAACAAAACAAAACACATTGAAACGGGTCCACCGCATCAAGTGTCAAAAAATAGCCACATCATAGAATCCTCCTAGAACACTGCTCTTAGTCCCTATTCATGACTTATTTACAAACTACTGGACAAAAAAAGTTGTAGAATTTAGACCAACATCCTAGGAAATAACTTTGGAGACAACTCCTGCACCAACTGTTCTGCCTCCCTCTCTCAAAGCAAATCTTTGTCCTGTTTATAAATAAAGTGACTACCGTCAGATCATATTGTTGAATGTAGTCAAAAACAAAAGTTGCAAGTATGAAACAAAGACAATGCAGAGACAGTTTTAAATTAAATTCTAGACCCGCCAAATTCATTAAAAAATAAATGCTAGTATGCTACACATTAATTTTTAGGGGATATATAACTGAAAAAAAAAAATTGTTACACAGAAGTAAAAGGAGAACGTAAAGACTGCTTAAATATATAGATTGTTAGTTGAATCCATTTAGAATAGCCGGCCCTGTAGTCTGAAGTTAGTACTAAAGTTTAAAGATGCTTAATCAATTTCCAATTTTACTATGACATCAATTTACAATGATCAAATAATTAATTATAAGAAAGCTAGAGATGATATAAACAAAATAATATATACATAACCTATTACAGATAATGCAAAATCTTTATGATCTATGTCACATCTAGGATTCAACTTCAACCGACCTATTTCAAGAGGAACAGGTGATATCAGCTCAAAAGTTGCAGTCACGTTATCACCAGGCATAACCATCTTAACACTTTCGGGTAATTCCACCTTTCCGGTAACATCTGCAGTCCTCAAGTAAAACTGAGGCTTATAATTAGAGAAAAAAGCAGTATGGCGGCCACCTTCATCTTTTGAGAGGACATAAATCTCTGCTTCAAACTTCTTATACGTTTTCAACGCACCAGGCTTGGTCACGACCTGTAATTTTCACCAATAGAAAGTTTAGAAACAGGAAAAAAAAAAAGGTTCATTTTATAAAATGAATGACCCTCATAAAACTTAATGAAATAGTGGTTGCAGTTTTTCATATAACCCCTCCTTGTATTCCTGATTTTTCTTATTTGCAATGTTTGAGTACTATTAATTACAAACTCAGTAAGAACTTTTCACGTCAAGAGTGAGACAATTACCAGATTTCCACTACCATATAAAGTTTTAGATCGATGCTGAACATAAATTTCATATGTCAATATTACTTTACACTTTGAATTAGTTCCACTCACCATTCCACGTTGTACATCATCACGCTTTAGACCACGTAGAAGAAGTCCCACATTATCACCAGCCTTGAAATGGACACAGATGTTTAATTATCCATCAATCCAAATCCCAGGGAAATGGAAGGAGAGAGAGGGGTTAGTTATATGACTTTACTTACTTCCCCTCGATCCAAAATTTTCTTGAACATTTCCACACCAGTTACAGTAGTCTTCAAAGGTCCACTCTGTACACAAAGACTGATAAATACAAAAGCATATACCATAAAGCAAAACACTCATTACATGACATGATAATACATATTTGACTTCCATGTCTACCTGTGTTAGTCCCAATACTTCAACCTCCTCACCTACTTTGATGGTGCCTTGTTCAACACGACCAGTCACAACAGTTCCACGCCCCTTCGCATAAACCAAACATGGTGGAGGGAACACATCAGGCAGTTGACAACATACGTAGAGTAAACATAAACAAGTTATCACAGAACAGAATACAGTAAAGGTTAAAAAAAGTCCATCTTATTAGATTATCATAATAAGGGAAGTGTTTGAACTGAATTATTGTAACTCCTAGAAAAAATAGAGTTCAAAGACTACTTATCCTGGCATCAATTTTGTACTGATTTGAAAAAAGTAGATAGAAATATATATTGTCAGTGACTTTTTGGGGTGGTTATATTTTCCCCCTCCTTTTCATCCTGCTCCCTATTCATGTAGGGGGAAATATGGACACCGATGCCCAGAAATTTCCTTGTGTTATGAATAACATATTTCAATAAGAATAGTTCTGATACACACGAGTTATGATCTTTGTGCTTACCTGAATTGAGAAAACATCTTCTATTGGCATTAAGAAAGGCTTGTCAAGTTGCCGCACAGGATCAGAAATGTATTCATCCACAGCATCCATTAGTTTTAAGATAGCCTTCTTCCCAAGTTCTTCATTAGTCCCCTGCAAAGCAGACAGGGCTGAACCTCGTACAATTGGGATCTCATCACCAGGAAATTTGTAGAAATTAAGCAGTTCTGCAAAAATGTTGTTTGTCAAAGGATGCACATCCAATTAGTAGAATATCTAAAAGAAACATTCTGATAAGTGGTAGATTAATTTTTCTTCCCGTTCAAATAAAACTATAAGCTAACACTTCATACCACGAAGCTCCATTTCCACAAGTTCAAGCAACTCAGGATCATCAACAGCATCAACCTTATTTAGAAAGCAGACCAATGATGGCACACCAACCTGACAGAGGAAAACAAGCAAAACACCCCATATGTTAAGGTCCTATGGTTTTGGATGTAAAAACTGAGTTTTGCTTTTACATAATAAGAAAAATGAACTACCAACCTGACGAGCAAGAAGTATATGTTCCTTTGTTTGAGGCATTGGCCCATCTGGAGCGGAAACCACAAGAATTCCACCATCCATTTGTGCAGCTCCAGTAATCATGTTCTGTAATTTTGCCAAATGAATAAAGTGAAGATGAAGTCCATATAAACACAAGCACATACAAGAGCATCAAATCATCAATCATGCACAAATAAGATCACGCATTCTTCAAAGTAATACAATGTATATTCATTCAATTCAATTCAATATAGAAGGAAAAGCATTCGGGTCATAATTCACACCAAGAAAATGGCCCAGGGGAATAAAAAAATAATAATCTGCCTGTTCGCGGAGATACTTTAACAAAGTTTGTCTCCATTTCCAACTAACCTTACCTTAACATAGTCTGCATGTCCTGGGCAATCAACATGTGCATAGTGCCTCTTTGCTGTCTCATACTCCACATGAGCCTGCAAGATCAATGTAAGAAGCTCAAGAGAACTTTACAAAATTTTAGTTCTGTATCATTCACAATATGCATAATTTGAGTATGGACTTTGAAAAAAACAAAGATCTATCTCTCACAGTAGCAATAGTAATTCCTCTCTTCTTCTCCTCAGGAGCCTTGTCTATATCCTCAAAGGCAATAGCCTTGGCTTTACCTTCTTCTGCTAGCACCTGTTCCACAAAATCAATCCTTATTGCACAAAACACCTGAATCACAAAATGTTTATGCCAAAAAGAAATTGAAGGGTAGAATTCCTCTCCATTATTTAAGTATCGGGACATGGAAATCAACCCAAACCTTGGTAATTGCAGCAGTTAGTGTGGTTTTTCCATGATCAACATGCCCAATTGTGCCCACGTTAAGATGGGGCTTTCTGCAAAAGAGAACAACAATGAAAAGGAAACACATGTCAAAAACAGCATGCAAAGGCCCTTCTTTATGTGGGACAAACAATTGTTATCTCTATCTGCTATCTGTATTTTCAGATGATCATATCCATACACATACCTAACGCCTTCAAAAGTATTGATTGAAGGAGAATTTCATAAAAAAAATTATATTTATATTGAAGGATAATAGGTGCTAAAACTGGTTATTTAGGCCAACTTAAGCCAATTTTTTGCTTATACACATTGACCACTTCTACTTTAAATGATTAAAGGTTGCGCCGTTCTCCACGTGCATGATCACAAGCATGTAAATGAATCACCACATGCAAAGACAGGTATTATGATCAAGTAAGCAAGACCAACAACATAAAACTTCTTGGCCACCACAAGAAACAGATAAGAAAGTCTTCAACTAACATCAGAAAGAGAGGGAAAGAAAGAAAAAAAAAAGAGAGAGAGAGAAATTTTGTCCCTGGAACACGAGGGTCTTACGTTCGAGTGAAAGTTGCCACGGATCTCCGTAGAGAAACAAGACCCAATGAAGGTGCATTGCAGTTTTGGGATATGGTGCAAGTTCCCCGAGAGAGTGAATGGTAAGCATTCGTGAAATGCAAAGAGAAAAGGAGGCGCTTAGAATTTAGGTTTCTGAAAGCAACGGAAGCCATGGGGTTGGATTACGCACACTCCACCCAGAAGAAGGAAGGAACAAAAGAGAGAGAGAAAATGATAAGCTATAGAACTGGACTGAACTGATAGTGTGGCTGTAGAGTGTGAATAGTCGCAGGTTGTTGGTTCTTCATCTACTTGGCGCTGTGTTGAGGTGACACGTCGTCAACAGAATCCGCAAAAGTATTCGCTAATAAAGCCAGAAAATCGAAATTCACTCACACGCACGCAATACGCATGCACACCATGCATTATTGGTTCATTTTGATTTGTGGGCGCAGCGCAGCAAAAAACATACAGTGAAAAATTACTCTGATGTATGTTTAGTTTGCACGTATCAAACGCTGTTTCTAAGAAATTGAAGTGAGGAATTTTCTTTTGTAGAAGAATCACCCATGATATGACGAGAAATTGCATTTATACAACAAATGTGTACAATCCTTTTTTTATCATAGAGATAGAAAAAGAGTGTACGATAAAATAGGTGATGTAATTGAGAAAGATAGGGAAAAAATAGCGTCGTAAAAAATATAATAAAAAAGTGATCCATGGATAATATAACTCGTATCAAATTGATAACACAAATTGTGCATTAATCATATACTTTGTATAATTTGACTTAAGATAATAAAATTATAATAATTCTAAAGTAAAATATATTGCGTGTGTGATGTTTGTTTAACTAGAAATAATATGGATTTGATTTTCATGCACTTAGTCTAAAATTTTTTATACCATTAATTAATTAAAAATCACTTTAAGTGTAATTTTTAAGATAATTATTATAAAAGTCAACCTCTTGTTATATATATAACAATTTTTTTGATGAGAATATATAACAATTTATGATTAGATAAAAATGTAAAAAATATTTACACTGTGAATACAACTTAATTAAATTTAAATAATAGAGTTAGATGGTTTAATAAATCAATAATATCAGTAGTTTAAAATGTATCATTTAGTTTTTAAAATCTAGAAACTAAGTAAAAGTTCTGTTTAAATCAGTTAGTCAAATAAGTGAAGCCATTTTATGTATAAAAATACATAGTATATGACATAAATAATTGAGAATAATCATAAATATTGCATTTAAGTTTGACTCACGCATGTAATTTGTTGAGCTTAGTAGATGAGGAGTTTGATTTTCCTTAAAAAAAAGTTTGACTTTTGTGAACAGAAAAAATAAGTGGCTAAAGTTTGCCTCTTTAAGTCAGTCTACCAACTCCACTCATTGAGGACCCTAAATAGCTTTTGGTTTCTAAAAGTCTGAAGAAAAAATGAAATGATATAATGATGGTATTTGACAACACCAGAAGCAAAAGTTCAGCATATTTATGCGTTCTTGGTCAGTTAAATAAGGTCTAACCCACTAGGTCTTACAATCCCGCAAGCGGGTCCGAACAAGCTAGACCTTATGGTATTTAGTGTACAATGAGGACAACAAGCTTAAAATCTAAAATCTTGTATATACTATTCAAACCCCTCCATCACAGGCCGTCTCTAGTGGGTTAGACCTTATGGTATTCAAGCATGAATATAAATTAAAAAATAATATATTTATCAGTCCTTTGATTCGGATCAAGCGAAGTATCTGTTAATCAGTTCTTATCAGTTTAACATAAACAAAGTGCATTTATACAATGTATGGTGAATCTATTAGAATTTAGAATTAATAAAGAAACATTTACATTGTTCAACTCCGAGACATCTATAAATACAAGGCCAAACAAAAAGAACGTGCAACCCTCCCCGCGGTGGTTGGACACAACTACACCAGTCTTCGTTAAGAAAAATGAAAAGGCATTCAAGGAAGGTTAAGAAAATAAATAAATAATGCATAAGCATGAGCTAATAATGGGGACATCCAGTAATTTTTGTTCGACGGGGTAAAAACACAACAATTCTCTCTCACAGTGAAAGAATATTAGATGAATGTTAGATAATAATCTGAACAAACAGAACCTAAGTGCAAGCAACCTATTTCTTTTGTGGAGCATTTTGCAAATTATATATTTTGTAGTTACAAAAACAATGAATAACACAACTGAGGATAAACGAGACTCTCTAATCTCATCTTTTGTGACTGTTTCTGAAAAAGTTGAAATCCCAACGTCGTATTAAGCCGTTCAAGACATGGCTTGCTGGATTCTTAATAACTGTTAACGTGGCTTTCGTTTTGTGTGATATGTCAGTGTCTGATGAACTTTGTAAGCTAGCAGAACTATCATTACCAGTAGAAGCATTTTTGGTATTGCCAGACTCGGGGATTGATGAAGTGTCCAATGGTGGTGGTGGTAGTGGTGATGGTGGTATTTTGGTAGATGAAAGACTTGGTACTGAGCTTGGAATCACTGAAATAGAATTTGACTCAGCTTTCAAGGGCTCACATACATCAGATGCAGTGGAAATTGTTGAGGCTGTGGAAAGCACTGTGTGGTTGAGTAAAGACGATTCTGTCTCCATAGGTTTGGAAATCTCATGTGAGTCATCCTTATTTGATGGCTTTGCAAAGATGGTACTAGCACTGCTGACAGGTGGTTGTTTTACCTCTGGATTTCTTATTTCCCGGTTTTCCAATGAATCTATCACTGCTTCTATGAACATCTGAATAATATCGACAAATCCATGAAAACCAATTACACAACTTTCATTGTATATCATCATGCATTCAAATTTCAAATTATGTGATAACCAACAAGTTGACTCACTTTTTGTTCTTCCTCTGCTCTGGATGGACAGCCTGTAAAGTCATCCAGTTGATATTCCACGTACTGGTCATCATCCAGATTGGTTGGAACAAGGGGACTATAGAGATGACCATTTGATAATTCAAAACTAATCATTGTAGAAGATGATGAGGAAACATCATCACATTTCTCTGCCTGTTGTGTAGAAATATCATGCAAAATTAGTGACTCTAGTTCCTGAGTTTGATCACCTAACCAACTCCCTTCAAGTTAGGCCTCTGATTAAACATGTTGTTTATTACTATCCATTACAAATTATTTCTCCTGTCTTTATATTCCTAAGAATCACATTCCTAGGAATATTATAACTTAGAATGTTATTTTTGGATATATTTAAAAACATGTTTGGTTACATTTTAATATTCTAAGGAATATTTTTTAAAATTCAAAATAAATTAAATAAAAAATACATAAAATAGAAGTTACAAGTGTGTAAGAAAATAACTACCCATATCTCCATGGAATATCACTTTCCCACCCCTCTCATGAGAATAAAAATATAGGAAAATTAAGTAAAAATGGAAGTTACAACTTTTCCAAGAATCAACAATACCTGGAAATCATTTTCAAAGCTTGTAACAAAATAGGTATATTACATTCTCATATTTACATTCCCGGGAATGAACTTTTATTCCGTGAAACAAACACACTCTCAAGTATTGAGGCCGTCTAGTTGCACTAGTAATGGTTACCCACCATGCACATGCAAAGAATAAATAAAATCATGTTTAGTATAAAAAGAGAAATGAAAATTTATCTGAACACAAGCTCTTCCTTTTTAAACTTCAACAATTAAATGATGGACAGGATGGGCTAGTGAAACTCTGAAGTCTCAACAATCCGTTATAGCATTCCCACTCTTAAGTCTTAACTCTTAAAGTACTTTTAGTTGTTATTTCTTAAATCACCCTCAATTATGTGAAAAGACAAACAGAAACATAATTATGTTTGAATTGAATAAAATAATTATATTTGAATTGAATAAAATAATTATATAATTGAGAACAACCTAGAGAATTACAATAAGAAGTAATTATAAGTAGTATGAATAGGTAACCCTTAAAGGAAAATATAATTAAGTACAAAGACATGAAAAAGGATAAAGCAATACCTTAGAGTCACGATGTCCATATTTTGAGGAAATATCTGGTGGAATCTGAGAAAGTAAAAACAATATTTATTCAAGAAATAAAAAACTAAGAACCACTTACCACATTATTAAAAGGATTTAAGCAAAATTCATGTCATAACAGCTCAAATGACTACATCTTCCTGGATCATGCAATAAATTTTTTACAGTATTAACAGAAAGGAGAGTAGAAAACCATACAAATAACCGTGCCCTTATGTTTTAGATATAAAAAACATTCATGAGCCTTTACCTAACAACTTAAGCTTTCTGGTACAAGAACTTCTATGACCAAGTAGTCAGGAGTTTGACCCTTGCGAACTCCATTCTTCTAAACATAAGTTAAATTTCAATAGAATGCAAGGTGGGCCCATACATTGTCCACACTTCAAGCCTTAGGGCTCTTGTGAGATTAACCATTCACAAAATTTTACTTAATAGCTCAAGCTTTTTGGAGGAGTCAGTTCTTGACAGTTTGAATTGTATGGTTCTTTAATTACATGATTAGTAGCATCAGAATTCTTAACTGTTGAGCTGCTAGATATATTTGTATTTGAAAAGTTTTGTGAATCTAGGGGCCTGTCCTGCAAGCTTGGAGCATTTTCAAGGTTTTCAGACATAAGGAACACATTGTTCTATGGCAATGCAAGGATTTTGCAGTTATTTAGTGATTATGATTGGAGATAAAAGCCAGGATTTTCAAGAAAAACATACTGCTGCAGCCACTTTAATGGATAAAGTTGTCTTCAGGGCTGGCCCAAGAATAAGGACAACTAAAGCTCAAGCTTTAGACCTACTAACAAAAAATTATTTTATATTAGTTTTTATAAAGCAAAAAAGCCACATATGTTACCAAAAAAGCCCAATATATAACTCTCTCATTTAAAGTAAAATAGCTTTTGCCAAAGTTTGCTGTAGGTCTCACTCACCATTAGACCGGCCCTGGTTGTCTTCTTAAACCTAATGGATTTTATAGGAGAGCATCTATCATATATGAACAGAAGGACCAATTTACATTTTTTTATTTATCACATGAGAATTAAATTTTCCCTACTTCTAGACATAACTGGTATTGCGGGAAGCACCACTCTACATTTATTTTGTATCGCATGAATATTTTCTCAGCAAGCTGTTTGCATGCCATTCTGAGTTCTGACAGTAAACTGAGAGCAATAAATACAAACCTCCATCCTACTCATTGGTCTTTTTGAACGGACTTGCTTAATGTCATCCACAGTACTGCTTGTTGATGGCTCTGCAACTAACAAAGAAACAACTAAGAGATTTGCATAAGTAGTGAGGTTACCAAATGCAAATCCTAATGGCTACCAAGGCAGAAGGAATAGTTAAGAGACACTGGGTACTTGAGTCATGCCTTTGTTTCGAAATGATGGTTCATTGCCATAGTCAAATTCATCCACAGATCCCCAAACATCCTGTGTAAAAACATTTAACATTTAAAAAAATGTTCAAGATTGGAACTTTGCATTTTGACCAAAATGGAACCAAAGAGATGCATGGTGAATTTACCTTACCAAAGTAATCATTTATAATGTCAAAAAATGATTCCCCAAGCTCATCTTCTGGAGGTTGCAAAATATTGTGAAAAAAGATATTTACGGAATCAAAATAAAACTGAGGACGGGGAGAGTTGTGATCTCCCTCAAATTTAATTATGTTTTTGTCTCCCTACAAAGCATAAACAACCATATTATAGATCCAAAAGGTCAGGCATACAAGAATTAGTGAGAACTGAGAAGATAAAAGAAAGAGAACAAGTAGTATATAAAAATGATAATTTGTAGAAGGCCCATAACAAGTCCTGTCTGTCTGAGAAACTATCTAGAAGACATACTTCACAATTCTAAAGCAGCAAGCATGCTATAAAGTAACAGAGGCTTTACAAAATAACAAGAAGACTTAGTGAGCTGGAAGAAAAGTTCAGTTATGTAAATCAGTTTAATTAAAAGGGAAAAAAAATTCTCAGGGTGAAATATATTTTTAATCTCTAAAAATATAAAAATGTTTGTTTTTAATCCCTAAAAATAATCATCTTCTTTTGGTCCCTTGTTTATGAAAATGTGTGAGGTATGATCCTTATCCTTCACAAAAATCTGTCTCCTTTTGGTTCATTGTTTATGGAAATAGGGACTACACATGACACATTTTCATAAATGAGGGACTAAAAGGAGAAAATAAATTTAGAGACTAAAAGCAAACATTATCCTATTTGCAAGGACTAAAAATATATTTAATCTGAATTCTTACAAATATATTTACCATGTAAGCCTCAAGTATACGATCTGAGTGATGAGGACGTATAAAATCATCATCAATGGCATGCCCTACTAGAGCAGGAACAAAACAAGATTTTGCTACCTGCAATGCAAACAAATAATGAATGAATATGAAGAAAATGAAAGCATGAAAAACCAAAAGAAATTCAATATTGTAAATTTTCCCCCAAATAATTTTTTCCCTATAAAATATTGCACTTGGTTCAGATTTTTTTCCCACTAAAGATCTCTTTTTTTATATAGCAAAAAGAAATATTATTACATAAGCAGGGGAAAATACATGAGAGAAAATTTCTCCAGTTTTGAATGCTCATAAAGCCATTATTTTATGTTCAGGATGGCAAAAAAGTGTACACACTATTTTCCTTTTTGGTTGTTTTGCCTCTCTCCTCCTATACTTCATGAACAATTTGCACTCTAACCAGCAGATTGATCCCTTCTCAAAAGGAATGATTATGCATGATTACAAGCTCCCAATGTAGAAAGGAGATTGTAATTTGTAAACAATGAATCATCCTAATTCCTACCATTTAATTAAAGTTGAAGAGGTTCACCAGGTCCATGAAAAGTTCAGTCATTATTGTCAATAAACAAAATGATGCACATGATAACTCACAAAGTTCGACAAATCAGAACCCGCCAAATCGTACCCTTCTACCCTACCAGAAAAAAAATCCTTGAAGTTCAGTTTTTTCTTCCACACTTTTAACTAGTTCATACTTTGTATTTAAATCAAATCATAGCATTTGATTTATTGACCAGGAAAGGTTCCTCCACATATGACAATTAATTATCTTACAAAAAACTCAGCACAAATATGTTAGTAATATATTTATGAGTTGCTGAGTAAGATTACAATCATATGACTGACAAACTAATAAGTGTACATTATTTCCAAAAAAAAACGAAAGAAGAAGAGAACAAAGTCTCAACAAGTGTATCCATTTTTCAAGTTCAAGCTAAAAAATAAAATGTTTCTTAAGCAAGCTCAGGTACAGATGCTGGATTTGAACTGAAGTTATATCAAGCAAATAATGAGGAAAAGCAAAGGAAGAAAGCTCACCAATTATTTTTCTGTCGAATTAATCAATCATTACATACAAACAGGCAAATAAAAGTAATTTTTTTCATTAAAAAAAAGAAGGAAAAATAACCTTAATGGTGTTCAAGTCCATTATGTCAAATTTTGCCTTCTTCTGGATTGTTTTTCGCATGTATTGAATTGCAAACTTCACCTGCAACAAGAATCAAATATAAATGAATTATTAATAAATGGGAAAATCGTAGGGCAATGACAATCTATTCTCATAAGAGAAAAAAGATGGCCATGAAATCAGATGCCAGCCATATGTATAATGTATTTAAATATTCATTAAAAGGGCTAAACATACTTATATGTCGCAAACTACAGATATTCACAGGCCCCTAGCAAAATTAGTAATCATTTGTCACAGATGCTACTTTGCTCCATAATAAACCATAGCCTAGGTCAACTACTTTTCAAGAAATAGCCTCTAAAAAAGCATCTTTACAATAGCCTTGTTACTTGTCACAAAACATGTAAATGAACCAAATAGACTACTTTTAAGGGGGCGGGGGGAATTCAAAGAAAAACGGATGTCTAGAAAAGCTATTAAATTCCAGCTTGGATGTATAGGGACCTTCTTTGGTATTAAAATGAAACCTCCCCCAATCAAACTTTTGATCATAACATGTGGTTGATAACATTCCATAGACTAAATCTGAAGGTGATTTGAACAACCTCAAAGTAAAGAAGCATTAAAATATGAAATGAGATTATAGATTAATAGTTTTGGTTAGATTACTTCTATAAAAACTATTCTCACTTCCATCCAAAATATAATACACTCACTGTGAATTTTGGCAGACGGACTCTGTACGTATCTACAAGTTCCATCATTAAATCAACCAAATCAGAGAAGGGACTATCTAAAACCATGCCTGCAATTGAAGGATCTTCAGCTCCATACATAAGGCTGCAAGGAATGACATCATTAATGACAAGAAGAAAAGTGATATATGCTGGTAAGACTGAATTGCTAAACAATCAGGGAGTTTATAAATTGACTTTAGAAATTAAGAAGCACATGGGTAGTACACTTCTAATGAGGAGAATGTGTTTTTGGTAGGAAATAGTACGAATTATTCAATGCAGAAAGGCGTAAATACATACATGAAAAGCAGATCCTTTCCACAAGTCTACAAAAAAAATTATAACTTAAAATAACTTTCAAAGTTCAAAGAAGCATACATGAATATACTATGAAATGCTTCATCGTCAAGTTAAGGTCATGCTCTGCAGACAATCCATTATTCAACAATGACACTAATATATATGCCATACACCTCCTTTTACAAGTTAAGGTCGTGTTCAGCTACCATCTCATGGACTGTGATCCCTTCATTGTTGTTTCCAATGCTATGATCATTAACAAATACAAAAAATCTTAAAGAAGTCCTTCTGCATTTATTTATCTTAGGCGCTCTCATTACAAAAGGATCACAACGATAAGGTCAATCATGTGGTTTCTATTCTTTAACAAACTAATCAACTTATTGACAATTAACTATAAGATCTGAGTAATAATGGACCATATTACAATATCATGCTACAATCCTATGTACGATCACTACCTAGGAAACCTTTCTTTAACCTCATTTAAAATGTAAGGTCAAATGAAGTGAATGATGAAAAATTACCTAGTCACAGCACCCATTGAGCGTCCCCACAAGCCAATCAAAGAGACATTTCCATCTGCCCGCAGATAGTTGACCACGGCCCTCAGATCATCCTTCTGAAAAAAGCCAAGAATGTTAAACAATCCTCATAATAAAAAATTGGGAACAAAGCATATGGTAGTAATGCACATGCAAACTCCCAGTGGAGTACAAACACAAGCATTTCATTTCACTGATGTAAGCAATTTATTAAAAAGAAATGAGGATCATAAGTATCCTGCCTCAGGCACATGACAAGTTTCATATTTTCTGCAATTAATTCAGACCAGTTGATAATACTTTTGGATTGGATTTGTTTATATCAAAGTTTATTTCGTTTTCCTCTACCCCTTTTAATTAGATTATCTTCCATTTTATCCACTTTTTTCAACCGGAGCCTCTAACGGTCCTCTCCTCATATGATCAAACCACTTAAGGTAAGTTTGTGTCAGCTTCTTCTCTATAGGTGCTACTCTAACTTTCAAAAACTTTCATTCCTAACATTAGTTTATCTTTTAGTATATCCACTGCACTCATCAACTTCAACATACCTGCTATACTTTTCCTTTTGGGATCTCGGCACTTTGATGCCCAATAGGCAACATTGACTACCATAGAGCATTGATGATCTTACCGCCACCCGGTAGAATTTTCGTTGGCACTTTGTAATCACAAATTACACCTAAAGTGCTTCTCCATTTCATCCACCCATCTTCAATCCCATGTGTTACATGCCCATCAATCTCCCTATTGCTTTGGAAGATGGATCCTAGATACATAAATCATGCAAATTGTGCCATGATGTTATCCCCAATTATCACCTCCAACACATTGAGGCACTAGCTCTTGGGTGTGCCCAGTTAGAACATGATCATATGACATGATAGAGATGGAGAAAATTAACCCCTATCAGAGACAGCAATAAAAATCACAGATAATGATACAAATAGATATGATATGTTTCAAAGTTCAAACAGTTAATGAGCAAGGACTTACTTCATTCCAACCTAGAGTGACGTGCTCTCCTCCAGAGATTCCCGATCCTGAGAAATCCAGAGTAAAAACTGTAATATTTGAAGGAAGTAAAATTATAGCAGCTTCACTGGCATCAGCCCTGCATCCACTGCCATAAACATTGCACAAAACAAGCAAGACCATATGAAACTGGAATCTATTAAAAGTGCAACACCAAACAAACAACCACCAGCAAAGAAAGACAATATACTTAGTCAATAACAAATATTAAAAAGGAAAAGCTTTCAAATCAGCATTGTTATATTGAAATGCAGCAATTCCCATGTGGTCACCATATCAAACTAATTGCATGTGTGCATTTATACAGATACATAAAAAAACTGAAAACAAAGGTTTTAAAATGGGACTGTGTTAACTTCTAGTTATACGTTTTGTAGAAGTAACCTGATAAGAAAGGTGCACAGAAACCAATTTTGAAATTGATCAAAGTGCAAGTTACAAATGATCAACCGCATTTTCCAATATTGAATAAGACAAATACACATATACTATTTATGTTAAACCATTGCTAGGCACAGAGATTACATAGTGCTCTTTTCTAAATTAAAAAGAATGTTTTTAAAAGGGAGGGAAAATAAAAAGAAAACACACACATGTTCAAAGCAAAGTCTGACATGTCCATAAGAAAACTTTATTGTTTGAATAGAACTCTTTGAAGTATCGACTTGCATGCTAATCAACAAAGAAATGCATATTGTCTCACAGTCACCTATTTCCATGGCAATATATTACGCATGGCAGAGGCTTTCCATCAGGACTGACTATAGGCATGTAATGACTGCATTGAAGAACATCCCCACGGCTGTTTTTTATCTGCAGAATATCAAATATTACATGTCAGGCTGATAATTCAGGTCATCAACTCAACTAAATAGAATATAATGTAATAATAAAAGAATGCTTATGATAAAAACAACGAATGACATCAACAAAAATTTTGTAATTGAATTGGTACATAAAATTAGAACATCACATATGTTATAACTTAAATAGATGTACTATGCAAAAAAGGAATCAACATACTAGTGTTTTTAAATGTGATTAACCAATCCTTCCATGCTGGCATCCTAGATAAGAAATACTTCTTGTGACAATTCTCCAAAAGAGCAATCAAATAACTTGGGATTGGAACAAATTATGAAACAGAATTTCTTTCAGGGTAAAAGTTATGACCTCAAAAGTATAATCCTTTTCAAGCATATGGTTGACAATTTAGTTATGAACTTCGAACTAAAATAAAATCAATCATTTAATGCATTTCCCCAGATCCAATGCTTTTACAGACATACTGAATTTATTTTTAACTATACCTCCACGTCCCTCCGTTGAAACCATTTCCCTTTTAGCATGAACTCATAATCTAATAAATCACTTTTTGGATCGTATTCAGCTCTGCATGCCAGTAACAGATACAGTCATAATATCACAACAGTTTAAGTTAAATTTGAAACAAAAGTAGTGCAAAAAAATTACTGAGCCATGCAGATAACAGAACTCAATGTCAGTTCATCTTATGACACAATTGCAGAAAGATGACCTCATGTATGTAGCTATTTTTGTGACAGACATATCACATGCATAATTAGAAATATGTCAAGGCATATAGTGAAACTGAGCTTCACATGATATCCTCAAAATTAGAAGGATCAAGGATGTGTCTTTTCACTGTAACTCTTGAAAAGATTTTAATTAACACGATATCTCCATTTCCCTTCTTACACTTTTTTTCATTTTTTTGGGGGGCGGGGGGTGGAGAGGAGATCCATTTATTCTCAATTTTCACCGAGTACAATTTAAATGTCTAGTGTTCTAGAGATTCAGAAGATAATTCTCACATGATTTGCAGATCTCATTTTCAGAACACAAAAAGAAATAGGAATTTGTTATACTAATAGTAGGTATAAATAAAAACTATTTTCATATGTTTCTGAGGAAAAGGAAGAAATTTGTGGAACAAGCTTACCTATCAGTGTTTATAGTATTGGTACCATGCAAAGGGTCACATTCAAATACTCACATTACAGACAAGTAAGCCTTTTACGGTAGCTTAAAAATATATCTCAAATTTCCAACCAAACAAGACAAATAATAAACCAAGTTAACAGGATGAGCACACGGCACACCCCACCTAAATATAAAGATTATTGTTTCTATGATTCTCATGGAGATGCAAAGGAAATGACAGCATTGAATATACTTATATCTTGCTCTAGCTCTTTCCCTTTGGGAAAAAAAAAAAAGAAGAAGGACAGGGGTGATAGCAATTATACTAAAAATCAAAAAGTTTGTATCCCATCTCATTCCAAACTATAAGAAGCATAAGCAAATACCCACCTGAGAATGTGAAGAAAAAAAAAGTACTTTGATTGAAAAAGTTTATCCCAACACAGAGAGAGAAAGAAGGAGAAAAATGGTACCTCGGTGGCCGAATGATGAAGTTGACAAGCTGCTCCATATTTTCAAACGATCAAAGATGAAATGTTTCAGCTCTTCCAGGAGACATAAAATATGTGCAGTTCCAAGGAAAAGAAGAGAAGAAAGAAAAAGTGTGGAAGGTGAGAGAGGGTCTAGACAAGACAACTGTGAGACAAAGAAGAATGAAACAGAGCGAAAGGGACCGGAGGGAGCAGGCTTTTGTTTTTGTTGGTCTTTTGTTTAGTTCCAACTGTGCTTCTTTTCTTTTGTTGGAAATAACAAAACCAAAAATAAAATGATAATAATTATAAAAATGGAAATGATGTTGTTGTCAACCAAGTCCTCATCGTCACCCAGCTGCTGCCAAACTTCCAACTGAATACGGACAGTACCGAAGCTGGTGTTGCTGGCCGAATGGACTGAAAAATAGTGTGGGATCCGCCGCCAACACAATGCAAGAATAAAATACTGTATTAAATCGTTAGTCCTTTGGAAAAAAAATTAATATGTTTTTGTTAGTTTTTAATATTTTTCTGTTCATTTATATTTTTAAATTTTACTTAGATTAAAAAATATATCAATGCAGTGCACATGATATTTGCTAATTTATTGATATAATTTGTTAATTTATTGGTATAATTATGTATGTTAAAGTTTATTTGTTTTTTTGTCCTTCTCTTACTTGTTTTCTGGATTTGTCCTTGTGCTATGTTCATTTTTTTATTTTTATTTTTATTACCGGGTTCAAGTCCTATGTCGTGTATATAGAAGATCATTTATTAAAAGAGATCAATCTCTTAAATGAATCTCAACACCTCAAAAAATTAATCTCTTACTTTCAGCTAGAAAATATCTCAAACTCAACCAAAAAAAATAAAGAAAGGTTTATTGAGTCAATGAGTATTTAAAAGTAGTTACAATTATAAAACAAGAAGTATTTAAAATTTATTGTTTTATATTTTTTTTTATATAAATTTATATAAAAAGAATATTTCATAAAAAAAAATTGTAACTAATTTCATTATGTAACTATTATTATTATTATTATTATTATTAATAGTAGAAGTTAGGCTCGACCTAATAATGAAAGATTTGGGTAATTTGTATACAGTATTAGATTCAAACCTCATTGTTTTCATTATATATATATATATATATATATATATATATATATAAAGTGCCATTCACTACAAGACAAAATTTGTTAAGTGTAAAGACAATTTTAGTATTTTTCATTGGTACAACTTTTATTTAAGAAAAATTAAACAGTTAGTATAACTTTGAAGGTTTATATTAACAATATTATATTTTTTGGTATATAATGATGACAAATAAGTTTGAATCTAAAATATTATAGATATTATTTAAATTTTCCATCACTAGACCAATTCTTGTAAGTTATATTAACAATATTATATAATGCTAGTATTTAACGTATTTATAATATATATCAATATTCTATATTAACAAATTATTTTTAGTATAATATATCATATTCTTTGTATAAATTCGTAATGTTTATATTAAAGGTTTTTTTCATTATAAAATGTTATATTAATAAAGGCTAATCAAATGTTAAATCATTAATAAATTACAATTTTTTTAGTAGTATTAGATATAATATGTTATATATTATATGAATTTAATTCAAATATACTACCAATATAAAATATTTTACACTCACCATATATTAAAATTAAACTCATATTATATTTTTATTGAATTAGTATGCCACTCTTAAAATACAATACCTGAGAAACTCTTCATGTCATGAGCAAGTTATTCTCTTATTGTTATAAATACCTTACAAAACTTATCCTCTATATATATAAATTAGAATAACTATTTTGAATGAGAGCTTTTTTAAGAATTAGTCTTCAATAAAAGTATTTTCAAGAATTTTTCTTCAACGAGAGTGTTTTTAAAATTTTTCTCAACATTTTATATCTTTCAATCTATCCTTTTAATCTTTACTTCTTAAATTTTAGTATTTTAAAAAAATTATCAATAGTTAAAAATAACCTTGTATTATAATATAAATTATTTATCATAAATTTAAAATATAATTTATATGTTCAAAAATATTTATTTATTATAAATTTCAATTATAATAAAATATTGCATAAGTTAAAATACTACTTTCAAAACAACTTTCTTTTTTTAGTAGAATCATTGTCGTTCAGAAGTTAGTTTAACCATAATCTCGAGATATTTCAACAAAATATGTCACGCTGCACTACGAATAATTTCTGTTCCCTTACGAATCACTTCTCATGGTTATTTTAAAACAAATAATCTAGTATCTATCAAAAAGAGTTAACAATTTAACTAATATAAAATGTCAAATGGGAAAATTAGAAAAATATAAAGGAAAATTGATGGTAATAGTTGATGGTGATCGGATACCTTTCTCACCACTTAATAATATTTACAAGTATTAGACATGATGTCACAATACTTTTGGCTACTAAGAGGAGCCAAATCCATACATAATTTTTTGGTCAAATTGAAAACAACATACATGGGCTTACCCAATAAACAACATGTGGTGAAACCACATGTGTTGTGTTTTATGTATTAGCAAGACATATGTTTCTGGATTTAAAAGGTTGTAACAACCTCCCACTGCTTTCAGAATATCGCCATTTGTCAAATTATGGTAATTAATTATTGATGTCCAAATTATCTAGGAAACCGTGACTTTAACATCATGAAAGTAAAATAAACATGGTGTGTGAGCAATCATAAAAGTGCTAACCATGATTGAGGTTTGGTTTCAAATCAACAATCATATCTTTTTTATTTTAGTATTTCCTCTTAAATATAATAAATAACATCTTTCCTACTATGTTTTAAGAAATATTACAAGCACAATTGTTTTATTGTTTACAATTTGAAAATCATCATTTGAATGAAAATTATTAAAAAAATTATGAATTAAAAATTTCAAAACAAAAAATTAAACTTGATTTAAAACATTTCTTCTATTTCTTTTTATCTGTAATTTTTAAAGAAAATTTATTTATATTTGTCGATCATTTTAGAATTTTAAGATAGCATTAATTATTAAAAAAAAAAAATCTGCAGATTGGTCAAAGTAAAGATATCAAGTAAGCCTTCTTTTTTAAAAAAAAAATTCATAAATTTTCATAACTACTTTTTAATTTCAATAAATATATCATTTGCTATTTTAAATTTTATATATAAATAAAAAATAAATAAATAAACATCATACATATCACTATCAAGTGAGAGCTTTGTGTCTGTATATGGATGATAAAGATTAAAAGTTAGTTCGTGGTTATATTACCACTTAAAAAAGTCATATATTTTTTTTAATATTGACCATTTAAATATTATCTAGTGGCCTATATTTATAGTTCTTATTTCTCATAATAAAAAGAGTTCTTATTTGATATGTTCTTCTTGTCTCTCTCTGTATATACATCAATAGAGAGAGAGGAGCGATCAAGTTACTCTAAGAGTAACTTTTAGTAAAATTACTCTAGAAGTAACTTTTGGTAAAGTTACTCATTTCAATAACATTTTATACAAATTAAATTTTATTAGTCTAACAAGTAAATTAAATGTTATTATTGAGGAAATCAAGTCCACAATTTTTTATAAAATTTTAAACCATTTGATACCTCATTAAATAAATTCAACTAACGTATAATATGTTTTTGAAAAATATAAGTAAATGTTGATAATAGGATTACATAATTATACATGTTTGATTTATCTAAAATTTGGTGTGCATGATCATTGAGTTAATATCAAAATATTCAACAATTAGATTAATAAAGTTTAATTCATACAAAGAGTTATTGAAGGTGGTAACATTAATGACCAAGATTTACTCTTACAATACTTTTTGGACCATACAATAATAGATGAATGGTCAATGTGAAAAGTTTTTTAGTTGTAACATGACTACTTAAAAAAATTATGTGTATTTTTCTTTTAATCTTGACCATTCAAATAAGATATAATGATTTTTATTTATAGTTCTCATTTCTCACACTATATATATATACATATATTTGCAAGAAAATGAAGATGATTGCTATGAAATAGTTGACTGGTCAAAATCCAATGTGGCATTACTCATTACCTCCAAAACAAGAAAATGAAAAGAATTTCATATTTGAAGCTACAGACCTCCACGATTTGAAAACATTCAAGACATTTTCAAATTTGTAGACACTTGTCATTGTCAAAAACATTTTCAAATATGAAGACAAAGCAACGGTCCAATCAAGACATGAAGACAAGCTATTCAATTTCAAAGTCAGCCAAAAGACATAATATATAATACCCATGTTGCACATGGTGGAATCTATAGCCAAGAAAACAAAATTTGTAATTTCAAGACTGCAACATGAGAGAATATGTAGACTTTTAAAATTATTAAGTGTTGGGACTTCATCTTCAAGTTCCAAAGATTGTGTTCAATTGACCTCCTTTAGTCTTTCCTCCCATTCTTCTTCCGAAGCTAATGCTACCATTTTTGTTTTTCTCCTAGAAACAAAGCTTTTTTATTTTGTGATTTTGCTCTAGATCACTAGTGGAACAATTTTATACATTTTTTTCTTTTTTTTGACCAAAGAGACATCAAACTTTGCCTGTCATTTAACACGTACTGATCTACTCAAGTAATGAATATCTACTTTGTAACATCCTCAAAATATTACTTAAATAATTATCTAATAATTTTTATTTGTTTAATTGTCTTGTGATATTAATCAAAAGTCTAGATAGAGATTTATAAATTTTGAAAGCTTTGATTTAGCTTCAATGAATAAATAATATCTAGACTTAATAATAATAATAATAAAGGTAATAATTGGAATTATATAGAAATGTCTAAATAATTAGTAGGGACATTTCTAAAGTTGAGAAAAATATGTTCTAGCCTTAGAATAATATTAGAAAGGTATCTAAGAAATAAAAATAATTTTTGGTAATTTATAAATAAAATTAGATTCATTGCAATTAATAAATTAGAATAAAGAAAGATAATTAAGAGATAAATCGTAGAATAGTCAAAAAATTTAAGAAAAATAATTTTTAAGCTTAGAAAAATGATTAGAAATTTATCATAAATTTTTAGAATTTTTCGAGAATTTTTATAATTTAGCATATATGAGTAAAAAAAGTGTTCACAGACACTTATAGAACACGATTAGAAATACTAAATGAGCTTTAAAAATTACAAAAAAAATTACAGGAGGTTCCTTAGTGTGTCTAGACCCTACCTGAATAAGGAGAACTCAAACTGAGATCTCTATAATAGTTTTCTAAAAATAAGTTCATAAATAGCTGATAAAATCACCTACAAAACAAACCAGATTGTTTTTAGCTTTGTTTGTAGATAAACCTAATATATGTGACAAGAGAAGGACTTGATTAAGTCTAACTTCATTAATTACAAGTTCCTGTAAGCCTAGTTGAATCGAAATTAAAACGAACACTAGACATTTTAGTGACACATGTTGACACTTAGTGGTCCAAGACTTATATTTTTCTCCTCCCTTGGTCTATAAGTCGTTGAACACTCCCTTCCCCCTACAAATCTCGTTCCTTTTCTTCTTCCTCTTCAAACCCTCAATTTCTCTCAAAATCTCTCAAGATCCAAAGCTTTTAAGGCACTTCTATTCTATTTGTGACCAAGCCAAGGTGAGTGGAAGCTCCTATTCTTCCTTTGTCCTTCTCCTTTCACGCAGCCCACACACCACCACCATCCTCCACCAATTCCTCTTTGTCTCCTCTTGAAATTTCTTCAAATTCTTAAGGGGTTTTTGTTATAGAACACTAATTGAAGCTTATTTTATCTTGATTGTGCAATTAGGAACTTGATTAGAGCATGAATATAAGCAAAGCCCTCTCCTTCCCTCTTGTGGATAGCCGCGGGTCACTATAGGTAAGGGGGTAGAAACTAGATTAATTTGATTTCAAGAATAATAATGGCCTAAATGGTGGTTTTGATGAATTATGTGTTATCAATTTCATTTGAATGACTCATGAGGATTTTAATTGTGATGTGTTTGCATGATTGACCACATAAAGCTTAGTTAGGGCCTTGTATGATATTTTTGATAATGAAATTGCTTAAATTCCTTAAAATATATGTCAATTGCTTGATTACAATGCTTAAAGATTAAATTATAAGTTGCTGAATTTTTACTACAGTAGAATAGCCTCTGTTTTTCATGTATAACTTGCTGTGTGGTTGGAATTTTTGCATGATTTTTGGTAGAGATATGCCTTTGTATGTCTAGAATATTCTTGTAAAATTTCGTAATCTAATTCCATGCTATGAATATTTGGCGAATTTTTTATTAACTGTTGTTTTGTCAAATCCTGACAGCAATCAGTCACAGAAAAGTGCTTAATTGAACCCTTAAATAATTTTATAAAAATTAGAAAAAAAAATTATATTTAGAAACTATAGATATTGAAGGTTAAGACTGCAAAATATGGTTGGAAGAAAAATTCATTTGCTATGCCAAAACAATAAACAAAAACAGGGTATTACAATATGATAGAATTTTTTTTTGCCTATGATGTAATTGATATTCCTAAAGCTTAGCTTTGTGTTTTATAGTATGGGTAGATAATTAGAATCATCAAATTGGTAATCAAAAGATAATTTGGGATAGAACAAGTGTAGATTAATTAGTGTCTTTTAATTATAATAAGCATTGGTTTGTTAATGAGATGTGAGTTCTTGAACGAAGAAATGAGATCTTTTTGTTAATTGGAAATTAATAGCATGAATAGTTAATGATCAACGAAAATATGTTTGAGTGAATCGAATTGACTGAATGATTAATTTAGTCTATGATGGTGGCATTAAAAATGAAATGCAATTGAATTGATGAAAGATGTGATGTGAATGATACCTATAAATGGTCAATTGATTGTGATGACAATTTTAATAAAATGAAAGAAATTTGTGGAATGGATATGTTGGCCATGATTTTCCTCTGTTGATTTATTGTCCATGCCTAATGAGTGGTGTGATGGAATGTACCAAAATAGAGGAGGTTTTGCTAAATTTTATAGAAAGTATGAATGTTTATAATTGAATATATTGTTCTTGTGAATGTTCATACATCATATGCATGTATATTGATGTTGTGAACCATGCATTAATGGCATGTGTTATGAATGAGGAAGCCACAGTTTGATACGTTGAGAATGAAATGCAGAGACCTACTTGAGGAGGTCTTAGGGGTAAGGTATCAAGCGATGAAGATCCCAATGGACAGGATAGCGCCCTTGAGCTGGGATATTCGCTTGACCAAGCTTGATAATCCTAACAACTGCTCAGTATTCCAGCATTGGTATAAAAGTATACCTCTGTTTGGACTATGAATGTCCTGAGCTAAAAGATTACTCGTTTCCTCAATGATGAGGAGGATTGTACCTTAGTATGAAAGAGATATATGTACTCCCAATCACTTCCTATGGATATTAATGAATACTAAATGGATTATAGGCCTACATGCATTGCACTAACGAGTGTCTTAATAAAACCCCAAAATTGGTGTGGTATAGGACACATCAATTTTGGATGGTAGTAGCACAGACGAACTTATAGTGCTATCATTTAGATTTATTGAGTAACTCGATAAAAAAGATTGATAGATTGAAAAGAAAAATGATAGGTCATGCATCAAATCTCTATTTGTGTGCAGCATGGGAATGAGATACATTATGTGTATAAAATGACTGTAATAATTACATATGTTGTAATCATGTGTTATGAGTTGTGAATGTACTCTCTATTGAATGTTATGATGTTTGATACATGATTTTATAGTTTATTGAACGATACAACTATGTTAATGTTTGTCATATTAGTTGTGTGATATGAACTGTGGTTTGGGTGGGTCTCTAGGTTTATTTGATTCCTTGGTTTCAAATTGTCTAGTTCTTGCTCCTGATTAATCCGTCCCTTCCTTCATCTATGGATGTTTGGAACAAAAATAGGGGGCGGATTATCTTTTGGTTTGAACGTGAACAGATACATGGCTTAGAAGTACGTGGTATAGGCAAATGAAGCACCTTGGTTAAGAGCTCTATTGGGATTAGAAGTCTTTCAACCCCTAACCAAGATGGTATTAGAGTGACGTGGCGAAAGTGTGTATGAAGATGTAAAAGACTTGTTCCTTGGGAAAGACGATTTAAAATTTAGTCCTATCCCACGAGTTGCCAAAAAAGTCTAGTGTAGTGTCAGGGCTAGTATTCTTCTGAGATTAAAATGGTAATACTCTAATTTGGAGGAGTATCTAGTTGTGTAGTAGACCATGCTATAGTATTATTAGAATGTAATGTAAATCCTTTTCGTGTCAAGAATGTGTAGCTGCATATTTGTAGAGTTTTAAATTGTATTTCATTTTCATTGGTATTTGTTATCATAGTGTTTTATTAATGATTTGGTAGTAAAACTCTTATTTCGTTTTACATGAAAAAAGATTTCACATTTTGTATTATGCTATAATTTCGATTTTAAAGGATAAAAAACAATATCTACCTTAATTTCTACTATTGAGCTATTAGAGCTTGAATTTGAGTTACAGAAAAATCGAAGTTAAGGGTGTTACATACTTCATTAGAGTATCTCACCAAATCATAGTCCCATGACATGATCCAAGTTATTCCTTGGTTGGCCACAAAGGATATTAATCAATATTCTTGAACAAAAGTGGCATTTTCTTTAAAATATTAATAGCTATTTTATAACTTCTTGAAGTAGTAATGTAGTAGTGGGTCCAAAATACCGAACCACTTCCAAAACTATTTGCAAAATTTTAGGAAAATTTCTTTTTGAACTAAAAAAATCAAGAGTGTTGATAAGGTCAGTGATAAAGAGTATTATACCAAACATCTATATAATCGTAATAATTATAATTGAGGAGAAAGTTGTCTAGAAAATATATATCAACATTTCTTGAATAGAAATTCCACGAAAAGGGCTTCTATCTTCTTGAATAAAAATTTGTATGTTTGCAACTCGTGTGGCTTGTCCCCGTTATCTCAAAAAGAGTTGTTGAAAATGCATTATATAAGGACTTGGATCTATGGTGAAATGATTTTGTCAAAGAATCTTTACGTTCACGAGTGTTCTCCAAACAATAATCCACATAATAAACTGTAATTGTTACGAATAGGCCTAAAATGTTTTGAAGACAATACGTATTGGTATCATCCCTAATACTATGTTTGTTTTAGTTGAAATAGGGTGGAAGGAAATAAAAAAGAAGAAGATAGAAAAGAAATATTAGATTTTCATTATTTGTTTGAGAGAAAAAATAAAAAAGACAGAAGTTATTTTCATGGGACCCATAATTTTTTTTCCATACTTAGGAATGAAATGGGAGAAAAATTATCTCTCATTATTTATTAATTTTTTGGTTTAATTTTTAAAAAAAATTATAATATAATTTTTTTAAAAATAATAATAAATAATTTTATGTTAAGAAAAAAATATTATATTAAAATTTGTTTTTTTAATTATTATAAAAATATTTTTGCTTATAATTCATTTATTTTTTCACTCCCTTTTCCATTCATCCAAACAAATAAAGAGAAAATTGTTCACTTCTTTCCTTCTTATTTCTATCCATCCAAACAACATATATTTTTCATTCTATTTCTCCTTTGTTTCTATCAATCTTATTTTATTCATTTTTATTTCTTTCCTCTTTATTTCACCCCTCATCCAAACAGAGCATAAATGATTGTAGGTATTGTGATGATAAATTCGCGACAATTTGCAACTGATAAAAATACATCAATCGGTGAAATGTTGAGACACATCAAAGATGCACATAAAAAAGAATAAAATGAATTAAACAAACTAATAAGGAGAGCATAAAGTATAGAATTGTGTTGGTGGAAAGTGAGTAGTTGAAAAGTATTTTAATCGGGCAAGTGTGTGTGGGTAGATAATTGGTCGGATGACTCAAAGAAGAGTGAGGGTTCTTGATGTGTATGATTGAAAAACGTTTTACCATACTTTCATAGTGGGTGTCAAATGTTTTTACAAACTTCCAAGGGATATCACCTGACCACATTGGGGAAGATCCACAAGCAAAGACTAGGTTGTGAGTCTTGCAAGGACTCTGATACTTAAGTTAGTTTAAATCGAAGAGAAAGAGTGTAGAGAGATGAACATACCTAAAGTGCCCTTTTTGTGTATGCTTATATAAGGAGAAGTGAGAGAGTAGCTTGTTCCCATTAAGGTATGACTTAGGCAGCTTTATAAGGATTGGTGTGAGTGGGGCATGGATTGAGGGAGTCGCGCAGTTAGGGTCATCAGTCATTATGGTTGAGATACCCTCTAATGATGAGTAGTGTGATTTGGGGGATTGTTGGGTTTAGCAATTATGACTGATTGAGGCCCCAAGACCAGGATGATTCACAGTCTTGCAAGCCACGAGTGCTGTAAATCGAAGAGGCTTGATGAAGAAGTTGATGGGGTACACCCACTTGTTTTTTAGAAGGAGTATTAGTAAGTTATAACTTCAATTATCTTAAAATACAACCAAGGTATAACTTTCTTAAATACTCCTTTTATAAAACTAATGAGTGTACATTAGTAAATCCTTATGGGGCTTGTGAATACACACCTAACAAGTGGGAACACATATGCACACACACACACACACGTATGAGGGATCAAATACTGGTGTTACACCAACTATTACACTATATAGTAACTTTAATTTGATAATTTTATCTCAAAATCTACCATTGGATTGAAAGTTCATTTCGCACAGATCATATCTGCAAAGTCTCATATTAATCCAAAATTATTTGATACATCAAAATGGACATAATATAAATTCAATTTGATAATTTTATCTCAAAATTCACCATTGGATTAAAAGTTCACTTTGCATAGATCATATCTGCAAAGTTTTATATTAATTTAAAATTATTTGATACATCAAAATTGGTGTAATATATATTTTTAAAACATACTAAAATATAAATCATTTGAATACCTTCTTATTATTGTTTAGTTTTTACAAAATTTGACATAAATAATCAAGGTAATATATAAATATAATTCAACAGTTAAATTGATAAAATTCACATTATATATAAAGTTATTGATGATGTAATTGTTGATGTAAGTTACACGGTTGTAATTTGAATTAGGGGTGTGCATGACTTGTCTCTTCTTACTAACCTAGCCCGATTTGAAGTTAATTTAGATGGGTTCGAGTTTTGGAAATTAGACCCAATGTATTTTAAGGACGGGTTTAGGTTATGCTTTAAGTCATCTCAACCTGGCCTGATGTCCTATATTCTTTTAAAAAAATGTTTTTTGAACAATTACGTATTAATAATAAATTTTTTTGATTCACTAGATGATATTTTGTCTAAAATGATATTATATTTATAATGATATGATTTATTTTGGAATATATAATATAAAATATACCTTGATTTAAGTTTTATATTTCTTTTATTCTACCATTTAACTATATATAATATTAAAATTCATATATTACATTCATAAATCAAATTGACATGATTTTATCCCAAAATTATTGGGTTGGGTTCAATTTTGGATTTACATAAATGACCTTATCAAAATTTTAAATCAAATAAGAACAAAAATAAATCTGTCATAACTCATCTCACGCTCACTATGTGTGTGAAGTTACTGATAATATAATAGTATAACACACACAAAGGGAAGAAAAAAAAACACTAATAGTAATAACAGTAACTCCTCATATTAGATTTGAAAGGGAGGGAGCAAAAACGGCTCACTGTAACAAAAAGTGGTATATGTCTCTTTAGTAAGAACTGGGCCAATGCTTATAATCTTAAAAGGCAAATGATAATTCTACCTCCTTAAATTGATAAATATACCTCCCCTTTCCCATTTTTTAAATAATTTTTTTCCTAAATACCCTTTTAATTTGTTTCCTAATTTCAAATTAGAAGCTTTCTTTCTGGAATGCGCAGCCCCTTCCTCACCTCTACGACTCACCTCCTTTCTCTACAAATACGGCTCACCCCCTTCTTGTATATGAGACTTTCTTTCTGGAATCGCTTACCCTATCACTCGCTTCTTCCACTCACCCTTGCCCCTTCTTTGCTCCGCCACTCACCCCTTGGACATCTTACTAACATGGTATTCCATGTCTATATACAAATAAAAATAAAATTAAAAAAATTGTAATGAAAAAATAAAAATAAAATTAAAAGAATAGTAACAAAAAAAATAAAAATAAATCACTTCCAAAAGTTACTTTTTGGAATAAGTAATTGTCTATTCCAAGTAATTTCCAGAACTATAAAACATCATTTTGGGAATTACTTTCCAAAATAGACAATTGTTTATTTCAAAAAGTAATTTCTAAAATACTGACAAAAATGATAAAAATGCAATGATTTGCAAAAATAACATTTGATGTTACTTGAAACGCAATCGCCAAAATGCACTGCTTGATACAAATGATGAAAATGCATCGTTTATCACATATTCATTATCATGTATCACACAAATTATGAAAAAAAAAAATTGTTTTTGATAGAGAAAAAAAGATAAGGAATAAAAATAAAAGTAAAGGGTTTAAAGAATAATAATGATGGAAGTGCAAAAAATAGGGTTAAAGAATGATGAAGATGAGAGTGCAAAATTTAGATTTTAAGAATAATGAAGACGAAGGTGCAAAATTAGGGTTTAGACAATAATGAAGATAGGATATAAAAATGGATTAATATTGTTTTTATATAAAAGGTTATTTGGGTAATAAAAAATTACTTTAAAAAGAGAGATCATACTTATTAATTAGGAGGTGTAATTATCAAAATCTTCTTAGAAACAATAAAACGTACAAAAGTGAAGGCCTAGGCCGCCTAACCGGGGGAAAAAGTAAACTGACCAAAACAAAAAAGAAATAGAAGAATGGCATACACCATGTCTTTTCATTTCATTATATATATGTGGGCTTTTTAACCACAGTAGTAAAAAAAAACTATTTACTAAATAATAAAAAAAAAACACTTTATCGATATGGGTTGTTTCAGAAAAGGGACGGAAACATTTTAACAAGAGGCGTCAACTGAGTTGCGTCTTGCGTTTAATTTTATTATATATATATATAACAAGAGAGTTGACACCTCGTGTTCAAGTTTTTTTTTTATATATATATATATTAACACGAGGCGCCAACTTCAAGTTTAATTTTTTTTTTTAATATATAACAGGAAGAGCCAACTGAGGCTCCTCGCGTTCAACAACTTAATTATGTAAAATTATAAATAGATAAAATACTCCTTGTAAAATCTGTTTGATATATGTGTTGACAAACAGGTGGACCGGTGGACAGCTAAAGGAATTTACATATTGTAAATTTCATCTCTCAACTTATAGAGAGATATTTGATGGCATGAAGAAACATGATGTGAGTTCATTTTCATAACACAATTTTAATTTATATGTTGTTGTGTTATATCTAATGCATAACTTATTTTTGCAAATTGTATGGGAGCCATACTTTGCATGGTTTGGTGGCTTGCCAAACATTTGCGTGGAGGGGATTGCAGTGTGGAGAGCTGTAGTCCCTATTAATAAATTTTAATATTATAGAGATTACCACCTTGACCGTGTTATGCGTCAATTTGGGATGGTATAACACATCTTGTTATAGTAAAAAAAAATAATTTTTTAATGCTGAGACGCTAACTAAGTTGGCACCTCTTATTACAGTAAAAATAAATAAATTAATGCGAGACACCAATTGACTGTTATAGTAAAAAAAAAAATTTGAACGCGAGGCGCCTACTCTTGTTAATATATATATATATATAATTGAACACAAGGCGCCAACTGAGTTGGTGCCTCCTGTTATATATATATATATATAAAATTTGAACATGAGGTGCCAACTTGGTTGGCACCTCTTGTTGTACGAAAAAAAAATTTGAATACGAGGTGCCAACTTGTTGTAGTAAAAAAAAAATTATTTTGAACACATTGGCGCCTCTTATTAAAATGTTTTCGTTCCTTTTTTCTGAAACAACCCATATCAGCAATTTTTTTTTATTTTAGTAAATAGTTTTTTTTTACTACTGTGGTTAAAAAGCCTATGTGTGTGTGTGTGTGTATACATTTTTAAAGGAAAATTTCAAATAAACATCAATTTAAGAATAATTTGAGTTCCATTTTTTTCTTTTTGTACAAATAATTATTCTCTCGTAATTATAATTATATAGTACTAAGTTAAACACGCACCACCTAACCCAAAGAATAAAAATAAACCACCGCCCCCACCCCCCCCCAAAAAAAAAGAAAATATGAAGGCTGGAAAGTACTTGAAAAAATGAACAATTTACGTGTTCGTTTATACAAAAAAGCTATTCGGAATTTAATGTTTAAAATTTATTTTTTTAAATGGCCGTAAACATTATACAACATTTTATTTTATTTTATTTTAAGTAACGTTTCTACCTTAAAAACGAAATATTGAGTTAGAAAGCCAAGGAGGAATTTTCTTTTTGTAACTTCTTCCTAAATAATGAACTATCCCCGTTCGATCAAACTCCAACAGATAAATCAAGAAAAACCTTAGAAGAGTGGTTACTGAATGCACAAGACAAAGCAGTTTTATCAGTCTCAACAGTAATTATCAAGAGGCACTTCCCAGCTTTTTCAGAAGTTCTTTCCAGCACATATGAAGAAAATGACTCATCAACCGTTAGTATATATTTTCGCTACAAATGTTTTAACTTTCAAGCCGTACCAAAAAAAAGGGATTTCTCCAACACCAATTTGACTTCACACAACAGAAAAGATATGGCGGGTTAGAGATCAAAATCAAACAAATAATGACGGTAGGACAAAGTGGAAGTGTCTAATAAGTGAGAATGTGAGACGAATTCTCAACCTTGTGGTTAAGGATCCATTCTTGAAAGGGTATTTCAGGCACGCAAGCATCTGAGGGAGAGTTCCTTATCCAATGCTGGTCCCCACCAGCAACCATTTGTCAATAACTGCTTGGCCAATGCCTAGAGAAAAGCCATGAAAACCTCACCGTTGAACATAAGTTAGGTTGTATTGGTTTCAAGATATCACAAATTATTTTCAGACAAAAATATTTCGAGACATTGTTGATTCTCATAAATGTGAAATACTCATATTCGTCTTACTTTTTATTCCTATGGTGAAACAACCCTTAATACATTTTTTAGTATACTCTTTTCAATAATTTCTTTATTATTAATTGGAAATTTTTGAGAATAATGAAATTATGAATGTGACTTATTGAATAAGAGTGAGACTTATAATTAATTTCAGTTAATAATAAATTATATATATGTTTGAATGACATAGTATGTTGCTAATATGTGTACCAAAATATGAACCCATGCAATAAGTTGTTCTTCGTCATGTGAAGAGATTCACTCCGTTCGAGTTAAGTGAATGACTGTATGCTATATTATATGGTCATTGTGATGGTTAAAAATGACATTCGATTCATGATATTATCCACATTACAAGACGAAAGACGAAGACGAAATTAGATAATGTTATCTAAGCATTCGCACAAGCACATACACACTACACGAAATTAGAAGTTTTACCCACATGTAAATTTGAAGTGGTATTGCATCCTTGCAAAACAATCCGTTGAGTGGTTCTGCACCCTGTCAAAATTTAGCCATATGTACCATACATGTTCATAGATAAATTGTGTGTATTCCGGTTTTGCACATGAATTGATCATTTTTTTAACTTTTTTTTTTTTTTGGTTTTAATCTAGTCTTCTAATTTTTTTCGTTATATTTTGGTCTTGAGATGTGTTATTACTTCTTTTTGTCAAAAATTTAATTTTAGCAATGGTCAAAAAGTGTCACGGTTGATAAAAAAAATCATAATTTTAGACAATTAAAATATATCATAATTTACAAAAGGGATCAAATTAAAATTAAAAAAATAAATTAACTGAGTAAAATAAAATAGATAAAAAGGCAAAGTAAAACAAAAAAATTACAGAACTAAAATACTAATTTTATCTTTTATAAAATAATTTACATGTAAAGGTAATATTTTGTACATGTATTTGGTACATAAAATTTCATTATTTCTTAGTATACAATGACAACAACAAAGTTTGAACAAACTATCTAAACACTTTATTACTAAGTCAATTCTAGTAAATTTTTCGTTACTTCTTTATATATGTTTTAACTTCTTAATATATATGCGTGCGCGTGGACGAAATTATGAATATGATGCCAATTGCCAAGTAGGATCTTGCTATAATCGATACTAATAATAAACCTATACGAAGTTGAAGTCATGCGTTGGCATTTGAGAACAATTTTCTGCTCAATATTGCTGTATTTTTTTTTTATATCAGAAACATATACCTTTTTGAATCAGAAATTGCTTTTAGAGTTACTCATGCAAGATGCACAAAAACTGCTTTTAGCTTCTTTTTTTTCCCTTTTGAAGATGAGAATTATCTCTTATTTCACAAAAGTTGGTAGTTTTCTTAGCTTCACCCAAATAAGGAATTTTTATGCAAATTAACTACATATATTTAAAGTTTCAAAAATAAAGAACACCAATTAATAAACTAATGAAATATAATGTTCAACATAGACATTACATCCAATGCAACAATACACTTTTTTATTTCAAAGACAAAAATCTCGTACAAAAAATATTGTTTGTTCACAAACTGCAAATATAACGAAACCTTCTACCTAATTACACATACCTCATTATCAAATATATCCTAACACATAATTGTCATTACGGTAATTTCTAATTCTAATACTGAACTTGTAACCCCAAAAAATTCTAATACTAAACTAATACCCAACCACTAATGCAAGGTAAGTTCTTTTCTCTCACATATTTTAATATTTAATATATATAGAACAAATATAAATACACACTTACTTTTTGTTCAATCTCTTTTTTCAATGCATTTGTTTTTCATTTTTCTCTTCATTTTTCATTACATCTATCACTTTCTCTTTATTGCCAACATGTGAGTTATTATTCCACTCACATCTAATACTACCCCCCCCCCCCCCCCCCCCCCTTCCAAATTGAATGATGTTTTAGCTTTAAAAAAAATTCATATTGATTGATGTTTTCAATTTTTAATGAAATATTATAACTTTTATTCTAATTTTATCTCTAATAAACACTATTGTCTTGGAATATATAATAATGCATTTTGTAACGCCATGTTGTTCTTAAGGTGTGATTTAGTGATTTAATAACTAAAAAGTAGAAATTAATATGATCTAGGTGACTAAAACGAATAAATAAGTTGTTGTGTGGTTGTGGTTTTGTGTTGGTTGTCTTGGAATTCCTATTTGAATTTAGGAAACTTGTGGAAAATGTTCTTGAGCCAAAGTGAGAGTGTTGGTTGTGTTTATCTGTGTTGTCCAGTTGTGAGTCTTGGAGAGTAGTTAGATGGACCATGGGCTTTAGTGGGCCCCAAACCTTGTGAGACCTTGGAGAGTGTTAACACACCTAAAGCCCTTCCCCTCTCATTTTCTCAGCTGTGCCAAAGAAAAACTCTTTCATTCTCTCAAACTCTCTCAAACCCACCAAGAGAAGAGCAAGGATTCTCGATCCATTCCATTCACTTGTTGTGAGGAGGATTGTTTCTTTGGAAGATTTGGCTCAACAGTCTGCTTTTCTCCGCATTCTCTCCTTCTCCAAATTCAGATTTCGGAAGCTCCAAGAGGTAAGGGAAGCTTACATATGTTGAATGATTGTTGTATGAGTGTGGTAGTATATGTATGTTGCTTTGGATTGAACTGGAATACATGATTTGGCCGAGTTTTGTTAAAATGTTGTTGAGAATGGGTTTCTTGACTTCATGGTTGATTTATATTGGAATGTCATATGGATTGTTAAATCTGTTGAGTATGCTGTTGAGGATTGTTGTGTGCTATTGTTCAACCCATGTGGGGTTGATTTAGGGTGTGAGTGAGTAAAAAGTTTAGATTTTTGGAGTTTTTTGAAGAAAGTTTCTATTTCTGTCATTTGATAGTCGCTGAATGACTAGGGCTCTCATTGAGCGAGAATGCCCCTGGGAGTGAAATGAGGCTTTCAGGTGTTTGGTTTGCTGAGTGACCCATAGTGTCGCTGCGCAAGTGTTATTGAGTTGTAATGTGGTTGAATAACAGGAGAAATTCGTTGAGCGAAGTGTAGTTCGCTGAGCAAGTGTTCATGAAGATTTGGAAATTTTCTAGAAGATCGTTCGCTAAGCAAGTGTTAGATTCGCTGAGCGAGTATGGGTGTTCTAGAATGCCTGGGAGTGATTCGCTAAGTGAGTACTGGGCTTGCTGAGTGATTTGGGACCTTGGAGAGTTATTGCTCTCTGTTGCAAGTATTTCGTTGAGTGATCAACGTATTCGCTGAGTGAGGAGTATGTATAGGTTGTGGCTACTCTTTAGAGTGGTTAGTCGCTAAGTGAGTAGGTGACTCGCTGAGCGAATTGTTGTTGGTAGAGGTTTGGAGGAAGTCCCTTGAACGAATTCGCTGAGCGAGAAACTCTAAAGATAGGATGTTCCCTAAGCAAGATTTATGGTTGCTGAGCGAGAACCTTCATGGGGGAGAGTAGGCCCTTTGTGCGGAAGGTCTTTGCTGAGTGAGCATATGGACTGCTAAGTGAGCTGGGTAGTCTGATGTTGTTTTATTGAGAGTTGATTGTATCAAACATAGTTGAGAAGGACTCCTGGTGTGAGTCTAAAGTGAGAATTGTTGAGAATGTAAGAAGAGTGGCAGGTTGCTTGGATAGGACCTCCACTTGTCATAAATGTTGTTGCTTGGGTTTTTACTCATGGGGTGTGGGTTACTTGAATAGGACCTTGGGAGTGGCAGGTTACTTGGATAGGACCTCCACTTGTTGTGAATGATGACGTTGTGTGAGATTTTTCACGAGGTGGGTTGCTTGGATAGAGCCTTACTTGTTGATCACGCATGGGGCTAGATTGGGCCTGCATGGAGTTGGTAGTAGTTGTTGGACCACGGGTGGTGCTGAGTAGGCCACATGGTGTGTGTGTGCCTTATATATGTATGTTGACTTGTTGATGTTGTGGTATGATACATGCATTTCATGCATATGTTGTGGGCTGAGGTTGTGCAGGCCTCAAGTTGTAGTGTGAGTAGGCATGGAAGTTGGCGGGTTGACAGGAGTTGTGACTTAGACGGGCCTTCAACCTAGTGCCTAGATAAGACGTGGGGTCGTAAAGATGGGCCTTGGGGATGGGTGGATGGGCAATTCTGCAGGAGGCCAAGGTAATACAAACCTTGAGTAACGGTGAGCCACCACCCACATATACTTATCCCGACATACCATTAAATCTTATTTGTAAATTAAAGTTTGGCAATCCCTGAATGAGTGTTGGATCTTCATGGTAGGGGGTGAGACTTAGCTGATCACTCAAATTGTTGTGAATCTTTCAAGAGTCGTATCATCATGCATTGACATAGTTGTGGTGGTCTTATTGTATCATGGGGTTCTAAGTTGAGAACTTTTTGCTATATGATTGTATGCTATATATATGTGAATGGATGCTGGGAATTGTGGACGACTTCTTTAATTTCATATGTTATGTTGTTGTTTTAGTAAGCTTACCCTTGCCTTGTGTTTTGTTGTGGTTGTTTTGTTGATGTTGTTGTGTTGGTGTGACTATGATGATTACATCTGATGGCGTAGGAGCAGATGGTGAGGCTTCAGTGGATCCAATTTCTTAGAGCTAAAGGTGGAGCTGCGAGTTAGAAACGATGTGGCTTGAGGAGTCGCACTTTTGTTTTGTTTTGATGTATATCTTGTTCCATTCTTTTGATGGGGGTGTATAGTATGACCAGCAATAAGGAGTGTGTTTTGTACCCCTTTCCCCTATTGATGTATATGTATATTTGATTTTGTTATATGGCCTTGGTGTTATCCCCCTGTTCTTTTGCTCTTTATCAGTTATGAAGACAGGTACTGATTGAAGTAGAGATGGATAGATATCTCAGGATGACTGTATTTCATTTATATATACGTGTTGATTATATTTATGTTTACATGAGAAGGTAGATATAGTAGTGTTGTTCAGTAACGATGGCAGGTCGTTACACATTTATAGAAATTGAGAAAAAAATAAAGATATTTTAGTAAAATTGTCTCCTAATAAATACTATTATCTTGGATAATTGTTTTTTTAATCTGTGTAAAAAAAAATCTTAAATGCCAATCAAATTAAAATGGGGGGAGTAATACTTGACAGTTTAAAGTTATCATTAGTTCTCATCAAGTTTAGCAAAAAGGAGTTAGTTCCTTGGTTAGTATTCTCTTCGGTCTCAAATATAATTAAACAAAAAAAAAAAAAAACAAATTAACTAACGGTAATGAAGAAAGTTAGTTAAAATCATTTAATTTTATTAATCTCATTTAAAAATAAACTTTTTCCTAAATTGTCTTTCATTGAAACTTGATATCAAGTATAAAAAATAATTATTGAAAATACAATTTCAATTAAATGAAGGGTATTTTTTTTTTTGGTCTAAACCACAGGTATCTTCCACAGGAGACAATCCTGTTTGAGTTAGGTATGACCATTATGGGTGACAAAGCTCTCCCTTTGAGTATTTAACGCAACTACATACTCAAGACTTGAACTCGAGACCATTGGTTAAGCTGTAACAACCCTACGCCAATTGATCCACATGCTCAATGATAATAAAGGATATTTTAGAGATAAGTTCATTAAATAAGGTGAAATTAATTGATATTTGTTTATATTTGAAACTAACATACATTTTTTTTTAACTTATATTCAAAACTAGAGAGAGTACTTAATCTAATATTACACTCACACCTGTAGTTCGAATTTTTATTAAAAGAGATACTCACATTTAATGTTTAACCATATATTAAATAGAATGATCTCTTATAAAAGATGTATGTAAAAAAATAAAATAATAAAAAATCAAAAGTTGCTCTAATGTTCTTGTCAGTTACTAGTCTCGCAGCTTGCCCAAATTAAATCTTGGGCGGAACAACTTGCTGCCTAAACAAAAAGCCATCGGGAATGGGATTCCCTGCAGTTCATTTCAAAACTGCAGGGTGTGAAGTTCACAATCCTGGACCAAGATCCTCTCCCATTATAAAAAACTGGATGCAATCTCAGTCCTTCTTTAATTTTAATATTTAATAAGTTTAAATAAAAACTATACATTAAATGTAGAGATTAAAAATTGGGCATTCTCCAGTTTTTTTTAACTGGAGAGGATCCGGTCCCCACAATCCTACCATTAAAATGTTTAGGTTGTTTTATAAAATGTTTTGTAAACAAAAATTTAAAGCGTATGGGCTGTTTGATACAACTGCACACGGTGCAGTTCATATTTAAACTGCAGAGGATCTGCATCCCACCATTTATCACAGATTTGTATTTACAATAGATTATGAGATAATACGTCATATAGTTATTCTAAACAATTTTTCAGTAATCTTGATCAACCTATTTCCTTTTTTCATTTATTTTTTGTTTTTGAAAACGCCTCCGCCTCTTTTCATTTAGTTATTATGTTTGTGTTCAATAAACCACGAAATTTATATATCAACTATTACAATTTTTAAACAAAATTATAGATTCTCTCAACATTATACTCCTTCAGTTCTTCTTATAAGAACCAAGTTAGAAGTTTGGTTTGATTTTTCTTATAAGAACCAATCTAGAATGACTTATGCATTAATTTTTTTTTTACAAAAATATCCTTAATTATAAGTCTCTTTCTCTATATTCAATAAATAGTAGGTATGATATATTAATGACTTAAACTTTTTGAATCTTTAATTTTGCCTTGTATAAAGAGAATTTTGCAAACCTTATTTTGTCTCTTCACATTCATAGCTAATAAAAATCAAGATAATAAATATATTATTGATGAGAAAAATTAAAAGAGTTAAATATTCAAAAAAATGAAAAAATGTCTCATTAATGTTGAAGGTAATTTTGGAAAGAACATGTAAATTTAACACATATTTAATGCTATTAACTAAATTAACTAATTTTCTTAATCTTGGTGAATTAGATCATCAGGTCTTATAAAGAATATTGAAGGGAGTATTTTGTAGTACAAAGTTATTATTTTTAAAGATAAAATTAATAAATTGAAAAAAATAATAGTTTATGCATTAATAGTTGTGAACACCTAATTTTGTCCGGGTAAATGAAAATAAAATATAAAAGAAAAGAAAAAAAAGAAAAAAGAGAACTTTTGAAGGAAAAAGCTCTTTTTTTTTATGATGAATACCATGGAAAGACAATGTCGTATCTTGAGTTATACTTGTCCGTTTGAGGTGTTCTTTGCACTGTTGGAAAGCTTGTAGAAAAATCTACAACTCATCTATCTACCTCAAAAACCAAAATCAACTTCTATCTTAATGAAAATCAACCCCAAAGTGAGGCATTTAATCATAACAAAACTCAAGTCCTACATTCTTTCTCTCACACCTTCCCTTTACTTAAAAGCCCCACATTAGACAATTCACACTCATGCATCTTCTCCTTCCTCTATATAAAGTGGTGCTTACCAAGCAATGGAGGAGGCAAGAAAAACATCCATTAATTATGGACTTAATGCAAAGCATGGAACCTATGAAAGTTTAATCTTTTTTTTATTATCTCTTTTATTTTTTTTTCTCTTGGAGCTTTTATTAGAAGCTTGTGGTGGATTGTTTTGTATTCACCACAAATTATATATTGAGTTAAATTTGCCTATCTTATTTTTTTTATATATATGTTTTATTTTCTTTTGTCATTGTTGTTTTGTTAAATTTTATTTTTTGTATGTCTTTTTCAAATTAGAAATATTTTATATTTAATTAATTTTTTAGAGAAAGGATTAATTGGATGTGACATCTTTTTAATCCTAAGGTTTTAAGGCACAAGTTGTGACAACTTGATGTCTTTAAACTTCTCTCTAAAATTAGAAATGTTAAACTAAAATTAATTTGCTTTAATGGATTGACTTGGGTGTACACCTCTGTTGATTCTATTTTTAGGACATATAAGTTGTGACGATTTAGAAATCTTAAAATTTAATAAACAAAATTAAAAAAAAATAACACCAAACAAATATTTTCTACAAAAGAACTATGTGAGTCTGATTCTCCATTGTACCGGGAGATACGTAGAAGCAGGGGCCCATTCCTGTCGATCTCAAAAATAAAAATAAAATTAAAGATAAAATAAAAAATATTTTTTATAATAATAAAATTCTTCTTGCAATTATTTTTTGGGTGAGATAAATATTTTAATAGTCGTTAATAATTGGCTTAATCAATTAGAGGTAATCGTCTTTATGACGGACGTTGTAGGATACTAATACCTTCCCTACACGTAATTGACTCCCGAGCCAAAAATTTGATTTCGTAGACCATTTTCTTTTAGGTTTTTTCAATGTTTTTCCTTAATAAATATTGGTGACGACTCCCTATTTTTAAAAATCGTTTTCGCCGTCCCGCCGCGACCCCGGTTGCGACAATAGTGTACAATAATTTTATATAATCATCTAATCATAAACTACTGTATATGATAAGTTTGATAAATTTTACAATAATTACATTAAAATTCATACCAATAGTAATTTTTAATTAGTTAACGATGTAAAACTAACAGTGTACAACCACTAAACTCTAAATTAAAATGATTAAATTGCTTTAAAAGCCGAAGGCAATTAGTCAGAGGTTTGAAATAAATATGATTTACATTTTGTTCTTAAAAGTTTAATAACCCATAAGTGCTTTTAAGAGGAGTTGATGTTAAAGTCCAACAATTGTAGAAAAAAAGCCAAAAGAAAATGGGTATATGTTGCTTTTTCCTTTCTTTTTCAGGGAGAAATTCCTATTCCCTCGTCTTATTTTAATTAAAATAAAAGAGAAATAAAGATAAAATAATTGTTGTTATTTTCTTTTTGTTTGAACCAAATATATTTCCTATCCCTATAATTAGAAACTAATTTCTTCAAGATCTGAATATTATCAAAGTGAGTTTTGTCTTTTTTAACAAAATTTTTAATATACACATAACTAGGAATCAAATTCCTATTAATATGCTTAAGAGATAGAGCTATTTATCAACTATGGTTGGTATGCTGTTGTTTTCTTTCAAAAATTATTACATACACGTATAGTTGCTTTTAGCAATGATATTGTGATTAATATAGTGTGACATGATTGATAAATAATCTTGTATTTTAAGCATGTGATCAGGAGTTTAATCCTCAAATTTTTGCGTGTATAAAAAAAAAAGTCTGTTGGAAGAGGTTGATCTCTTAAACAAATCTTAGTACCTTGAAAAATTAGTCTTTGGCTCTCGGCTGAGAGATACCTTAAAGCAAAAATAAAAATCAGTCATGTTAAGGAAGAATTCTAATTATTTCATATTTTTTTTTCTGCACTCGCCTTCATACATGTTAAAAAAGAGTGTCTGTCTCATGACAAAAAGTGATACTACCCTCATTCCTTTTTAAGTGTCATTTAAGGTTTTTATACACAAACCAATAAATGTAATAAATTTTCTTATTTTCCATAAAATAATTTTGAAGTTTCCTATTGTACCATCTACAATAAATGTATATTAGTTATAAGTGTGTAAATTAATTAAAAATTAGGTAAGAAATAAGGATATAATTAACAAAAACGTAATTAATGTTATCTTAAACTTTAAAAACGATAAATAAATAGAAATATATTTTTTTTAAAAAATTGACAATTAAAAACAAACAGAAGGAGTAGAACAGAAAGACATCCCTAATATTACTGTCTAGAGCATCAGTGACATATTAGAGTAGAGATTCAAGCATAGAATTATTATACACATCCAAGAGTGTATTTGTATATTCGTTTTCACCCTTTCCGAGAACTTAAATGTGAAAGGGAAAAATTATAAAAGTTATTTTCAACCCAAAAAAAATGCTCTAAATCGTAATCAATTTTACCTAACAACTCAACAAGCCTCTAGTGTTATTTACGAGATTTCTCATGAAATGAGATTTTGGTGACTTTAAAGAAAATTGAACCTGCATCTATGATACAGACAAAAAGTTAACTTTAGACGCTTAACCACTTATTTCGACATATATTGTCAAAGAGAGTCTCCTTTACTCTTTCCTTTGATAATTTATATTTTACAAGAAATATAATGTTAAGAGGATATTAATGAAAAAATGACGCGAAACAAACGTTTATCCGTTAAAGAACATAGCACTAGTCTGGGACAGTGCAACTAGTCGTTTGGGGACCCTGCATCTTTGAATTACGCTCGTGTGCCCAAACCATACCATATAATATCATGTGCAGGCTGTGTTTCTCATAGCTCCTACATACGTCCATTTTGTTGCCCTGCTTAGTATTCTTCATTGATGCCCCATTCTCTTGAAATGGAAATTTTAAAGGAAAAGGATAAATAGATAACAAAAGGGAGTAATAACGTTACCGTTATTTGGCTCTTTGCAGCATTTAGCAAAAGCAGAATAAATCTTCCGAGTTGCACGAGACAACATAAAGCGAGCAGAGTGTACATGGTTATGTTTTGTGTGCATTTTTTGTGTGGGTAGTGTATGCCCATAAGTTTATTTCACATCCACGCAATTCATTTTTTTTTAAAATATTATAAAAATATATTTTTTTGAGGGAGGGAGGGGGATCTTAATTTTTTTCTTTGGAATTGTTGAAAGCTCTCTCCATTCACTGATCTCAACTTACTTTAAATTTAAGTTGTGCGCCAATCAAGTATCCTAAATTTTGCTTTTATTTTTATTTTTGATTGTATATTTGATCTATGTGTTTGTTACTTTGTTATAACATTTATTGTATTTTGATATTTAATATAATATTTTATAATTAATAAAGTATTGGCAAGAAATCTTAATTTTAAAAGTAAACAATAAAACAGAAAACAAATTCAATGACTGGTTCAATATAAGACTGCAAATATGGGTCAGCCTGGTGCTTTTGGACCACACTAATTTGAGTCAATATATTTTCGATTAAGTTGGATGATTTAATTGTGAATTAGAAATTTTTATTAGTCTAACCTTATGTATGTTATGGACCAAATGGGACATTTTATCAGTCCATTTTTTCAAAAAATTGTATTTTAACCATGAATAAAAAATTAAAAAAATTGGCTCAATTGCATTTTTTACCCCTAAAGTTTTACAATTTCACAATTTTGCCACCAATTTTGTTTTTGCAAATTTTGCCCTCCAATTTACAAAATATTATGAATTTTGTCCCTAAGTAGAAAAACTGTCACAATTAAAAAAAAAAAACGCCACAAAATGTTAATAGTTTTTTATGTTAGAGCAAAATTTGCAAAAAAAAATTTGAAAGGGCAAAATTTGCAAAATTGTAAAACTTTGGGGGCAAAAAGTATAATTAAAGCAAATTTCTTTCATTTTTAATTTTTTAGTCCAAATTGAAGTTTTTAATTCATATTTTGTTTATCTAAATAACTAAGACCAACAAAATAAATAAATAAGTTGTGACAATAGTTCTAAATTATAATAAAAATAAACAAAAAAGGGCCAATGGACTAGCATATTTCATTATAGGTCAGCTAAATTTCAAGCTATGTTGGGTTGAGCTAAAATCAAGTCAAATTAAAAAAAAAAAATCAAACTCAATTTACATCGACTAAACGGTCCCCTCATCAAATTCAGTTCATTTTGATAATTATAGTTATTTTTTTTCTTGGGTTTATAAGTACGTGTATTTTTCATAATAAATAATTTTGTTTAATCCGAAAACATCTATAATACAGAGAGACCAATTTTTCTAGCAAAATCTTTTTCATATACAAAATTCAAACTTTTATTTAAAGAGAATCATAAATGTATTATAAGTACCAACCACCGGTTGGATAACAGCCCTAGTTTAACGTGCTTTCCAGATTTAATTCAATTTTTAAAATATGATTTTGAAATCTATTCGGTTAAAGCTTAAGCTCAAATCTGAATAAGTTAATGCTGTGCTTACGTATGTTCCGTACCTTTTATTCCCCTAAAGACAGAGGGATGTAAATGCTTACTTACGTAGTTTCAACAAGACGTAGATCTCTCCAATCCGTAGGCTAGAGCAGGACAAAAGCTTACCAAACAAAAGCCGCTCTTAATTTTTTAGCTTAAATATATTTTTGGTCTTTATTTTTTTAAGAAATTTGTTTTAATTCTTTATTTTTTAAAAATATTAATTTGATTTTTTATTTTTTAAAATGTTCCATTTGGGTCTTTTTGACGTTAACTTTGATAACAGAAAAGTCAGATTTTTAAAAAATAGCAGTTAAAAACCGCTACTAAACGTTTTTTTTTTTCTTTTTCTTCCCTCTTCCTTCCTTCTCTCTCTTCGTCTTCCCTCTTCCTCCTTTCTCTCTCTTCGTCTTCCATCTTCCCCTCCCTCCTACTATCCCGTCCTGTGGTCCTACGTCGTCCTCCACCTCCATGCCCGGTGCAAGGGCAAGCAGTACGACTGCATCACCATTATTTGGCTCGGCAGCGCTGAGCTCCTCTGCACCAGCATTGCCGAATCCACTAACTCTAGAATCTTTTGGAACGTTCACACTTACTATACATATTTGTTCTCATTTTTGATTTGCAAAATTGTTTTTGAGATTAATTTTGGGGTTGGATTTGTCAAATTGATTTTGGATGCTTTCATTTTTGAGATTAATTTGTCGAAGAAGAAGGGAAAAGACGAAGAAGAAGAAGAGCATGAGTTTTGAACAATTAATTTTAACATAGTAGTAGTTTTTAACCGTTACTACAATAATTTTATTTATTAAATTTTAAAAACGCATAACCAATACTCGTAAAATTTTCTCGATACAAGAAATGATTTGTTGCAAACTTTGAGGGCTTTTGATTGCCTCTAAGAAACACAAAAAAACCCTCAATCAATTTTTCAAAAAGTTGCTCTAATTGTGAGTAATTGAATTCGTAGAAGTTTAAGGTTCTTAAGGGTTCTGCGAATAGTGGTGGTTAAAAACCATCACTCTGTTTAAAATTAATTATTTTAAACATAAAACACTAACGGTGTTAGTTTTAACCTGACAGAAGGACTAAAACGAAGCGTTTTAAAAAGATAAACGACCAAATTAACATTTTTAAAAGATAAAGGATCAAAACAAATTTTCTTAAAAAAATAAAGGGCCAAAAGTATATTTAAGTCTAATTTTTTAATAACTAAAATGTTCCCTTCTTTTAATAATCAAATTGACTTTAATTAGTATAATAGCTTTTAATGGGACAATCCATATTAAAAATACGGAAGTCCAAGGAAATATGCTTGAAATATTTGTTTTCCACAGTCAAACCGGTATGTCATGGGTGAAGAAGTGAATGTAAGATCTAAACAAGCTATCACATTCAAAGACAAATATTGTGCACAATTTTTTTTTCAATCATTGTGAGATTAACCTAAAAAACTCATTGCCCTTGGCAACAAGTTATGATTAAAATAAAGGTGTTTGCAATACATGTAGGTGAAAAAAGAAAAAAGAAGTAGCCTGAGAACCTTATCTGTAACATTTCGAGTCCAAAGCTTCTCTTGGTGCTCTTTAAGGGACCAAAAACTATTTTCATCCACTCGTAACACACCCCTATCGGTTTTAGAAAAGCCAAGAAAGTCTGTGTACACCAACCCCTATTTTACACGAGTCTGTCATACTGTAGCTACACTACCCACTGTGTCCCAGGGTCTGTGACACACGCAGACTCATTTCAACCCACTTCAAGTTCCCAGCTTTAGCCATTTTTCCACTGTGTATTGGTGAGTTCCTATGTATCATTGCGTGCAAACTCTTTTTGTGAGTGGCGAAGGTGACATTTAAGTATTCATATTTTTTGTCCTGTGGCTGTGATTCTGCTTATTCATGCTGGCTTTTTGACACAGTGGTAAGGTTACAGTTAATTGAAAATGTATGAGGTCTGCTGTTCAGCAGAATATGATCTCCACTTCTCTTTCAGTAATCCCAAAATTTGTTTTTGGTCAAATAATTATAATGCTTCTTATGCTATAAATGAAAATAAAGGTTGCGGCTTATTTTGTTATTTGGTGATGCTTTCGGAGACCTGGTTTACAAGAGGCTTGCTTCAAATGTGTTATGACACATATCTATGAACTGGGCTAGTGAATGCCTTGTAGTTTTATGATCATAAACCAGAAAATACACTCTTTTAGGCCGGATAAGTGACTTTATTTATCTGCCTAACTCACTTTTTGATCATTAAAGGTCTTCTTCTATTCATTAAAAAAGTTGCCATATTCTATCCAAGCAAATTGAAATTTCATATTATATATAATCTTTGGCAGATAGATGTGTAGGGTGAAGAAGGAGAAGAAATTAAAATGTGCTACAAGGACAAGCTAAATTAGCAGTGAAAAATGGGTTATTATAATGGTTTGATGGGAAACAGGATCTGATTAAAGACATAGTTTGGTTGTGTGGTTACTATGGATAGATGTTGATCTAAGTCTGAACTCCATTTCAAATTGTTAGTAAATTATACTGACCTCTACATTAGTTAGACAAACATGTTTGATTTGATTATCGGAGCATACTTGCACATTTTCTTCGATGATTGTTTCTCTGTTGGTCTTTTGCATCTAATCTGATGTTATGCAATGTGCATCTTATAGAGTGTGGTGATGACTCATTGGAATGTCAGTTTTAAATGGGAATTTGTTTAATTTTCAGTATGATCTTAAGTAGTCATTGTTTGAGTATGGTTGATGTAGATAAATGTTTTCGAGATTATAATGCTCTTTTATGTTTTGTCATGATGATGATATCTAGTCAACCCTGATTCTTTTCCCTCAGGGAGAGCAAGTTTCATCATTCATGATCAGAAAATGGCACAGATTTTGGCATTTTCTTTCACACACTAAAGTTAGGTTTAAGAAGGATTTGACACAACTGCTTTAGAACGATTTTATGTGTGGCTTCATTAGTCATCATTTGAGAGTGTTTGCAGAATAGCTATTAGCTGATAAGCATTATGCATTAAATTATAATGCTGTTCAGTATAATTTTAGTTTAATATTGGACATAAAATTGTATTACGTATTCTAATTCAATTCATTTGCTCATGACTACTTCTGTACTAAAGAGCAGAACTGCAAAACATGGCACAGATTTTGGCTCCCTCTACGCAATGGCAGATGAGAATCACAAAATCCTCTCCCAATGCAAGTCCCATTACATCAAACATGTGGAGTTCTTTATTGGTGAAACAAAATAAGAAAGTTGCATCTCCCAGTTCTGCTAAATTTAGAGTACTGGCAATCAAGTCTGACAATAGCACCATCAACAGGCTAGAGGGTCTACTTAATTTGGATATCACTCCATTCACTGACAAGATAATTGCTGAGTACATTTGGTATTCATTCTATTCTGCCTCTGTTTGGATCTCATAGTTCACTGAATCCAATTATGACTAACTATTTCCTTTTTCCTGCTTCTGGGTGAGGATGCAAGGTATTTAAAACTGTGATTTTTATTTTGAAATAGGATTGGAGGGACAGGAATTGATGTCCGCAGTAAATCAAGAGTATGTTATTTATAATGTTGTAAACAGGCTAAGAGAAGTCATTACTACCATTGTTGTCATTTGAATTATCTCATGCTATTCATGATAATCTTGTACATATATTTTCTTTTCTTAGACAATACCAAGGCCTGTTGAACATCCTTCTGAACTTCCTAAATGGAACTATGATGGATCTAGCACTGGCCAGGCACCTGGTGATGATAGTGAAGTAATCCTATAGTAAGAATTTTGTCACTGATACTTCTATTAATGTTACTAACTCTACAACATTACAGTTTTAATTTTAATCTTTTTTTTTCTCCCAGTCCTCAAGCAATTTTTAAAGATCCTTTCCGTGGTGGTAACAATATTTTGGTAAGAGCTTTTATACTTGAAAGAGGTCTCATGGCATGTTGCTTGAAATTAAAATACTGATATTATGAAGTTAACTTGATATATTTTGTTTTGCAAAGGTCATTTGCGATGCTTACACCCCAGCAGGTGAGCCTATCCCTACAAACAAGCGACACAGAGCTGCTGAAATTTTCAGTAACTCAAAGGTCAAAGCTGAAGTTCCGTGGTATATATAATACTCCTTATCTTTACACACAAACACAATTTTGTAATGATAAATTGCATGATTCAAGAATTTATTTATTTATTTTTGGTTTAATGTTACCAACTATTGTTGGATGGGAGAAATTTGTAACTTAGTATCTAATGCTATGATACACACACCACTTCTACTTATGATGATTTATGGCCAAAAAGAAAAATATATGATGAGTAATAATGCCAGTTAAAATTCTGACATGAATAGTATTTCTTATCTTGTGATGCCTAATCGAATTATGACATGATATTTTTCCTTCATTTGATCACTTACTATAGAAGATAACTGAACTTTTGGTGTTGAATTACAATCTTAACAGAAAACATGCTAATGTTGTTGTATGTTAAAGGTATGGAATAGAACAAGAGTACACCTTACTTCAAACAAATGTGAAATGGCCATTAGGTTGGCCCGTTGGTGGCTATCCAGGTCCTCAGGTAATGTCAATTATTGTAGTTTTCTTTTGGCTTTTATTCACATTTCCCTGGAATATGTCAATTTCATAATGTGAATTTAATTAGTTATTCCTTCATATTTCAGGGTCCTTATTATTGCAGTGCCGGGGCAGATAAGTCATTTGGACGTGATATATCTGATGCTCATTACAAGGCTTGCTTATATGCTGGAATTAACATCAGTGGCACCAATGGGGAGGTTATGCCTGGGCAGGTACATCTCTTTGCAATTTCCTTTGTTTTAAGGCCTATGAATATTCAGTTTTCCTCATTATTTCTGCTGTATATATTGCAGTGGGAGTATCAAGTTGGTCCTAGTGTAGGCATTGAGGCTGGTGATCATATCTGGGCTTCAAGGTACATCCTTGAGGTAATTCATTTTGCCTACGTTTTGGTTTTTGTATATATAACATTGGACCATTTGATACAGAAAGGTTAAACATTTGAAAGAATCAGATATTAAAAAATGTCACAGTATCTTAATTCTGTAGAGCTTTCTGGTTCAATGTAATTAATGTCTTATTTAATGTTTTGGCTTTTGAGTGGTTCTTTTCTTGTTCATGTGCCAGTGAATTTTAAAAAGTGGCTGTTTTCTAAGCTTGATACATTGTTATTATTAGTGTGTGCGTACCTAAGAACTGCTCCATTTGCTTGTAGTTATGCGTCATTTCCAACAGACAATTATTGCCTGTATATCTTGTTTTTAACTCTTTCCTCTTCTTTCAGAGGCAGATAAGTCAAAGGTCAAAGAGAATACACCCTAAATTATTATTTTTTTTCATCTATTTTTATACAATTCTTAAGTATCTCTAAAGTTATATAAGATCATGGAAGGTAATTCGGCATTCTTAAGAATTCGTTTGAGGGCAGGTGGAAGGTTCATGCCATTGCTTGTAACTGAAATTTGTTGATGGTCTGTGTAAAGAAAACTTTGTGCTTGTTCTCTTGTCCCTTATCCAATTTTGTATCTTCTAATTAAATATTTTACATTTTGGTCTGACCTGACAGAGAATTACTGAGCAAGCTGGTGTGGTGCTCTCTCTTGATCCAAAACCAATTGAGGTACGTACTGCAATACTTTAATTTATGGTATTGCTTATCCTATGTTAATTATACTAATTGTTTTGGTTAAACATAGGGTGATTGGAATGGTGCTGGATGCCACACCAATTACAGGTTTTTGCCCACGCCTCTTTGAATGTGTCTTTTTTATTTACTAAATTACTAAGTTGATAAATATCATTTGCCTTCTAGTACAAAGAGCATGAGGGAAGATGGAGGCTATGAGGTAATAAAGAAGGCAATTTTGAATCTATCACTTCGCCACCAGGACCACATTAGTGCATATGGAGAAGGAAATGAGAGAAGGTTGACAGGAAAGCACGAGACAGCCAACATTAATACATTTTCTTGGGTATGGTTTCAAAATTGCCAATTCCTATTCTTGTTGAAGACAGGGTAATCAAGCATGATGTTTATCTTCTTTTATGAAATATCCTAATAAAATTGTACTTGCAGGGAGTGGCTAACCGTGGTTGCTCAATCCGTGTGGGAAGAGACACAGAGAAGAATGGCAAAGGTAAGTCATCAACAATAATTTTATGGCTGCTGTTTAGTGGCTATGGCTCTTGATGAATGGGAAGTACAGACATTTAAACTGCTAATGGGGGACCAATAAGCATTATCTGACTTTAGCATGTTGTGCTTGACTGAAGTTGTTAATTTTTAGTTTAGTAGCTTAAACTTTTTGAATGGTTGCTAATTGCCAATGCAGCAACTTCAGCTTACCAATGGCTTATGGCTTGGATATGCTTGCCGTGTCACTTTGGTCCCTTTTTTTTTATTTTTTTATTTTGATGTTCTCCTTCATATGTTTGCAAAAGCACATGTTTTTCTTTCCTAATTGATGTGTTTTTAGCAAATTGCCATTGTATTCTGTCATCACCGATCTCATTCTAATTTTTTTATTCATTTCTTTTTCTGTTCCAAACATTTTTTATACCACCAAATTAATACGAAAGTCATATAATATCTAAAATCCTCAACCATTACCATATATTAATTATTAACCTTGCCAATCCTCTTGATCATAGGTTACTTGGAAGACAGGCGCCCGGCTTCAAACATGGATCCATATGTTGTGACATCATTACTTGCGGAGACTACAATATTGTGGAAGCCAACTCTGGAGGCTGAAGTTCTTGCAGCTCAGAAGTTAGCATTGAAGGTCTAAATCTATTGATTGATGGCATTCTGGATGGAACCAGTAGTTTGTGAGGAGCTGGAAAGCTCTTTCACTTTCCTTTTAGATTATTTATATTCTAATGATCTCGTTTGGACTAAAGAGGTTGCCATGCCCAGTTATTGGTTGTCATATGAAATGCACATTATATATCAGAAGTTTCGTTGGTACTATTTGCTTCAGGACAAATTTTCGTTGATGCTTGGTTACATTCAGTGTCCTCTCGGATTTTCTTTTCCTAGCAATAACTGAGCTTTCTTTTTTGGTCAAGAGAAAAAATAACTGAGCTTATATAGCTCAGAATTGCAGGCATTCAAATTTTAACTTACAATTTTTTTTTGGGGTGGGACTAAGCTTAATTAATAATATTGAGAACCTTAGAAAGAACATGGAACATTGATCAAACCTTGTGTGAAAGGATTTATAGCCCCTTTCATGAGGCAAACCAGATAATGGTGGAAGAGCATACAAGCCATTCCTTTGTGTGTGAGGGTAATGGTGACAAATGAATCGCATCTCTGAACTACCTTTCCTGGTAATTATCTGATAAAATAAGGGGGAGAAATCTTGGCTTATATGAGTCATCTCCTAGGCTAAATAAGGATAAACAAGTTCACATTAGTGTTTAACAGGAATATAAATTGATTACAAAAATGAGAAGATATGGAGCTTTTGTGAATTCCAATATTGTTTCTCTATTGAATGAGAGGAGCCAAGGTCCATATGTATACAACAGTATTCACCTAGGCAAAGAGGAAAAAACAAAAACTATTACAAGGGACCACCAAAACCGCTACCCTACAACTGTACAAAGGACATTCAATGCCTCTACCTTGTACAAAAGGACTACCAAGGACAACCAATACACTGCCCTATACAAAAGGACAATTTTATTATTTGCCTTCTAGGAGATGGGTGTCCATACCTCTTGATACCCCTTCCTTCGCCAAGCTGGGGAGTATATATCCAAAAGGCTCAGCTTGGAACAAAGGACACCAAACTGTTGAGGACTTAGAGCCTTAGTATATATGTCAACGAGTTGCCAGGAAGACGAAATAGGCAATAAATGTAGTAGGCTATGTTGTGTCTTTTCTCGTAAAATGTGACAATTGATTTTGAGGTGTTTTGTATGCTCATGACACACTAGATTTGCAGCAATGTGTAAGGCAGATTGATTGTCATAGTAAAGGAGAGCTAAGGTCTTAAAAGGGATCTTGAGGTCTTGTAGGAGAAAAGTAAGCCATTGAATTTCACATGTTATAGTTGCCATGGCTCAATATTCAGCTTCGCAGGAACTTCTAGATATAGTGTTTTGTTTCTTGGACTTCCAGGATATGAGAGAAGAACCAAGATAGACTGTTGTAGCCAGTGATAGAACGCCTAATGTTGGGACATGAGGCCTAACACTGTCACTATATGCCTTTAATTGAAGATCTGAATCACATGGAAAAAATAAATCCAAACCTGGTGCACTTTTGATAAAACATAGGATTCTCAAAGCAGCATTATAATATATAGATGTTGGCTTGGAAACAAATTGTGAGAGTTGTTGTACGAAAAAGGCTATTTTTGGTTAAGTATTAGTGAGATACACGAGACATCCTATTAAGCGTCTATAGGCAAGAATATTAGAGAAGAGATGTCTTGAATCATGTGAGAGTCTTTGAACATTGTCAATAGGTGTTGTTACTGGCTTGCAGCCTAAGACCAGCCTCAAATAATAGCTCCAAAGCATACTTTTGTTGATTCACCAAGATTCCTTTTTTACTGCGTGCTACTTCAATGCCAAGGAAGAATCTCATTTCACCCAAATCCTTAATGCGGAAGAAAGCATCTAAGGCTTGTTTAATATGTTGGATTTCTTGGCCATCATTTTATACTAAAATGATGTCATCAACATAGACCAGAAGTGCTGTGAAAGAATTATTAGAGGACTTGATAAATAGAGAATAATCATGCATAGATTGAGTATAGCTAGTGGTGAGAAGAAATGGTGATAACCGAGCAAACCATTCCCTAACTAGCTTGTTCAAGCCTATACAAGGCTCTTTATAATTTGTAACTTGTTTAGGTAAAATAAAAGCAAGACCTGGTGAGGCTCCATATAAACCTCTTCTTTTAGTTCCCTATGTAAGAAAGCATTATTGATGTCCAACTATTGAAGCTGCCAATTAAGAATTGAAGCTAGAGATAAAAACAACCTCACAATAATCATCTTGGCTACAAGAGAAAATGTATCAAGATACTTGATCCCTTTGGTTTGGGTATATCCTTTGGACACCAATTTGGCTTTATGCCTCTCAATGGTTCCATCAGCTTTATATTTTACTTTGAAGATCCATACAGTTAATGGGCACCTTGTCCTTGGGTAAATCTATAACAATCCAGGTTTGATTCACCTCAAGAGCTGATAACTCAGCTTAAATGGCTTTCTTCTAGCAGTCATGTTGGATTGCTTTTGTGTATGATCTCTATTCAACATGAGAACACAAAGACATGACAAAAGATGTGGACGTTAGTGATAAAGAATGATAAGACAAAATAGAAGAAAGAGGATAAATAAAATGTGAAGAAGGATTAGTAACAGTGTAGAGATTACAATGATAATCCTTTAAATAACCAGGGGTTCTTTGTGTTTTAGGGTTATGGCGAATTGGTTGAAGTGCAACGTTGTGGGAATTAGATGGTGTATCGGGTTCCGTGGCTGGAGATAAATTGGCAATGGGATTAGTGGTGGATGAAAGAGTTTGTGGTAAACAAGTGTTATTAGTATTAGTGGCGAGATAAACATCTGTGGAAGAATGAGGAATAGTCTCATAGGCTAGTGGGGTTGAATTATTATCTATTAGGGAAAAGCTGTTAATTTCATCTTTTCTAATTTGAGATTGAAAATATGGAAAAACATGTTATGAAAAATCACATCTCTGGACATAAACAATTCTCTTGTATGAATGTTTAACACAATATAGCCTTTAGTCTCGGGTTTAAAATCAAGAAGAACACATTTACAAGCACGAGGATTAAGCTTAGTCCTATGAACAGATGAGGTACTAGCAAAGCATAATGAATAGAAGACCTTTAATTGTGAAAATTCTAGTTGAGTTTTATAAGGAATTTTATGTGGAGAAGAGTATTTCAAAAATTGGTGTAGGTAGCATATTGATTATGTGTGTAGTATGCCAGATGGCATATGACCAATATATTTTGGATAAATTTGATTGAAGCATCAAGGCTCTGGCTACATTTAGGAAGTGACCATGTTTCCTTTCAACGATGCTATTTTTTTGAGGTGTATTGACACATGAGGTTTGGTGGATTATTCCTTTAGAAGCGTAAAAATCAGCCATGAAGAATTCAGTTCCATTGTACCTTCTAATCATCTTTATCATTGATTCAAATTGTGTTTGAACTAATGAAACAAAGTTTTGCAACACTTTAGTTGTTTCAGATTTTTGTTTTAAAGGAAAAATCCAAGTGTAGCATGAATGGTCATCAATAATTGTAAGAAAATATTTATGTCCATGAACAAATGGTATGGAATAAGGTCCTTAAAGATCAGTGTGTATGAGGTCAAAACATTAAGTAGAAATTGAAGTGCTAACGGGAAAAGGAAGTTTCTTTTGTTTAGCAAAATGGCAAACATCACAAACAAAAGACTTGTCACATATAACAAAAGGGAACTTGTTCTTTATAACATAAACACATTTTGAAATATGGCTAAGACAAAAATGCCAAAGTGTGGCAGAATCAGTACGAACAAAATTAACAACATCGGTAGTTTGTGGTGAAGCCTTGGCGTATGAAGTTAATTGGTAGAAAGGCACCGAAAAAATTTCAGGAGAACATGAGAATTGCTCAGAGTCGCCAGAAGTGATATACTAATAAATGGAGGAGGCCTTTTGAATTTGAGGAGGGTGATCATGTTTTCTTGAGGGTCACCCCAATGACTGGAGTTGGTAGGGCGATTAAATCTAAGAAGCTCACTCCTAAGTTTCTTGGTCCTTATCAGATTCTTTGTAGAGTTGGACAAATATCCATGATGTTTTTCATGTGTCTTAGTTGAGGAAGTATGTGTATGACCTTAGTCTTGTCATAGAACTAGACTTGGTGCAAGTTCGAGAAGATTTGATATATGAGGTGTTACCAGTGAGGATTATGGATAGAAAGACAAATCAGTTAAGAGGCAAGGATATCCAGTTAGTGTCTGTAGTATCAATTCTGGTCCCACAAGCATGCTTTCTCCACCTTGATACCAACACAACGGTGTTCTGCATCTTCTACCATACAAGGCTTCAAATGGTGCCATACCAATGCTTGCATGAAAACTATTGTTATAGGTGAATTCCACCAAAGGCAAAGCCTCATCCTAACTCCCAAGGTGATCCAACACACATGCCTTCAAAAGGTCCTCCAAAGACTGGATTATCCTTTCTGATTGACCATCTGTCTGAAGGTGATATGCAGAGCTAAGCTTCAACCTCGTACCTAAAACTTGATGTAAACTCTGCCAAAACCTTGAAGTAAACCTCAGATCTCTATCAGATATAGTGTTGGAAAGCACTCCATGCAAATGTACAATCTCCTTAATATATATATGAGTTAACCTCTCCAAGGAATACTTAATGTTAATAGTTAAGAAGTGAGCACACTTCGTCAACCATCAACAATGACCCAAATAGCATCAAATCCTTTGGCCGTTCTCAGCAAACTCACAACAAAGTCCATGGTGATGCTACCCCACTTCCATTCGGGTATCTTTATGGTTTTCAACATCCCACCTGGTCTTTGGTGTTCTATCCTGGCCTTTTGACAGGTCAGACAAGCTGCAACATACTTCGCCACATCTCTTTTCATACCCCACCACCAAAACATTGTTTTCAAATCCTGATACATCTTGGTAGTACCGGAATGCAAACTCAGCTTACTTTTGTGGCCTTCTTCCAAGATAAGCTTCTTCAACTCAGGATCTTGTGGTACACATACTCTGTCTTTAAACCTTAAAACACTGTTACCCAGGTTTAAATTTATCGCCTTATCTATGCCCAACAATTCCCTAGTCCTACAAAGACTAAAATCCACTGATTGCTTATCCTTGACCATTTCCAAGAAATCACTAGCCATAGTAATCATACCACAACTGATATAATCAGATGATGACCCCACATATAGGTTCAGATCTTTGAACTTTTCCACCAACTCTAACTCCTTTACCATCAAGGCTGACATGTGTATAGTCTTCCTACTCAAAGCATCAGCTACCACATTTGCCTTGCCAGGATGGTACATCAACTGGAAATCGAAATCTTTCAGATATTCCATCCATCTTCTCTGCCTCATGTTCAGCTCCTTCTGATCAAACAAGTACTTTAAGCTTTTATGATCACTAAACACATCAAACTTTGCACCATACAAATAATGTCTCCATATTTTCAAGGCAAATACCACAGCTGCTAACTTCAAGTCATGAGTAGGATAGTTCTTCTCATGAATCTTCAACTGTCTAAACGCGTAAGCCACAACCTTCCTATGCTGCATCAGCACACAACCCAAACCTTGATGAGAAGCATCACAATAAACCTCAAAAGGCTCACTAGGATCAGACAACACTAAGATAGGAGAAGTAGTCAATCTCTTCTTCAGCTCTTGAAAACTATCCTCACAAGCTTTTGTCCATGCAAAAGGTTAATTTTTATAGGTAAGTTGGGTCAAAGGCACAACAATCTTTGAGAAACCTTCAATAAATCTCTGGTAATACCCAGCTAACCCAACAAAACTCCTAATCTCCGTAGCCGTCTTTGGACGTTCCCATCTCAACACCGTCTCTATCGTTTCAGGATCAACTGCAATACCTTCAGCTGAAATCACATGACCTAAGAACTTCACTTCCTCCAACCAAAACTCACACTTGGACAACTTAGCATACAACGGCTTCTCCTTCAAGATCCCCAACACTGTCCTCAAATGCTCTCCATGCTCCGCATACGACTAAGAATAAACAATAATGTCATCAATGAACACAACGACAAACTTGTCTAAGAAAGGTCAAAAGATTCTATTCATGTAATCCATGAAGGTAGTTGGAGCATTTGTAACTCCAAATGGCATCACCACATACTCATAATGCCCATACTAAGTCCTGAAAGCAGTCATCGGTATATCTTCATCCTTCACCCTTATTTGATGGTATCCAGATCTCAAATCTATCTTTGAGAATACCTTTGCTCCCCTTAACTAGTCCATCAAATCATCAATCCTTGGCAATGGATATTTGTTCTTGATCGTAATCTTGTTTAACTGTCTGTAATCCACACATAAATGTGAACTGCCATCTTTCTTTTTCACCAACAATACTGGTGCTCCCCAAGGAGAAACACTAGGTCGAATCATCTTTTTTTGTAGCAACTCTTCAACTTGCTTCTTTAACTCTGCTAATTCAGTTAGCGCCATTCTATAAGGAGCCATTGACACTGGTCCCACTCTTGGAACCAAGTCTATAGCAAACTCCACCTCTCTTTGTGGAGGTACATTAGGTACATCCTTAAGAAAAACTTCAGGGAACTCTTTAACCATTGCCACTGAATCCAAATCCAAATCACTCTTGACTTCCAGAAAAGACAAGATCATATACCTTGAGCTCTTTCTTGTAAAGAAACCTGAGCTTGGGTAGTAGAAATGAATTCAGAACTCTCCATACTAGGAAAGATTAAGGCCTTTCTAGCACAATCCAACAAGATATGGTTGGAAGACAACCATTCCATCCCCAAAATCACATCCAGATCCATCAAGGGAAGACAAATTAGGTTCACCTTATACCTTCTCCCACGAACAATAATTAGGCAATTAGCACAGACCACCTATGTCACCACAAGGGTAGCAGTCGGCATAGAAACAAGCAGATCAAACAACAAAGGACAAGTCAACAACTATAATCTCTCCACACACTCATAGGAAATGAAAGAATGAGTGGCTCCAGAATCAAACAACACAGACAGAGCATTACCAGCTATCTCGCACTCACCCCGAATCAAATCATCGGAATGAGCAGCTTCTGCTCCGCTTATGGCAAACACACGTCCAGTTGCTGTAGGTCTCACTGCCCTTGTAGCATTCATGCTGGACTCCACCTTCACTGAAGCTGTGCAGTCTTTGGCTATATGTCTAGGCTGCTGACATCTGTAACATACATGACCCTTCAGAAGGCATTGGCTTATGTAATGTGGCCCCCCACACTGGTAATAACTAATCTCTTGCTGTCTGGTTTAGGTTGTAACAAAGGAACGACTCTCGGAACTAGAAGTCCCAAACTGTTGAGGTCTAGAGGATGGCGGCTGACTCTGAGGTCGGCTATAAGGCTTCCTCTATTGCCCTCATCTCTTGGATCCAGATGATCCACTGTTTGAGTCCTCACCACTCGAGTGTCGGACTCCAGTCTCTCCACTGTTTTTGCCCTCTCTACCAGAATAGGAAACTCTCTGATAGTCATAGGGATAATCACCCTTTTCAGCTCATGCCTAAGACCTTTTTCAAACTTACGACACTTCTACTCTTCAGTAGTCACTTGTGAGTAAAACCGGGCTAAGTACTCAAATTTGTCGGCGTACTCATTCACTGACATGTTCCCTTGATATAATCTCAGGAACTCCATCTCCTTAGCATGCCGTGCACTTGCTGGGAAATACTTCTCCAGGTAGCACTCTTGAAAACTAGCCTAGGTGACGACCTCACCCCGGGCTCCTATCAGCTGCTGGGTTCCTTGCCACCAATATTCTGCCTCACCAACAAGCATAGAAGTGGCATAAACAACCTTCCTTTCATTAGGGTAAGCCATCGCCCTAAAAATCTTCTCTATCTCCCACATCCATTGGTTAGTTGCATCAAGATCAGACTCACCCTTAAACTGGGGTGGGTCACTCTTTCGAAACTCGGCCAACCCTTGAAACTCGGGAGGCACCACAACACGAGCAGCTTCAGTAGCAACTCGAGACATCTCTAGTTGTTCCATGGTAGCTTGATGTTACTGAGCCATGACAGTCTGTTGTTGGGCCACATTATTTTGCTGTTCAGCCATAGCAGCAATCATCGCCTCCATAGCTCTAGCTATATGGGAGAAATCAACTGGAGGTGGTGGTGGTGGCTAGTTAGACCCCTTCATCAGGATTCTACAAAACCAACCACAACAACAGCTTATCAACTATCTAACATGATCACTTCACTCATGGAAGGATCCATACCACAACAAAATAACCAAACAACAAGACAATTCACACCAAGCAGCAGAACATATACAAAACACAAGCATATTGGACCTATCACCCATAGGTCATCCAAAAGACACAACCAGCTTGATACCAAAAAGTGTAACGACATACTGTCGCTACAGTATTCCATACAATTCCATATATAAATAAAATATCCAATAATAAGTAATCAACATGCTATATAAAATATACGTATAAAATATTACAAAATACCATATACAGGCCCAAAATGCAAAATCACGAAAGATACAAAAACAAAACTCCCTACAACTAGTTAACTATACAGTACATGACAAAAAGGAAAACTAAAAGGATCTCTTCAAAAGATCCACTCACAAGGGCCTTCAAAACTCTAATTGGAAACCTTCATCATCAGCTGTGGGAAATCAGATCTGCTGAAGCCTCTCCCTCTGCTCTTATGTCAAAATGACATGATCATCACAGTCGTAGCAACACATATAAACACACCAGCAACAACAGCAACCATGACAACACAAAACAGAACAGCAAGACAAGGGTAAGCTTACATAATAAATAAACATATTTAATAGACAATGTTTATTTTATGAAACTCTCCACTACACTAGTAGGGTAGTAAGTTATGTAATTAGGAATTTGAAAACCAAAAAGCCCTTCATGTACAACAAACATGAAATCAAAATCATAAAAGAATGAGTTTCCACAAAATCACTACATACATACCATACTTTCAACATCAACATGTCAATGCATGAATGGCATGACTCTCGAGAGATTTTCTACATTTTGGGTGATCAGCTAGGTCTTATCCCCTACCATGGCCTTCCAAGCACCATTCAGAGATTGCCAAAAACTTTGATCAATGGATAAGCTTATGGTTGTCAGGATAAGTGAATGTGGGTGGTGGTATACTGTGACACAAGGCCTGCACTACCTTGGCCCCTTGTGAGATTTATCCATCCACTTATCTCCTAGGCCTATCTTTTAGACCCCATTTCTTATCTAGGCCCTAAACTGGAGGCCCGGTTGAGCCGCAGCTCTGTTCACCCCCAACTTCTATGCTTGCCCACATACGGCATGAGGCCCATACAACCTCAGCCAATAACATATGCATGCAAATGCATGACTCACCACAATAACTCAAACACAATCATTCATCAATATCCATACATAAATATGTACCAACATAATACCACGTGGCCTACTCAGCACCACCTGTGGTCCAACAGTCATTACCAACTCCATGCAGGCCCAATCTAGCCTCTTGCATGGTCAACAAATAATATATCCAATTAACAGACCATACAGTCAAATTATATCTAATCAGATCATACAGTCAGATTATATCCAATCAGACCATACAATCAGACTATACCTAATCAGACCATACAGTCAGACTATATCCAATCAGACGATACAGTCAGACTATACTCAATCAGACGATATAGTTAGACTATATCCAATCAGACGATCCCCATCGCTGAGTGGCGATTTCCATCATTTTGCGAGACTACAAAGCGCTGGGTGCGATTTTCGATCATCTTCTTCACAAACCAGTCACCAACACCCATTTTTGACTAAATCAATCAAGAACAATCATCACAAAACAATCTTAATCACTCCTATTTCATTTCTAACCGATTATACAACAACTTTATTTGTCAATCATCATCAGACCTCAAAATCCCTTTCCAAAACCTAGTCTACATTAAAACTCACATACATAAGGTTTTCACTGAAATCATCAATTCCACAACATTGAATCAACATATAAACAACCACAAACACCAAATCAAACAAGAGTAAGCTTCCCTTACCTTTACAAGTCTTTGAGTCCGGATTTAGGTTCCTTGAGAATCCCAGTTCTTGAGCCAATATCTTCCACAGATTTGTTCCTCCTCTCACCACAAGTGCTAAACCAATCTCACTACTCCTTTTACAACCTCACAAACTCAAGAAATCTTAGAGAGATAGAGAGAGAAAATGAGCATAGAGAGAGAGAAAGAAAAAGGAAGAAGAAGGAAGGAACCCCTCTCTCTCCTTATATACTTGACTCCCCCAGCATTCTCACACAATTTTTATTTTTATTTTATTTATTTTATTTTTTTTGGCCAACTAAGGCTCAAATCTTTCTAAGCCACTCCTCTTATCTCAAAACTAGTTTAGCTCAATTGTTTTCTCTCAAAAGCCTAAAATCACACTCTCAATACATCCACATTGGCTCAAGCACCTATCTCAAGTTTCCTAAATTCAAACCAGAATTCAAACAAACAATGCACAACCATCATCATAACATACCATACATCAAAACAATGGTTGATTGACCAATCTGGTGCAATTTTAAAAACAAAATACCAAAATGGGGCTCTTTCGAAACATATTATCGGCATGGGTCTGCTTTGACCGTTGACCAATCAAACTCGTCAGTTTGACTAGCGGAAATGGGTCCACGTCATCATTTTTTATTTTTTTAAATTACACGTAAGAGTCCGACGTGGCCAAAAAAATGCTTGTGGGAGTACCGAAAATCACAGGGAGATACCATGTGGCGTCATCTTGTGATTTCCGCTAGTGGGAGTAGCAGAAATGACGAGATGACGCCACGTGGCGTCTCCCTGTGATTTTTGCGTATATATAAATTCCTTCCAGGTCTCCGTTAACCTAAAAAAAAATGTCTTTTGGAAAAAATGGTAGGCCCAAATCCCCCTTCGGGAGTTTGCCAACGCATAGATCTCAAAAATTTATATGGAATCACAGGATGACGCTACGTGGCATCTCCCTGCCATTTCTGCTAGTGGGAGTAGCGAAAATGACGAGATGATGCCACGTGGCGTCATCCTGTGATTTCCGCTACTCCTACTAGTGTTTTTTTAGCCACGTTGGACTCTTACGTGTAATTTAAAAAAATAAAAAAATAAAAAATGCTGACGTGGACCCATTTCCACTAGTCAAACTGACGAGTTTGACCGATCAATAGTCAAAACAGACCCATGTCGGCAATATGTTTCGAAAGAGCCCCATTTTGGTATTTTGTTTTTAAAATTGCACTAGATTAGTCAATCAGCCTCAAAACAATTCATTTATTTCTTTTAATTACCTAAATTACATATCTAAGTTCCACTTTTAATTATTAAAACACTTAATCATGCATTAAGAAAAACAAGATGTTACATCACTTAATAGATGAATTATTTTTTTCTCTTTTTTCCTTTTTCTTACAAGTATACACTTCCTTAAATGTGAAATAATCAATCAACCAATTATTAATTATTAATTATACACTATTATAAAAGAATATTTTATTACATAGACAGATGCCCACGTGATAAACACCACATTGATTCTTTTCTTGCGGAAATGTTGGTGAATTATTTTATTTTATTTTTAATTTATAAAATAAAAATTATATTAATTAAATTATAGTGAATATATATTCTAATTAAATCAAGAGTTTAATGGTCATACACTATCAGTGTAAAAAGTTTTACACTGTCATCTAATGAGAAATCAGCATTAATATGACTTTAAAGTATTTGTTATAAAAGTTAACAAACTTATAATAAATGGTGGTTTGTGATCGGATGACAGTATAAAACTATTTTACACTGTTAGTACATAACCATTAAACTCTTAAATCAGTCAAGTAAACCATTAAGTATTATATAAATTTTATTTTTTATATAATAAAAAAATCAATTTATTAAATTTTAGGAAATGATTTTTTATAATTACGATAATCAATTACCAAATGACCAAAATAATAAATTAAATAATTTATTTAATTATGAAATATTTAATTACAGTAATCAATCCTGATTTGAACATTATAATTGATAATACAATTATATATTTTGATTCAAATTAATTTTTAATACTATTGTATATTTTGATTCAAATTATAACAAATTTAAATTAAGAAATCTCGCAAGATTTATTTTGATTTCATGACCCTAACATAAAATTGGTAATGCAAACAATTTGCTTGTGTGTGAAGGTTTGTCACATAGGCAAATGCATTTAATACAATTTTTCTTTTTAAAATACAAATAATTTTTTCATTTTTAATTTATAATGAATACATAATTATATTAATTAAAGTAATTGTAATCAATATGATTTTCATAATTTGAGCATTGAAATTGATAACACAAATATATTTTGAATCAAGTTAATTGATTAATTGATATATATATATATATATATATATATATATATATATATATATATTATCATTTATTCTAAAATAGTCAATTATTATCATATTTTTTTAATTTCTTTTATTCAATTTTAATGGAGAGATAAACATAAGCAAAAAAACATAAATTCACCAGTCTTTTTATTCTTTTTATAAGGTAAGGTTTTATCTTTATTCAATTCTATTTGAATGATTTTTACATATTGTGTTTAACAATTAGTATTGAAAGTTTATTGGCTAAGATTATTTTACAGTTTCTTCACTTTCAATTATTAAAATAGCATAAAAGATTTAAATGAGAAATTTTGTAGAAGATATAATGAAATTTATTATATTATTAAAACAAAGTTTAATCTTTCTTTTATTTCTCTTTTAAGACTTTTATTTATATATATCTTTTCTTCTTTATCAGAAGTATTTCTATCTTCGCTTTTCTTCAAACAAAGTGTGGAGCCCTCTTGAAAGCACAACAACTGCTTTAACAATAGCTCACTGTACATGAAGCTTTGGCTCTGAACTAAAATTCATGACTTTGAAATGCATATTAAAAAATTAAAGTATTAACAAAGAAATATCAAATAACAATAAGTAAATGTAAATTTAGGTGAATTTATTTTATTTTAAGTTAAGTTAATTTACAAAAAAAAAATACTAAATATCTATTGATTATCTTAAATCTAAATAGAGTTTAATGATTATGTATTATTAGTGTAAAAAGTTTTACACTGTCAACCAATTAAAAATCACCATTGATATGATTTTTAAATTATTTACTATAAAAGTCAACAAACTTATAGTAAATGGTAGTTTATGATTGAATGACAATGTAAAATTACTTTACATTATCAGTGTGCAGTCTTTTTTCTCATCTAAATATATTCAATAAATATAACTTACATAATATAAGTTATCTTTAGAATGTCAAAATTGACAAAATAAGTAATAAATAACATTAATTATATTAAATCAATTTTTATTTTAAATTTAAATATAATTCTATTTAAGTTAAACAAAGATTAAATATATTTTGCTTAACAAATTTCATATTATTTATACTTAAAAATTATTAGGACAAAGGACGAATAATAGTCCTCAGTTTGTTTTGATTATTTCAAACAAACTATATGTTCTTTATCAGTTTGAACTTGCGCTTCTTAAAATTATAAAATCAGTGTTTTTGTAATAAATCAGATGAAACACTCTGCGTCTTATGGTCAAACGAAACTTGAGTATGCCTTAAGCTTATTTAAATATGTGTTCTACAAAGATTGACCTCTTTTCAGGAATTCTTGTGCCAACTTTATAAAAAATACAAGAAAAAGGATGTCAATGTACCTACCCTATGAAAAGTGAAGATATATGCTAAAAAGAAGGCATAGCAGTGTACTTGTCAATATGATAAAGTGAAACACGCTTACTGTCACAAAATTTAGTGTGAGAAAAGCAAGATAAGTAGACTATTTCATTTTATTAGAGTAACAAGGTTGGGGAAAGGCATTTAATGTTATATTTAATGTCTCAACAGACACTTTCTTCATAATGCTTCAACAGAGAAAGGAAGTTTCTGAAGCTCTCTCAATAGATATTTTTCTTATAATTCTATAAATAGTTGTGAAGACATGTATGTGGAAATAGTTGCAAGTGCTGACACTCTCATATATTTCTCTAAGCCTTCTTGCTTTGAATTCTTTCAAGTTCTTCCTGTATAAAGTGGCATAGTCACTAAGCCATAGACTTAGATCTTCATTGTACATCTGTTTGATAAGATGAAGCACAGTTAATGATTTTACTCTTAACCATTTCTAAATGAAATTGGTGGAAACCTGAAGAAGTTTTGATTCAAAGAATACATGAGGCTTTTACTTGGAGAGGTAAGTAAAATACTACTTGAGTTAAGCCTAAAAATATTTGGATAAAAGAATACTTATAACTGTGTAAGTTATAGTGAAACTTGGTGATGTGCCAAAAACTAGACATAGCCTCTGGAGTGAGATGAACAAATATAAAAACTTCCTATTTTTATCTTTTTCCTTATCTCTTTTATAACACGTTTTTAAGTGTGTTTGAAAAGCTTTTATGAACAACCTTACACGTTTTAATTAAAGAATTTTAGTCTAAACCTGTTAGAACAAGTTTTATCATTTGTCTAAGACAAATAGGTTGCCTTGCTAAAAAGTTTTAAAATACAATTCGACCCTCCCTTCTTGTATTTTTTTGTGCTTTACAAAATTTTTCTTATATTATATATTTTGATGAATTTATAGAATGAAATTTTTTACTTTTTAAAATATTTTAATTTATAAATTCATCAAAATATATAAATTCATCATATCTTTTATAAAATTTCTCATTTAAATCTCCTGTTATTTTAATAATTGAAAATAATGAAATTGTAAAATATTGTCAAAAAATAAACTTTCAACACTAAATATTAGACACAATATGTAAAAAGTATTCAAATAGAATTGAAAAAGATAGAACATTATCTTAGAAAAAAAAAATAAAAAGATTGGTGAATTTGTGTTTCTTTTTTTAGTATTTATCCATCCATTAAAACTAAATATAAGAAATAAAAAAATATGTCAGCAATGGACTGTTTTAGAAAAAATGTTGAAATGAAAAATATTAATGTATGCACGATCTGATAGTTTTTTTTCCTTTATAAAACTCAAATAATGTGAGATTTTTTAATTTGATATATTATGCTATAAATTTGAATTAGAATATATATTTGTATAATCAATTAATTTGAATCAGAATATATTTTATTATCAATTTCAATGTTCATATCAAAACCATATTGATTAAAGTTACCTTAATTAATATAATTATGTATTTATTATGAAAAAATAAAAAAAATGTATTTCAGTGAGAAAAAAATTATTAGATGAATTTACCTGTGTGACAAACCTTCGCACACACATATTGTTTAAATTACCAATTACATATTAGCATTTGAAATCAAAAAAAATGTTGCAAGAATTTTTAATTTAAAATTGCTATAAACTAGTATTTTAACTTGTGCATTGTATTGAATAAATATTTATTTTATATAACTTAATTTTATAATAAATAAATACTTTTAAATATATAAATTATATTATAATTAAAATTTATAATAAATAAATAATTTAAACATATAGATTATATTTTAAATTTATAATAAACAATTATTGTAATACAATATTAATTTTTAATTATTGATAATTTCTTTTAAAAAATATTGAAATTCAATTTAGAAGTAAAGATATTAAAAATGATAAATTAAAAGAGATAAGAGGTTAAAAAATTTCTAAAAATGCTCTCATTGAAGAATGACAGCTAAAAATGCTCTTGTTGAATAATAACAACTAAAAATACTCTTGTTCAAGATAGTTGTTCTTATTTAATGTATAGGGTGGATTGGAGTCAAATATATATTAGTGTTATCAATTAACTTGAAAATATAACCGGATTATCAATTAGAATTTTCGAAACATGGCTGATTATCATAATTAAATATTCCATAACTAGTATTTTAACATGTGCATTGTACAAAATAAACATTTATTTTATATAACTTAAATTTAAAATAAAAAAAATACTTTTGAATATATAAATTATATTATAATTAAAATTTGTAAGAAATAAATGTTTGTGAACATATATATTATATTTTAAATTTATAATAAACAATTATTGTAATATAATGTTAACTTTTATTGTTGATAATTTATTTTTAAAAATATTAAAATTCAATTTAAAACTAAAGATATTGAAAATGATAGATTTAAAGAGATAAGAGATTAAAAAATTCCTAAAAGCGCTATTATTAAAGAATGACAGCTAAAAATGCTCTCGTTAAAAAATAACAGTTAAAAATACTCTCATTTAAGATTACTATTCTCACTTAATATATAGGGTGGATTAAATAAATTATTTTATTCATTATTTTAATCATTTAATAATTGATTACTATACTTATAAAAAAAAACAATTCCTAAAATTTAATAAATTAATTACTGTATTATATAAAATCAAAATCCATATAAGATTTAATAATTTAATTTTGATTTAATCAGAATATATATCCACTATAATGACCTTAATTACTATAATTATGTATTTTTATGAATAAAAAATAAAATAAAATAACTCAACAATATTTTAGTAGAAAAAAGAATCGATGTGGTGTTACCATGAGACATCTACCTATGTGACAAAATCTTAATTTTATAATGGACAGGCTCCTCTAAAGTGCAATGGTAAAGTGCAAGATCCTAGCCCTTTATATTAATGAACAGTCTAGATCATGACAATTCATTTAAAATGTCACATTATATTTGTTTTTTTTAAATAAAAATATATCATGAAAATTAAAATTAGAAATAAAAACAAAAAAATGTATTTTCGTGCGTTTCGGAGACGATCTGTTTGCATAGACGCTTGGCAAAGACCTTCACTTACATCATCCAGCACTTAATACAATTAGTTTGTAGAGACGCCTTATTCTCGCATGCTTCAAAAACAATCGATTTGCAGAGACGCTTGGTAGAGACGTGATCTAGCACTTGATCGTTTAAGGAGAATCGATTTGCAGAGAGACGCTTCACGTATGTGGTCATTGCAACACTTGATCATTTTGGGACAATTTGTTTGTAGAGATGTAAGTGTACCTTCATCATAACATTTGATATCTAGCACTCTTCTCATTGGTTCTCTATTTTCCATCAAATTCAGTGACACAAATTTTTCTGCATTGACAATTCTTTCTTGAAAACATGAAATTGAATCTTGGGTTCTTTTTCCCAACAAATTTTTCTGCATTGACACAAATTGGTATAATAAGAAATTGAATCTTAGGTCAATTTATAAACCAATCAAATTCAATGCTTTGTTTTTTGGTTTTCTAACTTGCACATTGATTTTATTGTAAATTTCAATTTGGTTGTTTAATTTCTTTGTCTCCTTTTGTAACACCCATTTAATTTTAAATATAATTCATATTAATTTAGTTATTAAGTTTAAGTAAATAAAAATGTGTGTAAAATTTTTCCAGTTTTAAAAGAAATTCCAAACTTAACAGAATTTGAAAATGGTAATAAAATATGAAAGATATATACATATATTTCATAAAACTGTACATCATGGTTTGAGTAATACATAACAGTCAGAAACAAAAGTACATCGAAATACATATACTACCTAGCCCACTATATACATCAAAAGAGACCCTATACAGAGCAGTATTTATCTACCCTATCCCTTATACAAAAAGAAAATACTATAGGTCTTCAGGTCCTCCTTCCTTGAGACGTTCTCTATCTCGTACTCAGCATCACGTAGCGTTAATGTCGTCTTCAATAATCACGACCAATCATACACAAAAGAAAATAATGGAGTGAGGTGTTTTGTTCTAAATCACTTTTACATGTGCGGTAGGAAATCTACCATAAAACAAAGACAAAACACAACTGACAACACAAGAGATCCTAAGATTCATTCTAAGTTGTATCCGACTACCCTTGACTAAGTATGGATCCATACTTCCCATTAGTGGGTAATAGTTCTCAACAGAACCTGGGAAGTGACTGGGAGTACATATACCTCTCTCAACACCATCACATGGTACAGTCCTCGTCATCATTGAGGAACAAAATAACAATGTAGGATATCCATTTATAAAAGTATACTCTCAAACCAATCTTGGAATGTTGAGCAGTTGTCGGGGTTATCGAGTTTGGTCAGGCGAATATCCCGGCTCAAGGGCGCTACCCTGGCCATTGGGACCTTCACCACTCGATGCCTACCCCCAAAGACCTCCGCAAGTGGGTCCCTGCCTTTCATTCCCAGCGTACCAAACTGTGGCTTCTCTAGCAGGGTGCCATGTCACTACATGTCACTTGCTTTACATTACTCACTAAACTATCAATTCCTAACTTCTCAAGCAGAGGTTTCCCTGGTCTCATTTAACTTGAGCACCAGTACAATCAATATTTCTGCCTTATTTTGCAAAAATTGCATAATACCAGAATTTTAACAGAATAACGACATAGCAATTATAGTATAATTACTAAAATTTTGGCAGAATAACAACTAAATAAATACATTTTAATTTTCTAAAATTGAGCAGAGTAACAGCTTAGCAAGCGCATTTTAATTTTCTAAAATTGAACAGAGTAACAGCTTAGCAAGTAAAATTTAATAATTAAAATTTGAGCAGAGTAACAATTTAGTAATTATGATTTAATAATCTAAATTTGGGTAGAGTAACAACTTAGTAAAAATTAAAGTTTAACTTTAAACAATAATAACAATACTAAAATTTAAGCCTAAATGGGTTTAGGGGAAAACCCTTCCTACCAACATGCAAAGTGACAGTAATTTAGAACCAACCCCACTCCCCCCATTACCTCTAAGATAGTTGATGAAGAGGATGGAATTGTTGGTGCAAAGCTTCTAAGAGGAGAAATTCTACTAGTTGAAAACTAGCAAAATTTTAACATAAAAACTAGATAAAAAAATATTTTAGAGAGAGAAAACTTTAGAAAGAGAAGCTCTCTAGCTTGGGAGAGGAAAGGATGAGTGAAAATCTGAAAACTTTGAGGCCTATTTATAGAAGAAGGAGGGGGGTTAGGTGTCCAAATATTTACATCATCCATTATGTCACCATTATGTCATAAATCCAAATTTTATTTATTTTTAATCCAATTTAGGGACACATATCTCAAATAGGTGGTGAATCACCTATTTTAGGGTTGGGGACGTGCTCCACCAGCTGTCCCAAACCTCCATGTGTCAAATTTTATCTGTAGGTGAATTAACCGGTACCAACAAAAACGCCTAAACTTGAAAAAATTAGCTTTTAATATCAAAATAATGTATTTTAATGCAAAACTGGATAAATACATTAATTTTCATCAAAAATAAATTTCTAATAATAAATTTTAATTTTTATTAATTTGTTTCAAATTATATGTTTTTATTTTATATTTTTAAGCTAGAAAATTCATAGAAAATCCATTTTAATTCAATAAATACCAAAATTTGTATCAAAATTCTAAAATTAAATATTTTACCTATAATTAAACTAAAATTACTATTTTCACCCTTTTTGAATGTCAAATCAGTACTGGCTGGCTTATTAGACACGCAAGGGCATTTTGGTCATTTTACACAGAAATTCCAGAAAATTCCCAAAAATTTCCAAAATTATATTTTAATATATATGACATAATTCCAAGCTCAAATTGACATTTTAATGTCAATTGAATCTTTTCCTCATGTCAGTTCTTAATGTTGAGAAATAGGGATAAAATTGTCATTTTTCTAATTTCTCCAGGCTCTGGCTCGGAAAAATTATTAAAAATCACAATTAAATAGCTCTTGAGATTTTGAGCAAGATGGTGGGAGTCAGAATTTCAAAATTCCTTTCCGATTTTTCAGAATTGTAGTGCCAAATATATATAAAAAATAGTGGAAGAATTAAGATAGGATTATTATATTTTTCACTACTTTTTTCTCAAAATAAAGTTTTTATAATGAGAGATATTTAATATAAAATTTTCAAAATATTTTGAGGTCAAAAAGTCTCCGATTGGTTCCAACAGTCAACCAGGGGTATTTTTGTTATTTTACAAAAATTATCTCAATAAATTCTAGAAAAATTTCTAAAATTATTATTAATTGTTCTAAATACATTGATGACTTAAAAACAATTTTTAAACATACAGAATAATTTAATATACAAAAGTAGGGGTGTTACACCTTTTCATTTCAAGTGCATTAAAAGACCTTTGTCATTTTTGGTTGGCAAAATATTGATTTTTCTTTTTCTAAAGTGCAACAAAGATACTTTCATCGTTCTTGTTTTATGAAAGTTTGGTTCTTCTTGCTCTAAAGTAGTAACAAAGAAATCATACATTTCCTTTTATAATGGGTGACAAACAATTTTGTGAAAAGGAGGACATCGGAGCAACTTCACGGTTACAACTGACACATTGACACAACAGATTGAAGATTTTCATTCAATTTAATTTCGCAATGAGTTCATCTCTCCTCCTCAAGGTTTTTCTTGTCTTTTATTGATATTTCTATGTCAAATAGACCTTATTTTTTTTTAAGAAATTTGATTGCTTTGGCTTATGAATTTTCTATCTTTGACGAAAACTAATTTAGTTAGTATGCTTTGATAATAAATTTCAACTAATTTTTCAATTTATTTATTTTGTGCAGCTCTATTTTGGGCTAACAATGGTGGATTGATTGGTTTTGATGTTCAACAACTATATGCGAATAAGAGTCGTGTAGATAAGTGTGTGAATACAGTAAGATTTGTACGTGCACAAGAAGGTCATTCCATAATGGATCAGGTTGTTCATTATAGGATCTTTGCACTTTACCCTCTAAAGTGTACTCTGCACTTTAAAAGAGCTCATTCCATTTATATTATAATTCATACAAGTCAAAAGACTTAGTAGTTTAAGTGGTGAAAAAGAAAAAGAGGGTTATGAGTTCTAATCTTACCTCTACCTTAATTAATTTAAAAAAATAACTAAAATTGTGGATTAAATATTACTACCTCTGGTCCTTTATATAAGCAACAAATAACCAGTTCATCAAAACTAATAAAATAGTTAAGTTAGTTAATTTTAATTAATAATATCGTAAATTTAAATTTTATTTTTGAAATACCCATAAAATTAAATAGCTTAAGTGGTGATTATATTTAATAATACTACTCATAATTCAAGAAATAATTTTCTCCACCAATGAGTGTAATTTATATTGTTAATTTACCAATTAATGCATCCACTTGCATTAGGAATAAATGAATATTTTATTAACAAACTTTACAATAAATTAAAATAATTAAGATTAAAAAAGTACTTCTATTTGTTACTTATATAAAAGAGCGGAGATAGTATAAGAGAAATAAAAGAATAACTAAGTCTAATTTTTATTATAAAATATGTGACAGAGATTTACATGCAATATTAAGGAATATGTGTAAATGATGTGACAAATAAGTGTCCAATATTATTCGCCAACGAGTAAGAAGGCATTAAAACATTTAAACTAAGACACGCACCTAAAGAAATATCTTTTACCATTACCCAAAACGATTACTTGAAAGACACACATGAATCTCACCTCAAACTTTTTTTTTCCACAATTTCCTTTTCTGTAACGAAAGGCACCACCACAATAAACAATAGATTTCTTGTGCTCATTCTTTTCTCAACAACCTCATTTCTTACACCACACTCCCTCACTCACCGACTCACGTCTCTACATGCCTCTATTCATGCATACAAAAGAAAAATTCTCTCATACACATTCTTTCGTCTTCTCTCCTATTTCTCTGCGCATGTACATTCTGCACACACTCCTACACAGTGGAAGAGCTGGTCAGCTGGCCACTTACTTCTTCTCTTGGATCCATCGCAGGAAAAAGAAGAACTATCCTGTCGTGCACTTTGCTGGAAAGGATCTAGGAAGCTCAATTTAATTCAGGTATACGTATACATTCTGAACTTGCTCCTCATCATTTGGGTAGCTTCAATATTCCTCAGCCCTCGTGCATTCTATACGAACTCTTCGGCGTGATTCGTGTGAATATCGTTCCTACTTGTATTTTTTTTTTTATTTTTTTATCATTTTGCTGTTACAATCATGAAGTAACTCTAAAAAAACATATAAAAAGAAATAAAACACTCTGAATCAGACATTGTATCAGTTGGTCCATTCCCCTGAATCGCGACGTCTTTGCTCGCACCATCCTTGACCACATGAACCAGAACCGCGTAAAGCAACACCATAGCGAGTCACTGGACTCGGGGTCGCCTCCCTTGCCGCCGCCGGAGCGCACACCCCGCCGCCGTTCCCCTTTCGTTCTCCGGTCACTCTCCGTCGCCTCCACTGAGACCATTTCCCCTCTTCCTCCTGACAACTTGGTCGCATCACTCCTATGTTTGACGCTACCACCGGAGGCTTGAGTTTGAGCAAATGTGGAGGCACCTCTTTGAAGAAATTATTACTTAGTATTCTTGTATATTTTGAGGGAATATTTTAAAAAGTTAAAATTTCTATTTAATTGAATTTAGAAAATTATTTTAAATTAATTTAATGATTTATTAAAATAGATATTTTAGTCTAAATTAGTTTTATTGACTTAGTCTTTTAAACTGAATTTAACTTTATTTTTTAACTTAGTTTTAGGTAGTTTTAAATATTCTATCTTTTTTTTTTTTATAAATATCTATATTTCAAAAAGTTTTTAAATAGAGTTTTCTCTCTTACATTCTCACTTTCTTCTCTCTTCCCCTCTATAACTATTTAAGTTATTTCAAAAAAGCTTGTTAGTTCTGTTACCCTAACTCTTTGTTGGAATGAACCTGTTATATCTTGAGACACTTGCGCATCACACGAATAAATTCTTGAGGATAGTGTGAAATCACACGTTTCAGGATTACTATGTTCGTTACCATTCATGTTAATGGGTTTGCATTTGATCTTGATTCGTGATCATCACAAATTATGATTTTGAGGTGATGGAGAAATCGTGATTGTGGACAACTACAACAACAAGTCTAACACCACATAGACCACATGGTCGAGATCATCTGCCAATCTCCACAGATATCATATATTATCACATTTTTCAATTTACAAAGAAGTTAATAACATTCGAAATAAAGATTGATTGAGACTATGTGATCCCGATCTAAGTGAATCTTTCTCACATAGAGCTCGTCTCTGTCGTCCTTTGCCCCCTTTTTTTTTGGGTCTTGTCTTATTATTTATTTATTTTTCTAGTTACTTTCTTGTAATTCTTTTTATTTGTTATTTTAATTCAACCATTTGTCTATTTGTAAGTCAACTATGGGCATGGCCCAATGCACATGTACCCTTCCATTGCTTTCAGGCTGTGAACAGTGGAGGGCCGAGCCCATCTGCAAAAAACCATGAATGCTTTTGTAAATATTTTTTGGAAAAGATTTAGTTGTAGTTTTTTGGGTGCAAGTAAAACTGCAATTTTGATTGAAGAACAAAATCAAAAGTACATAAGGAACTACATCTAAGTTTTATTCATATTTTTTAATGCATTTGATATGTTACAGGGTTTAAAATCAGTTTTAGACAAAAGTCATATTTTATTTACATATTTCAAATAAATTTCATGCAAAATTGACATTATTTAATTTACATATTTCAAATGGATTTTAAATTAAATTATAATTTTTTTCTTGTAAGTTGAAATTAGAGTTGGGAGAAAATATTTTTCATTCATTTTTATTAATTTACTAAAAACTTAGTTTATGTAAATTTGATAAAAAGTTATACATGAATTTGAAATGAATTATATAATTATATATTTCACTTTTCTGAAAAATTTGACATAAAATAAAATTATTTATTTAATCTCTATCTCACTTATATATAGTAAATATATTATATAAGAGTAAAACAAGACAAAGGTGACAAAAATGAGTTTATTGTGCTACGTTAAATTTGACATTTAATAATAAGCACATTAGAGCAATTATTTATTAAACAACTATATTAAAGAACATGAAGTATTTTTTTTTTATAAAGAATAAATCAAGTGTGGTAAGGTTTATGATTTAATTGTTATCCATGCCAATTATTTTATTACTTTACCAAATACTTTACCATTATACTTTAGAGGATCTCATCTCTTTTTAGAAGAATCAATCTAGAATGTCTCATGTATTAATTATTTTTTTTACAAAAATACTCTTATTTATGAGTCTTTTTCTTTATGTTTAATAAATATTAGGTAGGATACATTAATATCTTAGACTCTTTGAGATTTATATTTTGAAAACTTCATTTTTCCTCTTCACATTCAAAGCCAATAAAAATTAAGGCAGGAAATATATTATTGATGAGAGAGATTAAAATAATTAAATATTTAAAAAAGAATAAAAATATGTCTCATTAATGTTAAAGATAATTTTGAAAAAAACATGTAAATTTAAGATAAATTTAATGTTACTAAGTAAATCAACTAATTTTTATGAATTAGTTAATTAGGTTTTATAAAAAGAATCGGAGAAAATACTAAATAGCGTTGCTGTTTACTTAATACATTAACAAATGGCATCAATCTCTCATTATCCTTACGGATTTGCCAATTTAATGAAATCGACACTGCTCCAAGCGTCAAACAGTTGGCTGTAATTATTGCTATATGCTCAATTAATTTACGGCCTAAGACAATAGGGACCAACAATTCAAATCTTAGATCTAACAATTTTTTATCATTTTCTAAAGGCTTCATTGCTCATTGGGGGCAAAATGTGTGAATTTTTAAACGTTAGGACAAAATTTATAAAATTATATAAGTTTAGGACACAAAAAAAACTTTAGGAGCAAAATTTGTGAAATTTTAAAAGTTAGGAAGCAAAAAGTGTAATTAAAGCCTTTTGATTTCAGGGACCAATTTGACCGACCATTACAATTTTAAAAATTAAATTGATTGATAATTTACAATTTCAGGAACTATTTTGCCCTTTTCTTTATTTCAGGGACTAATTTAATTGTTCATTACAATTTTAGAGACAAAATTCACTGGTAATGTACAATTTTAGGAACTATTTTAGCATTTTATTAGTTTTAAGGACCAATTTGACTAATCATTATAATTTCAAGGATTAAATTGGTGATTCACTCAATTAATTGTACTTGAGTTCTTTGGAGAATCAAGACATTAACACGTAGGCACATCTAATTAATTATGAATTAAATAAAAGGTTTTGTTAACTTTAATTGTTAGGATTGATTTCAAACAATTAAAAGTAAAGAAAATTAAAAAAAAAATTATTACATAAAATATACAAAATATAATAAATATTTTTAATAAAAATAGTTTAATTTGTTTAGAATTTACTGCAAAATACTGATATTAAAAAAAATAATTAAATAAATATCAAATATAAAATGTAACATCCTCCTTTTTTTAGTTTTTCTAATACAAAAAATATAAGATTATTTTAATAATTATTACTATTATTGATGTATGCAATTGTTTTTGAAATTATATTTCAACAAAATAAGAACTTGAAAGAACCCTTATTTTATAAAAAATAATTATAAACTTAAATAAGTTGAAACTTGTGACCAGATAAAAAAAAAATTACATTTTAAGGAAACCAATTTAAAAACTATTTCATTCCATGTGAATTTAGTCAGTTTAATTTCGTTTTGCTTGAATTTTATTTAGACATATCCTATAAAAAAAATGAGAAATGTATTTAAGAAAATAGTTAAATTTAAAGTATATATATATATATATATATATATATATATATATATATATATATATATATATATATATGTATGTATGTATATATAGGAGATTGAATTTCATTTTTGATGCGCTAATTATTTTCATAATACTAGTAAAATTTAAGCTATTGTATGTAACTCTTAATGTATTTTTAGTTAGAATCATTTTATCTAGTTTTAATTTATTTAACCTTAACTAATTATTTTAGTCTACCACAATTTATTTCTAAAGTAATAGAATATCAGAAATATGAATTTAAAGATTCAATTCTTTTCTAAATCCTAATTTTAGGATATTAGAACTCGTTCTAATTATTAGTAAGGAAGACACATATTTAATCTTTTTCTTCTAAATTAAGATTTTTTTTAAAAGGAATTTGCTAACATACACCCACTTATTTTTTAGTTGGAGTATATTAATAAGCTACATTATTAGTGTATTTTAAGAATAATTTTAGTTATAAATTGTTAATGTACTCTAACTAAAAAAAAGTGAGTGTACATTAGCAAACCTCTACAAGTACTTGCTAACGTACACCTACTTGTTTTTTAGTTGGAATAGGTTAGCAAGCTACACCATTGTTGTATTTTAAGAATAATTATAGTTATAACTTGTTAATGTACTCTAACTAAAAATCAAGTGGGTGTATGTTAACAAATCATTTTTTAAAATTCTAATAATAATATATATCAAAACTAGCACCCGAATAATTAATGATGAACATTCTAATTGTGTGTATGTACATATTTATTAACAGTGAAACAATACACTCTCTCAATCTTGGTAATTGATGCTTAGCTGCCCTTTTTTCCTTTATTTCAGAACGTGTGCAGCATCTACCAATAACACCTTTGCATTTTTTTTTTATCTCCTGTCACACGCGTATTACTATTGCAATTTTTTTCATATATAAAATTGCACTCCTGTAATCCTGCTTAACTTCCTGTATACTTCCCCAATTAGGAGGGCTAAATTTCACTTTGCATACTAGGGGCTATCCAAACACATTGCTTGCTTATACCAGCCCTCTCAAGTAACCAAACCTGTACGTGCCACGTTTTGTTTCTTTCCCTTCACTCCATTGAATTAGATCCCCATGGCTCATGGCTGCAACCAAGTTAAGTAGAATCCAAGGACTCTAATAGCTTCTTGATTACGCAAAAGTGACAACCTTCTTTGTCCACTTTTCTTCGTCTGGTATGCACTCTTTATAAATTCTATTTTCTTTTCTCTGCAAAACCCGATCATATCACCCTTCTTTTCGCTCAACCTCACCCAGATCCCTTCGACACTTGCAACCCTTCCTCTTTTTATCTACACCAGCTGTCAAGGGATAGAACCATATGACGGGCTTGAGTGGCAAGGCGGAGGAGAAATTTCGTGGAGCTTGCCAAAGGAGAGCGGCGGTCGTTTGCGGAAATTAAGAGGTGGGGAGGAAGTTAGCAACATGTGGTAACTTTAATGTTGTTGTTTAACTGCTTGATTGATAAAGTTTTGTTACTGAAAATCTCTCCCTTGATTTGCCTTGACTGAGACCGTATTTGTTCCCTTGAATTTTTCTATTATGGTTTTATTGTTAATAGATCTCCTTGTGCACTGTTATTTTTCTTTTCTTGTTTAGATTGATTGTTGATTGAGGCAAATTAAATTGAAATGGTGAGTGTAAACTTCAGTTTGAGAATTTTTGGTCAGTGAGAAACCGAGATAGAGAGATAGAAGGATTTCTCTGTTCAAAGAATTGGGAAATTTTTGGATTGGAAGCAACTGGATTTGCTGCATCTTGGGTGCTGATTTGTACCAAACTCCTGCAGAGACTTTATGGCAAGGTGGTGTTTGCGTGCTGGAAAATTTTCTTCACGAGGTAGAAGGACTTCTCTGTTGGTTTGAGATTTTGTGGGCCTAAAGATCTAAACCGATAACATTAAAATAAGAAAATCTAAACAAGTCAAAACTGGAACAAGACCATGCAAATTTTAGGGCCGATTGACTAAATTGGATCATTTTTAGAAACTATTTATTAATGAAAAAAACTTAAATACAGGTTTTTTAGGTGTTTTTGGTATTATTTTTTAATTAAAATTGGAGTTTTATCTTGATAGTCTGTATTGATCTTTAATGCATATAAATTACCGAGATAAAACTTCAATTATGATTGGAGAATATCATCAAAAGTACTTAAGGATTGCACCTAAGTTTTGCCCTTTATGAATTTAGGATTGTTTTAAAACATAACACCAAAGTGAGGCGATCAACGATGAAAAACACTAGTCAAACTAAGGTATTCGGTGCCATGTCAGCTTTGTTTTTATGTTTTTATTTTTAATTTTTGGACGAAAATGTCATGTGTCTGGCACGTGAGATACCCTAAACACTACTATCTCTGGGGTATCCCATGTGTTAGACACATGGTATTTTTCGATAGACATGTAGTACAAGATGTTATTGGTAATAGCGCTTTAATTTTTTATTTTTATTTTTTAATTATTGACAAAAACAGAACGGAATGGACAGCACAAAATAGAAAACAATAGTACGAATAATGTTTGGCACATTGAAAAATGTAGCGTTTTCTTTTTACATAATTAAAATTTCTAATAAATAAGTATTTTTGAATAGATAAATTATATTATAATTAAATTTATAATAAATAAATATTTTTAAATGTATAAATTGTATTTTAAATGTATAATAAATAATTTAAATTGTGATACAAGATTATTTTTAACCATTAAAAATGTCTTTTAAATTACAAAGAATAACGTTTAGTTTTAATTATAATTATAATTATAATTATTAACTTCTAATAGTATATATATATATATATATATATATATATATATATATATATAGTTCCTTTAATTTTGATTCTAGAGATAAAGATATGTCCGCTTTAAATTTGAGAAATTTCCATACAATCGAAAGCTTAACACACAATTAACAGTTCATTGTAATGTGGAAGTTAATCAAAAAATTGTATATATAATGTTTCATTCAAAATAGAAGCCTGCCAACTGCTGTTATGGGATTGCTCACTATAAAAAGAAATGGGTTTAATTATCTTTTTGGTCTCTATAGTTGTGCAAACTTTACCTTTTGGTTTTTATAATTAAAATAATCTATTTTAGTCCCTATACATACACTTTTGTTTGGTCCCTACCAATATAAACTATCATAAATTAAATAAAAAACAATAGAAAATGTCAATTTGTGATGATTTTTCACTGTCAATTTTCATTTTTTAATGAATGACAAAACTAGAGTGGACAATGTAGTATAAAAAATGCTAGTCCAAATAGCGTCTTGTACACGTGTCTATCAAAAAATGCCATGTGCTGCCACGTGGGATACCCTAGTGGTAGTAAAGTATCTTATGTGGCAGACACGTGGCATTTTTATTTGAAAATAAAAAATAAAAAAGCTGACGTGACACTGAATATCCCAATTTGACTAGTGTTTTTCACCATTGACCACCCTACTTTGGTGTTAAATTTCAAAACAACCCAAAATCCATACATAATTTCTAAAAGTGGTCCAATTTGATCAATCAGCCGAAATTCTAGACTTCAACAATTGTTTTATAATACTTAAACGCATCTTATTTATAAGTAAAATTTAGTGTGAGCCCAATTACGTGTTGGTTGGGTTGTAAGTAATCATTATTAAACTTTAACTAAGTGATGGTAAGGATAAATGGAATGTAATTATATTATACAAATACACAAAACATGGAATAATAATTAAAAGAATATAATATAAGAATAATAATAATATGAAATGTAATAATAATAATAATAGTGGTAGTAGTAATAGTAATAATAATATAATAATAATAATATTATTATTATTATTATTATTATTATGGTGATAATTAAATTAAATGGTATATGTTCTGAAGTTACTTATGGGTATTATGACTTGGGCCACAATAAATAGATAAAATTATGAAATTTTAAAAGAATGATAAAGATTAGAGTGTGAGGATCAATATACGAGATTGAGTCTTGAGACATCCTTGCTAGTGATCCATGATAGTAGTGATGAAATAATTTGAAACAAATGAATAATCTATCAAATATAGTATTAGCTTTAAAAAAATACAATTAATTAAGCGATAAGATACTAAAATATAGAATAAGTTGATATCACTGGATGAGTTTATTCATAGTGTCATGTGCATGATGGTTAGTTTTTATGTTAGAGTTGGTATCAAGTAAATATATTTGAATTGTTACCTCTAGATAGGAGAATTTATCAAGAAGCCTATTTGTATTGAGGGAAGTTAAGACCTCTATCGAAGTACCTAATTGATACCAACTCTAATAAGGCAGACTTTGATCATATCATTATTGTCAAACTCATGGTCTTAGAGTAGCTACATTCTGTGATGGGATGTGAATCTTATAGTGGAGGTCAAGGAGACTTAAAGGATGTTTGGTGCACGTCATCCCACAAGGGGCAGAGGGTCGCAATTCTATGTTATGGTTAAGGCGATTTGAGCACTAACATTCTTGACAAGTCATTATAATTTATCCATAATTAATGAAAAGTATTATCGCATACCTATTACCACCAAAGGCTATTCTCATTCTAGCTTTGGTTGGTGAATCACCTAATGTTATTTTCATTCTAGATTAGGTGATTATTGATATTGATTTAGCATGCTTTGGTCGGTGGAGTATAGGGCTGTAAAACGGGTCAAACCAACCCAACCCGCCCTCAACCTATCAAAAAACAGGTTGGATTGGGTTGAACTTGTTTTTTGTTTGGGTTGGGAATCCTAATCGAACCCAACCAAACCCCGTGGCGGGTTATCAATTATTTAATTTTTTTTTGCTTTAAATTTTTTCCAATTTTATGATCAAATATAAAATTAAAAAAGAGAAAAAATGTTATAAAACTAGTAAATTACAAAACTTACTTAATACATAAGAAATGATGAATTGATCATAAACACCACAAAAATTTGTCTTTTTATCTTGGGACTTCACATATGACATATTTAAATAAAAAGAAGCTATAATCTCAAATATTTCATGAGCTATAATACAATCTCAACTCAAAGGCTGAAGTTATAATGTCATACTTCTAATCCAATGTTTCAAAATTTTAAATCTTTAATGAGGCACGTACTTAACAAGTCCATCAACATTAAGAACAATAAAATAAAATGAAAAAAAGTGTTGAATGAAAACCTAATGAAAGGAAAAAAAAAAAAAAAGGAAAAAAGTCAACCTGACAGGCTAACCTAACCTAACCCATCATTTGGCTCGTCAAGTTGGCGAGTTGAACGGAGTTGAGTTATATGGGTTGAAGGGCTAAACTACATAACCCATCCTAACCCATTTTATCGAGTTATACGAGTCGGCCTGCCGGGTTAGACCTGTTTTGACACTCCTAGTGGAGTATGAGCTCTTGATCCTGCTATTCTATTGTTGGATAGTTCTCCATGGAGATGAGTCAACACCTATGTATTCATTCATTGTGCCTGATTATGAGTTAACACCTATACATTCATTCGTTGTGTCTGATCACGAGTCAGCATCTTTGCATCCATACATTGCATTTGGATGCCATCTGTAATGTACCTTATCTATTTAAATTGGTTATTTTTATTATAATTATCTGCTACATTAGACCCTTTGTATGTTCTGTTATCACATAATGCTTTAGGTAGATACTTACCTCACTGTTCGTTTGTTTGTGTGTTGTTTTTTCTTTTCTCTTTGCTTGTTGCGTGTTTCTCCCACCTTGTTAGATGGTAGCATTCGACATTGGTATAGCACAGCAGAAGCTTGATAGGATCTTCCCACGTTTTCTAGTGGCAACTCTTTGCCACGTTAATTTTGTATGAGTAAAGTTTTTTTTAGGTATGGTCAGCTTTAGGAAATCGTAATATTATATTTTAAATTTTTATGTATCTACCATTCAAAAAAAATAAAATTGTATTTTCAAGCATAAGAAACGTTACATAATATTATTATTAATATATTTACATTTTTTTGGGGTGTTACATAAAACATCAATGAAAAAATAATAAATTATTAATTAAATATTCTTAAGTTAATAAAAATATAGATATTGTTAAGATGGAGTTAGGAAGAGATGAGAAAAAAGTGTTAAATAAGATGAATGATGTAATGTAAAGAGATAGAAAAAAAAAAATTGTAAAAGATATTATAAAAAATCGTTATAAATATATCTTTATTCTAAAATATAAATCACTAACTGAATAAAAAATAAAATTGTATAAGAAATTATCTTAAAAATGGATTTTAACCGTGCGCATACTTTTGATAGGAATCTTAATCGGTTTCGTCTGTTTTACAAGAAGAAATTATTTTTATACAATAAATTCCTATAACTTTTTTACATAATCATGAGAGAAATAAGAGGAAAAAATGTTAGATAAGATAAATAATATAATAGAGAGAGATAAAAAGAAAAAAAAGTTTTATAGAAAATGTTGTAAGAAATTATTAGATAATTAGTATAATTCTTTTAAAAGAGTACTCATAAGAGTACAATACAAAAGCAATTAAAAAGAGGGAGAAGGCTAAACTGGTTGCAAAGGATAAAAAGACATAAAAGGATTTCTAGTTAACTTAGGTGAATCAACACGAGTGCAATCAAGGATAAAAAGACATGAAAAAATTTGTAGTTAACTCAAGATTTCTAGTTAATTTCATGTGTACTTTTATATATATTTTTGTATTTAAGGTAAACTAAAATTTAAGGAGATCTTCTAATTATATGAAAAGTTAAAAATAAAAAGTATTTTGACATACACTTTAATAAACAAAAAAGTGATAAGATATCTATTTATTTCTTCTTCTTTTTTTAATTTATCAATAAATTGACTTATATTTTCTAGGAGAGCGAATTTAAAAAACTATGGAATATATGAAAATATGAGCATATCACTAGCACCAATTTGCCCAATTGACAACAATGTTAAATAAAATTTTATAGTAACATCTTCATATTATATTGTCAATTCACTAATTTTTTAAATTTCTTTATTGCAGGTTAATCACCTAAAAATATATTTTGTTGAATGGAATTTCACGATAATAGTAGATAAAGCTTAACTTTTTAAAATTGTAAAAAAAAATTATTATCTCAAAAGATATATAGATTATATAATATGATTTCTTTTAATTTTTTTTATTTGTGTGATGTTAATTGATTTAGAAATGTAATAGTTATAATAAAACACAAAGTTATCATAAAATTAGTTATGATATTTTTTCATTTTAAATTAATTCTAACTCATTTTTTTCTCAACATTAGAAACTTGAAAATGCAATATCAAGTGACAGTTGTCATATTAACAAATATTATGTAAAACAAAAGATTTGCATTCTTCTTATTTTAATAATTAGTTATTTGATTAACTATTTCATTAAATGATGTTAAATATTTTATATTTATACATGACATTATGTAAATTATTTTGTAGTTTTTCAAATCCAAGAATTTATAAATGATGAGATATACAAATAATTGAGAATAATTCTTGCAAGGTAAATAACTATTCAACTTTATTATTTTTATTTTACTGGTCTCCTTTTTTATTGCTTAACTAAAAATAATGACAAATTACACAACTTTTTGATAAATTGTAAGGAAATAAAAATTATCCCTTAAATGCAATAATTATTTGGTCTTTCAATTAAAGAAGATTTGATTATTACAAAGTAATAATAATTGTAAATAAATAATATCTTTTCTTTGACTTTTGTGTATGTTTACACTTATGTACATCGTAATATTTCTAACATATGTGTGTGTGTGTGTGTGTGTGGGTATATAACAGTCAAAGTTCTTTATATTACTAGAGTAGGATTTTGTGCAATGCACAAAAAATGATTTATTAAATTATTAAACATATATCGAGAAAAACTTATTAAATAAAAAATAACACACAAAAAAAAAACATACAAATAAGTATGTATTAAAAAAAAAATTAATAGATTAAATTTAATATACATGTCAATCTAAAATAACAGAGATTGTTATAATATATCAAGCTTAATATCTTATTAAAAAAACAAAAAAAAACAGACACACAAACATTATAGTAATTATCTTAATTATTTATATTTAATAATTATATTAATTACTTTATAAAACAAATGTATATTTTAAATCAACATTAAAATATTTATAAAATACTTTATTTTTAAATTTATATATATATATATATATATATATATATATATATATATATATATATATATATATATAGAGAGAGAGAGAGAGAGAGAGAGAGAGAGAGAGAGAGAGAGAGAGAGAGAGAGAGAGAGAGATTTATTATATGTCAAATACTTTAACAAGAGTACAATACAAAAGCAATTAAAAAGAGGGAGAAGGTTAAACAGGTCGCAAAGGATAAAAAGACATGAAAGGATTTCTAGTTAACTTAGGTGAATCAACACGAGTGCAATCATGCAGTGATTAGAGAGTATTTTCTCATTTGGTCCATAGGAGAGAGGTAAGGTTATTGCTCGTGGCTCTATATTTTTTCTCCTAAGCCACAAAATGTCGTTGTCTACCAAGTCATGACTCCACCGACCTATGCTTCAATCCTCAATTGTTCTCTTCCTTTCTTTCAATTTCGTTGTTTTATTATATGTTTGTTTTATTATTAGAAAATCAATTCTCATACTTTTCTAATAAAAAACACATGTTTTAATAAATTTTATGACTAAGATCAATTTTGGCACACATCTTAATTACATTCAATGGTTCAAAATTAATTGTACTCAACTTTAAAATAAATAATGAGCCCTTAGATTATACGTATTTATCATGTAGGAGCAACTAGCTAGCAGTTCATAAGAATACAAGACAAAAGTAGTTAAAAGGAGGCAGAAGGCTAAATAGGCTGTAAAGGATAAAAAGACATGCATGAAAGGATTTCTTGTTAGGTTAGGTGAATCAACAAGAGTGCAATCATATAATGATTTGAGAATATTTTTGAGAGTATTTTCTCATTTGATTCATAGGGACAAGAGGTAAGGTTATTGTTCATGGTTCTATATTTTTGCCCCTAAGCCACTCTTTTTGACAAAATGCTGCCGTCTTCCAAGTCATGACTCCACTGACCTTTGCTTCAATGCTTCAATTGTTCTCCTCCTTTCTTTCAATTTCGTTGTTTTATTATATTTTGTTTTACTGTTAAAAAATAATTCTCCTATTTTCTAATAAAGAACACACGCTTTAATAAATTTTATGGCTAATATTGATTTTGACACACATCTTAATTACATTTAATGGTTCAAATTAATTCTACTCAACTTTAAAATAAATGAGCCCTTAGATTATACATATTTATCATGCAGGAGCAACTAGCTATCAGTTTACATTGGACTAGAAATTCATCTAGAAGATCAAAGACAAAATCTACTAATTAAAGGGTACTTAAACTGCAGAGGGGCGTTTGCATTGTGCACCAAAAAAGGGGGGAAAATGTGGAGGTTAAAGATAGCAGATGGAGGGAAGGATCCACACATATTTAGCACAAATAATTTCGTGGGGAGGCAAACATGGGAATTTGATCCTGAGGCAGGCACTGCTGAGGAGCGAGCTCAAGTTGAAGCTGCTCGTCAAAATTTCTATGATAATCGCTTCAAGGTCAAGGCCTGTGGTGATCGACTTTGGCGATTTCAGGTACCTTTTATTACTATAACAAAATTATCCTCACTTGATGAAATTTTACGTGATTTTTTCAAATCTAGTCCCTCGTTATACTGTTGTTTTAGATTGGATTTCTCAGTTTAATACTGTATATATATAATGCCATTTGTTAAAGTTATGACAGAGCATAATGTAGTTACTAAATTAAAAATGAATGAAATATGTAGGTATTGAGTGAGCAATTCTTGTATCAAGAAAAGGGGAATGAATGAATAAGTTTTCATTCAATCTGAAAATGGATGTTCATTTACAAAAAATCTTGTGTACAAAAAGATTAGTAACTGAATTCTAACACACCAATAATGAAAACTAGTAGCAATCAGTTGAGTGGCAACTAACAGTAGGAGCCAAAAATATTATTCTTCTTAGCTTAAATTATTCCGTCGGTCCGTGAATTTTTAAGTAATTTTTAATTAAATTTTTATACTAATTTTTTTAATTGAGTCCTTAATCTTTTATTTTTTTTTAATTGGGTCCCTGAGATTAAATTGCTATGAATATTCCATTAACTTGTACAAAATATTCCTTCATAAGAACTCAATTAAAAAAAAAATATAGGGACTTAATTAAAAATTATCTAAAAGTTCAAGAACTTACTAAATAATTTAACGTTATTTTTTTTTTATCTTGATTTGCCTTTGTTTTCTTTTAGAAAAAAAAGGAAAAATTACATAAAGGGGCAGAAAGCATCTCTGAGTATTCAAATACTGTCGCATTATTATTATGTGGCTAAAATTTTAGGGACTTGAGCATTGACTTGAATGTAATATAATTTTTTTGGTATCACGTGATATTTTTTGTTATTAACTAAGTTTATCAAATTATATAAATAATTTTTATACAAAAGCTATATCTTAATAATGTACATATATTTTCTTTATCTTTATGTGTTATATATATATATATATATATATATATATATATATATATATATATATATATATATATCGTTTATAAATGGATGATTTGGTTATTCTAAATTGCATATTTTTTGTCTTCTTATAATTCTCAATCTGCGATTTTAGTCTCTTTACTTTTAATTCTACAATTTGTCTTCTAATTTTTAAAAATCCTCAATTTTAGATCTCTCCTATTTTAATTCCGTGATTTTAGTCCCCAAATTTTAATGTCCATTCGTTGACCGTTAATGTCTATTCGTTGACTGTTAATATCTCAATGTTAACTATGATGTGACATTAGTCGATGACTAATCTCTACAGGAGAATTTGGCTAACTACTTTTAATGAGGTATCTTCTTCCAACCACATTTTTTTTTATCTACAAAGCTCAAATCCTAGACCTTACTAGACTAACATAATGTTAGTAAATTAAAAGTTAAACTATTGTGTAGGTTCTTGAATTTTTAGGCAATTTTTAATTAGGTCCTTGTACTATTTTTTTTAATTGAGTTCTTAATCTTTCGAATTATTTTTTTAATTTGGTCCCGAAGGCAAACAATAATCAGACGGAAGTTAATCCTAAGGACCTAATTAAAAAAAATTAAAAAATTAAGAACTCAATTAAAAAAAATAGATAGGGATGTAATTAAAAATTGCCTAAAAATTCAGAAACTACGAAATAATTTAACCTTATTTTTATTACACACGAAAATCATTTTGAATTTAGTTTTCATATTTCACAGTAAGCTTTTACTAATTTGATAGGTACATATATTATTGAGGTCATTAAAAAATTATTAATGAAAATTAAGTTAAAAACTTTTTTCATATAAGAATACAATTGAAATATATATTACATCTGAAAACTAGAAATATAATTTAACCATTTACACTAACAATAAATTTAAAATAAATTATACATTTAATATTATGAAATGTTCATTTGATACAAAAAATTTATAAATGCCATAATATTACCTTGCTGTCGTTCAATATTACGTCAATTTTGGTGTATATGAATAAAGTATTAAATAATCTTGGATTGATATATATTTTTTTGCAGATATAATTTGTGTGGAAAGAACTTTTAATTCAACGGTGAATTTTGAAATAAATTTTTCAGGTTAAAAATTATTGAATTGTGTAATAGTGTGTATATAAGGAAAATAAATGGCATCTGTGTTTAAACAAAAATCTAATAAAGATAATCATGATAAAAAAAAATAGAAACGATTCTTTTTAGTTGCATTTTTGAAGAATATAAATCAATTGCGAAATCAAAACAGCATTGCAGTGATAAAATATTCATTATTAAACGTAAAAAAATATATATATGATTCTTAATCATTGGATGATTTGTAACTAAATTTTATTTGCAATTTTACGGAGTGATATTATCACTAAGGTAGTACCAAAATAATATTCTTATGCAGCATTTCGAAAAAAGGAAAGATATTAAAGAAATTTAAAAAACAAATATTATGCATATAAAAAATGAAAAAAAAAAATTGATCAGTTCTCAAAACTCATTCAAAAGTAATTGGGGAAATAAAATTAAAAAAAAAATCTAAAAATTTGTCATTATGCATGGGTGAGTGTTTGAGCGAGATAAAAGCTAAAACTAATTAGAAAATGTATAGATGTGTACATGTTTGTTTTTGGATACCCTGCTAATGAGAAAAAGTAAAAATTTTGTTATGCAATTTTGTTTTCTTCCTTTAAAAATATAACTTTTTTGCCATTTTTGTTTCCGGGGCTTCTACAGATTTTGAGGGAAAATAATTTCAAACAAACAATAACTAATGTGAAGATACAAGATGATGAGGAAATTACATGGGAGAAAACTACGATCACTCTGAAGAGGGCTGCTCATTACCTATCAGCACTACAGACTAGTGATGGTCATTGGCCTGCGCACCTTGCGGGTTCCCTCTTTTTCACTCCTGGATTGGTAAGTTCAACTTATTCAAAATAGATAATATATATTTTTTATAACAAAATTATATTTTGAATTAGTTATTAAATAAAAAACGTAATCATAAAATTAATGTATTTTAATCAAATTAGTTTATCCGACTTACGAATTACTCCATAAATATGTTGATTTATAATTGCTTCATCATCCCATCATGTTTTCAAGCTGGACTTGCTGATTAGACTCATTCAAAGGGATGAAACTTTCTCATTATTTAATTTTTCATGAAAAACTCAAATCAAAGTCACTTAAGGATGATTAAATGTGTTGGTTTCTAATTTTAATTTGAATAAATAATACTTTTCAATGTCTGAAAAATTGGAAAAAAAATTATAAATCCAAACTGAATTGCATATTCTCATGGTTGGCTATCGTATAATCTATAGTAGATAATTAAGGAGTCAAAGATGCACAATGAAATATTATACGATTCTAATTCTACCTTTAATTGTCAATGATTCTTGCTTCTTTCGAGCACAGTAGATGGGCAAAACTGTCTTTTTACGAGTTTTGCAACAAAAGGACTTTTTTCATGACCATATTATGTGGCATTTTAATTAGAATTTGATTATATATTGAGTGCGTTAATCAACTGACACAAAGTTATTCTAACTTAACTAGTAGTCTCAAGTATGAGTCATTGGTATGCAGTTACATAAAATACTTAGGGAGAGTTTTTCCACCTAATGGACATACCTAGTTTGAATAGGATTATCTCTAGTGAAAGATACCTATGGTTTATATCAAAAAATTAGAATTTGATTATAATACATTAAAAGAAACTCTTTTCATGACCATATTATATGGGATTTCAATTAGAATGTACTTACAGTATAAAAGTTTTTTACATTGTTATATGATTATAAATTATCATGTATGATAAAGTTGTTAACTTTTGTAACTATTTTAAATGTCATGTCTAAGATAATTTTTCAATGGTGACGGTATAAAAGTCTTCACATTGATAGTGCATGAAAATTAAATTCTTTCAATTAATAAAGAGTAAATTCATAACTTCATTTTTTTCTTAAAATATAAGCATTTATTAAACATTGTTATTAATTTAATCTTTCAATTGCTAAAAATGACACAGAATACCATCATTTTGTATAATGAACATGAGTTTGAAAGAGTAAATTGACCCTTTTCTCTCTATAACTTAGGAAATAAACTATTAATAATTTTGTATGCATGCTTTATGGATTAAGTTATTTCTTTTTTTTACAAAATTAGTGTCAATTTTTTGGATGTACAAATCTATATTATTTATGATTGTGAACTAAATTAATATTAACATTGTTAGGATGAACAAAATAATAATACATGCTTATTCATTAATAAGATGTTTCAATTAATCTTTCCAAGTCATATATGAGACCATTAATATTAGGAAATAAACATAGAAATTTCAATTTCGTAAATTTTATTTGATTGTTTATGGAACTGAAAAAGGAATACTAAATACTACTAACTAAATTTTGTAAATACTACTAACCAACTACTCAATGGAGAATTAAAAGTCTTTTGTTCATTAATCAATCAGAGCGGTTCTTATTGTTCAGCTATCAGGCAAAAGTCGGTAATTGCATGTGCATCTATCATATATTTTTGGATGGGCTCTGTTTTCAGAAAGGGAAGTAGACAGTTTTTTGGCTTCTTCGGTTTTGTGTTGTAATGGGACGTGTGGTTTTATATTTGGGTGGGGCTATGCTAATAAGTATACTTTGTAATCTGCCTCTTGCTTCCAATTATTGCACAGCTAGTGCTATATTTGGAATGATTTTAATAATATTGTTTTGCTTATAAAAAAAACTAAGTACGAATACAAATTATTTTCAATATTATTTTAGCATAAGTATCTAATTTCCTAAATAATCACAAAACTAAGATCTCCTAAGATGTATTGTAAGCACTATAGAGAGAGAAGGAAAGAGAAGGCCTTATCAGGAAAGGTAAAAAGGTGATAAAGAAAAAGGAAAAATGATGAATTACGTTATAGGAAACCAAACTCGCGCATTCATAATTTATGTTCCGCAAGTTAATCAATTGAACTGATTCAAAAGAACTATATTGACAATTGTTATTTATAAGATTCTCTATATAAAATTACTCTTTTACTTGCTTAAAACATTGCAGGTCATTTGTATATACATTACAGGACATCTTGATTCTATATTTTCAAAAGAGTATCGCAAAGAGATTCTTCGTTACATATATTGTCACCAGGTACACTTATTAAATTTCAATATATCAAATTGATCTGAATCCTGAAGAAAGAAAAGATAACTATATATAACATTAATTTTTACCTTTTTTTCCTTCTATTAAAATTATTGTATCTTTAAGTTATATATAACTTTCTCATCATTTTGCTTAACCATGAATTTTGAAATTTTTTTCATGACAATGAGCAATTAATACTAACTGATAAGCATTTGAAGAACAAAGATGGAGGTTGGGGACTACACATAGAGGGTCACAGCACCATGTTTTGTACTACACTCAATTATATATGTATGCGAATTCTTGGGGAAGGGCCCAATGGAGGTCATAACAATGCTTGTGCTAAAGCAAGAAAGTGGATTCATGATCATGGTGGTGTAACACATATACCTTCATGGGGAAAATTTTGGCTTTCGGTATGAATATTTTGTATAACATTTAAATATATAAATATTTGTATGTATGTTACTAATTTAAATAATCTTATACTTGTAGGTACTTGGTGTAGTTGATTGGTGTGGAAGCAACCCAATGCCCCCTGAATTTTGGATTCTTCCTACTTTTCTCCCTATGCATCCAGGTTAAATTAATTAATTTTAATTTGTTAATCTTTGTGGAATATATATATATATATATATATATATATATATATATATATATATATATATATATATATATATATATATATATATATATTAGTGAATATAAAATATTTAATTATTAAATTGAGTTTATTGGATCTCATTTTCACCTTAAATAATGCAGCTAAAATGTGGTGTTATTGTCGATTGGTATACATGCCTATGTCTTATTTATATGGGAAGAAATTTGTGGGCCCAATCACACCACTAATAGAAAATTTGAGAGAAGAACTCTTTATTCAACCTTATGATGAAAATAGTTGGAAGAAAGCACGTCACAAATGCGCAAAGGTAAGAGATACTCAATCATTAATTGACAAATGCGCATTGTGTATATATTTTAAAATTAAATATGAAAAAATATAAAAATATAATTTAAAAAAGAAGAATGTTTAAAATTATTAAAAATATATACATAATTAATTCAAGTAAAATTTGAAAAATAGATTTAAAAGGAAAAAGGCATTTAATATTATAAAGAAAATACATAAACATAATTAATTTTAACAAAATGAAAACCACATGTTTCATTATAAGAGATCATTCAAAAAGGAATAGACTCTAATTTAATACAAATTAATTATTAATTACAATGTGCATATATGTCTAAACTCTTTATGATAAAATGGCTAATTGTTCATTTTATGCATTACAGGAAGATCTTTACTATCCCCATCATTGGGTACAAGATCTAATATGGGATAGTTTGTCTGTATTCACTGAGCCGTTTCTAAAACGTTGGCCTTTCAACAAGTTGGTTAGAGAAAAGGCACTTCAAGTAACAATGAAACATATTCATTATGAAGATGAAAATAGTCGATATATTAACATTGGGTGTGTGGAAAAGGTAGGCATCATAATATTAAAACATATATATTTTTTTCTAGTATGCATCATTTAAACGAAATGAAAATTTTAGTTTTTCTCTAGAAAGGGAATTCATTCTAATATATCATTATCATGCTTGTATTTTCCAGGTTTTATGTATGCTTGCTTGTTGGGCAGAAGATTCAAATGGAGATGCTTTCAAGAAGCATCTTGCAAGGATCCCGGATTATTTATGGGTTTCAGAAGATGGAATGACCATGCAGGTATATATATTGGATTGTCATTTTTTTTTTAGTAAAGGCATCATAGTTGAATACAAATTGATTAATACCATATTATTATAGTCACTAATAGAAATTGATAACTGTTAAAAGAAATAATAACTTGTAAGATAAATTAATTAATGCATTTGTCTATATAATGCAGGGTCTTGGTACTCAGTCATGGGATGTTGGTTTCATTGTTCAAGCTCTACTTGCTACTAACCTAATTGATGATTTTGGTCCCACACTTGCAAAAGCACACGATTTCATCAAGAAATCTCAGGTCAACTTAAGTTTCAGATAATTATATGATAAAATCAAAATTCTCTTTCCTCAGTTAAGAAAGAAAACTCTCATGTGATCGAACTTCATCCAAATTGTACAATTCACCTAACAAATTATTTTGGACCCATAATTCTTGTTTATATAATAACCTAACCAATTAAATAATGAAGTCTTAAGTAACTAATTACTTGCTAGCTAATTACCTAATCAACTTATATATTAACTATAGCCATTACAATTGTAGCGATTAAATTAGGAAACACAATTTTAATTAATGTTCAATAGATTCATAACAACATATGTGCTAGTTTTATCAAGTAGAAATGAATTGACATTCTAAATTTATAGGTCATAGACAATCCTTCAGGAGATTTTAAGAGTATGTATCGTCATATTTGTAAAGGGTCATGGACCCTTGCTGATAGAGACCATGCATGGCAAGTTTCTGATACCACTGCAGAATGTTTGAAGGTAAATAACAACTTAGGTCACAAACATTTTAATTTGTTAAAAAGCTTCATGAATAACAACATATATGTGTTAACCTAACTAATTAATTATTCTATGCTTCAGTGTTGTATACTTTTATCAATGTTTCCACCAGAGATTGTGGGAGAAAAATTGGAACCTGAAAAGTTATATGATTCAGTCAATTTATTATTGTCACTTCAGGTGAGTATTATTAAATTCATGGTGACATGATTTTAATTGATTAATTAGGTAATCAAGGGTCCTTCTCCTTAATTATTGCTTAATTTTTGTTTCTATCACACTTACTTTGTTCTATGAAAATGAAAAATAAAAGGTTGCATAGTGCTTATTGGTCATCCATCCATACATAATTAAAAAATAAAATATTTATTGTTGAGAGTAAGATAATTTTTTGTTATACTTTTTTCTTCTACTAGACATGTCATTTCATCTTTGTTGTACTTCTTTTTCAAGTTTTATTATAGAAGTCTTAAATTTACTTTCAAACTCTTCTTTTTATGTTAAGATTTCATTTTTACTTTTGTTTTTTTACATTAAATTTATTTTTCACTCCTTAATTTTTAATTGATATGGTCTAAAATTTATTTCTTTCAAATCTTCTTTCTCCTCCAAATATTATTTATTGTACTCTAATATATTAATTAGATTATAATATCTTGAGAGTGACTTAATTTTTTAGTGTCATTCTTAGGTTCTTTCCATTTAAAATTTATTTATTTTTTAATTATGCATATCTTTCTTTGTAATTTAAATTCTTAAATAATTTATTTTTAAAATTTTCATTTTATCAACATTTACTTTATATTTAATTTTCTTGTATATAATTCTTTTTCTACACAACTTTAATTTTAATTACTACAGAGTAAAAATGGAGGTATGGCTGTGTGGGAGCCAGCAGGAACTCAAGAATGGTTAGAAGTAAGTGTTACATTAACTAATGCTACAATGTGTATAAAATTTATTATTAACAAAAAGTTTTTGTTACCTAATGTTAACGGATTAATTATCTTTGTTGTTAATTTCTAGCTACTCAATCCTACGGAATTCTTTGCTGACATAGTAGTTGAGCACGAATATATTGAATGCACTGCATCAACAATTCAGGCTTTAGTGTTGTTCAAAAAGCTTTATCCAGAACATAGGAAGGAAGAGATAGAAAATTTCATTGCCAAAGCAGTACAATACATTGAAGACACACAATTAGAGGATGGTTCTTGGTATGGGAATTGGGCAGTTTGCTTCACTTATAGTTCCTGGTTTGCACTTGGAGGTCTAGTTGCTGCTGGCAAGACTTACACCAATTGTGTTACCATTCGCAAAGCTGTGAAATTTCTACTCAAAATACAGAATGAGGATGGTGGGTGGGGAGAGAGTTATCTTTCATGCCCAAGGAAGGTTTGTAATTAAATGATCATTTATGATAATAGTTTCCTTCAACTTTAATGTTAATTATAAATAATATTATTTGCAATGTCTTAATGAATGAATATGTGTGATGAAGATGTATGTACCTCTTGAAGGAAGTCGATCAAATGTTGTACAAACAGCTTGGGCTCTAATGGCTCTAATTCATGCTAAGCAGGTATTCTTTTGATGTACATGTGTGTGGTAAACTACGGGTCCATTTCATTGTATCTTAGATTTCAACATGTTTATTTATTATTGTATCCAAAATAAATGTTAAATAGATGTTTTTCCTTCTTCCTTTTCTATATTTTGTATGTAGGCCGAGAGAGACCCAACTCCTCTTCACCGTGCAGCAAAGTTACTAATTAATTCTCAGTTAGAAGATAGCGATTGGCCCCAAAAAGTACCTTTCAAATCTCAATCCTTTGAATTTGATAATATGACTTTGATTAATGTATATGCTGAGGTCATAGTAGCAAGAATTAATTATTTAATGATATATTGAATACAAATACAAGTCAATACTATATAGTAAACAACTAAAACTTTGCGACTAAGTCATCTACATTGTGAGGAAGCCTACACACATAGAGAGAGAGAGAGACATAACTAACCTTTTAATCTCCATAATATACTTTTTTTTTTTCAATTTTAGTCCCTAGACAAATTTCTTGATAGTTTTAGTCTTTATTAATTTTTTTTTTCAATTTTAGTGCCTAATGTTATCTTTTAGTTCCTATAAAATCATTACTTTTTTATATATACCCTTCTTATATTAGAAGATTTTCATTTTAGTCTTTATTATTTAAGAAACATTAAGCCTATTTTCCAACGTCTGTTAGCCATGGCATCACTAAACAGAACAAGGCTAAAATCAAAAGAGGTGTATATTATGTGGATTAAAAAGTTAATTAAGCCTATAAATATATGTATGTATGTATATATGTATCTGTGTGTATGTGTAAATATATATTATATATACATACATACATTCACACACATATAATATCAAATACAGTTTTTAAAGGATAATGTTGTTTTTACAACATATCTTACAATGAAGAAAGAATTAAAAGAGAAGTATAGGATATCATGGGTGATGCAATGAAAAAAGATAAAAGAAAAAAAGAGTTGTAAAAAAAATTAAGTGGAAATAGTATTGTCCAAATTTAAATACCAATGAGCATGCAGCAATCTCAATTTGTTGTTTACATGGGAGCTTGTATTCATGTATTGTATGCTTGTAGTTTTCTGTAATCAAAACTAGAAATTTAAATTTTGAATATTTACTATATATTTTTTTATTTTTATTGGTAATAATTCATTCTAATTGTGTTTTGTAATTGTTTTGAAATTGATACATTGGAATTATGTTTCTATTTTTAATTCTTGTTTGTGACTTATTTATGGCAGGAAACGTTGGGAGTATACTTGAGAAATGCCTTGGTTCATTACCCATTCTATAGAAATGTTTTTCCAATGTGGGCTTTGGCTGAATATCGTACGAATGTTCTATTACCTTCCACTGCTATTATGTAACACCCTTAAATTCTTATAAGACCATAATCTCGAAAGAGCATTGTTGCTCAAAATGATTTGTAATAAGTTGTCAAAATTTTCATAATCTTTAAAAATTCAAGTGAGTTCAATGTTGAACTAATATAAAACTCGTATGCTAAAATTTTATGACTACGTGTAATTAGAAACCATACAAGTGGGATCTCAAAATTCCGAAACATGTTTTAAAATAAACATAAGTTAAAACTTGACTCCTTTTTATCAAAACAAATGTAATTACATACTCTAATTGGAGTATATTTATAACATATATGGTGGTATTACTAGCTCAATCATGAGTCTAATAATGAATTTCTCAGAGTCAAGTACAACTACTTATTTCCGTTAAAGATACCAACCTAAACATCTAGCTCAAAATCTTCTTGGAAGGGTCAATCACTAACCAACAACTATACTTTACTTCCACTATGCCATTTTAATGCAGCACTTGATAGCTTGGAGGATTCCTTGATACTCAACTAGTCTACCACACAACTTGTACTTTACATTGGTATCATCTATTCTTAGTCAAAAGAATTGCTCTCAAACTTAGTGAAGCTACTCCATATCTATATCTGTTTTGGCATTTAAAAATGGCCAAAGGAAGACATTAGAAAAGGGTGAGAACAGAACATTATGGATAACAAGCAATAAAATGAAATCAAAGCAACACAATCTAGTCAAAACATTAATATCCATTTTTAACAATTGACCACATTAACCATCATGGTCATTACAATACATCAATGTTTAATTTAATCACATCAATATCCCCAATCATCCTAATTCATCAGCTAATAATCAATCAGGCAAATCCATATGTAACAAACTTAGTCAGTGAATTCAAAGAATAGAAAAATCACATTCATGCTTAAGAATTAGTTAAATTAGATATCACACAGTTCACAACTCATGTACAGATTCTAAACAATGCCAAACACTCAAATCAAATGTTAGTGTCATGTCAAGAATGACATGCATGCTTCCTAGTTGAGTTAGTTTCTAATTTTTCATTAATGATATAGCGATGCCTGGGGCACCTGAATCATGCACTAGGTGCTACTCCGTTGCACATATAGTGCCTGAAACACCATCCACATTTACCAAAAATGGGCCTTTGTGAAGTCCTTAAATAGTTTATTAGATTTAGTTAAACTCTCATGTCACCAAGCTTAATAGGCATTTGTGAAGTCCTTAGACGATTTATTGGGGTTCACTCAGATTATCACGCCACCAAGCCTATGTAACACCATCTTTTTTACCAACTCCTTTAGTAACATTTAGAAAACACCATCCGTGCCTTGTGCTTATGACGCATAAAGTATTGTTATTCATAGTTCACCACTTTCTTCACAACCAAAGCATGGCTCGTTATCATCTTAACCACAACTTGAGCACCATACTGCTCATATTCTTCACCACAGCCAAAGCAAGATACCCATCAAATTTCTTTGTAGACAGATTAAGACATCCAATAGACTTCTCCATAGCTAAAGTATAAGTACATACCACTATTCCTCCATCCTAGACAGATGTAGGGCCCACTCCTAAGGCACAATAGCAGCATTTGGCAAATGATCTTGTTGAGTGTTTGGAAAGTGTACCAATTTAAACAAGTAATATAGTGATGAATGAGTATCGTTTTCCTAAGGGACTTGCGTAATACATGGTAATCTACTAAGTTTTCTATCCTAAACTATTGTAACTAAAGAATAATAACAATTGCAAGAAAATAAAGATGACTTAAAAGATCAACAAAGAAGGACACTGTAACATAAACTCTTTTTGACATTTCATTGAACACTTAGTATGCATAAACTGATTTAGATCAAAAAATGAAAATAGTTGGGGTTTAACTTCATTTAGCTTTCCTACCATGCACTATATGAATTACACATTCAGTATTTAGTTGCCAAGTTACCATCATCCTACTAAAATAATTTTAACCTCTTACAAGTTAAAAATCTAAGTTATTTGACTCAACTACCAACTCCTTGCATAGCTTAGCCAAATAACTCACATTAAGAATAGAGGGTAAAAGATGTCTAACCCACACCAATCTATTCTTAGATCTAAAATGTATTAGATGTCTTTTTTAAGATCTAATCTTTAAACAATGTTTTTCAACAAGATTCAATGCTTAATAAGATCAAATTAAGGTTGATCAAGCCAAAACTAGCATTAAGAGTAGAGAAAAGACATTAACATAGAACTAAACTAAATAAATATCTCAAAATAGATATATGAGGTCAGCTTAATTACATTCAACCCCAACAAAGGGTGAATCTAGCTACACATAGCTAAGCAAAAGAAGAAAACTTTGATGAAAGACTTGAAAAGATGAAGACCTACCATTCCAAAGCCAAGAGAGCTTCTTTCTCTATTCTCTAACCCTAGAATATGAATATCCTTTGGTCCCTCAGCCTTTTTGTTTCTCTTCCGTAATGAATTTTGTCTTTTCTTAATTAAATGTCACATCATCGAATTTGGCACTGAGCGCCATTATCTCATTGTTGAGCGCCAGTAATAGCAAAAATAAAGAATTTCTTTCTGGTAGGTTGGCGCTAAGCGCCAACATGTTGATCTTTTGGTGCTCTCTTTCATACTCTTCCAAGTTGGGGCATGCCATGGAGCTCTCTCTTTCCTTCCTAGATCTTTCCTTCTTTGCTTTAATCTGCATAGATATCCAAAAAAATAATAAAATTCTAAAAGAACTTGAAGTGATAAACCTATATTAAAAGTATGCAATTTGTGTATAAAAGGTGGGTAAATCTGAACATTGAGTCAACAAAAATTGATATAAGTATCAAAATATGTACCAAAAAGATAAGTATGAATAGCACTTATCAGATCTTCAGGAGGATGCATAGATTAGGCTTTTTTTATGTTTTTCATGTTTATATCTAGGATGTATTTTTGCATAGTTGTTATATTTAGGTAGTTTGGACCCATTTCTTGTAAAGTTTATATTTTTAGTCATTTTAGTATTATTCAGTATGATATCTACATGTTATGATTTCTTTACTACTCATATTTGATTCACTTAATTGGTTCATTGATTACACTCATTATGCTTCACAATTAGCTCACAAAACACTGCCATATGCAATCTAATGATGAGAACAACCTCATAAGCGCTAATTGTGGATCATTTTAGGATCAATTCAATTTTGATCCCCTCTACTTTACAAGTTTTTTTTTTCAACATTTGCATTTAAGTTATAATTTCATAGTTGAGCATGCTTATTAATTTTTATTCATTGCATTGATGTGTGTTGATATTGTGATTGAGCTATGCGTTCTCATTAGAATATCCTTTTGAATTTTAGCAATAGCGAAATTGTTTTTCATTGTTTTATCTCATTTTCAAAAGTTTGTGAGTGAATTAAGCAAGCACAACTCTTTTTCAGTGAGCATTCCATTATATGCATTTTTTGTTTTAGAACTCAATATTTATCTTTGTAATTTTGATTCTATTGTTTTTGGTGATTAAATGGTTAAGGCTATTTTGTAAATAATAACTCAAGGCCAAATAAGAATCCACCTAACATAATCCTTTGATAACCATTTGAACTTGAAATTTCTATTTTTCTATATAAAAACCACATTTAAAGCTAAAAAGTGAAAAAATAATTTTTACTACTTAGCTAAAATTTTGGAAAATATTTAGAATTAGTTTTCAAACTTAAATTTGGGGTTGTTCATGTGCTTGAAGACAAGCACAAATTCTAGATTTAGTGTAGGGAGTGCACTTTGACAAAATTTTGTAAAAATTTAAAAAGTTTTTGTGCAGTCAATTTTTCTTGTAAATTGCATAAAAATTGAAAAGTCATTTTTTTTTGCCCAAAAAAAAGAAAGAAAGAGAAAAGGCAAACAAAAGAAGAAAAGAAAAAGCAAGAGAAAAAGAAGAAACAAAAATGAAAAAATTGAAAAAGAAAAAGAGACTTTTGCAAAAGAAAAAATTGGGCATAAAAGAAATCATGAATTCTAAGTTAAAAAAGTTAGAAATTTTAATAGGGTCTTCTATTCAAAAGTGTTTGGGATCAAAATAAGCTTCTACAAGAAAATATTTCTAAATTTCAACTAAGCTGAACTTAATTTACCAAAATAAATATCCTACACATACTTTAGTCACATTACAACCTAAATAAAGTTATTTTGATAACTGTAGGAAATTTTAGTTTCATGATGAACTTAGAGATTTATCAAGCATATAGTAAAGGAATGCATGTTGATGATGATTGAGCGAATAAATAACCATAAACACTAAAAGGAATGTAAACACTAAATCTATTAAAGAAAGTGAGAATGATCATGCATTGTAAGGACATTAAAGCCAATTTATTACATTTCATTGTTTTCTTAGATCATAGTGATTTCATGGTAGAGATACTATTGATGCTTTGCTTTCAACTCATTTTCAAATTGCTCAATTATTGTGGAATTCAAAATAAAAGTTTCAAATAACAATTTAATTCTTAAAATTGCTTGATTCTTTTTTCTATTTCTCTTTGCTTGAGGACAAGAAAAATCTCTAAGTTTTGGATTATGATGAATCTTCAATTAATGAAGATTCAATGAACTTATTTAGAAAATTTAATAGCAAAAAATCATAAGAAATCACACAAAAATAGTTAGTAATTATTAGAATTTAGTAAATATTAGCTATCCTCTTAGGAATTATAGATATTGTAAAAACTTATGAAATTTACATTTTGCAGGATTCTTGAAAAATGCCATCATCACCCAACAATGGCATGCTCAATGTGGATTCTTCACTCAACAAGGGCCTTATAATTGCCATAATTGTCTCAACTAATTTTATTACATGGACGCCTAGCGAGGGAGGTAGTGCTCAGCAAGGCAGTCAAAAAGTGAGCATCACTTAGCGATATGTTCCCAGTGTCGAATAATGGCTTAAATCCTAAACTTATAAATAGGAATTTTCATACCATTCTTGAAAGGACTTCATTTTTCTAGTTTCTTTGTTTTCTCTATTTTTGTGAGTTCTTAGTGTAAGCGAAAGGTGTGAGTTTTGAATTTTGAATGTTCTTTAATGGAGTAGTGTTCTAAGAATGAATGTGGAGCTTTATAGATTACATTCATGGATCTTCATTATGCTCTTATCTTGTGCTAACTTCTTAATTTCATTTTTAAGTCTTTTTGTAGAGATTGATACTCTATTCTAAACTTTGTAATTCATTTAATTGTGTTTTGATTTCATATGTTGCATTGTAATCTTATTTCTTTATGCTTAATGATTTTGATATAATGATAATCAATTAATTGATCTTAGTTTAAAGTTACACTTGGAAAGAGGATCCTTAAGCTAAATTGAGAAATCAAGACACATAATTGCATAGGACTGGAGGTGTGTGGTTGTGTGCATTTATTGGAATCTTGAACCTAATTCATGATTGATAAGTAAGAGCGCTTAAGGAATTAAGGTTCTTGTTTTGTAACCATAGGATTAATGACCAAGGAATTGTGTCTTGTTACTCTAGCGTATTCGAATATTGATTCAATGTGTGAGATTAAGATTTCAAACGAGAGTGAATCTAGGAGTCAGGGATTAAAGAATCTTTACCAACATTTTTTCACCTTAAGTCATTGTCTTTTGCAAAGTACAAATGTCCTTGTTAAGTTAGATTTTCAGTTCTCATTAATCACTAACCATAACAACCTCTCACTATTGGATTGGCTTAACTGATACATAGTAACAAGTATGTGGTAATCAACTAAGTCTTTATGGAACAATACTCTACTCATCACTTTTATTATTTTTTGACTGGTATACTTGTTGAATTTGGATCAAAACCAATAACCATACATACATATATTTATGATATTCATTCATAATCTAAGCAAATTTTGATTCCATACGTCCATAGGTTTTGATCATCCAACATATGGTTTCAATAGAGTTTTCCTAGGTATATAAGTATTTTTTTTAGAAATACCTTTTCAGTGAAATAACTTTAATAAATACAATTCTTTAAAACTTTGTTATTTAAACTTTTTAAATATTTTTTATTCATCATACAAATAATTTATATTTTTTTTGGTAGAAATCATAAGTATCCTTAACGGGAGGCAATCTTACTCGAGCCAGGTATGATTATTATAGGCGACAAAGCTCTCTCTTAGAATATTTAACGTAGCTACGTACCCAAGACTCTAACTCGAGACCATTAGTTAAGTTGAAACAATCATGTGCCAGTTGATCCATATACTTAATGGTACAATAATTTATATTATTTAAAACAAAGTTGGATATTAATAAATCGTCACGACTCAAGACAAGGTTTTTATGATAATTAAATAAGAAGTGAATTCAAAATAGTTATCATTAACAACTCATTTTTGAGAAAATATTTAATTTTAATATGATATTAGTTAAATTATATCATAAGAATTAAATTTAAGAATAATTAAATTTATGTAAATTTAATTTTTATTTCTTGTATAAATTATTTAACATTGTCCTTATGTAAATTATTTAAATTTTATTATTATTAGTTTAGTCTAAATGATTTATATGAAAAAAAAGGATTTATATAGATAATAAAATTTATAAATAATTTATTGTAACATTTTCTTGTATGTAAACTAAGATAAATTTTAAAAATTAATTCAATCAAATTATGGATTTGGACAAGTTTTGTTATAAAAATATTTTTTATAAATTTAAAATTGTAAAATATATTGGTGTTCTTATTACTATGTTTTATTTAGCTCTAATGTCACAAAATCTATCCGTAGGTTCGAGTCAAGCTAATCGCGAGCTCGATACAAGTCATGAACCAATTGGGCCATGACCAAATCATGATAAAGCGGCATATATTTAATTTATGCTAAAATTTTAAAGCCAAGCCTTACATTTTATCCGCAAGTTTGAGTTGAGCCAATCGCGAGCTTGATGCGATTCACGAGCTATAGTAGGTCAAGCAAGAAAGCCTAGATTCAATTCGAGCTTCTAAAATGAGATTGAAGTTCGATGAAAGCCTAATTTTTCAAAAGTTTTGTGGGATAAACCTAGATCAGGTCATGATCGAATCAGGGCTAAACAAGCTCAAATTTAATTAGTACTCAAAATTTAAAGCTCAAACTCTATTTTCATTTGGCAAAAAACTTAAATTCAAGTTGGGCTTCTAAAATGACTTAGGCCTAATGAAATCTCAAGCTCAATTTGTACAGACTTTTGACAGGTTAAGCTTGAATCAAGTCAAGATCGGATTGAGCAAAAAAGATCCAGATTTATTTTGTGCTAAAAGTTTAATGCTTAAGCCCTACATTTGTCCTAATATTTTGTCACCTCTAACAAAGATGAAACAAGTGTTGGAGAAGATAGAACAAAGACTGTGAAAGGTAGAGGAAAGTATTGAAAGAGAATATGCAACTTCTAAAAACTTAAAATTAGAACTAATAAACCTTTTATTCTATTTTTAAAAGTGAGTTAAAATGATTTTAAAAATCATTTCAACCCCTTTTTATGCAAACAAATTTTGTTTTCAAATTTAAGTTTTCAAACAAAAAAGGGTAAACTTACGACCACTCCAAATGAAACCTTAAACTCTATATATTGACATGATGACTAAGCGCATGCAAGAAAAAACTACTATACAAAACGCAACAAATAAATAGATGACCTTTATAAAAATCTTTGAAACAATAATGAAGAATGTCATCAAAAGTGCCAATCCACTCAATATCCGATAAAAGATAACATCAGAAACCATCCAAATTTTCCGCACTTTCATCTTTCGATCTTTTCCATTGTATCATATCGTCCCCTTCATATCTTCATGGGAAAACTGCATACTTTGCTTAAACCCGTTTTGCCCTTGAACATACAAGTAATTCTAATGATTTTTCACATGCAAATCGAAAGATGAGAAATTAACTGAATGATGAAAATACCTACAAACATCACTACAGAATGCTCTTACAGATGCAGGAGTGGCATATATAGTTAGACAAGGTAATACTCAGACAGGAGAGCAGCTCCTATAACAACTGTCAAGCCCAACAAGCATATAATATCTACCCCCCCAAAAGATGATTCTGACAAGAAGTAGATTTTATGAGTGCCACCGTCCCCTTTAAAACCTCTGACTATCATAGCCTGCAGTTTTATGTTAAACTATCAGAAGACAACCTTCAAATTTTTTATAATGATTACAATGATAACAGCAGATTAGCTTCGACAGTTCAGTTTATAAGAGGACCAGGGAAATTGAGTATAGTAACATGTAAGGCTAACTTAATAAAAGTACATATTTTTTGAACTCAGCATTGTTAATGAAATCAACATATAGTTCAAACTATGGAAGAACCACAAGGACACATTTCTAACTGTTTTACTTTTCCATTTTCATATGTTGGAACTGAAAGTGACACTGTCGAAGCATGAATCTGTAAAATCTTCAAAATGGTTAACGAACTTAAAACAAAATCATCTGGTTATTCAACAGCTCCAGAATGAGTTGCAAATATGATAGAGTTGAAGAACTTCAAAAAATACATTGACAAAGCACAAGACAATGTAAATTTAAGATAAACCTGAGAAATTTGCTCTGCATGGCTGAAAATATTTTTGAAGATGCGCCGGAAGTAGTTAAAGAAAACTGCAAAGTCATATAAGGAAAAAAAGAAAAGAATCACGACAATGAAAAAATATCCAAGTAAAAGCTATTAAGTCTATTGCCAATCCATTAAACATTAACTTAATTAAAAACAGTTTGTCCATTGTAGAACTAAGTTTCCAATACAAACTAGCTACCAAGTTCCTGATTAAACTGCATATTAAAACTTGTTTTTTTGGAATTCTTTGCCATTTAGATAGAGGTACACATATCTGTTAGCATAACAGATGGAGAAAAGAAAGTTCAGCAAGATTATTATACTGGCATCGGTTATTTGGTTCAGGATCAGACTGGCATAGATTATTATACTAACATGCCATATAAGGTAACAATAGCAAGTCATGTATCAGTCCAAATATTCAGTTTTTCAATGCCCTGATCATATTAATATAACAAAATATTGGGACAAATGTAAAAGATAACTAGATGAGTATAAGGTCATACCACATAACATGAAAATGTAAGTGCTATTGGAATAAAAGTAAATGTTGCATCATCAATAAGCATAGCTAAAGGTGTTGATTACCGGTCTAATCAACCTTATCATGGAAATACACAAAACAAATGTGTTAGGATAAGTACTTCCTTGTATCAATTTCTAAAGCCTAGACAATTGTACAAATCAAATAATGAGACTCCAAAGTCCAATAACCCTCCTGTTTGGAAACTATAATCCAGAAGAGGGCATAGGATGTAAGACTCTGCCATCGGGTATGTAGGACAGTTATGCAGTTATGTGGGATAATTACATATTTAATTATGCAAAGTTGCAAACAAACAGTTATGTAGGACAGTTGTATATTTTCGTTTTTATTGGTGTGGTAGAGTTAGGCGACAAGGAGGGGTGGTGTCAGGCAGTTTTATGGACAAAGATAAACTCTGTATGACTTTCTGAACTCTGGGACAGCAATAGATTGTGATAATTTGTGTAATTTGGTACGACTTAATCCTATTTTCTTCTATTTAAATTGGTGTTCTATTATAAAATGTGAAGCCTAAAGAATCTAAATGAGATTTATGCACAAATCATTATCCAGATAACACCCATTAGCTAGTTAGTAGGAAAGTCAATAAGTGATTATAAAACAGAACAAAATTGTTTTCTTAAGACCCGAAACAAGAGGAAGAGCTAGCAATATTTACTTACTATCAATTGTCTCCATAACAGTCAGCTGCTTCCAATTTACCCTACGAGATACAATCCCCAAAGCAATGTTCCGGACCTGCAACAGAACAATGAAATTATGGATTTTAATGAGTACAGTAAAAGAAAATAAATAGGTTAAGTAACAAAATTGATCGAATGCCTCTCTTGTTGGAGAGAATCACATTAAATAATAATCTCTATAGCTATACAAGGAAACTTAGCCAAATACATGGCTAATTTACATCTATTCACATCTGCCAATTAATGAAATAAATACCGTAAATAAGTCAAAGAATACTGCAGAGACATTATAGAGAAAGCAATAAATTAGAGATTCAGCTAATCAAATTAAAGATTTAGCTAATCTGTTGACAGCTAATCTTGTTGACATCCCCCCTCAAATTGATGCTGGTGGATCTTGAAGCGTCAATTTGCTGACCAGAAACTGATGGCAAGGTTGAGACAGTGCCTTGGTAAAAATATCAGCAATTTGAATATCTGTGGAGACATGAGGAAGACGAATGAGATGGGCATCATAAGCGTCACGAATATAGTGACAATCGACCTCCATGTGCTTGCTACGTTCATGAAAGACAGGATTGGCAGCAAGCTGGATAGCACTAGTATTGTCAGCATGAAGAGGAGTAACCTCATGTTGGGGAAAACCAAGTTCTCCCAATAATCCACAAAGCCAAACTATCTCAGAACAAGTAGAAGACATAGCCCGATATTCAGACTCAGTGGAGGATTTAGAAACTCAAGGTTGTTTCTTACTCTTCCATGAAATAAGAGCATGACCAAGAAATATACACTAACCAGAAACAGAACGACGATCATTCACACAACTAGGCCAATCAACATCACTATAAGCAGTCAATTGAATAGGAGATGCATGAGGGAAGTAAAGACCTCGACTAGAAGTACCCCGTAGGTACCAGATGATTTGCCGAACAGCAGCCAAATGTAGAAGACGAGGAGACTGCATAAATTAACTTACTCTCTGGACAGCAAAAACAAGGTCGGGACGAGTAATAGTCAAATAATTGAGGCTGCCAACCAAATGACGATATAGAGAAGGATAAGCCAAAAGTTCTCTCTCATCCTTATGGGGTTCACATTCACTTCCATGGGTGTTTGGACAGAATTTCCTTCCTGCAATCCTGCCAAAGCAATTAACTCTTGAGTATATTTATGTTGGTGTAAGAAAATACCAGCAGAAGTTGTTTGAACTTCTAGACCCAAGAAATATTGTAAAGGACCTAAGTCCTTCATATGAAAGGAAACATTGAGATATTGTTGTAGTTGTTGAATGAGTACAGGATTTGAATTGGGTAATAACAATATCATCCACATAAACCAAAAGCACAACAACATCGTTAGACGTCTTTCGCAGAAATAAGGAAGAATCATACTGACTTTGAGTAAAGGAGAAGTCAAGTAAAGTGGAACGAAACTTATCAAACCATGTCCGAGGAGCCTGTTTTAACCCATAAAGAGAGCGTTTTAAACAACACACGTCTGAAGAAGGGATAGCAAACAAACCCTGCGGTGGAGTCATGTAAATTTCTTCTTTTAGATCACCATGCAAAAAAGCATTCTTGACATCCATCTGTAATAGGGGCCATCCTTGTGATGCACTAATAGCTAAGATAGTATGAACAGTAGTCATCTTAGCAACAGGAGCAAATGTCTCCTCATAATTCACTGCATATTCTTGTCGATTACCAAGTGCCACTAAACGAGCCTTATATCGGTCTAGAGAACCATCAGCCTTGAGTTTGATGGTGTAGACCCATTTACATCCAACGGGCTTAACACCAGATGGGCAAGGAACAATATACCAAGTATGATTCTCTTGTAAAGCCTGTAACTCTTCTTCCATAGCTTTCACTCAACAAGATTGGGAGGTTGCCAGAGAATAAGAAGTAGGCATTGTGATCTGAGCCAAAGTAGCACCGAGAGATGTGTGATCTCGTGGGGGAGAATCCATATCGGTTTGGTGGACAAATAGATCGAGACAACTGTCGAGGACCAGGAACTTCCGAAACAAGAGACGGGTCGTGATTAGGAGGAAGCTGTGATGTAAGTGGAGATTTGCGTCTCTAATAAACAAAACTTGGCTTAAAACGCTCAATGCAATGAGGGACATCATCAAATTGAGGAAGCACACCTTGATCATAATGAGGAGCAAGATGTTGTTGAAAGAAATATTGATCCTCAAAGAATATCACATTTCGGGAAATACGAATGCGATTAGCCAGGGCATCATAGCATACATAACCTTTGTGAGATGCACTGTATCCTAGAAAAGCACATTGAATAGATTGAGCAGTGAGCTTATGACGTTCAGAAGATGGTAAATGAACAAAACACACACACCCAAATGGATGTAAAGTTTGATAACTCGAATGTGAACCAAATAGTCGATAATATGGTGACATAAATTCCAGAACTGCAGATGGCAAACGATTAATAAGATAAACAGCAATGGATAAGGCTTCTACCCAAAACTTGGAGGGCACCAAGGACTCAAGAAGTAAAGCCCGTACAACATCCAAAAGATGACGATTCTTTCACTCAGCCATTCCATTCTGTTGGGGTGTATAAAGACATGATCGTTGAGAAATGATGCCTTTTTGCTGCAAAAATGCTTGGAATTTATGAGACACATACTCACTGCCATTATCAGATCGTAGAACTTTCAGACATGTAGAAAACTGATTTTCAATATAGGCAACATAAGTTTGAAAAATATGAAATATCTCATCCTTGGAACGAAGAAAATACACCCATGTGAATCGACTATAATCATCAATGAACGTCACAAAGTACTTATAATTACCATGGGAAACAAAAGGCGAAATACCCCAAATATCACTATGGACTATTTCGAAACATTTGGTAGCACGATTACCATGTAATGGGAAAGGTAAAATTTTGCTTTTGCCAAATTTGCATGAAGCACAATTGATAGACAAGTTAGGATCATTAGTCTGATCTTTATTTACAAGAAATCCATGTTGAAACAAATGTCTTAAAATCTAAGAATTAGGATGACCTAATCTCTTACGCCACACCTCACTCTGATTATTAACAGTATTACAAGCCAAAGATAAGATTCTAGGAATAGAAAACTGCAAAGGAAATAATCTTCCCATTTTAGGTCCCTTCACGATCACCTTCCCTGAGACTTGAACCTGTACAAGACAACCATCACAAGAGAAAGAGATATTACAATTATTATCTACTAGCTATCCAACTAAAATCAAGTTAGGAGATAATCCAGGAGACACTAAAGCATTCTGAAAAGAAGATCCAATATCCCCAATAGCATTAATCGATAGATGACTCCCATTAGCAATTTGAATATATTGAGGACCATTATAACTCCGAATATTTTGCAACAATTCAGATTTACTAGTCATAAGATTAGATGCTCCTGAATCAATAATCCAGGAAGAACAAACTTTTTGACCATTTCCTTGAATACCAAAGGCAGAAAGTGCTGAAATTATCATCTACTAGATCATCTTGGGGGTGAGAGTAGGTTGACTGGTACTGACTGGTTGCATAGGTGAAGCTTGCATAGCATCTTGCATAGGTGCAACTTGGACAATAGCTTGAAGAGCTTGTACTTTCCAATTTTGAGGACGAATTGGGCACTCTTTAATTATGTGTCCTTGTTTCTTATAGTAATTACAATACGGCTTTGGACAGTCAGTTGCAATGTGACCAAATTCCTTGCACTATAGCACTGTACGGATCCTTTCTCTTTTCTTCTTCCTTGTGCTGCATAAGCAACATTTACTACTTTTGAATTCTCCCATTTTGGACCCATTCCAACTTAAGTAGCGAATCTTTGTTCTTCTCGCAGCAACACGCCAACACAAGTATCCAAAGAAGGGACTGGATTTCGGTTCAGTAGTCCAACACATGTAGTCTCAAATTTTGGCCTTAACTTCATTAGGTATTGATCACGTTTGCTCTCCTCTTGGATAGTTTGAATTGTAGACAATGCCTCCTTGGGAGCTTTTGCATTGACAATATCAGAATATTCACTCCACAAATTTAAGAACCTTGAATAGTATTGTTCAATAGAAAGATTTTCTTGACTGAAATTTCCTATCTCCAATTCCAATTGGAAATGATGAGCACTGTTGTCTTGATTATAAATCAATTTCAGATATTCCCATATTTCTTTTGCTGTAGAGAACGATCTCAGATTGCTCGCCATATGTGGTTCGATTGAACCTAAGATCCAAGATATGATTCATGCATCTTCAACCTCCCATGTTCGAAGTTCCGGAGTGGCTTTAGGAGCTGGACTGACCCCATCAAGATGCCCCCACAATTCCTTGCCTTTCACAAACATTTTGAATTGAAACTCCCAACTGAAATAATTCTTCCCATTGAATCGAACAATAGAATTTTCTCCAAACATGATTATCCAAGAGGAACGAAATACTACAAAACAGGATTTCAAGAATCGGAACACGTAACAAGAACCCGAAAAAAAAATCGGGCAGGAGAGCTCGAACAAGATGCGAAAACTCCTCGAGCACTATGAGATGTGCAGACTTTTAGGTTTTAGAGCCCAAGCTTTGGTACCATAACAAATTGATCGAATGCCTCTCTTGTTGGAGAGAATCACATTAAATAATAATCTCTATAGCTATACAAGGAAATTTTGCCTAATACATGGCTAATTTACAGCTATTCACATCTGCCAATTAATGAAATAAATACCGTAAATAAGTCAGAGAATACTGCAGAGAAATTATAGAGAAAGCAATAAATTAGAGATTCAGCTAATTAAATTAAAGATTTAGCTAATCTGTTGACAGCTAATCCTGTTGACATTAAGCCTAGTAGTTTAGGTTGAATTGGGTTATAACTGTTGATTGAAGTTGTTGATGGAATGTCCAATTTTACTTCCAATTGTCAGAGAAGTTTCATTGATTCACAAGTTTACTACTATCATCTAGTTATGTGTTGCACTTGGTTAATATCTAGGCTAACCTTCCTGCCATATTATGTTAAATTGCTAATATCCGGTCTTTTTGAAAACTATTTATTGCCTTTGCTAAATCTAACCCAATCTTCAGTAACAACCGAAAACTTTATCAAAAAAGACATTTTCTCATTCACGTTTGGATGTATTTCAAAATTGTAGAAACCAGGAAGATATAATTTACAGCACTGTTTACTTTCCCATAATATCCATAAATTTGATCTCTTTGCGTTCCTTAAGTTCTTCAATGAAGAGCATACGATTCACAAATAAAACCAGTAATGCTTCTGTTTTCTAGTTCATTACCATTCATGTAACAAATGCAACATCCAAAACCCCTATTTCTTGCAACATAACGCAGTGTTGGTTACACTGATTTAAACACATTACTCATGCTAGTAATAATAATCAACGATAGTTAAAACAACAAAAATAGACTTCTTCAGTGATCATCCATATCTGTCAGAACAACAATCCCACCCTCATGCACCTATGTGTGGTTTGTTTTAGTAATCATGAAAGGTATATATCTTTGGAACAATTAAATCAAGCTGTGTATTTATCAAATTCTGATCAAAGCTATGTTTATCAAATTCATGCAATTGTTTGCAAAACACCTTACTCTCCTTACCTCATCAAAAACGAGACTGATAAACCTCAATGACAGTAAAAGTGTAAGCACAATTTCTGACACAGAAACACCTATGTATTTCAGAGGGAGCATAAACCATTGCAATGCAAATGCTAGCTGTTCAGGGGTTGTAGTTGTGAGGCAGAGACTTGCACTTTGAAATACCTTCCAAAGAAATGCAGACCAAATTCTCAGAAGTCAGAATCATAAAAATTTATGCTGCTTTAGGAAGCTTACAAGGTATAGTTCTACCAAATGTCCAAAAACAACGGTAAATGAAAAGAAAAGGCAGAAATGCAGAAAGCAACTTACTGTAAAAGTCAAACATGCAACAGTGCTTGCTACAGATAAGCCTTTCCTGGTAAAGGTTAATGGACCTAACTTCGTGATTACATATGCATAACCTGTTAAAGATACAGGAAGATTAGGAAGCCCCATCATTGCAGGTGGTGGTGTTCTCAACTGAACAAGCGCGGGCACGCCATCTGAACCCAGCCCTAATGTTATGAATAATAATCCAGATAGCAAATAAACTCTTCCCAATTGATCCTACAAATGAAATTATCAGGAAATTTCCCAAATCAACATATCACTTCAAGATAAAAACAACTGAATAAACAGCCACCAACAGCCAAGTAGATTTGACTTAATATAAAGGAAAATCCAACTAATTTATGATAAGGTACAAGCTAGCTCTAATTGTAAATAAGCATTAAGAATGAGAAATGCCATGCGTTGAACAGTGAAAAGAGGGGAAAGGAAAAAGCAATTAACATGATGATTAAAAAAAATGGTGAACATCAGATGAAACACAGAGCAAACCTCAAGTGATTGAACACCCTAGGACCATGAAATCCCAACCAGCCCCTTAAATTAATGATCAATGACCGACCAAATATAATTAAGCAAAGTAAACAATCCACCTATATATGAATATGATCCCACTTCCTGTGCTAGATAAGTCAAGGATTAACAATTATTTACCATCCAAGCATTTCTTGGTAGAACCCAAATTGAAAGCAAAGTCAGGTATATTACTAATCCAAATCGCATAATTATGTGTGACCTTGCCGGTAGAACAACCAGAGCTAGAAGCCATACCTGTAAAATCAGAGTGACTGATCACCGAAAATCACAAACACACATAAACCAAGCAGCCAAAACAAATAATTCAAATATTCCAGCTTCACAAATGAATCTACTACTAATAACTGCTGAAATATCCATCACGATTTATATTTGACAAGAACTCCGATATTAAGCACCATGAATGAAAGCAATCACACATGTATCAAAAACAACTTCACCTTTTTCTACCAGCCAAAAATGGTCACAGCAGTCCAATTCCTTAGCCGATCAAGAAGTAAATGATGGTTTAGAATCTCTAAAATAACGAAAACTGGCTCGCCTGATGATTTATTCTTATGTTTCGATTAGTGGTTTGTCGTTGCATTTCTCTTAATCAAGGACTATTACAAACTACAATCAGCAAAAGCCAACCAAAGCTTAGGTTTCGTGAGCAGGAATAACACTCTCAAGCTCACACATCGTAATGCTCCATTTCTCTTGCTAAAACGATGATAAAGAAGAGCCATCCCAAGTTTGTATATTTTTTAATTTGTGATGGCTTAGTGTTACTGGACATCATATTTCACAAAAATAAAATCATTATTTTATTTTCACATTCTTTTTCAAAAATATCCCAAACCCAAAACTAAAACACTCCACAGTCCACAGTCCAACCATAGCATAACACACCTAATAATCAAAACTCTGCGCAGAGCATAGATGAGAGCACAAATAAATCTACTATTAACTGACTTTACTTGACTGACCAATTTGACTCGAGGGTCGACGGAGTGAAGAAACGTGGTGGGAGACGCTACAAACTGGCCAATGGGACTAGTGGTGGCACCCGCGATCAACCTGAAAACTTTATCGGCGGCAAAAGGTCCTGCGGGGAGCCACTGGGACCAATTTGCTGGTTGAACATTATTATTATTATTATTATTATCGCCCTTTGAAGCTCTGACTCTGACTCCGACTCCGACTCCGAGCCTCGCCTTCCTCGCCAGAAGGGTTTGCTTCGGCGTAAGGATTGCCGAAGGGCGTTTTGGGAAAACCAGGGAACTTGGTGGTGGGAGAGCGACCGAAAGGAAGGTAGCAGCATGGTTACAGCTCATGGGTGGGGTGAGAGGCAATTCGGTTTTGAATTGCCTCTCAATCTCTGTGACTGTGAGTATGCTCCAATCTCTGTGGAGTTGTAATCATGTGATGTGATATTTCAGAATCGGAGGTCGTTTCGTGGGACTGGTAGAAAGATTAATAACAAGTTGGCTCAATGGATGGCAGGGGTACTCTTGGTTTATGTCGACTATCACATTGAGTCTTGAATATAGATAATAACCATGAAATGAAAAATGAAAATTACTGACAATCTTTTGTGGTCCTTTTTTTTCTCTTATTTTTTTGAATTTAATGGTTATGTGTTGTTAATGTAAAAAAATTTATACTGTCAATTAATCATAAATCATTATTGTTATGACTTTTAAAATAATTATTATAAAAGTCAACAAACTTATCATACATGATAGTTTATGATTGAATGATAATGTAAAACAGCTTTAAACTGACCGTGCATAACCTATTTTCTGTTTTTTTTTACAGGTCCAAAACGATCTTCTACTTTTTGGTTTGAAGTCACCAAAACGATCTTCTTTGGTCTTAAGGATGCCCTTTTGCGCATGGAGTAAGACTTGAATTGAAGCGAAGATTGGACGTTTTGATTATCATCAAATTTGGTGGAATTAACAAATAGTTAATTTATATTATACTTAATTTTCAACTTAAATTATAAAATTTTATGATTTTTAAGTATTAAATATAAAAGGTTAAAAAACAAATTTTATTACTTATTATTGTTATTGGTTATGTAACATCCAAAAATTAGATTAATTAGGTAAATAATTAAATGTTAGTTTTGTATAGTAATAAAGAGTGCTTCATTTATTATTTGCGTAGTGGATTATAACACTTTTAGGATATAAGAGATGCCTAGTAAGGCTGAATAAGGGCAGGTTTTTCTTGTCCTAAAACACACATAAATGAACCTAGAGAGAAAAGAAGAGAAAGGAGAAAAGAAGAGGAGAAAGAAGGAGAAGAGAGAAGAACTCAAAAGTCACACCTAGGGATCCTTTGTTCATCCTATCTCAAGGTGAGTGCATCCTCCTTTTTGTCTTCCCCAATCCCTGTGTTCTTGCTTCTTGTTTGTTCTTCCTCTTTGGATTATATTTTTGTAAGCATCCTTTGTGAATAGGGTTTTGAAGGGATTTTTGAAATGCATGAATGATTGACGGGCTTAAAAGGGTAGTTATGATGTTTAGGAACTTAGGGAAGAGATTTTTTAATATAATAAGGTGTTTTGGGTAGTGTGGAAGCCATGGGAGGGGCCTTGAGGATTGAAATTTAGGTTTTCATGATTTGTTGTTCTTTGGCTTTTCTACTCTAGAGGGGTAATTTTTTTTTAAAAGTACCGAAATGGGTTTTTTTTTTTAAATTACCAAACTAGGGTAAGTCGTGTTTGGTAAATACGACTTCTTAACCAAACATGACTTCTAAATTTTACGACTTTTTAAAGAAGTCGTGTTTGTCAACCAAGACTTCAATATTTTAAATTTTTTTTAATCTGAACGGAAGTCGTACTTCCAAAATAAGACTTCATTTTTTATTTTTTAAAATATTTTGTTGAAGTCGTACTTTGTATGTACGACTTAATTTTATATATATATATTTTTATTTTTTGTTGAAGTTGTATTTCACAAAAAAAATCACTTTATATATATATATATATATATATATATATATATATATATATATATTATTGAAGTTGTGTTTTGTAACCTTGACTTCAATTTTATTTTTTTATTTCACGACTTAAAAAAATTAAAAAAATAATATTATAAAAAAGTCATGCTTCACGATCACGACTTTAATAAAAAAAAATTAAAGATGTCGTATTTCTAATTCACGACTCTAGAAGAATCAATAAAGCAGAAAAGTTATTGACCTCAAGTATCAATAATGGTGACATATAATAAAATTAATTTGATTAAACAAATGATATGTATGTCAACATACGCAATGATGGATGTCTGTTTTCTTACTCCCGAAAGATGGTAAAACCTATGTATTGAAACATTATATACTTTAGTTGCACAAAGGTAGTTTTTTATTTAATTTTTTTAGACTATTTTTAGAAAATGAATGAAGTTGATTTAAACATATTTTCAAAAAGTTAAATAGTTTAATTTTTGAAAAATAATTTTCTTAAAAAAATTAGGTGAACAAATAATATCAACCTTGATGTTAAAGAGAGAAGTTATTGATTTATATTGTGATTTTTTTTTCTTCTAAAATTGTGAACTAGAAGCACGACATATTTTAATTTTATTTTTTTAACTTTTTGAAAAAAATTTATCTAAAATCGTGAAATACAAACATGGCATCTTTAAGAAAAAAATTGTTAAAGTCATGATCATGTAGCACAACTTCTTTTTAATATTATTTTTTTATTTTTTTTAAGTTGTGAAATAAAAAAAATAAAATTGAAGTAGTAGTTACGAAACACAACTTCAATAATATATATATATAAAGTGAAGTCTTGTTTGTAAAATACAACTTCAACAGAAAATAAAAAATATATAAAATGAAGTTGTATATATCTAGTATGACTTCAACAAAAAATTAAAAAAATAAATAAAAAGTAAAGTCTTGTTTTGGAAGTACGACTTCTATTCAAATTAAAAAAATTAAATATTAAAGCCTTGGTCGACAAACACGACTTCTTTAAGAAGTCATAAAATTCAGAAGTCGTGTTTAGTAAACATGACTTCGGATTCAGAAGTCATGTTTACCAGACACAACTTACCCTAGTTTGGAATTTTTTTTTTTAAATACCCATTTCAATAATTTTTAAAAAAAATTACCCCTCCGAGGTAAAAAAGCCTTGTTCTTTACTTTACACTAAGTGACATAATGATGTCATTAACTGAGCCCTTCAAAGCCACTCTATGTTGTGCCACTAAGTGGTGAAGTTTTGTCATTAAAGGCAAGCTCTCTAGAGCCCAGGGTCTGATGCTCTATGTTGTAGCGCTAAGCAATATAGTTATGCCACTAAGCGCAAGACCTTCAAAGCCTTGTGTTTGGTGTTTTACATTGAGGTGCTAAGCAACAAGTTTACCTCTAAGCGTTGGTCCTCCAAAATCAATTGTTTAGCTTGTTGTGTAATAGGCACTAAGTGTTGGGTCTAGCACACTAAGCATTAGATTGAGCGCGCTAAGTGTTAGGTTAAGCCACCAAGCACGAGACCCTTGAGACTAAGTGACGTGTGGGCGTTTTTTTTTTCCTCATAATTGTGTGATTGATGCTATGTATAGGTTTGAATGAATTTTTGTTTAGTTCATTATTAGTATTTGGTCTTCCTACCTCTCATTTAGAAATGAGAAATGATTGTTATCTATGTATTAGAAATGAAAAGTCACCTTTGGTAAGGGAAGGGTAATAACCACTTTTGGCCACTAAAGGATGACAAGAGGTAAATGTTAATAAGAATGCTACATAAGACTTATGTTATACCCTCTTTAGCAAAGGAAGGGTTTCTGTCCCCTTTAATCCCTAAAGAGGGGTAAGAGAAACATCTTTTAGTAAGGGAAGGATGGATGACAAAGAATAAGGGGTACACCTCTTGAAGATCACGAGCTCAAATCTGTCATATAAGACGGGAAAGAGAAATGATATATTTAGTGCATGCTAAATTTAAGACTATGTTTAAATGTTTTATAATATCATGCCTTATATAGAAAAGTAGTTATGATTCATGTGTTCCATGTGATTATGAATTGCATGTCTGTTGTTGTGTAAGTAGGCTACTCACTGAGACTTTGTCTCATTAGCTTAAGTTTTATGTTTTAGGTTAAACATGTTATGGAGCCCTCAAGTTGCAGGTAAAGGGATGTTTTTCATGATATTCTTGTTTCATAGACTCTACCACTTAGAATCTTGAATTATGTTTTGTAATTAAGGACCTCTACGTTGAGGCTTAGTCTTTTAAGATTTTATGTTGTATTTATTTTGAAAGACTTGTATAGTACCTTGGGTACCTTAGTTGATGAGAGATTTACATTGAAGTTATAATTCTTGTTTGATGATCGTTGATATGGAAAAATTGCAAATGCATGGTTATTATCAAGTAATAATATTGAATCCACAAGGACCACGTGTTGGGCTTAGCAATTATCACTATTTAATAAGAATTAAACAAAAGGGAAGAATTTAAATAAATATCAATTTAATGAAAGAAATTGTTGTAAACCATAGGAACAACGTAAGAAGTGGGGTTGAATAGAGTTGTTGAAAAAAATGCAAAACCTTTTTCAAAGAGATGTTTTGTCTGAAGGATAAATAATAAATATTTTTGAAAGAGATTTATGAAAATGAATAGAAGATGTAAGAGAAAAGAACACAAAAATTTATACTAGTTCGTTTCATCCTAGAGACTTCGTCCAATTCTTGGTATACTACCAAGTCCCATTATAACTTAAAAAAGTTACAAGTATTCTTTTATCCATGCCTCTTCAAGCTCAACCCAAGTAGTCTTTCACTTGCCTCTCCAAGCAAATACCCAAGTATTCTTTGATTCAAAGCCTCTTTAGGCTTCTACCAATTTCACAGAGAAATAGTTAAAGATAAGATATTGCACTAGACTATCGTCTTATCAGACAGATATACAATAAAGCTCAATAATTTGTTACAAGAAGAATTTGTTCAAGTTTATAGAATGAGGGTAAAAAGAATTTGCTAATAGTTCCGTCAATTTGACAATGATCTTATCTTCTATTTATAGTGTTCTCCTAAAGTGTTCGTTGTGAGTGCTTTTGGAGACATCTTTCGTTTGATGTTGTAAAAAGAAGAAAATAGACGTTGGAGCATTAAATGTCGCATTTAATACTTTTCACCAACCAGTCACACTGATAAGATAAAGCAGTCTGCTCATCTAGCTTTTCTCATACTCAATCTTGTTACAGTGGACATATCTTCACTTTCCGTACTGACAACTGTACTAGTTTCCTCTTTTTAGCATAAAGTTATACCTTTGCAGTGATATGTACGTGGACTTCTTCTTTTATAGGAAGTAGGTATGCAAACCTTAAAACGAAAAAAGTTCTCGTGTAACAAGGCTTTTGAACAAACAAAAATTTCAACATATTTTGGAATACATTGTGTTAAGGGGTTAGTTAGCATAACATTTTTAATTTTAAGATATATGTGGACAGATGATAGTAAAAGCATACAGTAAAAACGTGTGATCAAATGATTAAGCATTAGACTGTTTGTTATTACCAAAACGAAGTGAGGGTCATAAATTCGTCCTTTGTCTTAACAATTGTTAATCAATTTGAAATTAAAACAAGCAACTAAAATTTGGAAAAATTCGATAATTCAAAGCTTCTAGGATTGGGATTCACGTTATGACACTTAATAAATTAATTCCATTACTGTTATGCTCCTACTAATTCTCATTGAGGGTGAATTAACCTAAGCTACCATCTGTTACCTTTCAAGATACGTAGAGGTGTCCAATCAAATTACACACCTACTTTCGTGGTAGTTGTGTTTAATTAAACTCAATGAGCTCTTTATCAATTCAATTAATTTTCCAAAGGTTTTACCTACTTTTTTGATTTAGACCTAAGTCCCTTCCTTATAGTTTTGGTGTTTGAGTTCACCTCTCAGTACTTTCCTAAACCCTTAAAATTATGTAAAATGCAAGCCAAATTGTTTTGTATAGAGATAGATAATAAAGAAAGAATTAAGAAGAGAACAAAAATTACACAACAATTACAGAAAATAATTCATTAAGAAGTTCATTGGGGTACGCCCAATCTTAGAATAAATAGGAACCACTCACAAATAGCCATCAAGCCAAAATAAAAACCAGAAAAGAAGAACATCAAATCGAAAAAGAGAGAGAAGAAGATGATCCCTAACTCTTCCCTTTCTGTTTAATGCTTCGTTCAAAAGCACCTTTCCCTAATTTTTAAAGCTATTTAAATAAGAGGACTAAAAAGGGTTTAGGCCCAAATTACATGTAAAAACATGAAAAGGGGTAAAATCCTGCATTAGGTCAGTTCAAGGGCGTGAACAAGAGTTCATGGGTGTGAAATTCTCTACCCTTAACTTGGATAACATGAACCAAAGAAGCTCACAGCGTAAGCTCATTCTCACGATTGTGAACTCCTCTAGACCACCTGAAAAGTGCTTTCATTTTGTCTGTCAGTCTCTAAAGCTACTGGCTTAATCCTAATGCCTTTAAATGCTTCTAGTCTTTACTTTTAGTGCCTCTAAGTCCAAAATATGGACTCCTACAACAAGAAAATACCAAACGCATAAAAAGTACCAAAAAGAAAGGAAAAATAATGAAAATATGCTATGATTAAGTCTTAAATGCTAAAGTATGCAATGTATCCTAAGTAAGATGCTATGCATAAATAGTATAAAATGCAACACATCCGTTGTCATGTGTGTGTGTGTGTATGTGTGTGTGTGTGTATATTCTTTTTCGCTCAGAATTAGTCTTTAGTCACGATAATACTCGGGTGTTATAGGTTATATATTTTAAAAACAATTAATATTAGTGGATTTGACAAGTTTGTACATCTAAAGTATTGATAACAAAGAAACGTAACATATAAGAAATTTTTATTATAATAAGAAATGAGAATTATAAATTTGGATCACACAATTATATATAAATAATTAAAATTAGAAGTTAGTCAATGATAATATGATCATTTAAAAAGTTATATGCATTTATCTTTTAATCTTGACTACTCAAATATGGTTTAATAATTTATATTTAGTGTTCGTATTTCTTACATTAACTTAGCAAGAGTTCTCATTTGATATTTTCTCTTGATAATAGTAGATATAGTTACAACTTGTATAAATAAATTCATTTCACTTTAAAAAACAATTATGAAATTTAAAATTAAAAAATAATAATGCAATGACTATATTTAGCTTCTCCTTTGAATATAGACAACATTGTTTTACCCATATGCCACCATAGATGTTGTTGAACCCTTTACAACAACACTTCACCACAGCCTATGACACACAACCTTTTACAAGATGAAAGTACCTATAGTTTTTACCATTACCCACAAAGATGAATCTTTCAGCATCACTTGGCAAACAACTCCACAACCACCTTGCATAAACATACTTATGTGAGTAGTAGCACTACAATCTACCCACCAAGTATCCTTAGGTACAGAAGATAAAGTGAGAAGCTTACCTTTCTTGACACATTAGTTGGTATATTTGAGGCAATCCTTCTTCATATGTCTCACCTTCTTGCAGAAGTAGTAAGTAAAATTATCATCTTGCTTCATATGCTTCTTTTTTTACTGAGAAGAACTTTCTATAGTATCCTTGGCTCCCTTCCTTTTGTTATTTCAATAGTTTGAAGCTAAGTGAATATTTTCAGTCTTATCTCTTAGCTGCCTTTCCTCTTCTTACACACAATATGCCATAAGCTCATTGAGAGACTATTTATCCTTTTGAGTGTCATAACTTACTTTGTATTGCCCAAAGTGTGCACGAAGAGAAATCAAAACCAAGTGCACGAGGAAGTAATTTAATAGGTCTAACTTTAGTGTCTTGAGTTTTGACGCAAATTAGGCATCTCCATAATGTACTCTTTAATGTTTCCTTTACCCTTATCCTTCATGCATTGAGATGAGTTTGGCCAAATGGTTACTTATCTTAGCCTTTTTCATTTTTAACACAGTATTGCTCAACCTCTTCTAGGAACTTCTTGCCATTCTCGCTCTCAAAAATAAGGCCTTGAAAAGTCTTCAAGATGGAGCTCTCAATGATCATTAGGCATATCTGGTTGGATCAATCCCACTTCTCAAATTTTGCCTTATTATTAGAGTTATCCACAATGAGAGTGGGTTGATCCAACTTGAGTGCCATATCCAATTCCATGCACCTGAGAACAATTTTAACTGAATCCTTCCAAACTTTAAGTTTGTAACATTTAGCATTATAAATTCTATTAGTTTGAGTGGTGACATTAGTAATAGTAAAGATTGAAACTAAATAGAGAACAAAAAACAACATTAAATGAGCATGTCAAATATAATTAGTGAGACATGTTCCAGCAATCCCTAATGGCAAACAAAAGACCCAAACAAGATACATAGAACAAAATTAATCTCCTATCTTTGAATGATAAGGATTAATTGTAAATGGTACTCTCAATGCAATGCTCAAACATTAGTGATAAATTTTGTAAACCAACAGTTCTCTTTGAACATTCTGTTGCCCATATGAATAATATATCTTTGTAATGACCACACATTTATCATCGCAAACACGTTATTATTTGGCCAAATTGTGCCTTCATTTGGGTTGACACTACAACATTTTTGCTCTAAAGTAATGCCTCAAAATTGTGGTCTAAAACAAAAAAAATGTTACATTTTCTTTAGACAATGATTTTTAAACTGTGGTATTCTAAGGCATTGCGTAATCTTTACGCAACGGTTTTACTAACCATAGGCAACACTGAGAAAAAAACGTTGCCATTGTTATTACAATAAGCAACGATTTTTAGATTGTTCTACAACAATGGTTTTTGACCGTTGTTATGTATGGCAGCGATAAAAAACTATTGCATATGGTTATCAAAGAGTGTGCATATATAATTGTTGCCATTGATGTTAGACAACTGCTTTTAATTTGACAACGGATTTACATTTAGTATAGGCAACGCATATAAAAGTGTTGCATGTAATTATTTGTATCAACAGTTTTTATAAATTGATAATAATTTTTTATTGGCTAAAATATGTTTTTAGTCCCTAATCTTAGAGTCATATTTACTTGTGGTCCCTAATAAAAAATCGTTAGTAATTTGATCCTTATTAAATTTTTCGTTAGCAAGTTTAGTCCTATTGTTAACGTGAGTTAATAAAATGCTTATTAAGCATTGCCACCTAGACCAGTATTGTGCCACATGTAATTTTTATTTTTTATTTATTTCCAAATCACGGTATCACATGCAAGTCACGGTATCACGTGCAAGTCATGTGAAACTAAAAAAAGAAAAAAAAATCTTAAATCTTATTTTTTCGATTTGTCTCCCCTTCCAAAAATCTAAACCTATGGTGTCCAAGCTTCTCTGAAAACTAGCAGTCACAACCTCGCAGGCGTGGCTCCCCAGCATGAACCTAACCAGTTCAACTCCATTATCTCCTAGCGCACTAAAACCAACCTGGCTACAGAGAGTTATTAACTACGACTAAGGCCATTGTGTGAGGCGATGATGATTTGGGAATGAAGGAGCACAACGCGAAATCGCGCCTCTTGCAATGGCAGGTTCTCTGCACCAACTTTCGCTTCTGGCTCTCTTTCCCCAACCCCAACACCCTATCGAGGTTGCCTAATTGATATGATGTTGTGTCATGTGCGAGGTTTAAGGTGGTCAACGACAGGGCCGTTGCATCTTGTGTCACACCACAACTAGTTGTCGAATCCTCATTTTAGATTCTTAGCATCATTATCGTCTTCTTGCACCTGCAAGTTTGAAGAATTAGGGTGTCTTATGTGGCTTTGGCATTGCGTATCACATAGGCTACTCTGGTGAGCAAAATTCATGATTCGAATTGTTGATTGGGGTGAGGATTGGGGATAGTGGATTGGTTAAAGATTGATGATGCTTGAAGGTGTATTATATGCAATTGTTCAGCTTCTAGTGGTGTTAGTGTAGACGCGGCAATGCAAATACTTCATCTTAAGCATCGCAGAATTGTGAAAACAAAGAACAAATACAAATAAATGCCTTTGATGGATTTTGTGTTGGTTGCTATTGGCTATCTTTTTGTGTGTGTGTGTGTGTGTGAAATTGGTTGTTTGAATTGAGATGGTGGTGTTGTGGGCCAGTGGATGATAAGTGGGCTTGATGTTTGTTTGGTTTGTGCAAGTGTATGATACAGAAGATGATTTGGGCATGGCATGATATGTGTTGTGTTATTGTTATAGTGCTGTAAAGTCTGGGGATGGAGATTTAGTGGTTCATTTGGTATGGTGGTCAAGGAGGGTGGGTGGTATGCAAGAGTTTGTTGCCTGATGGGCTATGTGAGGCTTTTGGCTAACGATTGTTGGAAGGGGTGAGTAATGGTGCGCTAATGGGAGAAAAGAATAGTGTTGGAGGGGGAGATGTTTTGGGGAAAATAGATTTAGGATTTTTTTTTAATCATTTTGTTAATTTGGCAAAAAAGAAAATAAAAAATTCCATGTGGGATAATATCAATGTAGGTAGCAATGCTTAATAAGCATTTTGTTAAGTTAACAAAAGGACTAAACTTGCTAACAGAAAATTTAATAAGAATCAAATTACTAATGGTTTTTTTATTAGGGACCAAAAATAAATATGATCCTAAGATTAGGGACTAAAAACATATTTTAGCCTTTTTATTTAACAATTATTTTACAAATAGGCATTGATAATTTTTTTTATTTGATATTATTATTAGGCTAATTAATTTATTAATATAAATCCAAAAAATTTGAATTTAATTACAAAATGATTATGTTTTATGACCAACTTTATATCGTCAAAACCAAAAGAATCAAGTAACACAACAACTAGTATTTCTGTTTGGAAATTAGATATGATAACTTGTACATACTAATTAAAGACAAAAAATATAATCATCAATCATCTATCTCTACTTACCACAATACCATTATAATATAAAACAAAAAGTCATAGCTAAACCATTAGGGTATACATTCATATATTCTTGTACTTGTTAACTATCAAGCTATTCCTTAATATTCTTCCGCTTCCAAATTGTCAAGCAAGCTAAGTCTTATGTATCTCAAAAAATAATAATAAATCGGTAATCATTCATCTATCAATATCCACCAAAATAATGTTGTAATGTAAAAAAACTCATAATACTAATGAAACATCAAAATCTACCTCAATCTTCTTCCTCTTCCAAGTTGTCAAGCAATTGATCTTCATCCACTTGATCATGCATGATTTAGCTTCAAAATTAAAATACCAAAAACAATAAGTCATGCATCTTTAAATATGAATATATAGTTTTTATATATAGCATGAATCCAAACTAATTGCCAAAATAAAATTATGAATGCCTTCAATCTAAACAATATTAGCAAATATTCACATAATTAAATTCCTAGCCACAAAACTAAAGAATATTGCCAAATATTTACCAAAATAATTCATAGCCACAAACTAAGAAGCCCAGATCTAGTTGAATCACGAAACATAGCTAGCTAAACCACCTTGCCTTAACCTAACCATAATTAACAAGAGAAATTCCAAACAATATTAACCTAACCATCCTAGCTAGCCGTTGCATACATAGGCGTTGTCGTAGCCCAAAAATGTAGTGCTACCACAATTTGCATAAATAATTTCATATTGACATTTATGTAAAGTCAACTAAATTAATTTTCACAATAGAAACTATTTTGGTAACATATTGTTTTAACCAATTTAATCGAAAATAGCAAACAAATTTAAACAAATGGGTGGTTTTGAATTTATAAGTCCACGCCTAAGCGTGCACAGGGCCATATTTGAGCATTAACATCATTGATCCTATAATTAAGGTAACTAAGAAAATCTAAACCATCATCCTCATTGTGATAACGAAGAAAGCCTAAATCATTATCTCAATATTACGGTAATTAAGAAAGTTTAAATTATTGTCTTATTCATGGTAAGGAGAAAATATAATGATTACAATAAATCATGGAAACAAATCACTATCAATATGGTTAGTGATCTTGAGAATAAAAGGGTAAAAATATAATTAAATCACTAGTAGAGGGGGGACATTTAACATTGATTAAAATGAGCTTTCTAAATCGGTTGTAGAATTGATGTTGATCTTGCCAATGTAGAATGTGGGACCTTTTTACATCAGACATTGAATTGATATGAAAAAACCTTTTTTACATTGGTTGTATTTTTAACCGATGTAAAAAGTGCTACTTTTTACATTGGTTATAAATATAACTATGTAAAAACACTATAAAAAAATCAAATTTGAGAAAATACGTTCTTATTTTGTTTAACATTTTGTTAGAGGCAAGATTAAAAAATGTGTTATTATTTTGTTTAGAAACAAGCCTACGACTAATCTTATATCAATAACAAGCAAAGATAAAAAAAATCAAGAAAAGTAAAGGAACGTCAAATACATAGCTAAATAAAAAGAAACTTGAAATTTAGAAAAACTCAACATACTTAAGGGTAAATTAACATACTTAGAGAAACTTAAAACATTCCATTGTTCAAAAGTATTATACCCTCAGTATAATAGACCGGAACATACGAATTTACTTTAAGGATAAATTAAAATGAGATAAAATTATGTGTCATTTTATTTTTCAATCTTTAGTTAAGAATATCTTTATCTCTAATCTTGCTTAAGGTTAAAGGCTAGTGGCCACTATTATATAATGGGATAAAAATCTGTTATTCTTTTAACCAAATTTAAACAGCATACTTATATAGAAGAGAGAAAAAGAACCAGCCCTTGAAGAACCACCAATTATGGAAACAATAAGACTAGATGCTATGGCAACTTATTAAAACAAATGAATATCTTCTAAAACCAAGATACTTATCTAAACCGGCAATAGACAAAATTATTAGAGAATTGTATGTTTTGGCTTCTAAAAAACAAGATATAAAAATATGGGATCTAGTTCTTGCATTAACAGATGCTTCTCAATTATTAGGACCAAAAACACTGCCTTAGCTATGACTTTCTCAACGTGGTGAAGTAAAATATAAGAAATGTACTAAAACAACTACATAAATAAAGTTCGAAGGCATAAAATAAATAAATATATAATGACATTACCTAACCTAGCAATTTTGACAGACATCTAGGTCACATTCACGGTTGGTGACATGCAAAAACCGCAAGTGTACAGTTGTCATCAAGTAATAATTCAAAGATTATATCTAGAGGGACTGCATATTCAATTATTATTGCTAAATAAATAAAAATAAACAAAAGGAATTTGTTTGGAAAATTTAGGTTTTGAACAATTGGAAGAAAAATGCAATTAAAAATTAAATTTAGTAGTAATCAAAATCTGGCTGTAATTCAATAGGAAAAGATTTTCAGGATTGGAGTTTCCTACGATGCTTAATGCATTAATTTTACTACCTATGTGCTTCAACTTGTTCTTATTGAATGTGAATTAACCTAAGATACATTTTGTTCTCTTTCAAGATACAAAGGGGTATTTAATCAAATTTACCACCTAAAGTCGTGATGATTGTGTTCAATTAGACCCACTAAGTTCTTGTTAATTCAATTATTTCTTGAAGTATTTAAACTACTTTCATGGTTTAAACCTAAATTCCTTTTTTACGGGTTCGATGTTTGGGTTTACTTCTCAGTACTTTCCTAAATCCCTAAAGTTATGAAAAGTGTTGGCTATATCATTTCACATAAATAAAACAATAGAAGAGGAATCAAAAGAGGAACATCACATATAGACAAATGGAAATTTATTCATTAAGACAACCATAGGACTACATCCAATCCTAGAAAAATAGGGTTCTACTCACACATAGTCATAAGAGAGAACACTAAAGAGAAAAGATAAAGAACATAAAAACAAACCCGAAGACAATTAAAGAAGAAGAGAGCAATCCTTCAATTCTCCGTGCTTTTAAAGAAAAATTTCAAAGATCCCTATAAAAATCCTAAGAATTTCTATTTATAATTAAATACAATGAGTCTTAGTTTAATCCCAAAAAGAAATGAGAAACTTGCAAAATCAATCAAGTTTTTTCGCCCATCGCTTGGTGATGGGCATCACCCCTTAGTGGTAGATGCGCAAGTGTAGATTTTAGTTTCAAGAGTCGCACCACCACCTGGTGATGGGTGCCACCCTATGGTGGCGCATGCACAGAAGGTCAAAACAACTTCCAGCGAGTTCACCACTCCGTGGTGATTATTGCGACTTGATGGTGGCGAGGTCCCCTATGATTTTTCTTCAAGTTTTCCTTTTCAAACACTTTAGGATGACCCTCATGCTTTCCAAGTGGATTTCTAAGCATCCAAAGGTCTTTAAATCATCAACAAATCTTCAATCTCTTGCTTTCCATGCCTAAGCAACCTACAAGATTTTCCTAAGACAAAAGACAAGCAAAGAAAAAGGCGTAACACAATACAATAAGGGAAATTAATGCAATTAGATACATAACTAGTCTTAAACCAAAATGAAATACATGCAATCTAGTAATGAAAACTATGCTAAACATGTTATAAAATGCAAGCATCAATTGGCTGCAAAGCATGGACATAGTCAACTTCTGCATTGACTCTTAATACAATAACATCCTCTGAACTGGTTATTGCAAAGCTTTGAACACCTGAAGGTAGAAATAAGAAAAGCTAATTTATCACATTTCAAACATAATTTAATTGGTTAACAATTAAATTATTTCAGGTCTCTAAAATAGTTCACAGTTTATGTTGAGAATGCATTTTCATGCCTAGTCAAACATGGATTATTTTTAAATAGTTTTTCGTCCATGTATGTCTCTCATAGCACTCGAGGAATCATAGTGCTTTCCTTTTGAGTTAAAATGCTTTGGAAAAACCATATTTGACAAGGTATGCAGATCACCCTTGTTAGACTTGAATCTTCAAGCTAGATACCCCACAAAGATTGTTAACAAAGTAATTCAAATAGACCAATACATGGCCATGAAAAATATGAAATATTATCCTGCAACTATTGTGTCTATTTCATTAATAGAACAGGCTTAAAGACACATAATTAAATGAAAATTCACATACTCACAATATTTTTCACAGCAAGTTTCATTAACAAGACAAGGGCGTTCCGTGACACCTATGGGGAGTATATTGCTGATTGCACAGGTTTTTTCCATAAGCAATTCTTCTCCAACTAGGCGGGAGGCCAGCTGACTTTCGAGAATAATTGAACTTCCTAGGTTTGCCCCTTTTCCAGTAAGACCGTGATCTTGATGGCATTTCTTGGTCCTACACCCAAATTCAAAAGTAGTTTGACGTACGCTATCTAAATAGCATATCATTGCAAAATTATATTCAACTGCCAAAAGCAGAACGTTCAGAAGTATGCTTTTCCTTTCTAAGCCATTTTTTCATCCTCATGTCCAAGAAACCCTATAGCACCAAACCAACACCTTGAATTCAGTAAATCCTTCATCAATTTATTAAGAAAAAGAGTGTTTAAGGATATTCCTAATTAACCTACATGATGTATTGGCCTGCATAGGTTCCAGATATAGCAAAACTTTGTCCTGAGGTTAGCAGTGCTATGGCATACAATGAAATTAAAAATTCATGTGAGATAACTTGGAGCTGAATTAGGATTAAACTTAACATTACGATTTTACTATGGCAACTTATGTAGTGAATTAAATTAAGAACCTTGAGAAGGAAGGAAGCAGAGTTAAGAGTAAGATTGTTGCAGTGACCAAGGCAAGAGCAACCAGAACTATCAAAATTTTAACTAAAGCAAGAGTACCTGACAATAATACTAAGTGCACCAAGGGGAGTAAATAGAACTGCAAGAGCTTAGATATAAGCCACAAAGTTTGCAACCTCCCCAATAATCACTGCAAGCACAATTTCATTTCAAAATTGAAACCTACAACCTGAGATAGAGAAGAAATCAACTTACCAGACGTACTTGTTACCATGCCAGCCCACCAAAGTGGCTCTAGTAGATAAGTATAACTGCCAACTCTTCCAAAATTCAAAAATCAAAATATCAAAAACTGAATCATAAGCTACCATAGCATACATAAGCAATAAGTATCTCATGGATCCGATCTAAAATACCATAGACTATACAGTGTCATTGCTTGGTTACAGAAGAAAATTATTACTTAGAAGTAGAGTTTCACTTCAATAATCTATACAATAAAAATATACATTAAAGATTACACACATTATCAAGATGAAACTCTATTTTTAATTGGAAAATAACACCAACACCACCTAAGAATAAGATACTGCATCTAAATTTTGTCCGCAGTTAAATTGGAACGGTACACTGAACCATCCAAGTTGCATTTAACCCAACCTATGGGAGGAGGGTACCAATTAGCCAAGATGGTAACGTGTTTATGCATCTGAGCAGTGTTATCTCTGATGCCAGCTGTGGCAACGGTAAAGCCCATAGCATTCGGGCGAGCTCTTTGTAAAATAATTGAAGGCTCAAAATTGGACAGGTTATATATGCATGAATTTCGTGTCTGCCACACCTCATACAACAGAGCAGCGAACATTGTTGGCCAAGGGATGCCCTTGTCCGCTTGAGTTGATTGGCAAGTATTTGCAAAAATCCATTCGACAATTAATATTCATGCCATAAAAATTCTGGGGGAGTTTACAAGAATTCCAAAGACTGGAGACTTTACTGCAATCCCTTAAAGCATGGGCCAGGGATCATTGCATTAACAAACCGGGCATAAAGTGGCGAAGGTGATACCTTTTTGAGCAAGAGAAACTTTAGTTGGTAACCCTCCTTGGATAATACGCCATAGAAGAAATCTTATGACAATGGTGAATTTTTGACTCTCCAAAAGATTTTCCAGTCAAAGTTTGTGGGTTGGGAGAAGGCATCTGTTTCGACTAAGTGATGATAAGCAGACTTCAGGTTCCAAATAAACCTATCTGGACCAAGGTCAACATTGGATGGAACAACAACATTGATTTCCAGAAACCCAATGCGGTGTTTAATATGAAACTTTATTGCCATTTATTAATTGTTGAGAGCACACTCTATTTTCTATGTTGCGCAAAGCTAACTAGTATTCTATTCTCATTGGCGGCACCGTCCAGACCTTACCATCACACTTGGAAGTACAGAAAATGGAGCGACAGAGGAGGACTCATGCTTTACGTTATTTATCCATTTTGGAAAGAAAAGAAAAAAAGGTGATTGTCTCACTGCTCTTAAATTTCAAGAGGGTACTAGTATTTTTTTATTTTGAACCAATAAAAAATAATTATTTATATATTAAAATCACATCATAAATAAATTAAAATTTAATATTAATGGTTTTTTAAATTTTATTATAATTACAAAAAATTTATCTTCATTTCAATTTCTTTAAATTTAATATTAAACTTAATAAATATGCAAATATAATTAGAGTGGACAACAAAAATAACTATAAGGATAATTTAACAATTAAAAAATAAGAAAATACTAAACAATGAACTATATTTTCAATTTCATATTACCCATAAAGTGAATATTACAAGTACATATGTTTATTATTTGTTATTTTCACTCAACAAAGTTATCGTACCGTTTGAAATATGCATAGAATTTATCAAAAAAAAGAGTGTTTTGGTGTAATGAGAAGGACAAAATATTCTTATTTTTATATTTTTTTTATTAGAGATATTTATGTTATTTTTATATATATTTCTTTTTTTTCTCTAAGTAACTATAACAAGAAAAAAGAAAAAATTTAATTTTCTTTTCTTTTTTTTTCTCACCAAATAAATTATTATAAAATTATCTTATATTTTACTTTTTTTTTTCTTTCACATTTTTCTTTAAACCAAAATACCAATATATTCTTTAGCCAAAATATAATCTACTCTTTTGTCAATAATGTCATTTGCACTGTGATTTCTTAAACTACGTTCCAACTGCACCATTTGTCTCTGACCTGTCGTACCACTATGCTATGTTTGTGGTAATTCACCATGGCAACAGACTCATGACTATAGTTGTAATGAGTTTATTTAAAGGATTAAAAAGAGTTTTTATGGGTTTTGTATTTGGCTTAAATTATGTTTAAGATAAATGTAAATATAGTGAATTTTGTTTTTAATCCATGTGAATTGTTCTTACCATGTTTATTGTCGCATATTTTAGTCTCTGCCATAAAATTGTTAACAACAACATATTTTATGTTCCAGTATATATAACACATTTGGTTTTATGTCTCTGTAAAATATAACTATTTTTGTTTTTAATTCCTACTTTTACATTTTTACAAATATAGTGATTTTTGTTTTTGGTCCCTACCATCACAGTGGGGACCAAAACAAATGACAGCAAATTATCGTAGAGATAAAAAATGTTTTTTTTAAAAGAACTAAAATAAAAATCACAATATTTGCAGAGATATAAAATATATTTAAACTTATTTTATTTTATTTTTGCAAAATGTATATTATGTTAAAGTAGAATATTTATATAGAGTATTTTCAGTATAACAATATTTCCGTATGATAAAAAAACGCTTACAAGCACAAAATTTTAATTAAATGAAGTATAAAGTAACTTTTTATAGTGAAGAATAATTTCAAAATATTTTAAATAATGGTTTTATACATTTACTAACAGTGTGTTTAGTTACGCGTTGAGTGAAGATTTGATGCGGTGATCAAAACAAATATAATTTGCTTCTGGTCTTTTTTGACATATTTGATGGGAAAAACCATGAAAACACACACGTTCATGAAACGAAACTAGACAGCCCTAACTACCATCCGAAGAAGACCACGTAAAGAATATTAGTTGTTCTGAAGAACATCAGGTAAGAGTATTAGTTGTTGACTTGTTGGTATGTGACTTTTGGCACCTATTGTCAGTCCGTAGGACAGACAGTTGGATCAGGATCTATTTTTGGCAAATCGGTACCTTCATTAAGCGCTTTTGAATACTGTCCATACATAGTGTTGACTCCAGCATATTATCTCATTTGACTACTTGGTTTAGCTTGAATGAAATTATACAAAGCAGGAGCACTGTTCCCACAGGATGCGATCAATCTGAAGCAGTTGGTTATAATTTTAAAGTCTTAATAGTGGAGTTGTGGTGACTGGTGAGTTGCTGAATATTATTCCTTAACAACTTGATCATCAGGTTCCTTTTCCTTCTTTTAGTTTTATTTAGATACTATATATATTTTTTTAATTTCATATAAGAATATTTGACGATCATTTTTAAATATTTTTCTATGACTTTTGTAGGTAGCCTTTTGGGATCTGCAGATTCTTCTAAAGAAATAAAGTAAGTAATTTCAATTGTTAATAAAAAAATTAATGATCAATATATATATATATATATATATATATATATATATATATATATAGGGAAAGGATCAAATAATATCGGTCTAATTCTAAAAGTATTACACCAAATTTAAACCATTAATAGAGGAATGATCCTACGGTTTATAATCTCTTAATATATAAGTAACTTTAACATATCTTGTGACAATTTATTAATTAACTTTAATTAATCAATTAAATCATTTGATTTGATTTAAGTGATTGTTTGATTGATGTAATTTACTACTTTACTTATTTATGAAAATTATTAATAAATTAGGATTTTCACAATTTTTTCCAACAATAAATTGTAAAATATATATAATAACATTAATTTTAAGATATTTTATTGAAATCAATTAATCAAATTTTTAAATTAAATTAATTAATTAGATCATTCGAATTAATTTATTGTTTGATATTTTTTTTGCAACAATTATTTACATAAATTATTAACAAATTAATTTTGTTTTTACAAATATTTTTAGTAATAAATAGTAAAAATATATCTAATTATGCTAATTTTTACTCAAGTTCTAAAACTATTTTAGTTCAAATTATATAAATAATTAGTTTTTATAATAAATTATAAAAAAATATAACATTTCTAAAATAATATTTATTGAAGGGCAAAGAAGTAGTTTTTTTTTCTAATTTCTGAATAATTAAAAAGTCAAGAATCAAAAATGAAATTAAGTCCATGTTTGTATATATTAAATAAATTAAATATTTAAAAGTAAAATCTTTTAAAGAAGAAGAATATAATAATTTAAAAAAATAAAAAGTAAATCCCAATACTACATAATTTTATTTTTTATAATCTATTTAATTTTAGTGTATTATTTTTAAACTTATCACACATGAAAAGTAAAAATAAATTTCATTACACGAAATAAAAAGTTGTTGTACAAAATAATACAGCAAGAACAAACAAAAGATGCACTAATATTGCTGTAAAAATCTTGTATTAAAAAGAATTTTCAGTATTTTAATAAAAATAACAATAAGCTAAAACAAACATAAAAAAAAATAGAATAGGAACTATTGGTCCTTGAACAAAATGAAGTAAATAGTAAAATCTAGCTCCAAGAATCGAGACAATGATGATAACTATTCTAGTGGTGGGAGTCTAAAGTAATTTACACAAAGTCTTAAGTTCAAACCTTATTATTGTCATTGTACACACACAAAATTATTCTAGTGGTGGTGTGAACAATATAGTTCTTAGTTTTGTGTCTAACTTGAGAGGTTATAGGTAAATAAAGCTCAACAAGACCAACTTTGAAAATGGACAAGTGTGCAACTACAATCTAACTAATATAAAGAGAAAAGAGAGACTTAAGACTTGAGTAGAAGAGAAACAAAGATCAAAAGAAGGTCGTGCTGAGAATAGGCATGATAAGTGTATCTGAATATGTTGATGATATTGACTCGACTTTGATGAAGAAAACTTGTTTTGACTAAGGTTGGGGTCAAGTTTGGGGATGCAACCCTCGGTCCCACCCCTACATACAATTTTTTTTAATTTGTTTGTTACAACACACACACACATATAGAGAGAGTTTAATGGGTATGCACTGTTAGTGTAAAAGTTTTTAAACTGTCAACCAATTAGAAATCGTATTTGGTATGACTTTTAAGATAATTATTATCAAAGTCAACAAACTTATCATACATGATGGTTTATGATTGGATGACAATGTAAAAAAGTTTTATGTTGTTAGTGCATATCCTATTCTCTCTCTCTCTCACACACACACCCACACCCACACACACACACCCACACCCACACACACATACATACATTTATATATATATATATATATGAATTGATTTTTTTAGATTTTATAATTATTAAAAACATAAAGTAATTATTTTAATAGTTAAATAATTTAAATAATAATAATAATGATAAAATAACAAACTTAAAATTATTACTTGTTAAAAATATAATTTAATTCTTAATTTTTTATTTTAGGTTCTTTGTTATTTATTAATTGTATATATTATTTGAACTAAAATACAATTAATAACTTAATATATAATTTATTTAAAAAATATATATAAGTAAACTAAAATTGTAAAAAATAGTGTGGTGGGTTTCCTGTGAATTTTCTTGAATCCAATAAAATTCGATAGAGATGGGTTTGGATTTAAAAATTTTAAACCCGCATCTTTTAAATCCAAACCCGCTACACCGTTTATGGAGATGGAGGCGGGAAAAGCCAAACTTGCCTCCAACCTGTTCTGTTGCCATGCCTAGATGAGAAGTTTTGAAAGACAGCATGGATAGGATGAGAAGGAGGCAAGGGGTGCCTTTTTTTTTTTAAAGGTATTTCAGTTAAATTTTTTTTCCAAAAGTTATTTTTTTCATTTTTGCTATAAAAATTAAGTTTCTTAATTCTTTAAGAAATTTTGAAGAAAAAAAAGTGTTTTGCTCAACTTCTCTTTTTAAGAAGAAAAATTCTAAAAAAAAAATTAGACATAACACTACCTCAAATCAAAGAGCTAAAAAATGTATTTTTGACAAATTATATATATATATATATATATATAATTTCAAAATTGAACATTTATATAAAGAGTAATTTTTGAAGTATAAAAATGTTTCCGTATTATTAAAAAAGTCTTGTAAGCACGTATAAAATTTAACTAAATAATTATCACCAAAAACTTTAACTAAATAAAGTATAAAGTAACTTATTATATTGAGGAGCAATTTTAAAATGAGAAGTGCTACAACACTCTTTAACACATTTTTTATTATTAGTTAAAATTTATTAAAGACTACAAATTTATTAGAAGTGTTCATCAAATAAGATATGAGATCCACAAAATTTTATGATTTTAATAAATTTCAACTAATAGAAAAAAATGTATTCAAAAAAATATGTTAAAGAATATGTTACTAGTATTTCTTTCAAAATATTTTAAATAATGGTTTTACTAACTAATATACGAAGAATATTAGTTAAAAAAATATTAAATACATCTTAACAATGCTTCTAAACATTTAAAAAATATATATGTTAAATGATTTTTTATTTTTATATTTTTGAGGTAATAAATATTTTTAATAAAAAAATTATTTTTGTAATTTTAACCAAAATTTTTAAAACGAACATCAATAAAACTGTTTTAAAAACAATAGCTTCTTTCATTAAAAAGTCACTTGGAGTATGGCTACAGCTTATGTTTCAATTATTCACCCAAAAAAAAAGAGCTTATATTTCAATTTTCAAGTGAATGACAAGTGATTAATTGTACCTGAGTTCTTTTGGAGAATCAAGCATTGACATATGGGAACATCTGATTAAATGTGAATTAAATAAAGGTTTTGTTAACTTTAATTGTTAGGAGTAATTTTAAACAATTAAACGTAAAATAATAATAATTAAAAACAAAATATTTATTACATAAAAAATATAAAAATACAAAGAATATTTTCGTTTTTTTAATTTTAAAAAAACACTTTTATTTGTTTAAAAATTAACTCTAAAAGATTGATATTAATAAAACTAATTAAATAAATATTAAAGATAAAACATCAATTAAATAATAATAAATATTAATTAAATATTTTTAAGTTAATAAAACTGTATATGGATAATGTTACTCATACATTAATTTTATACAATAAATTTTACAATTTAAGAGGAAGTTACGAAGAGAAGCAAAAAAAGTATTAAATAAGAGAAAATAGGCTATCACTATAAAGCAGTTTTACACTGTCATCCAATTACAAATCATCGTATATGGTAAGTGTGTTGACTTTTACACTAATTATCTTAAAAGTCATACCCACGGTGTTTTCTAATTAGTTGACAATGTAAAACTTTTTACGCTAACAGTGCATAGTAATTAAACTCATTAAATAAAAGAGTAAATTACACTGACACTTCTTGAAATTTTTTCAGATTGTATACAATACCCCTCCTTTTTCTATCCTTACACTAACCCCTTAATTGTTTGAAAAATAATACACTAACATTCCTTATGAATTATACTAATCTCCTTAATTGTTTGAAAAACATTACAAGGAAAGTTGTTGTAAATGTTAAAAAAACAGAAAGATTATGTGCAATCTTAAAAAAGTCTTAGGAATTGCCATTGTAATTTACTCAAAATTAAAGGGTAATGTAATGTAAAGAGATAGAAAAACATGAGTTATAAAAATTTGTTATAAGTGTATCATTATTCTGAAAATATAAAGCATCAACTGAATACAAAAATAAAAATGTACAAAAAAATTGTCTTAAAACTGGATTTTAACCGTACACCAACTTTTAATGACAAGATTCATAATTGGCTTTGTCCCTATTTAATAAGGAGAAATTACTTTTATATAATAATTTTTATTCTATTTTTTATTTATAATCACGAGGGGGATAAAAAAAAGAAGTCTAAGATAAAATGAATAATGTAATAGAAATGACAATATTATAAAAATTGCAGTAAGAAATTATATAATTCTTTTCAACGCATACTCCATAAGTTAAGAGTCTATTTATAATATAACAACCAAGGTGACGCTAGAAGACAATTTAGCACTGTTTCTAAAGCAGTGGATATCCAAAAGTGTCGCGTGAATGGGCTATTATTTTGTGGCCTAATTTGTATTCAGTTATTGTTGTTCCTCCAATTTGTATTCCGATTTCATTATATACATATATATATATATATATATATATATATATATATATATAGTTTAATGGTCATATACTGACAGTGTGAAATAGTTTTATACTGTCATTTAATCACAAATTACCATTTATTGTAAGTTTGTTAACTTTTATAATAAATATTTTAAAATCATATTAATGGTGATTTTTGATTAGATGATAATATAAAACTTTTTACACTAACAATACATGATCATTAAACTCATATATATATATATATGACCAATCTCTAAGTAGTCTTATGACTAAATTCATGTGAGACTAATCTCTTGAAGAGGATAATTAATAGGTGTATAACTTTATGTAACACAGTAATTTGACAATTCATGTTAATTTGATATAATGATGGGGATGAATGTATTTAAAAAGGAATATGAGATTTATTAAAAAGAATAACAAAAGTGGATAAAAATAAGATTAATTTAATAACTTATTAAAAGGAATATATAAAATGTAATTATAATTATTACAAGATAGTGTATTTGCTTTTTTTTTTCCCTATTTTCTTAAGCCGTCTTATGACTAAATTCTTGTGAGACAAATCTATCAAAGAGGATAAAATCTTGAATACAAAATTTTGTCTAAGTGCATTTTAGTTTGAATATAAATTAAATTACATGTAAAATATTTAAATAAAAATAATATTGATCAAATAAAAAATATCTTATGGCATTTTCCCTATATTTTAAAAATATTTAAACATAGCAATAATGTTAATCAAATTAATTAATATTTTACTTTGAAATTTTATTTTATCTTATATCATGCTATTTTTCCTATATTTTAAACATAAAGATGCATATCAATACCACCAAGGGCCCCTTTGAAAAAACAACTTAATTAAGATCTTTTTCAATAAGTTCTTATTATATAAGAGCTTATGTTATAAGTATTTAAATTTCAATAAGCTATTTGCATTTGGATATACACTTTGATAAGCTCTTATACAATTTTAAAGTGTTTGGATGTATTGTTACATAAGTACTTATAAGACTTTGTCTCATTTTAAAATTCAAATAATCAAATCATGATTAAAAATAAATTAAAATTTTAAAAACTAACTAAATAATTAATATACTAGCATTATATATATCACAAAAATAGTAAAGATAAAAATAAATAGTCACCATTTACCTATTTTTTAGTTTTTAAAAAATAAAATTTAAGTATCATAAATTTAAAAAAAAATATGTGACACACACAAAAAATTCACCATATACCTATCAATGACTTTAAAAATTAAAATACTTAATAATCAAAACATTATTAAAATATAAATTAAGATATTAAAATTAAAATAATATATATCATGAAATTATGATATAAGATTAAAAATTCATCATTCACATGTATAAATAAATATAAATATATAAAAATAGTAAATCATCATAAGAATTCAACCACTACACACCATTGTAGAAGGAAACATAAAAAAATTACTTGCAACATATAAAAGAAATTCCTAGCAACATATAAAAATATAAATTTATTTAATTAACTTATATTTTTTTAGTGAAAAAAGAAAACATATAAAAAAAATTTACTAGTAACTAATAATTATAATTTGTTTTGTGTAGACTTTTGTATTAATTATTTTATGTTAATATGGTTGAAGAAAAAAAATAAAATGTTTAATTTGGAGAAAGAAACGAAAATAAAAATAAAAATGCAATCTCTGTGTTTTGGTCCTAGCAAGATTTGAATGTGAGTTTTTTTATAAGTTTCGTATAAGTTATTCCTATAAGCTATATTAGAGAACTTATGAAAATAAGCAAAAAAAAATCTTATGAACCAGTTATAAGATATTTTTATAAGCACTCCCAAACACTCTTACAAGCACCTATAACATAAGATAAGTTGAAATAAGTTGTTTATAAATTCTTCCAAATGGGTCCCAAGTGTGGAACAACTTATGTGAGTTGTTCTAACCTAATTAATGGTCTTGATTTTAAGACTTTCATATGTAGTTGCATTAAATATTTGAAGTGAGAGTTTTGTAACTCATAATAATCCTACTTAGCTTGGAAAAAATTGTTTGCTGTATGAGATATATGTAATCTATACTAAAAAAAAATATACATATCAATCAAGTAGTGAGTATTGAATGGACGGTGTATAGTTTAACGTCTTATGTTGATTGGTAAAATATAGGTTAGCATTATAACAATCCTGTACATTGCATGGGTGAACAACTAGTACAAGACAAAAGCAATTAAGGGAGAAGGCCAAACTAGACAGGGGGGGTGGGCGGCGGCGAGGAAAAGGATTTATTGTCAGCTTAGATGAGTGGCTTTGTATTTTTGCTCCTAACTTGTCTATGAAAATGTTGTTGTCTTCCAAGTCATGACTCCTTCATTTCGATTCCTCAATTGTTCTCTTTCTTTCTTTCAATTCCTTTGTTTTACTAATTGTTTGTTTTACTATTAGAAAATCACTTTTTACTTTTTCTAGTACCATAAGGAAATAAGTTATACACTAATAGTATAAAGTAGTTTTACACTATCATCTTTAAAATAAACAAGCCCTTTGATTAATTTTATGCATTTATTATGCAAAAGTAATCAGCTAGCAATTTATATTGGACTAGAAAATAATTTTGAAGATCAAAGATGAAATTCATTAATTAAAACATACTTATTTAAACTAAAGAAGGGTGTTTATATTGTGCACCAAATAGAAAACAAAATGTGGAGGCTAAAGATAGCAGATGGAGGGAAGGATCCATACATATTCAGTACAAATAATTTCCTAGGAAGACAAATATGGGAGTTCGATCCTGAGGTTGGCACTGTTGAGGAACAAGCTCAGGTTGAAGCTGCTCATCAAGATTTCTATAAAAATCGCTTCAAAATCAAGACCTGTGGTGATCGACTTTGGCAGTTTCAGGTACCTATTATTAATATAACAAAATTATTTTTATTTGATAAAATTTTATATGAAACTGTTGGCACCAAAATAAAAGAAATTTAATTTAAAACTAGCAGGTTGAACTGATATTTAAACTTTGGAAAATTAAGGCTGAATGTGTGCTAGGCACGTCCTAGTTGAAAAAAGGTTGCTATATAGGAATAGTTTGGCCGGCTTTGTCACTAAAGTTTATTCGGTTGAACATGCCTAGGCATGATTCTTGATAATTTGGCTAACTTTGCTAGAGGGAATAAAAATAATTTGAAAGAAGATAAGATTCTCCACGATTTTTTTGGAGATAAAAGGCCAGTACAAGGTTAAATCCATACTTCTTAAAACATAGGAAGAAGATAATGGCAATATAAAACTAACGGTTAGTGGCTGGTCCCAAAAGATTCAGGAAGTGAATCATGGTGCCTAAAAATTAGGAGCAATTTTGAACTATTTCCAAACAAAAAGACCTACCATGGAAGCATAAATCAATAGATCCAATAACCAAAAGTTATTGAATAGGCAATAAATTAGCTGAATAGGATCTAAGCCACAATTTGGGCAATTATCTAATAGAAAAAAGTGCCTGTAGTGTTGTTATCTAATTACACAATATAAATAGGTTATGTACTTCATGTTTTATCCCCGAATCAATCAAAGAACCTATTTATCAATTTATCTTGCATTTACTTACTGTTTTTTTTTATCATTTTTATTTACATTTTTTCAGCATTTATTTTTAGCCAATCCAAGCTTCACTTTTACCTAGACCAAGTGCTTCCTGAAAGTGACTTGGGAACCCATTAGCCGAGAAGCAGATTCCTCTTCTCGATATCAAATTGCCTGATCTTTAGTTTGGAATCATGTTGGAGCAATCCTAACTGAACCATTTAGCTAATAATTATTCACGCGACAACAAAATTGGCACGCCTAGTGGGACCATTAGGTGAATATGCTCAAAAGCTCAATTCCCCAGGACTGGATTATTCCTGGCACATGCACCTAAGGTCTGGAAGAACAGTAAGCAATATGGAATCCAACCAGAAGAAGAACGATTCCCGCAAGGGGAATGAGGTAGCTACCATGGGAATGCCTACTTCCTTGGCAGTTACTACGACTTCCCAACTGGTGCAAACTATCATGAGAACCTCGTTTATTCAACAACAAATACACATAAGGATACATGATCTTATGCTCCAATTGTTTACGCAGTTGGTTGATATAGTAAGCCTATGGTACACAACGAGGTCCAGCAGGTAAGAGAATTAGAAAATAGGCATATCAACATAGTTGATTTGATTACCTTAGCTGTATAGGGATACTCAAAATAGCTGCATCAGGTAATGGTTATCGAAACCCCCCAGGTACCACTGTATACTCAGGAAGGACCTTTATTCTAGGTCCAGCAAAGTTACATTCAGGTAGGACCTCCTCAGGTGGTTTAGCTGAATGCTGTTTGACAAGATTGGGTTCCTAGTCCAGCCGAATGTGGTTTAGGCAAGGTTTCCTTTGAGGACTCAGTCGAATTACACAAATTCGGTACCTTTTAATCAGTCTCCCAATTCTCAATAAATTTTCACCACTACTAACCCTGGGGGCAAGTAACTTGGGACTATTCTAACTAGCTTGGTGTGCAAAATTCGTAGGTGAACTTGGCCAAAAGGCCACCAAATGCAACGGGGCAGATTAGAATGTCTTACATTGGACCAAGTAACTCAATCAGCAGGATGAATATGTTGGCAGCCATGCTGCCATATATGTTGTTTTTGGTATGGGAGATGCTTCATACACTGTGCCAGAAAAGTCATGGAACGCCATATCACCTAACTGGCCAGTATCAACATGTGGCTGAATAGATGCCTCAATAGAGGGTATCCTTACTAGGGAAAATGAATGGGTCAACAACACCAAATGGAACCTAACTAACTTCCTTTCAAATGATTGACCCTGGGCTAATAATCAAAACTATGAGAAATATTTAGGCATCCAGCTAAAGCCAATGGAGATACCAGTGTATCGAAAGCCCTATCTTGGTTGGGTGGACAGAGTAATGGCCTTGCTGAAAGGATTCAACACTCCTGATTTCACAACCTTCTCTGGTGAAAATAGCAAATCCATCATGGAGTATATCGCCAAATTTACTACTTAACGTGGCGAAAGAAGTCAGAATGAGTATCACAAGCTTCAGCTATTTCCTTTATCTCTGAAGGAGATGGATGACCTTCACTTAGTACTCCTCCTTGCCCCCAAATTCAGTATAGAGCTGGGTTGACATGGAAAGGTGCTTCCATGATTGCTTTTACAGGCCTCAGCCTGAAGTTACCATAGCTGATTTGATGAACCTTAAACAATAGGTTAATGAATCAGTAATGGATTTCATTAAAAGCCTTAGAAAGATGGCTACTAGGTGCTCTGTGCAATTCTCGAAGGTCAAATACGCAGCCATAGCCATTGGAAACATGCACCCTCAACTGAGGGAAAAACTAATGGCTTAAGAATGCTTTAACTTGAGTCAGCTTGCCTATAAAGCTATTCAAATAAAGCAGTTTATTCTAGATAAAGAGCATATGCGGCCGAGGCAAAAGGCCACATCTAGTGTCCATTATGAATATTAAGGGGTATAGAGAGGCGCAGAATGACCCTAAAGCAGAAGTAATGGTAGCCGAAATTCCTAGAAGCAAGCCATATTCCTGTCCAGCCCTGAAACTAGCTAAAGGAAAAGAGGCTAACTCATTAGCAGACAAAATAAAGTATTTGTTTAGCATCTCTACTTGCTAAAAGATAGTAAATTTGGCTAATGGATGGCATAAAATTTCGTTTGTTGAAGAGCTAAAAGACAAGAAATTTTCAAGTGGCACAACTCATACAGTCATTCCATAGTGAACTACGTAGTGTTTCAGCAAGCTATTTAGTGAGCCATGAAAGAAGGGAGGTTAAACTTGCTGACAAAAGCATAGTTGAGATAACTATGGATACTGACCTTTTCCTTCCATTGACAATAACATGGTGTCATGCTCTAAATCCAAACAAGGGGAAAAAGGTGCCAAACAGATATGGAGAACGAAGTCAACTTAAGCTGAGCATAGGGTAACGAAAGAAGAAGCTAGACTGGGTGTGTTTGAAAGACTAAAACATATGTCGAAGGGACCACAAGGGATTTGGGCTCCTCATCAAGCTTTGCTTAATGTATTCGATAGGTTGACATGGGCTTCTTCTATTGAGGGCTCTTCTTCACAAGCCAGATGCGTTACAGACTCTCATAGGCTTTCAAGGCCTAAGACATTTGAAATGCGTCATGCCTTAAACAGAGCCAACGAACAAAAAATGTTCGATGACTTGAAGGAACAAATGTGGTTGGGAAAAAAGGAAATTAAGGAACCTTTGCATGTGGATGAAAAGCTTATACCGAAAGGAAAGAAGAGAGTAGCCAAATTCAATATAGAAAACAACATGAGAACCTTGCACATCACTGTGAGGAACAATGCATTCAAGCCTAAAAAAATGATCAAACCTCCAGCAGGAGTAAAAGAGGGACAGTGGACCCTCAATCGGTAGAAAAGTAGGCAGGAGCCTCAGCTAAAGAAGTTGACTCATACCTAAAAGAGAAGACAGCAACGAAAGAAAGCCATGCAACAGATAAAGCAAACTCTCGTGGATATAGCTAAGATGAAAAAGAAAGACTAGGGGGTATTTTCACTGTTAAGGTGGACGAGGCTCTTGAGAAAGCCTTTGAGGGTTGTGAAGGATTTGACAGACACTACTGAGGGAGTGGATTAGTTGAATACTAAACTAGACATAGATGTGGCTGGTGGTATGCAGCCTGAGTTAGTAGAAGACTTTGGGGAACATAGCAAAGGGAATTTAGATGACTCCTTATTGGACACCTTGTTGAGTGAGGAAGGGGATTTCTTATTGGCTGACGTAGATGTGATAAGCTTCATCCCTAGTAAACTCTAGGCCAATGATAATCAACCAGATTGCTTAGAGGGAACGTTTTTGCTGAAGAGGCTATATGGGCGGCTTTGGCAGATACTTCGGCTGAATGCCCGAAGGACATAGTATTCAACAGGCCCATTGCGATATGGTGAGGCATCTTAAGCCCTTATACATTAAGGCTCGTATCAACAGCAAAATTGTCAGCCAAGTGTTTATGGACAATGGAGCAATACTGAACGTAATGCCTTTGATTTTGTTGAAGAAACTAGGGAAGACGAAGGAAGATTTGGTGCCCACCAACATGAAAATGACTAATTTCACTAGTGAGGCTACGACAACCTTAGGTGTATTGGTAGTCGAAATCACTATGGGTTCTAAGACCTTTAGCTTGACTTTCTTTATAGTGGATGCTAAGCCTGTCTATTTTGTTTTGTTAGGAAGAGACTAGCTTCATTCTAGCTATTGTGTCCTCTCTACTTTGCACCAATGTCTCATGTTCTGGTAAGGGGACCAAGTGAAGATGGTTCTAGCCACATGAGCCTATTTTCAGCTAATGTTAAGCTGGCAGAAGCCCTATTATACTTTCTCACATGGAGCCCATAAAGGTGCTAGAAGGATATAAAAAGGGATCTTGGAGGGCATGTAATTTAACGTCTAAAGGTTTCAAGGTGGAGCTCTAGGCCGACTTATGACTTTTAGATTAACAAACCTATGAATGGGTAGAACCAAGTCCTCAAAGACCTCTTGGCTCGGTTGACCTTATTTACCACTAAAAGCAAGATAGCTGAATTAAGATATCCATTAGAAAGAGAGCTGAATGTGTCGAAGGTTGGGGGCAAGGTTCGGGAAGCAAATTATTCTCCCTAGATCAGCTGAAAGGATTTGGGAGGCAGAAGGGAGGTGCCACAGTTGAAACTGAAGTGTGTGAATCTCCAATACCAAGGAGTATGCCAACCTTCGAGGCATAGGACCCATTAGAAAAAGTAAACATCGACACGATTGACGAACCTTAGATGACCAAGGTCAATAGTCTGTTAGTCGAAGTCGAGAAGAATCAACTGATCGAGTTCATTAAATAATACCGTGACTATTTTGCATGGGATTACCATGAGATGCCTGACCTATCCAAGGCCCTGTGGAGCATTAGTTACCAATTCGTAAAGGATTTAGGCTACATAAGTAGCCACCCAAGAGATTTAATCCATAGCTCATGCCTCAAATCAAAGCTAAAGTGGAGAGGTTACTGAAAGTAGGTTTCATTAGAATATCTAGGTATGCTAAATGGCTGTCAAATATTGTCCTAGTAATAAAGAAGAATGGACAAGTCAGAATGTGTGTCAACTTCAGAAATTTGAACTTAACTGCCCCTAAAGACAAGTATGTTATGCCAGTAGCTGACATGCTTGTTGATGCTGCTGCTAATCATGGCCTTTGTAGTCGAGGAGGATGTGCATACGATCGCTTTTAGATGTTCAGGGGCGATTAAGGTATTTGAGTGGCTTGTGATGACTTTTAGCTTAAAAAATGCTAGAGCCACTTACTAGTGGGCTATGAATGCCATCTTCCATGAGCTAATCGGCAAAAACCTGGAAATTTATATAGATGATGTGGTAGTTAAGTCCATTGACTTCAACTAGCACTTAGCCAATTTGGAACAAACACTGTAGAGGATGAGGTTCCATAATCTAAAGATGAATCCTGCCAGTGTGCCTTTGGGGTTTCAGCAGGAAACTTCATAGGTTTCCTAGTATATAAGCAGGGTATCGAAGTCGACAAGAATAAGGCTAAAGCAGTACTAAAAGCTAGGCCTCCTAGGAATAAAAAGGAACTGTAGCGTTTGATTGGCAAAATTAACTTCCTAAGGAGATTTATAGCTAATTTGATAGGGAAATAAAAGCTTTTTTGCCTCTTTAAGGCTAAAAAATGCCACTGAAAGATGTTAAAAAATTGATTTAGGGAGCTAAGCAGCAAATGATTTCGATCAAATTAAAAAGGCTTTGGCGAATCCTCCAATACTAGTCCCTCTAGTACAAGGAAAGCCTTTAAAGTTGTACATTTCGGCCACTAAAGAATCCATTGGATGCCTGTTAGCATAAAATGCCAGGGATGGTACTGAACATGTAGTGTATTATCTTAGTCGGTTTTTACATGATGTTGAGCTTAGATATATGCCAGCCAAAAAGCTTTGTTTATCATTATATCATGCTTGTACAAAACTTGAATATTATTTACTACCAAATGAAGTATTGGTTTTGTGTAAATTTGATATTGTTAAGTATTTGCTTAATCGACCAGTATTACAGGGAAGGTTGATGAAATTAGCCATTAAATTAAACGTGTTTGCCTTAAAGTATGTACCCTTGCAAGTTGTCAAAGGCCAACTTTCTCATTGAACACCCTTGCATTTCAGTAGAAATTAGTTTAGTCGAAGCCAGCCAATGTGTAAACTTGAAGCCATGGACTTTGGTGTTTGACGGATCTACGACCTAAAAGGGAGTAGGCACAGGGGTAACTATTACTGACCCCATGGGTAAAACTTGGAAGTTCATGTGTCAGCTAAACTCTAAATATTCTAACAACCAAGCTGAATATGAGGCCTTAATTTTAGGGTTCAAGATTCTGGCTACCATGGGGGCTATATACGTTCAGGTAATAGGGGATTCTCAGTTAGTCATCAAACAACTAACTAAAGAATACAAATGTAACACCCTAGCCTTACTGAAAAGTTATGAAACAACAAACAGTTTGTTGCAATAGTTTGCCAATGTAATAGTAATGCATGTGCCTAAGATAAACGGTGAAGAGGTAAACAATTTGGCTCATCAAGCATCTGGATAAAAGAATTAGTAGCTGAACTTGATGAATACCAGTTGAACAAATGCCTACGAGTCAAAGAGGCTTACATAGACGACAGCGGAAAGAGTTAGTTAGTTATTTGCATAATTCTTTGGTTGGTGTGGACTTCAAACTTAAGCAGAAAGGTAAAATACATGTTGATAAATGACAAACTATATAGACAGAGTGTTAATGGAGTTATACTTAAGTGCATTAGCAAAGACGAGGCACTTAAAGTAATGGGCAAAGTCCACGAAGGCTTTTGTGGGTCATACAGGTCAGGCTCGGTAATGATGTGGCTAATTAATAAGCATGGGTATTATTGGCCAACAATTATAGTCGACTGCTTTCAGTATGCCAAGGGTTGTGAAGAATGCCAAAAGCATGATCCTATTCAAAGAGTGCCAGGTGAAGAGATACACTTTATCATTAAGACACAGCCTTTTAGAGAATGGGTTATGGACTTAATTAGGAAGATTTATCCCTTTTCTTCAAAGCGACATGCCTTCATCATAGTCGTTACTGACTATTTTGCCAAATGGGTTGAGGCTCAGCCCATGGTGAATGTTACACAAGAGGATGTCATTCGATTCATTTAGTACCAAATAATATATAAACTTGACATCCTTGAAACAACCACCACTGATCAAGGAACCATGTTTACAAGGGATAAGGTGGTAGCCTTTGCACAACAATATGGGATCAAACTCATTCATTCAACACCATATTATGCTCAGGCTAATGGACAAATTGAGGCCACCAAGAAAATCTTGATAGACATGATCAGAAAGAACGTTGAAGGTAAGCCGAAGAGGTGGCATGAGACTTTGTAGGAAGTGTTGTGGGCTAGCTGAAATACTAAGTCTAAGGCTATTAGACTTACTCCTTTTTAGTTAACCTATGAGGCAGGATGTCGTTTTGCCATTAGAAATTAATGTGTAACCATTAAGAGTGGCAGGACAGCATTCATTACACATTGATCAGTATTAACAAGCTATGCTAACTAAATTGGACTTAGTTAATGGAGATTAGTTGATGACGTTAGATAGTAGTTGACTAAACAAGCAAAGAGTAGAAAAGGAATATAACAAGCATGTTAAGCCAAAAGCCTTTGTCAAATGCGATTTAGTCTAGAAAACTATTTTGCTAATGAAAGACCCCAAATATGGAAAATGGTCACCAAACTGGGAAAGCCCTTTTATCATAAGTAAAGTAATCACCAACAACGCATACAAACTAGTCGATATGGAAGGAATAGAAGCACACAGAAGCATTAACGAAAAATATTTAAATTTGTACTACCCTTCCATATGGGAAGGAATGTCAAACCAATCTTAGGAAAATACAAAGAGGTATGCAAAAACAAGGCCAAAAAGTCCTAAAAACCGAGTCTTAAAAATCAGTGGTTATAAGCTAACCACCTAGCTACTAATAATCAAAAGAGACCTAGGCAGAAGGATTAATCCTTGATAGTAGAGAGAATTGCCATATTAGGATTTTCAGCTAACATAGGGTCTACCGAAAGGTGCTTCAGTAGGAGTTACCTCGGGCATAGGTTGAGAAAAAGCCTCTGCTTCGACCGACTCTGAGGGATTAGCACTAACTAAAGGACGTTCCAATTCCTGGTGCACTTCCTCCATGCGTTGGCAAAGTTGAGCCCAGGCTTGCCAATTCTTAGTTAGACCTTCTTTGCTAGACTTGAAATCCCTTCTAGGGCTTTCTTTTGCTGCAGCAGATAATTAATCTCACCATCTAAAGAAATTGACTAATGGTAGAGCTGAACTCGATGGTTAGCACTATCATTAAGCTTTCTATTTAGTAGAGCCATCTTTGGCTACAAATTGATCAGTTCCTTCTAAATTGCATCTAGCACGGCAGCGAGCTCATTAATTCTTTGGCTTATGCGGCCTTGTTCTGCCAAATCAACCTGCCTTTCATTTTCCATGGCTTAGAAGTGGGTTTAGTGAGTAGCCTTTTGCTCCTACAAAGTCCTGAGCTGATTAAGATTTCCTGAAGCTAAATTATACCTTTGTTGATGCATGTGCTAATTAAACACAATGTCACCAAGATGAAGAGCCATCTCGTTGAACGCCTTTCAGCTAGTGATGAACGAGATAGTTTGAGTAAGGAAAGCTAAAGTGAAGTAATGATCTTCGTATTGGCGGGAAATCTCATCATTCGGGTGCTTAGTGATGTGTTCTAATTAAATGCCTATTGCAGAATCCTACGAAGGAGGTAGTTTAGTAGGTATTGGCGACATGAAGTATTGTGTCACCACTTCATCAAAAACCCAGGGGGCTTCAAATTGGAGCTCAGTAGGCTGAGCTACGGCTAATATAAGTGAAGTGGCGGGGGATCTTGCCATAGGTGCCAAGGTTGGTTTAGGTGTAGACTACAAAAGATGTAAGTATTAGTTACCATACTCCAAAGCCAAAGTAGGCAAGAGGAGGAAAGTGAGCCTAACCTCTAAAGTGCCTTCGGCAAGCCTACGCCTAGGCTTACTCCTAATAGTAATTGGTGTAACACCCTAAGGGGTATTACCGTAACTAAGCCTAGATTTCTAAGAACAAAAAAAGAAAGACTTAAAAATATAGGAACAACATGTAGAAGCAACTCATAAATATAATTATATATTATATACGAACAATACAATAAAAAAACACATACGTGCCTAATACAACTCATCTATCACCCAAATGTGTCGTATAAAATATAAAGAATACAAAAACACAATGTAAAGTAGGCTATGTCTTTTTTCACGTGACTCCAAGCTCTATCCACACATGCCTTCACTTGTATCCTAAAAAAGGAGAAACTTAAAGAAGTGAGACATAATGTCTCAAGTGAGTACTCTAAGGACTCTACAACTGGGTTAGACTCTTCTACTCGAACAACCTTCATCATTTATCTTTCATGGCTTTAGCCTCACTAAGTCTCTTATAATTCTTTATACCTATGGTCTAGTCTACACCTTTTAATATTCAATACTTCATTTGTTAACTACTCTCTCATTCTCCCAACTGTTATATTAGTTTACTATCTTATTCTCAACCTAAGAACTCTTTCTTATCTAAAACCCTTTCTAGTATTTAGACACTTCATGTTTAGATTTTACTCTTCTTCTTGTTGATATTTAAGGTTGTTCTCTAGGCATCAAGTCTAAGGTCACAGACATTCTAAAATACTTTTGACACTTCCTTAACACTCACCTTAATACCCTCATTTTGTTCTCTCTTGTCTTATACCTTTCTATTACATTGTATGGGGATTCACTTTTTCTTTATCTCATTCACAACTATTATTATCCAACTAGAACCCTCATAACACTATCCTAGGACCTAGCGTCTCACTTATCCTTGAGGTAACAAACACAATTTTAATTATAAGCATATATTCATTTCATATCTTTTGCCTAGTGACTAGACATACGCATCGTTTTGTTTCATCAAATAAGCATGACATACATGAACAACATGAGCACATATATTAATCTTGACAATTTATCACAATACACAATCACATTTTCACACGTGTACACATTACATCATTCACTTATGAACAAGGTCACATAGACTTCACACAATTACAACATAGCACAGTTCAACATATCACACTGCAGCAAGATGCATATGCATACTAAGTTCCTAAATCTTTACTCATGCACATGTGGTACCAACCTAAACTTGTCAGAAAGTAGACTAGGAGTAAATGCATAACCATAAGAAGTGTCATCGGTACCGATGCCTTCGGCTCTCACACCCTCAACTAGTATGATATCTCCCGGCGACTAATCAGGGTTACCCAGTTTTGCTAACATGGACTATTGGAGTTTTTCTAACTGAATAACCTCCAAGGCTAGGGTTAGACAACCCATCACGGCCTCTACTAGCCAGATTCCTACATACTTTTTTTATCACATAACTCAAATGTTATAATGTGGTCACATATAATGCTTACAACTTTTCATAAACTTTTATCATGAAACATTAGCACAATTTCATATCACACTCAGTTTTTTCAAGATAAATAACAATCATACATTATAAACTCAACAGGTTATAAAAGAAACAACTACCAATGAGTTTAAAACTGCAAAACAAAGTTCAGAAGCACAAAGAATAGAATAGCAAATGTCATATCCATTCGGTAGGATGGAAGTCCCGCCCGACAGTCTAGCGAACCTGCCTAGCGGGTCTACGCTTGAACCTAACCCGCCCATCGGGTATTGCACCCAGCCCAATTGGGTTCGCATTAGGATCTAACCTGCCTAGCGGGTCCACGTGCCTAGCACCAATGCGGAATCTAGTTCTTGAAGAAAAGTCACCGAAAGACTATCTAATCTATAAACTTCTTACTCCCTCACAACCCCTTCAAAATCCATCAAATCCCTAAACTTAGGCATAAGGAAGGGGAAAAGGTAAATAGATGAACAAGAATAATATAAAGGACAAGGAAAAACACAGGGGAGAGCACTTACATTTAGGAGCACGCAAAGCTAAGTTCTAGGGTTTGGATTCTCCAGTTTCTATTCCTATTCTTTCTCTTTTTCTCCTCGTTCTCTCTACCTTCTTTCTTCTTCTATTTTTTGATGGTTAAACCTAATCCTCTTTCTCTATTCTTTTTTTATGATATATGGGTGGGTATGTAGCTTAGTGGGCTTTAGTCTCCTATTTAGCCCTAGATGCTCTTTTAGGTTCTATGATAACATTTCTATTAATTTCTGATGCTAAATTGTTAATAACAATAATAATAATAACAACAACACAACACAATAATAATAATAATAATAATAGCAACAACAACACCAATAAATATAATAATAATGATTGGAACAATAATGAGAATAATAAGTGATCTAATAACAATAACTCTTAAGACGTCTTTTGCCTAATAATCTTGGCAATTAGTATAATGGTAGTGGAAATGCAAAATCTACCTTCAGTACCTTAGTAGGAATGACTTTAGCCAAAGTAACAGTAGCAACAATAGTAGCAGAAACGCGAGTTTGGCACCATGATAGCTGAAACAGGGGCTGGTAAATCTGGAGCATCATCCAAATTTATATGGTTCGTAGTTTGCTTGCCTGCAGAATAAAAAGGAATGAGGTGCCGAAGTCGATAGGCAACAAACAACCTAAGATTACGCACCTGTAAATGTCAAAGCTGATTATTTTTGCACAATTGGTGCCTTCCCTTTAGAGAAGGATGGAGCAGGCTGGCTCTTTATAGCAGGTGGGTGTACTCACAAGGGAGTTGGTTCCAAAGGTCCAGTACCTTCAGGAATGGCCGTTCCGGATACACGTGCTATATAGGTTAGGATGAATTAAGGAAACATCCTATGCCTTACCTCCGGCCACCAACTGACGGATGTCGGAGTACAACTTGGTTGCAGAGGGAAATAGTAGAATTTGAAAGAGCCCAATTAGCGAGCATTAAGCTGAACCAGTTCATCCACCTGGGCAGCAATCAATGAGGGACAATCCCAAGGAGTTGCTTGTGACCCGAAGGTCAATGGAATGCCTTGAATAAGGCCGAATTAGCAAGCGAAGCATTGGGGATTGTAGGGTTCAACAAATACCTTATTGTTGTGTGAACTTGGTTTCACTTCATAGAGAAAATCCTTTGCTATCAAAATACGTCCCTACCTGAGGATGCGTTGGTACCAAACCTGCAGACTGCTCGACATCAAGGCTAGTTGAGAGCTATCCAGGAAGCTGGTGTTGCTTAATTGGAGGGGTGAAGTTGGATGCCAAATTGGAAAGAATGGCAAAGAGGGCTTCCACATAATCAGAAATCCTTTGGTTAGTCACTACATTACCCTTGAGACTTTCACCCAAAATAGCATCCTGGGCATGCCGAGTTGCATGGTTAATGGAAGCCGAAGTAGCAATAGTGAATTCACCAAAATACCCAGTGATCTATAGATGCAAAAAACCAAAAAGGGCCTAAAAAAGTATTCAAATTTTGTCCAATTTGAATCTTTTTCAGAAACATAAACATGGAGCAATATAATATGGACGGTGCCAAGAGCTAGTGGTCTACCCGACATAATCAAAAAAACAAAATGCAGATACTTAGACATGATGGCTTTTGATGTCGAATACATAAAGCACTTATAGAACCAGTACAAAAGGAATGCGATGTGTTCGGTATTCGATACCTCATTGTCAAACTTAGCGTTGGCAAAGACGAAATTAGAGTAGCTACTAGTTTGCTTAGAGTAACTGACACCTAGGTTTGTGGAAGGTATTGAATATTGCAGGAGGAGTTCATTGCCAACAACAGGAAGCCCTGTTATGAGAGCCACATCAAACAAGGTTGGGCTCATTATACCAAACAGGAGTGTAAACCCATTTATTGCTATTGACCAAAAGTCGAGGAACGTATGTATTAGGTTCAGGTTGGGAGATAGGTCATGCTGAGACATCATGTCATAAAATCCCTATCGCTTCTAGGTCTCACGCTTGTGTCTGGATACTTGGGTTAACTAGCTCTTGTAGGGTTGAGTCACATGAGGCCAAGTATGCAACACCGTAGGGAAAGTAGTGGGTTTGAACCAATCTGTGATAATTGGTAAGGGGTATTCAGTAGATTTCAAATAATGGTCCAAGAAGACCATACCTAAGCTTACTTTTGAAGAAATGGTATTCACTGAATAGGAATTCCCCTCGGCTTGTAAAGCAGGGAGTATCCATTCATCGCCAGACTCGAAAAGCTCTGGTTCAACTTGGACATTAGGCGATTTTTGAATCTTGCTTGATGTCAACAACATAGTTAGGGGTTGATTTTGAGAATCGGCTTCGGATTTAGAAGATGTGGTGGGTTCTAGCTGTCGAAAGCGTTAGAGGATAAAAAGGAAATGAAGAACGCAACCAAGCAGAAAGGAAAAAGTGAAAACTGTAATAGTAAAAGGGGATTCGAATTGGATTATATTGTGAAAGAATGAAGTTAAAATTTTAAACTTCTGGTTGCTTTCCGAGAAACTAGGAGACACTTCAAATTTACTATGATGGTTGAGTCGTTACCATTTAAAACTTGAATAAACAATTTGGCCATTTGTTTTCTCGTGTTGTATAGTTGAAAGTCCAAATATGGATAGTTCAAAATTCAAATGGGCATATCTGCTAAAAGGGGGAATGGGCCAGTCTCACTACGAACGATTATAGGCCTATTTGAAATAATACTAGCTTGGGCTTGTTTTCACAGGCCATATATTGGGTGAGGCATTCATACATTATATTAGCTTCATGCTAATCACTCGAAGGATGCAAGGGAGTAATTATTGGCACCTAAAATAAAAGAAATTTAAATTAAAGAGACTTCGGCTAGCAGGTTAAACTGGTATTCAGCATAGGTACTTTGGAAAATTAAGGTTGAATGTGTGCTAGCCGTGTCCTAGCTGAAAAAAGATTGCTATATGGGAATAGTTTGGTTGGCTTTGTCACTAAAGTTTATTTGGCTGAACATGCCTAGGCATGATTCTTGATAATTCGACTAATTTTGCTGGAGTGAATGAGAGATAATTTGAAAGAAGATAAGATTCTACACGATTTTTTGGAGATAAAATGTCAGTACAATTTTAACTTGGTCAAATCCATACTTCCTAAAACATGGGAAGAAGATAATGGCAAAATACCACTAACGGTAGTGGTTGATCTCGGAAGATTTAGGAAGCAAATCATGGTCCCTAAAAAATAGGAGCAGTCTTGAACCATTTCCAAACAAAAGGACCCACCATGTAGGCCTGAATCAATAGATCCAACGGCCAGAAGTTACCAAATAGGTAGTAAATTAGCTAAATAGGATTTAAGACATGATTTCGGCAGTTATTTAATAGAAAAACATGCTTGTAGTGTTGTTATTTGATTACATGGTATAAATAGATCATGTATTTCATATTTTAGTCCTAAATCAATCAATGAACCTATTTATCAATTTATCCTGTATTTATTTACTGTTTTTCTTTTATCACTTTTATTTACAGTTTTTCAGCATTTATTTTTAGCCAATCCAATCTTCACTTTCACTAGACCATGTGCTTCCTAAAAGTCACTTGGGAACCCATTAGCCAAAAAGCATATTCCCTCTCGGTATCAAATCGCCTGATCTTTATTTTAAAATTGTGTTGGAGCAATCTTAGTTGAGTCATTTGGCTAGTAATTATTCACATGACAACAAGAACTAACAAATTTGATAAAGAACTTAATATCATTTTTAAAGTGTTTTTCAAATTTAGCCCCTCTATATATAGTTGTTTTGGATTTGAAATTAGCATTATAGTACTTGTACAGTGCCACTTGTTAAAGTTATCAAGTTAAAAGGATAAGGTTTCAATACGGTGTTTTAGAATTCTCGATTACGTGGCACGGGAGTCCAGCCAGTGGAAAATTTTTCACCTAACTAGGCGGCTATATGGTAGATTTTTGGTTGCATTATATTTGAAATCAAATTAGGATCAAAATAGGATAAAGGTCAATTAGAAAATCACTTGTGAAAACCAATGCAATATGTGAAATTGTATGGGTATTATAGTAGTTTCTATATTGTAAATTTGAGTATTTATTTTAGAGAGTAGAATTGTAAGAGTTTTACTTTCTTAATTAACTCACTTCTTACATCTTTCTCTTCTTTCATTACACATAACTTACTAGAATGATATTGGCTTTTTAAAATTTACATTTTTTTAAAATTTAAATTATTGTTAGTTTGAGTATATTAGTATCTATATATTCACATTTAAATTAAATCATGTTTTATTCCAAATTATAACAATTCCTGTTATTTTTAAATTTAAATTTAAATTTAAATTATATTAATTATTGTTATTATAAGTATGCTAATATCTTTAAATTCAATTTAAATCTTATTGTATTTTAAGTTCTAACAAATTTTATTATCTTTAAAATATTGTTATTATAATTATACTATTATCTTCAAATTTATATCAAATTTAATGTTATTTTTATATTAGCTAATATTTTAGTTGGTGAATTGCATAGGATCAATGTTTTTTATATAATTAAAGTTTATAATAAATAAATATCTTTAAATATATAAATTATATTTTAAATTTATAGTGAATAATTTAAATTATGATATAAGGTTATTTTTAACTATTGACAATTTCTTAAAATAAAACTATTGAAATTCAACTTAGATATAAAGATAAAAGATAGTGGATTCAAAAGGATAGATGTTTAAGAAGATCAAATATACTAATAAACAAAAAAGAAGATAGTTTGAGATGGTTGAGAGAAATTTTTTGGTTAATTATCGAAGTAGTATGTAAAATGCATTTCTAAAAAAGAAAAGAGAGAAAATACTAAAAATATATAATTAAGAGTGTGAGGAAAATGAAAAATCTCACTCTCTATATTATGTATTCTATTTTATAATATAGAAATAAATTTGATTCATTAAAAATATAATAAAATGACTTTAATTTATATAATAAAATAATTACATATAAAATAATATTACCCATACATTTGGAGGAATTATAACACTAGTTATGAAGAAGTGTGTGTATATATGTAGGGGGTGTTTCAAATGAGAAACCCCTTATAATGAGAAAATGAGAACTTTTTATAATAGTTTTTGGATCACAAACAAAAATTTTGTGGTTGAGATTAAAAAAACCCTTAAAACCAGTCACATCCACCACTGTTGTTGCCAGAACCATTTTTGCTACATGGAGGTCGCAACGGCAGTGGTGACTGCAATAGTAATAGTGGCAATAATGTTGGCAATGATGGAGGCAAAGATGGTGGTGGTGGCAACAATGACAATGGTGGGGCAGCGATGGAGGTGATGACAATGGGGGTTTGATAAGAAGTGTTTACAATTAGGTTTTAATCTCAATGATCTATTATTTTCAATCTTGATCTAAGGGTTATCATTGAAAATTCCCACTTTCTTGTTGTAAGTAAGGAAGACAATGAGGCGGGGAGGGTGTAAGTAATATACCTATCATCTGCCCTATAACACATAGGTATTGGTTGAAGGGGGAACAAAAGCTAAAAATAATTTTTAAAAAAGAAGTATAGTTGTGTGCATGTTTGTTTTTGAATTCCTGAGAAAAAGTAATTAGTATTGTTACATAATTTGTTCTATTCATTTATACATATTTTTTGCCATTTTTATTTCCTGACTTGTACAGATTCTAAAGGAAAATAATTTCAAACAAACAATAACTAGTGTGAAGATACAAAACGATGAGGAAATTACATGTGAAAAAACTACAATCACGCTGAAGAGGGCTACCCATTATCTATTATCACTACAAACTAGTGATGGTCATTGGCCTGCTCAGATTGCAGGTCCCCTCTTTTTTGTTCCTCCATTGGTAAGTTCAACCTATTCAAAATAGATAAGATGTATTTTTTTTATGATAAATTTACATTTCAAATTAGTTATTAAAGAAAAAATATAATCATAAATACTACTATCCCTGGTCCAAAATTATTGATGTTTAAGGTTAGTATACATAGATTAAAGAATATCCTTATTTAATATAAGATATAAATGTGATAGTACTAATTAAGTAAGGATCCATTTTTTTTGTCAATATTATTTTAGCAAAAGTACTTAATTGTGTGTGTATGTGTGTATAGGGATTTGCTAACGTACACATACTTATTTTTTAGTTGAGTACGTTAGCAAGTTATGACTATAATGTATCTTAAAATACACAAATGGTGTAGCTTGCTAATGTACTCCAACTAAAAAATAAGTGGGTGTACGTTAGCAAATGCTTGTGGGGTTTCCTAACATACACACACTTGCTTTTTAGTTAGAGTACGTTAGCAGGCTGTAACTATAATGTATGTTAAAATGTACCAACAGTGTAACTTGCTAACATACTCCAACTAAAAAACAAGTGGGTATATGTCAACAAATCTCTTTTTCTCTCATATATATATGCATAGGGATTAACATTAAAAATAATAGACGATTGAGATTAAAACCTTATCAAAAACATCTCTTATGAGATCATCAATGTCGTTGTTATTGCCGTCACTTCCCTTACCACCATCGCCCCTCTCCCACCACCACTACCATTGTCGTCGCCACCAGCACCAATGGCGGTGGCAACAATGATATTGGTAGTGGTGGCGATGGTGGGGGTGCAATAGGGTGTTGGGGGAAGGCGTGGTGACGATAGTGGTGGCAGCGATAGTAGTAATGATGGTGAGAGAGGGGCGATGGTGGTAGGGATAGTGACGGCAGTAGCAACGACATTGATGATCTCATAAGAGGTGTTTTTAATAGAGTTTTAATCTCAACCGTCTATTATTTTTAATCTTGATCTAAGGGTTGTTATTAGTTATTCTCATGTTCTCATATAAGCAAGTGTTATGACAGGAGTCGCTCCCTATATGTGTGTGTGTGTGTGTGTATTGATGAACAAATTGGCCTTTACATGATTTCCTATAAAATTTAAGTTTGTAATGTTGAAATGCCTTTTAATATTACTTTTCTACTTGTTTAAAACTTTGCAGGTCATTTGTATGTATGTTACAGGGTATCTTGATTCTATATTGTCAGAAGAACATCGCAAAGAGATTCTTCGTTACATATATTGTCACCAAGTACATTTGTTAAATTTCAATATGTGATATCAAAATGATCATGATATTGAATAAAAAAAACTTAATATAATGTTAATTTTTACCCTTTGTTTTTCTTTTGTCAAAACTATTGGATCTTTATATATAATTTTCTCATCAATTTGCCTAACTACGAAATTTGAATTTTGTTCACAACAACAATGAAAAAGTAATACTAACCAATATTTTCATTTGAAGAACGAAGATGGAGGATGGGGACTACATATATAGAGTCACAGTACCATGTTTTGTACTACACTTAATTACATATGTATGCGAATTCTTGGAGAAGGGCCTAATGGAGGTCATAACAATGCTTGTGCTAAAGCAAGAAAGTGGATTCATGATCATGGTGATGTAACACATATACCTTCATGGGGAAAATTTTGGCTTTCAGTATGATTATATATTTATATATCAAATTTAAATACACAAACATATATATATATATATATATATAACTTATATGCTACTAATTGATTGGTGTAGAAGCAACCCAATGTCCCCTGAATTTTGGATCCTTCCTACTTTTCTCCCTATACATCCAAGTTGAATTAATTAATTTTGATTTGTTCTTTTCCATGGAACAATAAATTATTGAATTAGTGAATATGCAATATTTAGTTATTAAATGGTTTAATTACTAATTTGGCTCCTTAATTTATTTATTTTATTAATTGGGCCCCTCTTTTATTAAAATGTTCAATTAGGTCCCATTATTTTTAAAAATGCTGCAATGTTGCCCTTTTCATCCAAAACGACATTGTTTTTCACTATATTTTCGATGATGTTCAGTGTAAAATTAGATGAAAAACAATGTCATTTTGGATAAAAAGGGTAACATTGGAGAATTTTTGAAAATAATAAGACCTAATTGAACCTTTTAATGAAAGAGGGACCCAATTGAATAAAGTAAATAAATTAAAGAACCAAATTAATAATTAAACCTTATTAAATTATGTATTTGTTGTCTTATTTCCACAAAAAATAATGCAGCAAACATGTAGTGTTATTGCCGGTTGGTATACATGCCCATGTCTTACTTATATGGGAAGAAATTTGTGGGTCCAATCACACCATTAATCCTAAACTTGAGAAAAGAACTCTTTATTCAACCTTATGATGAAAATAGTTGGAGGAAAGCACGTCACAAATGTGCAAAGGTAAGAGATACTGAATCTTTAAATTTTGAATGTACTTTTAAATTCAAGTAAAATATAAAATATATAATTTAAAAAGAAAAATCTTTGAAATTATAGAAAAAACCCTACATAATTCATTCATGTAAAATCTAATAACATAGATTAAAAGGAAAAAAAAGGCATTTAATTTTGAAAAGAAGATACATAAACATAATTAATTTAAAAAAAACACATTTGTAATTCTAAAATACCATTCTAGAAAGAATGGACTCTAATTTAATACATGTTAGACAAATGGCAAAATAATCTTAGAGGGAGGTGAATGAGATTGTTAAACATTTTCCCAAAAGCTAACCAGTTTTTTCAAAAACAATTTTAATAAGAGAAGATATTCATTTTAATTATTAAAGAAGTATAGAGAATGAGTTTTACACACAATGAAATAATAATGACTCCATATGAATGAAAACCATAATAACATTCACAAAATATATTCAAGAAAACAAAATATAAAAGAGTATAAGGGTAGAAAAATGTACACTGTAATTTTTATACTACTTCACTCTTAACTAGAGAGAGCTACATCCACTCCTTATATCCTTTTTGAGATTTTCCACTAAATCTTACAAAATCATTTATAACAACACTAAGAATAAAACAGATTTTCTTAAATCTTTCTAAGCATTCACCATGGGTTCCTCAACAATGGCTTAGGAAAGCTATGTAGGATACCTCACTTACAATACCCTTCAAGGAATCCTTCTCACTCTCAAATAGTTCTCTCAAAAAAATAATAAATGAAATCACCTATAAGTGATGGATGTATAAATTGAAACTTAATTGCTTTCTTGAACTTTTAGTTAACCTAAGAATCCATGATTCTTTTCAAAAATCTTAGTAATATGTATTGTAATTATGTTTCTTTCTTCTACTTTTTGTATATCATATGAAGCTTATAAAGATACAAACATGTATAGCAATTAGGCTTCGAAAATAACCCAAAATGAAGTTATTTTATGAGTTATTTCTATTACTAATACTGATGTAATCAATTACAATAAATTGGTAATTGATTATTTTGATCATTAGACTACATGGGCTTGTTTGAAGAGCATTTTAATATCAATTACTATAGGCTTGTAATTGATTAAAACAAAAAGAAATTATTTTCTCAAGACTTCTTTTGTTTTTATAATCTATTACGAGATTCTTATAATAACATTGTTATAAAGTTTTAGAAACTTGTCAAGAATAATTTAATTCATTACAAAATCCATGTAATCTATTAAGATAATACAAAACATGAATAATTTCATTAGTCAAGCCTCAAAAACTTAACTTTTTTAAATCTAAACATCTTTAAAAGATCAATTAACCTTTCGTAACATTAATCAACATTAATTAACCTAAAATCAACTAGATTAATCAAATCTTTATGCTTTTGATTGATTTTAATTTCAAAATCAATTCTTGTGATTCTTAAGTTGATTTTTAATTAGGCTCGAGATTTACTAAACTTTATTTTAATAAAGACAAGCACAAGAAACCTAATCAAAACTGAAACTAAGCACACAATACAAATATCAAACAAACTTCAAGTCTTCACATCTATACTCCAAGTGTAAAGTTTTCATCAAAACATACTATGACATTAGCATCATATTCTTTCATATACTCATCATCATCTTTGACAATGCATATAAAAAATTAATTATAATGTGCATATGTGTGTGTGTGTGTACATACATACATATATGCATATACATATGTGTGTGTGTGTGTGTGTAAACTCTTTATGAGAAAAAGGATAATTGTCCATTTTATGTATCACAGGAAGATCTTTACCATCCTCATCCTTTGATACAAGATCTAATATGGGATTGTTTATATGTACTTGCTGAGCCACTTCTTACATGCTAGCCTTTCAACAAGTTGGTTAGAGAAAAGGCACTTCAAGTAATATTGAAGCATATCCATTATGAAGACAAAAAATAGTCAATATATAGACATTGGAGGTGTGGAAAAGGTAGGCATATCATAAATATTAAAACATAAATATTATTTACCAGTATGCATTAATTGAACAGAAATTAACTTTTTAGTTTTTCTTTATGAAGGAAATTCATTCAAATATATCACTAACATGTTTGTATTTTTTAGATTTTATGTATGCTTGCTTGTTGGGTGGAAGATTCAAATGGAGATACTTTCAAGAAGTATCTTACAAGGATCCCTGATTATGTATGGGTTTCAGAAGACAGATTGACATTGTAGGTACATATATTGGACTGCCATTTTTTCTACTACAGACATTGTCATATTTAAAATACAAAATAATTAATATTGTATTATTATAATCCATAATAGTAACCAATAACTATAAAAAAAATTAATGATAATTTATAAGATAAATAGACTAATGCACTTGTCTATACAATGCAGGGTTTTGGTAGTCAATCATGGGGTATTAGCTTCATTGTCCAAGCTTTGCTTGCTACTAACCTAATTGAGGATTTAGGTCTCACAATTGCAAAAGGACATGATTTTATCAAGAAATCTCAGGTCAACTTAAGTTTGATGATAAGTATACGATAGAATTGCAATTTTCCTTCTGAAATTAAAAGGAGAAAACTCTTAGGTGAACTAAATCCAATTTATACAATTCACTTAACAAATTATTTTAGACTGATAGTTTTTATTTATATAATGACTTAACCAACTAAATGAAGTCTAAGTAACTAATTACTTGCTAACTAATTACCTAATCAACTTATATACTAACTATAACTATTGCAATTATAACCATCGAATTAGGAAACATATTTTTAATTAGTGCTCATTAGATTAATAATAATATGTGTTCTAGCTTTATCAAGCAAAATTGAATTGACATTTTGATTTCATAGGTCACAGAAAATCCTTTAGGAGATTTTAAGAGTATGTATTGTCACATTTCTAAAGGGTCATGGACATTTTCTGATAAAGACCATGGATGGCAAATTTTTGATTGCACTGTAGAGTCTTTAAAGGTAACTAACTACTTAGGTCACAAACACCTTAATTTGTCAATAAACTTCATGAACAATGATATATATATATATATATATATATATATATATATATATATATATATATATATATATATATATATATATATGTTTTACTAACTAATTAATTATCCTATGTTTCAGTGTTGTTTACTTTTATCAATGTTGCCACAAAAGATTGTGGGAGAAAAAATGGAACCTAAAAGATTATATGATGCAATCAATATCATATTGTCATTACAAGTAAGTAATGTTATATTTTTGGCAATATGATTTTATTCGATTAATTAGATAGCCAATGGTCCTTCTCCTTAATTATTACTTAATTTTTGTTTATATCAACATACTTTATATTATGGAAATGTAAAGTAAAGGGTTGTGTACAACACATTAATCATTCAACCTTGCATAATTAATAAAATAGAATATTAATTATTGAGAGTGAGATAATCTCCTGTTATACTTTCCTTTTCCATAAGACATCTCATTTCATATTTGTTTTACTTTTTTTCAAATTCTATAAGAAAACTCTTAAATTATTAACTTTCAAACTTCCTTCTTTAAGTTAAGATCTCTTTTTTACTTTTATTTCTCACATTGAATTGTTTTTTACACCTTAAATTTTAGTTGCATATGATCTTAAATCAATTCATTTCAAAAAATTTAATTAAAATACACTAACAATTTAAAAGTTTTTACACTGTCATACAATCATAAATTGTCATGTATAATAAGATTGTTGACTTTTGAAGTGTAAAAATATTTACACTAATAGTGTATGAAAATTAAACTTTATTTCAAATCTTCTCTTTCTCCATTTTTTCTCCAAATTTTAGTTACTCTATTCCAATATATTAAAACAGAATGTAATATATTGAGTGTGATTTAATTTTTAAGTCTATTCTTTCTTAGGTCATTCTTAGGTTCTTTTCATTTAAATTTATTTTTTAATTAAGTAAGCATATATTTCTCTATATTTTAAAATCTTTAACAATTTAATTTAAACCTTTTTTTTTTACCAAAGTTTACTTTATATTTAGTTTGTTTGTATACAATTCATTTTTCACACAACTTCAATTTTGATTACAATAGAGTAAAAATGGAGGCGTAGCTGCGTGGGAGCCAGCAGGAACACAAAAATGGTTGGAAGTAAGTGTTACATTAATAGATAATGCAATATGTATAAATTCATTTATTGATGAAAAACATTTGTTACCTAATTTTAATGGATTAATTATCTCTATGTTAATTTCTAGCTACTCAATCCCACAGAGTTATTTGCTGACATAGTAATTGAGAATGAATATGTTGAATGCACTGGATCAACAATTCAGGCTTTGGTGTTGTTCAAAAAGCTATATCTAGAGCATAAGAAGCAAGAGATAGATAATTTCATTGCTAAAGCAATGCAATTCCTTGAAGATACACAATCAGTTGATGGTTCTTGGTATGGAAGTGGGGAGTTTGCTTCACTTATGGCTCTTGGTTTGCACTTGGAGGTCTAGTTGCAGCTGGCAAAACTTACACCAATTGTATTGCCATTCGCAAAGGTGTGAAATTTCTACTTACAATACAAAATGAAGATGGTGGATGGGGAGAGTGTTATCTTTCATGCCCAAGAAAGGTTCATAATTAAATAATTTTTTTTATTATAGTTTCTTCATCCTTAATGGTAATTATAAATAATATTATTAATAATGTCTTAATGAATGAATGTGTGTGATGAAGATGCATGTACCTCTTGAAGGAAATCAATCAAATGTTGTACAAATTGCTTGGGCCCTAATGGGTATAATTCATGCTGGGCAGGTATATATATTCTTTAGACCTGCATGTGTGTGAAAGATCATGGATCCACTTCATCATATTTTAAATGTCAACATGTTTATTTATTAGTGTATCCAAAATAAATGATAAATAAGTGTTTTTTCTATTTTGTTTTCAAAATTTTGTATGTAGACTGAGAGAGATTCAACTCCCCTTCATCGTGCAGCAAAGTTACTTATTAATTCTCAGTTAGAAGATGGAGATTGGCCCCAACAGATACCTTTGAAATCTTAATACTTTGAATTTGATAGTATGGTTGTTATTATTTGTGTGTTTAGGTCATAGTAGCAAAATTAATTATTTACTTATCAACTAAATAGGGATACAAGCCAATATACTACATAATAAAAAACTGAAAATTTGTGACTAAGCCATCTATAGTGTGAGGACACACAAAGATGTATGGGGACACGTCGAATGAGAATTCTTGTTTTTATAAGAAATGAGAACTATAAATTTGGGCCATTAGATTATATTTAAATGGTTAATATTAAAAGATAAATGCACTTGACTTTTTAAAGTCATTAAGTGACCATTAACTTGTTAGACAAATGGCAATGAATCCAAGAAGGGGTGAATTAGATTACAAAATTTTGCCCAAAAAGCAGTCTAATCCCCCCAAAACATTTCTTTATCAGAGTTTTTCAATTGATTTAGACTATTTATGATGTAGAGAAATGATCATGCAACAACTAATGCAAACTATATATTCCTAAAATGATTGAGATTCCTAATATTCAAGAAGCATACAAATATCATAGAAAGAAAGAGTTTAAAGAGTGAGACAAATAAAGACAAGAGGTATTTATATTGGTTCAATCACACCTAAGGATGGCAAAAAAAACTGTGCCTACAGATATCTGTGAATAAATTCACCATGGGAAGAAAATGGAAAGATTTAATGGGTACCCGTAAATAGTTTAAATGGCTATATCTACTACTCGTTTATTAACGGGACAGGTGCAGGTACCATGGTACATGTGCCCACTAATACCTGCTACCGTTTAATGAGTGCGATTTTATTTTTTAGTATTTTTATTTAGACTTATGGAATTGAAGTAGTTTTATTTGGACATATGTTTTAAAGAAAGCATTTTTATTTGGACTTATGCTTTAGAGAATAGTTTTATTTGTATTTATGCTTTCAAGTGTAGTTTAATAGTTTATATGGACTTATGCTTTGGAGTACAATTTTATTTGGATTTATATTTTAGAGAGAGTAATTTTTAGATGATGTGAATAATTTTATTTTCTTTAGAAATGCGTCAAATCTTATACAATTATATTACGGGAGAAAAAGGACATAAATTTGTGGCTTTTAAACTATTTTTTTTAGAAAAATTGTTAGAATAAATAAAATTTATGGTCAATGTGATTATTTTAAACAACTCCTTAATTTATAAATTCAAAGTGATAATTATAGCACCTTATGTCTATCCATAACAGACAAAATAATTTTGTTGATTCTTTTAAAAAAATTTAGGAAGTATCCATGGATATCCATAGATACCTACGGATATTAAAAAATTTGTGGGTATCTGCCTAACGAGTACCCACATAGGTCATAAGGTGGGTTTCTATCTAACGAGGCGAGCAGTGGGTAGCTATTATCCATGCCTAATCACACCACTATGACCTACATCCAATCCCTAACAAGTCTTATCGAGATTTCCACTAACTTATTTAAATCTTTACAAGAAAACTCATATCAAGAACCATCTTGATACCTTTAAGCCTATCTTGAATACCTTTTCAAGAAACTTAGAAAAACTTCTTGTAGACACACTTCTACAAGATCCTTTGTTGTAGAGGCTAAAGAATGAAATCACTGAAGTGATTAGACAAAAAACTTAAAATTCTTTGTTTTCTTGAACTTTTCTTAACTTGGAGAGAATCACCCATTGAGCACAATTGAAATCTTTCAAAAACTTGTTAAATCTCTCTAAAACTTTGTAAAATGTGTTCTATCTTATCATCTCATGCGTTTATAATCATAGAAAAATATTTATATAAGATATGAAAGATAGTTCAAGATGAAGATAGTTGTTTTGTTATTTTCAAGCTTTGTTGCTGTTGTAATCAATTATTGCCTTTTGTAATCGATTATTTTGTTCAACAGATACCATGGGTTTTAAATAAGAACAATGTAATCAAAAACAAACTCTCGTAATCGATTATTCCAGAGTGAGTTGATTTTTCACAAACTAGTTTGGAAAGCTTGTAATCGATTATCTTAAATGGTAATCAATTACCCTGCTCTTGAGTTTTGAAAATAGACCAAGAACAATGTAATATATTACAACATTTTGCAATTTATTACAACATATTTTAAAACACACAATCAACTTTGTTCATAATCTTTCTCATTTTAAAGCAAAAACAATTTGTTTAACCATACAAATCAAATATTATTTCGTGCCTGATTCATTTTAACTTGGAAAAACATTTCACTTGATTATATTTGATTAGGTTTTCATGGCTCATGTAAATGATTTCCAATTAGCCAAGTAAAGCCTAAGAAAGATACAAATACCAAGATACATTATTCTAACAAATAGAAGTATACAAAGATTACAATAAACCAGCACACCAAGTGTGAGGCCAATCATCAAAACCATAAAACCATCGAAGACTTGAAGCCTTCATCAACCTTGCTTATTCTTCAATTTTCTTCACATAATAAGCACTTAATCTTAATCATCCATGTATGATCATATATATGACCCAAATTTATAGTTTTCATTTCTCACAATAACCAAGAGTTTTGATTTAATATTAAAGTGGATCAAAGAGTCACTAGAAGAGGGTTGAATAGTGACCCTCGATAGATTTTGCCTTTTTTGTGTAAGTTTAAAGTATCTTCTAATTTTATTTTTTTTATGCTCAAGGTGCTTCTTCACAATTAGAAGAATATTAGGATCAAGTAAATACATTTCTCACACTTGAACAATGAATATCAGAGTGAATATAATTGTTGAGAAGATAGTTTTAAGACTGCTAAAAGAATACAGCTTTTGGTTATTATCAAAAGTTGGTTTTTTTGGTACAACAATTTGTAATGCTATTTCTAAAATATGAAACCAATTCAAAAGCTTATCTAAGTTTTCTTAAATTAATGGGTTCAATTCAAATCAAAGCAAATATTAAATAGTTAACTTTAATGCAAACAAATAAGAAGCAAGTAAGAGAGGATACTACACATAGATACTAGTTCACCTAAATTTGGGCTACATCCAGTCCTTATCTCTTGTAGAATTTTCACTAGAAAACACATCAAATACATTGGTATTCTTTATCCTCAAGCCTCTATAGGCTTTCACTCTAGTATTCTTCTCAAGCCTTTGCAAGCTGCTCCTAGTATTATTCTTAATCCTTTAGGTTGCAACATACCAAGTACTCTTCCCTAAGTCTCTTCAAGCATCACCACACAGTATTCTCACCTCTACAAGTTCACTTAGTATTTTCACCATTGTAGGTCTAGTATTCTCACCTCTGCAAGTTCTCAATTTAGTATTCTCACCTCTATATGTTCTTACAAACAAGTATTCTTTCACAAGTCTCTTCATCCTTAAGCCCAGAACTCTATAGCTGTTAAAACTCACAACTGACTCAATTGTGTTTACAGACTCACTTTAGAAGTACCAATTCCCTGATTGATCTTCTGAGCTTCCTCTCTTAGATTTTTTGTTTATTGGATAGACTTTAACACTTTTTGATCATTCTTCACAATGATACTATAAGTTTTATACACTATTTAAGATGGAGAAATGATGAACACAAAATCTAGAGTGTTTAGCTAAGGAAGACTTTTATCAGAAGCATAATTTTCTCTTTTTAAAAGCACAAATTTTTTGATCTTACCCCTTCTAAGTTGTATTCTTTCCTTACGTTGTTCTTCTTTGAATGGGGGTGATTTCATAAAGTTCCAATGGTTCAAATTAGCTATTTATGGTTGTTGGAGGCTATTCAAACTTAGTCAACTGTGTGTGAGTTGTCTTTTTCACATAGTGGTCTTTTTGATTGTTTTCTTTATTTTTTTTCTTTTCTCAAAAACAACCTACATAATTTGAATCTAAACTTCTGATAGTTGGTGTGAGATGGATTTATAATTTCTTATTTACTGACAAATTTCAAAGTTTGTCAGAAATGCTTCTTTTAAAGTCTGGTTTTTGTAGAATGCTTCTCATTTGTGCTTCTAGTTAGTGTAGTGCTTGTGTGACAGTCTTTACATCTTCTAGTTGCTTTATTTACATTAGTACTTCATGATTCATGCTTATAAACATTTGATAATTTAGTGTTGAGCATGATTCTTCTGTTGTTGTTGTTGTTGTTTATCAATGTAGACATCAGTATCTCATTCTTGGTTCAAATTGCATCTTATGATAAACCTTCTAGTTATGTATAGTTTTTGATCTAACTACCCCTTGACCAAAACACATCTTCTGACCATGCTTCTAATTATACATCACTTCTGATCTTACTACACTTTGATCTTCTAATTCTAGTATGCTTCTGTTAGTATTCCTTTTGGTAAGATTGCTACTGATGAGCAAACTTATCTCTAGATGTTAGCAGAATTCAAATTGATGCTTCTTGAGTTTAGGTGATGCTTCTTGTGCTGTACTCTTCAAGTCTTGTTCTTATAATCACATCTCAAAGCATACCACCAATAACTTAAACTTAGAAGACTTAGAATTTGTTTCTTGGTAGTTTGTTATCATTAAAACTTGATCTTATAAGGCATTTTATCTTAACAATCTCCTTTTTTTTTATGATGTCAAACTTAGAGAACATATTTTAAGTTTTTTGACTTTGGAGCAAGAATATATTAATTATATAATAGCTCCCCCTTAACAGGTGCTTCTTGTTCCTATTAAATTTCTTAGGGACTTCCCTTCAGTATATTCTTTTGTTATTTCTTTTAGCCATGTTATTTATATATTTCTAAATGTTTTAGAGGAAATCTTTTAAGTATATAAAGAAATCATACACCAAACAATTCATAAGTAAAAGAATTATGGTAATGGAAACTTAATCAAAATAGTCATAGGTATTGATCAAGCAAATCAAGATCAATACAGATATAGATGGATTAAAGTACTTAATCAACAAGTTGTATTGTCTTATTATTACAAAAGGATCTTAAGAAAGAACTTAATTAGAAAGGACCTTAATAACAGTGAAACATAGTAATTTGTTCCTATTTCCCCTATCACCAATCAAAAGTCCTAATAATTGTCTAAGATTATCTAGATGGGGAAAAGTTCCCAGATCAGCTACTAGTTGAAGGTGCTTTAAGATTAGCGGGTTGATAAGGATAGGAGGGAAATGGCCTTGCTTGAGGCACAAATTTGGCATAACTTCATTATTGAACTAGTAAAAGAATTAATTTTGGCCTTTAGCAACAAATGTCATAAAATCATGGAGAGTAGCCATGTTTTGAAATGCTTTCTTTCAGTCAATTGTATCTTTCTACTCATCTTCTGAATTGAAGCAAGTTTAGAAGAAGGTTCCTTGTTATTGATTTATTTCTTTTTATTTGCTACATCAACTTCTTATGAACGAGCTTCTTGAGTGGCAACTTCCTTTGCAACTCCTTGGACTTCTCCAAGAGTACTCATAAACTTAAAATAAGTGGAAATTTCTAATGGAAGGGATTTGGATGGATGCAATTTGCACAAGGTCACCTTGTAGGTTTATGTTTTTTGTGCCAAAGGTGGCATTAGAATCAGCATTATGTTAAGGCTAAAAGGCAGTTACTTCTTGTGAAATGTCCATCTCAACTACCACAAGAATAGGATTTATTATTGAAATGGGTGGATCATGAATGATGATTTCTCTTTCAGAAGCTTCTTAAAATGTTGCTACAAGTTGAGCAAGTGCTCCTGCTACCATTTGATAAGCCTCCTACATGCTTGCATCTCTTCCATCTTGATTCTCAAGGGTTTTAATCCTTGTTATCTCTTTGCTTTAAGATGTGAATTCTTCATCATCATTTGAGATTTTTAGAATCTCAGTCTTCTCATAACCTTGTGTTTCTAGGATATTAGTATGATCGGAGCCAGTGGATGGATTTTTATTTAGAAGAGGATTATCATAAGCAAGATTTAAAATAGGGATATCATGGTTATCTAATAGCAATACAACCAATTAATTACCTTTTTGATTATAGAATTAAGAAAGAATTAGGGATTTTTTGGATTCTTGGATCAATAAGAGTAAAGAACATGGAAAACAATTTAAAAATGTTTAAAAACTTAGTGATTTAAGGCGGTTAGGTTTCAGAATCCCTTTGATTCTCCCTTAATGCAATCTTTTTTCCTTCTAAACTCGTTCTTGTTAAACAATTTACCTATAATTTCTCTAAATTTATCTTAACCCTAATTCCTTAGGAGATAAACCCTTTGTTCCTAATGATGCACCTGAATCCCTTAAGAAAACAAAATTAGTCATAAGCATTAAAAGAAGGAAATTCACATGAAGGCATACAATCTATCCTTATCCGTAGGCTCAAGAGTTGTTTGGTTATTAAATTGTAACAGTTTTAACCCCAATTTTCCAATTGCAAGGTCTAAATTAGACAATAGGTTCTAATGAGTGTCAATCATAGAAAAAGCATTACGCATAAATTCAATAACTAAATTGCATTAACAATTAAAAGATTATAAGGACAACAAATTACATTAGGTTCCAATCAAGGATCATCTTAACCTAACCAAAAGGGTCTTAGAAACTCAAGTAATTAATAAGCACAAAAAAAGGGAAAAAGATAAAGATAGGCATACCATGGAACCTTAAGAAATCACACTCAAATTCCTAAGATACAAGGTCACTAATGTTTCTTCAAATTCTTCTTCACTTTTGGTCCTCTGAATAATCAAAGAATCCTACCAAACATGAAGTTATTGCCTTTTCATAATGAGATTGGGCTTTCAAGATCATAAAAATGAATTAGGCCTAATGATAGATGGGTGCCCCTCTGCTGGGTACCCTATTTTTTCAGATTTCCATCACCGTGTTGGCGATGGGGGCCCTTTCACTAGGCATCGACACTGGGTGCCAATGCTGACTTGCTTTTTTCTTATGCTTTTGTTTTTGAAATTTGGCTTCCTGTAAATTCTAATGTTGTCCATTTCCTCTACTCAAGTTCCCTACATTGGTAAATCCAAATAACCAAGTAAAATGATGCAATTTTTAATAAAAATCTTAAGAACACAAATTATATGACATTTCATATTATTGGGTTATTTTCTCATAAATTTTCTTTGAACTAAAGTCAAAAATCATGTAAAATAGACATATAAATCTACATAAGTTGTAGATTTATCAGCCATCATTACTTTCTTCTTCTATGACTTCTTTTGGCTTTTCTTCAGCAGAGGATAGTTAGACTAAAGTGTCTAAGTTTGTTGCATTTAGAGTAGTTTGTCTGCCTCTTTACTTTGTGCTTTTGAGGATCTTTATGAAACTAAAAGTATCTTATTCCTTTGTTTCTTCTTTTGAGCCTCATTCTTTAGATTTTTCTAAATATGAATGCAAGCTCATCATCTTCTGCATAGGTTGAATCATCATTATCTTCTTCATCATCAGAATCTGCATTTTGTTATGCAAACCTTCTTCTTGATGTGTTGGCTTTGAGGGCTATTATTTTTCCTTTTGTAGGCATGATTTCATCGATGATTTCTAGTTCATGGACTTTGAGAGATCCAAGCAATTCATCGAGCTTAAGTGTTGCTAGATCCTTTACTTCTTGGATAATTGTTACCTTGGGTCTCCAAACCTTACACAAGATTCTCAAAATTTCAAAAATCTAATCATGGGTAGTATATGTCTTTCCTAGTGATTTTAGATCATTGATGATGATTGTGAATGTACTAAACATTTCTTCAATGGATCCTTGCCCCTCTATCTTGAATAACTCATGCTTGTGAGTCAAGATGTTGATTTTGGATTCTTTCACCTGATTAGTCCTTTCATGGGTTACCTTCAAGGTATCCCATATTTCTTTGACAATTTCACAACTGGCTATTTTATCAACTCACTTCTGCTAAAGGCACACAAAAGAAAGTACTTGGAATTCATAAGAAATCTCTACTTTTCTTCCTAAGTCCATTGAGTCTTGAGCTTTACATCTGACTCTCCTTTAGAATTCTATATAGTGGGAATGTAAGGACCATCCTGAATAATGTCTCACATGTCTACATCTTGAGATTCCATGAAGTACTTCATTTTGTCCTTCCAGTAGTGGTAGTCTTTCCCATCAAAGGCCGGTGGCCTATTGGTGGATGCTACTTATGGAATGATAATCTAGTGCTTATGTTGGTCATCTCTTCTTTTAGATCTTTTCCTCTCACACTGTCATGTATGCTCAACCTTAGAAGTTGAGATTTGATACCAACTGAAATGGATTAGAAGTCACTAAAAGAAGGGTTGAATAATGACCCTTAACAAATTATGCCTTTTTTTCTACACCAATCTAAAGTATATTCTGATTTTTTATGCCCAAAGTGTTTCTTGGCAATCAAAAGAATGTTAGAAGCAAGGAAATACTTTTCTCACACTTGAACAATGAATATCAAAGTGAATATAATTGTTGAGAAGCTAGTTTTAAGATTACTCAAAATACAACTTTCGATTATTATCAGAAACTAGTTTTTCTATTACAGTAGTTTGTAATGATGCTTTTGAAATATGAAACCAGTTCAAAAACTTATCCAGGTTTTCTTAATTTAATGGGTTCAATTCTGATCAAAGTTTCTTTATGATAGAAAATATATATTAAATAGCTAACTTCAATGCAAACAGATAAGAAACAGGTATAAGAGGATACTACACACAAATATTTTTATAATTGTTCACCCTTTAATTTTGGGTTACATCTAGTCCCTTCCTCTTGTAGGATTTTCACTAGAAAACACACTAATTACTCTTCTTCCATAGGCTTTCACTTTAGTATTTTTCCCAATCCTCTATAAGCTATAGCATACCAGTATTCTTCTCAAGTCTTTACAAGCTACTCTTAGCCTTTGTTTGGTAGAGTGGAGAGAAATAGATAAGAAAGAAATATGTAAAAAATAAGTTAAAAGGTGAGAAATAGATAAGAACTAATTTGAAATTTAAGGTTGTTTGGTAAGGAAAAAATAGATGAGAAATAAGAGAGAGATAGAGAGGTGAATAAAAGTATATAAGAAATAGAGTGAAAATAAGTAGTGGATCCTACAAAATTTTTAAAAATTTTCCACCTATTTTTACTCAACCAAACCACCTATATTTTTAAAAATTCAAAAATTTCTTCTCTTCTCTATTATACTAAACAAAGTATTAGTATTCTTCTCAAGCCTTTGCAAGTTGCTCTCAGTATTCTTCTCAAGCCTCTGTAGGCTATAACATACCAAGTATTCTTTTCCAAGCCTCTTAAGGCTACACCACACAATATTCTCACCTTTACAAGTCCACAACTCAGTATTCTTACCTCCACAAGTCTAGTATTCTCACTTTTACAGGTTCTCAACAAAGTATTCTCACCTTTGCAGGTCCAATATTCTCACCTTTGTGGGTTCTCACAACCTAAGTATTCTTTCACAAGTCTCTCCAAGCTTAAACCCACAACTCTATAGCTGTTACAACTCACAACCAACTCAGTTGTGTTTATAGACTCAATCCAAAAGCACTAGTTCCCTGACTAATCTTTTGAGTTTCCTCTTTCAGATTTTTTTTGTTTACTAGACAGACTTTAACACTCTCTTTGATTACTCTTCACAATGATTTTAAGAGTTTAATATGCACTCTTTGTGATGGAGAAGTGATGGACACAAAACCTAGAGCGTTTGGCAAAGGAAGACTCTTATCAAAACAAGCTTTTCTCTTTTTAGAAGCACAATTTTTTTATCTTACCCATGTTAAGTTGTACTCCTTCCTTGTGTCAATCTTCTTTGAATGAAGGTGATTTTATAGAGTTCCAGTGCTTCAAACTAGCTATTTATGGCTACTAAAGGTTTTCAAACTTCGTCAAATTGTGTGTGACTTTCACCCAACTATCATTTCACTATTTTATTTGTCTTTTCTATTACTTCTGAACTTTTTTTGACGTGGTTTTTTTTCTTCCTTTCTCGAAAGCAACCCACATAATTTGAATTTAAACTTGTGATATTTGGTGTGAGAAAAATTTATAGTGAGTCATTTACTTTCAATTTCTAGAGTTTGTCAAGAATGATGTTTTTGAAGATTGGTTTTTGCAAAATGCTTCTCATTTGTACTTCTAGTTACTACAATGCTTGTGTGACAATCTTTACATCTTTTGGTTGATTTGTTTGCATCATTACTTGATGGTTCAGGCAAACTCCTGCTTTTGAACACTTGACAGTTTAATCTTGAACACGATTCTTTTGTTATTATTGCTTCTGAACAATCCAAATATCAATACCCCATTTTTTGTTTAGTATTGCATCTTCTAATGAACTTTCTAGTCATGTGTAGCTTTTGATCTAACTACCTATTGACCAAAATTGATCTTTTGACCATGCTTCTAATCATACATTGCTTCTGATCTTACTACACTTTTATCTTCTAAGGGCATATTCATTTTGGTATGCTTCTAATTAGATTTGCTTCTAGTAAGGCTACTTCTGATGAGCATACCTTATGTTGGAGTAATTTGGTCTCTCCCTATATATATAGGAGGCATCAAGTTAGTCTAAGAATAACTCTTGGTAGAGTTACTTCCTTCAATAACTCTTTGTAAATATTAAATTTTATTAATTCAATCGTTAAATTAAAAAATCTTGTTGAGTAGATAAAGTCTACAAATTTTTATAAAATTTTAAAAATATTTGATACTTCACTAAATCAATTCAATTTAATGTATAATATATATTTAAAAAATACAAGTAAATGTTGACTATAAGGCTATATAATTACAAATATCTGATTTATCTAAAATTTAGTCTGCATGAATATTGAGTTAATATTAGAATATTTAACTATTGGTATATATATATATATATATATATATATATAATCTATGTTTTAAAATTGATACTCTGACATTGAGTTTCTTTATTTGTGAGTTATTTATGATAGGAAATCGTGGGTGCATTCCTGAAGAATTGCATGGTACATTACCCACTTTATAGAAATACTTTTCCAATGTGGGCTTTGGCTGAGTATCATAAGAACGTTGTATTGCCCTCCGCTACTATTTAAGTTGAAAAGTTGTGAGCTCAAAAAGACAGTAACATATCAATATGGAATCCAACAAATAAAAACAAAATAAGTTGGTGATTGAGTGTAATAAGTTTATTCCTATTCTCGTATTTTTGTAATTCTGAAGCAAATATTTTGTATCAAGTATTATAGCAGTAAAGAGATTATTATATGTTTGTATCCAACCAAGATATATAATAAGATAGAGATAAAATAAAATAAAATTTTTTAAATTTATTTGACAATTTGAATCTATGTAAGGTTTATGGTTATCTATTACTCGTAAGAGCATGGCTCCGCCAGAGAAATGTGAAAAACAGTGAATGACCCTTATTGCACCAATTTGTGAATAAAGTGAACCTTTTTTATGAACAAAATTCAATATTAATAGTACAAGGGGGTACTCAATCCTTTTACAAATCAATATTTTACCACTTGACTACAACTAATGATGGTAATAAATACTTTGAATAGGCTTAACTCACCATTATGAAAATGAAATAACAAGACTCCTAGATTTGACTACAAACCATTTTCACGATCTCACTTTTATGATATCCACTAATCCTATAATATTCCCAGACTATGTTCTCAAAATCATATTATTCCTTTGATTCCATATTAACCATATAGCAATACTCCAAATAATCATATAGATTGTTTCTCCTTGTAGCCTTTTATGAATCTTCGAAATTGGAGATAATAATCAAACAAATTTTTTGTAACACTAGCTTTTATTCTCAGGCAATCAAAAGTATTGTATCATAAATGACATGCAATCAAACACTATAGGAAAAAAATGATAAGTTTCAACACCAGAGTTGCATAGAGCACACCTTGAATTCAACGGTTTTGAATTACATTCCTCCATAGCAAGTTACCCTTCATTGGCAATCTCCGAAGAAGCACATGCCAAGAAAATGTAACTACTTTTGATGAAGGCATTCCCATAACACTTTGAAGGTTTTGAATTCTTCTATTCTTTTATATGGGCTCGGGTGCATTTGCTATTGCTACACCTTATAGGCTGATTTTGATGAATATACTCAAGTCGCTTTGTGCTTCCAAATCCATTTACCTGTTGCCTGTCTTGAGGTAGTTACCAATCTAAGCAAAACCCTTAAATCCTACACCATTTCTTCCTCTTAGGAGAATTAGTTCCTCCTCTACTAGAAGTTTCACTCCCAAATATTATTCTCCAACACTCCCATTTGTTGTAAACTTCCTACACTTTAGACCTTTTTGAATTAGAATCTCATCCTTAGGACTTCCATTTATCAACATCGAGGGATAACTTGAAAAAATATGACTTCTAATCCACAATCTCTCTCTAACATATATTGTAGAAAATTCTATTTCACTAAGTTATACACCTTTTCAAAACCAACGTTCAAGATCAAACAATCTCTACCTAACCCTTCAGCCAAATTTAAAGCTATGTTTGATTGATATCTGAAAGTGAACCTTCTTTTCTATACCTTGAATCTTACTTCTAATTATGAGATCAACTGAAGGTTGTGTCTTAAACTTCTAGTCTTTCATAGGAGTTGCACTAGACACCTTGAGGTCCTCTTGTATTGTTTCATCCTTGTTAGACAAATGAATGTGGTCATCACTCTTTATGTTCTTAGACATTTCTCCAATCATGCAACCTATCTGTAGATCTGCAAATTCATCCTCAAATTTTGATAATTTCCTATCAAAAGTTAGTCCATGATCGAATCGTACATGGATAGATTCTTCTAAAGCTAAGGTTCTGGAGTTGTAAACTCTATATGCTTTAGATGTATTTGAGTATCTAAAAAAGATTCTCTCATCTACCTTAGAATCAAATCTTCCAATTTAATCTTTAGTATTCAAAATCTAACGGATGGACAAAAATATGAAATGTTAGGTTGTTTGTCTTTCCAAAATTGATATGGAGTCTTATTCAAAAGAGACCTTATAAGTATTTTATTATACATAACAAGTATGTCACAACCAAAGTTATAACGAAACGGCAAAAAAGAAGTTAAAAAAAGAGAAGTTACCACCATAATTTATTAAGAGAAAACCTATGAACAAACCTAAAAGAAAACAGTTTCGAACCAAGAAATGGATTTGAAAGTTGCTTAGGCGTAAGGAAAGTGTTAGCACCTTCAATGTCTGTCATAAAGGTGGTTATTCCTAATTAAATGTGCAAAATTAGATAGCTTTAAAATATTTATTTTAGCCTTAATCAAAGTTTTATTATTTATTATTTAAAAAAAGAATTATTATTAAAAAGAAAATATTTTATTTTGAAAAGAAGATTAAATTTTATTATTTTTTTATATCAACAGGAATTGGTCAGTGCTCCTACGTATCCTTCGGTGTAATGAGAAATCAAACTCACATAGTTTTTTTTCTAAAAAAAATGTTTTTTGGGTTGATATATTAAATTTGACATCATCGCACGATTAAGATGTGTCAAATTTACTGAATGACCAAATAGAAAGTATTTCCACAGTGATCATATTTAAATTTTATAATTTTTTTTTGAAAAAAAGTGTTCTAATTTTGATTTAGAAATCGCACTCTCAATTGACCCCATATTGGTAACAAGAACGAAGACAAAAATCTATAAATGTTAATTTTATGGTTTTTAATTGTCATTAATTATTTACCTTTTTAATATTTTTCAAAACGTGAAAAAAAAAAAACTTTAATACCCTTATCCTAAAAAATGATAGAGATTTTATTTCCTCTAATTTTATAAATCTACCCTATATATAATGAAAATAGATATATTGAATGAGAGCGTTTTTAGTTACTATTCTTTAACGAGAACATTTTTAGCTATAATTTTTTAATGAGAGCAATTTTAGAAATTTTTTAACATCTTATCTCTTTCAATCTATCATTTTCAATATCTTCAATTTTAAATTCAATTTCAATATTTATTAAAAAAACTATTAATAATTAAAAATTAAAATTGTATTAAAATAATTATTTATTATAAATTTAAAATATAATGTATATGTTCAAAAATATTATTTATTACAAACTTTAATTATAATATAATTTATATATTCAAAAGTATTTATTTATTATAAATTTAAGTTATATAAAGTAAATATTTATTCTGTACAATGCACAAATTAAAATACTAGTTTTTTTTTATATTAGCTGAGAAGCAAAACGAAAGAAAAGGGTAAAAGAAAATTGCTGGCTTCATTATTATTATTATTATTGCGAGTTATATAACCTTATTAAATTTTTATTGATTGCATTAACTGAATTTAGCCAGCATCCTATTATTATCCCTGATACCGTTGAAAGAAAAACGAAAAGGAATGTGTATTGGACCCAGATTGTATGTACGCAACCGAAAAGCAATGAAAGCAAACCCAAAAGCATAAAAGTACAAAAACTCAAGAGGAAACCTATGGAAAAACACCAGCACCAGGGAATAACTTCAGAATCGATATAAACTAGAAAATAAATTGGGCTACGAGAGTAAGATTAAAGCTAAGGAAAACATACAAGTACTACTACAAAAATGCAGATCAAGCTTGACAAATCATTATGCCCATCAATAATCAAAATGCATCACAAAATAATAAAAACTCTTATTCTATCCAAACACGAACCGACTCAAGGCAAACAATCACAGCACATAAAGAGAAGCGTTAAATAGACTCAGAAGCATGAAACCAAACCGACACACACTCACTGAGCAGACAAACAAGCAATAATCATATCAAGATACAACAAAACATAAAAAAAGAAAAGAACAGAAATAGAAAAAAAGAGGTTGATACTGCTCGAGAGAGGCTTTGGTGCGCAGGTCTGTGAACTAATGCGCATGGCGAAGATCTGATGCTTGTTGGCTCACTGGTTTGTGCAAAGCTCTAGGGGTCTGGTATGTGGTCTAGGTGCGAAATGGATCCAGTTTGATATATGGTGCACTGATTGATGCGGGTAGTGGTTTGTTGGTTAGTGGTTAGGAGATGACATCACGAGATTAGCTTAATAGCTAGTGGGCAATGCTTTAGAAACGATGCTGTTCATGGAGACGCAAAGTGGGCCTCCATAGTTTTTTTTATGGGAGAGAACGGACAACGGTTTTGTTTCTGTGAGAGTGAAATCAGGGATGAGGTCTGCGAGAGGGTGGCTCAGGTTTATTGAGTGATGGGGGCCCTTCTTTGTAGAGTGTGGCGGGTAGAAAACCTAAATTAGTATTTTAAAAAAAACAATTTACTAAAATAACGTAGAAAAAAAATATTTGTCAAAATAGTGTAGAAAAAAAATATTTACCAAAATGGATTGTTTGCATATGTATAGGACGTCGGTGGTACCAGCGTCACCCGAAAAAAAAGAAGGTGCTGGTCAAATCAACGTCACTTATTTAATTACTATAGTATAAGACGCTAGTCAGACTAGTGCTTTCTGTGCAGTCAGACATGTCAGACTTGCGCCTCCTGTACTGTTGGCACATGATAATTTTTTACTTTCAAAAAAACGCATGCTTTGTATCCGCGCACATGCATTGTAATATGAAATAAATTCACAATTTTTTTTAATTTCAAGTTATGATCTAAATTATAGTTATATATTTATGTAAGTTTAAAACGTATATATATATATATATATAACGTAAAATATATATATTAAAAATTATATATTTTTAATATTTATACATAACTTAAAAATGTATAAATATATTAAAATTATTTTTAATCTTAAAACGTAATACAACTATTTTTTCATCTATGAAAATTTTTTATCTAATTATTATTTTTGGTTTAAACATAATTTTAAACAAAGAAAAAAGACGTAATTTGTTAATAAAATTAAAAACAATTGAACGCACCGCATTATACTAAAAACTAATCATTTGTAAATGAAATTCAATTGGCTAAAGTGTTTTACTAATCTCAACCTAACCTAAAATCCCTGAAAAATCCTATCTTAAATTTTTAATCCACAAAACAATAAACAAGTCTCAAATCAACAATTAACAGTCTTAAATCATTATTAATATGAAAAATATACATCTATACACACATCATAAATTAACCCAAACAATATAACAACTTAATGAAATTTTTAAAGGACAACACAATACTATATTAAAATTAAAAACGTAAATTTTACCAAGTCAGGCTTACCTTTATGATTTCACCAAACAAGCTTCCTCCTTTTTTATTACTAATTTGGTCAAAAAGCCTATAATTGATATTACAATGCATGCGGCGAATACGGAGCATGCATTTTTTTCGAAAGTAGAATTATCAGTACAAGAGGTGTCAATCTGATCTAATTGCACAGAAAGCACTGGTCTGATTAGCGCCTTTGACTGTGCAGTAATTAAATAAGTGGCGCTGATTTAACCATCGCCTTCCTTTTTTCACGTGGCACCTTCTATATATCTGCAAACAACTCATTTTAGTAAAATATTTTTTTTTCTATATTATTTCGGTAAAATATTTTTTTTTTCATTATTTTGGTAATTTATTTTTTTAAAATACTAATTTAGTTTTTTTACCAGTGTGGCGTGAGGTTTTTTTGGTGTAAAAATGCACTGCACCGTGGGTTGTGAGTTGTGTCCCTTCTGTGCGAGATGTTATTGTGGCCAGTGTTGAGCGTGAGGGTGTGTGTCCTTTTAGGGAATGAGGGGTCCAGAGCAAGAAGGAATTGAGGATTTGCTATGCGTGGGCCCCAGAAAATTGAAGCGTGTGTTTGTTTGCGCGTTTCTTACGCACGTCCATGAATAATTTCACGTCAAACCAATTGAAAAGATGCAGAAGTTACACTTTTTAGCTTCAATCAACGCGCGTCCATTTTTCAAGGATGCCAAACCAAACACGCACGAAAACGTGAGAGGATTTATTGTGTGTGCAGGTGAGGTGATCAGTATGTGTGCTATTGAGTGAGGGAACGTCCCTACGAGAAATGTGTTGATCGACTTATTTGGAGTTTTTTTTTTATAAATATTTTATTAAAATTGGATTTTTTTGAAATAAATTATTGATATAGGGTTGTTTTGACTATTGATTAGTTAAATCTGTCAGTTTGATTAGCAAAATATTGTACATATCATTTTTTTAATTATTTTTTGAAAAATTTACACGACATGTCAAGTTAAATTCATTACTTAGAGTAGCAACATAACAAATGTGTTGGTCAAAGTGGCGAGATTAAGCAGCAACTGAAAATAACTGTTGCAGTAGCAAATTTATCATAGTATGACACATGGCATTTCCTGGTTAAACTAACTAATAAGAATAGTTACGTGACAGAGTAAGTTTGTTATCTTATTTATTTCCAATAAGGATTTTAGTGCGTGAGAGACACGTGGCAAATTTTCAGTACACATGGCATTCTTTGATTAATTTAACAAATAAGATTAGCTAATTTATGTATGTATAACAGGTGACACTGACGCTAAATTATCGCTACTACAACTAGGTATACGCCTGCTGTTTAGTGTTGCACGGTCTCCAAGTTAGTGCTATTAACGTTTATGTATTATTTTATTTATATAGAGCAGCTGAAAATAACGTTCATTTATATAGAGTAGCTCACTGTTGCACACTGCTAATAACTATTTATATTCATGTGATATAATAAATAATAGAAATAAAATAAACGTTAATTTTTAATAGAATAATAAACATGATAATAAATAAATTGATATAAATTTTTAATTAAATAAAATAATAAACATTAATAGAAGTAGAATATTAAAATAATGAAGTTAAGTAAAATTTTAACTTTTAAAAAATAAAGTAAAATAAAATATTAATAAAGTTATATATTAAAATTGTAGCACGTTAATAAAATTAGTAGAGTAAATAGAGTTCAGCTAGTAAACGCTTAGCTACAGAATGATCAATTTCTATCAATAGAACTAATAGGAATGGAGGGTTTGGAGGGTGAGGTTTCTCTTGTCGGCGATGAAGGTTTGTTGCAACCAAAACCACCAAATGAGGTTGGTCAAGGTGGTATTTCTAAAGCGTCTTTCAAGGGCAAAGTTCTAGGGGGCCAGTCTCCCCCTAAACAGGTTCGTAATCTTTTGCATGATGGGTTGATGCGACTTGAATTGGAGGGGGGTAATAGACTCCTTCCGAAATTCTCTATGGACAGCTCTATGTTTGATCAATTATGTCAGTCATGGAGGAAGTGCCTGGTAGTCAAATTATTAGGTAAAAATGTTGGGTTTATGATCATGCGTGACAAGCTTAAGGCCATGTGGAAGCTCTCGGGAAGGTTTGATTTGATGGATGTAGGGCATGGTTTTTTCATGGTCAATTTTGATTTGGATGAGGATAGAGATAAAGCTATCAATGGTGGACCATGGATGATCTATGATCATTATTTGGTGGTTCGTCCTTGGACGCCGAAATTTTCTCCTGCAGAGGACACCATTAACACTACTCATGTTTGCATACGATTTCCATTATTGGTAATACATGATGAAAGTGTTTTGTTAACTTTAGCCTCTACTATAGGAAAGCCTTTGAAGGTGGACCTTAATACATTGAATATTTTAAGGGGGAGATTTGCTCGAGTATGCATTGAGATTGATCTTACAGTTCCGGTGGTTGGCAAGTTTTGCTTGAATGGCAGATGGTATAACGTTGAGTATGAAGGTCTTCACATTCTTTGTTCTACTAGTGGTTGTTATGGCCATGTTACTAGATAGTGTCCCACTATTCAGAAGGCTACCGTTGTTGATACTGAGTCCCCAGCAGTGGCCGCTCAGACCACCGCCATCAATGTGCCAGTAGAGGGCCAAACGGATATCCAACCACAATCATTTCACATTATTCCTCATGGTGACTGGTTGACCTTACTAAACGGAAGAGGAATAATTCCAATATTAAGGGCAATAAATCCGGGGATGGTAAAAAAAGGAAAGAAGGTGAGTTTGGGAGGTAATAAATATGCGGTTTTAGTGCATGAACAGTTACCCTTTATAATGATAGGTAATGATATTCTATTGCTTAGGGATAGCGTGTCACCGGCTTCTCATGCGGTGGTTAATGACAAATCCACCAAGATTGCGCGAAGGAATGATAAAAAACGTGTTAGACCGGACAGGCTTGGCCCCACCATGTCAGTTGCTAAATTAGTTGATAGTTCCATTAATTCTGAATCTGGTTCATCAACTCTTTCTTTGGTGGCTCATTCCCCTACGCTGCATGTTACTACTACAAAGGATTCAGGAGGATGTTCCCCATATTTAGACGCATCTAATTCGGTGGAGGTGGTGCATATGGAGACTACTACACGTCTAATGGAGCCTGCCGAATTGCCAGCTGCCACGAAGGTTCATGTGCTGGAGGATAATTGCGGATTGCATCATTTTATGCCACCTAATATTGATGGTGCTATTTTTGGAAATATGGATGTCCACTGTCGATCAATCACGAATGCTCAGCCAATGGATGTGGAGCCATCAGGTTCTTGTTAATTTTACTTAATATTGTTTTCTCCTATGATTATGGACATGTTTAATGATATTAATATTATTGCATGGAATATTCGTGGGGCAGTGAATGCTAAAGGATGCCGTTGTGTTCGTGAGTTAGTTAGTTTGTATAAGCCCTCAATTTTCCTATTATTGGAGACGCATTGCTTATTTGCGGCTGCAGATCAGTTTTGGAAGTCTTTGAGGTATGAGATTTTTCATTTAGTTGAGGCTAATGGTCACTCTAGTGGAATTTGGTGCTTGGGGAGCAATCCCGCCAGTTTCAATTGCAAGTTTTTGACATTTTTTCTCAGGTGATTTCCTTTAAAATTGTCAGGAATTCTAGGTGGTGGGTCTGTACTGCAGTTTATGCAAGCTCGCAATCTAGTACTCGTAAAGACCTTTGGGAACATCTGTTGAGTGAAAGACATGAGGTTACTGCTCCTTGGCTTTTGTTGGGCGATTTTAATGAGATTATCAAGCCTTCTGAAGTTTGTGGTGGTTCTTTTTCTTTCTCCAAAGCTGCCAACTTTTTGGACTTGATGGATCGCTGCCAATTGATGGATATAGGGGCTACAGGTAACCGATTTACTTGGTATAGAAGACAATCGGGTACTTCCATTGCTAAAAGGTTAGATAGAGCTCTTAGTAATTAGCTTTGGAGGATGGCTTTTCCAAAAGCTTATGTGGAGAATCTTTGTCGAGTGTATTCTGATCATTGCCCATTGTTGGTGAGGTGTGGAGGCATGGAGGTTGACCGAAGACATAGACCTTTCAGATTCCAAGCTGCTTGGGCTACCCATTCTGAATTTGAGCAAATTGTTAAGAATGCTTGGAGTAAAGGATCTTCTCCAATCTACGAAGGTCTTTTAGCACTGCAGAAGGATTCCTTATATTTCAATAAAAATGTAGTTGGTAATATCTTCAAAAGGAAGAAAGTGGTTCAGGCAAGGCTTCGGGGAGTTCAACTTTCTCTTGAGAATGGAGCTTCTGAGAGCCTTTCTAGACTTGATCACCAGTTGTAGAAGGAATATGATGATATTCTTTTACAAGAGGAATTTTTATAGTTTCAGAAGTCTCGTGAAAAATGGGTTCGGTTTGGTGATAGGAACACAAAATTCTTTCATACCCAAACTTTGAGTCGGAGGAAGAAAAATAAGATTCATGGCTTGCTTCTAGAGGATGGGTCTAGGAGTTCTGATCCTGAGGTCTTGAAGCTTGAGGCTACCAAGTACTATAAGGGTCTATTTTCTAACAATGTATCTATTTCTCCTAACTCATTATAGGTGGATTTTATGCCTAAGCTTAATGAAGAAGGTAGACATGCTCTCCTAGCTTCGGTGACCATGGATGAAGTTAGGAAGGCGATTATGGGAATGAAGTCTTTTAAGGCTCCTAGACCAGATGGTTTCCAACCTTTTTTTTTAAGCAATACCAGCACATTATGGGAATGGATCTTTGGACTACGTTCAATTAAGCTTTTCAGGATGCTAATGATAGATTATTGGACACACTTCTTGTGTTAATTCCTAAAGTTGATCATCCATCTACTCTGAAGGATTTTCGGCCCATTAGTTTATGCGATGTGGCCTACAAGGTTATTACCAAGGTCTTGGTCAATAGACTTCAACCTTTCTTGGATAGTCTCATTGGTCCTTTCCAGGGAAGTTTAATACCTAATAGGAGCACCATGGACAATATTATCCTTACTTAAGAAGTCTTGCATCATATTCATAGGACTCGGAGGAAGGAAGGATTGGCTACTATTAAAGTTGATCTTGAAAAAGCTTATGATTGAGTCAACTGGGATTTCCTTTAGGCTACACTTTTAAAGTTCGGATTCCCTGAATGAATTGTTCGCCTCATTATATAGGGTGTGCGAAGATCGCGTCTCTCTGTTTTGTGGAAGGGGTCTAAACTTGAGAGCTTTACCCCTACGTGGGGTTTGCATCAAGGGGATCCTCTTTCTCCTTATTTATTTGTTCTGTGCATGGAGAAGCTAGCTCTTCACATTGATCAGTTTATGAGGAATAATATATGGCAGCCACTATCCCTTTCCTGGGGTGGTCCTAAGCTTTTTCACCTCTTTTTTGCAGATGACATTTTATTGTTTTGCAGGGCTACTAAGCAACAGATGGAGGTTGTTTCCCTCACTTTGGAAAGTTTCTGTAAGGCATCTGGCCTGAAGGTGAATCTTGATAAATCCAGATTTATTTGCTCTAAGAGAGTGGATGCCCCAAAAATTCTTTCTCTGTCTAATATTCTGGGCATCAGGCATGCTACGAATATTGGTAAATATTTGGGCCATCACATGCTGACTGGAAGGGTGACAAAAGAGGCTTTTAATCATGTTGTGGACAAGATCCAATCTCGTTTGATTTCATGGAAGTCCAAGCTCCTTAATAAAGCAAGTAAGCTTTACCTTACGAAGTTAGTGTTGGCATCTATTCCTATTTATACAATGCAACCCTTTTAGTTTCCTACTGGAGTTTGTATGAAGATTGATTAGTTGTGCTGGGCTATGCTTTGGTCTACGAATAATTCTTCTCATGGTTGGCATTTAGTGAGTTGGAGTACTGTGACCAAGCCTAAGCTTTTTGGTAGGCTTGGCATACAAGATTCAAGAGCTGTTAATGTTTCTTTATTAGGGAAGCTCATTTGGGATTTATTGCACTCTTCTAATAAATCGTGGATGCAAGTCTTAACAACTAAATATTTGGGATCTAAATCTATTCTAGAGGTTGACTTTATCCATGGTGCTTCGTATGTTTAGCAAAGTATTTTAAAGGCTTTATTGGTGTTTCATTCTAGTTTTGGCCCACAATTGGGAGCTGGAGATTCTTCTTTTTGGTTCTCTAACTGGCTTGGTTTGGGCCAACTCTGCCATAAGGTGCCATATGTTCATGTTCATGATTCCCACCTACAGGTCTGCGACTTGTGACATGATGGAGTTTGGGATCTTTCTAGATTATACACATCTTTGCCTCCTCATATTATTAATGTTATTCGTTCTATAAGGATTCCTTCTCAACCTATAGGCGCAAATGTGCTTGTTTGGTTGCCCAATCCCACTGGTATTTATACGGCCTCTTCTGCTTATAATTGGCTGCTAAATTGTTCTCCTATAACTCATCCAATATGGAAGAAAATTTGGCGTGTTCCAGCCCCGTAAAAGGTTAGATTCTTTCTTTGGCAGGTTTGGAACATGGCTTTGCCTACAAACAGTAAAAGGTACTAATGTCATTTGGCAGAGACTGCTGTTTGTAGTAGATGTTCTTCTTCTTGTGAGGATTTCCTTCATGTGCTTTGAGATTGTCCTCATTCTAGGGAGATTTGGCTTAAAATGGGGTTTCATGTCCCTCAGTTCTTCCATTGCTCTAATGTCTTCATCTGGTTACAGGTTTACTATCTCATTCTTCAATTCATCTTACCTTGGCTGCTTTTTGGTGGGTTTGGAAATGGCGTAATAATATGATTTTTTTGGATGATTCTTGGAGTGTTCATTATGTGTGTCGCATGATTCGTATTTCTGAGGTGGAGTTTGCCAAGTTTGGTGCGATTAATCCTATGCTCTCGTTGCTTGTTGCACCTAATCTTTGGTCTCCGCCTATGGGTGATTTTCTGAAGCTTAATGTTGATGGTAGTTGGTTGCCATACGAGAATAAGATGGGTATTGGCGGTGTTGTTCGGGGCTCCACTGGTAATTGGATGTTTGAATTTTCTTCCTCTGTAAGTTGCTTTACTAGCAGAAATTCTTGCATTGAAGGAGGGTCTTTGCAAAGTGTGGGATTTGGGATATACATCACTTATTTGTGAGTGTGACTGTCTTGATCTGGTTAACACTATTTCCTTATGGCAAGAAGAGGCTATTCATTTGCATGTGTATGTTGGCCACTTGCAGGATATACGTTCTATCATGCTTAGGTGTTGGAATGTGTCTCTTGTTCATGTTTCTCGGGATGCTAATTCTTTTGCACATAATTTAGTTGTACTGGGGACAACGGTGGAGTTTTTGGATTGTGCTTGGGTTGTTCCCCCATTAGAAGTACTTGAATATGTGTTACGGGATTCTGTTTTAGTCCCTTGGTGCTTTCTTTGTTTCTTTTATTTCTTAATGTACCAAAAAAAAAGCTTAGCTACTCTATATAAATAAAATAATACATAAATATTAAGGGTCTATTTGGTGGCCAAGATATAATAGGATAGAAATAACTATCCTATCCTATTGTAATCCGTTGTTTGCTGTATTGGTAGGATATGACAATATTATCCTATCCCTTATCATATCTTGTTGCTCCAGTGTATTTATTATCCTAAGGGTGAAGTTGGGTTAGGGAGCAATAGGATATGATAAGTTCATATATATATATATAATTTATATATAATAATAATTTTGACATGTAAATGTACAGTATATTATTAATTAAAATATCAAAAATTAAATATTTACTATTCAAATATTTTTTAAATAAAATTATTTGAATAATAATTATAATTTTAAAAATCTTATATATTTTTTTATAATTTTAAGAAAAGTAATTACATAAATAAAAAATAATATTGTATAGTTTAGTTAAAATTGTAATTTTTTTGTAAAAAATAAAAAATTAAATTAAAAGTTATGTTTAGAAAATTATATGCAATTTTATGAAACAGTAATTTTGTCATTTGAACATAATTTATATTTGGGTTAATTATGTTTTTGGTCTTCCAAAAATTAACTTATTTTGGTTTTAGTCCTCAAAATTTTTTTCATTAAATAAATTCCCTCAAATATTAAAAATATCCTAATTAGATCCCTGTATTAAACTCTATTAAATGATGACTACATCAACATCACAATCACTTTAATTTGCTAATGTGGCCATCATGTCAATTATTATGTTCGGGTCAAATTAATAATATACTTTTTAAATAAAATTATTACATGTTTAACCCTAAACTATAGATTTTTTTTTAACCCTAAAGTAAAAGTAATTACATGATTTTTTATTAAAAATAATCACTGGACACTTTAGATAATAAAATACTTTACTTAGAAGCTGATGTGACTATCATTTAACAAAAAAGTTAATCAAAATTTAGCACAGGAATCTAATTAGGGTATTTTTAATATTTGAGGAACTTTATTTAAGGAAAAAATTTTCTGATGACTAAAACCAAAACAGGTCAATTTTTGGAGGACTAAAAACATATTTAACCTTTTATATTTTATCTTATCGTTATCTGGTTTATTATTTGGTGTGCATCAAACATTAGATAAGATTATAGCTTATCCTGCTCTTATCATATTTTATTTTTATCCTACTCTCATATCTTATCCCATCTTATCCTATTCTGACCACCAAACGATCCCTAATAATACTAACTTGGAGACCATGCAATAGTGAGCAGCAGGTGTATAACTAGTTGCAATAGCGAAATTTAGCGTCAATGCCATGTGTCACACTCACATAAATTAGCTAGTATTATTAGCTAAATTAACCAAAGAATGCCACTTGTACTAGGAATCTGCCACGTGTCTCTCACGCATTAAAATCACTACTGTAAATAGCTAAGATAGCAGACCCATTCTACCTCGTGTCACGCCCACATAAATTAGCTACTTCTACTAGCTAGTTTAACCAAGGAATGCCACATGTCACACTATGATAAATTCGCTACTGCAATTGCCATTTTCAGTTGCCACATTAGCTGCCATTTAATCTCGCCACTTTGACCGACGTGTTTAGTATGTTGCTCTTTGACTAGCGAATTTAACGTGGCATGCCACATGTAAATTCAAAAAAATAATAATTAAAAAGCCTGATGTGTATAGTATCTTGCTAGTCAAACTAACAGGTTTGACTAATCAACGATCAAAACAACCTCATGTTAGTAATTTGTTTCAAAAAAACCACATTTTGATAAAATGTTTGTAAAAAATCTCAAATATGTCAATCAACCGTGAGAGAATGATATGCATGAAGGTGCTTATGTATGAGATAATGATATGCATGAGAGAAAGGAGTGTTGGCTCCTTATTATGCGCATGTGCATGTGTGTAATGTGTACATGGGGTGATTTGTATGGTGAGGGCAACATGATTGTGAGGTGTTGTAATAGTGAGTGTTTTGATGGAAAAAAAACCAAGAGGGACAATAAGGTGAGAGAGAGAAAACGTGAGAGAGAAGGTTAGTATGTGTGGGTCATGATTCTGTTATCAATTGAGAGATAAGGAATTCTTTTTACCCTTCTTTTTTTTTTCATTAATTTAATTTTTCATTGTTCATTTTTCTTTGTTTTGTTTTTTTTTCAATATTTCTCATTTTGTGTATTTTTAATTTTTTTAATTTCTCTTTTTACTAAACTCGGATAAAATTGGGTTTTCATAAAGCAGTATTAATTACTTTTGCCTAGAAGCACCTTGGTAAAGAGTTTTCACAATGCATTGCCCTTATCATTTCTTATGAAGTTCTATTTTTCTTCTCCACAATTTAATTTTGTATAGGAATTCTTGGAGAAGAAAAATTATGGAAATATCATTTTCTTTGCAAAAGATTTTGAGACTTTCAACTTTAAATTCTTTGTCATGATCACTTCTAATGGAAGAAATATAAAAACCTTTTTTGTTTTGTGCCATTTTACAAAATACCTTAAAGCTCTCAAAGACCCATCCTTGTGTGCAAGGAAATAAGCCTGTGTGTATCTTGTATAGTCATCTATAATGATTGTACCATACCTTTTACTATCTAGACTTTAAGTTCTAGTAAAATCAAACAAATTCATATGTACTGGTTCCAAGTATCTAGAAGTGGAAACAACATTTTTTGGATTCAAAAGAAGCTTTTGTCTGTTTCATTTTAAAATAAAGTTACTTTTAAAAGAAATCTCAAACAAACATTTTACATGACATTTCTTTTTGACTGTTTGGAAACAAGCATGTTAGATTTTGATTGTTTAATTCCTCTAGAGAAATCTTATATAGATTGTGATGTTTACTGGCAATAAAAAGTATTAATCCATTAGACTTTTGGCTATACATTTTTTTTTGTTAAAGAAAACATTGTATCCATTATCACAAAATTAACTTATATTAAGCTTATTATGTTTTATCTTTTAATATATAACACATTATCAATGGTAGGTAAATGGTGTTTACTGTAACACCCTAAGGGGCATTATCGTAACTAGGTCTAGATTTCAAAAAAAACAAACTTAAAAAGGTAGAAACAACATACAAATGCTACTCATAAATATAATTAAATATTATATACGAACAATACAATAAAAAAACATACATGCCAAATATAACTTATCTATCACCCGAAGGTATCGTACAAAATATAAAGAAGAATACAAAAACATAATATAAATTAGACTACGTTTTCTTGTACATGACTCCAAGCTCTATCTACGCATGTCTTCACCTGTATCCTGAAAAAGGAGAAACTTAAAGGAATGAGACATAATGTCTCAGTGAGTGCTCTAAGGACTCTACGGCTGGGTTACACTCTTCTATTCGGACAACCCTCATCATTTATCTTTTATGGCTTTAAACTCACTAGGTCTCTCATAATTCGCCATACCTACGGTCTAATCTACACCTTTTAATCTTCAATACTTTCTGTGTTAACTACTCTCTCATTCTCCTGGCTGTTATATTAGTTTACTATCTCATTCTCAACCTAAGAACTCTTTCTAGCCCAAAATGCTCTCTAGTATTTAAACCCTTCATGTTTAGATTTTACTTTTCTTTCTTTTAATATTTAAGGTTGGTTTCTATGGGTCAAGTCTAAGGTCATAGACATTCTAAAATACTTTTGACCATCTCTTAACACTCACCTTAATACCGTCATTTTGTTCTCTCTTATTTGTCTTATACCTTTCTATTACGCTGTGTAGGGATTCACTCTTTCTCTACCTCATTCACAACTATTATTATCCAACTCGGACCCTCACAACACTATCCTAGGGCCTAGCCTCTCACTTATCCTTGAGGTCGCAAAAACAATTTTAATTACAAGCATACATTTATTTCACATCTTTTGCCTAGTAACTAGACATACACATTGTTTTGTTTCATTAAGTAAGCATGACATACATGCATAACATGAGCACATATACATAATCTTGACAATTCATCACAATACACAATCACATTTTCACACCTGTACACATTACATCATTCGCTTATGAACAAGGTCACATATAATTCACACCATTACGACGTAGCACACTTCAACATATCACACTAAGATACATATGCGTGCGATGTTCCTAAACCACTACTCATGCACATGTGGTACCAACCTAAACTTTTCGGAAAGTAGACTAGGAGTAAATACAGGCCATAAGAAGCGTCATCAGTACCGATGCCTTCGGCTTTCGCACCCTCAACTAGCATGATATCCCCCGGTAACTAGTCAGGGTTACCTAGTTTTACCAGTACGTCTCGGCTCCATGGGATTAGCATGGACCATTGGAGTTTTCCCAACCGGATAACCCCCAAGGCTAAGGTTAAACAACCCATCACGGCCTCCACCAGCCAGATTCCTACATACTTTCCTCATCACATAACTCAAATGTTATGATGCATGGTCACATACAATACTTACAGCTTTCATAGACTTTTATCATGAATCATAGGCACAATTTCATATCACACTCATTTTTTCAAAGTAAATAACAACCATACAATATAAACTCAACAAGACATAAAAAAAACAAATAACAATGAGTTAAACACTGCCAAAAGGAGTTCACAAACACAAGGAACGTAATAGCAAAAGTCGTATCCGCCCAGCGGTCCAGCAAACCCGCCCAGCGGGTCCGCGCTGGAACCCAACCCGCCCAGCGGGTCCGCGTCAAGACCCAACTCACCTAGCGGGTCTGCGCACCTAGCATCAACGCAAAATCCAGTTTTTAAAGAAAAGTTACCAAAAGACTATCTAATCTATGAATTCCTTACTTCCTCACAATTTCTTCAAAACCCATCAAATCCCTAATCTTAGGCATAAGGAGAGGGGAAAGGTAAATAGATGAAAAATAACAACATAAAAGACAAGGAAGAATATGGGGGAGAGCACTCACCTTTGTGGACATGCAAAGTTGAGTTTTAGGGTTTGGATTCTCCGGTTTCTATTCTTCCTCTTTCTTTTCCTCTTCTTCTTCCCTTCTTTTCCTCATTCTCTCTAACTTTTTTTCTTCTTCTATTTTGTGACGGCTAAACCTAACCCTCTTTCTCTATTCCCTTCCTATAACATGTGGGTGAGTATATAGCTTAGTGGGCTTTAGTCCCCCTATTGGACCCTAGATGCTCTTTTGAGTTCTGTGATAATATTCCTACTAATTTATAATACTAAGGTATTAAAAACAATAATAATAATAATAATAATAATAATAACAATAATAATAAATATAATAACATCAACACAACACAATAATAGTAATAATAATAATAATAATAATAATAATAACAACAACAACTTATACAACAACAATAATAAATATAATATTAATAAGAATAGAAACAGTAATAATAAGAAATATAATAAGAATAACTTTTAAGGCATTTTTGTCTAATAACACAAGGAAGGGTCCTACTAAGAGTTACCTCATGGTTTATTTCTAGTACTTGAAATTTGGGGTGTTACATTTACCAACCTTGCTTATCCTAGCAATGTATCCCTATTGGTCCCTTTTAAAGGTTGTTCCTCCATTATGTGGTTGAAAGTTTAGGTACATAAACCTTTATCCCATCATGTGACGTGAATAACCACTTTTCATTAGACAATGGGAACAAAATTTTGTGGGTCTCACTTCATATTTAGTAAGCTTCACTCATAATTTTGTTGTTTTCAACAAATTTTAATTAACGATAGAGAGTGGTATTAGAACGAGAGAGTTAAATAATGTATTGTTAATACTCCTTTATTATTAATATGAATTAATATGTAAATAATATCAAAGTAATAATATATAATAGGATTAAAAAGATATTTTTATTAATACATATTTAATTAAATTTTCATCTCTATAATATATATATATATATATATATATATATATTGCAATTAGGATCATGATTTTGATTTTGATGCAAAATTTATTTTATTTTGAAATTGTTAAACAATTCATACAATTTCCAAACTTATGCATTAGAGATTACAAAATAAACAGTTTGATTAGGACTCTAAAATATAGGGTTTAGGCATTAATTTTTAGGACTAAATTAATTTTGAATTTTTTTAACTCGATCAATTTGAATGTTTTTTTTTATTATTATTATTGAGTTTAAGTTAACTTGATCACACCAGTTATAAAACACGGATTCAAGTTAGAGTTAAACAGTAATTTGTAACTCAAATAAAAAGTAAACTTTTTTAGCCTAAGCTAGTAAGAGTTGAAGCCTACACTGAACTAGTCTAATTGGACAAGATAGCCAGTTTCTTAGGCTTTTAATTTTCATCCTCAAACGTCACTTTGCAATTAGCAAAACCTACCCAGATATATCCTGTTTAGGAAATGATGTTTTCATGTAGTAACAAAGATTAGGATGGTGAAGTGTGAAAATCTCACCGTTTATTTTTTCAAACTTTCACTTTATAATAAAAACATATTATATTAATAAAAATAATTGAAAGGTTAGAATCTCATCTAGTGATAATGTACCTAGAGAGAATCCATTCTCATCGTCCTTTTTGTTATATTAACATATCAATTGCCTAAGAGTTCATAGCATGAATTGCTAATTAGAGAAGCTCACTTAGATATGCATGGGTCTTATATGGAACAAGATGTGTATGAAGTTAGTCACAAAAGCATTATATGTGAAAAGGCCAAATCTAAGGTATTGTTGTAATGCCAATGTTTTCATAGTGCATATGTTTGTGATTTAATAATTGAAAGTGAAAATTAAATTTAGTTTTTGTAATTAAAAGGTAATAATAATAATTTAGAAGTGCATTTATTTGTTTTATGTTGTGTTGTCTTGGAAACTCTAGTTCGAATTATAGACCTTGAGAAAAATGTCGTTCAAGACAAGTATCTCTGTTGGTCTTATCTCTGTGGTTTTAGTGGTGGAGAGTAATAATTAGGTCTTAGTGAGCCCAAGACCTTTCCTAAGACCCATGACCCTTATAAGTTGATGAGAACCCATTCCCTTCTCATTTCTGTCACTTTATAACCCTAAACACTCTCAAACTCTCTCTAATCCTCTTCCCCAATTCTACAAGAAATAGAGCAAGATTCAAAGACAAATTCCTATTTTCTGGCTAGTGTGATAGTGGTGAAGATATTATTGAGTTTTCTTCTAAGAAACTTGACTCTAAAGTTTCCCTTCTCATTCTCCTCTTCCATAAATTCAGATTTTCGAAAGCTCCAATAAGTAAAGAAAGCTTACACTTGTGATTTCTAAGGTAGTAATGGTTGTTATGTTAAAATGTTGCTATGAATTGGACTGCAAATGTGATTTATATGGAGTATAGTGAAAAATGGGCTTGATGGTGAATTTGATGATTTGTTGTTGAAATGTTGTAATGACTGTGACAATCTGATTAATATGTTGTCATTGGATGTTGGGTGATGTTGTTTGACCTTTGTGGGACTGATTTTGGGTCTGGGTATGGATAAAGTTTGGGGTTTGGGGTTTTGCAAAAAGAGTCTCTGGTTCTGATCTTAAGTTATCACTGAGAAAAGAGGGGCCTTGCTGAGCAAGAATGCCCTTGAGAGTAGAGTGATGCTTTCGACCTTGAACTTTGTTAAGTGATCACCATTATTGCCGAGCGAGTGTTCTTGGCCCCATTGTTATTGGGGTACATGGTATGGGAGTGTCTGCTAAGTGAGTATTTAACTTGTTAAGCGAGTGTTCATGTGGAATCTGGAATTTTCCAAAAAGTAGTTTGCTGAGAGAGTAGGTGACTCGCTGAGCAAGTATAGGCATTCCAGGATGCCTAGAAGTTGATCGCTGAGCGAGGATTAGTTTCGTTGAGCAATTCCTTGCTTTAAAAATGTTGGTACTCTTTGTAGTTGGCCTTCCATTGAGCGAGCAATGTGTTCACTTAGCGAGAGGAATGTTTTTGAATTATGTTACTCTCTAGAATAGTTGGTCACCGAGCGAGGTTGATACTTGCTGAGTGAGTCATGATTTGAAAATCTATGGAAGTCCCTAGAACTTATTCGCTGAGTGATCCTTGTACTCACTAAATGAGGTCCCTAGAAATAGTAAGGGGCGCTCTTTAGAGTTTGGTATTTGCTAAGCGACACTTAGGGTCGCTAAGCAAGGACTTTCATGAAGAGAAGTAGACTCTTTGTAGTGATGTATTCGCTGAGCGAAGATATGGTTCGCTTAGTGAGTTGGTTAGGTAGTTTTATTTAACCTAATGGGTTTTAAATTTGTGTTTCAAATGGTTTTAAAGAGGAATATTTGGCGTGAGTCTAGTTGTAAAGTGTTAAGTAAGTGGTTGAAATGGAAGGTTGCTCAAATAGGACTTCCACTTGTTTTAGATGGGAATTATTTTGAATATAATTTTCAATGGGTTATAGGCTACTTAGATAGAGCCTTATCTGTTGACCATGTATGATGCTAAATTGAGCCTACATGGAGTTGTTGAATGGTTGTTGGCCATGCATGGTACTAAATTGAGCCCACATGGTGTTGTTGTTGAATCTTGTTGACTTGTTGATGTTAAGGTGAATTTGTTGGTGCTATACATGCATTGCATGCATATGTTGGTGACTAAGGTAGCTAACAATGGACCTTGTGTCATGGTACGAGCAAGCAGGTAAGTTGGTTAGTTGACTGGAGTAGATAACTTAAATAAGGCCTCCAACCTAGTGATGAATGAGACGTGGGGCAACTGTTAATGGACCTTTGGGGATGAGTGGATAGGTGACTTTGCAAGGGGCCAAGGTAATGCAAACCTTGAGTCACAGTGAGCCACCACCCATATACACTCATCTTGACAAATCATATAATCTTATCCGTAGACTAGAGTTTGACAATCCTTGAATGGTGAATGACATGTATAGTCTTGTCGTTGATGCAATGTTAGGGGATGAGACTTTGATGATCGCTCAATTGTTGTGAATCTCTTAGGAGTAATGTCTACATGCATAGCATCGTTGTTGGTGTAGTTGAGTTGCATTGTAATCATTCATAATGAAATTGATTGTGAATTTGAAGTGGGTAAAGGTTTATAGTTACTATGGAGATTTATGTATGCTTATTCCTTGATTTATGAATGTGAAATTATATGTTGGCTATTTCATGTAATATAAGTTATGTTATTTTTATATAAGTTTACCCTTGCTTTGTTGTGTTGTTATTGTTTGACTGTGATGATCACGTCGTTGACATGGGAGCAAATGGCGAGGCTTCAGTTGATCCAGCTGCTCAAAGTTAATAGCGGAGCTATTGGTTGGAAGAGATGGGATGTGATGGATCACATTCTCCTTTTTGGTTGTTTTTTTTGGATAGTTGTTTTGTTTTTATTTTACATGATGTAGTGTGGCCAACGATAGGGAATGTGTTTTGCATCCTCTCCCTTGTTGTTTGGGTTGCAAGTTTTTAGTTTATCCTTCGATTTGTATATTTGAACAATGGTATTAGTTGAGACAGATAGGTCTCGTCCTCATTGTTTATACACATGTGTGTATATGCTTACATGCGTTGTTGGTTCTCAATGGGATAATGATCGATGTGTTTTCCTTTGAAGTTGAAAAGCAAAAAAAAAAATGCATGTTTTTGGAATACTTAACGTAAGATATTTTATAAAACGAACTATCTTTCTAAGAATTAAAGAGGTAGTGTTGTTTTGTAGTGGCAATGGGTCGCTAAAATTACCTCATGAGATATATACTCCATTGCCTATCTCTACTACTTCTTGCATTGATTTGAATTCTTTTATTGAAGGTGGTGAAGGATTAAATTTGAGGATGGATTCTCTTGAAGAAAGATGGAATGATAGAGATCTAGGAGAGGGTACCAAGAGAAAGCTTAAAGGTCCATAGGAAGGACTTGGAAAGCTTGGAGATTCTTTGGAAACACTAAAGGAAGAGACCATTATGCAAGAAGATATGGAAGGAAAGCTCAAAACACATGATGCATTCAATGGCCATGGAGGAAGGAGAACCAAGGCTCATTAATTGGAGCCAAATTTATGAAAAAAATTGACCCGAGGTAGTTTTAGTGAACAAAATTCAGTTGCTAATTCAGATTTAGTGAACAAATTTTAGACACTAAATTGACAACATATTTTTGATTCCTTAGTAGAGGAGTTCACACCCAGGGTGTGATCTCAATCATGGCCATGACAAGCGCAATTTTAATCTTCAAAATTTAGCGTGTTTTTCATTCTTTGTGAACCTTGGGGCTTGGTTTGTGACTTATTAAGTGTTTAGCACTCTTAGTTTCATTACTGTTTAAATACACTTGTAAATACTCTTTTTGATAACTTTGAGCGAAATTAAGATTAAGCTCTTGGTTAAGAGTATGAGTTTAGCATTGCTCATCTTTGGTTCTTGAGATTGAACCTTCTTAATTCTTATAAAAAGCTTTTTGAATACTTTGTGGTGAATCCATGATTAGGCTTATCATTCTTTTGAGGTTGCCAATTGAACCTAGTGTCTACTTCTATTTAATTTTCTTCCTCCATTTTTGTGTTTGAAGCTTTGAATTCTTAAAAGTTCACCAATGGAGATTTTGCAAATTGCTAGGAGGATTCTATCATTTCTTTGCCATGATTAAAAATTAGTTTGGTGTTCCCATAGAAAAGACTTAGGTTTGATAATGGCAAATAATAATTCAATCAAGTCATTACACCATTTTGTCAAAAAAGGGCATAATTCATGAATCTTCCTATGTCAAAACACCTTAGCAAAATGGGATTGCATAAAGGAAAATGGGCATTTCCTAGACCAAACTTGGGCACTGTTGTTCTAAAAAGTTTTTAAGGAGAAGGTGCTTTCACAACGACATATTATTAATCAACTACCCTCTAGAGTCTTGGGATTCAAGAGTCATATGACAGTTTTATCTTCTTTCTATCCTAATTTGTCCACTCCTAATAATCTTACTCCAAGGGTCTTTGGGTGTGTGTTATTTCTTCATGTTCATTGTCAAGATAGGGGAAAACTTGATCCTAGACCTTTAAAATGTGTTTTTATTGGCAACTCTTATATAAGTGTTACCATATTCCAAAAAAATCCTGTGTCTTGGGATGTAACATTTTATGAAGACCAAGCACATTTCAAACAAACATATCTTTAGGGGGAGCATTTACAAGAAGATAAGGAAACTCAACTTCAAACTCTTGCCCTTCTTAACTTTAAGTCTACCATTCATGTGCCTGAGTCAGAACAATCATCTCTTCTATTCTCATCAATTGAAAGTGATCCTGAAGTTGATAAAAGATTTGAAAAAATCTTGTGCACAAAAAAAGGCCAAAGGTCTCTCTTGGATTGACACAAGTTCAAGAGCCTAATCCAACACCTTCACATCAAGTAACAAATTCTGACCTTTTTGCTTTACAGAACAACCACGACCTTCCTATATTACAGGATAATTATCCAGACTTTCAAAATGAAACATAAACCCAAGGACTTTACCTCCCAGTTGCCTTTTAGAAAAAGAACCATAAAATGTACACCAAAGACCTTATACACTTTTCTCAAATTACCCCTCATTTCAAAAATCCCAATAACCCATAAAACCTTTGATATGAATCTAAACAAAACCTTTATCCCCACTAATGTTTTTGAGGCATTATCTGATAAAAGATTGAAACGGATATGGATATAGAAATGAAGGCATTGGAGAAGAATAAGACATTAGAATTAGTTACTCTACCAAAATAAAAGAAGTCAATTTGTTGTAAGCGGGTATATATAATGAAGTATAAGAATGATGGGTCAATTGAAAGGTACAAAAGTAATGTTAGTAACGAAAGGATTCACACAAACCTACGAAATTGATTACTTAGAAACCATTACCTTAGTTGCTTTAAATGAAACACAATACAAACCTTAAGTGACAAATTAAGCACCCTTAAATTAATGATTGATAACTAAATATAATTAAATAATGTGAACAATCGATCTATATACAAATATGATCTACTCCCTATGCTAGATAAGTCAAGGATTAACAATTACTTACTACCCAAGCATTTATTGGTAAACCCAACTTGAAAGCTAAGTCAGCTATATTACTTATCCAAATTGCATAGTTATGTGTGACCTTGCCTATAGGACAACTAGAGCTAAAAGCTATGCAAAATCATACATACATAAATCAAGGAGAAAGTCTAAGCGAATGAGATTGATGAAGGCCAAGGTTAGGAGAGGATTGCAAGTGATAAGAGGAAATTTGTGTCTGAAAATATTTATTATGAAAGTTACTACCAAAAATTCTTCATAATTGGTGGAAGATATTCAAAGCCTCTATGTCTTATGGATGGTTGTTAAGAAGCCTATTCGAAGAAAAAAAGGGGTAAAAATGGTAAAGGGGCTCTAGCAAAATTATAAGGAACAAAGAAGTACCAATAAATATGGATAAAGTGTATAAAATAAATGCAAATATGTAGCACGAGAAACATGAGGATGTGATGAAGGCAAACATTGTGCATGTTTGGTTATACAATAGAACTTAATGGATATGTGTCCCTAAAGCAATCTCATATAACTTTTTCATCATTTTATTACTTGTAGTCATCATTGGCACCTAAAAAATTAAAGGGGCCTCGGCTAGCAGGTTGGACAAATACTTAGTATAGGTACTTAGGAAAAGTAAGTTGAGTCTGTGCTAGCTATACCTTAGTTAAAAGAGGTTGCTATGTAGGGATAGTTCAGCTAGCTTTGCCACTAAAGTTTATTCGACTGAATATGCCTAGGCATGTTTCTTGATAACTCAGTTGACTTTGCTGAAGGAGGAACTAGCTCAGCTAACCTTGCTGAAGGGGATGTTAATGTGGAGAGATAATTTGCAAATATTGAAGGATGATAAAATCTTCCACGATTCTAGGAGACAAGAGGTCAAAAATAGTTTTGGACTTAGTCAAATCCACACTCCCTAAAAAATAGGAGGAGGTTAGTGACGACATTCTAACAGCTAATAGTGGTGGGTAGGAGCAAATTTCTAAAGAATCCAAATAGTGGATCATGGTCCCAAATTCAAGAAGGTTTGTAGCCATTTTCACGTAAATGGACCCACCATGGTCAGCCGAGATAGGTTCCAATCAATAGATCTAACGGTCAGGAGATACCGAATAGGAGGTAAATTAGCCAAATAGAATCTAAGCCATGATCTAAGCAGTTAGCAAGTAGAAAAGTGTGGCTAAGTAGATGTTATCTGGTTTCATAGTATAAATAGGTCTTTATAATCCAAATTAGACATATCTAATCAATCAAACAACCTACTTATCAATTTATCTCCCATTTATCTTTATTGTTTTTCCTTTACTGCTTTGATTTATAGTTTTCAGCATTTATTATCCAGCAAATTCAATCTTAACTTTTACCTAGACCAAGTGCTCTTTGAAGTGACTTAGGAACCTATTAACTGAGGAGCAGATTTCCCTTCTTAGTACCAAATCGTCTTATCTTTATTTTAGAATCATGTACGAGCAACTAGTTGAGTCATTCAGCTAATTATTCATGCAACAACACTTAGTAAGATAATGTGCATATTTTACACATAACCAAACCCACAGGTTAACGAGCAAGCCAAATTAAAGGCTCACAACCCACGTGTCCATGATTAGGTATAATTATGCAATGCGTCTGCAATAGTTATGAGGAAAAATATACAACTTGAACCCCACAACAAAAATGATAACAATGTATGAAGGAAGGTTGGCCCAGTGACCCAAGATCAAAGAAAGCCATCATAGCCTATGGTGCAAGAGGGACGTCTCACTGCTCATGACCCAAATGGGTTACTTCATGCAAATTCCAAAGACAAAAAGGATTTGTCTAATCAAAAGCTTGATTTGAATAGCATGGAAAATGCTATGCTGCACCATACGTAAATACTTCAAAAAACAAGTTGGTGAATAGCATGGAAAATGCTATGCTACAACATATGTAAATACTTCAAAAAACAAGTTGGTGAGTCTTTCCCTAATAATACATTGGTAGCTAATGTGATTGTGATGTAAGAGAATAACAGACCCCCACGACATGAAACCACTTACTACAATTAGGAGTCAAAGGACACATATTGTAGGTAAATGTTACCGACATCCCTACTACCATAATTAAGACTAGTGCTAAGGAAGCAAGGCTTATGCAGGCCACCCTTCAAGATATATAAATATATTGCGTTGGAATTGTCGTGGCATAGGCCATAAAAGTTTCCCAAATTTGATCAAGGAGCTTAGTATGGAGCATGATATTTCTCTTTGCATTTTGGTGGAAATTCATGTATTTGCTCAAAAGGTAGAGAAAATTATCCATCACATGTAGGGGTGGCAAAATGGGCCCGCCAGCCCACCAAAAACAGACGGGGCCGGCTAGCCCGCCAGTTGAAGATGGGTTGAGATTTCTGGCCCAGCTCGCCAAAAGTTGAAAAAAGAAAAGAAAAAGAAAAACATAATAACTTCAAAACAGAAAACTAAAGCCCTGTGTAAGCCCGTGTATAGCATGGAAGTTAAGTAAAATGTGTGTGTAATTTTGATGGAAAAGTATTAAAATGTTAAAGTGTTTACTAACATAGTCCGATTTCAATATGATCTTATATTATTCAAGTTTCTAATTTTGATGTAGTTACGAGTGGACCTTCCATGCTATACATAGACATAACTTGTGCATTGCACATGGGAAAGGAAAGGAACGAGTAAAAAAAATAAAGACTTAAAACTAAAAATCTTAAGGTCCCTAAAATGAGCACGAGAAAAAAAAAAAAAAAGCAAGTCAACAAGCCAACCTGCCCTGCCCCACCAAGCTAGCAGGCTGGGGGAGCTAGTTAAGGCGAGCTGGTGGGTTGGACCACCTAACCTACCTCGCCAATTTTAATGGGCTTGGGGGTTGGCCAGCCAGGCCTAACACATTTTGCCATCCCTAATCGCATGGACTTTAACCTTTTTCATGTGATTGAATCTAATGGGTAAGTTAGAGTTTTGTGGTGTCTTTGGCAGTCTAGGTAGTGGAAGGTGGAGATCATATCACAATTGGTTCAGTATTTGCACATGAAGGTTGAAATGAAAGGGTAAGCCTTAGTATTTTACTGGCATTTATGGCATCCCTATTCTTTTTCTTTGTACCAACCTGTGGTAACAACTAAAAGAGTTATCAAAGTCCATCCATGAACCATAGGCAGTGATGGAGGAGATCAATACCATTTTGGCTTCTCATGAAGGAAGTGGAGGTTCATCTCATCCTAATTTTTGTGGTATAAGAGACTTTCATGAAACATAACATTGTGAATTTATTAATGCGACTTTTGATGATGACCCTCATACTTAGAAAAAAGGAATTTTGCAAGAAAGTCTTAATAGAGTTTTGATCAACAATATTGGAGGCTTTGCTTTTCTAGAGCCTTTATCTCTCATATTTACTATTTCAAATCAGATCATTGTACTCTGCTTATTAACTTAGACTTAGGGATTCCTATGAATTGCAGAAGATGCCCATTTTAGTTCATGATTGCATGGCTATCTCACAATGAGTTTGGTGATTTCATGAAGGATTAATGGAGGGTTGGCGTCGATTGGAATCATCTCTTGGAGTTGTTCATAAAGACCCTCAAGATGTAGAATAAAGATATATTTAGTGATATTTTCCAAAGGAAAAAGGTTATTTTGAGGAGGCTTAGGGGCATTGACCATAGCCTCAATATGCAACGAAATCTATTCCTTATTAATTTGTAGGGAAAATTATGGCATGAATTGGATGACATCCTATATCAGGAAAAGTTGCTTTGGTTTCAAAAGTCTCGATGTAAGTGATTGAAGTTAATTTAAAGATCGAAACTCCAAATATTTTCACAACATTACTATTTTTTATTGCCAATGAAATTCTATTTCTATACTCAAGGATTAATTAGGTAATTGGGTATCAGATAAGCATCAACTTGAGGAGGTGGCAACTTCCTACTACAAGGCGCTATCTAGGATGATGACATTTTTATTCCTTTCTACCTCAGAGGAAGTTTTCTGCCTCTTAAGGAGGGAGATGCGGTGATGTCGGACAAGGATATTTTAGATGACAAGATTAAAGATTCCATTTTTAAAATTGGCAACTTTAAGGCATCTAGGGAAGATTTCCAAGCTCTATTTTATCAAAACTAGTGGCAAACCTAGTTGGTCCGTCTTTGTGTCAGTTGATCAAGCATATTTTTCAGAATTTGTCTGAGGTGGCATCCATTAACAAGATACTCATTACTTTGATCCCTAAGTTGGGAGAGACATCCATGCTCACTCAATTCAGGCCTATAAGCTTATGTGATGTTTTTTATAAGACCCTCACAAAAGTCTTATCACACAGGCTCGATATAGTGATGAAGAAGCCGGTTAGCACTAACCAATGTAGCTTTGTCCCTCATAGACAAAGACAGGACAATATTAATATCACCTAGGAGGTAATTCATTCAATGAAGAAGAAGAGTGGGTTGTAAGGTTGGATAACCATCAAGATAGACTTTAAGAGAGCTTGTGACAAGATAAAATGGTGTTTTATCAAAGATACTTTAACAGAGATTGGCTTGCTTTAGAATTTATTAATGTTATCTGACATTGCTTATTGAGCTCTTATATTCATATGCTTTGAAACACGTAGGAATTGGAGGAATTCAAGCCTCTTTAGAAGACATGGTGACCCTATTTCACCCTATCTATTCGTTTTAGAGAGGTTTAGTCATATTTTTGTAGCAGTGGATCAAGAATACTGGAAGCCTATTATGCTTAGGTGTAGAGGACCCAATATCTCTCGTCTTGTTTTTGCATATGATCTAATTCTTTTTTTAAAAGCTACTTTGGATCAAGTAGATATCATATCTACTTGCTTGGACCTGTTTTGCCCTAGTTTTGATGAAAAGGCTAGTGCAAAAAAGACGAGGTTATTTTTCCAAAAATGTCCATTAGAGGGTTAGAGATCAAATTAGTGGAAGCTTAGGATTTATAAGAGATGACCTAAGCAAATATCTTGGTATTCAACTTCACCACAAAAGAACGAGTAAGGCCTCTTTCAAGAACATACTTGATAAGGCACAACAACAGTTTAGTAGTTGGAAATCTTAATCCTTATCTTTTGCAGAACTAACACTTACTGAATCGGTGCTCAATGTCATCCCGCTGTATGGCATTTAATCTAACCTTCTTCTGTGGGCTGTGTATAATCAAATAGACCAAGTATGTAGGAACTTTACTTGGGGTGACACCCTTGTAGCAAGAAAAGTCAACCTTGTTGCATGGCCTGTGATTTGCTTACCAAAGGACAAAAGGGACTTGGTTTGCAAACGGCAAGGCATATTGATAGTCTTTTATGTTAAAGTGGTATGGGACTTATGTACAAATACTTTTGACCCTTGGATGCAAGTTTGTGAGGTCAAAGTATGGTTGTGCTGAGGCAACAATTCCCACTATTAACCGAAGGAAATAGGGATCAAATATTTGGAGAGGAATTAAATTCATCTGGAATACATTCCAAGCTAATACCATAAGGTGTGTGGGCAATGGGACCCTAGTGCAATTTTGGATAGATGAATGGGTTCCCACCATGGGTCGTTTAATTGACAAGGCTAAAAAATCACTTACAGAGGTTGATTTAAATAGGACAGTGTTGGATGTAATCAAGGAAGGAGGATGTTGGGATCTCCAATACCTTTATGAGTCTCTTCCAGATGCGATTTGTATGAGGATCCAAACCATGCTTCCCTCTCAAAGCCAAAACATGGAAAATGCTTTGATTGGCAAGATTATAAAGATAGGAGTTTCCTATTATTGCAATGTACCATGTGATCACCAAAGCTATGCAATTCCTAATATTCCTCTCTACAGCATGATTTGGGCATAGGATGGACCTGAACATATTCTAGCAATGATTTGGAGGCTAGCTCGAGGTACACTAATGACAAATCAAGCGAGATAGGCTCATGGTCTCTCTAGCACACCAACATGCCCTATTGGCAATGTTGAGTTAGAGACACTGATGATGTCTACTTTTCAAGATTACCGTACATCAATTACTGTGTCGTTGCAATTGCGATTTAATCGTGATCCTTAACATTGTGGGAAAATACGGCTGATGCAGCAGCAATTGCGATTGCAATGCGGTTGCGATGAGTCGAAACGCCTTTACGTTGTAGGCACAATTGTAGTTGTAGACCACAATTTAGAACCATGGGCTATCCTTCATGAAGTTTGAATTACATTGAATCATGGTTTCTACAATATCTGCACAGAGACTGAATCATTGGTGGCACTCTCGCTTCTTAAAGATGACTACTCGTCGTGACATCAAAACTAATCAGTTTGTGAAAGGCATTAATAGTCTCATAAGACAGTTTATGCATGCTTCTTTCAACCATATCGACAGGGAATGTAATGTTGTAGCTGATGCCTTAGCCAAACATGGCGTCTCTATGGAGCCAAGAATAAAAATCGATGAGTTTCCCCAATATTTTTTCAATCTTGTTCTGTTAGCTGATGCTTCAATTGTTGCATACTCTAGTTAATTTGTTTTTGGGTTTTAGCGCCTTTACTTCAGGAAGAAAAGACAAGCCGCTATTCCCACCCCAGTTTTTGTTATTTTCATCCCAAAACTTGTTTGTATTTTTTTTATTCTGAAAATACCCTATGACAAAAGCACATTTCCGTTGTGATTTTGTACAATGGAAATGCATTTCCGTTATGATAGAAGGGGTGCGCCTATACATGCATAATGGAATTTATTTATTAAATTCATTTTTTTTTTGGACAACTTTTAATGGTTCAATGGAGCGTAAAGAGGGCACGCGTTTGAATTGATGCAATCTAGCTCATTGATTTATTGTGCGCAATCTCAACCATTTCTTTTTCTAACACACAAGACATCACTTTTAATGATTCTCTAACCCGTGAATAGGGCATGCGTTTGAATTGGTGCAATCCAAACCCACAATTCAATCAGTGCAATCTTGATTGTTTCTTTTTTTGATGTATAAGACATTGTTTTGAATGATTTCTTGACATGTGAACGTGACACCCACTTGAATCAGTGCAATCTGGAACCTTGATATAGTCCGTCTAATCTAGACCGTTTCTTTTTCTAATGCACAAGACAAAGCCTTTAATGATTCTCTGATGCGTGAATAGTATCTATGCTAGTATAAAAGAGATGTGCACTCTGAAACACTTACCATTGCTTTTCATGATAACCATTTTCATTCCATAGTGTTTCTTCTTCTTTCAAGATGGATGGATTCCTTGTTGTGGTGTATTACAATGGTCAAATGATAACAACATTTGAAGGGGTCTTGTTTCTACGTCCACACAGTGCTGCTTTTCTTAGGGTCACTAAGGACATAACGGTTGTTATTATGAAAAAAAAAATGAGGATGCAATCAGAAGTAGCAGAAAAATACTCGATATTCATTATCATCAACCTATATCTGTAAGGGATGGCTGTGTTCATTATGGGTCTATGGACATTAAAGACAACAAGAATTGGCAAGGATGTTGTCCATCTTTGGCCAATTTCATAGGCTTGTACCGATTAAGTTGTACACTACGTTAGGCAGATCTCCCGAAGAGATCCTTGCCCATCTATGTCGACCACAAATTGCCAAAGAGATCATCGTGTGTTTGCGTGAACCTGACCTGTCAACTAGTTCCAACAACTAAGCAACTATTAATTTGAGTGAACCATGACGATGCACCTTGTTTACTATCATTTGTGTTTGTATCGAATAAATGTAGAAGTGCTTTTAATTTATCGAATAATATTATTTGCATTTTTTTGTTTATTTTTATTTGTATCGCGTGCTATAATTGTAACAACGTATTAGTGATACCAACAATTCAATAAGTATAACATATATAAAATCCAAAACATCTATAAAATCCAAAAATATATATAATAAGGTCTGTACATAATGTATAAAAAATTATAAAAATGATCTAACAAGAAAAAACAAAAAATAAAAGGTTAAGCATTAGAGGTGATCGTCTTCCTTCTTCTCTTCCTCTCATAGGAGCACTCGGAGGCCATGCTTGACTGAGCAATGGCCATTGCCTCTCGGATCATCCCATCACCATTTGTGCCATCGAGCACCACCCTCAAACATAGCAAGAGCTTCAAAAGGCCAGCAACTCTTTCCCACTGTGCCTACAAAAAAAAAATGGAAACTTTATTAAAAATATGTGTCATTAGCATCATAAAAACACATTATAAAGAAATGGATACTTGCCTCGCATTAATGGGTGTCACTGGATAAAGACTTTGTCGCAGGCTGATCATGCCCAAGTTATTGCTACACAAGAAGTCACAAAGGATCTCCTATCACTAGAGGTATCAAAAAAGGGTCAGAAATATGGTGGAACTACTCCTGGTAGCCATTGATAGATGTCCACGGAACCTCGTACAGCACAACAACTCCTCTATCCATTGTGTGCGCTTACCAGCCCTCCCAGTCATCAAACTAGCTAGTTAATGATGGGACCTGTACAAGTGAAAGGCGAGGGATCTCCTGGATGTACCCCAATCGCCTGAACACCCTCTTTGGTAAATGGGTGCGTATATGGGTACCGCACCTGATGAAGCCAAAGTAGAATGATATCACCTCCAATGGCCGAACAACCCAGTGTGTGTTATACAACACCCATATGACGTCGTCCAACTATAATTAATCTAGAGCCTGCCTGGTCCCCCAACACAAAGTTAGTGCCCCTCATAGGCTTCCACCGACAGAGAAAGGGAAGTTGCTCTAAATAACCCATAGTCAGCTCCCGCTGCAGAGTGGGAAAGTGCTTATAGATCTACACCTATAATCGATAATTAATATATTAAATAACATAAACAAAATAAACCCTAAACACATATCTACAAAAAAAAAAAAAGTCCTATGATCAAGCTTATGTATCCTCCAAACTGCGATATACATTGAAGGCTAGCAACATTGACCTGATCGTACAATAATTCTACTATAGCGGAACCCTTAGAGTATCCATTGCAAGCCTAAAGATCATGGAAAAAGTCTAGGTAGCAGACCTGCATGTGCGTCGAGCTCTTGTTGGCAAATATCGTATAGTTGACAGATAGGCTCACGTAGCAAATGAGGTCTGACCAGTTGCCTACTGTGCGACGTAGATCTCCCTCAACCATGATAAGGTCACGTGAGCTCCTTTGGCGGTCGTAACGAATGCCTCAGCAAAAGTCATGCCTAACTCACTCATCAGCAAGCCCACGGCATCATCACTCATATAATATACGTGCTGGCAGACCTTGCTTGTAATAGGCAAGTGTAGGAGAGATAACACATCATCTAGAGTGATGGTCATCTCCCCTACTAGCAAGTGGAAGGAGCTAGTGTCCTTATGTCACCGCTCAACAAAGGCACATGTAAAGCCCTTATTGGCCATAGTATACCATGCCTGTATAAGAGGGGCGAGTTGTGAACCCCACACTATTTTTGCAACCTACGGATACGGGGGCATCGACAAAATTTTTTCCCCATGGCTAATCAACATCAGCTTATCACAGGGCTAACCCAGCCATATATGTCTAGCAACATGGTCCTTATAAGACCCGAGTAATGACAAGTTTGCAAGACCTCCTAGAAACAAAGGTCTAATAATGCGCTCTGCCAGCTAAATCGGACACACCGCTACCTCTGGCTCTGGTACATTGATCTCTACCTCAAGTACATCAGCATGTACCTCCTCCTCCTTTTGCTACTACTGTTGCCTAAATGCTTTAGCCCAATGTTGTAAAACTCGAACCAGTCATCGACTCAATCAGGGCACTAGGTCACTAGGTCAATGGTCAAACTGGAAGGTCACTAATTAAACCGCATGACTCGATCTCTATTAAAAATTTTGAAAATATTCATGACATGTAAATTTCATACCTATAAAATTTATTAAATTAAATTTCAATAGTGATGTGTAACCCAAAAATAAATAAACAATCAACAATTATATTTAAGATAAGGGTGAAAGGACTGAAGGTTACACATAAAAGGTCAAACAAACAAAAACAAGTGAATGAAAGTTATGCATTCATGTTAACACAAAAGACATTTATGTCATATGCATACCTACATTCACAATTTTGGTGATTATTATCATTAGTAAATAAATATTTTTAAATATGTAAATTATATTATAAGTTGGGGTTTTTATTTTTTTTCAATAGTTATAGTTAAAATGACATTGTTTCACGTTTTTAAAAAAAAAAGATTTTTTGAACCAATCTGGGTCAACTGACCAATTCAACCGGCCGGTTCATCGGGTAACCGACCAAGACAGGCCAGGTCGATGGCATGTCTGATTCAATCAGTGCTTAAATCTGATTCCACCACCAATTCTCGATCTAACCGATCCGAGCCGATTTTTCAAACACTACTTTAGTTTGTCTAGCCCGACGTGCTGACGCTGTCGGCTATAGGTGCCTAAAAGTGTCTACCTTAGCATTTGGCGAAGGGCCTCGTTAGGACAATAGGTATCAAACCACGTGCATAGCATAATGAATCTAAAACAATAATGATAAATTAACAATTAAGAAATAACTAATATCAAATATAATCAATATTATTATAGAATTATTCTAAAAAAAATTACCAAAAATTAATAATTTATTAAAACACAAAAAATAAATTACGTATTACATAAATACTTTAATAGACAAAAAATAATTAAAAACAAAAAATTTATAGCAAATAAATAATTAAACGATAAAAAAATTATAAGTAAAGGGTACTAAAAATTAGATAATTTAAATTATTTAATTCATGTAAATACTCAAAATAAAAAGTTAATTTAAATACACATAACTTTAATTATTTAATTCATATAAATAATTAAAATAAAAAATTAATTTAAAAACAATTAACTTAAATCATTTAATTCATATAAATAATTAAAATAAAAAATTAATTTTAAAAAAATTAACTTAAATTAATTAATTTATTAAAGTAAAAAACTATTTTAAAAAGACAATTTAAATTATTTAATTCATATAAATAATTAAAATAAACTAATAATTTAAAAATTACATAATACATAATGAAATTGTGATTCTATTATGTATTATTTCCAGATACACAACAGAATTACAATTTCGTTATGTATATGGTGAAATTCCATTATGTATTCTCACAGCTTCACCATGGAATCGCAATTCCCGTTAAATTGCAATTTTGTTGAATCTAAAAGTCAAAAAAAAAATAACTCACCTACAACAACGGTGAGGGAGAACGTGGAGGCGTGTAGCAACATCGCTGAAGTATGGCAGCGCAAATGGGGTGGGGTGACATGATTCTGATGACAAGTGCAAGCGACAATAGGGTGGGGTGGGGCGCAAGGCGAGAAGAGAATGGGGGAGGAGGGAGGTGGGGAGAAGATGTAATGAAAGAGGGAGGAGGGGGGACGGGAATTTTAAAAGGTAAGGGTAAATTTAAAATTTCATGCGTTTTTTAAAAAGTAAGAAGGTGAAAAAAGAAAAAATTAGGGGGGGAATAGCTTCCCAAAACAAACTTAATAACAAGTTGGAACAATGGACACTTTGGACCGAAGTGCTACTCTTGGTTCATGTTGACTATCACAGTGAACCTTGCATACAGATAGAAGACATGAAAATGAAAATTACGGACAATCTTCTGTGGTGGTCTTAAAAATACCATTTTTGGCATGGAATTATACTTCAAAATAAAATTGGACGTTCTGACTATCATCTAATTCGGTGGATTAACAAATAATTAATTTACATTATATTTAATTTCAAGTCAAATTATAAAAAATTATAATTCTTAAGAATTAAAAATAAAATTTAAAATTAATATTTTATTAGTTTTTATTTGTTGTTAATATATTCTAAAAACCATAGTTTTAAAAACCAGATTAGACCAGCTAGTTTGACTGGCCTGATTAGGAATTGGTCTGGTGACTGGTTCATTAACTCTAAAAAATCGGATTATTTTAAAGCCGGTGCAAACTGGTCAAGAACCTAGTGAAAATCAGGACAAAAAAAAAAGGGGTATAGAAAACCGGTTTGAACCGATGCTTTTCAAATTTTTCATTTTTTTTTATTTCTTTAAATTTAATCCAAAATATTTTTAAGATAAATAAAACACATATTTAGTAAGGATTATAAAAAGGTATAAAATGATATTTTATTTTAGTTTTTAGTGTTATAAAGTTATGATATTGTATTTATTTAATATTATTTTATATATTATTTATTATTATTATTATTATTATTATTATTATTATTATTATTATTTTATTAATACTAGTTCAATCACGATTCAACTATTAAATCTTGAATCAATGTCTTGACCAATTTAATGACCATTCGATTTTAAAAACGTTGCTAAAAAAGACAAAAATAATTTTTAGACATCCCAAATGTTATTCAACACCTAGTGAGGGACAAGAAAAAAAAAAGAGAAAAGTATATAAGTATAATAAGTGATATGATGCAATAAGAAAAGAGAAATAAAGAGAAATTAGAGGAGTTGATGAGATATTTAAAAAAAGAAGGCGTCTAAAAATGTTAATGGATTTGACTTCTCTAGACTATACACACCTAAAGCGTTGATAACAGCAAATATAATAGATATGCTTACATGCAACTCGTTTAAATAAATCCACCTCATTTAACAAAAAACAATTATGAAATTTAAAAATTGAAAAAAAAAAAATAATGCAATGACTTTTTTCTCCTTCTAGACAATGTTGTTGCACCCATATGCTACCATTGATGTTTGTTGAGCCGTTCACAACAACACTTCATCACCATAGTCTATGACATCACAACGACATATTTATCTAACTTAGCTTATTAATCATTCTTCCCCTTCTCAATAGGTGATGATGATAAATTTTGTAGAAGTGATGATATTAGATCGAACTTACTATCGCAATGGAAAAATAATATTCCACGGTTACAGCAAAAATGAAGATTTTTCATCCAACGCAATTTGGCGGTAGTGTTCATCTCTATCCTAAGGCTTTTTCTCATCTTTCATTGATATTTCTATATTATGGTGGTTGGGTTAAACACACTTTTTTTAAAAGAAATCTTGCATGCCTTGCCTTGTTAATGAATGCCGACCAATATAATTCAATTTCGTTCTGATATTCTGTCGCATGTCCACTTCATATGTATGTATGCATGTGCCAAGACATATGAAGTGCACATGTCACATGCGACAAAGGTCAGTCACGTAGTGCATGTCTATATGCGACAGAGGGTCAGTGTTTATATCTCCTCTAGAAAAATGTTGGATGTAGGATAATTTGTTGGAACCAAAATAAATCCTTTATATGAAAACTGTCACTTATAACCCTGAATCTATCATGTTGATCATTAAGAAAGTATGTGGAAACGTACCTAAATTCATGATGACCATTTGTTTTTTAGAGCTGTGCAGTATGGTCTTCCAAATCTATATGTACTTTCTTAAGATAACTTCTTAATTTTCCCTCTGTTTCTTTATGATGATGGGATATCAAGAAAGAACAAAACGGTGCGTGTGACTTGGAGACCATGACATATTTATAGACAACCCTAGAATTATCTTTTGGTATTTTTATTTTAGTCCATCACAAAAATAAATTTACAATTTTGTCTCTAAACATTAAAGACCAATATCCTATTAGACACATTAAAAAGAAACATATATCAAGATAATTATGTAAATAAATTAATCAATTTTGTTCATACCAGGGCATTTGGTCAAGTGGCATGGTATATGAAACGATGGGGATAAGGGCCATAGCGAGTAAAGTGAGTGCTCATGTTTGATTATTTCCCAAAAAGAAAAAAAAAAAGATTATTTCCCATGAAGCACTCCAGTTTCCCGTTTTCGAGACCTTTGAATGTCATCATTCACTGCCCATAAAGTAATTACAATCACAATGAGAAGTACAAATACATTCAGCACTGAGAGGTTGGGGGGCCACCCAGAAGCCATGGTCTTTAAAGCTCAAACACTATCAAGAGATATGGACACTTGTTACCTAGAAGGCAGATAATAAAATTGTCCTTTTGTAGAGGGTAGTGTATTGGTTGCCCTTGGTAGTCCTTTTGTAGAGGGTGGTTGTATTGATTGTCCTTTGTACTAAGAGTATTCATATCCAAACTGATCCAATAAAAAAATCAAAAATCGGTCCAAAAAATTGAAAATCGAAGTAAATCGAAAATTTTTGGTTTTCATTGGGATGGTTTTGGTGGCCAACTAATCAGTTCGGTTCAGTTTTTGGTTGGTGGCTCTCAAACCGAACTGAACCAAAATAATAATACTAAATATGTGTGTTAAGCAAGTGTTGAATTATTATCATATATGTGTCATGCTTAGAAGGAAGTAACATTTTTTTTCCTAAAATTTGTAGTACCAAAACCACGTACACTTCTAAATTCGCATATATAGGTAGATGTAAAAATATATATTTGAACACTTACTAGCATCTATATAAAATTAGCAATACCAAAATCACGTACACTTACTAGCTAGTTGTTTAGTTAAACACTTGATGTATTTGGTAGTTTATGCACTTGATGAATTAATGTATTTACTAGTTTCCTTATTTTTCTCTTTACATATTTTATTTTTCTCATGTATGGATTTAGAAAATAGAACATTAAAGAATCGGTAAAGATGGTCGGTAAAAACTAAATCAACCGACCTAATCCAAACCGCATTTTTTGGATTGGATCGGATCGGATTTTTTTGTATAAGCCATCCAAACCGAACCGAACCACATGTTCTTTTTATGTTTGGATCGGATGACTTTTTAGCTCAAAACCGATCCACAAACACCCCTACTTTGTACAGCTAGGGTAATGGTTTTGGTATTGTAACAGTTTTTGTTTTTTTGTCTTTGCTTAGGTGAATATAGTTGTATAAATATGGACCTTGGCTCCTCTCATTCAACAAAGAAACAAGAAGAGAATTCACATGGCTCCCTATCTTCTTTCATTTTTGTTATCAATTTATTTTCCTGTTATGGTATTAGTGCTTATCTTGACAATTGTTATTGGGTCTATTAGGCCACCCGCTATCGGACCATTATCAAACCACCTACAGATGTTCAGTCCTGCAAACTTCACTCTCAAGATGTCCAATCTTCAGCATGAAAGGGTGTTGGAGATCTCACATCAACTAGTGGTGAGGCCAAATAAGTCAGTTTTGTAGGATTGAGTTAGGCCTATAACCCTCGTTATAAGATGGAATTAGAGCTTTGATTACTTTGGCTGCTACATTCAATCATGAATGCAGATGATACCCTAACTAATCCATCTCAAGACCTCACTTCACTATACTACCTTCACCCATCAGCAAATCCTTCATTAATCCTTGTTTCCAATGTCTTTGATGGTCCAAATTATAATCAATGGTCATGTTCAGTTTGTATGAGTCTTGTTTCTAAAAACAAGCTCAGTTTCATAAATGGCACGATTTCAGCTCCAGCTCATACTGACTCATTGTATCCTGCATGGGAAAGAGCCAACATGATGGTTATTTTCTGGCTTCTCCAATCACTATCATCATTTATCGCTCAAAGTATCATTTGTGTAACACTCGTTTTCCTAATGTGATTCAATGTTGTGATAACTAAAAAGTGGAAATTAGATATGTAATATAGGTAATTAAAAGAAATAAATGAATTGTTGCTATGTATGATTTGATGTATGTGATGATGGTTGTGAATGGTTTGTTTGAAATTCTAGTTTGAATTTAAAGAACTTGGGATATGTGCTTAAGCCAATTTGGTGTGTTGTTGGAGTGATTTTGGGCTTTTAAGAAAAAATAGGATTTTCTTTGTTCTATTATTATTGTTGTTGTTTATTGATGACTTTATTGACTCCTATGGATGTTAAATATATATTTTAAGATAATTTGGTGTTCAAATGGTTTTCTAAACTAGTTTTTGGTTTTTCTTTATTATTGTTGCAAAGTGGTAGTTGGGTGGAAAATTGCTTAGATAGAACTTCCACTAGTTATGTTATGTTGTTGTGGTGAGATTTCTCACAGGGGATATAGGTCCCAATGTTGTGTGAAAATTTTCAAAAGGTATGTGTTGCTTAGATAGTGCCTTATCTGTTGACTATGCAAGAGGTTGGATTGGACCTGCATGGGGTTTATGGTGACGTTGGACCATAAGTGGTGCTGAGTAGGCCATATGGTGTGATGACGTAATATATATATATATATATATATATATATATATATATATATGGATATTAATGAATGATTGTGGTTGAGTTGTTGTTGTTGTGGTGGCTCATGCATACATGCATATGTTATTGGCTGAGGTTGTATGGGCCTCATGTTGTATGTAGGTAAGCATGGAAGTTAGGGGCGAACGGAGCTGCGGGTCAAACAAGCCTCTAGCCCGGTGCTTGGATAAGACATGGGGTTTGAAAACTAGGCCTAGGGGATAAGTGGATGGATAATCCCGCAAGGGGTCAAGGCAGTGCAGGCCTTGTGTCGCGGTATACCACAACCTACATTCGGTTATCCTAACATACCATAAAAGGCCATGATAGGGGATAAGACCTGGCTGATCACCTGGAATGTAGTAAATCTCTCAAGAGTCATGTCATTCATGCATTGACATTTTAGGGTTAAAAGTATGATGTGTTGTGCTGTAATGTATGTAAACTCATTCTTTGATGAATTAGATTCTAAAATTAGTATGTTGATGATTTGATGATATGGATTGCATATTATATGCATTGTTTTTGTTTTGTAAGCTTATCCTTACCTTGTTGTTTGTTTTCTTATGCCTTGCTGTTGTTGCTGGTTGTGATTGTGGTTGTGGGTGTTGCTATGACTATGATGATCACGTCATTTGGTATGAGAGCAGAGGGTGAAGTTTCAGTAGATCCAGCTAGTAGAAAGCCCTTTATGGGTGGAGCTTTTCTGGAAGCTCTTTACATTTTGGGGTTGATGTATTTATTGTATAGTTGACTAGCTATAGGGAGTTTCAGTTTTTTTGTATCTCTCTCTTGGTTTTATATAACTTGACTTATATATTATATTATTTCATATCTTGTTTATATATATGCATATTATATTATATATGATGTTATAATAGAATGTCAATTATTTATTTTTGAATATCGATGTAATGTATGGGGCAGTATAGAATATTCTAACGACAGAGGGTCGTTACAATTTGAATGGACAAAGTTTCATATTGGTTTGATCTATGAGAGAGGTTTTCTCAAGGTGATATGTTTCGAATTGCTGACCTTCAAGATACACTCTCATCCTTTAAACAAGGAGAATTAAATGTTACTAACTATCACCAAGTTAAAAGTTCTTTGGGATAAACTTGATATTTTTTACCCATTACCTGATTGTAGTTGTGCAACTAAATGTTCTTGCAATGCTCTTGTCAATGTTAAGAGATATAAAGTTGAAGATTAGGTGATTAAGTTTCTTCTAGGACTAAATGATAGACTTTGAGTACTCAAAAGTTAGGGGGGAAAGGACTAAGGCCCCCTTAAGGATGTATGTACATTTATCCCTGTTTATTGCACTAGTGGAAAAAATACATTTAACGATGTTATTTTACATCGGTTATATAAGAATCGATGTTAAAAAATGTGTAGTGGTATTTTTACAATTTAGGGCAACTTTTTTTACATTAGTTCTAATTTGAACCAATTTAAAAAAGCCTTTTCACATCGGCTAGAATTATAACTAAGAAGGTTTTTACATCGTTCAAATTAGAACCAATGCAAAATGGCTTTTAAAACCTACAACTCATATTCATTCCACCCATGTGCCCACCAAACCTCATCTTATTCTTCCTCACAAACCCACTTTGTATCCCTCACTCTCTCTCTACGCCCTACAAACATCGTCTTCTTCTTTTTCTTCTTTCATGTTGCTACTGTGTTGTGCTCGTGCCACCATGCTTGTTTCGCCATTGTCGATGTTGCTGCAAGTATGAATCTCTCACGCATTTTCCTTTCTTCTCTCCTTTGTTGGAACCAAAGACGTATAAAGCGTCTAATCCCTCAAATTTTGAAGATAACAAAATTATTAAGTTTTAAGTTTCTGTTGTAAAGAATGTTTTCTACAGTGTCCAATGTGTGTCTAATATCAAGGCGTCCAACGCGCCAGTTTTAACAAACGTCTAATAAACTCATATATGAAGTTCATCCAAGCATAAGTTTCTCTCCAACAACTAAGTGTTTAAAGCTTGTCTAAATTATGCGTTTCTTACATGAGTATCTTAAGATTAATGCTTTACCTTTTAAAGAGATCTAACGTTCAATTATCTAAGCATTACATGAAAGACAGATACATGTTAGTGTATAAGCGCAGTGTTGCAGAAAAAGGAAGTCAACCTATCAAGCTGGTAAGCTAAATGAAGAATGTTCATAAAAGCAGCTCCTCAATACAGCTTTGCACCTTCCATTTTAGTGCCTGAATAAAAGTCATTTTTCTGACTTTGCTGCCAACTTGATACACGCGCACACTTGTCTCTACTAAAGAATGAAGCTAAGCATCTCAACGACTATTTTCAAGAGACTATATATACCAGCTCAGAGAAGGAAATTGTAGAAGAACAACTACATTTCTTGCATTTACTAGACGGCTTTGAAACACTCTCAAATTCTTTGTAGAAAAACTCTTGTACTGCTCCTAAACTTTCATATCCTCACTTTGTGAGTAAACTTGTTTTTAACAACTGTTTATGTTGTGAAAGCCTGGAGAGGCTTAGTGAAAAAGAGTACTTGAGTGGTTAAGCAATCTGGATAGATTGCGTTGTAAAGCCTGAAGAGGCTAAAGAAGATTACTTGTGTGTAACCTAAGGTTGGTTAGTGAATACCTTCAAGACGAAGGGACTGGACGTAGCTCAAGTTTGAGTGAACTAGTATAAAAATTTTCTGTGCCTTTGTTCTTCTCTTATCTCTTCTTTAACTATTTTCTTAAACTTGTTTTGATTAAGTTAAAAAAGTTTTTTAAATGCACAATTCAACCCCCTCTTCTTATACAATATTTGTTCTTTCATCCTTCTTCCTCAACCTTTCCCCAACTTTTCTTCTTCTCTCATGCGTTTCATTTTCCCAGGTTTGCAATATGGTCTTGATTCTTGGTGGTTTTGTTTCTTTTTACAGATTTGGTGGTGGTGATGCTAGGAATCAAATGTTTGAGGAGGTTGGGTTTGTTCACTAATGCAATTTGTTTGTCAGATCTGGGTTTTTTGATGTTGGAGGTAGGCAGACAATGTTGCACTCCATGATTTTTTAGATCTTTTTTTTTTCCTCAAATGTGGTTGTGTTTGTAACATCCCAGACATTGACGAGGGCGGGGAGTGATCGCCGGTGCAAAAGAGATGAGGCACGGACAAGGAGCAACTCCTGGCAAGCTTCCAACGGGAGGAGTACATGAATGAATCGAATACACACCCAAATGAGAGGGATCCAGAGACTGTGTAGGTATGGGACTGTACAGTTGAGGATAGCTTAAAGGGATTAATAAGTGCTACCTATACTAACAAGATGCATCTACTTTTCGGTAGCCCATCGCTTAAAGAACTCCATAGTTAAGCGTGCTTGACTTGGAGCAATTTAGGGATGGGTGACCTACTGGGAAGTTTCCCAGAAAGCGTATGAGTGAGGACAAAGCACGCTGAAAAGTCTTGTGTTAGTTTGTGAGGACAGTCGTTGATCCTAAAAGCTGTCAGGCGTTATAGTGTTTATCAAATCTAGTTGTTTTAATGGAGAGATGTTCCTAGCAGTTGTTTGAGGGAAGACGAAGGGTGCAAGCCAAAGATGTTAAAGATACTTTCTACATCGATTTTGCTGGTAACGATGTAAAAAGTTCCCACAATTTACAATTGCGAGATTTACAACTAATGTAAAAGGCCTAGTTTAACTAATGTTAAATGTCTCTACTGCAGTAGGGTTGGTTTGCCTGACTTAAATCATTTAAATCAACAAGAAACTAAATAAATTAATTCCTAAAAAGGTTTTGCTACACGAATAAAATTAGCACACTTATTGTTGTTTTCTTTTATTGTTTTTTAGAATTTTGCAATAAAATTATTCGTGTTACTATTTTGATTATTTTAGGTCCTTTTATTTATTGCTAAAAATCTTCGAAATAATGAAAATGTAAAAAAATAATAGTAACAAAAAAAAACCCTGACATTTCACGTTTTATTTATTTGTTTCCTATTTGTTAAATCATTAATTAAATTAAGTGACTTCCAAAAATAACAAATATTTTTGTAAAGAGTTATTGCACCGACTTCTTAATGTAGATATGTAGTTCACACTACCTTTGTACATTAAAGGGTCATATTGGTATATGTATAGTCGCACACATCATCTTATACCTAGTACCATGTGGATTCTGTTTAAATAAAAATCATTTTGATGTAAATTAATATTAACAGTAAAATAATTTTTTAAAATAAATCCATGCAATGCTTTATAATGTCAACGTGTAATTTACACTACTTTTGCTTCTTGTATGACTCGTAAGGATATACTTATATGCTCGCACTATCTTACATCTTTTGCAATGTGGATTATATTAAAATATAAAACCTCTTACTACAACATAAAAAAATTCAAAAACTAAAAAACATTAACACACAAAATGTTTTCTCCAAAAGAACTATCTAACTCTAATTTTTCATTGTACTTGAGGATACGAAAAAGTAAGAGTCCACCCTTGTTGAGTTGAAAAGATATAAAAAAATAATATAATAATAACCCTATTTTTTCCAAACAATAATAAATGTTCTTTTTAATAATAAATTCTTATATAAAAAATATGATGATAAATAAAATACCAAAAAATATTTATGATTTCTGTTGATGGGTAAAATAAATATTTTTAGATTAACATTAATTTTGCATGTTTAATTAGAGGTAACTGTTCAAAAATAGATGTCATAAAGTGCTAACACCTTCAATTGATTCTAGACACCAAATTTGGTCTCAAAGGTTATTTTCTTTTACAAAGTTTTTTTTTCAATGTTTTTTCTTTAATAGCCCTTGGTGGCGACTCCTTGTTTTTAAACTATTTTTTGTCATCTCATTGTGACCCTAGTTGCAGCAATCTCTATTTGATTATATATCTTGGTTGGATACAAACATATGATAGCTTTTTTATTCTTGTAATCTTTTATACAAGATATTTGTTTCAAAATTACAAGAATATGAAAATAGTAATAAAATTACTATTATTAAACTCAGCCACCAACTTATCTAATTTAATTTTATTTGCTGGCTCTTTTTTTTTGGCATGGTACTGTCCTTTTGAGCTCACAACTTTTCAAGTAGTAGTGGAAGGCAATAGAACTTTCTTATGATATTCAGCCAAAGCCCACATTGGAAAAGCATTTCTATAGAGTGGGTAATGCAGCATACAATTCTTCAGGAATGCTCCTGTGACGTCCTACAATAAGTAACAAACAATAATTAAAAATAGAAACTCAATTCCAATATTTCAATTTCAAATCAAATACAAAACACAGTTAGAATGTATTGTTTCAATAAATCATATATATATGTGTGTGTGTGTGTGTGTGTGTGTGTGTGTGTGATCAAGTTATTCTAAGAGTAACTATTGATAAAGTTAATCCACTCAATAACTCTTGATATATATTAAATTTCAACAATCCAACCAGTTAAATATTTTGATATTATCTCAACGATCATGCATACTAAATTTTAGACAAATTAGACATTTTAGCTAACTAATCTTATAGTCAACATTTACGTATAATTTAGAAAAGTATATTATACATTAATTTGAATTTATTTGATGAAGTATCAAATAGTTTTCAAACTCGATAAAAATTTGTAGATGTGATCTACTTAATAAAATCTTTTAATTTAACGGTTGGATCATTAAAATTTAATATATTCCAAGAGTTATTGAATGGAGTAATTCTACCAAGAATTACTCTTGGAATAACTTGATCCCTATATATATATATGATGTATAAAGTAAATAAGTTTATAAAATTTCATGCAAATCAAATACTAATTGTTACTTCATCACATGATGAATAATATACTAGCTGAAATATGATTAAATGTTCATTACTAAATAACATTCCAACAAATGTCCAATTTGTGTGAAATTTCTTATACATGATTAGAAAGATAACATTAAATAATTCAACAGATGGATTGATTAATTTTGTATTTCATAAAAAGTTATTAAGTAGTGTAAATGAAAAAGTTTGACACCTTATGTCAATTGATCTTGTCCTATATATATATATATAAAGAGAGAGAGAATGTGTGTTACAGAGAGAGAAAGGGAAGAGTATCAAATGAGAACACTATTTATTGTGAGAAGTGAAAACTATAAATTTGGATCATTAGATCATATTTACATAGTCATGATTAAAAGACGAAAGCATATGACCTTTTTTAAGCAGTCATGCAACTACTAACTTTTAATTTTGACTGTCCATGTATGATTGTATAATTCAGATTTATAGTTTTCATTTCTCACAATAACTAAGAGTTCTCTCTCAATGCGTCCTGTATATATAGGGGTGTATCACGTGAAAACTTTTCTTATTGTGAGAAATAAGAATTATAAATCTAAGCTATACAATGATCATGGATGATCAAGCTTAATTAAGAGTAAGTTAGTGGTCATATAACTATTTTAAAAAGTCATGTATGTATTTCTTTTAATCTAGATCATTCAAATATAATTTAATGGTCTATATTTACAGTTCTCATTTCTCACAATAAGAAGTGCTCTCATTTGATACACTCTCATAGATGTGTGTGTATTCTCACAATGTAGATGGCTTAGTTACAAAGTTTTAGTTTTTTATTATATTGTATTGACTTGTATTTATATTTAATTGATCACTAAATATTTAATTTTTTCTACTATTACTTAAGCACATACATTAATAATAACAATACTATCAAATTCAAATGATGGAGATTTGAGAGGTACCCGTTCAGGCCAATCACCATCTTTTAATTGAGAATTGATGAGTAACTTTGCTGCATGGTGAAGGGGAGTTGGATCTCTTTCATCCTGCATACAAAATTTAGAAAAGGAATAAAACACATTTATTTAACATTTATTTTGTAATAGTAATAAATAAACATGTTGAAATCCAAGTTACGATAAAAAAAAAAAGGTTTGTAATCTCTTAAACATGTGCACATTTGAAGAATACCTGCCCAGCATGAATTAGAGCCATTAGAACCCAAGCTGTTTGTACAATATTTGATCGATTTCCTTCGAGAGGTACGTACATCTTCATTACACAGATTCATTCATTAAGACATTATTAATAATATTTTTTTTTATAAATAACATTGAAGTTGAAGAAACTATAATAATTAATAATCATTTAATTACAAACCTTCCTTGGGCATGAAAGATAGCTTTCTCCCCAACCACCGTCCTTATTCTGTTTTGATAGTAGAAATTTCACAGCTTTGCGAATGGCAACACAATTTGTGTAAGTCTTGCCAGCAGCAACTAAGCCTCTAAGTGCGAACCAAGAACAATAAGTAAAGCAAATTCCCCACTTCCCATACCAAGAACCATCAGTTGATTGTTCATCTTCAATGAATTGTACTGCTTTAGCAATGAAATTCTCTATCTCTTTCTTCCTATGCTTTGGATATAGCTCTTTAAACAACACCAAAGCCAAAATTGCCGATCCAGTGCATTCAACATATTCATGCTCAAGTACTATATCAGCAAATAATTCCGTGGGATTGAGTATCTAGAAATCAATAATAAAGATAATTAATCCATTAACATTAGGTAACAAATGTTGTTCATCAATTAATGTATTTATCCACACTAAATTATCCATTAATGTAACACTCACTTCCAACCATTTTTGAGTTCCTGCTGGCTCCCATGCAGTTATACCTCCATTTTTACTCTACAATAATCAAAATTGAAATTACGTCATGTAACATCCTCAAATTTTAGAAATTGATTTAATTACAGGTTGTATGATTCCCAAAGTAAACATAAAAATATATTCTTATCACTAATTATGAACTTAGATTTAATTATATTCTAAGTTGTACCCACGTATATCTATTATTATATTAAGTGTGGTATAAGCATGTGATCCATAAATAGGTCAAAGAGAAATTGTATTAATTACTCTTTTTAATTGTATTAAGTATTTATTTAAATATAAGATGAGGAATCAATACTAATTACTCATTTTAATTGAATTAAGTACTCATTAACAATACTAATTATCCTTTTTAACACACTTATCTCCCTTGGCCATATTTATAAATAGAGGAAGGATGAAGCATAAGCAATCATTCGAAAAGCTCTTAGTTACACAAAAATTGTCTTAACTCAAGTTATTACTGCAAAAATGAAAGAAGAGAAAAGAACAAGTCAGAAGTCCAAGGTTAGCAAACAGACTATCCTTTCATTTGTGACATTCTATGTCAATCCTTTATGTTTCTCTTTTATTCTAGAAAACTTTTTATTGCCTCACATTACTGCTTCCATTCTTGATATATGGTCAGTTATATACTTCATTCTTATTCCAGCTTCTGTTGTTCGATTCTACGTTATTTTCAAGATACTTATGATACTCTTTCTTTTTCATTTATAAGCGATGTTTCTATTTAGCATAGGGCCATGAAGATAATGTATAAAGAATATAAATATAGTCTTTCAAATTTTAAGAAATGAACACAAACAAATCCTATATTCTAACTCTTAACATGGTTATTTATGAAATTGTAATTACAAAAAACAAATGTTTAGAAATATAAAAATAGACGTTTGAATTTAATGTTATACTTTATATGAGTAGACTTTAATTTAGATTTCCATAGTAACATTATAATTTTATGTACAAACCTCTTAATTAGCATTTATATTTATAAATTTATATTTGTTTGTGATCGTTTATTAAGACATGTGATGTTTGAGGTAGTTGAATAGGTTGTTACGACATGTATGTAATTTAAACACTTTATGCATATGAGTGATTAAAACATGAATTCAAGGTTGAAGTTTTCCTGGGGGTGGGTCAAAACCAAAGATTGTTCCTATCAAGCAAGCCCACCATACTATGAGCACTTAAAATTTTGAGGCTAGCATAACCCTTTGGAAACTAAGGATCAAGTTGGTTCTAGTGTGTAAGTATGGACAAAGAGTGAAAAGATCTAAATTATAATTTATAGTTTGTTAGTACATAAATTTTCTAGTTTGTTCTGCTCATTGAGACTTTTCCTTATTAATTTAATTTATTACTTTTATAGATTTTCAAGAGTGAGCAAGATTTGCAACTTTTTACGAATTTTCAACTACTATGGGTTAAAAATCCAATTGTTTATATTTTGATGGTGTATCTGTATGGATTATAGTTACGGTTAATATATTTGAACGAACTATTATATTTTTAATTCATTTTTAATATATTTTTTTCAATAAAAAAGTATCATTGCATTAGTATTTAGCTTCCAACGTATTTAAGTAATGCATTATATGTTGCATTATTTCTATCTTTTGCGCTAAAGCAGCATATACAAGTTAGATAATTACTTAGGGTTTTACATGTCAAAATTGAATCATATACAAGCAAATTAAATATAAAGTAAACTTTTGTAAAATTAAAATTAAATTAAATTATTAAAGATTTTAAATTACAGAGAAAGGTATGCATACTTAATTAAAAATTTTAAAACTTAAATGAAAAGAACCTAAGAATGACATTAGAAAGAATAGACCAAACAACTAAACCACTCTAAATATATTATACTTGTTGGAATTTTGTGGATTAACATTATTTAATTATTGGATTAAATTTTAGATTATTAATATCAATTATGAAAATAAAATTTATGATATTTTATTTGATGAATATTAGTTGTTTGGACTTATTATGTGAGCGCGCCTATGATGGGTTGGGCTCTCACTTGGAGCCCAAATGAGAGGTCTCTGCTCTCGTCTAATGGTTATAAAATTGTCGCCCCATTAGACAATTTTAGTGTGGCACAACATTGAGTGGGAAACCCTAGCTATTAGGCAGAAAAGAGTACCTCCCTCATTCTATGTTTGTGATTCAATTAAAGTGATATGCATGGATCACATCTCCTCTTCAAGTACATATTTTGTAACTCTCTTATAATTGTTACTTTATATCACCAACATGCTATAACTATGCATCAATTGTCCTTAAATTTTTATCAATACTCTGATTTAATATATTGGAATAAAGTAACTAAGATTTGGGGGGGAAAGAAGATTTGAAAAAAATTAATTTAAGATTATATGTAACTAAAATTTGAGGAGAAAAATGTAAATTTGATGTAAAAGGTAAAAGGAAAAAAGGAAATCTTAACATAAAAAGAAAATATCAGAAGTAAATAATTTAAGAGTTTTATAATAACTTGAAAAAGAAATAAGATGAAATGACGTATGTTGTGGAAGAAGAAAGGATAAGCAGAGATTATCTCATTCTTAATAATAAATATTCTTTTTTATTAATTATGCAAGAACCAATTATTAATATATTGTACGTAATATTTTACTTTCCATTTCCGTTGTACAAAGTATGCATGATATAAACAAAAATTAAGTAGTAATTAAGGAGAATAACCATTGATTATCTAATTAATCAATTAAAAGCATATTACTAAGAATTTAATAATACTCACCTGAAGTGACAATAAGACATTGATTGAATCATATAACTTTTCAGGTTCTACTTTTTCTCCCACAATCTCTTGTGGCATCATTGATAAAAGCATACAACACTGAAACATATGATAATTAATTATTGAGTTAACATATGTTCATGAAATTTTTTAACAAATTAAGATGTTTGTAATCTAAGTAGTTAGATACCGTCAAGCATTCAGCAGTGCAATCAGAAAGTTGCCATCCATGGTCTTTGTCGGAAAAGGCCCATGACCCTTTAGAAATGTGACGATGCATACTCTTAAAATCTCCTAAAGGGTTGTCCATGACCTAAGATATCATAATATCAATCATTTCTGCTAGATAAAGCTAGCAAACATATTATTATTAATCTATTGAACACTAATTAAAAAGATGTTTCCTAATTTGAATATTACAGTTGTAGTGGTTATAGTTAATAGTTAATATATAAGTTGATTAAATAACTAGTTAGCAAGTAATTAGGTACTTAGACTTCATTTAGTTGGTTGAGTTGTTATATAAATAAGAACTATGGATTCAAAATAATGTTAGGTGAATTGTATAATTCGAATGAAGTTAATTCACACAATAATTTTGTCTTTTTAACTTGGGAAGGAAAATTGTGATTCTATCTTATACTTATTGTGAAACTTAAGTTGACCTGAGATTTTTTGATGAAATCATGTGCTTTTGCAAGTGTAGGACCAAATTCCTCAATTAGGTTAGTAGCAAGTAGAGCTTGAACAATGAAGCTAATATCCCATGATTGACTACCAAAACCCTGCATTATATAGACAAGTGCATTAGTTAATTTATCTTACAAGTTATCATTATTTTCTTTATGGTTACCCATTATTATTATTATTATTAATTATAATATGGTATTGATTAATTTGTATTCAAATATTACAATGTTTGTATTGAAAATTTTGAGTATCCAATATATGTACCTGCAAGGTCATTCCATCTTCTGAAACCCATAAATAATCTGGGATCCTAGCAAGGTGCTTCTTGAAAGCATCTCCATTTGAATCTTCCACCCAACAAGCAAGCATACATAAAATCTAGAAAATACAAACAAGTTAATGGCATGTTTGAAAGAATTCCTTTTGTAGAGAAAAACTAAAAAGGTTAATTTAATTTCAATGCCTACCTTTTCCACGCATCCAATGTCTATATATCGACTATTTTCATCTTCATAATGAATATGCTTCATTGTTACTTGAAGTGCCTTTTCTCTAACCAACTTGTTGAAAGGCCAACGTGTAAGAAGTGGCTCAGCAAATACATACAAACTATCCCATATTAGATCTTGTATCAAATGATGAGGATAGTAAAGATCTTCCTGTGATGTATAAAATGGATAATTATTCTTTTTGTCATAAAGAATTTACACATATATACACATTGTAATTTATTTGTTCATATGTATTAAATTAGAGTCTACTCTTTTTAGAATGGTCTTTTAGAGTGATACGTGTGGTTTTTATCTTTTTAAAATTAATTATGTTTATGTGTCTTCTTTACAAGATTAAATGTCTTTTTCCTATTTAGGTTATGTTTAGTAAAAGTAGTTGAAAAACTAGTTGAAAGACTAGTTAGTAGCTAAAAGTTGTTAGAGAAAACTGAAAGCTATTAAACTAATTTATTGAATTATAAGTATTTAGTAAAATTATCTATTAAAGTAGTTGATAAATGTAAAATGACATAAATGAACATGTTTATATAAAATTTTTATATAAATTTTAATTTTATTTTATGGATTAAAAATATTTTCAAGTAATTATAATTTTAGTTTTTTTAATTAATTTTGAACTCTTATAATTTTGTATTTAAAGATCAATTATTTTAATTATAATTTATAGTTTCAATTATTATATTTTTTATAATATGCATTCTACTATTAATCTTAAATTATGTCTTAAAATATTCTCAACTAAGTTCAAAATAAAATAAAGAGTAAATTATACTAACACTTCTGTGATTTTTTCAGATTGCACATAATCAATCTACTTTTTAAGTGTTTACAACAACTTCCCTTATAGAGGTACACGATGTAATGTTTTTCAAACAATTAAGGGGGTTAGTGTAATGTATAAAGGATGTCAGTGTGATGTTTTTCAAATAATTTAGGGGTCAATGTAAGGATAGAAAAAGGAGGGGTATCGTGTGTAATCAGAAAAAATCTCAAGAGTGTCAATGTAATTTACTCTAAAATAAAAATAGCATACACTTAAGTAGACGTTATACTTTCATTATGTTGATTAGAATGATAATACCATTGTGTATTAGTATTGTCATACTAATCAATTATTAATATTGTGAAGTATAGTGCTAAAATTATAAAATAAATAATATAAATAGTATGATGGTTAAAATAAATAGTGTGTAATATAAAATATCCAAAAATATAATAATAAAAAGAAATAATAAATATCTATCTTATAAAAAAACAATAAAAAGTAAATTTAATAAATATTTTAAGGGTAAAAGATGAATAAAATATAAGAAGTTAAAAGCTAGAAGCTAACGTATCAGAAAACACTACTTAAAATAGTGTATCAGAAAATACTAAACACCACTAATAAGATCAACCAAACTTTGCAGTGTGTAAAAGAAACTAGAAACTGGTTGAAAATGCTTGTCAAACATACTTTTAATCTATTTTTTTGGCTTTACTTGAACTAATTATGTATTTTTTTCTAAACTCTAAATATTTTTTAAATATTTTTATTTTTTTAAATATAGGTTTTAAAATATATTTTTTAAATATTTTACTTAAACTATTTCTTTTTTAAATATTTTACCTATATTTAAAAATATATGCAATGCACTTAACATTTGTTAGTTAAAGATCTATTATCTCTTACCTGTGCACATTTGTGGCGCGCTTTCTTCCAACTATTTATATCATAAGGTTGAGTAAAAAGTTCTTCTCTCAAGTTCAGGATCAATGGTGTAATTGGACCCACAAATTTCTTCCCATATAAGTAAGACATGGGCATATATACTAGTCGACAATAACACCACATTTTAGCTGCATTGTTTAAGGTAAAAATGAGATAAAGTAAATATTTAGTTTAATGATTAAATATTATATTCACAAATTTAGTTATGTATTACTCCCTTCGTTCCTTTTTAGTTGTCGATTTTTTAGAAATTTTTTGTTTCTATTTATCTGTCATTTTCAAAGTTCAAAGTAACATTAATTACTTCTTTCTCAATTATACCTTTACTCCTCGCCTAATTATAATTATATTTTTGGTCCTCCTATTTTTCTCAATCCGTAATTTTGGTCCCCTTATTTTTTTTAGACACATTTAGTCCTCCTATTTTTAAAAATCTGGAATTTTGGTCCCTCCGTCAAATCTCTTGCATTGATTGTTAGTGGTTTAACGTTGACTCTAACGTGTCAATGTTAACTCTTATGTTGACTCTGACTTTAACATGTCATTTAAGTATTGATACGTCAGAATCAACATTAAATTACTAATGGTCAACGCAAGAGATTTGACGGAAGGACCAAAATTGTGAATTTTAAAAAATAGGGGCATTAAATGTCTCCAAAAAATATAGGGAACCAAAATTGCATATTGGAAAAAATAGGAGGATCAAAAATTTAATTTAGCCTTTATACATTTACAACTAATATGCATTTATTATAGAGTAGAAATGAAAAAAGGTACAATAGGAAAGTTTAAAATTATTTTATAGAAAACAAGAAAATTTATTGTATTTCTTGGTTTGTGTATAAAAACCTTAAACGATAATTAAAAAGGAACGGAGGTAGTAGTAACAAATCAAAATTAATTAGTTCAACCTGGATGCATAGGGAGAAAAGAAGGAAGGATCCAAAATTCAGGGGGCAAAGGATTGTTTCCACACCAATCAACTACACCAAGTATCTACGAGTATAAGATTATTTACATTAGTTGTGTGAGCACACACACACATGTTTGTGTATTTAAATTTTATATAGAAATAGTCTTACCGAAAGCCAAAATTTTCCCCACGAAGGTAAATGTGTTACACTACCATGATCATGAATCCACTTTCTTGCTTTAGCACAAGCATTGTTATGACCTCCATTTGGTCCTTCTCCAAGAATTCGCATACATATATAATTGAGTGTAGTACAAAACATGGTACTATGACTCTCTATGTGTAGTCCCCAACCTCCATCTTCGTTCTTCAAATGAAAGTATTATTTAGTATTAATTGTTCATTGTTGTGATTAAAAAAAAAATCAAATTTCATGGTCAAAGAAAATGATGAGCAACTTAAATGTAAATTAAAGGTACAATAATTTTGACAAAAGGAAAAGAAAGGGCAAAAATTAACATTATACATAGTTTTCTTTTTTGCTTCAGCATCAATCATTTTGGTATCACATATTAAAATTTAACAAGTGTACCTGGTGACAATATATATAGCGAAGAATCTCTTTTCGATACTCTTCTAGAAATATAGAGTCAAGATGTCCTGTAATGTACATACAAAAGACCTGGAGTGTTGAAAAGTAATGTTAAACAATGTTTCAACATTACAAACGTAAACTTAATAGAGAAACTTGTAATCAATTTGTCAATAGTAATATATATTGTTTACACTTCTTTTGGATCATGTCAATTGATTAACATGAGACATAGATTATGATTACACGCATTTGATCTCAATCTCATGTAATGTGTTTTTGTCCATTTCCCTCCTTTTGATCTTACTTTCATGAGTATTTAAGAAATTAAGTACTTATAATAAAATAATATTGAAAAAAATTGGATTTTCTCTCTAATTAGTAGTATTTACTATTTTTTTTTAGTTCCATAACAATCAAATAAAATTTAAATTTCTATGTCTATTTCTTAAGATTAATGATTCGATATGATTTGAAAGGATGAATAGAATCATTTTATTAATGAATAAATTTGTATTATTATTTTGTTCATTCTAACAATTTTAATATTGATCACAATCATAAATAATATAGATTTGTTCAGCCAAAAAATTGACATTGATTTGTAAAACAAAATTAACTTAATCCATAAATCATACAACATTATTGATAGTTTAATTCCAGAATTATAGAGGGGTGGAAAAAAGTCAATTTACTCTTTCAAACTAATGTTCCCTATACAAAATGATGGTTTTTAACCTCATTTTTAGTGACTGAAAGATTAAGATAGTAACAATGTTTGAAAAAAAATTATATTTTTTTGAAACAAAAGTATGAATTTACTCTTAATTAATTGAAATCCTATAATATGGTCATAAAGGTAAAAATATATTAAGCAATAAAAAAAATAACATAATATTCATTTCATAACATAAGATTATGTATATTTTTAAATATGTTTATAAATTAAACCAATACCAAAATTTTTAATTATTATATCGAACCAATATTTTAGAAATAAATAAAACCTAATAGCTATTAAGACTAATTATAGAATATTACATTATGTTATTAAGACATGATAGATAAGTTAAACCAATACATATAAAGTTTAACATATTATATTATTGTTAATAATTAAAACTTTTTGACAAAAAAAATACTTAAAAGTTAAAAAGAAACTTTGTATTATGTAATATGAACTAATATGTTGCTTCATATTATATTATGCTTTTCATAAAGTTTTTATTGTTCTTATAGGTCCATTAATTAGCCCCACATTGATAAGATTTTCATCACAATGTTACTGTGCCTTTGAAAATATTTAAGATGGTTTTAAGGGAATTTAATATGTTAGTCCCACATTATAAACACTAAAGGTGCTGTTGTGCTGCCTCATATTTAAAATGTTTACTACATTGCACCTTGAGTACCACGTAGGTTGCATACCAAATTGAACACTCTTCTCTTATAAAAACAAATGTTGCACCGAACCTTGAGTCTAAGTCCCACGTTGGTTGCATTCTAAACTGAAGACTTCTCTTCTTATAAAAAGCAAACGAATGTTTACTAGGCGAGCCTTGAGTCCCAAGTACTACATCGATTGCATTCCAAACTGAAGGGCTCTACTCTTCTTATTAAAGCAAGCGAATGTTTATTAGGTGGATAAACATTGAGATCAAAGTCCTACATCGGTTTTTGTGTCTGGTTTCACCGGTTTGATACCGGTTTCAATGTTGAACGGGTTTGTGGTTCTTTAAAATCGGACAATTGACTGGTTATATCGGCTTGTCCGATTCGATTTCGATAATTTATTGGTAGAATTATTGATTCTCGGAAGAAAGAAAAAAGAATTATTGAAAATTAATTGCAATCCTATAATATGGTAGGAGGAAAACACTTTTGCCCACATACCCAAATACAAGTAAGAATTATTGGCAATTAAAGGTAGAATTAGAACATGCATTTTTAACTCCTTAATTATCTACTATACATTATACATTAATTAGCCAAAAGGGAGAGTGTGCAATTCAATCTGGAATTATAATCCCCCCCACCCCTAAAAAAAAAAATTTCAGCCATAAAAATGTATTATTTATTGGAATTAAATTTCGAAACTAACACATTTAATTATCTATAAATGACTTTAATTTGAGTTTTACATGAAAAAATAAATATTGGGAAAGCTTTACCCCTTTAAATGAGTGGTGAGTCTAACCAACTAGCTCACCTTAAAAACATGACGAGACAATGAAGCAATTCCAAATCAACATGTTTATTGAATAATTCATAAGTTCAATAAACTAATTTAATTAAAATACATTAATTTTATGATTGTGTTTTTTATTTAATAACTAATTTAAAATATAATTTTATTATAAACAATATATCTTTATATATTTTGAGTAAGTTGAACTTACAAGTGGAGGAATAAAAAAGAGGGGACCCGCACTTTGAGCAGGCCAATGGCCATCACCAGTTTGTAGAGCCGATAAGTAATGGGCGGCCCTCTTCAGTGTGATGGTAGTTTCCTCGTATGAAATCTCCTCATCATCTTGTATATTCACACTAGTTATTGTTTGTTTGAAATTTTTTTCCCTCAGAATCTGTAAAAGTAAGGAAATACAAATAGTAAAACAGTTATATTAATAAATGAAGAAAGCAATAATAGCAGGATATCCAGAAAGAAACACGCATGCTTCTGTATATCTTTTTTTTTTTTTAATAGCTTTTATACCCCCTCAAACACCCACCCTGTAAAAATCACAATTTTCAGATTTTATTTCTCCTAACTCACAACTAAAGCTGAGGATACGGGCTGACCCGTCCGTTTAAGCTTAGCCTGCAAAATAAATAGGTCAGGCCAAGCTAGATTGCGAGATGAATGATCCTAATTTTTAAGGCTCACGTTCAAACCGCATAGCCCGTGAACTAATAAGCCAATTTGTAGCCCGCAAATAAAAACATGAACATAATTTTAAAAAATACAAAAAATTCAATAAAAATAAAAATCAATCAAATTAGTTTTGGAAATCTAAAATACTATACTAATTAATTTATAATGCTCCTCACTATTGAAAGTGTTAGAACATAAATTTGTTGCATTAGTGAAAAACAAACAAATCGAGAAACAAGATTCGTAAAGATGTCTACAACATATTTTTCTTAAGAAGAAAAATTGTCCCATATTTTCTTGCTTTATTTATTTTTTTGTTACATATTTTCTTGCTTTGTTTGCGTTTGATTTTTTGTTGTCTTTGTATTACTTCAATTAGCTTGCTGGCATGGAGGGAAGAGGAACATACCATTTCGTTTGAGAATGAAGTCTATTTTTTTTTTAAAAAAAAAAGTGTTATATCAAGAGCTCATGGGTAGGCTCGCGAATCCACAGATAAATCTATCTAAACTGCAGGCTAAATGGTCTGGGCTAAAAAGCCCACAATCTTAAATGGGCCACATATTTTAGGACTGTAGCCCGCATGAATGATTAATATTTATTCTTTTTACTCTTAAAATTTGAATCATATAATTATACATTGATGGTCAAAATTAAAAATTAGTTAATGGTCACATAATTACTTAAAAATCATGAGCATTTATTTTTGAGTTTAATGGCTATATATTGTGATTGTAAACACTTTTACATTGTTAACTAATCAAAAATCATTATTGATATGACTTTTAAGGTAATTATTGTAAAAGTCAACAAATTACCATACATGGTGGTTTGTAATTGAATAATAGTGTAAAATTGCTTTACACTATTAGTGCATAACCTATTTATTATTATTATTATTATTATTCATTCAAATATGATATAATGATATAGATTTATAGATGTGTGTGGAGCATATTAGGTGATAACTCGCGATTTACACTAGTATAACTTATATCACCTATTACACCATTAATAACTTTGCATAGATATAGCTTTTATCGATCTAACTATTGAATTATAACCATATATTATCATATTTTCTGTGTCAAATTTTGTCAAAATTGAACTGCAATAAGAAGGTAACCAAATGATTTATATTCTTATATATTTTTAAAGTATAAATTACATTAATTTTCATATATATGAATGAGAAATCAAATAATTTTATAATAATATAAATTTATATAAATATGATCTATGTGAAAGGACTTTCAATCCAATACACACACACACACACATATATAGCGAGTGTATCACATGAGAATGACTTTATTAAGTGAGAATGAGAATGGCTAATTTCAATCGTTAAATTAAAATGGAAGGCCTAAATTAAAATACTTTAGAATTCAAATTTAAACCTCATGTAACCATCTAATCCCTAAAAGATTCACACACACAAAAAAAAAAAACCAAATCTCTAAAAGATCTCAATTATCACATACTAAAATATCACAATTATCACGTCACATTTCTTCAAGATTGTCGTTAACCTATCATCATCACCACCATGACCGCTGCCGCCACCACCGCCAAGACTGTTGCTACCGCCACTGGCGATGGTGGTGGTAGCTGCAATGGCGGCGATGGTCATGACGGTGGTGGCAATAGCAGCAATCATGGTGGTGGTAGTGATGATGGTCAAGGCAATGGTGGTGATGTGTTAACACTGTGACCATTACTGCCATCGTCGTCATTGTCGTCTGTCATAGTAGTGGTGGTGGTGACAACAATGGTGATAGCAGTGACAGTCATGGTAGTGGTGGCGGCAATGGTGCTATATGCGACAGTGGTCATGGTGGTGGTGGTGGTGGTGGTCATGACAATGATGATGGTGGTGATCATGGTGGTAATGATGATGAGTTAACGACAATATTGAAAAAGAGTGACAAGATAATTGAGATATTTTAAGACATGATAATTGATATTTTTTTTAATATTTGATTTTTGTTTGGTGAATCTTTTAGAGATTTGGTAGTTATATGAGGTTTTAATTTGAATTCTTAAGTATTTTAATCTAAGTCTTCTATTTTAATTTAACGATTGAAATTAGTCATTCTTATTCTCACCTAAAAAGGTCATTCTCATATGATATGTCTCCTATATATATATATATATATATATATATATATATATATATATATATATATATATATATATATATATATATATATATATTGCGTAGGGTGATTGTAGGTTTTTAGTTTTCAACTGTCAATTTTAAAACAAAATGTGTTCGTCTAAAATTGAGTTCAATTTGTTTTAATGTATAGCTCATTTTTTGTAAAAGGAGTTTTATATTTTAATTTTTTGTTGTAAAACTTTCCGTTCATCTAATTTATATGAAAAAAACTCACATCCTATAGTCATCGCTACTAGTGATATCACCAATGTGCCATTATCAATCAACTATTTATGTCACAATGTCACCCACCACCACCCTTGTGGCCATCACCCACCCCCATTGTTGTTAGACATTGTCATTGTCGCTTACCATCACCACAGCATTATAACTATAACTATCACTATTGTCATTGTTATTACTCTCACATTTTGTCACCATCAATCAACCACCATCACCAAACAGTAAATGCCACTATCATTATTACTACCATTACCAATCAACTGCCGTTGTCTTCAAATGAACTAGTAATTTATGTGATTTAAATTTAAAATTTGATATCAAAATTTAAAAACTAAAAGTCACAAAATTTGAAAAGGAAAATTATGAGACTACAAGTTGGTTTGAATTTTAAAAATTTTCAAAACTTAAAACTGATAACTATCGTGACAAACTCTAAAATAGCCAACACTTACAATTTCAATCATTAAAAAGAAATTTACTAGTAAATAAATTGTTGGGTAACAAAAATTAAATAACTTGCATTTAACTGAATTATTTCTTGATGCTGTCTTCGAAATACAATAAATAATTTACTACATAAAAGACGTACTATACAACAAAATCAAATTTGAACTCCAGATGTTGACATGTTTTTCTGAAACAAATAACATTAATGACACGTTTATTTAAGCATAAAAAAGAAGTAATTATGTTATAAGATATTTTTTATATATTTTTACTATATACTTCGTATTTTCTCGTCGGAAATTGTAAATAAAAAAAAAACAAAAGGTTATTAAATCAATTAACGATAAAATTCTTTTGTGAATGGACAGAGTGCAATATCGAACCGATAGCAAGGTAATATGATGGCATTGATAAAAAAAATTTGTATCAAAATGAACATTTCACAATAATAAATGTAGAATTTAATTTAAATGCATTAGTGTAAAAAGCTAAAGTACATTCCTAGTTTTCGTAAGTACGTAATATGTATATATATATATATATATATATATATATATATATATATATATATATATATATATTATGTCCTCACTTTTATCTGCTATACCTATTAAATTAGTAAAAAGTTACTGTGAAGTATAGAAATTAAATTAAAAATGATTTTCACATATAATAAAATAAAAATTATAATAAAATAAAAATTATAATATTTTTGGCTCATATATATATATATATATATTGAAAAACAATTCAAATTTTTATTTTCGAATCTTTAAAATATGATTTAGACTTAGAAATATTATTTTTATTTTAGGAATTTGTTTTTTCTTTTAATATGAGGATGCAAGTTGTATAAATAAGACTTCTTAAGATGAGAAATATCACTCGACCTATAGAAGGGGTCACCACCCAAAGAGAGGGGACAGTCATGTGAAAAGAGGGTTTTTGAAGTTTATTCAGAAAACTTGTAATGGGTGAATATTTGAAATAAATATAATTGAGATATTTTTGTGGATATAGACAAGAGGTAGTAAACTACATTAAATAAATAGGTGTCCTGTTCCTATTTTGTGTTGTTGTTTGTGTGTATTCCTAAAAGTGGTATCAGAGCTGATGGTTGTACAGCTTGGTGACTTATGAAATGAGTGTTGAAGCTTGATAAAGCTGACGATGGATCTGTGTGGGATCCTTATGTCGAAATTCTTCTTGGCAATGGAAAGTCAAATGACGTGTTTTGGTAGCTAACAGCGATGCAAATTTTTGTATCGAAAGTCTTATTAGCAATGAAGAAATCAAGCGGCGTGTCCTGGTAGCTAACGGTAGTAGAAGTACAAGAAATGTTACCATCCAATACTCAAGGAGTAGAGTTGGGAACACACCAAAATTTGCAAAGTGGAAGCATGATTGGAAAAGATTACGACGAGCATCTATGACGTCAAGAGTTGAAGAGGAAGTTTGAAAATTTTAATTAAGGGATGAATTATTGGGAAACAATTCAAATTTTTATTTTCAAATCTTTAAGATATAATTTAGATTTAGAAATATTATTTTTATTTTAGGGATTTGTTTTTTCTGTTAATATTAGGATGTAAGTTGTATAAATAGAGTTCTTGAAATGAGAAGAACCACCGGCCTATAAGGAGGGTCATCATTCTAAGAGAAAAGGTAGTCATGTGAAAGGAGGGTTTTCAAGGTTGTCTAAGAAACTTGTAATGAATGAATATTTGAGATGAATAAAATTGAGACATTCCTATAAACCTAGGTAAAAAGTGTCAAACTACATTAAATAAATAGGTGCCCTATTCCTATTTTGTGTTGTTGTTTGTGTGTCCCCAACAATATATATATATATATTTTAATTTAGTCTGTACATTATGCTTTAATGTAACTTTAACAAATGACATCATACAAATTACACTGAGAAGACCAAATCTAAAACTATATATAGAAGGACTAAATTTGAAAAACACTTTAAATAGTGTAGTTAGGTTTTATTTTATTTTTTTCAAATCTACTAGTTTCATGTAAAAGTTTATCGAGTAAGAATAATTTTATTATAATAATGGTAGGTACCTGAAACCGCCAAAGTCGATCCCCACATGTCTTAACATTGAAGCGATTTCTATAGAAATTTTGACGAGCTGTTTCAACTTGGGCTCGTTCCTCAGCGGTTCCTGCCTCAGGATCAAACTCCCATATTTGTCTGCCCAGGAAATTGTTTGTGCTGAATATGTGTGGGTCCTTCCCTCCATCTGCTATTTTTAACCTCCACATATTTTTTTGCCCTCTTTTGACGCACAACGTGAACACCCCTCTTTAGTTTAAATACATTTTAATTAGCAAATTTTGTCTATATAGTCTTCTAAATTAATTTCTAGTCCTATGTAAACTGCTAGCTAGTTGCTCATGATACATAGGTATAATTAAGGGTCCATTTATTTTAAAGTTGAGTAAAATTAATTTTGAACCATTGAATATAATTAAGATGTGTGACAAAATTGACTTAGCCAGAAAATTTATTAAAACATGTGTTTTATTAGGAAGTATGAGTATTAATTTTCTAATAGTAAAACAAACATTAAAACAACGAAATTGAAAGAAAGGAAAAGAACAATCAGAAAAAATATTAGGTAATTTGGAACTATCACATGTCTATTGTTCCAATTAATCTCTATGTACCACCTATTTAAATTTTTTTAATTTAAAAAAAATTAATAACATTCAATTACATGTTATGTAAAAATTTATGAAAATCATAATAATTTTGAACCACCTAATATTTTCTCGAAAGAGGCATTGAAACAAAGGTCGGGGAAGTCATGACATGGAACCGACGTCACGACGGCATTTTGACAAAGATGGTGGCTCAGGAGCAAAATATATAGAGCCATAAGCAATGACCTTACCCGTCTCCAATGGACCAAATGAGAAAATACGTCTCAAATCACTGCATGATTGCACTCCTGTTGTTTCACCTAAAAAAATTATACTATTTATATAATAATTTCTTACAACATTTTCTATAATACTTTTTTTTATCTCTTTCTATAATTTATCTTATCCCACACTTTTTTTCTTTTTATTTCTCTCATGTGATGTTAAAAATGTTACAAAATTTTTTTGCATAAAAATAATTTCCCCTTGTAAAACATAAACGAAATCAATTAAGATTCCTAACATCAAAAGTAGGCGCACGGCTAAATTCCTATTTTAAGACAATTTTATTTTTTTTATTCAGTTAGTTCTTTATATTTTTAGAACAATGATACGTACACTTACAACATTTTTTATGATATTTTTTTAATTATGTTTTTCTATCTCTTTACATTACATGACTCATATTATTTAACACTTGTTTTTCTTCTCTTCCTAACTCTATCTTAAATTGTAAATTTTATTGCATAAAATTAATGTTTTAATAACATTATCTATACTTATATTAACTGAAGAATGTTTAATTAATACTTTATTATTATTTAATTGATGTTTTATCTTTGATATTTATTTAATTAGTTTTATTAATGTCAATATTATACAGTTAATTCTAAACAATTAAAACTGTTTTTATTAAAAGAACAAAAATATTTATTATATTTTTGTATATTTTATGTAATAAATATTTTATTTTTAATATATTTTTTACTTTTAATTATTTAAAATCAATCCTAATAATTAAAGTTAAGAAAACCTTTTATCTAATTCATAATTAATTAGATTTACCTACATGTCAATGTCTTGAGTTCTCCGAAAGAACTCAAGTACAATCATTCACTTAAATTGAATTTTAGATGCAGCCATACTGCAAGTGACATTTTAATAAAAAAAAATTACAATTGTTCAAACAGTTTTATGGATTATTATCTTAAAAATTTTGGTTAAACCATAAAATAAAAAAAATATTAAAATACTATTTATTTCGTTAAAAAAACAAAAATAATTTAAGATATACCACATAAAGAGTAATGATATATGGACACTGCTCCATTAGAAACACTTCATTAGCATTCATTATTTTTTTTTATTACATTATATTACCTATCATACTTACAATTATATCTCTTCAATTTCATTCTCTATTTAGATTTCAAATAAGATAGAAGTATGTATTTGTCATTTTCCTTTTTAAACATTTAGAATTATTTATTGAGATATATTTTAATAATTTTTTAACTAATATGTTTCGTATAGTAGTTTCTTTATACTTTATTTAGTTGATTTTTTATGTGTATAAGACTTTTTTAATAATACGGAAATATTTTTATACTTAAAAAATACTCTTTATATAAATATTCTATTTTGGCATAATATTTTCTATGCAAAAATAGAAAAAGAAAACTCGTGAAAGATACTCTTTTTAGTCTTCTAAAGTAATGTTTGACACAATTTTTTGTGTTTTTTTAAATTAAGAAGAAATTAGATACAACACTTTTTTTTAATTTCTTTAAAAACTAAAAATTAAGAAGCTTAATTTTTTTTTAAAAAGGAGAAAAAGTAATTTTAAAAAAAAAATAACTCAAATAACTTTTAAAAGAAACTGGATTTTATTGTTTGCTTCATTTGGTTCAAAAAACTAGTAGTTCTCATTCTATTAAAATACAAGTCCGGTCTATAAAGTTACCTACTATCGTCAGAAAAAAATTTGTGAGAAAGATTACCAAATATTCTTGTATGAAAAAAAAAGAAGATAATATTTAAATATAGCAAAAAGAAGGAGACGAAACCTGATGGTCAAGTTGTTGACTATTGATCTTCAACTATTCACTCTAACATACACCGGTCTTATAATCATTTGCTTCGTGCTTTATATAATATTCGCTGAAGCTAAACCCAAGTCCTTCAAATGAGAGTCCATGCTAAAGTCAACATCATGTGAGGATGGTATTCACATCATGCAAGGATGGTATTCAAAAGCTGGTCTGCACACGGCATTATATTAATAGTACTATATCAGTAAATGATACTAATATCCTTTACGGATTTGCCAATTTAATGAAATTGACACTGTTCCAACATCCAACTGCGCACCCCCATTACGGATTTGCCAATTTAATGAAATTGACACTGTTCCAACTCCCAACCGCGCACCCCCATTATTGCTAATTATCCAGTTAAATTTTTTGAAGTACTTTTTGATATGATTTTATATAAAAAATTTTACACTGTCAATCAATTATAATTTACATTTAGTATGACTTTTAAAGTATTTTTTATAAAAGTTAATAAACTTACAATAAATAATAGTTTGTGATTAGATGTCAGTGTAAATTTTACACTGTCAGTGTATGGCCTATTTTCTCTTAAAAGATTATTTTTATTTTTTGAAAATATTATTGAACAATAATACGGAAATATTTTAAACATTTCCATTTTTTTAAAAATATTTAAATTTTTTTGATTCATATTATATGTAATAAATTATTTTCAAATCACTATTAAAATAAATTTTTATTCATTAAATATTTTAGGCATTTTTAAAAATTAAAAGTTTAAATATATGTGTTTTAATATTTCATTTATTTTTATTATCATTAAAATAATTTCATGTCAATTAAATTAATTTTACATAATACTTTATTTTTATAAATACATATTTTCATTGGACAAGACAACTAGTTTTAAATAAAATAATAGATTCTAATATTTTTATCAAATAATTATTAACTCAAAATAAAATTTTAAGATAAAAAAGGAAAATTACTAAATATTTTTATTTTATTTTTAAATTTCTTATTTTGAGTTATAAATTTAAAGTAATTTTTAAGGAAAAAAAAACTAAACCAAACACACTTTAGGTGAGCGTTTGCAAAATTGATTTTACGAAATTGTTTCTCATTAAAATTGATTTTGAAATAAAGTAATTTATGTTTAAATTTGTTTTATTTTAAATGCAAATTATTAGTAAAAGTTAATATAAATTCTTTTATCCAACGTAAAAGTTACTTAAAATTGCTTAAATTTAAAATCATTTTTAGACTCAAAATTAATTTCTCAAACCTAAAATCATGTTAATTAATATTTCAATACAATTTTACACTTATTCCATTAATTCAAGTTAATTTGGATGAGGTAGTGAAATAAAGGCTAAACTAACTCCATAATGACTTAAACCCAAGGACGAATTAGGTATATCTCTATATGGTAGGGGTGAACATGGGTTTGGATTGAACTGGTGGACCCAATCAATTCAAACCAAATCAAGTAAAATTTTTAGATTGGTTTGGATTATTGGTTCAATTCAGATTTTAAAATTACAAACCTAAAAACATCGGTTCGGGTATCAGATTAGACTTTAAAGTATGTAAAACCTGAACCAATGCAAACCTGTATTATTTTAGAAATTTTAAATTTTTTATGTTGTATAATTCTGTAATTCTATAATTTTATGTTATGTAATTCTGTAGTTCTATAAATTTTATGTTGTGTAATTCTATAATTTTGACTTTTGTTATTTTTCATTAGTTTCCTTTCATTTTATCACAATTTTCTATTTTCCCTCTATTTTTTCTATTATTCCAAAAAATATTATTATTTTATTAAGTGACTCAATGACCTTACCCGAACCACCCCAAATGTGATCAGTTGCCAAATTTTTCTTGAAAAATTCTATCCAACCCAAACTAATTAACATCGATTGATTTGGATCTAAATATCCCTTACACCTTAACCAACCCAAAAAATACCCACCCCTTGCTCTACTCTACTAGAGGAATAACCCCTCCCCAACGAACAAAAACTTCTTATCATTTACACTTAAAAAAAGGATTGGACCTCTAATATTTGGCTCGAAGCAACTAAGCCTCGCTAATACACTTAAAAAAAAAGTGTAATAGCTATGTACTGTTAGTGTAAAAAGTTTTACACTGTCAACCAATCAAAAATTACCGTTAATATGATTTTAAAAGTAATTATTGTGAAAGTCAACAAACTTACCACACATGGTGGTTTATGATTGAATGACAGTGTAAAACTATTAATACATAGCCTATTTTCTCTAAAAAAAAAATAGTCTCCCTCTATCATCATTGTTTGTATGTGCGTTTTTTGATATAAAAAATTATTACATTTATTTTTGTAGGATATATAATACTTTTTTTCATTAAATTAAATTTAGACCATTATTAATAGTAAAAATTAATCAGTATTATTATTATTTTAAGATGATATATTTATTAATTTATTATTGTATTAAATTTTTGTTATAATATTTTAAGATTACATATTTATTAATTTATTTAAAGATTAAAATTCGTTAAATTTACATATAAGTTTGGACTTGTATATTTACTAGTATTTCTGTCAGGCAATGTTCTAGTCTTTTTTATCTTTATTTTTAAAAAATTAAAAAATTAACATGATTTAAAATAAAATTTCATTTCTATTTTACTTTAATTAATTAATTTAGTGTATATCCTTCAACTTTTGGCATTGTACTATAACAGCATTATTATTATACACTATATATATATATATCAAAAAGTTTTTGAAATGCAAGCCACAAACATATAACATTGTTGAATTAAACTCTGTTTTTATTTCGATATAGTCAAATATTATATTAGATCATTTACATTTAATTTAAAATATTTAGAATTACATCTACTAATTAAAAATCTTAAAATTTATAAAAATAAATAAATTAAAAATTTGAAAAAATTCAATAAAAGTTTAATAAAATCAAGTAAAAATCTTAATAATCAATGCTTAAAATATGTAATAATTTTGTAATATATTATTCAAGTATAAACAAGTATATATACATTATTTTTTCTTTCTATCTATCAAGAAATAAAATGTACAATTAAGCTAAATAATTTTAAAAAAAGTCATCTCAATAATTAGCCTGTTGTACCTGTACACATTACCTGCCTCATCCGTAGGACGTCCAGTTGCACAGACAGCAATAACTGGAGCCAATTGTTTGATTGTTGGAACAGGATGGAATACTTGGATACCATTCATTCATTCAATTGGCAAATCCGTATAATTTGGATTCACCGCAATCTACAGCTTTTTTTACAGCAACATATCAACTTTTCATAATTAAGTATAAAAATATTTTTTTATATTTAAATTTTTAATAACCATTAGATGTGAATCTCATGGTCAGGATCACTGCAGAGACAGTACCATTACAGAGGATCCAAATGCAAATCCGTAAGGGTGTGTTTGACAAAGAAAAAAGAAGTAAGTAGGTGACAAAAAAATTAGAAGATAAATAAGTGTGTTTAGTTTAAGAAAAATAAAAAAATAGAAAATGAGTAAAAAAAGAAAAATTAAAAATTAAAAAAAATAATCGATTATGTTGCAACATAATTGACTATGTTTTGCAATTTTAACAAATTATGGTGCAACATAATCAATTATATTGCATATTTATATTCTACTTCCGCATACTTACACTTGCTTTTGTGATGAAATAAAATTTGGATGTAGTTTTTTGCATTTTTGCACAATCAAATGATACACCTATCGCGAAATCCCTTTACTTCTTCATTCGTCCTTCTGTCCTTCACTTCTCTACCAAACAGAACATAAAGGATTTAGATCAGATGTGTTTGGTGTAACTTAAAAAAAAAATAAATTATTTAAACTTTAAAGTTTAAAAGAAAAGCCTGACAAATAAAATACAAATTATTTGATTTTTTTATTTCTTTTATCTTAGAATCTCTTTTTCTTGTATAATAGAATATATATATATATATATATATATATATATATATATATATATATAATACTATGTAAAATTATTTTAATGATAATAAAATTAAATTAAATATTAAAATACATGTATTAAACCTTTTTCATTTTTAAAAATGTCAAAAATATTAATATATAAAAAATTGTTTTAATAATGATTTGTAAATAATATATTATATAGAAAATTAATTGAAAAAAATAAATATTCATTATCAAAGATAAAATATTTAAAAACTTCCCTACTGTTGCTCAATAATATTTTTAAAAGATAAAAACATAATTTATATACTTTTTTAAAAAAAATAATGTCAAATGATATTAAAAAAGTGGTTAAAGAAGTTGTCACAATAATTAGCCAGTTGGAGACATTATCCTTAACCGGTAGGACAATTGCACAGATAGCAATAATTAGAATCAATTGTTTGATCGTTGAAACAAGATCGATTTCATTAATTGGGCCAATTGGCAAATCAGTAGAGTTAGAGTGTATTTGGTTCATTTTTTTTTCATAAAAAAAATTAAATTTAAAGTTTAAAATAAAATTTTTAAAAAGTAAAATAAAAACTATTCGATAGTTTTTTTTTATCTTAAAAACTTATTTTAAGTTAAAATTTATTTAATAAAAATTGATGAAATATTTGTTGGAAAACAATTCAAATTTCTAATTTAAATTTTTAAGATTTTGTTTAGATTTAAAAGTATTATTTTTATCTTAGGGATTTGTTTTTTCTATTAATATTAGAATGCAAGTTGTACAAATATGATTTTTTGAGATAAGAAGAACCACCTGGCCTGTACAGGAGGTCACCTCAGCCTGGAGAAGGAGGTCATGGAAGGTTTCACAAGTTTGTCTAGAAAATTTGTATTGGGATATAATCATTTAAGAGATGAATAATATTAAGATGTTTTTGTGAATGCAGACAAGATGTGCCAAACTACGTTAAATAAACTGGTGTCCTTTTGCTTTTTTCTTTATCGTGTGTTGTTTTGTGCATGTCTCCCCATCAATCTTTAATAATATTTAAAACTAGTTATCATGCCTAATGAAAGAGTATATATATAAAAATAAAAAATATTATGTAAAATTAATTTAACTAACAAAAAATTATTTTAAAGTTTATAAAAATAAACTTATTAAAATACATATATTTAAGACTTTTAATATTTTATATATCTAAAATATTTTAAGGAATAAAAAATCATTTTATTGAAAAGTTATTTGATAAAAAATATTAAAATCTTTAATATTATTTAAAACTAGTACTACCACCACTACAAAATTGTGTTTTTATATTGCGTAATCTAAAACGGTTTAGAGGTAACCATTTTTAAAATAAAAATGCAGTGACATTTTTGTAATATTTTGAAACTTTTTTAAACCAGTTCCCCATTAACCGATTTAGATTCACCTTTTTAAATCGGTTTCCATCAAACCGAGCTAATGAGTGTCACACAGATGGCCTTTTTTATAAATATGCTTAACATATTTTAAATCGGTTCCCATTTGAATCGATTTAAAATATGTTTTCTAACTCGGTTACTATTAAACTGAGTTAGAAGATATTTTTTAAATTAGTTTCGATATGAACAAATTTAAAAAGTGTAACATATTTTCTCAAAACAAAACAGATTCGGTCATTTTTCTTTGCCTTCAAACTTCAAAACTCCCTCCTTCCTACCTCCCTCCCAACTCCCAACTCCCTCCCACCTCCCATTTGGTCTATTCTTGCTTCCTGCCAGTTGTGGCTTCTTCCTCGAGCTCTCTCCCAGCTCTCGCGCGCATCTTCCTTAAACTTCCTCCAAGCTTTCACGTCTTCCTTGTGCTCCCTCCCAAACTTGCATTTTGTTGGAGCTTCCAACTCCTAGCTTACGTTCTTATTTGAGGTAAATATGTTGTGCATTTTGGTTCTTGTTTTGCGTTGTATATGGTTGCATTTGTACATTTGGAGTTGGAATTTGGAAATGGGCTTTTGAGCTTGAATTTTGTGTTGTGGAGTTCAAATTTCATTTTTGTGGTGCATTTGGAGTTCAAATTTGAAAACCACTCCCAACCCCTAGCATGTTTTTGTTAGTATCGCTAAGTTTGCAAGGAATGCGTTTTTGCATGTACATATTTTGAAGATTTTAAGTGTTTGAATGATGTATAAAAGCTAACTAATGGTTACCACTAAGTTGTAGGAAGTGAAATGGATTAATTTGGGAGAATTTAGAGTCTTGAGGGCTTCATTTTATTAGGTATAGTGCAGTTGCCACATCATAGCTTTTTATGAACTAAATAAGGTATTAGTTGAGGTAGAATGAGAGAACAAGTATGAAAAGGTATTAGACAACTAGATATAAGGCAAACAAATGATAATGTCCTAATTAGATGTGAAGTTAGGTGATTAGGATAGCTAAGGACTAAGAAGTTTATATCTAATTTTTATTCTCTCATAACTAAAGTTGGGTATTAGGAAGCTAAGAGTGAATTGAAATGGCTAAATAGTTAAAAGTATACTAAAGTTTGTTGAGATGGGTATGGACTAAATAGACCATGAATAATTAAAAGTAATATTTATTGTGATGGGTATAGACTAAAGTTTAGTAACTAAGGACTAGTTAAATAATTAAGTGTAATGTTGAGATGATGTGAATTGAAAGTGTATGAATGTAATGATGAATGATGAGTTGATGAATACTTATGGATAGGCCATGAAAGCCTATATGATATAGATTGAGTTTGAGTAATGATGAGAATAATGTTGAATATTGATTGATAGATCGTACTTCTATCTATTGTTGACCATATCCTTGGTGAGGTATGATGGATAGTGCCAAAAATAGAGAAAACTCCACTGGATTTTCATGAGAATTGTGAAAACGTGAGTGTGAGTGTCCAGGTTGAGATAGTGAAAGTGTCAATTAACTACATAACTATGTCAATCTAATTTAGACATTTCTCTATGGGCAGGTTGTCCTTTGTTCGCATTTTGTGCATTGGGTGTAACGGTTGTTATAAAGATAGAAAGGATTACGCTAAGGTATGTTTTGCTTTGGTCGTTTTTGGTATTGTTTATCAATATGTATTCTTTATGGTCACTAAATGCAGATGTGCTTGAATTTCTAAGAAATTTATGTTGGTATTTATTTGTTTATAATTGCTAAACAGGTTGTTGTGGATTGGATTATGCTCACTAAATTGTTTATGTTAATGTGCTCAATGAATGATATGTGAGATTGTTAAGGAAGATGTTAATGTTAATGTAGTATGAATTTTAAGTGTTCAGAATTGGATGACATAAGCTAGGATCAATTGAAGTTGATTATTTGGGTTAGTACTTGCCTTGATGTTGCTTAGTAATGGGAAAGGATAAAAGTACGAAAGTAATTTTAAGATATGTAAGGAATTAATTGTCACAAAATGTGTTATGTTTTGTTTAAAATCTAAAGCTCTAGAGTTAATGGATTACAAGAATCAAGGAATTGGCCTTAATCTAGATTAGGAACTAGTTAGGAGATTAAAAGACAATAAGATAAGTGAACTTGCATGCTAAGATACATTCTTAAGATAAAGTGAGCAAAAAAGGAAGAATTGAAATAGGCCATGAAAGCCTATATAATATAAATTGAGCTTAAGTAATGATGAGAATTATGTTGAATATTAATTGATATATTGTACCTTCATCTATTCTTGACCATACCCTTGGTGAGGTATAATGGATAATGCCAAAAACAGAGGAAACCCTGCCAAATTTTTATGAGAATTGTGAACCCTAAGTATGAGATTTGTTGTGGATTGAATGTATGACAAGTTAACCTTTGGTATTGTGATTGAATACTTGCAAACAGGTCTCTAGGAAAGTACCAAAATATAGAGAAAACTCTGCCAAATTTTCTGTATGCAATTGCTTGTGTGTTTAATTGTGTTGTTTTTTATTCAATTTATGTATTATGAGCAAACCTTAGTTTTCCATTTGAGATTCAATACAATGATTAAAGTACTAATTGTTGTATTGAATCTTGAATTGTCTAGTTGGACAATTTGAAAAGATTCATTTTTTTATACTTGATTAATACGTAATAGTTAAGTCTCATCCTAAATTTGATGAAATTTCGGTGTAGTTATTATGTGATTCATATTATAATTCTAAAACACATAACATACTTTGCATGTCCATTTTTTAATCATAGAGTTATGAGTGGCTATCAAACATTGGCGGGTAGGCACGCGTTAAATAAAAGGAAGCCTAGTTGGTTTTTTTCCTATGTAAGTAATTTATAGCTCATTAAGGCAATTACAATTTTTAATAGTTTCTACAACTCATATATTTAAAAACAATTGTCATTGGTAGGCTAACAAACAAATAGGGGGCTATAAGTGTGGATATTATGTAATAAAGCATATGCTCACCATCGTTTCAGCAAATATTGTCAATGCATGGGACGAGGTAATATAAATTTCAAAAACTACAATACTTATAGTTTTTATAGTTGATTAGCTAATGCTTTTTATCTTATATGATTTTATCTTACAGCTATTCATTGATAGGGAACCATTGCCAAAAGAGGATATCTTAGACATCAGAAAATGTTGGGCAACATTCTTCCTTCAAATTAGTAATAGATAGTTTGTTTAAAAAGTTTCAAAGTACAATAATAGTAGTTTCTAATTTTAATTTCTTTGAAGGCTTATAATGACAAAATAGTAGGTTATAATTGTTGTTGGTTTCATAATTTTTGATTATGTTTATTAGCTCTATTTTGATGAAATTTTGATGGGTTCTTGATGTATAAAACCTAATTAAGTTGGCTTGATAGTGTTTATGTTGATAAAATGATCAAAGGATTACAAAAATTTTGTTGCCTTAGCCTTGGAGGCCTTTCGGCCTTGTATTAGTAAATGGACATCTTGTTCATTTCTTATATACTACCTGCCTACTTATGTGGTATCTAAGGTTGATTACAAGGATGGATGTATGAGAAAACAAACTCAATTTAAAAAAAAAAAAAGAAACTGACACTTTTTAACTCGGTTGTGCAATAGCTAAGTTAAAAAGTACACTTTTTAACTCGATTTTTGGGAGAACAAGTTAAAAAAGTAGTGCTTTCTAACTCAATTAATGCATTAACCAAGTTAAAATGTGTTTTTTTAACTCTGTTCAAAGTTTGGTTTAAAATCGTTATACTTTATATACCACCTGTCACTAAATCAGTTGTACAATCAATTTAAAAAGCCTTTTTTAACCGATTTAAAAAGTCCTTTCTATAATAGTACATCGAGAGTGTGAATCAACTGATGTAAGGTTATTACAGTTTAATTAGTGATCTAAAGTTTGAGTTTGGGTATACAATTGTATTAAATACTCGAAAGAAGAGCTTTGTCACCTATAATAATCTTAATCAACTCGAGCAAGATTGTCTCCTATAAAAAATACATGTTGTCTCTAAAAAAAAAAACTAGTTATCTTATTCAATGGGAGTTTATTATTATTATTATTATTATTATTATAAGATAAAATGTGTTTTTGATCCCTAAACATTTTTTAGTGTCTATATTTTTTAAAAATCATGGTTTTGGTCATTGTCTTTCTTAAATATGCTAGAATTAGTCTCCTAAAGCACCATAGCATCCATGTCATGTGACAGCTATTAGCCATGTCAGCAAAAAGGTTAATGGGGTTAGGGTGAATGACTAATTCCACCAATTTTCAAAAATACAAAGACTTAAATCAATGAAAAGAATTTAAGGACTAAAACCAAATTTAATGAACTTCATAAGAACCAAAAGCATGTTTAACCCAAACAAAAAATAAGCTTAGTTATCTTTTTAATCCCTCAAATTTGGGTCAAGTTTATTTGTGATCCCCTAAATTTAAAAGTATTTTTTTAATCCCTTTAATTTGAAAATTGTCAACTTTTGATCCTTATTAGGAACTAAAAAGATCACAAAATAGGGATCAAAAGTGGGCAATTTCTAAATTAGAAAGACTAAAAAAATTACTTTTAAATTTAAGAGACCAAAAATAAACTTGACCTAAATTTGAAGGACCAGAAATATATAATTTAATGATAATAAAATAAATAAACTTATTAAAATACATATATTTAAAACTTTTAATTTTAAAATATCTAAAAATATTTTAATGAGTGAAAAATTATTTTATTGATGATTTACAAATAATTTATTATATATATATATATATATATATATATATATATATATATATATATATATATATTATTAATCATAAAAATTTGAATGTTGACTACAAAAAAGAAGAAATGCTTAAAAAAATTTATATTTTTCTTCAATAATATTTTTAAAAGATAAAAATTAATTTATTTTAATAGAATTTAATATCAAATCATATTTAAGAAATGTTTTAAAAAATCATCTCAATCAACCTATTAAGATTAGTCTAGTAATAAAAAATTTGAATAACTTACACAAAGTTCTAAAAAAAAAAAGTCATCTCAATGATTAAACCGCTGTCGGACTTCCTTCTCAACTACCAATAAACCAATTAAGTCATTTGACTTGTTTAAAAAAAAATATTATATATATTATTTTTGTAGTTGTTAATTGTACTTTTGATTTCTTAAGCATATGTTTAAATTTATTGTATGAAAAAATATTAAAAGATAAGATGATAAATGTATTTGTTAAATATTTTTATTCTAATAATATAAATTTATAAATTATACAAATTTATTTGTTAAGTTATATAAAATTATTTATTAGTTACATTATACAATATCTTATAAATTTATTTATTAAATATTTTTATTTCTGAATAACTACTCTGCAAATAAAAAGATGGAAGATGTATAAATAATAAACAATTTTATATAACTGAATAAATACATTTGTATGATTTATAAATTTGTATAATTAAAATTAGAATTAAATTATTTAATAAATAAATTTATCATCCTAACTGTTTAATATTTTTTCATAAAAATATTAGCATACACTTAGGGGATCAAAAGTGCAATTAACAAATGCAATAATAATATATATAGTATATATTTTTTTATATATAAATTAAACAAATCAAAAGACTTAGTGGCTTTGGAAGCAATGAAGAAAGAGAGAGTAAAGGGTTCAAATCCTATCTCTAACATTTTTATCATTTTCTAAAGACCTTAACATTAGGATAAAGTTTGCAAAATTATGTAACTTTAGGGTCAAAATGTGCAAAAAAAAATTTGTGGGCATAATTTGTGAAATTTTAAAAGTTAGGGAACAAAAAGTGCAATTAAGTCTTTTTAAGTTTAGAAACCAATTTGACCAACCATTACAATTTCATGGACCAATTTGACCGTCTATTATAATTTCAAGAACTAAATTAACTGATAATGTAGAATTTCAGAGACCAATTTGCCATTTTATTAATTTTAAATACCAATTTGACCAACCATTATAATTTTAGGGACTAAATTAATTATGCACTCCAATTAATCACTTGTCATTCACTTGAATATAAGATGTAGCCATATTGTAAGTGAAATTTTAATAAAAAAATATTATTGTTCAAACAATTTTATTAATTATTATCTTAAAAGTTTTGGTTAAAACCATAAAATAAAAAATATTAAAAATCTACATTAAAAATACAAAAATAATTTAACGTATACATTTTAAAATATTTAGATCTATTTATTAGGATATATTTAATATTTTTAACTAATGCTCTTCGTATACTAATTAGTAAAACCATTATTTAAAATTGTTCCTTAATATAAAAAGTTACTTTATACTTTATTTAGTTAAATTTTTATGTTTATAAGACTTTTTATAATACGGAAATATGTTTAGAGTTTAATGGTCATGCACTGTCAGTGTAAAAAGTTTTACACTGTCATCCAATCAAAAATCACCATTAATTTGACTTTTAAAGTATTTATTATAAAAGTCAACAAACTTACAATAAATAGTGGTTTGTGATTGGATGACAGTGTAAAACTACTTTATACTGTCAGTGCATGACCATTAAACTCATATGTTTATACTTAAAAAATAAACTTTATATAAATATTCTATTTTGACATAATATATTCTTTCCAAAAATAGAAATAGAAAATTCATTAAAGATATTCTTTTTAGTCTTCTAAAGTAGTTTTTACTCAACTTTTTGGGGGGTTTTATTTTTCTTAAAAAGAGAAACTAGATCATTTTAAAAAAAAAAAATCTCTTAAAAGATTAAGAAGTTTAACTTTTATTAAAAAAAAAATGTAACTTTGGAAAAATTAACTGAAGTAACTTAATTTTAAAAAAGAGCGCGTCCTCTGATTGCCTACCCCCTCCCTCTTTCTCTAGTCCTATTCATGCTATCTCTCAGAGCTTTTCATCGCTGCTCCTATCTTGGTCTCTATTTTTTCCTTGTGCTTAAGTCTTGAGTCCTTCTTTCTTTTCTTTGTGTCGGTTGGATTATAGTGAGAGGAATTCAACTTAACCAGCATTTAACCCCGTTAGAAAAACGGATTGAGTTGTATTAAACTCATTTTGAAATTAAGTTAGAAATCTCAATACTCAACTTTAACAAAATGTGAGATGGTCGGCTTGACTTGCCAAAATTTAAAAAAAATGATAAAAAAAGAAAAAATAGCTTTTAAAAAAATGATTCATAAGATGATCTATTAAATAAATAAAAATTATAAATTGTTTAAACATAAACATAATGTCATAATCATAAGAATATTATCTAACTAAATTGTCTTGACACAAATGCTTTTATCATGAATTAAATAAATATAGTGCAAAACAACAGAACAATATAAAATACATAATAGTTCACAAATATTATGTACAACAAAATAATATTTAACCAAACAATGCATGAAAATATTTAACAAAAAAAATCTTAATTTGACTGGTCAACTCAACCTAGCTCGCCCGTTGAGTTGACAGGTTATGAGAGTTGAATTATACAAGTTAAAGAATTAAATTATATAACCAAATTAAACTCGTTTTAACAAATTAAATGAGTTGACTTATTAAATTTAACCTGTTTTGATATCTCTAACTATAGCTGTAGAGACTTCCATTCTCCGATGACAATTTTGTTGTCTAGCCTTATTTATAAACAAGCTCTCGAGTCAGGCATGCCAATTCTTCAAACTAGATTTTTTTGTTTGCTTCATTTTGTTCAAAGAACCAATAGTTCCTATTCTATTTCTAAGTATTTTTTGTTACATGTGCTTTAGCCTATTGTTACTTTTATCAAAACACAAGTGAGATCTGTAAAGCTACCTATTGACATCGTAAAAGAAGATTTGAAAAAAAAATTCAAATATTCTTGTATGGAATCGAAAAAAATAGTATTTAAGTAGACAAAAAGAAAGAGGAGGAACCTGATGGTCAAATTGTGAAGGATTGATCTTCGACAATTCACCCTGACATGCGCAGGTCCACTCTTAACACTTTGAAATTATAACCATTTGCTTCAGATTGATTGCATCTTGCTAGAATAATGCTATTTTTTATTTTTTTTTTATAACAGAATAATGCTTCTTGCTTTATATATACAGCATATATATATATATATATATATATATTTACTCCATGCTGGACACTATATTAATGTATTAATAATGACATTAGTCCTTTAGCGACGTACCAATTTAATGAAATCGACATTCGATACTGTTTCAACTGTCAGTTGAACTGTCAATTAATTGGCCTAATTAATAAGCACAAAATTTAATTACAGTTTTTTAGATATTTTTAGTATTATTTTTTAATTAAAATTAAAATTTTACATTGATAATTTACTTATATTAAATATCAATACAGATTATCAAGATAAAATTTTAACTTAATTAGAAAATAGTACTAAAAATACCTAAAAAACTACACTTAAATTTTTTCCAATTCATAATTGAAAAAAGGTAAACTCTACTTTTCTTTATTTGGAAAGATTTGTTTTCTATCTCTCATAATTTTTTATCCCACCATAATTTCCGCCAAAGCGGCTGATTGATTAAAAACCTTTGACAACCTTTTAAATACTACTCCTTCATTTTTTTTACTTGTGGGTTTTTTAGAAAATTTTTATTTTTATTTATCTATCATTTTTAAAGTATAAGATAACATTAATTATTTCTTTGTTAATTATACCCTTACTTCTTACCTAGTTTTTAATTAATTTACACATTGACAACTAGTATGCATTTGTTGTGGAGTATAAAAGAGAAATGGTATAATAGAAAACTTCAAAACTATTTTATGAAAAACAAAAAAATTTATTGCATTTCTTAGTTTGTATATAAAAATCTTAAATGACAGATAAAAAGAAACGGAGATAATATTAAGCAATTATTAATAATTATAACTACGTGGGCAACTATTGTACCGGTTAAGGAGAATGTTTCATAGGACTTAATTATTGAGATGATTTTTTTAAAACACTTTTTAAATATGATTTGATGTTATTGAATTCTATCTAGATAAATTATTTGTTATTTTTTAAATTATTAAATAATAGTATAGAAGTTTTTAGATATTTTTTAATATTATATATATGATAAATTATTTGTAAATCATCATTAAGGCAAAATTTTCTTTATTAAAATATTTTAGGAATTTTTAAAAATTAAAAGTTTTAAATATATATGTTTTAATATTTTTATTTTTTATTATCACTAAAATAATTTTGTGTCAATTAACTTAATTTTACATAATTATTTTTATTTTTATAAATATTATCTTCTATTAAATAAGATAGATAGTTTTAAATAAAATTAAAGATTTTAATATTTTTTACTAAGCAACTTTTTATTTAAAATTATCAAACAGTATTTATTTTATTTTTAAAATTATTATTTTAAACTTTGGATTTAAACTAATTTAAAAAAAAAAAAACTGGACCAAACACGTGGTTCTTTAAAGATTTGCCAATTTAATGAAATCGATCCTGCTTCAACTATAAGACAATTAATTCTAATTATTGCTATCTGTGAAATTGTGATACAGGTTGTTGATTGTACAAAGAACATTCTTACTACTGCTATCTGTGCAATCGTCCTATGTGTCCCCCCCTTTATGAGGGGCTCAAACAGCTTTGTTGATTGCGGGGATATTATTCGTGATTAGTTGGCGAATTAATTCATTGTTGCTTTCTCTGCCACTCTGGGTCAATGCTCTGTGACACAGGCTGAAATTTGGACATTCTGACATGATCTTACTATCGCTGTGAATAGAGGATACACACACATTCTCATGGAAACCGATTCTCTCTCAGCTATTAACCTTATTACCAAGGACGCTCTCCTCTTCACCATAGTGCTCCTTGATCTCAAGGATTTCTCGTTTATGTGCAGATGAAGGCGCTGTTAGATAATCACACCGTTAGAGAAAGAAACCAAGTAACAGATTTATTCAGCATGCCTCTTTCTTGTAAAATCTTTGAATTTCCCCAAATTTCTTGTCCCTAGGTCTTAATAGGGATGTTTCAAACATTGTATTTCCTACCAATGAGGGTTGAATCTAGCGAAACGGCTAGTTTTTTACAACGTAATGAATTAAGATTCAAATTCCTATTAGAAGAGGTACTTACATTTTTCTGAATAAGATTAGCTCCAAAGGAGATACCTATAGGAAAAAAAAAACAATGTATTTCCTAGTAGTTTCTAGTTGTTAATTCCAATTTTCCCAAAAAAAATGTGTCCAACGGGCTAATTTTTGAGATGACTTCTTTTAATCATTTTTTAATATAATTAGTATTTTAATTTATACATTACATATTATAAATATTAACTTAATTAGTTTAAGATGTCTGGAAGCATATAATAAACCCATCATTGTGGATTACCCTTTTTAGTTTGTGTTGAGAATATGAGGAGAGATAAGATACTAGAAGAACTCTATCAATGGACCACAAACCAATCACACAAGTAAACTTGACACTACATTAACCCAAACCTTAAGGTGGCACAACCATTAGCAATTGTTGGGAGATAATTTAAATTTTCAATTTCAAATCTCTAAGATATTGTTTAGATTTAAAGATATTATTTTTATTTTAAGGATTTGTTTTCTCTTTTAATATTAGGATGCTAGGTCTATAAATAAAGGTTATGAAGATGAAAAGAACCATCCTAACCTAGAAGGGGAGGTCATGTGAAGAGTTTTTTACATTTGTCCAAAAAAGTTGTAATGAGAGAATATTTAAAATGACAAATAAAAATTGAGATGAATTTGTGGACATAAGAAAAAGGCGTCAAACCACGTTAAATAAATTTGTGTCTCCTACTATTTTTATTTTGTAACGTAATTTTTATGTGTCCTTTGATTCCCGTTGTGTGCGTGAAGGAGCTTGTTTTCCCCAACAGTTTGAGTCTTCACATAGTGGTTAAATTGGAACCTTAATGCAAATGATATTTGTCTCCTACATCATAACTAACCTATTCTTTTTTGAACGACCTTAACAATTATATGGAAGGATAGGGATAGACTTGTCTTTGATGGGAGAACTGATATGGGTGACTCTCTCCTCCACATGATCCTCAATCAATCAAAATTCAGTGAAAAAGAAATGCAACAACCTTCTCCTCCTTATATTGAGGATAGCAAAATGGAATCCCAAGGAGCTTGGTCCCCCCTCCCAATTCTTGTTCAAAGTTAATGTAGATGAATCCCACCAAAAGCTTTAATGTAGATCAATGTGTGATGGTCTTGTGAGGGATGCTTTAGGTTCATTTATCAAAGCCTCACTGCAACAAAACTATGTATTTTTGACAGACTCATATCAATGACTTAAGATTTGTCAAAAATAATTTTGTTATTGAGGACTTTAACCGTCACAACTATGGATTATTGAGAATCGACCAAATGAGCATTTCTCCGTTGGTAGATTCATCAGTAAATTTCATGCGCTTGTGTGCAAAATTACCTATAGCTAAGTCGTTGGTAATTTTGGCATCTATTCAAACAAAAAATTATGTATCAAGTTACCGATGGTTTAACTGTCGGTAAAGGTATTTACCCTTAGCAATAGCTAAACTGTTGGTAAGTGATTATTGGCTTTTTGTAGCCGTTTTCCGTTACTATTAGTTTGGTCATCGATAAGTGTATTTTTCTCGTAGCAATAGTGAAGTCATTGGAAAGTGACTGTTGGATTTTCGATGATGTTTTCCCTTACGATTGGTTTGATTATCATTAAGGATATTTTCCCCTTAGTGACAATGAAGTCGTCAAAAAGTAATTGTTGGATTTTTGATGATGTTTTCCCTTACCATCATTTGGCCTTCAATAAGGGTATTTTTCCTATAGCGACAATGAAGCCATCAAAATAGTGACTATTGGATTTTAGATGATTTTCCTTATTGGTGATTTTGTTGTCAGTAAGGGTATTTTCCGTTATCAACAATAACACCATCAATATGCCATCGATAAGTTATTACTAAATCACTCACTGCAACCCCTCTTCCCTATTTCACTCATCTTCCTTTTTTTGTCTTTCTTTCTTAGTAACCATCGTGTCTCTTCTCGACGACCACTAGCACGCTACCAGTGGCCACTCGCACGCCACCATTGGACAACAAGGTAAGATTTATTCTTCTTGTTCTTGTTTTCTCTATTCATTTTTTTCTTATTACATTAATTGCGCATGTAGTAACTTTAATTGTGTTTAGTTATTTGCTTGAAAAATTTTGGTTGCTAGAAAAAATTAATTCCTTTTTTATTGGCTTTGGTTGAAATTGCTCAATGTTTTCATGATGTGTTTTTGAACTCGAATTTGTTGTGGATTTACTATACTTGTACTATGATAAAATATTGGTTGGCTTAAATGGATTATTGGTTGACTGAGAAATGGTTTTAGTGAGGAAGATAGAATTGTTTAATTTTTACGCTTTAGTATAGGTCAAATGGAACTCACGTGCTCATTCTTAATCGTGAGAAATTGTAATTTTTACATAGGAATCTCAATTTATATTTTTTTTCTTCATTGTTCTTTGGCTTGATTACAACTAGAAGAAAAAAAAACTGAGTAACTCTCCCTGGATAGCCTATGTACATTGAGTTAGGAGGTTTATACTAGAGTGAACTAATTCCAATTAAAACTAAGACAACAAGGGAGAAATAAAAAATACAATAAGCAATAATAATAAATAAGAAAATAAATAATTTAAATCTTAGGATAAAAGTTGTAAAACACAAGAAAACACAAAAAAGAGGGTTGAATTATGTTTTGAAATCTTTTTTGCAAATCCTTTTGAAAATATGTTATCCACGTAGAATAGAGGGTTCTTCTTATCAAAATGTTTATAACTTAATATAAGAACTTTAAATGTTTATCTTTTTCTTTAAACGAATTAAAACAACTTGTAAAAGCTAGCTAAGAAATGAGTACAAAACACAGATTTTATATTGGTTCGTCTTAATCTAAGACTAGGTCCAGTTTTTGGTAACCCACCAAGATTACTACTAACAAATGAAACTGTTACAAGTATTCTTTACACAAGCTTCTTCAGGCTCAATTACAAGTATTATTTTACTTGCTTCTCCAAGTAACTTACCAAAGTATTATTTTCACACAAGCTTCTCCATGTTCAAACCCATGTATCCTTTACACAAAGCTTCTTCAAGTTCCACTAATTTCAGTAAGAAATAAGTTAAGGGTGAACCTAATAAACTACAACGTCTTAATACACGGATCTATAAGTTTAGGCTTAGTCTTTCTTTTCAACTCATAAACACTCAAAAGCTTAGTGAGCTATACAAAGAAATTTTGAGATTATAATGTGTGTTCTTGTTAAAGTCGTTGCGCAAAAGTTCCACACTTGTCTTTCTTTCTTTGAGCTATATATAGGACGAAAAAGATATTTGTTGGAGATCGTTGTGATTTCTCTTCAAGCTTGCTTTGAGATGAACGTTAAAGTATTAAATGTAGAATTTAATGCTTTCACTAACCGGTCACATAAGATAAGATAACGTATACTATTTATCTTTCTTTTCTTGTACCAATGTTGTATAATAGAGGATAAATTTTCTTTTTATAAAAAAAAAGTACACTATAGTAGTATTTCTTTTTAGTTGCATGTCTTTTAATAGAGTATGTAGGCTAAGGATTTTGACTTTGAAAAAGAGCTATCACGAGACTTCTTTGATATGCTTCAGCTCTAATAAAGACAAAATGTTCCTTTTGACCCGAAAAAGATACTAAGATGATGCAAATGTGTACTTAGAAAGACAATATATAAAACCGAAAGTAGTGTTCAAGCGTTCGTCTATTAGGACAGTCTATTAAAAACTTTATGCATTATTTGTTATTTTCAAAAACAAGTGAGGGCCATGATTTCTCCTATGATCTAACAAAAGCCTAAGTACATGGAATAGCTAGGAAATATTAAGAGAAAGTTTAGGATTTAAAATGAGTGTAACCTAAGACAAAGTAAGGAGAATAACCAATATAATAACGACATTAGTAGTGTTGATAATGATATTAAAAATAACACTAGATATTAAATTAATAGAAATATATAAAATTTAAGTAAATATAAATAGTAAAATAAAAATTTAGGAAAATTTTAATAATAAAATAATAAGTAAAATTTAATAATAAAATTTAAGTAGAATGTAAGTAAATTGATTAAATATTTGAAATTTAGGTAACTATAAATAATAATCGTAGTTGCTCTCTACATATAAACATGGCATCAAGAAAAGGTGACCCACCTTGACTATTGACTGTAGCAATTCCTCTACGCCTTTACCCTGTTAGCAATGTTGCATTTTTTGGTCTCTGTGGGTGCAGTCGTAGTCAAAGTTCATTGTTAACATTGGGAAGCAATCTCTAATTTGAAGTTTGTGTTTGGTGTGAGAACATAGGAACGTGTGAGCTTGGAAGAGGGAGCATTTTTGTTTTCAACATTTCAAGGTGGGGGAGGAAGTTTAGGCTTTAATGTGTTAAGTTTTATCTGTTTAAATGTTTGCTTAAAATTGTAAGTTGTTAGAAAAAATTTCTCTTTTTGATTTACTAGTAAGGGTGAACATAGGTCAATTCGAGTCGGTTTAGGCCATATCCAAAATCAAATTGGCTAAAAGGACCTGAGTTAAGTCAGTTTAGGTTAGTGTCTTTTTCAGATCAAACCCAAATTGACTCAACTTGGTTCTGTTTGGGTCAAACCAAGTTAATTCTTGGGTTGTGTTAAGACAAACGACGAATTTATGACCTTCATTTATTTTGATAATAACAAACAATTGCAAACAAGTCTTTTCGAGCAATCGTCTGGTTACTCGATATGTTGCTTATTCGCTATCGTCTGACCATGCGTGTATGTATCATCTTTTTCTTGCTTTAAAAGATTCAGTAACTAACTCCTTTCAGACGAAGTTTTAATAATTTGTGCACTGCAAGTATGTAAAAGTGTAAACAACCTCGAAAGAAATGAAGTATACATACCTACCCTTGAGAAAAGTCCTCTTTACGCTTAAAAGAAGGGATTTATGTGCAGATGTCAGTACGGAAAGCAAATATGCCCACTGCTACAAGATTGAGTACGAGAAAGGCTAAGATTAGCAGACTACTTTATCTTATCGAGATGACTAATTGGTGAAAGGCATTAAATGCTGCATTTAATGCTTCAACAACTATTTTTTTATCAGATGAATGATGTCTGCTACAACACTCACAATAGACACTTTTTTGGAGAATCCTATAAATAAAAAAAGAGACCTCAGTCTCAAACACTGTTCGATTGAAAAATCTTGAACTGTTGAAAAGCTCTCAACTTGTAGTTTCCAAATACATTTCTTGTAAACGTATTCTCTGAACTTCTTTGTATATCCGTCTGATAGGATGTTAACGTAAGTAAGATAACTCACGTTCAACCTTTTTCTTTAAGAAATCGATAGAAGCCTAAAGAGGCTTTGATTCAAAGAATACTTGAGTTTTTGCTTGGAGAGACAAGCTAAAGACTACTTGGGTTGAGCCTGAAGAGGCTTGGTTGAAAGAATACTTATAACTTGTTTAAGTTAGTTGGATTTGGTTGTTACCAAGAACTGGACGTAGTCTCTAGGGTGAGACGAACTAGTATAATCTCTTTGTGTTTCTTTGTTTTGCGTTCTTCATTCGTCTTTTCTTAAACATCATTTTTATTTAAAAAATCTTTTATTTAACCCTTCAAACGAAACGTTCTTAAAAATATTTTATGAAAATTTAGTAGAACACAATTCAACTCCCTTCTTGTGTTATTTTTTTTTATTTATAGGTTGCCTAACAAAAAGCTAAAAAAACTAAAAATGGGAAAAATGGGAAAAAAAAACAAGGGGGAAATTAAAACAAAAAAAAAGAAGGAAAAAATGCCATTCATTAGCATGATTCATGCACCAATTTTAGAGTAAAAAAAGTCACTGTTCATGAAGAATAAAACAAAAAAATAACCCTTCACAGATTCACTTCACTATTCATTGACAATTTTGTCAAATAATTTGCAGATAACATATTCACTTAAGCATTTGTTCACAAATATGTAAAAATAAAGTCCATTCACGAAGTCATGGCTTAGCTTGTGAATGGATTATGAAGCGAGATAGAGAAAGGAGTTAGGGTTGGCGAGTGATAAACGATGAAAGGAGAGCTAAAATTCACGTATAGAAGAGAGAAATGATGACGACCAGTGGTGGAGAAGCTGAGAAGTGATGAAAATGGTGGAGAAACTCTACGACTAAGTGTGGTGGAGAGCTTTGCTAGTCGTTAAGGCAAAAAACACGAAGGAAAGAAAAAGGGAATGACTAAGTGTCGACACACATTGACCTAGTGACCTTTCTTTACTCTATTTGATTATAAAATTATTTAATAACTTAAGTAACTAAGTTAGGTCTCGGGTTTGTACAACTAAACCTGTTACCCAACTTGACTTGATCAAGTTGTTTAATATCTAATCCAAATTGACTTGTGTACTTGACCAAACCATGTCAATTTGCATCGAGTCAAGTCAGTTTTTCAGGTTTTTCAAGTTGGTTTTATAACACCCTAAGGGGTATTACCATAACTAGGTCTAGATTTCTAAGAATGAAAACAAACTTAAAAATGTAGAAACAACATGCAAATACTACTCATAAATATAATTAAATATTATATATGAACAATACCATAAAAAAACACATACATGCTAATACAACTCATCTATCACCCAAAGGTGTCGTATAAAACATAAAGAATACAAAAATACAACGTAAACTAGGCTATGTCTTCTTGCACGTGACTCCAAGCTCCATCCGCACATGTCTTCACCTGTATCCTGAAAAAGGAGAAACTTAAAGGAGTGAGACATAATGTCTCAGTGAGTGCTCTAAGGACTCTACGACTGGTTTAGACTTTTCTACTCGGACAACCTTCATCATTTATCTCTCATGGCTTTAAACTCACTAGGTCTCTCGTAACTCTCTATACCTATGGTCTAGTCTATACCTTTTAATCTTCAATACTTCCTATGTTAACTACTCTCTCATTCTCCCAATTGTTATATTAGTTTACTATCTCATTCTCAACCTAAGAACTCTTTCTTACCCAAAACCCTCTAGTATTTAAACTCTTCATGTTTATATTTTATTCTTCTTTCTTTTGATATTTAAAGTTGTCTTCTAGGGATCAAGTCTAAGGTCACAAACATTCTAAAATATTCTTGACACTCCCTTAACGCTCACCTTAATACTCTTATGTTATTCTCTCTTACTTGTCTTATACCTTTCTATTACATCGTGAGGGAATTCACCTATTCTCTATCTTATTCACAACTATTATTATCCAACTAGAACCCTTATAACACTATCCTAGGGCCTAGCCTCTCACTTATCCTTAAGGTAGCAAACACAATTTTAATTACAAGTATACATTTATTTCACATCTATTACCTAGTAACTAGACATACGCATCATTTTGTTTCATCAAACAAGCATAACATACATTCATAACATGAGCACATATGCATAATCTCGACACTTCATCACAAGATACAATTACGTTTTCACACGTGTTCACATTACATCAATCGCTTATGAAGGTCACACAAACTTCACATAATTACAATTGTAGCACACTTCAACATATCACACGATAACAAGATGCATATGCATGCTATGTTCCAAAACCACTACTCATGCACATGTGATACCAACCTAAACTTTTCAGAAAGTAGACTAGGAGTAAATGCACGGCTATAAGAAGTGTCATCGGTACTAATGCCTTCGACTCTCGCACCCTCAACTAGTATGATATCCCCCAGCAACTAGTCAGAGTTACCCAGTTTTGCTAGTACGCCTTGGCTCCATGGGATTAGCATGGACCATTGGAGTTTTCCCAACCGGATAACCCCCAAGGTTAGGGTTAAACAACCCATCACGACCTCCACCAGCCAGATTCCTACATACTTTCCTCATCACATAACTTAAATGTTATGATGCATGGTCACATATAATGCTTACAACTTTTCATAGGCTTTTATCATGAAACACTGACATAAGTTCATATCACACTCAATTTTCTCAAGGTAAATAACAATCACAAGTATAAACTTAACGAGGCATAAGAAAAGAAGCAATAATGAATTAACAATTGCAAAAAGGAGTTCATAGGCACAAAAAATGGAACAATGAAAATCGTATCTGCCTGACGAGACAAGAGGTCCCCCGGTGGTCACGCCAACAACAAACTCGCCCGGTAGGTATTGAATCCCGCCTAGTGGGTCTACGTCAGGACCCAACCCGCCCAGTAGGTGTTGCACCCCGCCCAGCGGGTCCGCGTGCCCAATGCCAACGCAGACTCAGTTTTTGAAGAAAAATTGCCCAAAGACTATCTAATCTATAAACTCCTTACTCCCTCACAATTCCCTCAAAACCCATCAAATCCCTAATCTTAGGCATAAGGAGGGGGAAATGGTAAATAGATGAACAAGAATAACATAAAGGACATGGGAGAGAGCACTCACCTTTAGGAGCACGCAAAGCTGAGTTTTAGGGCTTGGGTTCTCCGGTTTCTATTCCTTCTCTTTCTCTTTTTCTTCCTTTTCTCCTCATTATTTCTAGCTTCTTTCTTCTTTTATTTTGTGACGACTAAACCTAACCCTTATTTTCTATTCTCTTCTTATAACATGTGGGTGGGTATGTGGCTTAGTGGGCTTTAGTCCCTTATTGGGCTCTATATGCTTTTTTTGGTTCTATGATAACATTCCTACTAATTTTTAATACTAAGGTGTCAATAACAATAACGCTAATAATAACAATAATAATAATATAATAACAACACCATAACAAAGAATTAATAATAATAATAACAACAACAACAACAACAATAAATATAATAACAATGATAGGAGCAATAATAATAATAATAATAATAATAATAATAATAATAAGTGATCTAATAACAATAACTCTTAAGATGTCTTTTGTCTAATAACAAATAGGAAGGGTCCTACTAAGAGTTACCTCGTAGTTTATTTCTAGTACTTGAAATTTAGGGTGTTACATGTTTGATCCGTGTCCACCCTTATTTGATGGTATGAAATATTCTTTGTTCTTGCTTGAATATGGACATCAGTGCTAAAAATTTGTTCCCTGAGTTATGGTGATTGTTGTTTAAATCTTGAGCCTATTGTTTGTTTTTGTGTGAATCATTACTAATTGTAAAAGGGAATGTGTGGTGTGCTTTGTTTTGTTTGGTGCTGTCTATGAAGTCTTGGTAAGAAATAAATAATAAAGTTTTTCCCTATTATTTGACATATTAGTTTTAAGTATGAGTGGGTACAAGGTTTTACTCTTTTTGGAAATAGTTAGAATTAAAATTTATGAACAAAGTGTTGTAGTGAAAGAGGAACAGGTACAACATTAAAGAAGTATATTGTACATTTAATTTGGGTCTTGGAGGTGAGAAAAAAAAATCCTCTTCCCTAGTTATAGTAATGCGGAACCAAGAGAAAGGAGATTGGAATTACTCATTTTTTGTGTTGTGCTATTTGGGGAAGAATAATGTTTTTCGTTACAAATCTTGGACCATTTCTTTGGAACTTGATTGGCAACAAATAAAAGTGCATAGGGGAGCCACTTTTTAGGATCAAAATGTGGAGTGCATGGAGGAAAGAATGTGAATCAGTGTGTGTTCTTTTATTAGGCTCTGCAATAGTTGGACCTAAAAAACAAAAGAAAAAAATTGGACTTATAACACTTGACAAACATTAAAAGAAAAAAAAATTAGAACTTGTATAGCCCTACACGAATTAGGCTTTAGGACATTAATACTTTTAGCCTAAAACAATAAGTAGAAAGCAATTATTTTGAGCAGTACAATTAGTTTACTAATGACAACTTAAAATATAATAAGAATAACATTAAATACAATAACACTCATACTAATAATCAATGTTATTAAAATTGGACCAGTCGATCGGACCGGTACAACCAAAAACTAGACACATGGCTGGTTCAGTTAAGTTATTGGATCAGATATGTATTCAGACTGGTGATGACGTCATTAAATCGGCCAAAAATCATTAAAAATTGGATCCATCCAGGAACCGTTGACTTGTCGCACTTTGAATAGTCATTATATTATCGTTTGCTCGCAACACGCCATCTCATCTATGATGATAAAGGAGAAAAATTGAGTGAGGCGAAAGCAGTTTGTGAGAGAGAAAGAGACTGGAAGGGAAAAAAATAGAGAACGAAGAAGTTTAGGTGGACTGTGTGATTGAAGAGTAACAAGCAAGAAGAAGAAAAAAAATAAGAGAGAATTGTTGAAAGCCTGAAAGTGAAAGGCCAGAAAGAAAAAGGGAGGGATATATTAAAATATTGATAACATAATATGTTGAGCAGTGGGCCCCTCTTAAAAGCTGGACCTTTAATAAGAAGCATTGGGAATGAAAGTTTGGATGCTTAAAAATTTGAAATTTAAAAGCTTAACATTTAACAAGGTGTCAAACTTGTGTCTTTTAAGTGGCTAATAAAAGTTGAACCACTATACTAACCAATAAACTTACTATTTATATGATAAATTTTATTTATATAGAGCATCTTGTATATATAATTATATATATATATATATATATATATATATATATATATATAATATCGATTTATGTGCTTTAACCAATGACTCATAGATTCAACTAGTGACCCATTGACCCAGTACCTTGGCCAAGTCGATGACCGGTCCGGTTTTAACAACAATACTAAAATGCTAATAATAATAAGATAATAATGATGATAACTTTAATAATAATATCAAAAGTACTCTTAATAATGATAATAAGATTATAAATAAAACAATTGTTGGGAGAAGTGATCTAAGCTTTAGTCTGAAAACAAAAAGAGATATTTAAATAAATGGAATGAAGATTAAGGAAAGAATTTAATAGATGAAAAATTATGAAGAGCATAAGTGATAGAATTTCAAGAAATGTGATCCTCAGTGATCAGTTGAACTTAGATGAATAAAAGAATAACCAAAACTATTATAATAATTAATAAAATAATAAGAATAGGAATAACACTAATAATAATGATGATAATAATGATGATGATGATAACCACCCCCCTTAATACCTAATAATGATAATGTACGAACATAGAAAGATACAAGAAGGGGGGTTGAATTATGTTTCAAACAATTTTCGCAAATCTTTTCGAAAAATTATGTATGGTCTGTTAAGTCAGACAATACAAAAATAATTTTAAGCCAGGCTTTACTTAAAACTTTTATCGAAACTCTTTTTAAAAAACAAAGATCAAACAAATGTTTGAAACACAATGTTAGTTAAGATAAAAGATAATGGCAAGAAGGCAAAGCACACAAGAGTGTTGAAACCAAAGACGTAGAAGCGTTTAAACCCTCAATGTTTTGAAGATAACAAGCTTATTAATGTTCAAGTTTGTGCTTAAATACTAACCCTGTCACAGTTAAGAAGATCGTCCAGTTGACGTGTTAAAGAAGACCGTCCGGTAAACGTGTCAAAGAAAGACCGTCCAATAAGACGTGCCTAAAAAAGACCGTCCAGTGAACAATGAAGATGATCGTCTGAAGAACATATTTAAATATCTGATGCAAGCTTCCAACGACAAATATTCAAACGACTAAGTTCTATTTTGAACGTCCAATTTATTTATGCTAGTTTTTATTGAAACTAACATATTACTACTTCTGTGATCTAACGTTCAAATTATTTGAAGCATTAAATAACATCATAATCATTCTAGTGCAAGAGCGTAGCAAAATCTGATACAGCAAGTCAACTTATCAAGCTGCTGAGACGAATGAAGAATACTTAGAAAAGCATAACGTCAGCATAGTCCTGCACCTTCCGTTTTAGTGCAAGTCTAAAAAGCTGTCGCGCTTGATCAGTCTGAAAGGACAGTTTGCACACTTCTCATTGCTTAACAAAGTCAAAGTCTTCTACAACGGATCCTTTCCTGAAGACTATTTATACATGCACCAACGAAGAAGCAAATAGAGACAACATAAGACGAAGAAAAAGAACAAGAACAAAAAGACATTAGTAACACTCTGATAGAAGCGTCCAGTGGACTGATATCAAAAATCTTGTAAAGATTTCTCAAAGCATTCTTGAGCTTTATCTTTCAAATCCTCACTACGTGAGTTGATATATGTCGTATAAACACTTGTTGTGTTGTGAAAGCCTGGAGAGGCTTAGTGTGAAAGAATACTTAGGTTAAGCAATCTAGGCTGATTGCGTTGTAAAGCCTGAAGAGGCCATGAACAATACTTGTAACCTAAGGTTGGTTAGTGAATACCTTCTGGGTGAAGGGACTGGACGTAGCTCAAGTTAAATGAACCAGTATAAAACTTTTTGTGTTCTTCTTCTCTCTATCCCTACGCTTGAAAACGTTTTTACACTGATCAATTGGTTTCAAAAAAGTTTTTAAACGCACAATTCAACCCCCCTTCTTGTGCGCTTTTTCTATTTCAAAGAGATTTTATATTGGTTCGTCTTACCCTGAGACTATGTTAAGTTCTTATCATACCACCAAGTTCTACTAACTTAAACAAGTTACAAGTATTCTTTCCACAAGCCTCTTTAGGCTCAAACCCAAGTAGTATTTCACTTGTCTCTCCAAGCAAACATCCAAGTATTCTTTCAACAAAGCCTTTTCAGGCTTCAACTAAAATCACAAAGAAATTTGGTAAAGGGTAAGGCTCACTAACATTTATCGTCTTATCAAACGAATGTACAAATATAAGCACAAGTCTTTTCTCTTATATTTTTACAAGTTTGTACAAGGTTACATAGAGATTCAGAGCTTAAGAAATATAAAGCAAACTAAGTTGTTATTTTGTAATAAAAACTTTGGCTTATATGAGGCGTCTTTGGTATTTATAGGAAGTCTTCAAAGATAACTATTGCGACTAAAGAGTTTTGTTCGTCTGTTCTCCTTTAGGAAGAGAAAATGTTCATTGGGCATTAAATGCAAAATTAAATGTCTTTCACCAACTTGTTAATTTGATATGATAAAGTAGTCTGTGACACCGATTCACATTGAACATAACCTGTACTTATTTAATTATTAAGTTTGAGTTGATGAAAATGTGAATAAGACTTTGTCGATTTTTATAATAGAGAAATTCTAAATTTAACAGAATTTGAAAATGATAATAAAAGATAAAAGAAAAAGGTTTTCATATATATGCATCATAAAATTGTACATCATAGTCTTATACATACTGATTAAAGTAAACAATTGTAATATAGAAAGATCAAAATATACATCAAAATAGTTACTACTTATCCCCGGTACATAAAAAAAATCCTAGTCAAAGTAGTGTCAATCTACCCTATCCCAATAACAAGCCATCAGACTAGGTTTATAGGTCCTCATCAACAGTCAAATCTTCATTAATCGCAATCAATCATGCATAAAAGAAAAATAATGGAGTGAGGTGATTTGTTCTAAAATCACTTTTATATGTATGGTAGGAATTCTACCATAAAATACAGTTGACAATAGAGGAAAACCTAAGGTTTATTCTAAGTTGTACTCGACTACCCTTAACTTGGTATGAATCCATATTCCCCACTAGTGAGTAATAATTCTCAACAGAATCGGGAAGTGATTAAGAGTACATATACATCTTCTCATCATCACATGATACAATCCTCATCATTATGAGGAATAAAATAACAGTTTACGACAACACAATCCATATAGGGGTATACTTTCCCGCCAATTTTAGTGATGACTTAGCAATTGTTAGGGTCATCAAGCTTGTTCTTTGCAAAGATCCCGGCTTAAGGTTGTTATCTTGGCCATTAAGACTTCACTATTTGATATCTCACCCTTAAGACCCTCTAGGTCCTTGCATACATCTCTCAGTGTACCAAATTGTAGCTTCCCTAGCAGAGTGTCATGCCATTGCATGTCACTTGCTTTACATTACTCACTAACTTTTCAAGCAAAGGTTTTCCTAGTCTCATTTAATTTGAGTACCAGTACAATCAATATTTCTACCTTATATTACAAAAATTGCATGATAATAATTTATACAATTCATAAATCACAATATCATTACCAAAATTTTAGCATAATAACAACTCAACAATTATAATTTATTCATCTAAGAATAACAACTTAATAATTATAATTTAATTACTAAAATTTTAGCAGAATAACAGTTTAGAAAGTATAATTTAATTATTTAAATTTGAGCAAAATAACAATTTAGTAAGTATAATTTAATTATCTAAATTTGAGTAGAGTAACAACTTAGCAATTATAAATCAATAATCTAAATTTGATCAGAATAACAACTTACCAAAAATTAAAGTTTAGCATCAAACATAGTAATGTAATGAAAATAATAATTAAACTTATGCCTAAATGAGTTTAAGGGAAAACCCTTCCTACTAACATGCAAAATGACTAAAATTTAAAACTAACCCCACTCCCCCCATTACCTCTAAGGTGGTTGATGAAGAGGATGAAATTGTTGGTATAAAGCTTTTAGGAAGAGAAATTTACTAGTTGATGGAAAAGTAGTAAAATTTCAGCATAAAAACAAAGTAAAAAAAAAATCTATAGAGAGAAGCTCTCCATATGATTTTTGGCTAACTTTGTGGAGGAATGGATTGTGAGAAATCTGAATTTTAGTTGTTTTTTTATAGAAGAAGGAGGGGGTTAGGTGTCCCCTAAATGACATCATCACTTATGTAATAAATTAGATTTTTCATTGCTTTTTAATTCAATTACAGGACACATATTCAAAATAGAGGGGGAAGTTAGCCTAGTTAGGCCTGGGACGTGTCCCCATGTGCTGTCCAGCTCTATCTATGTGAATTTCATCTGCAGTTAAATTAACTGGTATCGATAAAATTGCCTAAACTTGAATAAATTAACTTTTAATATCAAAATACTATATATTAATGTGAAATTGGACAAATACATTATTTTTCATCATAAATAAATTTCTACTAATTAATTTTAATTTTTATTAATTTATTTCAATATATATATATATATATATATATATATTGTGTTTTTGAGCTAGAAAATTCATATTAAATCCATTTTAATTCAATAAATATCAAAATTTTTATGAAAATTCTAAAATTAAATATTTTACCTAAAAATAAATTGAGATTATTATTTTGACCATTTCTGGATGCCAAACCAATATTAGTTAGGTTTAACAAACATCTAGGGGCATTTTAGTCATTTTGTACCGAAATTTCAAATAATTCTCAGAAATTTTATAAAATTACATTTTAATATATATGATATGATTTCAAGCTTAAATTGACATTTTAATGTCAATTGAATTTTTTTCTTATGTCAGCCCTTAATGTTGAGAAATAAGGGCAAAATTGTTATTTTCTAATTTTTCTAGGCTTTGACTTGAAAAAATTATTAAAAATTACAATTAGATAGCTCTTGAAATTCTAAATTCAACAATAGGAAACAAATTTTGAGATTCCTTCTCAATTTTTCAGAAATAAATTATCAAATATTAGAAAAATAGTTAAAAACTTGAAATAAAGGTGTTACATTTTTTATTATTTTTATTTTAAAATAAAATTTTTATAATTAAAATATTCTTAGTATGAAAATTTTAAAATAGTTTGAGGTAAAAAAGTTTCTAGTTGGTTCCAATAGTTAACTAAGGGTATTTTTGTCATTTCACAAAAATATCTCAATAAATTCTTGAAATTTTTTTAAAATTATTATTAATTATTTTAATTATATTGATGATTTAAAAATAATTTTAAAAACTTTAACTATTTTTGTCTATTAATTCTGTTGTCTGGCTTTTTAGGGACGAAATGATCATTTTATCAATTTTCTGGCTTCGTTCTTCAAAAATTATTAAAAATTTAAACTAAGTACTACTTACTAATATGAACATAACCGTAAAGATAAAATCTTTAAGATTCCCATCCGGTTCTCCAGAATTAAATATAGAATAATTAGAAAAATAGTTCAATAGGCAAAAGTAAAGGTGTCACATAATCTGCTTATCTTGCTTTTCTCGTACTGAATCTTGTAGCAGTGAGCATGTTTGCTCTTTTTTTTTTTTGAAAAATACACTACTATTCTCTTTTTGGCAGGTAGCGCAGTCTTTTCACAAAGTAGGTAACTTGTACCTCGTTGACATTACTTTTTGAACTTTTTATTGTCTTATCTTAATGTAACGTGTTGCTTATTTTAACTTTGAAAAACTTATTACTTTGTTTGATAAAATTAAAATAGTTGATGGATCTCATTTGTCCTTTGTCCTAGTGGATAAATACAATTCTAACTGGTTAATACGACAAAGTAAGAATAACTAAGAGTAAGGTGGGTTTTTCCATAAAATGTAAAAGCGATTAAGACTTAAACTAATCAAGTTATGATGTAGTTGTATCATAAAACTTAATAACAATTGAGAAGGGAAATTATGAATCCTAATCCTTAAGGATGAGTGACAGTAAGGAGGGACAAGATGATAGACGTGAAAATTTGCCTATAGGTTTTATTCAATGTGAGCACACCATTCTCATATCATTGATGTTATTGACTTATTGAGTGCGTGATTAATTTCATTTGATGATTTTTAATCATATAATTATGTGCATGACAATTAGTCTATAAGTTAGGGTTTATGTTAAGTAAAGATATGAATTTTTAACTTCTGGTTAAAAGGAGTTATAATGAAGCCCACTATTAGCAAATAAAAAATTTGGTATTGAGGAAATCAATATCCTCTAATGAAATACTTTATTGATATCAATTTTAACAAAACTAGCTATAACCATTTCATTACTATTGGACCTGGGATCCTAAAATAGCTACACCCTGTAATAGGATGCGAATCTTGTAGTAGAGGCCGATGAGACCTCAAGGACGCCTAGGCACGTCTTCCCATATATGGCTCAAGGGTCGCAACTTTGGGTTGTGGTTAAGGCAGTTTATGCACTAATGTTCCAAATGAATCATTACAATTTATCAATGATCAATGTAATGTATTGGCACATACTTAAGAACACCCACTACTAGTGATTATTCATTTGTTTGTGGTAGGTCGATGAAGTATGGACTCTCAATCTTGCTACTCTATTATTTGGAAAGTTTTCCATGGAGATGAGTTAGCAACATTGCATTTGACTATTATCTATAACTTGACCTATATGTCTGAATTAATTATGTTTGTTGTGATTGTTTGCTAGATGAGGTCTCGTTGTTTGTTTTGTTATCACGTGAGGCTTTAGCCAAAAACTTACCTCCCCGTCTTTCTTTTTTTGAGTATGTTTTCTTTCTTTTGTTTTTTTATAGGTAACAGGTTCTTTGATCTTTACCAACATTGAGATCCTTTTTTTAGTGTTAGACTAGCCAGTGGTGTTGGTTCCTTTTTGTAATCAATATTGAGCTGACTTTAATGATGTTTTTATGACTCCTTGCATGGAGTTGATGTTATTGTTATTTTTGGCCAGACTATGGTGTCGCACATATGTGGACGTTATTTGGACAGACTGTTATGTATTTATTATCTATGATTTTAGTTTGCGTTTATTTTGATGTTCATACACGAACTTTATATATATTTCTAATTAATGACAAAAATATTATTATTATTTTAAAAATATTGTAAAATTTTACTCCTTTTCCTAGATTATTATGTAGGGTATTATTATTTATTCTATATATATTAAGGTGTTACAAAGGTGACATCAATATGTCATGTAGGATTACATGTCAATACTTAACAGTAACATACTAACCTCAAGGAGCAAAACAAAAAATAAAATTATAGAGACCTGTTTTAGACAAAAAAATTTACATGAACCATTTTGAAAAAAAATATTTTTTATAAGTACTATAACCAAAAAAGAGGTATAGAGAGACTAAATCTATAAAAGATGAGGATAAATGCAATTTGGAGAGAAGTAGAAAGGCAAACACTGCATGTGGCCTCTTTAATGCCTACAATTTCCTTTTGGGAAAAAGGGAGATGATGATTGGTAGGTCCAACTAAAACAAAGCCACATATCTAATACATTCCCTTGCGCAACATTAGTCTTTTTTTGAACTGCTGTTCAAATATTTTTTCAGCTTCAAATCTCTCTTGCAAAACATTAGTCTATTTCTTTATTATTTTTTTACTAATGTTGAAATCTTTTTTCAGTTACTGCCTAAGTGTTGAGACATGTTCGTCCCCTCTTACATCTTACATGGAAAAATCTATTACTGAAGAAACTTCATTGTTACCATTATTAATGATTGATACATTCTTTATGAAACCTCCCATATTTCTCATGCAAACTTAATGTCTCCCACTAAAATCAATACCTTATCCTTGTCCATTATTTAGGTCTATGCAAAGACCCAAGGCCCAACTCAAATTTGGCAAACTGAACAAAAAAAAAAAGGATTAATGGGTGGGTTTGGTTGGATTTTTAGATTAGGCAGTGTAAAAATTGGTTTATGGCAGGTTATAATGGGTGAGTTCAATTTTGGAAAAAAATTTCGGTTGAAAAATTGACCTGACTAAAGTTGTGTAAGAGCAATTTTGTTGATATTTTGTTGCTTGTTGGTGAGTTTTGAAAGATTGAAAACTAAAAGGCTTATTGACCAAAGTAGGGCACTTTTAGAAACTATTTACCAATATGGGGTTGTTTTGAAACATATTACCGAAATGGGGTGGTCAACGATGGAAAACGCTAGTTTAACTAGCGTTTTCCATTCCACGTCAGCATTTTTAATTAATTTTATTAATTTATTTGCAAAAAGTGTTAGGTGGGCTGCCACACAGGATACGCTAGTAGTAGTAGCATTTTCAGAAAACGATATTACCACTAGCGTATCCAGTGTGGCACCTAACTTGGCAAAAAAGTGACGGAGGTATGTCTTCGACCTTTACCCGTATCTGATGGTATCCTGACCTCAAGTCTATCTTTGAAAACACTATTGCTCCTCTCAACTGATCCATCAGATCATCAATCCTTGGCAACGATACTTGTTCTTGATGGTGATCTTGTTCAGCTTTCGATAGTCTACACACAGCCTTGAACTACCATCCTTTTTCTTCACCAACAACATTGGTGCTCCCCAAGGGAAACACTTGGTCTGATCATCTTCTTTTCCAGCAACTCTTCCACTTACTTCTTCAACTCAGCCAACTCTACTGGTGCCATCCTATAAGGAGCCATCGACACCGGTCCCGTTCCAGAACCTAGTCTATAGTAAACTCCACTTCTTGCTGCGGAGGTACACTAGGCACGTCTTCAGGAAAAACCTCAAGCAACTCCTTGACTACTACAACTAAGTCCAAGTCCAAGCTACTCTTGACTTCCAGGAATGACAAGATCATGTATCCTTGAGCTCCTTCTTCCAAATAAGTCTGAACTTGATTGGCAGTGACAAATCTAGAATCTTCAAAACTAGGGAAGATCAATGTCTTTCTGGCACAATCAAGCAGGATATGGTTGGAAGATAACCAATCCATCCCCAAGATTATATCCAACTCGGACAAGGGAAGACAAATCAAATTAACTTTGTAACTACGTCCACTAACAACAACTGGGCAGTTAGCACAAACAACCGACATTGCCACAAGAGTAGCAGTCGGTGTGGAAACAAGCAAATCAAACGACAAAGGACAAGTGGGCAACTACAACCTCTCCACACACTCATAAGATATAAAAGAATGTGTGGCACTAAAATCAAACAATATAGATAGGGAATTACCAACTATCTCACACCCGTCCTGTATCAGATCGTCTGAACGGGCAACTTAAGCTCCACTCATAGCAAAAACACGACCAGCTGCCGTGGGTCTCATAGCTCTCGCTGTATTCATGGTAGACTCCGCCTTCACCGTGGCTATACAATCTCTAGCCATGTGTCCGGGCTACTGACACTTGTAGCACACATTGCCCTTCAAAGGGCACTGGCTGAGGTAGTGTGGTCCACCATACCTGAAGCATCTGACTTCCAACAACCTAGTTTGAGGCATAACCGATGAATGACTTTGAGAACCTAAAGCTCCAGACAACTGGGGTCTAGAGGACTCTGTGGTCCCTGTGGTCTACTGTAGGGCTTCCTCTGTTATCCTCCTCTCTTTGATCCGAATGATCCACTGTCATAAGTCCTCACCACTCAAGTGCCAGACTCTTACCTCTCAACTGTCTTTGCCTTCTCCACTAATCTGGGGAACTCCCTAGTAGTCATAGGAACTATCATCCTCTTCAGCTCATGCCTTAAGCCCTCCTCAAACTTACGGCATCTCCACTCCTCTATGGTTGCCTGTAAGTAAAACTAAGCCAAGTACTCAAACTTGCCCATATACTCACTCACTGTCATGTTCCCTTGATACAATCTTAGGAACTCCATCTCCTTTGCATGCCTTGCACTTGCTGGGAAGTACTTTTCCAAAAAGCGCTTCCGAAAGCTAGCCCAAGTGACAGCCTCACCTCGGGCCTCCATCAAATGCTAGGCTCCTTGCCTACCAGTACTCTGCCTCACCAATAAGCATGTATATGGCATAGGTGACTTTTCGATTATCCGGGCAAGCCATCGCCTGAAAGATCTCCCACATCCATATATCAGCCACATTCAGATCTGATTCACCCTTGAACTGGGGAGGGTCACTCTTCTGGAACTCAGCCAACCCTTGGAACTCGGGAGGCACAGCAACACGAGCAGCTTCAGCAGTAGCTCGAGACAATTCCAGTTGCTCCATTGTAGCTTGATGCTGTTGAGCCATGGCGGTCTGTTGTTGGGCCACAATATTTTGCTGTTAGGCCAGAGCAGCAACCATTGCCTCCATAGCTCTGGCAATTTAGGAGAAATCAACTAGAGGTGGTGGTGGGTTAGATCCCCTCATCGAGATCCTACAAAACCAACCACGATAACAACAACAACACCTCAAAAACCATTCAAACATGATCACTTCTCTCATGGAAGGATCCACACCACAACAAAAAAACAAAAACAATCAACACATCTCATCATATCAAAAACACACAACAAAAGCACATTGGACCTATTTCCCATAGGTTAACCTGAAAGACACAACCAACTCTGATACCAAAAACTGCAACAACCCTCTGTCGCCACAGTACTACAACCCTATTAAACATACACCTCATCCACACATAAGGTGAATAAAAAAATTATAATATTTATACATAAGTCATACACACCAACTGAGAGATCCATCTATCTCTCCTGGTGCCATGCATGCATATTTGTTCAACTGTCATCATCATATATACACAACTATGGGATAACACCAGCCTAGATCAACAATATCAAAATATACATCATCGGGGAAGAGGGATACAAAAACTCACTCTCTATAGCTGGTCATCTATACAATCCCATCAAAAGAAAGAAAACTGAAAATATAACAAAACAGCCAAGAACTTGGCTCTACAAGCTAAACATCTCCAGCCCTCGGCTCCATACTCAGCTCTGAGATGCCGGATCAATGGAAGCATCGCCATCTGCTCCCACGCTATAAGACGTGATCATCACAAGCACACCAGCACATAACAGCATCAAGACAATCCAACAACAACAAAACAAGGCAATGGTAAGCTTACAAAAATCACAACATAGCATATAAAATCTAAACCATCAACATATTCTTAACATTCATACTCATACGCACATATACATATATAGTATTCATTCACATAGCAAATAGTTCTCAGTCCTGGAACTCCATATCACAACCAATCTGTCACAACTATGTCAATGCATGATGACATGACTCTCAAGAGATTTCACAACATCTTAGGCGATTAGCCAAGTCTCACCCCCTACTGTGACCTATCCAAGCACCAATTCAGGGATTGTCAAAACTTTGATCTGCGGATAAGCTTAGTGGTGTGTTAGGATAAGTGTATGTGGGTAGTGGCTTACCACGACACAAGGCTTGCATCGCCTTGGCCTTCTGCGAAATCACCTATCCACTCATCCTCAAGCCCATCTTTAAGACCCCACGTTTTATCTAGGCACTAGGTTGGAGGCCTAACTGAGTCGCAACTTTAGTCACCATCCGACTTATATGCCTACTCACACAACGACATGAGGCCCATCACACAACCTCAACCAACAACATATGCATAAATGCATACAACATACCACAACATTAGCCTAACAACAACAAGTCAATATATGCATATATATATATATATATATATATATATATATATATATATATACACGCCACATCAGCTCAACAACAACAAGTCAACATATGCACATATGTATATAAGGCGACATGCGCACACCACATGGCCTACTTAACACCATTTGTGGTCCAACAACTATTATCAACACCATGTAAGCCCATTCTAGCCTCAAGCATAGTCAACAAGTAAAGCCCTATCCAAGCAACCCACCTCATGAGAAAACCTCATACAACAATATCATACACAATAAGTGGAGGTCCTATCTAAGCAACCTTTCACTTGACAACTAGTCCAACAATCAACTACAATTTGAAAACCAAGACCTTCTTTGAAAACCATTTAGAAGATTGAAAAATCTTGAGCTTCACAAAATCCTTCAAGATAATTCAATTTCTTTAATTTAGAGAAATTGTATTTAAACTAGACCACTTTCCATCATTCTCAAATAAAACTTTTGAAAATGTAGAATACCTTTTTATATGTGTATATACATAATATTTCACATTTTGAAATGAAAACTTTAGAATATGAAATAGTGCATTCAGTTCTGAAATAACAGATTAAGTACTATGGTAATAGATTATATCAGTTTAGTAAAAATGCACCATATTTCATTTTCTGGCAGGGATAATTGATTATGGGTTTCCATAGTCGATTATTGCAGAACCAAAATCAAAAGAACTTTTCTTGCAACCCAGATAATCGATTATCATAGTCCATAATCGATTATTACAAAGCCAAAATCACGAAAATAGCACCTAGAGCTCCAAATAATCGATTATGAAGCTCCCATAATTGATTATCTCCGACAAGACTGCGAAAAACCACAATTTTTTGCAGCAAAACTCAAACTTTCACCACCCAAACTCAGATTTTCGAATCAATGAGGTTCCAACGGCATCAATCCACCTCAACCAAGTTCATACACAACAAATTACACAATCAATTCAACATTTCATCACAAAATTCATGGATTTCTCATCAAAATTTCAGATTTCCCCCCAAAACCCATTTTCATCCAAAATCTCACCATAACCAACATATAATTCGGATTTGGACCAACCCAAGGTAATATTCACACACAATAATGTTCATACATCACAAATCTAGCAAGTGTAAGCTTCCCTTACCTCTTGGAGCTTTTGAATCCAAGCTTGGGGAAGGGAAAATGTGAGAGATGCAGAACCTTAAGCCAAATCCTTAGAGCAACCACTACTCCTCACCAAAAGGATAGAAAGAGGCTACGAATCTTATGCCTAACTCAGTAGGTTTAGGAGAATTTGAAAGAGTGAGAAAGAGAGGAAGAGAATGAAAGAGTCCGAGAGAGTGAGAAATGAGAAATGAAAGGGGGAAAGGGTCTTAAAAACTCTCCCTAGGCCTCACAAAGGCTTCGGGCCCACTAAAGCTCAAGGTCAGTCTATTCATTCTCTAAAACTCACGATTGGCTCCACTCTACTATTTTCCCTCAACCACTTAAACAAATACCAACAACATTTCACTTTGGCTCAAGCACACTTTTCTCAAGTTCTTAAACTCAGACAGGAATTCCAAGACAACAACATAAAACCAGAACCACACAACAACAATCAACAACAATAATTCATTTATTTGTTTTAAACACCATGATCTCATATTAATTTCCAATTTTCATTATTAAACCACTAAATCATATAGTAAGAAAAACACGGTTTTACAATGAAGACGTAGAGTGCATGATAGAAGCATTTCATAATCAAAATGATATGCAAATACTTGAATTGTACGTTGAGGTAGATGTTGTCGGGAGCTCTGTGATCCCATTAGAAGATTTGAGAATTACTTCTCATTTGTCGGGTCGCGATAATTTGACTTGCAATGAATCAGAAGCACCATCAGTTATGCGAGGAGCTGTAAATTCAGATGATGATGATGAAGATTATTATGTGTCATTGTCATATCAAAGTGACGAGAAATCATATAAGAATGACATAGTTGATGGTTCGACATCTGACACAAACTAGGAACCAAGTCACATGATCCAACCACTTTCGGTATGTCTGTCCGAGGAAGGTATGTTTGTCTAACAATTGAAATTATGTTATTGTCCATTGTTTATTTTCATTTGTATTTTGTCTTTATTAATATTAACTTTGTCAATTTATTGTCATGTTATCATGAATCTTTATTTATTTTTTAATTTATTTCAGGTGGAAGTCAGCGTCTATTTTGAATGATTTATCGCATTATACTAACATTAATTGGACTTATCCTGATCAAGAAGAAGTTGCAGGGATAGATGTGCATGATTCTTGGAGTGTTGGGCAATAATTACATATGGGTTTGGAGTTTGAAAGCAAACATGCAATGCAAAATACACTTAAATAGTATGCAATGAAAATGCATCAAAGTTATTATGTTGTTGAATTGAAAAAAAAAAGTGTATTCGTTGTGAACTGCCCAAATACGCAAGAAGGTTGCCCATGGTACATGCAAGCAATTTTGTCAAAGAAATCTGATACCTAGAGAGTGACTTAATGGGGTGGACGACATACGTGTTTGAACATGTCATTGTCATAAGACCATAACAAGTTAGATTCCAATTTAATTTCAACATTTATACATGGTATGTCGAAATTAAAGGAAAATTAAAGGTGAAAATTTTTTTTTAGAAAAAAAAATTAATATGGAAAACGCTATTATTACTAGCGTTTTCCAAATCGTTTTAAGAAAGTATTAATATAGATTTTAAAACTTTTTAAAAAAATATTAATTAGCTTTTTCCTAATTTTTTAATATAAATATAAATATTAAAAAAATATAATATGGAAAACACTATTAATATAAATTTTAAAAAATATATTAATATAAATTTTAAAACTTTTAAAATATATTAATATTAGCATTTTCTCAATTTTATAAAAAATATTAATATAAAAATAAACCTTTTTAAAGGAAAATTAAAAAAAAATTCTACAAAAAAAATTAATATGGAAAACACTAATAGTAATAGCGTTTTCCAAATAATTTATAAAAAAAATTAATATAAATGTTAAAACTTTTAAAAAAAAATTAAAGGCGAAACTTTTTTTTAAAAAATATTAATATAAATTTTATAACTTTTTTTAAAAAAATTTAAAGACGAAAACTGTCTTTTTAAAAAACATTAACATGAAAAATGCTAGTACTACTAGCGTTTTCTACATTTTTTTAAATAATGTAGATATAAAAAAAATTATGTTTTCTTAATTTAAAAAACTAAAAAATGGAAAATGCTAATGCGAATAGCATTTTAAGATAAATAGAAAATAAAAAAATACTATTACGTTTTTAATTTTTAAATTCAAAAAATTAAAAATGATAGTGACTTCTCAATTTTAAATAAAAATTCAAACTAGAAAACATGAGTTCTACTAGCAGTCTCCAAATTTTAAAAAATAAATAAAAACTTAAATTTGGGTTTTTTGTTGTTTAAAAAGATTCAAATATGAAAATGCTACTAATAATAGTGTTTTCAGTATTTTAATATTTAAAAATTCAAATTGAAATGCAAATTCAGTTCTCTGTCTTTTAAAAAATAAAATTCAAGTAGAAAATGCTATTAATAATAGTATTTTTAATATTTTAATAATTATTTTAATGAAAATTAAAAATGAAAAATGCTATTATTAATAGCGTTTTTTATTTTTAATATTAAAATTTTTTAATTATTAAGTATTTTAATTTTTAATTATTTAAAAAATTCAAAACGCTATTGAAAGTAGCATTTTCACTAACTAGTGTTTTCTAGTTTTAATAGTATTTAATTATTTAAATACTAAATAATTAAAAATTTTAATATTAGAAATTTAATAATTAAAAATACAATATGCTATTAATAATAGTGTTTTTAATAATTAAAATATTTTAAAAAATTAAAAATTGAAAACGCTAGTAGAATTAGCGTTTTTTACATTTTAATAATTAAAATTTTAAATACTTGCTTTTTTCCGTTTAAAAAAAAATTGAAAACACTAGTCGTAATAGCGTTTTGTACACGTGTCTGCCACCTCCATCGCTTTTTTGCCAGATTGGGTGTCACGCAAGATACGCTAGTGGTAATAGCATTTTCTGAAAACGGTAATATTACTAGCGTATCTTGCGTGACAGCGTACCTGGTACTTTTTGCAAATAAAATTAATTAAAAATATTGACGTGAAATGAAAGACACTAGTCAAATTAGTGTTTTCTATCGTTGATCACCTCATTTCGATAATATGTTTCAAAACAACTCTATAGATAAATAATTTCGAAAGTGCCTTACATCAATGAACCAAACTAAAAAGGTGAGTTGCAAACGCGGAGGCTGGCAACTGATTGAATGCTTACTTTTTGCACACCCGTGGTCTATAAATATCGACTCTGTAGGGGTTTCGACCTTTCTAGTCATGTCACTTCAATGGCATGGGAAACAGTATTTAGCATAAAATATATTTTTCTTCATATATCTGCATATTGATAATATTTCTTCATATATATTTTTTTCTTCGTATATATCATATATAATAGTATTATAATAATGCTAATATCAACTTGGATTGTGCTAGTTCTGCTGGAACGAAAGTTCAGCTCCTATTTTTAAATGTCTTTGCACTTTATATCATAGACTTTTTATATCAAAAGCTCTACTGCCATTCTCATTTCTTAACTTCTCCCACCTAGGTTATAACCAACTCTTCCCTTTTCTATTCTTTTATCGTAGTTGCCCCACACGATGTCTAAGCTGCCGCAACATAAGCAGGGCACATGGGAATGTCTAGGGTGAAGTATGTAACTCAGTGGTACATGGGTGAGGGCTTTTTTGACCGGCAGTAACCCGTTTTTTTAACTTTTTAAAATTTAGAATGTTTTAAAATGGTCCCAAATAGATTTAACCATTTTGACCTATTGATTTTTGTAAATAGAAAAATGACCCCAACCCCATAATATGCCCATCCGTTGTTGTGGAACAATGTAGTCATTGGGTGAGACCCCTGCATGGTAGAAAGTGCTTGTCTCTTTGTGTGAGTTAGACGTAGCTCAAGTTACGCAGCGGACTGGTTACAGTATAGTTGGAAAAAAGCTGATGTGAATGAATGATGGCAAATTGTGACTGTGGGCTTCTGTAGGAGTTTGTGGTGTTCTTGTAAATGTTTGTGGCAAAGGTTTCGAATTGTAGAAGTGAGAGCACATCTCGAACAAAAACTTGAGAGTATTTGTGTTCTCAGAACTGCAAGTAGCTGGAACTGGTCTAGGTAAATACTGTTGAAGGTTGTTGTCAGTAGATCATTGTGTAAAGGTTTTCATATAAACACTTGTAGAAGATGGGTGTATTCCAAAAGCAACAAGTTCTACAAAACTTTTGAAAGAAGCCATCCATATAATTAGTTGTGGTTATGAAGATAAGACAGAATAGGAGAAAGAGGTATGCTATCTGTTTCAGATTTAAGGTTTTGAAGAGCTTTTAAGCTATGGTCTATATGTATTTAGACCTCTGCCCAGTCTACGAACATATATTGATGAGTGTTCTTGATTTCTTTATACAGTTCATTATCAATCTCATTCTATGATTCAGAAGCCTTCTTCTCAATTTTCATTCAATGGGTTTGGAAGCATTTTTGGACATCATGGGTGGTCAAGACCCCTTATTGATCAACAACCTGTAATAGAGAACCTAACAATGAAAAGTTATCACAAAACATCACGAGGTAGTGTTAGGAGATTCGAAGTGGTGAAGACCATGCTGAATTCAGCAGCTAAAGAAGAAATCAGTGGATATTTGGTTAGTGGAATTACTCATTTGAAGACTAACCAAAAAGAAACAAAGCACCTTGACTTGTCCCTAAAGCTCTAGGCATGGGATTGTATTAAAGTCAGTACTTAGTAGGGTTAACTTTTTGCCAAATTTATTGTTTCATAGCTTGTAATAATATACTATGTAAATTTGTTTATGGGAGGATCAAAGTTCTTTATCTGTTAATGAATTCTCAATTATTCAACTTTTGTATTTTGGTACTCTTTCTCGTGCCTACTATGTGCCAGAAGTTTTGTGTATTATGCAAGGCCTGTTGCTTGGGAAAGATTGGAGTTATTTACCTTCTATTGTGAGGTCTGCTTTTGTTCTGTAATCACATCACGTATTGGTGGCTTAATTTGGGCATAACTTGTACTCATTTTAAGTTTTTATCCTAATGAAATTTTAGCTGTTCAAAAAAATAGTAATTGGCGTCATTTACTATTGGAAATTTCATTGAAAGCTCAAATAAAAGTAAATTTAGGTCCATAAGTACGTGACATTATAAAATTATGTATTTGTGCATTCCAAATATAATTTTGATAAGAGTTTAACGAATATGCATAATTAGTGTAAAAAATTTTACACTGTCTTCATATAAATAATTATTATAAAAATAAATTTATAAATTTATATATATATATATATATATATATATCAATTTATAATTGGATGATAGCATTTTTTGGATGAGATTCTGCCACCGTGCCAAATAGTTAGTAGTAGAGCCCTGTTCTCACTTTCACACCTTCTATCAATGTGAACTGCAAGTGGGATTTTGTTGACAAATATGTTAGGATCGTCGTCTTCTTTTGCAGTTAAAAGACCCATCCATTAAAAATAAATAAATAGCTAATTGTAAAATTAAATTTTCTTAGATTTATAACCTTTCAATTTAAAGGCAAATTGCTGGAATTTGGTTTCTATACATTGTTACAAGGTTTGAAATGATAAATTTAAATAGAATGCATTCACAATGTAAATTTCCTTTGCTTGTCGCCTTCTCTGTTGGGCATCAACGAGTGAGTGGTTTGCATTTGCCAAAGGTACCCTATGATGAGTCCACCTATGTAAATCTCCATGTGGACATACATGTATCCTTGCTTCTCTATCTGCCCTACCAAAAGATCCCCTTGAGTGTTTTTCCACAGTATTTTTTGCCTTTTTGCTTCATCCTCCCATTTCTAAAATTAAAGACACGGAAAATAATAATCATTATATAATATGGAATACAATTCACTGATATCAGAAGGAGGAATGCTACCAAATGAACCACAGATTTAGCCCAACCAAACAATGAATGCTAACACAAATGTCTCAAACACATCTTCAGATCTCCTAATCAACAACACAAAACAATCTATTCAAGCATATCAAAAAACAACACTTGAGAGGAAAAATTAACAGCATATCAAAAAACATTCAAGTATGAACCTCACATATTTGCAGGGGCACACAGAGACAAATTAAGAACCTGAAAAAAGTTGGGATTCATTAATGTAAACAAACAAAATTCATGTTTACAACCTATTGTTGATACTAAAAGAACTTGAAAAAAGATTTGATGCTGAAACTGAACTAGCCAAATTAAAGGACAATCAAAATTAATTAACATCAATCATCAACCTCATGATGGTAAGGCATATATACAGGGGGAAAATAGAAAAAGACAGCTTTCGATCATATGAACAAAATGCCCCTGTATTTAAGTGTGTTCCATGATGCCATCAGTGCTACCTATGTATTCCACAGTTTTGGGGGTAGCCTGCTTTACATCCATAATTCACAATTTTTATTCAAAACTTAAATTCTTTAGCCTCCGTTTGTCAAAAATAACAACAATTCACTATTTAATGAATTCTAGAGTTAATGTATAAATATAATATACTTGTATACCTGATCAATTGCAGCAACTACATCTGCAACGAACCTTCCAAATAGTCTAAATGTTTTGTAGCTGTGCTTACACATGCTTGTGTTCATCTCGTGCTACAAAAAACGATTCCATGCCAGGGGAAGCGCATGTAGTAATAATATCATAATAGAAAGTTAAAAAAGCAAATTAGAACCAAAATAGACAAATATTATTATTTAAAATTCAGAAGCGGAGAGGGATAAAAGGTGTTAACTAAACTTACCTTCATGGGATCTTCCTATTACGAAAAGGGTTTCATGACAAGAGTCGAAATCAGAAACGTGTATGGCAGGAGAAGGGGGGATTGATTGGGAATGCGGGGCGTGTCGACAACCAGGTCGAGATATAGGGAAAACGAGGACACTTCCAAAAGGGAAAGGTGAAAACCTTCAACAACATCTCAAAACGCACACTAAGGTTTTCCACGCGTCCTCAACGTCGTTGCACTCCTACGGTTTTCAACATCCCAATTCCATGGATGCAAATAAGGGACAACGAGGCGTGGATGGTGGTCTCACATCTTCGTCGTCGCCGCACTTAAGTTTTCCACATATCCTCAGCGTCGTTGCAGTCCTAGGGTTTTTAGCATCCTAATTTCACAAATGGAAATTTGAAAATAGCCCTTACACATGCTTTTTATGTTGGGGCCAAACTGAAATATTGATTAGAAGAGCATAACCGGTAACAGGTAATTGATCTCAACCGTATATTATTTTAATATTAAATTTAACAGTCAAAAGTGTTGCTTCACCGGTGTACCATATTTTTTACTACTTCGTTTTAGACATTTCCCACATAAAGGCCTTTTCTTTACGCATAAAATTATTAGAAAAAGGGCGCTTTCTAAGGAGAAGAAGTGGGTCAAATGGTTCGCGGTGGTGCAGTAAGAGAATCGGCTACAGTGGCTAAATAGGTTAATTAATTTTTTATTTAAAAATTGTAAAATGACAAATAAACCCTCCCTTCAAAATATATCAAAAATTATGCACTGAAACGGCTACAGTAGCTACATAGGTTAATTGATTTTTTTTATGAATAAAAACAAATCCCATCAACACGACACAACACAACTACTTGCATACCCTTCTCTCATAGACGATGTAACTTAATTTTAATAAACATAATATTTTTTATTTTTACATTTTTATATTTCATGTGTAAATATAAATCATAAAATAATAATATTAAATCAAATCAATAAATTATTATTAAATAAAATTAATCAAATACTGATATTTTTAAATACATAAAATTAATAAAATCTTTAAATCATTTTTTTCCAATATAAATATTATTAAAATAAAACATATCTCCTTATCTTTATTTTATGACTAAATTGAATTGACTTATAAATTCATAAAAGCTAAAATTATAAAAAATAGTTTTGTTAAATAAAAAATATTTACTGATATATTTTAAAAATTTTATTTAAAGAAATTATTTTTATGTGCTACCATTAAAGCAATTATTTTGAATCATAAAAAATGAATCAAAACATTCATGTAAAAAATATTTCATCATATCTGACCTAATGAAATAAAATAAAACAATTTTTTTTGTAGCTTTACATATTGTTAAGAATTTGTACGTAGACTATATTTAACTTTAAAATTGTATATTTTTTCTGAGTTGTATATTAGTCAAATAATATTATATAATGTAATTGACTTAAGTTAAATAGGTAATGTTACTTTCATCTATGTAAATTATTTTTAAAAAAATTTGCTTAATTTAAAATTTTAAAGTTTTAAAGAAGCAAATAAAGCGATAATTTTATTTTAAAAAAGCAAGTTTTTGTTATTACATTTACATTCCTCTTCTCTTTAGATAAGGCTTTGTAAGTCCATGGAGCAACAAACAGGTCCCCCCTTGAGTTCTCATCAGCATGCTTAATCATATGCATGTGTTTCTACAACTAAATCAAGGTTTCCAAATCGTGAATCATAGATCCTAGCTACAACTGATACTACTGGAGAAACAGAAAATATTAGAGCTCAAATTGTCTCATAAGATGAAGTGGCCACATATTGACATTCATAGTTGTGATGGCTTGAAGATGTTAACATGAAGCAAGAGTCTAATGGCAAAGTGAGCAATATAGAAGAGATAAATTTGAGATAAAAGATCCCTCTAATATGAAACATAAGAGATACAAAATAAAAAAATAGCAACTGATAAAGAATACAAGGCAAAAGAAAGTATAGTTACACTTTACAGATAATGCAATTTAAAACATTCTTATTTTCTTTCCCTTGCAACAAACTTTCTTACGATTTAATGTCACCTCACCCACAGTAAGTATACAATAAATGCTTAAAACTCAAATTAGGCACTAATTATAAAATTAAATTGCCTCACCCTTTTTCCTTACCCTAAAATGAAAATTTTCATTTCAGCAAACTTATTAATATATTTATATTCGAGTATAAGAAAGAGTCTTCTAACTTGTCCCCTTGAAGAATGCCTTGTAAGACACTTTGCAGCACAATATAATTTGAAATCAAAACAATTTAATTTGACAGTAAGGATTCACGGGGTTTCATATTACAACAAATTAACTTAAGCAAATTTTAAGTACAAAATCCAACACATAAGTCAAACAATATAAAACTTCTATAGGCTTCATAATCAATCTATAATTAACAATAGAAAGCAATTTGGGACATCACAACCACAAAATAAGGAACACAAATAAGAAAGGGGACAGTCATAAACGTATTTACAATTAAGTGCAAAGTTTCATTGCTAATCAACTATTTACAACTTTTTTTTCCTATTTAAGGTTCAAAAAATTAAAATAGCTACAGCAAAGATGCTGCACCTTCTACTATATCTATTAAGACATCAAGACCTTCTACAACTGCGAATCAAAACTGGCCATAACATAATCAGTTACTCTATACAAAAGTTTCAACTATCATAAATTTTGGCCACACATAAACTTTGTGTAGTATTCTAATACTGTTGTGCAGAATCTAGTCCAAAATTTGAGCTACCTACAATCAAATAAATAAAAAAAAGACTTATCAACATTATAATTAAAGAAATGAATTTCACTTGTTCTTGGCATCTACGCTATCCATGCTACTACTCAAATACTTCCACAGAAGCACAACTATCTTTCTTTAACAATTTGTCGTCAATTTTCTTAACCCACCATCACATAAGCAGACTCCAATCAACTATGTATTGCCATATCAATGATTACTTTTGTATACTTATCACATTCATTCAAATATACACCCAAAAGAACAAAGTATACACGCATACAGTTGAAAAAATGGATCATGTAATAACAGACATCCAAACAACAAATGCTACATTACTTTCAATGTTTGATAGCAGTATCAACACCTAGAAAAATTGTTGTTTTGCAATTGTATGGCCAAGGTTCATAGCATTTCACTCAGTGTCATGGCAATAATGACAACAAACATCACAAAAAACTCAATTATTCCTGTTATTTGCACAATCAAAGTTCAAATACAAACAATACATCGAACAATTGCAAAAAAGAAAAAGAAAAAAAGTACTTTAATACCAAATGTCTACAATCTTAGACAACATAACTTTGAATGGAACATTGTCTCACCCATCTATGACAATACACAATCTACAATTTTCGACTACCATGATACACAATCTGCAATTTTCCAATTGTCATAGCAATTTTAGTGCGACAAAAATAAGTCAATTAAAGAAATTGTTGCATTGCATCATGTACTAATTAGGAAGCGGTCATTAGGAAAGTGATACAAATTAGATCTTAATCTTGGGTCATATTTCTTCTTTTTCAAATTCAAAAGTTAGGGAAAAGATGAAACAAACCTAACTATCCCATTCTGCAGCTGTTTTCGGCACATCTTTGTTGTCTTTGCAACTCGTTGTCAAAAAATTTCACTTCACTGAATTTGTCGACGACGAAAACATCGATAAATACCCCTAAAACCAAAATGCTGATCTCTCGTTTAGGACAGCCCCTAAATTTGTCTTCAACCTTTTTACTTTTTCTTCAACCATCTCGACGAATAATGAAGCCTTCCTCGAATGTAAGGGCCGACAAGACATACATCATAACCAACACCAAACTCTAATTCAAATTCTAGGGTTCCCACCAAAAACAATATACTATTCTCATTCTACAATCCCCAACTCTAGCAAAGCACTATTGTGACTGTTGGGGCAAACAAGACAATTCACTAATAAACATTGTTTTTAATATATTTTTTTTCACTTATTGAAATTTCGGTAATATATATAATCTACACTGTTGACTTTTTAAAATTGTATCGAACGGTGTATAGAATGAGCCTTACCGATGGACCACATTCAAAATACGTAAAAATTCGATTGTTCACCTGTGAACCACATATGGTATGGGTTCATGCTAGAATTCGCCTAGAAAGAGAGAGATGGGTACGAATGCATCAAAGGATGTGGTCACATAGATAAAAAGGAACAAGGAAGAACAATGTAACACCGTATTTTCTTAATGTTTGATTTAGTGGTTTAATAACTAAAAGTGGGAATATGATATGTGATCTTGGTGATTAAAACAAATAAATAAGTTGTTGTTATATAAGTGTTGTTTTATGTTGGTTGTTCTGGAATCCCTATCTGAATTTAGGAAATTGGTGGAAAATGTTCTTGAGCCAAAGTGAGTATGTTGTTGGTAATTATATGGGTTGTTGAGAGAAATACAATTGAGTTAGGCTAGTTGTGAGTAGTGAGAAATGGTTAGATGAACCATGGACTTTAGTGGGCCTGAAGCTTTCGTGAGGCTCAGGGAGGATTTTAAGACATAGAGACCCTTCTCTTCCTCATTCTTTCATTTCTCTCATCTCTCTTGCTCTCAAACTCTCTCATTTTCTCAATCTCTCTCAAGACCTGTTTGGAGTGTAGCAAGATTTCAAGCTTTGATTTTCATTCCTTTGTGTTGAGAAGAATAGATTTCCTGAAGAGTTGGCTCAATAGTTCATTTTCTCCCATCTTCTTCTTTCCCCAAATTCAGATTTTCAGAATTTCTAGAAGTAAGGGAAGCTAACAATTGTTGAAAAGTTGTTGTATGAACATAGTCGTGTGTTAATATGACCTTGGTTTGTGTTAAAACCTGAATTGGAATGGATTATGTTGAAATTTTGTGTGGAAATGGGTTTCCTTCGAATTTTAATGATTTGTGTTGAAATGTTGCATGGATTGTTGTCTGTGATTAGTATGTTATTGTGTGCTATTGTGTGGTCGTATTCGACCTCTGTAGGATCGATTTGAGGCATGAGTGAGTGGAAAGTTTGGATTTTAGGGTTTTTCGAAAAGAGTTCCTGGTTTTGTCATCTGATAGTCGCTAAATAACTAAGGGCCTCGCTGAGCGAGAGTGCCCTTGAGACTATAATGAGACTATCGGGTTGAGGATTCACTGAACGATCCACCACGTCGTTGGGCGAGTGTTCTTGAGTGGTAAGATGGTTGTAGTGTAAGAAGGATTCGCTAAGCGAAATGTTGTTCGTTGAGTGAGTATTCATAGAAATCTGGAAAGTTTCCAGAAAAGAGGTCGCTGAGTGAGTGTGTGGCTCGCTAAAGGAGTGTGAGTATTCTAGAATACTTGGGAGCAATTCGCTGAGCTCGTTGAGCGAATTGGAGGCCCTAGAGAGTGGTGCTCTCTGTTGCAATTGAGTCCCTAAGCAAACAACAGGTTTGTTGAGTAAGGAGTGTGTGCAGGTTTTGGCCGCTCACTAGAGTGGCTATTCGCTGGGTGAGTAGGTGACTCGCTCAGCAAAATGTGGTCGAGAAATTTGGAGAAAGTCCTTAGAATGGATTCACTGAGCAACTCTAGTTGTTGTTGGGCGAGTGACTTTGATTCGCTGAGCAGGACTCATGGTCGTTGAGTGAAAAGCCTTCGCAGGAGAAATTGGTCCTCTGTAAGGAAGGTTTTCGCTAAGCGAGCATGTAGGTCACTAAGCGAATGTAGAGTTCTGCGGTTGATCATTTTGGAATGTGTGGTTGTGTGAGACCTGATTGAGAAGGACTCTTAGTGTGAGCCTAAGGTTAAGAATGTGGGAAAAATGGCAGGTTACTTGGATAGGACCTCCACTTGTCGTATGTGTTGTTGGTTGGGTTTTACCCATGGGATGTGGGCTACGTAGATAGGGCCCTGGAGTGGCAGGTTGCTTAGATAGGACCTTCACTAGTTGTGAATGAATTGTTGGGTGAGGTTTATCATGGGGTATGGGCTGCTTGGATTAGGCCATACCTGTTAATCATGCTTGAGGCTGGATTGGGCCTGCATGTTGTTGGTGGTGGTTATGGACTCGTGTGGTGCTGGTTAGACCCACGTGGTGTTGTACCACTATTGTTGTGTTACTACACATATATATGTTGTTTTGTTGTGGTTGAGTGGTTATGATGTTGTGATACATACATTTCATGCATATGTTGTTGGTTGAGGCTGGGATGGGCCTCATGTCGTTGTGTGGATAGGCATGTAAGTTGGATGGTTAACAGGAGTTGCGACTCAGACGGGCCTCCAACCTAGTGCCTTGATAAGACGTGGGATCTTAAAGATGGGCCTTTGGGGATGAATGGACGGGCAATTCTGTAGAGGATCAAGGCGATGCATACCTTGTGTCACAGTGAGCCACCACCCATATATACTTATCCCGACACACCACTAAGCTTATCTATAGATCAGAGTTTTGGCAATCCCTGAATGGTGCTTGGATAGGCCATGGTAGGGGGTGAGACCTGGCTGATCACCCAAAATGTTCTAAAATCTCCCACGAGTCGTGTCATCATGCATTGACATAGTCGTGGCGGATTGGTTGTGATATGGAGTTCTAGACTGAGAACTCTTTGCCATATGAATGAATGCTATATGTGTACATATGTATGAGTATGAATGTTGAGGATTGTTGATGGTTTTAGAACTCATATGTTTTGTTGTTGTTTTAGTAAGCTTACTCTTGCCTTGTTCATTGCTATTGGATGCCTTGTTGCTGTCGTTGTGCTGGTGTGCCTTGTGATGATCACGTCTTATGGAGTGGGAGCAGATGGCAATGCTTCAGTGAATCTGACTTCTCAGAGCTAAGGATAAAGCTGCAAGCTAGAGATGTTTGACTTGAGGAGTCAAACTTTTGTTTCTTTTGTTGTGCATTCAGTTTTATTCTTTTAATATAGGGTTGTATAGTGTGACCAGCCATAGGGAGTGTGTTTTGTATCTCTCCCCCAAGTGATGTATATTAATTTGGACATGGCATGGTGTTATTCCCCTTGCATGTTGCTGTTGACAATTTTAAAGATGAGACTATATGGCAATAGGAAAGATGGATGAATCTCTCAGCCTATGTATGTTTTACATTGATATGTTATGATTTCATTCACCTGATATGACGATAAGAGTATGATTAGTATGGTTGTTAGGTAGCGACAGTTGGGTCGTTACAAACAACGTCTCTCTCACAAGCTCATTGGGGAAGATTGAAGAGCAACATCTTTTTGCATTTCCCTCATCTGTTTCTAGATCCATGTTATTTTTCCTTGTTTTCACTTTTTTTTTTTTTGGTTTTTGGGTGTTAGCTTTTCCACGGACCATAAAGATCACCGTCTCCAACGATTGAAATGAAAATCAACCCACACATACCCACTTGATACACCCATAATTCAATCGACTTGCCACCTAACCTAACCGATAACTTGAACGGACGAAATCGGTCTAAATAATTTCTTATTTAGTTTGTTTCAGTTTTAGGATTTTTAGCCTAAAATCGACTAAAACCACCTTGATGTTCACCCCTTCCATCATTAGCACAACTTCACATAACCTTTCTTTTTCACTATTGTTAAGACAAAGGACGAATTTATAACCTTCAAATATTTTGATAATAACAAACGATTAAAATATGTGTTATTACGCAATCGTCTGATCACCCGTTATTTGTCACGAACAACCATTTGATGTTTTTAAACTCATATTGTCTTTTATCCTTCGATTAGATAAAATCAGTAATTAACATCTTTCAAACGATGACAAAGCTCTAAAAATGATCTGCACATTAATCAGAGCGTAAGCTACCTCGATACTTATAAAGCTTACACACATACTTTCGAGGAAAGTCAACTTTTAGTGTAAAAGAAGGAAAGTGTGTGCAGATGTCAGAACGGGAAAGCAGACATGATTCCTACTACAAGTTTGTGTACAAGAATGGTAAAGATAACCAGACTACTTTATCTTATCAAGTGAAAAGTTGGTGAAAGGCATTAAATGCTGTATTTAATGCTCCAACGACTCTCTTCAATAGACGAAGGTTGTCTCCTGCAAAGCATTCACAACGGATACTTTTGGAGAAGCCTATATATAGAAGAGACCTCATTCTTAAGACTGACGAATCATAATATTCATCTTGTATACGCTGATTGTAATATTCATCTTTTGTTCTTCATTGTACATTTGTCTGTTAAGACGTTAAACCCAGTGAGGTAACTCACATTTAACCTTTTTCCCAGAGAAATTGGTGGAAGCCTGAAGAGGCTTTGATTCAAAGAATACTTGGGTTTTTGCTTGGAGAGGTAAGTAAAAGACTACTTGGGTTGAGCTTGAAGAAGCTTGTGGAAAGAATACTTGTAACTTGAATAAGTTAGTGAAACTTGGTTGTTGCCAAAAATTGGACGTAGTCTCTAGGGTGAGACGAACCAGTATATCTCCTGTGTGCATTCCAGTTTCGTTTTTTAGCTTTCGCCTTTCCTTCAAAACGTTTTTGAAAAACTCTTTTATTTAAATCCTTCAGATGATAAGTCTCTAAAAGAAAAAGTTTTACGAAAATTTGCTATAACACAATTCAACCCCCCCTTCTCGTGTTATCTCTATGTTTTACAACTATCCATAACTATATATGTTGATGTTTATTTCTTTCTTCAGCTATTTCAATTGCATGAAACTAGAATTTTGGCCTATCATTCTTGGTTGTAGTAAATAATGTTAAGGTAGATAAAACATGATATCACAAGTAAGAATACAAGTACCACAAGCAAAAGCCTTATCATTATTTTTACATTTCATTTGGGTGTAGATCAACACTCTCCTTCAAAAGCAAACTTATAGAAGGTATGGGAGGAGAAACTCATACTAGAATAGTGGTAAAGTAATAGTGTGTGAGTAGAAGTGTCTTCTTAGGATAAGGTCTATTTCGTAAAGGATATGATTACCTTTCACAATTATTATTATTATTATTGTTGTTGTTATTGTTGTTGTGCTTAATTATGTTTTTGATCCTTGCAATATATCTCCTTTTTTGTTTTAATCCTTGTAATATATATTTTTTTGAAATAGTGCTTATAATATATTATTTTTGTTTTGGTTCTTGATATGGCATTGTTGCTTTCAATGTGTAATCTTACATAAGCATGTTAGAACTGACCTAACAGTGAGTTGGATCTAAAGCAAACTTTAAGAGAGACTTTTTTACTTTAAATGATAAAGCAAACTATATCATACTTTTTTGCTAATATATGTGGCCTTTTTATTTTATAAAAACTAATAGTAAAATAAACTTTTGTTGATGTGCCTAAAACTTGAATTTTAGTAACCATATTTTTGAGTCGGCCTTATGGCATGTTGACGTGACTTTCCATGAGTCATGTTAGCCCTTAAAGAAAGTTAACTAATGGTAGGAACTAAAACAAAAAAAATTGATATTTCATAAACTAATTCAAATAATTTTTTATAAGGATTAAAAATAAAAAGTGTATTTTATAGAGACCAAAATGTTGATTAAGTCTTCCTACAAAAATATGAAAAGTTATTTTTAACTTAATTATAACTTCTATTTTTATTCTTACTATTTATTTCAATCATTTTAAAATTTAAAGATATTCCTAAAAATATTAAAATCGAACCGAATGCATTTTTATATTAACATTCTTAATTACAATATTATTAAAAATGTGATTTCTAACAATTAAATGTCATAACTTGAAACAATCCGCGGAGGGATGAAAAGGTAAAACCAGTTACATGTTGAAAGTGGATTGATTTCGATTTGTGTACATCTCAATTCGGGGTGTATGAGTAGAATGAAGTGAGAAATAAATAGAAAAAATAAAGATAAATAGAGAAATTTGTAAATATAATATAATAAATCATGTGATAAAAAATAAAAAAAGAATTAAAAGAAAAATAAAATAAAAGTGAAATAAAAAAACTGAATATATAAATATAATAAGCCAAAGATTAGTCTCAAATATTTACCAGTGAACCAATGGTTAAACTAGTAATAATATTTTTTTGACTATTTTCCATCTTATACTCAAAAGCTTGAACTTCTCCGCAGAGTCAGAAATGGCGCCAGGTAGCGACGGCGATGACGTAAACGACGCCGCTTTGCCCAAAACGAGCACCAGAAAGAGGCGGCGATTCACCGCCTCCACCGAAAGACGCCAACAAACCCTAACATCACCTTCCTATCCTTCCTCCTCCAACCCGCACGTGCCTCACGCGCCGCTACCAACCCTTCCTTTCGAGCTCATCGTGGAAATCCTCCGTTGGCTCCCGGTGAAGTTCCTTTTACAGCTCCGTTGCGTATGCAAGTCCTGGAAATCCCTAATTTCCGATCCCCAATTCGCCAAGAAGCACCTTCGCGGGTCACCAACGGCAACGCGCCTCATCTTAAGTTTCACGAATCCCACGCGTGAATTCATTCTCCGAGCCTACCCTCTCTCCAACGTGTTCAACGCCGTTACCGTTAGCGCCACGGAACTGAGGTACCCTTGGAACAATCGAAAGCGTTTTGATTTGATCGTTGGCTCGTGTGACGGCATTCTCTGTTTCGCCATTGATCAGCGTCGCACTCTTTTATGGAACCCTTCTATTGGGAAATTCAAGAAATTACCGCCTCTCGATAATCAACGGCGCCAGGGTAGTTATACAATATATGGGTTCGGTTATGATCGTTTTGCTGATAGTTACAAGGTGGTCGCAGTTTTTTGCTATGAATGTGATGATGATAGTGGTGGTGCTAGTGGTTACAAAACTCAAGTGAAGGTTCTCACGTTGGGTACTGATTCTTGGAGGAGGATTCAGGAGTTTCCTTCCCTGGTTCCTTTAGACGAATCGGGGAAATTCGTGAGTGGTACCGTTAATTGGTTGGCATCTAATGCTTCAGGTTCTTGGGTTATTGTTTCTCTCGATTTGCAGAAGGAGACTTATGAAGAGGTTTTGCAGCCCGATTATGGAGGAGTGACTGTGTTTGACTTGAGTTTGGGTGTGCTGAGGGATTGCTTGTGTACTCTTTCTCACAGTGGCACGTCTTTGGATGTTTGGCTTATGAAGGATTATGGAAATAAAGAGTCTTGGACCAAATTGTTCAATGTTCCTTGCATGGAAATTCCTGCCGGCTCCTTTCCATGTGTCAAAGCACTTTGTCTTTCAGAGGATGACCAAGTACTGTTGGAGTTCCCGTCAGCTTTAGTTGTTTACAATTCAAGAAATGGCACTTTTAAACTCCCCGAGATCCAAGACATCAATGAGTGTATGACCTCAGAGGTCTACGTTGATAGTTTGATATCACCTTGTTCTTAGTATTAGGATGTAGAAGCTATGCTATGTCACTGGTGTATGAGGTTGTTGTTGAATCCACCAACTGCACTTTATATGTTTTCATTTGTTAGGAATGTTATGTTGTTTGACTTCATGGATCGTTGTTGATCAATAATCGATGCAATCTGTAGCTTTAGAAATTGCTGTTAGTTTCAGTTATTTGAGTAATGAGTTTATTTTGTTTTATATGGTTCACAATCATGCATTGCATTAGATGGTTAATGTTTAGTTTTATAAGATTAGAATTTGGAGATGTTATGCCAAGTCACTAGTATGTTTGTTTCTAAAAATGTCTGCTAACTGCTGCACAAATTTCATGATATTTACTTCAAATCTTACACAGTACATTATGAACTAAACAAATTGGATTTGACCATGCATCTGTTAATGAAGTTCGTAATAATTTTTTTTACAAGTTTGTACAACTTCTTGACAGCTTATTTTGTTGGCTTTTGGATTATTGAAATATATAGATGCTTTCAGTCATTGAATGGTACAGCTAATTGCTTCTTTTACTCTGTGAACATATCTTCCCCAAGAATTTAGACTATTTGGTTATTGGCATTGTCTACAACATTACTGACATTTAGAGAAGAATATGCACTGATTGAATCAAATCACATTGTGTTGGCTTTGTTCCATTTTAGGATTAGTTTTGGTCGTGATTTTTATTTCCTAAGTTTCATAAAATGTTTGCTAACTGCCGCACAAATTTCATGATGGTTGCTTCAAATCTTACACATTACATTATGATCTAAAAAAATCGGATGTTACCATGCATGTGGCTGTTAACGTAGGTCGTAATAATTTTTCTTTATACAATTTCACAATAACTTCTTGAGAGCTTATTTTGTTACCTTTTGGATCATTAAAATATACATATGTTTTCTATTTATTGAATGGTACAGTTAATTGCTTCGGCTTTGTTTAGCATGTTGCAGAATATGGTGCATACTTTTAGAGAAATGGAAGGGTTGAGATTGAGCACAGAGTGTAGAAGGATTAAGATCGAACACAAATTTCGATCTCATTTCCAGAAAAGAAAACATCTTCATTTTTACATACCAATTGTTGGAGTGAGAAATGGTAGTTAGACCATTAACACTTTTTTTTTTATATATATACTCTCTTATTAGGTGGAATTTATACGGGTCTCATTAAATATGTGGGTTTCATTCTCCCTCTAATGAGTCACATTTTTAAATTAGTGGGACGCATGAGTTTCATTCAATTATTGTGTTAGAAAAAGTGTTAGATGATGTGTTGCTAAACACCCCTCTTTTCCATTTTAAATATAAAACAACCTTCCTCATTTGAGATAGAAAAATTATGCATGAATGTTGGATTAGTGATAATTACATCAAAAAAGGAAATAGATCAAATATAGTTTGAGATTGATCCCAAAATTTGGTCAATTTAGCAAAAATCGTGTTGGGTTATTCTTGAAAGACTCTTTTTCTTTTATGGTGTGTTTGGATTAGACACTTTTAAGAGGGGATAGTAATTTTTAGGGGGATTTAAAATTCCTTGGGCTAAAATCTTTTGTTTGAATATTTTATTAAAAAGAATTTAAAATTTGAGAATTTTAATAGGAATTTTTAATTAACTAAAATAAAGAATTTTAAATTCTATTTGAAAACATGGAATTTTAGAATTCTTCCCACACTCATTCCTGTCTCTGAACGCCCATGCTCTCTCACTCTCTTGCTCTCTCAACCTCGAGCTCTCTCTCTGTGGTTTGTCTTTCTCTCTTGAGCTCTCTCATCTCTGCATTTTTTGTCTAATCAACCTAGGGTTTGTTGATTCAGTTTTGGCCATTGGAAGCTCAATAATCCTTATTTGTGTTTTGGTTTTGATTTGTGTTTGTCTTAATTCTGCATTCCCGTGAACAATTTTAGCTGAATTTGTGTCTTTGGGTTTGTTGATTCAGTTTGTGTGTATATATATGTTTGTTCTTATTTAGGTTGTGATGATTGGTTCTCAGTCTTCTCATTTTTTTTGTTGTTGTTAAGTTTTGATTGTGTGTGATTGAATATTATGTGTTTTGAGTTGTTTCTTGTTTTGCTATGAGTTTAGGTGTAAAGGATTCCGTGCTCAAGTTGTTTGTTTTAAAAGCTGTTTTGGTCTGTCCATGCTCTTAAGTGCATATGGGTCAAGAAGGAAAATGTTTTGTACAATTGAGAAGCTTGTGAAAGGCTTCTCTTGAGTTTTGTGTAAAGGATTTGGCTCAATGGGTTAGGGTTAGGTCGATATGCTCCTGTCTTTGAAATTAATGAGGTTGATGATGAGGTTTTGCCCTTGTTAACGCTAGACGATCTCAAGGATATGGGGATAAATGCCGTTGGATCATGAAGGAAAATGTTTTGTGCAATTCAGAAGCTTGGGAAGGGCTTCTCTTGAGTTGGGGTTTTTTCTTCTTTTTGCATGGGAGAATTCTCAGCCATTGCAAATTAAGATGCATGTCTGAACTGTGAGTTACAGAGTATGTTCTCACATGACTTGTTAGGCTTTTGGAATGGATAGGTAATCTCTGGCTCTCTTGGCCTCTTTGTATTTGTAGATGTGCTGTTATTCTTCTAGTAATCGAAGAAGGCCATTTTTGTTTTGTTTATTTAACATATCATTTGAGACATGTTCTTTGGTTAAATTAATGGTAGATGGATCATTGATGGGTGTTCAATGGTACGGAGATAGATTGCATTCTTTTCTCTTTCACAAGCAGTGTACTTCTAGTGTGGGTCACTGATTAATGTTAAGCAGAGTGTTGGTCAGCTATTAATGTGAAGCAGAGTAGAGATGATACAGCGCATACAGTATTGCAACTGTTTTTGGTTGTCTTAGGTATATAATGATGGATGTGCCTACTAAATTCAATAGAGTATAGTTTGTACTTGATGGTCTGGTTGATGTTTTGTTTTGTTGCTGAGTTACGTGGGGTTACGGGAGAATTTCTAGAATTACTCGATGCTATAATTAGTGAATTACTGTACTCAATAGTGTATGCTAGAATTACTTTCAGGCAGAATTAATGTACGGTGAGCGAGTTACCATTCCCAGAAAGTATTTTTTTTCCAGGCCAAACATGCTACTGGGACACTTTCTGTTATCTCTACACATTTATAATCATACATACATCTCATTTATTAATTACACTAGAGTATAATGTGTAAGAGAATCTTGTCACTGTTTCTCAGATTGATCCATAGGATTAAGTAATTAGGTTTGTGTGCATATTCTAATATAAACAAACAAGAATAGAAAGAAAAGAGATGGTGAGTTGGTGATATGAAATTAGCAAGGGGAAGTGTCTCTTTCCACATGCAATTTAAAATTTAAAGGAGACCTAAAAAGGTGATATTCAGTTCTTTCACTTTATGGAAGATTTGGGATGCTTTTGAAGGTACGATATATGGAGAAAACGGTAATAGCAGTGTTAGGCCTGTAGGAATTTCTCCATTGAAAGAATTCTTCAAATCTCCTATAGATGATGGGATATGGCCCAAGAACGCATTATGTGACAAGTTAAGAGCATTCAGTGCCTTGAACTGCATTAGTTCTTCTGGTATTGGACCTTTAAAACAGTTGCTTGTCACATCCATGAAAAAGAAGGCCCTTTGAATTTTGACCAGCTGCATTTGTTGAGCTTTGTTGAAAATACTATTTAAATCTTTATAACGAGTGGGATTCACAGCATAAACATCAATAGATAACTGGTCAAGGACAGAGCGAGATACATTTGTAACAAGTTTAGCTAGTTTTGCTCCAAGGTCCTTGTCCAAATGTGACAATACATCCTTAAAATTCTTAGGATTATAGTGATCCATAATATCAAGATATAAGTGGCTAAGTTCTGGCCCAAATTCATCTTCATCACGCATCGTCGCTTTCTCCTGGTATTGAACCACTAAAACCCGCTGGTTTTTGCTCGATACCAGTGCCACTTGGGCATCCAATGAGAAATTATTAAGTAATCCAAGATTATTAAGTGTTTATAGTCCCAACTAATATTTATATAATACATATTCAAATTTTACAATTTACGAGAAAAAATTAATTATACTTGATTACATGTCATGTAAAAATTAATGGAACTATAGTAGTTCAAGATTACCTAATAATTTTTGGCATCCAATAAACCCGAGCTTGTTTGACATTAAATCCATGATTTGCAAGGTAGAGAGAGACGGATAATTCCATGATTCGCAAGGTAGAGAGATATGGATAATGGGGTAGGGAGAGATTTTAATTTCATTGCTGCAGAGATTACTAATTTAAGACTCTACTTTTTTTTTGATGAAAATTTAAGACTCTACTTAATACGGTGCACTGTGCATGTTATAATGCTCAGGCCTCAGTATATTATTGATGAGATTTTGATCATAGAACAGAATGCGGCTGGCATTAGAACGGCCTGCACAGAGATGTTTAACATTGTGATATTCTGATGAGTTTATTCTTCTGTTATACTCAAGGGGTAATTGGGCTACTTTAAGCTTGTTCTTAAAAAACAACAAAAAAGAAAATAAATAAAAAAATAAATAAAAACAAACAAAACTAAGCACAAACGGAGAAAGCCATGGTCCGCTGGTTTTTGCTCAACACCAGGCTTGCTCCTACGCTCTACGTCAACGACACCCCACTTTTCAGCCCAAATCCAGGGAATAGAAGCTGCACGTGGCTCGAAGGATTCATGGTAATCATGGAAATGACATTATTCCCCAAAAAGGAATAGCTTGAAGCAGAAAAATGTTGATACTAGTGAAACAGATACCAAAATTGGAAAATATAAGCACCCAATACTCAGTGGCGATAGAGGTGAGGTGAATCCGAGCTTAGAACAATTTTCTGGGGGTTGGATTAAGAGAAATATAGAGAAGAGAAGGAGAAGGAAAGAGTTTATGAAGATAAAAGAAGTTCAAGGGAACTGTGCAATATTGGTATGATCACTTACTCCAATCCATTTTCATTTTGTGTATGACTATATTGTAATATATTTTTATGTTTTTTAATTATCAATTCATATAAATAATTTTTTTATAACGACTTGATTGTTTTCTATCAAATATAATAGTGTAAAAAATATATTGAAATATAAATGTGAATGTTTAATTTAAAAAGATATATTTAAATAATGGTACAAAAATTTTCACATAGAATTTGACAGTATGAAAAACTCATGAAAGATTGAGATATATAAACACCTAGGCTAAAAAAAGATTAATAAATTATAAGACTTTAAGAGGACCATCCTTAAATGAATGCTTTTATACAATTTTGTTTTCAAAATTTTGAAGTTAACAGAGGCATGCTAAGATAGGGAATAAAAAGTGAATAATTTCAAACTTTTACGATTAAATTGTACGAAGACATACATTTAGAAATCAAAGGTAAACAACTTATCATTTTTAAGGACTAAATTGTAGGTTAATTTCATATTTATATAATTATATAGATGTTAAAAAATAAAAAATGTTGATTCTTTATAGATAAAATAATAAGAAAATAGTGCTATTATTTTATATTGGCAAAAATAAACTATTTCACATTATTATTATCATTAGTTGTACTAGTATTAATAATATCAAAATTAGAGGTGTTCACTGGTTGATTTAGTTTGGTTCTAGGGGAGAATAGAAACCGAACCAATCAAAATTGTTTGGTTCAATTTGGCTCGATTTTGACAATTTTTTCATCAGACCAAGCCTATCAAGAATGAGTTGTCTCGATTTGCATCTATCAAGTCCAATATTATGATAAAATTTTAAAAAAATATTTTAAAAATTTGAAAATTCCTAATTTTTTTCCAATAATTTAAATCCAATCTAGAACCAAAATTTTAAAATATTTAAAATCTAAATTTAGAGTTTAGAGTAAATAAAAAAATAAAAGGAAAAAAGGAAATGGAATAACAAAAATAAAAAAAGTGGTCTATCAAGTCGGGTTATAGAGTTGTAAAACATAAATTTGATACCCGAACTAATGAGGATGGTAAAAAAATTGCATCTGTAGATATCTACAGGAAAAATCCACTATAGATTGAAAATGGATAGCTTAATGAATTCTCCTAAATAAAATAAATGTATTTTTTCTCTACCCACTTACTAACAAGTTGGGGATGAATAGTAAGGTACTTGTACCTTCGGGTACCCGCAATTTAAGATTACTTAAATGTCTCTTTAATTATATACAAAGTAAGTTGTTCTAATTTATTTTTAGTATAAATATATATTTCAAAATTATTTTTTAGTATAATATATGTTTTAAAATTATTTATTTTTAGTATAAATATGTTTTATCATTATTTATTTTATTTAATTTATTTTTTTGTTTAAATTTTATATTTTAACAAATATCCATGGAAACCCCTGCAGGTACTTGTAGATATTCATAAAATTCGTGAATATTCGCTCAGTGGATACCCCATGTAGGTATGTATGGAGTAGATTTTCATCCAATAAGACAAGTGACGGAGGGTTACTACTCACTCCATTGCCATCCATACAAATCAATAAAGGTCGGGTCTTATTGGTTTGGTATGGGTCAAAACCAATAAATAAAAACTAACCAACATAATTGGTTTGGTTTAGGTAGTTGAGTTTGTTAGATCAAATCAAACCAATGAGCTCTCCTAATAAAATGTTTTAAGAGACTTTATAATCATTCTTTTATGTAATAATCTTTTACATTTAATTATTATCTTTATTAGAAGACAACACTATATATTTCTATAGTTTTATAATAATAATAATAATAATAATGATAATAATATGTTGTAATTATTATCACATACAACTATTATTTTATAATTATTTCTCATCTTTGTAAAAAAAAAATTCTTAGTATTTATATTTCATACAATTATATATTATATCATCTTAATGTTTTTAAATTGATATATAATATTTTACTTAGATAGAATATTGATAACAATTTTAATTTTATAGATATATAATATATATATATATCAAGAGACTGTATATGTTTTTTTTTATTTAACTAAAATAACGCATTTTTATATTTTAATTTTTACAATAATAACATGACTTAACTGTAATTTATCATATTTTATTATTATTTCTCATTTTTATAAAAATATTTTATAAGTATTTTATATTTCACACTATTATAGTATTGTCTTGATGTTTTAAATTTATATAATAATATTTTACTTACATAAATAATAATAATAATAATAATAATAATAATAATAATAGTTATAATTATAATATATTAAGGTATTTTGCTTTTTTCAGATTTATATTATATTACTTTTTAATTCTTTATGGTTTTATAATTTTCTAATTTTAACATTATGATTTAATATATAATTAATATGTAATAACAAAATACAAAATATATAATATATAATATAAGTAATATGTAATAACGTAATTTATTTAAGAAAAATATGAACTGTTGGATTAGTTATATTGTACTTTATTTTAAGAACCGCATGTACTTTCTTTTATACTGTTTTTTGTGATTATAATGTATATGAGCCGTCGGATCAAGTTATTCTAATTGTACTATTCGTCCTTTAACAGAAGTAGCATGCTGCCACTATGCCTTTCTTGCATTCTTCCTTTCCGATGCGTTTCTTGTTTTCTCGTCATGCACGTTATTGTTCATGGCACGGGGTTAATATTGTCCAAGCAATTTTGTCTTCTAGAATGTCAATGTGCAATATTTTTTGATTTGGGAATGTGCAATATTTCAGAATAGAAAGTAACACACTGGGATAAAAGGTAGCTTTGAGTGAGCGGGAAACATAACACATAAAATCCTTACACGTGGACACAAATGACCTTCTTTTTATAATAATAATAATAATAACTAGTAAGTTACCCTTACGTTCTCATGGATCTTATTTGTTTGTATGCATATTCGCAAGTGATATGTATATGTACTTATACCAACAAATATTTGATTTCACTTAAGCAATAGTATCAAATGAATTGCAACGAATTCAATAATTTTAAGTAGCGATCAATAGTTAAATAGAATTTACTCAAGAATTTTAATTGTACAAACAATAATGTGTAGAAAATATTTTGATGACATTTTCTTATTGGAAGCCAAAAAAAAATAAAAATTCCAAGAAACTCATGTGTTTCATGATTGATTTTGGTATGTTTCCACTAATTATATTACATATTAGGTAGCAAATAAAACAATGCAAAATAGAATGTTTGGTGAATGAAATCTTTGGCACTTGAGAAAAAGACAATGAAAAAAAATTGTAAATTAGATATTATAAATAATTTAAAATTCTAAATAAATTTCCTATTGTTACTGGATATTAAAATGATTAAATATATTATATTAAATTTGATATTGCACTTAAATTCAAACGTTATTGTAATTTTGAAATATAAAGTAATAAAATAATTCAATTATTTTACAAAAATATTCTAATAAAAAATAATTTGTTATTTTTCATGGACATAAATTTATATAGATATAAAAGTGAAATTTGTATAAGAGTGGTATAAAAAAATGCACTATAGATTAAAAATGGCTAAAATAGAATTTCAGTCCCTTATTTGAATTTTTTGTTTCAATTTAATTTCCTAAGTTTAAAATTTTTTATTTTGGTCCCTTAAAGTGTCTTTATTAGATCAAAATAATTCTTCTATCAATTTTTTAGCTGACATGACATTTCTCACAGTTTGTCACGTATCATCAAGTTAACCAAGTTAATATGAAAAATTGATGGAAACACCAACTTGGTCTAACAGAAACACCTTAAGGGATCAAAATAAAACTTTTTAAACTTAAGGAACAAAACTAAAAACAAAAATTTAGATAAGGAACCAATATTCTATTTTAGTCATTAAAAAGTGAAAAGTTTCCAAAATTAACATGAAATTGATAATGTATATAAAAATATTTTTATTAAGTATACTTGGAACTGTGACAATTATAAAAACTTGAGTTCTTAAATGTGAACATTGTAAAACAGAATATATCATAATCTTCGAATAGGAAAAAAGCCACAATCACTATTTATTCACCAACAAAGGACAGGGCAACCTCAACTCTGTCTAACCAAATCTTTCAAATAATCATATATCAAATTCTAAAATTCTCTAGCTTGTGAGTAATGGGTAAATAAATATACATTAATATATAAGGGTATTAACTTTTATAGATGGTCATTTATAATACCCAAATATTATAAATGAATGCTACATTTAAAATCTCACGCATCTAGGGGATTAACTACACACAATAATCTATAAAATTCCTATTTTTAATGGATTATATTTGAGATGATGCCTTTTTTTTTAAATTAGAACGAATATCAAGTTAAACCAAAGACTTTGTTTAGATTGATGATAAAAAATAAATGGAAAGAATCAAAACATAATGGGATAGAATAGATTGAAATGGAATAAAAATATCATCTCATTGTTTAAATATTTTATAATTAAATAGAACAAAATTTTCACTTTTATTGTTTGGAAAAAGCACAAAGCGAAATAAATTATAATTTTTTAATTCTCATGTTATCCTTATTTTAAAAATATTATATTTTTATTTATTTTATATCCTTTAAAGATTTAATTTAAATTTAAATGTCATATATTAATTTTATCAAATAAAGAAAAGTAGTTAATATTTATTTTTATTTAAAGTTATACATCTTAACATCATCATATTGGATACAATATTTGTAAATTAATTTTTTAACTATAAACCAAAAAAAAATGGAATATTGAATGTTGGCCGCATCATAGGTTGCATTCAACATTAATACTCTCACACACACAAGGTAGAAACAGTGCAACATTGTCTAGTTCTCTGTAAATCCAATCCCACTTCGTCGTACAACATTGCCTATGTGAATGATGTCATCGTACAGCTAAGGAGAACACACCTGGGCTGCAGCAGAGGTTCATCTTCTTCAATAATAAAACTATGCTTAAATATGTTTTTTCTCAGTAAAATAAATAAGTTTTAATTTTAGTTCTTATAATAAATTTTCTTTAGTTTATCTCTTCAAAAAACTAAAATCATTGTTTTTGATCCCTACTATTATGTGACACCAGTTAACTACTTATGTGTTTAATGAAAGGTAAGTGACCTTTTCAGATGACACCCATTAGTATGTATAGTACATATCATTATTAGCATGTGATACATCTAAAAGTTTTTCTAGATACCTAAAATAAATATTATTTATCTACTTTAAAATAAACGTTAAAGACCAAAAATAGTTATTTTAAATTTTAAAAGAATGAAAATCAAAGCAAAATGTTTTACGAGAACCAAAACCAAAATTCTCATTTTATAGGAATACAATATTAATTTCAAATTTTAGAAAAATAAAAAATAAAAAAAAATTATAAGAACCAAAATCAAAACTTGCTCAGTTTATAAAAATCAAAAACATATTTAAGCCATAAAACTATTACCATCAGCTTCCCCTTTTTCACAAAACAGTGTGACAGAATTTAACTTTTACAGTGATTAATAAGGATAAAATAGTTCTTTCTTAATTCAGTAATTTTGATTCCATCAAGTGCACCCCAAATTGAGAGAAAAGAAAAATGAGATTAAATAATAAAATGAAATGAATTATTAGCCATCTTTTTCTATTCTATTCCATCTTTATTTTTACAATTCAAACAATAGAATAATTTTCCCTTCCATTTTTATTCCCCTCCATTATACCATCTACCACAAATCCTTGAGTAATAACACTTAAATCAGTCCACTGTGAGCTATGCTCCCTCAGAAAACAAACCAATTTTCTTTTTCCCTTTTATTTGAGGAACGTATTGAGATTTATTTAAACATCAGACTGATTTACATCAGAGATGAGAATAAAAGCAATTTGGTGAGGAGAGTCCTCAATCCAATACATTTCATTTATTGAAAAAGCTAGTGTTGCTAAGGTGTGTGCTGCTGAATTGCAAGCTTTGCTAGCATGGATTAGAGAGAAAGATGCCATTGTGAGTGCCAACTCCTTTGTATCTTGGATAATCCCCTGAAAATATGTATCTTGGATTACTGTCATGACTCACACTTTGCTGTTTTCTTCGTTGCACAAGCAATTACCTCCCCCATTATAGTCTCGAAAAATGACTCGAAAGCCAGTGCCTATATTGGTCTTCAGTGCCGCATCAATATTTCCTTTTATAATCCCTTGAGGCGGAGGAGACCACCTAGTTGCTGGTTCACGTGTAGTGCGATTTTGGGTGTTGCCTTCAGGAATTGTAAGTGATGGGGCTCGAGCCAGAACTTGTCTGATGAGTTTCCTTATTCTCAAACACCCATTTATTTCGCTTACCCCTTATTGCCCAGACTAAATCACTAAACTGTGTATTTCCTTCAATTGATCTGAGTCTGCTACCTGGAACCATTTCCCCATCCAGCTTTTGAAGCACTCCACATCTGTCCCAATTCAGATGGCCAATGGAGAAGCGAATCATATTTTTTGAGCTTCAAGCTTCACCCAAACAACCACACACTCTATCTCTTTGACTCAGACACACGCTAATGTAGTAACACAAAGATGCCTCAAAGGATCACTCACCAACCAACCACCCCAAGACTTTGCTTTGACAACTCTCAACAATATTCCCTCATGTAAATGTAATGCTTCCAAAATCGGTACACACACACATACATACTGATATGAATATATAAACAATACTTTTTTAGCAAGTTGAAACTTTAGCTTGTTTGGTTGCAATCCACAATTAATCAATATGAGAAAGAAAAGGCAAAGGTGGAATTCATAATCCGAAGTTAATCACCACTAAGACAGCAGGTGCTCACAAAAATTTTATTACTCTGTAAGTGTGTGTTTTAGTGTGCATATAGAATTTAACCTGCAGATAAGTAATGACATCAATTAAGCTTCAGTGCCAATTCAAAGTGAAGCTGCAAAATGAGCATTTATAACATCCTACGGGACAGATGACATATGTCAATGCAACGGGCTATGTCCAAACATGGGTGAGAATGAATAGAACACAAAATTGAAATGAATAGAACACAAAATATGTGTGTTTACATGTTTCCAATAAATATGCTTGCCAAGTAGGTTCAACTTTATGAGAAAAATGGTTCCCTTTTACATAGCAAGAGTTAGTTTTTTTTTTTTTTTTTCCCACAATGTCAAATAATACAGGGTCAAAATTAAGCAATAGAGAAATAGATATCTCACATGCAAGGAGTACCTTGTGTCTTACTGAAATGAATTCACCAGCATAAGATGTGAAAAGAAAAATAATGCCAAAACTGAAAATTAAATGTGCAACTCTATATTAATTAAATGCTTCTCATTCCTCTCATGTTAAATAAATAGTGTTTTGTAAGGCGGGACTGTCAAGAGTCTTATTTCGACTATCATAATGGCAGAGTAAATGAGCTACCCTTAATTCTCAAGTAGCAAAATTAATTATTGTAACAAATTTATCAGTGTATGTGTTGATGAAACCTTAACTCATGGTGTCCAAGACATGATTCTATGATTTGAAAAATAAATTTTATCAGTAATATAAACAAAATATAGGACGTGTATATGTATGATCTTCCCATTGTTAAATGCCTTGAGCTGATGAGTACGTATGATGCTATATATGAGTAGCACCAGCTTCTCTTATAATGGATTCTTCAAGCTATCTTTTTATTGATAAAAAAGGTGTAAGATGAATGTTTGTATATGTAATAGATGACATTGATGAAACATAAGATCGCACTGTAATTACAATATTTGAGATAGAATCCATTTTGACATTTTGCTGATTATTTTAAGCAGTCTGCAACTTGAATTTGCATATGAATTGCAAAAATGGGGCAAATTATGCTAATTGAGTTCTAAGATGCATTAAGAAGCATGCAAGATCGTTATTGAAAGCAGAAATGTAATAAAAATGCATACACTTCATAGTATAGAAAATTTTGCTTATTGCAAAAAAAGAAAATACTGGTAAACTTGTAGGTAGTCCAAGTGAAGTTTGATATTGGTGGCAGATATGTTATTACAATTGGACTTCTTACCTAGTGCACACCATCCTTCCATACCACGCCTCCAAATTCAGGTTCTGTTTGCTGAGATTCTGTTGTGAAGGTGATGATGTAAAACTCAAGGTGCCTGGCTGAACTTTAATAGAAGCGCCTTTAAAAGGTGAAACCATGACATGTTTGATTCAAATTTCAACGCGACCAAAAATATTATTTTTTTAATTTTTTATTGTTTTTTTAATTTAAGTGTTTGATCGGCTTCTTCGTTAAATAATACTTACATATATTAGTTTATTTTAATTATGTTTATTTATTTAAGGTTTTAATTTGTTTTTACATTATTTATTTTAGAAAATTAAAAAAATATTATCTATTTTTTAACTTTTTAAATATTCTTTACATAAAATAAAAGAACATTAATGACATGAGTAAATAATATAATTAAATATTTTTTTATATTTTAAACTATTTATAATTTTTATTCTTTAAATTTAATTTAGATGCCATATTTTTAAAAGTTTTTAATTTATAATTAAGTTTTTGAATTCTTAATTACAACAATATATTTATTAAATACTTTTTAATATATATTGACATTGGGTCTGTTTGGATAATTTTTTTCATAAACACTTATTGGAGAAGCAAATAAAAAGAAAAAAAATGAAAAAAGCTTTTCCATAAGCTAAAACTAGTTTATGTAAAAACTAATTTGTAAAAATTCTCTCATATTAACTTCTCAAAAAGCTGATTTTTAATTTATGCATAAGCTAATTCTAGCTTATGAAAAAACTTTTTTTCTCTTATAAATGCTTATAGAAAAGTTTATTTAAACAGACTCATTATTGAATTTTGTTTAAATAAATTATATTTTATCTTCTAAAACTATTATTAAATAATAATATAAAAGTTTTTAAATATTCTAACTTTTGTAGTTAATACTTAAATTTACTTGATTAATATTATATATAGTAAAATAATTTGTAAATTATCTTTAAAATTAATTTTTGTTAATTGAATTAATTTTTACATTTTTCAAATTAATTTTTTTAAATGTATTTATTACACGAAATAAAAAAAACTTTACTAAAATGAGTAAATAATATAGTTAAATAAAAATTTTACATTTAAAAATATTTCTAATGTTTATTCTTTAAATTTAATTTAGATTTAAGATCTTTTTTTTAATTTTTAGTTTGTAGTTATGTTTTTTCATTTTTAATTATAACAATATATTTATTAAATACTTTTCAATTATTTGTTAAATACTATTTAATATATACTGACATTATTGAATTCTATTGAAATAAATTATTTTCTATCTTTTGAAAATATTATTGAACAATAATACAATTTTTTTAAATATTTTATCTTTTATAATTAATACTTTTGTAATTAGTATTATATATAATAAAATATTTATAAATCATATTTAAAATTAAATTTTATTAATTAAAATAGTTTTAACATTTTTAAAATTAAAAATTTGAAATTTATATATTTTAATAATTTTATGTATTTTTGTTATTATTAAAATAACTTAATGTTGATTAAATTAATTTTACATAATTGTAACTCAAAATTAACTATACATAATATTTTTGTATTTTATCAATATATATATTATTCTATTGAGTGAGAAAATTAGTTTTAAGTAAATTTAAAATTTTTAAATTTTTTACAAAACAACTTTTAGCTTAAAAGAAACTTTAAATCTTAAAAAAATATAAAATACCAAACAACTTGTACTTTATTTTTAAAGCTTTTATTTTGAACTTTAACTTTAAAGTAACTTTTAAGCCAAAAAAAAGCTAGGCCAAACATAACTTAATTAATTATTGCAGATAGATAGACATGATTTATAAAATAATTAATTTTATAAATAGACATGATACACATATTTTGATAGACATAACTACAAAGAATGCTAAACTTTTAATTGACATATCAACATCTAAAAATTCATCATATTAGTTGGAGCTTGTTTACTAATTGTCATGAAAAAATTATTTTAAATTATTTAATTTTAAAATAATTTTAATATAATAAATAAAAATATATTCATTTTTATTTTATGAGTTAAGATTGTGATGTTTTAAATATTAAATTAAATATAAATATATTTTTATTATTGTAAAAGAATGTTGCACACTTTTATGCATGATGAAGTATAGAGAAAGCATATTTATTTATCAATTTAAAACATAGTACAAATTGATAAATAAATATATCCATCCAATTTCAGAAATTGTCTTTTTTTTGAAATATTAAGCATTTAATATTACTTTCACATGTTATAATTGAAATTGTAGAATTATTTAAATCTCAAAAATTGAGTAAATACAATGTTGTAATCTAATAACATCACAGGAGCCTTGTTAAATATCTTTCTAAAATTCCATGAAAGTGTGCGTAATGCTAATAAACATAATATTTTGGTTTATAAATATATTATTTACGTCTTATGACTTTGTCAGATAGGTGTTAACATAGAAGTTAAATTATTATAAGAATAAGATTTGAAAGTAACAAACATGCAAGATTGATATTTACAAAATATTATTTGAAACATTAAAATATAAAATATTTTGTCACTTGTACTGTATGATGTTTTCACTTATTTTTCTTTTTCTTTCCTTTGTTATAATTTGCTCACCTTTTAGATAAAGTTTGTTGTCATTGCTCCATGTTCATTCTCCTCCTTCTATTTCTATAGTTTTGCCACTATCTTTCTTTTTGTGGTTGTTAACTATTTAAATCTTGTATATTGTTATATTACCCGTTTAAGTAATAAAATTAATAAACATATAACTATTGGTTGTTTTGAATATTTCACAATTTGGTTAATTAATACAATATGATTAAAATGTTTTCTTAAATAAACTAATAAAAATCCAAAACAAAGAGAAAAGTTTTCTTGTAATATTTCATAGAAAGACTCAATTAGAGAATAATAAATCTACATCCCAATGGAAAAAATTGATACGCATACACATTAGAAAGAAATTATTCATTTATTATGCATATATGGTGCTATGTGGCAAAAAAACTTAAAACTAAAAAACAAAATAAGACCACCATTCTCAAGCTTCCAATAATATGTTTTAAAATGTATACTTAAATGAACTACTAAAAACCAAAAGAGAGAGAGAGAGAGAGAGAGAGAGAGAGAGAGAGAGGAGGGAGAGAGACAGAGAGAGACAGAGAGAAATTTCCTTTTAATATTTCTACCATAAACCCAATTAGATAAAAAATCTATATCCTAGTAAAAAAAAATGGTAAGATTCTTTTAATATGATTAGCAAACATATAAATATTAGTTTTTTAAAATATTTCACAATATGATTAAAAATGTATACTTAAATGAACTAATGAAAAACCCAAAAAAGAAGAATTTCCTTTAAATATTTTATAGAAAAACACAATTACTGAACAATGAATCTACTTAAAAACCCAAAAAAAGAAAAAAAAAATCCTTTTAATATTTTATAGATAAATTCAATTAGAGAACAATGAATCCATATCTCAATAAAAAAAAAAAGTTGGTACACATGCATATTACAAAAAAAAATATTTTTATTATGCACACATAGTGCTATGTGCCAAAAAACTTAAAGTAAAAAAAAGGAAGAGAATAAATTTCTTTTATTATTTCTACAGTAAACACAATTAGAACAACCTACCCCAGCGAAAATCAAATGATAAAAACAATTATTTATTTATTGATATCTTATTGATGCTCAAAAGGTTCTAAGTTGCTCAATTATGCACATAAGGAAAATTTATTCATTTGAAGTCACAACCAAAAAACATGTTAACTTGGTTGATCCATGCAACAATTCTTAATTTAAAAAAATGTCATATTTAGAAGATAAAGACAGATTTTAGAATAAAAAATAGATATTAATTTAAGAAAAGTACAAAAGACAAATTCTTAATATTTTCAACTGATAATTAATATTGTTAAAAATAAAAGCTTTATATTATTGCATTTGTGAACCCAATCCTAAATAAATGGCTTCAAATTGTTGCTCCAGATTTTTAGTTTATAATAATCTGCAATAGACACAATGCAAAACTTAAAGCTTAATTCAAATAATAATGTCAAAAAAATAAAAAATACAATACTATGAACAAATCTATCAAAAGAATCAGTATACCAAAGGTGGTACCACAAACTTGATATGGAGATATGAGCGAGAGGGGTAAAGAGAGAAATGGAAAATGCAGAAGGCTAAATCACATACTTGATACAGAAATAATGAGAGAAAAATATAAAGTGCTTTGGATATGTGGCAAGATAGAACAAGGGCAATAAATAGAAAATGGGAAAGTGTGTGATTGTAATTAAAGAAGTTGTGCCTTTTTTTTAACGTAAATATATTTATTTTCATATATATATATATATATATATGTATGTATGTATAATAATAACAACAACAACAACAACAACAATAACAATAATAATAATAATTTGTCAAATCAAATTCTTTTTCATGAAATTTACTCTCACTTTTCATAAAATTATATTTATGAAAAAACTATAATAAACGAACTAATTATGTTAGAATATATATCAGTCATAATTACCATAATTAATATAATTTTTTATTTTTATTAGTAAAAAACCAAAATATTTCAACAATATTTAATAATTACATTTAATAAAAAATAAATTATAAATGATATATAATAATATATATAATTACCTTAATTATATATATTTAAAAAATACATTAATTATGTCAATAAAAAATTTTGATAACATTTAATAATTACATTGATTACTTCAAATACAAAGATAAGTTCCTTAATTCTCTCTCTCTCTCTCTCTATATATATATATGTGTGTGTGTGTGTATGTATGTATGTATGTATGTATATATGTGTATGTATGTATGTATGTATGTATATATATAATGATTACACTAATTACTTCAAATACAAAGGAGAAATTTAAGGGATAAATGTAGACTTAATTTCTTAAAATCGATATGCTAAGTGTCGCAATAAGAAAAGACTAAGGAAGAGAATTCTGAGCAAGGAATTCAACATCTGTTCGATTTGAATTTGAAATCATATTTATATTATAAATCTAATATTTAATTTTAAATATGAATATTTTTATATTATAACCACGTGACATCTCTTGTATTAAATTAGATTGTGAACTGTTGCGATGCACAGGAAATTAGCGTTTGATTATTATTCTGATTGATATACAATATAAAAAATGTGTAACATAAGTGTATCATTCATTAATATGTAAATTTAAGGGTAATCATATATAAAGTTTATTTTTAATTGTTTCCTTAAAAAAATTAATTTATGTTCAATGCATTGTTGTGCAGTTACTATTTTTATCATATATAATATTTATTCTGATTCTTTAATTTTTTGTGTCTTAATTGTTCATTAATTGCTTGTCGTAATTATCTATAAATTGATTTATACGTAAATAAATATGAGGTTGACACATAAGCAAAAAAAAGAGAGGAGGGAAATGATCAAGTGTTGCCAAATGGGATGAGATTCGTGTAAAATTGCTCCAAAGATTGACACGTGGAACTTTCCTTATATTGCATTTGATTTAGTGTTTCCTTTTTTTTTTGGGAAGTTAGCGTTTCCTTTTATATCTATTTGATTTAATAATTTTAACCTTTCCATGAATTTTGCAATCCAATAATTATTTAAAAAGAATTGTGGGGATAATTCAATTTTTATTTCTATTTTTAATTTGAAGAGGATAATTCAAATAACATGTTGAGTTTAATGGAGATAATCATTCAATAATTATTTAAAAATGAAAACTCATCCGAAAATAAAATTAATTGAAAAATTCAATATATTTTGTGTTTCTTTTTATTTCTATTTTGATTTGATTTGATTTAATAATTTTTTAACTTTTATATATATTATTTGGTATATTACATTTGATTTAGTGTTTATATATATATATATATATATATTGCATTTGATTTAGTGTTTCCTTTTTTTTGGGAGGTCAGCATTTCCTTTATTTCTAATTGATTTAATAATTTTTAACCTTTCCATGAATTTTGCAATTCAATAACTATTTAAAGTGAACCATGGGGATAATTCAATTTTTATTTCTATTTTCAATTTGGAGATAATTCAAATAACGTGTTGAGTTTAATGGGGATAATAATTCAATAATTATTTAAAAATGAAAACTCATCCGAAAATAAAAATTAATCAAAAAAATTAATGTATTTAGTGTTTCTTTTTATTTCTATTTTGATTTGCTTTAATAATTTTTAACTTATATATATATATATATATATATATATATATATATATATATTTTATGGTATATTGCATTTGATTTAATGTTTCCCTTTTTTTTTTGGAGGTTAGCGTTTCTTTTTATTTCTATTTGATTTAATAATTTTTAACATTTTCATGAATTTTGCAATTTAATAATTATTTTAAAAGAACCATGGGGATAATTCAATTTTTATTTCTATTTTCAATTTGAAGGGAATAATTCAAATAACGTGTTGAGTTTAATGGGGATAATAATTCAATAATTATTTAAAAATAAAAACTCATCCAAAAATAAGAATTAATCAAAAAATTCAATATATTTAATGTTTCCTTTTATTTCTCTTTTGATTAGATTTATTAATTTTTAGCTTTTATATTTATTTCAAGTTAGTCAGATATCAAATTTATTTTGAATTGTTTCCTTAAAAAATTGATTTATATTTATAGCATTGTTGTGCAATTACCATTTTATCGTATATAACATTTATTTTGATTATCTAATATTTCGTGTCTTAATTATTTATAAATAGTGTCATAATTATCCATAAATTGATTTGAATGCAAATGAATATAAGGTCGACACGTAAGCAAAAAAAGGAGGAAAACGCTCTGGTGTTGCCAAATTGGATGAGATTCTGTGTGAAATTCCTCCAGAGGTTGACACATGGAGCTTTCCTTTTTTAGATTATGTTCGATTGTAGATATTATAGATTATAGATTATAGATTGATATACATTATAGATTATAGATTATAGATATGAAACATTTCAAATAAGAAACTTTTACAATGAGAAAATGAAAACTTTTAATGATAACCTTTGAATCATAATTAAAAAAAAAATTGCAACTGAAATTAAAACTTAATTAATCACCTCTTATGAGACCAACATTGTCATTACCTCCTCCACCACTATCGTTGCCACCACTGTCACCGCCACCACCATCATCGCCTCCGATGGCAGTGGTAGAAGCGACGGCAACAACGGTGACAGCAACGATGGTAGTAGTGATGTTGGTGGTAGTGAAGGCGGTGACAATAATGGTCTCATAAAAGAGTTTAATTGAGTTTTAATTTTAGTCGTTAATTTTTTTAATTGTAATTTAATGGCTAATTTTAATTGTTCTCATTTCTCATTTTAAGAAGTTTCTCATATGTATATATGAATAATGAGTTTCTAAATCATTAAAATATATAATAAATGTAAATTTTTACTGTTATACAGTAACCTAATAATATAATTTGACCATAAGTAACCTAAGTCAAGTGATTTTTTTAGCAATAGTCATTTAGCAGAATGTAACAAAGCTTAGGTTCATCTCTCATAAAATTAAGTTCAAATCCTCATTTATGGACCTATTAATAATTAGGCAAATCTTTGACGGTAGAAAAATATGGCAGCTTATATAACTGTTTAAAAACTACATCCTAGTAACTATAATACTTATGAAACTCTTCAAGAAAAAAATTGCCTCATAAACAAAGTTTGACCCGTGCATTTCACGTGTTATATAGAAATTTTATACATTAATAAAGAACATTAAAGTCACTTTGACACTATTGAAATTTCTCAAGCTTCAACTCATTCTACAAGTTAAGATGAAAATTTTTGTTTTTTTATCCTTTCAGGTGTGCTTGGGATGAAATCTACAACCTCTACTCAATCAAATAAACTCTCAACAATCCTATTATACTATCCTGGGTTAGAGGTTAATTAGAAATAGAGCTTCATTAGTTTTCTTGATATTGATCACAGAGAAAGGAATGGATTTTTACTCACTCATCAATAGCTTCCAACTGTAATCAAGTTGAGCCTCCCTGATCTCAAGCAGCTTAGAATCCTAATTCCTACTCACAGTAGCCTTCTCGAAAACTCTCCCTGATGGCTTCCACAATCTCCTTCAAATCCCTATGCCTAACACAGAACTCTTTGAATTCTTCTAAATAGCTTAGGTAGCTCCTCTACTCAAACATATAACCAATAGAGATATATTGCTGTCAAAAACGAAAATAATAATAACATCATGGAAAAATCTAAACATAAAAGACAAAAATAATTAGGTTGAATAAAGAAGGAATAAGTGAATAAGAAACGCAGAAAAGTTCTGCAAACATGCAGTAGCATCATAGATTGGTAAACTATAAAGACTTCGGGTTCAAATTCTATTTGCCATATACACAATTTAGTAAGAACAAAGGCAGCTTCACACTTAAAATTCAGTGCTTGAAAATATCTTTGTCAATGATGGCGTCATATCCCAACCTCCATTAAAATATTTGGATGTACATTTTTATTTTAAAATAATCTTTTAATTAATGTTTCCTTGAGAACCAAAGAATGACATTATTTGTGAAATAGATGAGAGAAAAAAAACAGTTAACTACAGTGGTTGGATTGTGAATTACACTAATGAATGATGAATCTTCTAGCTAATTAAAAGATTACATATAATGTAGTTTAATTCAATATTTTATCACACAAAGAAATAAATTAAGAGTAAAGAGTAGTACATGCAACAATGTTTTACTTAGACAATTGGACATTGTAAATACTTAGGCCATGCTATTTTAGATGAACATCCCAAGTTTAGTTACATTAGTCTTTTGGCCCACTTACTTGCCTAATAAAGTGCATGAAAGAAAAATATAGTCTCTTTACTTGTTCAATGTCTAAAAGGATCACCTGATCAACACAGAAGCACTGTTAGCTCCTCATTTTCCCCTCCTGCTGCTAGTTCTTGCGCTTTTTTTGCAACATTTTTGTATTCCTAAAAATTTTTGCTCTGCAGTATAAGTACAAGAAAAAGGTCAATATTTGTGCATGGCATTTGGCATTGTTTTATCAAAGAGAAAATACCAAAAAGAAAAAGGAATGAAGTGGAAAGAAAAGAAAAATCAAACCTTCTCATTCAATTATTTTTTCAAAGCATGTAACTTAGCATATGCCTCTTGACGAATGTCATCAGCAGCTTTAAACCGAGCAAAACAACTCATTCAGTTTATCACATTTATCATTATATTTCTTCTTTGCAGCTTTGGTTGCTGCTTCTGACTTCAAAACATTATTTCTAAGCACTTCCGTTTCCTTCTTCAAAAGCTGTAAATGTTGAAAACAGTGAAATATTGATACCTTTCAAAGATATTAGAAGTCCCCTAAAAATAAGTACCTATATTTGATATCAATGGTATCTGGGAAATTCAATCGAGTACTTAATTCAAGATATATTAAAAAGAGAAGATTGCATATGGTACCTGAAAGCGTTCTTCAATATTGTGCTTGTGATCTATAGATTGTTGTGATTGATCCTTCTTTCTCATATTAGAAGACAGCTCACGATTGTGTTTCAATTGTTTGATCTGGCGTGTCAATTGCTTTTCTTCATTTTGAGGCAGAGTTTCATGCTGGATCATGTGTTCCACGTTTCTTATCTGCCGATAAATCATATATCTAGAGAAGTAAACACAACAAAACAGGCAAAAGAATCAAATCCTTATAAAATATCTCTAGAAGAAAATTGAAGGCATACCTTGTCATTTATATCCCCAATAGAAATTGCATTGTTTAATTTATTCATTATGGATTAAACTGAATCCATTTCCTGGCGTTTGGATAGTCTCGAGCAGCTCTCTTAGCTGTTATTGCAACCTTTCCAATTTTTTTCACACACAAAATTCCATTTTAAAAAATAGATAGAACAGAGAGAAACATAATCAATGCAAATCAAATGTAATTAATGCAAAAATAACAGAAAATAAACAGACAATTGAAGAAAGCACCTAATATAAGCATCTTGCCAAGTTTGGGTTTCATAGGAAGCATTGCCAAATTGCGACCTATTAATTGGAAGACTAAGCGCAAGTTTTCATGATTTTAACGGAAAAATTAATTAGCCAAATTTTCCAATACTATGGCTGAAATAGAATAGTAAAAGTGGATGCCATCAACAATGTAACAAACAAAAAAATTGGTGGGGGATAAATTTACCTTAGAATTAAGCCAAATTTCAAAATTCACTCAGTTAAGAAAATTGTAGGAATCAAGCCATTATTTGCTTCCCAAATGGTGCAAATTCTCCATTCAATCTTTAGACCATGGGCACAAAGCATGATGCAACCTTACTCCAACAATGAAATGTTACAAAATTAACAAACAACATTTACATAGCAAACAAAATTGTAGAAAATGATCTATGAAATAAAAAAGTAAAAAAATCTTATTTACATTAAGTTTATTAACAAAAATGATAAAACTCACCTTGAATATCAAAAAATGAATTTGAAAATAAAAACACAGAACATTAATTCTGTTAAAAATTGGTCTTTGAGACTGGAAAAAAAATAAAAACGTAGATCAATGGAAACAATGGAAATCAGGTCAGGTGTTGAAGTCAACCGCCAGAAATGTGGCAGTCATTGATTATGTCATTGATTATCTTTGTGAACCCCTTTCAAATCATTCTTCAAACAGATAAATTACAGTAGCTCAATTCACTGATTCTACAAATAATTTAAAATTTAAAGAACATGCATAATTTGAACCAAGAGAACTCAATCTCAAAATCTCAAACCTATGCTCTTTATGTGATAGATATGCGGACTTTATGTAATATGTGTTTGCACTCCTGGATTTATAAGGAGCATTGGTTTTTTGAGATTTAAAAAACTTGCATAATTTGAACTTGCATAGCATAATTCAATATTAACTTGCATTAACATAATTTGAACCTGCGTAACTTATCAATTGGCTTAAACAGGACATGGAATAAGTACAATTACTAATTCTAACATCTTCAAGTACATACTCAGTATGTTTTGCTTGAACAATAGAAAAAGTTTACAATTATTTTTAGATAAAAGTGGTGCCTTTTGCACAAAACATAAAGAAAAAAATTAGTATTTAGTACGACAGAAGAAATATTTTTGACCTTTTTTTTAGAGTGGGTTACGCATACGAACTGCTGCTCTCATGGAAAGAAATAGTGTTTAGACGTTAGGTTCCAGATGAAACTGGCGCCTATTGCACCAAACATAAACAGGAGAGAAAATAAGTTTAACAACTATATTTACATGAAAATGGTGTCTTTTGCACCAAACATAAAGAAAAAGAATTAGTAAAGCAGAGGAAAGGTTTCTGACCTTGCATGCGGATTGTTGCTCTCATGGAAACAAAGAGTTTAGAGGTAGTTCTAGATGAAAATGGTTCCTTTTTGCACCAAACATAAACAAAATAAAAAAAAATTAAAGAAGATTGTACAAGAAAGGTAGAAAGAAGAGAAACCAAACTACATTTTATTGAGAGCAAAAAATGAAAAGAAACCTTCCTTACTTTTTTCTTCGCCACCTCAACAACCTCCCATTTCTGGGTAGGCAGGCACGCTAGCAGTCTATATTTTAGATTACTTTCGCTCCAAGTGGCGTACAAAAATAAAATAGAATATGTAAAGGAGGAAACCCAAGGATCAATATATTGAAGTATGTACCAATGTTTCATACTTAATACCTGTAAAACGCTTTCAAAACCACATCACCAGAGCATTTTTTTACGACATCACCGGAGCAATTCGCTTTGAACTATTAATCAAGTGGCCTCAGTAACTCAAGAAGGAGGTGAATTGAATTATGTTAATAACTTTTTCGAAAATGTTTCACCTTTAATCATGAAGAATATAATTCAGCAAACATATAGAGTAGGAATTATTTTTGTTTGTTTTAGATTAAGGAAATTCAAAACTAAACAAAATACAATACAAAGAATACAAATAAAGCAATAAGGTTAAAGAAGAATGCACCATAATTTATCCTGGTTCGATCTCAAACTGCGACCTATGTTGAGTTCTCAAGCCACACTTAAGATTAATCTACTAACTAATCAGAGTTTACAGTGCAACAAGCCTTTTACACCCAATGAACCACCTTGGCAACCCAACTTGGGACGCTCCTCACCTTCTCACTTTAACCACTCACTAGGAAAACCCTATTCCTAGACTAAGGGAAACCTACCCTGGATTTCCTTACTAGAGAAACCTACTTTAGGACTTCCTTGCCAAGAGAACCTACTCCTAGACTTCCTAAAAACAAAAACAAAAGCAATTACCACTCTTAATAGTGAAGATAACACAACTTGAAGCTCTAAGACTCACAATTCTCTCTAAGTGTTGGCTCAAGCGGAATAACCCCAATTCTCAACAATTCTCTTTGCTCTCACAATTTGGTATTGAAAAGATTAAGGTTTTTATAGTGATTTAGGGGCAAAAATAATTTAAATTGTGTTTAGAAAAGATTACTCAATTAACAAAATCATGCTTTCCTTAATTAATAGTCTTAACTATTGGGGAATCAATTCCTTCCAAGGGGGAATCAATTCCTTCACGTGGGAATCGATTCGTCCAAGGATGGAATCGATTTCTTGTGAGAAAGTTATGTTCAAAAATTGATTTTTTTCACTTTCCACTTTGTTCCAACACGTGGGAATCAATTCTTAAGCCCAGTTTGGCTTAGAATGTGATTTTTCACTCAAAATATTTTTTTTTATTAGTTTAGAAACTATTTTAGACCAATTCATTCCCTTGAGCCAGACCTAGCCAAAGTTGACAAGTCTTACATAATTTCCTAAGACACTAACACAGATCTTCACAGTAGTTATTGTCTTGACTTAAAGCTCTTCAATTCTTTTTGATTTAGCTTTTGTCTTCACAAGTTCCTTTTAGCTTTGATTTGGTCTTCACTAAAGCTCTCTTGACGTTGGCTTTGTCTTCATCAAAACCTTTGTAATACATGACATGTTAGAGGTCATATTTGAAATAAAGAGGTTAACACAAAAGAAGGGGGGTTGAATTGTGTGTTGGTGTCTTTGAAAACTTTTTGCAAACATAGATGTAAGTTCGCAAAGAAAGATTTTGAAAACAAATTTAATAAAAGGCATGAACACTATGAAACAGATAAGGGAAAGGAAATAAGAGCACAACAGATTTATATTGGTTCACTCTATAACAAGAGCTATGTCCAGTCCCTTCAGCAGAAAGAGTATTCACTAACTTAATCAAGTTACAAACCAAGTATTCTCAAAGCCTCTTTAGGCTTACAACCAAACAATAATATTCACCCAAGATTACTAGCAACCCAAGTGTTCTTTTACACCAAGCCTCTTCAGGCTTTCTACAGATCAAAAGATCTTAAGGTAACCAAGAAAGTTACTCATTAAGTGAGGGTATAAAAAATTTTGGTATAAGGATATAAGTTTTACACAAAGCTTAAGAAAATTGTAAGGATTGTACAATGGAATAGTAATGTGTCTCTCGTATATCTTTTCTTCTATGATGATCTCCTTTATATAAACCTTGAAAAGATGACCTTTTGAGGAGAAGGGACAACGTTATGAGGAGCAGCATAAAGAATGTGCTTGTATAGACCTTTTATTAGTAGAAAAACTTTGTTCTTTAGTGTAGAAGAGAGAGAAATTTGTCAAATAATATACTACTACACATTGGCCAAAGCAAAAAAAAATTTGGCATGAAATTCCTCTTGTAATCCTTTTCTGAAGAAGTGTCTATCCTGTTTTTAAAGGATAAGGAAAACAAACACAACAAATATTCTAGGTGACACTTATCTGCCATAAGCGAATAAGCAATACTAGAATGTTCTCGTTTTGTCATGTCAAACTTAGTCAATATTTGAAAAATGTAATGTATTAAGTTTCTTTTTCAACACTTATGATAAGGAGAATAATGCATGTTGGACACTTTGTTATAAAGGTCTTTGGACGCTTCTCGAAAACACATTGGATGCTAAAGACAATATATTGGATGCTTTGTTCAAAAACCAATTTTTTGGAAACTATTTGGATTTTTCTTTGAAAAACAAGTTCTCTTTTATAAAGAGTGTGTGATTATTTAATATAAAACTTGTTTTTATGTTTAATCATAAATTTTAATAGCCTTTGTTATTATCAAAACATTTTTAGAGGTTGGGCATTTCATATGTCTTTAGTTCGAACAATGTTCAACATGACCAACCGAGAAAAATCAAACCAAAGCTAACAACTGTGAGTCCTTTTTCTCTATCGCCAAAATCGCCTTATCCTCCTCCTGAAATCACTGCAATCAATGTCATGATTGAAGTGGATTAGAGAGTCACCAGAAAGGAGGTTGAATAGTGACCCTTGATAATTTTATGACTTTTCCTACACAATATCAAATACCTTCTGATTTAATATGTTCAAGATGTTTCTTGACAATCAAAAGTTGATTAGGAGCAAGGAAAACGCTTTACACTTATCTTCAGAATTTGAATCTTGATTTTAAGCAAAATGTGAAAATGCTTTTCAAAAATATTTTTCTTAAAAGATTAAGTTCTGACACTAATCAGAAATCTTCTTCTAAAATATAACTATCAGTGCTTCTGAACTATGATATTGAGCAATTTATAAACCAAATAATGAGCTACTGAAATAATGAGAAGCAAAGGAAAAGATACTACACACAGTAATTTTATACTAGTTCACCATTCAACATGGGCTACATCTAGTCCCTACACATAGTAGATTTCCATTAAAGAAACACAACCAACTATAGTAAGTATTCTTTGACCTCAAGCCTTCACAGGCTTACATCAGTATTCTTTTCAAGCCTCTATAGGTTGTATAATATTCTTCTCAAGTCTCTATGGGCTGAACCATAACAGCATTATCACCTCTGTAGGTCTGCATTAAGTATTCTCACATCTCTAGGTCAGTATTCTCACCTTTACATGTCTACTCCAAGTATTCCAACCTCTTCAGGTCTACACTTGAGTATTCTCATCTCTTTAGGCCAGTATTCTCACTTCTGTAGGTCTACTCCAAGTATTCTCACCTTTTCAGGTCTACACTTGAGTATTCTCACCTCTCTAGGCCATATAATCACCTATACAGGTTTTGGACTAGTATTTTAGCCTCTATAGGTCTACTTAATCTCACAAGCTCTATTTGGACAGACTCGATTTCCTACCTTCTCAACGCATTAGATTTACAAGAGAGAAAGATTACATACACTCTCTAAGATGGACTCTATGGTAGACACAATGACTAGAGTGTTTTGGCTAAGGAGGACTCTTTTATCAGAAGCTAAATTCTCTTTGATTCTAAACTTTTTACCCCTATTCTATTTTCTTTCCTTGCAATGAGCTCCTTTGAATAAGGGTTCTTTTATAGGTTTCAAGATAGTCGTTTATAGCTGTTGGAGAGAATTCAAACCCAGTCAAACATCGCATGAGTTGTCCCTTTCATACAATTGTCTTTATGACTGTTATCTCTTTCCTTTCTACAGCTTCTAGAGTCCTTTTTAATTGATTTAAACTTCCTTCTTTCGAGGACAACTAGCACAAATTCAAATTTTGAATTTATGACAGTTGGTGTTGGTTGGCTTTTTAGTGGCTCATTACTTGACTGCTTCTAAACTTCTGTTAAGAATGCTATTTCTGAAGACTGGCATCTACAGGATCCTTCTTATGGTTTCTTGTGGTTGCTTCTGGTATCTACAGTGCTTGTGTGGAAGTCTTCTATGCTTTTGGTTGCTTTGATATCATCAAAACTTGATCATCTATACAAGGTCTTGCTTCTGAGTTCCTGCCGATCTGATTCTCGACATGCTCTTTTTGGTATAGGTGCTTCTAAACAATGCAGATATATTTATTCCATTCCTCATTTAGTCTTGCATCTTCTGGTGATCCTTCTTGTCATATGTAGCTTCTTGTCTTGTTTCCCCTTGACTGGATCCACCTTCTGATCATGCTTTTGGTCATACATAACTTTTGATCTTGCTGCACTTTGACTCTCTAAGTAACATGATCAGCCTTGCATGCTTTTGGTTAGCTTTCCTTCTAGTAAGACTACTTATGAACTGCAGAACCTATTTTTGAAGGTTGGTATACTTTAGGTTGATGTTTTTCACCTTTTTCCATGCTTCTTAATCAAGTTCTGTTCTTATTGGCCATATCTCGAAGCAAACCATTAGTAATAATTAGTCTATAAGACTTATAATGTGCTTATTGATAGTTTGTTGTCATTAAAACATCTTCTTATGGAGGGTTTTGTCTCAACAATGACCACCAACCTCCGCCATTTTGTCTGTAAGAAAATCAAAAAGGCGAAGACAATGTAGAATTGCAAAGCTTCAAAGCATGCTTAAGAAAAAGGGATGTAGAGAAAAGAAGATAGGAGGAGAAGTTAAAATGCAATGAAAAGAAGAAAGAGAGAAAAGAATAGACGTTGAGTAAAAGCCACCAACCCGCTCACCCCAACAATGAATGAGGCAATAATTATTCTACAAGTGTGATATTTTTTCAAGATATGGCCTAATGAAGGAATTAATGTTGCGCAATTTAAAATAATTAATATTTAATTTAGTATTTATAATGCATTTAATGCTATTTATTTTAATTTAATTTAATTTTTAATTTATGTAAATTTACCAAATTAAGCGAACTTTTTTAGGAGGGAAACAATCCCCAATATTTCTTATTTTAAGTAATAAAAGATTCAAGCTAAACCCAAGTCCTTCAATTGACATAATCACATAAATCCATGTTGAAGTCCTTCAAATGACATTGGTCCTTTACCAATTTTCCAATTTAATAAAATCGACATTGTTCCAACTGTCAAACAATTGGCATTAATTAATGATTATTACTACATGTGCATCTATTGTATGGGTTAAGGACATTCCTATGACTAATTGATAAGTGTTATACATACCTATCTTTTTGGTACATATTTTGATACTTTAATCATTTTTTGTTAACTTGATAGTTTGTTATAACCACCTTTTATACTTAGTTCACATACTTTTGAATATAGGTTTAGCACCTCAGAACTTTTAGAATTTTATTATTTTGCGAATGTCTATGTAGGTTATGGCAAAGAAGGAAGGATCTAGGATGGAGAAAACTTTTGTGGCACACCTAGGCTTTGAATTAGGAAAAAGAGCTTAAGAGGAAGCCCACACATTATGGCATTAAGCACTGCTGGATTGGCGCTTAGCGCCATTCTACCAGAAAAGCCCACTTTTGGCTCTTTTTTTGGCATTAAGCGAGAGAAAGTGGTGCTTAGCACCATGCTACTAGAGAGGCCTCCTTGATGTTGCTTCTTGCCACACTTAGCGTGAAAACACTGGTGTTCAGAGCCAGGCTCGATGATGTGACACTGTAATTAGGAAAAGACAAAAAGCATTAAGGGGTAGTGACAAAAAGAAATGAAAACTGAGAGAGAGAGCATTTGGGGGGATTTGTGACGGTTGGACAACTTTCTTGGATTTGCTCTGGAAGCTCTTCATCTTCCTCATCTCCATCATCCATGTTTTCTTCTTTTGCATTACTATGTGTAGCTAGATTCACCCTTGTTGGGTTTAATGTAATTAAGCTTACCTTCATGGAACTATTTTGAGATGTTTATTCAGTATAGTTCCATGTTAATGTCTTTCTTCTGCTCTTAATGCTTGTTTTGGCTTGATCATCCTTAACTTATTCTTTTCAAGCATTGAATCTTGTTGGAAAACATTATTTGAAGCTTAGATCTGAAAAAGACATCTAATGCATCTTGCATCTAGGAATAGATTAAGACGTGTTAAACATCTTTTATCCTCTGTTCTTTAGGTGAGTTATTTGGCTAAACTATGCAAGGAGTTGGTAGTTTAGTCAAGGAACTCAAATTTTAACTTGTAAGGAATTAAGGTTAAAATAATTTTGTAGGATGATGGTAACATGGTAGCTTAATACTGAGTAAGTAACTCATATAGTGCATGACAGGAAGGCTTAATGTAATTAAACCCCAACTATTTTCATTTACTTGATTTAAATCAATTTACGTATACCAAGTGTTCGATAAAATTGTTGGAAATATTGTTAAAAAATAAAAAGAGGAAAAGAAATACTGTGTCGTGGCAATAGCCATTGCCCTGAAAGCAAATTCCGATGGACCTTCGATGCAACCCAAAATCCGGTTTGCTCCCCAAGGTTTACACAATAACGTGTTTGAACCCGTGCACTTCGAGGCCAAAACACATTGGAGCCTCACGAACAATGCCCAGAAAAATACAAAGGAGAAGAAAGAAAAAAAGATTGAGAAGTAGAGAATTGTTCTCTTGGTTTCAAAATTCTTGTTGCTACTCCTTTCTATAGTGCCAAAGAAATCAGACCGTTGGAAAAAAGTTAAATAGTTTTTAACACAAAAACAAAACCGATAGGTATGAATTAATAGCTAATTAAAGTAATTAATATGCCAATGGCAATGAAGCAATTAATATACCAACGATAATGAAGAAATAATTAGCACTTATATGTCATTATTTCCACAAAAATACCAAAAAGATTTTCATGCCACATTGCCTTTTAACATATTGTTCTTTTAATGTTATTGCCTTTTACTTTCTTGTAATCAATTTATGATTTAGTTACGATAATTTATGATAGAAAAATCAGTGTATTGCCACAGTATTGCGTGAGTCTCTTGGGGGAAGATACTTATTCATCATTGTACTACTTGTTTAAATTGGTACGCTTGCCAATCAGTTAATACTAATTATTGAGATAATTTTCTTAAACAGTTTTTAATATGATTTGAATTATTGAATTCTTTTTTGGTATAGACCACAAGTATCATCCACTAGGAGGCAATCTTGCTTGAGACTATAGGCAACAAAGCTATCCCTCTAAGTATTTAACGTAGTTGCTGTTGGAACCAAAGATGTAGAAGCATCTAAACCCTCAAAGTTTTGAAGATAACAAACTTATTAATGTTCAAGTTTCTGCCTAAGGATTAACCCTGTCATAGCAAACAAGCTACCGTTATGTGGACCGTCCAGTAGACATGCTAGAAAAGACCGTCTAGAAGACGTGCTAAAGAAGACCGTCCAGAAGACATGTTAAAGAAGATCGTCTAGTAAACAAACTGAAGATGACTGTCCGAAGAAAAATCTTGTCTCGTGAACAAGTGCAAACATCAGACGCAAGCTTCCAACGACAAAATTTCAAATGGCTAAGTTTATTTGAACGTCCAATTTACTTATGATAGTTTTCCTTAAAAACTAACATATTACCACTCTTATGATCTAACGTTCAAATTGTTTGAAGTATTAAATATCATCAGAATCATTCTAGTGCAAAGGCACAGCATAACAGATAAAGCAAGTCAACTTATCAAGCTATCATGCTGAATGAAGAATGTTCAAAAAAGCAGACCACCAGCACAGTCTTGCACTTTCGTTTTAGTGCAAGTCTAAAAGCTGCCACGCCTGATCTTTCTGAAAGCATAGTTTACACGCCCCTCCTTGCATAACGAAGTCAAGTCTTCACAACGGATCTTTTTCCCTGAAGACTATATATATGTACCAAGGAAGAGACGAAAGTACTCGAGAACTGCGACACGTGCTACTTGTGAAAATCTTAGCAAGCATCAAAAATCTTCTGTACATTTTGCTAGAAGTGTCTAGTGGACGATAGTGAAAAAGCTCTGTAAAATATTCTGAGTGTTTGAGTTTAATCTTTCAAATTCTCACTACATGAGTTGATACCTTTATATAACCACTTGTTTGTGTTGTGAAAGCCTGGAGAGGCTTAATGTAAAAGAATACTTGGGTTAAGCAATCTAGGGTAATTGCCTTGTAAAGCCTGAAGAGGCCGCGAACAATACTTGTAACCAAATGTTGGTCAGTGGATACCTTCTGAGTGAAGGGACTGGACGCAGCTCAGGTTGAGTGAACTAGTATAAAAATTCTCTGTGTTATCTTTCTCTTTATCCCTTAGCTTGAAAACACCTTCAAACTTATTTATTTGTATTAAAAGTTTTAAACGCATAATTCAACCCCCCCTTTCTTGTGCGCTTTTTTTTTATTTCAATTGGTATCAAAGCTCGGCCTCTTGGGGTTGAGCATCTAACACTGCAAGGGTAAAACGATCCTGATCACTCATGGAAAACGAGGGATAAGCCGTTAACAGACCACCTCTCTTTAAAGGTCAGGACTACGATTATTGGAAGCAAAGAATGATAGCATTTTTTGATGCATGTCACATAGACATGTGGGACGTAGTAGAAACTGGCAATTATCTGCCCCTTGACCAAGATGGAATGGAGCTGCCAAGAAGTCAATGGACAGAAACTCACAAACAGAGGTATCTTCTAAATTCAAAAGCTAGAAATGCTATGATGTGCGCCTTATTTGAATCTGAATATGAAAAGGTGCATAGTTTAAAAAGTACTAAGAAAATGTGGGACACCCTCGCACTTGCATATAAGGGTACCTCATAGGTAAAGAGGTCCAAATTGAGCTTACTCATAAGACAATATGAACTCTTTATTATGGAAGAAAGTGAAACTATCGAACTCATGTTTGGTATATTTCAAACCATAATAAATAACCTGAGATCCTTAGGCAAAACCTATGATAATTATGATCACATTGACAAAATCTTGAGAAGTTTTCCTAGGCAATGGAGATCGCAGGTTACAACTTTAAGAGCATCCAAGGATCTAACAACACTCTCAGTTGAAGAGTTACTTGGAACTCTTAAAGTCCATGAACTGGAGCTGAAGCAAGACAAAGGACAAAAGAAAAAGTCCATCACCCTAAGCGTCCAGCGTCCACCTAGAGGATCATCGTCCAAAGCTCTAAATGTGGAAGAATCCTTTGAGGAAGAATCTAAAAAGGACGACTCTGATGAGGATGAGATATCCTTCATCTCTAGTAAAATTCAGGCTATGTGGCAAAAGAAAGGAGGATCCAAAGGCAAAAACTTCACAAAGAAGTTTAACAAGGCACCAAAAGAAAAGAATCTTTCAGTTTGTTATGAATGTAAGAAGCCTAGACATTTCAGGGCTGAATGTCCCAGTCTACAGAAGGACAAAAAGAAGACGTTCTTCAAGAAAAAGGGTCTCATGGCTACCTAGGAAGACATGGACCTATCTTCTTCAGAAGAAGAAGAAGAGGAAAAAGCCAACCTATGTCTCATGGCCGAGACTAGCTCTGATAGCTCAGACAATGAGCAAGACGAAGAGGTAAACTTCAATGATTTAATCTTTCTTCAAGAAGCCTCCAATGAATTGCTTGCTAACTCCTCAACTCGATCTTTGGGATATAAAGAACTGAAAAAGAAATTTTCTAAAATAACAAAAGAATTCAATTTGCTCAAAGAAGAGCACAAAAAAGTTTTAAAAGAAAATGAGTTTTTAAAAACAAAGAACAATTCAAAAGAGACACCTTCTCATGAAGGCTTAAAACTTCAAAAAGAAGTTACTCATCTGAAAGAAAGTTTGTCCAAATTTGTCAGCGGAACTGAGAACTTAAATAAAATTCTATCTTATAGAAGAAGTCCTTATGACAAATTTGGACTTGGTTTTGTTAAGAAAGAAAATTACAAAACTAGTAAAAATATGACCTTCTGTCAAATATGTGGAAAGAATAGGCATGAACCAACAAAGTATAGATATTGTCCAATAAAGAAGGTGTCCAATGCCTTTAGAACTAATAGAAAAGGACCTAAGTCCATTTAGGTACCTAAGTCTATGATAATACCTGTTGCAGATTTGCTTGACAACTGAAAGAAAACCCCAGTCATGGTACCTGGACAGTGGTTGCTCACGACACATGACGAGAGAAAGGTGTATGTTCCAAAGCCTACAACCCAAGAATGGTGGATGGGTCACCTTTGGAGGAAACCAGAAGGGAAAGATCACAGGTATAGGAATAATCGGTAAGCACTCCTTCCCTTCCATTGAAAATGTTTTATATGTTGAAGGACTCAAACACAATCTACTGAGCATAAGTCAATTATGTGACAGTGGACATAATGTCTCCTTTGACAAAGACAAATGTACTGTTAGGAATCCAGATGGATCCATATTATTCTCTACTAAGAGGCAAAGCAATCTTTATAAGATTGATCTAAATGACCTCACAAATCAAAATGTATCGTGTTTAGTATCCATAAAAGAGAATCAATGGACATGGCACAAGAAGCTTGGACATGCAAGCTTGAGACTAATCTCAAAGCTAAATAAGCATAACCTCGTAAGAGGACTTCCAAATCTTGCTTATAAGTCTGATATTGTCTCTGATGCATGTCAAAAAGGGAAACAAGTAAAAAGCTCTTTTGAATCAAAAAATATTGTTTCCACAACTAGACCTCTGGAGCTATTGCATATTGATTTGTTTGGTCCAACTAAAACAGCCTCCCTTAGCGGAAAACGATATGGATTAGTTGTAGTGGACGACTACTCTAGATGGATATGAGTTATGTTCTTAAAACACAAGGATGAGTCTTATAAAATCTTTTCAATCTTTTGCAAAAGAATCCAAAATGAAAAAGGTGTCTGTATAGCTTCAATCAGAAGTGATCACGGAGGGGAGTTCGAAAACAAAAGTTTTCAAGGGTTTTGTGAGGAGAACGAAATTCTCCACAACTTCTCTGTACCACAGACACCACAACAAAATGGTGTGGTAGAGAGAAAGAATAGGTCATTGCAAAAAATGGCTAGAACCATGCTTAATGATAACTCCACTCCTAAGCACTTCTGGGCTAAAGCCATAAACACTACATGTTATTTACAAAATAGAATTTATATAAGACTTATTCTGAAAAAGACTCCTTATGAATTGTGGAAAGGACGAACGCCCAACATATCATATCTTCATCCCTTTGGATCTCAATGTTTCATCTTAAACACTAAGGACAATCTTGGAAAGTTTGATTCTAAGTGTGATGATGGAATACTATTAGGCTATTCTGAAACATCCAAGGCCTATAGAGTTTACAACTCTAGAACCTTAATAGTTGAAGAAGCCATCCATGTTAAGTTCAATGACAATAAGTTTGATAAGCTAGACGATTCATTTGCATATATGAAGTTGGAAGACGCTAGACCTTCAGCGTCCAAAAGTCAGTTGGACGATCCAAAAATAGAAGAAAAAAAACCAACTGGATGTTCTTGGCAAATGAAGACATATCATCCAAATAATCAAATTCTTGGAAGCATACAAGATCATGTCAGGACAAGATTGACCTTCAAGGAGCAAGCTCAAACTACTTTAATCTCCCAACTGGAACCAAAGACAGTAGACGAGGCTCTCCTGGATGATGGCTGGATGAACGCCATGAAGGATGAACTTAGTCAATTCAAACAGAATGATGTCTGGATACTGGTTCCTGCACCCAAAGACAAGCCTATCATTGGAACAAAGTGGGTGTTCCGCAACAAGCTAGACGAAGCTGGCAAAGTGGTAAGAAATAAAGCGAGACTTGTAGCTCAAGGCTACTCTCAACAAAAAGGTATAGACTTCACTGAAACCTTTGCACTAGTAGCTAGATTAGAAGCCATTTGCATCTTACTTTCATTTGCTACTCATAGTAATATGAAGCTCTATCAAATGGATGTAAAAAGTGCATTCTTAAATGGCATAATAAATGAGGAAGTCTATGTGAAACAACCTCCTGGTTTTGAATGTGATACTTTTCTAAAACATGTTTACAAACTCAAAAAGGCTTTATACGGACTCAAACAAGCTCCAAGAGCTTGGTATGAAAAGCTAAGTTCCTTCCTTTTAAAAAATGGTTTTACTAGAGGAAAAGTAGACACCACTCTCTTTCACAAAGACATCAAATCACATTTTATTATTGCACAAATATACATAGATGGCTTATTCATAAGATTGCAAGTATACCTAGGATTGCAAGTAAAGCAGACTGCAAATGGTGTATTCACACATCAAACAAAATATGTCAATGAACTTCTCAAGAAGTACAAGATGGAGGATGCCAAGGAAATAAGTACACCTATGAATCCATCATCAGTACTTAGCTTGGACCACGCGTCTAAAAAGGTAGACCAAACTACATACCGAGGTATGATTAGGTCTCTCTTATATCTCACAACGTCCAGACCTGACATTATGTTCAGTGTATGCTTATGTGCCCGTTTTCAGTCTGACCCTAGAGAAACTCATCTAACAGCAGTAAAAAGAATCTTTAGATACTTAAAAAGAACCATTAATCTTGGTTTATGTTTTAAGTCAAACAAAGATTACAAGTTAGTTGGATTCTGTGATGCTGACTACGCTGGAGACAGAATAGAACGCAAAAGCACTAGTGGAGGATGTCACCTCATTGGTGGAAATTTAGTCTCTTGGACGAGCAAAAAACAAAGGACGATTGCCCTATCCACAGTAGAAGCAAAGTATATCTCAGCCGCGTCTTGTTGCTCACAAATTTTATGGATCAAACATCAGTTAAAAGACTATAGTATCTACGAGAGGAACATCCCTATCTTTTGTGATAATATTGCTGCTATAAATCTAACTAAGAATCCTATTTTGCATTCTCGGGCAAAGCATATTGAAATAAAACATCATTTTATAAGAGATTATGTTCAGAAAGGAGTTGTTGATATTCGGTTTATCAATACTGAAAATCAATTAGCTTATATATTTACAAAACCCCTTCCTGAAGATAAACTCATCCATATTCGAGATCTTCTTGGTATGGAATTTATAAATGAATAGTTTATTCAACATGCCTTGACTGTCCAAGGATGAGAGCGTCCAATGTTTTGTATCGTCTAATATTTCATCGTCCACTTGCATAGCTTTTCACATTCCATAACAACCTACATTTATGTGTGTGCATAAAAATCTTTATCTGTACTTAATTATGATTTTACTAATAATGATTCAAAATAAATGCTTTATTCCTATCTGAGTCATTCACGCGCCGTATAACCAATCTCGAGAAATGTAAGCGCCTAACCAGCATTTATTGCACATCACCTCTTTCTTCGAAATTTAAGGAATCGCCAAAAACAAACCCTTTGGTTTCTTCATATACATTCAAACCTAAACCAAACACTCACCTTTTCTCAAATCCACCTGAACACACACTCTCTCTCTCTTAAAACCTCTCAAACCTTAACAATCCTTTAAGCTCTCAGATATGGCAACCGAAAAGGCTGGTCCTACTGCAAAGGTCGTGGCTCATGTGGAGAGCCTAGACAAAGCTGTTGTTCTTATCGAAAGCCGTTTTGATATCCAAGCATTGGAAGACATGGGTGTGATTGTAAAGGACAACTTGCTCAGCTGTGGAATTCTTAACTACTTCCACTTGAACGAGATCATATACCCAGAACTCATCAGACAATTTTGGAACTCTGTTGTTTTCTCAAGGATGGACATCATTGGAACTGTTCTAGGAGTTAAGGTCACACTAGACCTTGGCTCTGTTGCCCAAGCCATTGGCTGTGAGCAGGCTGGGTCCTGCATCAAGAATAGCTGGGAGGACAGTTTTGGAGGACATGACATGGTTGACACTACTTTGATGGGTCCAGAAGGTGAAGGGCCAGTAGAATACAGCAAGCTGACAAAAGAGGGGAAGATATTCTAGCAGTTTCTGAACAAGGGAATTCTTCACAAGGCTGGATCGAAGGACAGCGTTACCTTCCTGCATAGGTTCGCGTTGTTCCACATGATCACAGGCCAACAGTTCAACCTGCCGCACCTCATCCTGAGCAACATCTTCAGGACCATGTGTAACACCCCAAATTTCAAGTACTAGAAATAAACCACGAGGTAGCTCTTAGTAAAACCCTTCTCATATGTTATTAGACAAAAGATGTCTTAAGAATTATTGTTATTATATTTCCTATTATTATTATTATTATTACTGTGTTGTGTTGTTGTTATTATATTTATTGTTATTATTATTGTTGTTGTTGTTATTATTATTATTATTATTATTATTATTATTCTTATTAATACCTTAGTATTGTAAATTAGTAGAAATATTATCATACAACCCAAAAAAGCATCTAGGGCCCAATAGAGGATTAAAGCCCACTAAGCCACATACCCACCCATATGTTATAAGAAGGGAATAGAGAAGGAGAATTAGGTTTAGCTGTCACAAATAGAAGAAGAAAGAAGGTAGAGAGAATGAGGAGAAAAGAAAGAAGAAGAAGAGGAAAAGAAAGAGGAGGAATAGAAACCGGAGAATTCAAGCCTTAGAACTCAGCTTTGTATATCCATAAAGGTGAGTGCTCTCCCCCGTGTCCTTTCTTGTTCTTGTTCATCTATTTATCTTTTCCCTCCTTATACCTAAATTTAGGGATTTGATGGGTTTTGAGGGGATTGTGAGGGAGTAAGAAAATTATAGATTAGATTGACCAATTATCAATGTAGAAGAGTGATTAAGAATCTAATTATTTATCTTGAAGCATTTAGAACCCAGAGACAATAGGAAAAATAAATTAAAATTAGTACCTCATATCCACCCGGCGGGATTAGATAGCCGCTGGGCGACTTTTCTTCAAAAACTGGATTCCGCGTTTACACTAGGCACGCAGACCCACTGGGCGGGTTGGGTTATGACGCGGACTCGCTGGGCGGGTTCGCTGGACCGCCGGGCAAGACTTCCGTCCTACTGGGCAGATACGACTTTTATTATTCCATTCTTTGTGTTTTTGAACTCCTTTTTGCAGTTTTTAACTCATTATTGTTTGTTTTCTTATGCCTTGTTGAGTTTATATTGTATGATTATTATTTACCTTGAAAGAAACTGAGTGTGATATGAAATTGTGTCAATGTTTCATGATAAAAGTCTATAAAAAGTTGTAAGCATTATTTGTGACCATGCATCATAACATTTGAGTTATGTGATAAGGAAAGTATGTAGGAATCTGGCTGGTGGAGGCCGTGATGGTTGTCTACCTTAGCCTGGGGTTAACCGGTTGGGAAAACTCCAATGGTCCATGCTGATCCTATGGAGCCGGGGCGTACTGGCTAAACTGGGTAACCCTGACTAGTCACCGAGGGATATCATGCTAGTTGAGGGTGCGAAAGCCGAAGGCATCGGTACCGATGACGCTTCTTATGGCCTGCATTTACTCCTAGTCTACTTTCCGAAAATTTTAGGTTGGTATCACATGTGCATGAGTAGTGGTTTAGGAACATAGCACACATATGTATCTTGTTATAGTGTGATATGTTAGAATGTGCTATGTTGTAATTATGTGAATTCTATGTGACCCTATTTATGTGAATTCTATGTAAGAATGTAATTGTGCCTTGTGATGAAATGTTAAAGTTGTAGACATGTGATCATATCTTGCACGAGTGTCGTTCCTATTTGATAAAACAAAACGAGGTATATGTCTAGTTACTAGACAAAGAATGTGAAACAATTATATGCTTGTAATTGGAATTGTGTTTGCTACCTTAAGGATAAGTGAGAGGCTAGACCTTAGGATAGTGTTATGAGGGTTCTAGTTGGATAATAATAGTTGTGAATAAGATAGAGAAAGGGTGAATTCCCTCATGGCGTAATAGAAAGGTATAAGACAAGTAAGAGAGAATGAAATAAGAGTATTTTAGGATGTCTATAACCTTAGACTTGACCTTAGGGGACAGCTTTGAATATTAAAAGGAAGAAGAGTAAATTCTAAAGAGGGTTTTGGGTAAAAAAGTATACATAATGAGGATGAGTTCTTAGGTTAAGAATGAGATAGTAAACCAATATAATAGTTGTGAGAATGAGAGAGCAATTAATAGGCAATATTGACTGTTGAAAGGTGTAGACTCAACCATAGGTATGGATAATTATGAGAGACCCAATAAGGCTAAAGCCATGAGAGATAAGTAATGAAGGTTGTCCGACTAGAAGAGTTTGACCTAGCCGTAGAACCCTTAGAGCACTCACTGAGACATTATGTCTCACTCATTTAAGTTTTTCCTTTTTCAGGATACAGGTGAAGACATGTGCATATGAAGCTTGGACTCACAGGCATGAAGTTGTAGCCTAGTTTACGTATTTAATTTTTGTATTCTTTATATTTTATATGACACCTTTGGGTGATATATGAGTTGTATTAGGCATGTATTTTAATTACTGTATGGTTCGTATATAATATCTAATTACATTTATGAGTAGTATTTACATGTTGTGTCTACCTTTCAAGTTTGTTTTTCTTTTCATTCTTAGAAATATAGACCTAGTTATGATAATGCCACTTAGGGTGTTACACCATGAGAGGATGCGAAGAACGCAACCAAATTACCTACGCCGCTCTCCTTAACAGACTTTTCTAGCAACAGCAGGTGTATCATGCTTTCTTTGCTCTATCTCTTGGAGAGCAAAACCAAATTCGAATTCTGGGTGGTGGCCATATATTCACTCAACTGTTGTTCGGACGCAACAATGTTGCACAAATGAAGACTAGGTTCGTGTTGAAGCCTTTGGAGACCACATCCAAATTAGTGGACGTTAAAGAAAAAGTTGTTGAGATGGCACCTCTGCAGACAGTAAAGCCAATCATCCAGCATGTTGAGCCAATGGACGACAAGACACTTTTTGTGAATCTAGTTGCTGCCAGACTGTCCACCAAGAGGAAGTCGTCCAAGATACAAGCGACTAGAGTTACAAGGTCCAAGACCTAATGACCTTCAACTCCGCCTGCTCTTCTTGTAGCTGCTCCTATCGTTACCTCTGCTCCTTTTCTTGCTCCAACAATAGTCCCTGCAAAGAGACGGTTGATCGTCGCTTCTGACGACGAAGACGATGAGCCAATTGGCAAGCTTGTCAAGAAGCAGAAAGCTGCCATGGTTGATGTTCCTGCTCAACCACAACCTCCAGCTCAGCCACAACCACAACCATCTGTCTCATCCAAATGACCAGTAGAAGTGCTACCAAGGGAAGCACAGTCCAAGAAAAGTAAGCATTCCCCTTGCTACTGAAGAACTTGTTAGTGACTTTGTTGAATTAATTCTTGATGAACCATCTAAAACACTTACCCAAACACAATCCGAAACACAAGCCACACCTGAATCGAACATGTTGCTGCCTGGTGATGAAGGTTATACTTGCACCATCCCCACCCCCGGCATTTCTAAGCCACATCTCTCCATCAAACCCCCTAAATCACCTTCCTCCTCAGCCATCATTCCCATCCCTACCTTTTCCACCTCAGAAACCTTGGAAAATATAAAACAGAAATGGCCTCTACTTTTTGTTGAAGGAAACTCCCAAAACCTTGTGGACGACAATGCTATTATTTTGCGTCCAGAACTTCTTGAGCCAGACTTTGGCTTTGATTACTCCTCACTTGATATGGACAAGTACATGGACGACTATGTCCATCAACTGTCGGAAGCTTATCTCGCACTGCCTCCTGGAGCTATTGAACACCTGTCGCTCAAGCGGTTTATCAGACGGAAGTACCCTAGAATTGTACCAGCTTGGCGCCTCAATGCTCATCCTCCTAGAGTACTTCAACACAGAGTACCTCCAGTAGAAGACATTGAGCCAGCTCTGCATCAAAGGAAACCAGGGGACGAGCGGACGGTCCATATAAGGCTGTAGCTTTGAAGTTTCGGCCTATAGACCTAGAAGAAGATGGATTCTTTCCATCTGCCTTTGAGCATATGTTTTGCAACACTCTCAAAGGTCCGCAACTTTGAAGTATCAACTCTTCATTCCCCCATCCCAACACATCTGACCTTCCACATCCATCCGCATCCAACCAGATCGCGTCTGCCCAAGGCTGCCAATCATAGCTGTTAACCATAAAAAGACGAAGATTCTGACCAAGGCACCATCCTTGCCTATTCCATCTAAAGCTGAATTTCAACAATATCCAACCCATTCCCGTGAATGGTTCCTAGCTCAGCGTCTTCATACAGACTTGGACGAGGCCAATGCTGCATGCTTCTAGCATCAACATATGTTCCTATGCGAACAAGAAGAGTCCAGTAGTGGAGTCTTGCAAGATGACAAGGTCGATATCCCAATTGCAACAAACTGTGAATTCACGTAGCGTCCAGCTCGTGTCTTTCACTTTTTGGACACTTTAGTTGCCTTTGTTCAACCACTGAACAAGCGTCCACTCCTTGGTACAGAAACTTCCATTCTATACACTATGATTGCTACTCTCACTCACCCCAACAATTTCCAACCACCCTACCCTTGGACCACTCCTCTTCCTTACCAACTCAAGATACCAAACTTAAAACTTCTCGAAGCACCTCCTCCACCCACTGAAGTTTTTTCACCAACTGAAGTTCTTTCACCAACTCCTTCCCAAACACCGTCATCAGCACCTCCACCATCGCCTATTCCTGGCTCCCAAGCCTCCGCAAGCCTTCCTATCTCTACTTCTGCCCCCTCACCCTTTCCCGCTGTTCAACAATACGTTGCCAACTAGCTTCAACCCTTCTTCACCAAATTCTCCACAACCAATAAACACTCCTACATCCTTCTCAACCTTCGCCACCTCCTCCTCTGCCGCCACCACAGTGACATTAATGACGCCTCCCTTTTCTTTTTGTTTGCTTTTTGCTAATGACAAAAGGGGGAGAGTTAAAAGCATTTTGTTTTTTTTGTTCCTTAATATTTTAGCTATGTATGATCTTCTAGTACAATAAAATCCGTGATTTGTTCTGACATGTTTCAAGCGTTGCTCCACTTATGTTTAAACTTATAAATGTTATATGCTTTGATACTTTGTATGATATTCAATATGGATTTAAAATAATATATCTTGTGTCTCAAAGTATACAAAACTTGGAATATTAGACTCAAGGAGAGCACAATAAGTCTTTCAAAAAAGGGGAGATTGTTGGAACCAAAGATGTAGAAGCGTCTAAACCCTCAAAGTTTTGAAGATAACAAACTTATTAATGTTCAAGTTTCTGCCTAAGGACTAACCCTGTCATAGCAAATAAGCTACCGTTATGTGGACCGTCTAGTAGATGTGCTAGAAAAGACCGTCTAGAAGACGCGCTAAAGAAGACCGTCCAGAAGACATGTTAAAGAAGACCGTCTAGTAGATGTGTTAAAGAAGACCGTCTAGTAAACAAACTGAAGATGACTGTCCGAAGCAAAATCTTGTCTCGTGAACAAGTTCAAACATCAGACGCAAGCTTCCAACGACAAAATTTCAAATGGCTAAGTTTTATTTGAACGTCCAATTTACTTATGATAGTTTTCCTCAAAAACTAACATATTACCACTCTTATGATCTAACGTTGAAATTGTTTGAAGCATTAAATATCATCAGAATCATTCTAGTGCAAAGGCGCAGCATAACAGATAAAGCAAGTCAACTTATCAAGTTGTCATGCCGAATGAAGAATGTTCCAAAAAGCAGACCACCAGCATAGTCCTACACTTTCCGTTTTAGTGCAAGTCTAAAAGCTGACACGCCTGATCTTTCTGAAAGCATAGTTTACACACCCCTCCTTGCATAACGAAGTCAAGTCTTCACAACGGATCTTTTTCCTAAAGACTATATATATGCACCAAGGAAGAGGCGAAAGTACTCGAGAACTGCGACACGTGCTACTTGTGAAAATCTTAGCGAGTATAAAAAAGCTTCTGTACATTTTGCTAGAAGTGTCCAGTGGACGATAGTGAAAAAGCTCTGTAAAATATTCTGAGTGTTTGAGTTTAATCTTTCAAATTCTCACTACGTGAGTTGATACCTTTGTATAACCACTTGTTTGTATTGTGAAAGCCTGGAGAGGCTTAGTGTAAAAGAATACTTGGGTTAAGCAATCTAAGGTGATTGCCTTGTAAAGCCTGAAGAGGCCGCGAACAATACTTGTAACCAAAGATTGGTTAGTGGATACCTTCTGGGTGAAGGGATTAGACGTAGCTCAGGTTGAGTGAACCAGTATAAAAATTCTCCGTGTTATCTTTCTCTTTATCCCTTAGCTTGAAAACGCTTTCGAACTTATTTATTTGTATTAAAAGTTTTAAATGCACAATTTAACCCCCCTTCCTTCTTGTTCGCTTTTTTCTATTTTAGTTGCATACTTAGGACTTGAACTCGAGGCCACTGATTAAGCTGGACCAATCCCCGCGTCAGTTGATCAGTGCACTCGATGGTTGAGAAATAATTATTTTTTAAAACTATTGAGAAATAATTGTTGAATTCTATATAATAAATTGTTTTTTATTTTTTTAAACTATTGAGAAATAATATAACAGTTTTTAGACATTGCTTTTTTTAATCAACTAATGTAGTGACCTGTGCGATGCACGAGTTTGATATTATGTTTTAAAATTCTGAAGTTGTTATTTCAATTTACATTTATTACATATTATCTAAAAGTTATAAAACATAAAATTTAGAGTAATGATTACAAATAAGTAACTTGATTTAAGTTTTGAAAAACTTCTTAATACACCATTTGACAATAAAAAAAAAACTTAACAAAATCAAAACATGACTTAAGTTGTTTAACTACAAATGTTAACAACATTCAAACTTCATGAAATATATAAGTCTTAAACAAAATGAGAACACAAAGACTTGATAATAAATAATGTTGAGGCTTATTAATCTTTGAGCTCTTTCTTCATTGTCACTTTCCTAATGGGCTTAGTGGTGGAAGCTTGTAACTTTGGTTCCTCAACAACAAATATTTTTTCAGTGTTGGTTGATTTGACTTTCATAGAAAGGTTAGTTGAGAGAGTGACTTCAAATGCATTCATTGGTTTCTTTGAAGATGATTTCATAGTTGGGATCTCATAAATAGGATCAAATTGAGTATCCTAACAAAAAGTTTTCATAATTTGTTACTTGCCATATGTTATTTTTTTTCAAATGAATTAAATTCACACAATTATTTACCTTTGTTATATTAGCATAGTCCTCCTATAAAATACAAACAATTCTTTCATTCTTATATTAAAAAGTATGACATAAAACGTCAATTACTTATCACTAATTAGCATACAAAGTACACTTAAATACTCAAAAATTTTAAACAATCAATAAAATTTAAGACAATATTTTGATCAAATCAACACTTTTTGATTTATAACTTATAGTACTAAAATTGAAAAAAAAAAACATTAAATTACTCACTTTAAATTTTCAAGAACCACATCAATATGTTTCCTCTTTTTTCCATTCTTCTGTGTCTCTCAAATTATCCTTTTCAACTATGTAGTGAATCACATCTAATTTAATTAAAAAAGAAAGAATCTAGGAAAAATAGTGTACTATAAAAAATTTTAAAAAATGAAGATAATTCATAATTCACTAGTCAAACAGGCTTCATTGAAAGCAAAAAATATTTTTGAAAATGGAACAAATTCATAAAAGTTCATACAAATGTTGTCACACTTAACCTTTATCACTTTGATAGTTGATATGAAATTTAGCTTTCATTTGTAATTAGTAACTCTTCATTTTTTTCTCTAAACTACCTATTATAAAGTTCTCCATTATATAAACTTTTTTGGTGCACAATGAAGGCAATAAGGTTAGAATCTATGACCTTATGCAAACACTCACATCCCCCACCACTAGGCTGATCCTAATGGGTTTCCATTATATAAACTTTGCCTTCATGCATAATCTTTTCAAATAGTTTTATATAACCCTTCCTTATAGTAGCATAAATTTTAGTACATTACAAAAAATGACAGCAAATCAAATAAAAAAGAAAATAAAAAAATAGTTAAATGCTTTATCCATTTTGTCCTCTTACTTTATCATCCAATAAAATCAAATTATTGACTTGGCTCCTGTTATTAAAATAAGTACTCAACCACAACCGAATGACTAAAACTAAAATCTTATACTTGATACTCCCAGGCTTAATATCAGAAACCATATACATTCTTGGCCTCATTTTGCAAGAACCATTAAACAAATAACAAAAAATATTAGACAAAATATTGATATTTAGCTAAGAATATTGTGGTAAGGAGTGAAAGCAAAGTTTTGATGTCAAGAAAATGAAACAACTTTTTTCTAAGTCAACCAAATGGATTGTATTATGAAAGGATATTCACAATAGATTCATAATAAAAGAAAAGGATACTCATTATATATTAAAATTTGGTGAGCATTGATTTTATTGAGAGTAACAAAAAAAATTAGGGGCTTACAATTTGGAGTGACATTTATACACATTTATCTTTTTAAAATCTAATGAAATTTGAATTAACCAAGTAATGCCCAATAAACCCCAATACATATAAGAATTTAAGTAAAAAATAATTAAAACAGAATAATAATAGGTTAAAATAAATGTTAAAATTTAAATTCGAATGTACAATAAATAAAAAGAATAAATGGAAAGATATAACAAATTGTGTGAAAGATTACAATACATATAAGAATTTAAGTAAAAAATAACGAAAAAAGTAATTAAAACAAGAATAATAATAGGCCAAAATAAATGTTAAAATTTAAATTCAAATACACAATAAATAGAAAGAATAAATGGAAATATAACAAATTATGTGACAGATTACAATACATATAAGAATTTAAGTAAAAAATAAGGAAAAAAATTAGAACAAGAATAATAATTGATGAGAATAAATAGTAAAATTCAAATTCAAATATACAATAAATAGAAAGACATGACAAATTGTGTGATAGATTGCAATACATATAAGAATTTAAGTAAAAAATAATTGAAACGAGAATAATAATATAATTGGAAGATACTTTGGCTAGCTTATAAGCTTGTTTGGTACACAAGCTTATTTTAGTAGCTTTTAACTTATTTTCATAAGCTAGTTGAAGTAGCTTGTGAAAATAAGTTAGCTTATAAGCTACTAGCTTTTTTATTTTTTTTATTTTTATCCTCACTAATTTATTTGAATGTGTTTTAAATATGTTCTTTTATGTCATTTTACATTTATTAGCTAGCTTATCAGTTAATCTTACCAAACACTTTCAATTCAATCAACTACCTTAAAAGTTTTCAGATTTTCAACCTTTGTTTATAACTTATAAGCTTCAGCTAGCTTATAAGTTAGTTTTACCATACACACCCATGTCACAATAAATGTTAAAATTCAAATTCAAATACACAATAAATGAAAACAATAAATGAAAAGATATAACAAATTATGTAACAGATTACAACACATATAAGAATTTAAGTAAAAAATAATGAAAAAATATATAATTGGAACGCAAATAATAATAGGTTAAAATAAATGTTAAAACTCAAATTCAAATACATAATAAATAGAAAAATATAACAAACTGTATGAAACATTACAATAAATATAAGAATTTAAATAAAAAATAAAAAAATAATTAGATTGAAAATAATAATAGGTCAAAATAAATGTTAAAATTCAAATTCAAATACACAATATATATATATAGAAAGAATAAATGAAAAGATATAATGGATTATGTGATAAGCTATAGCAACATCTTAATCCTCAATTATAGGATATAAATTGACTATTTGTTCTAAATTTATTATAATTAGACAGTTCGTCATACAAATATCTTTAATTGTTTAAATAATTTAATTATCAAATTATCCTTATTTTGAGTGAAAATAAAAGAAGTAAATTAAATGAAAAAAAAAATACTGTAAAAAAATAGTACTCAATTATATAAGTCTTTTTTTTTTGCCTAAATTAGTATACTTTTATTTATATAAAGATAAAGATATGTAGACATTGGTCCTCTACCGAATCAAATACTGTTCCAAAGTTCCAACCTCCAACTGTCAATCAAGTGGCATTAATTAATAATTATTACTACATGTGCAACTACTTTTAAACACTTTTTAATATGATCTGATGTCATTGAATTTTATATAATAAATTATTTTTATTTTTTTAAAACTATTGAGAAATAATATAAAGCTTTTTAGACATTTCTCTTTTTAATCAATATTTAAAATTTTCTGATTAATATTATATATGATAAATTATTTGTAAATCGTTATTAAACCAAATATTTTTACACATTTTAAAAACTAAAAGTTTAAATATATATTTTAATATTATTAATATTATTAAATAATTTTGTGCCAGTTAAATTAGATTTATATAATATTTTTTATTTTTATAAATATACTTTTCTATTGAATAAGATAATTAGTTTTAAATAAAATTAAATATTTTAATATTTTTCTATTAAACAATTTTAATTTAAAATTATCAAACAGTATTTATCTTATGTTTAAAATTATTAATTTAAACTTTAAATTTAAAATAATTTAAAAAAAATGAACCAAACACGTGATTCTTTACAGATTTGCTAGTTTAATGAAATCGATCCTCATTCCACTTTCAACTCTCAAACAATTGATTCTAATTATTGCTGTCTGTGCGGTCTTCCTACAGTATTTCACACCATATGTGCAATACGACTGGTAATGAAGTGCATCAACTCGAACATAGTTCGAGACTTGATTTGACAATTGATTTATTGAACTTGATTCATGAATTAAATGAGTTGAACTTGAGTTAAAAATTGAACTCATTAAATAAACGAGCTGAACTTGAGCTATGTATAGTTCAACTCGTTAGTTTATGAACCAGCTCGATATATATATATATATATATATATATATATATATATATATATATATATATATATATTATAATTAATTTTATTTTTGTATGAAATAAATAAATAAATGTATAATAATTATAATTTTGAACCAAACTGAGCTAACGAGCTGAGCCGAGTCGTCTACGAGTTTGAATCAAGTCGAGTTTGAGCTGAAAAAATAGGTTCATATCGAACTCAAGTCGCGCTTCGAGTCAAGTCGATTCTTAACGAGTTGAGCCAAGCTTAGTTCAACTCGACTTGGCTCGACTCATTTCTAACCCTAATGTGCGATAAGGAGGTGATTATGGTCGAGTTGGATGAGATAATTATGGGTGATAACTTTTTTTTTAAGTATCTAATGTAATTATATATTTAGATTTGAATTTAAAATTTTTGGTTTAGTCAGAATAATTATGTGTAAATTGATTCATACACACATTGGTGAGACAACTTCTTTTAACCAGTTTTTTAATATAACTAGAATTTAAATACATCTATTTCATATGATAAATATTTATTTTTACATAATTATAATTCATAATAAATAAATGACTTTGAATTATAAATTATATTATAATTAAAATTTATAATAAATAAATATTTTTAATTATATAAATTATATTTTTAATTTATAATAAATAACTTAAATTGTAATATACGTTAATTTTAAATTGAAAGGACTAGGCAATTAAAAAAATTAAATATCCATATAAAGAATGATATCAAAATTTTTAATTTTGAAAAATATCTAAAATTATTTTAATGAATAAATTTTTTAATATTATTTTTTATATATTAATTTATAGTATTTATGTATTACAATGATAGTCATGATAATCAATTATTATATTACATTAAATACTAATACAAATATAACAAATAATTATGAATATTTTTATTCTATTATTTTTTAATTTATGTAAATGCATAATTATAGTAATTAAGGTGATTACAAGCAATATATATTTTAATTTTAATTTTAATTAATAAAGATAATTATGACTAATATCTTAAGGATTCTTTCTATTTTTATTTTATTAGGGTTTTTCTCTATGTTTATATATCAAAAAATCAAAATTGAAGATATTTCATATGTCCATATTCCCCAATTTCTTCCTTTGATATGTTTAGGGCAAGACACTGAAAAGGGAAGGTAAGCTTCCAGTCTATTTTGTTGACGTTATAAATTGATTTTCCTATTATTCTTTCATTCCAACTGATTTATAAAATTCTTTCTTCTTTCTGTTTAGGACATGTTTTGCTGACTCTAACTAGAAAAGGTAAGTAATGAGTCTATTTTATTGTTCTCAATTTTTTATTATTATTTTTGTTTTGTTTTCAACTTGTGTGGTAATCTCTCACTTTTTTGATCATGTTCTTAAACTATTTTAAAATTTACATGTTTAATGAAATTCTTCATACTTTGTGTTTGATACATATTTTTGCCGACGATGAAAAAGGTAAGCAATTAATCAATTTTATTGTTCTTCATTTTTTATTATTTTTTGTGTTTTCTTTTTAACTTTTGTGGTGATCTCGCACTTTTTTATTACATTCTTAAATAAATAAGATAGATTAAAATTTATGTGTTTCATCTCCAATTGGTATATAATAGACTTGATTATGACAATCTTGCTTATGCACTATTTTTGCAGCTCTTGCTTGTTAGAACCAAAGACGTAGAAACATCTAAACCCTCAATGTTTTGATGATAACAAGCTTATTAATGTTCAAGTTTATGCTTAAAAACTAACCTTGTCACAGCTAAGAAGACCGTCCAGTAGACGTGTTAAAGAAGACCGTCCAGTAGTCGTGTTAAAGACCATCCAATAGACGTGTTAAAAACCGTCCAAAAGACTCGCTAAAGAGGATCGTCCATTTGAACAAACTGAAGGCGACCGTCCGATGAATAAACTCATACAAGCCTCAAAGATCATATATTCAAACGGCTAAGTTTTTATTTTGACCATCCATTTTATTTATGCTAGTTTTTCTTGAAACTAACATATTACTACTTCTGTGATCTAATGTTCAAATTTTTTGAAGCATTAAATAACATCAGAATCATTCTAACGCAAAAGCGCAGCAAAATCAGATAAAGTAAGTGAACTTATCAAGTTGCTGAGACAAATGAAGAATGTTCAGAAAAGCAGACCGCCAGCACAGTCCTACACCTTCCGTTTTAATGCAAGGCCAAAAGCTGCCGCGCCTAATCACTCTGAAAAGATAGTTTGCACGCCCTTCTTTGCATAATGAAGTCAAGTCTTCACAACGGATCTTTTCTTTGAAGACTATATATGTATCAAGGAAGAACGTCACAAAAATACATATGTGCCTGGTGTAAAAATTCCTAGTTAACAAATTACTTCTGAATAGTTGATAGAAGCGTCTAGTGGACGATAGCAAAAATCTTGTAAAGATTTTCAAAGCATTCTTGAGCCTAATCTTTCAAATCCTCACTACGTGAATTGATATATGTTGTATAAACACTTGTTGTGTTGTGAAAGCCTGGAAAGGCTTAGTGTGAAAGAATACTTGGGTTAAGCAATCTAGGGTGATTGCGTTGTAAAGCCTAAAGAGGCCGCGAACAATACTTGTAACCTAAGGTTGGTTAGTAAATACCTTCTGGGTGAAGGGACTGGACGTAGCTCAGGTTGAGTGAACCAGTATAAAACTTTCTGTGTTCTTCTTCTCTCTATCCCTACACTTGAAAACGTTTTCATACTGATCAACTTATTTCGAAAAAGTTTTTAAACGCACAATTCAACCCCCCCTTCTTGTGTGCCTTTTCTATTTCATTGCTTATTGTGTTTTTTATCGCATTGTCTCTTCTATGTTCTATGTCTACCACAATGGATAAAACAAGGGAGAGTTGTTCAACTTTGTTTTTCAAATAATAATCAGAGCAAGATTTAGATTTCATATTTGTTATGTAGAATATTATGTAGAAATTTAATTGCTTTTTTTTTTTTTTAGAAAATTGTACTGTTATATTCATAATTATATATGAATGTTTGTAGGAAACATAATCTAAGTTGTGTATTTATTTTTTGATTTCAAGGGTTATGAATTGAGAATTAGTAATTTTAGATTAGGTAAACCCAATCCTGTATAGTGTAACGACCCGCTGTCGCTACATGACATTCTATAATAAATCATGGGTTAATTCAATTTTTTTTATGTAAAACTCTTGTTAATTCACTTATGAAAATACGGGTAAATTTTTCGCATTTCATAAAACTAATTGACAATGACATTCATCTCTTGAAAATAATCATCTACACAAATGACAACTACTGATAGCTAGACATCACATACATAGGTATATAAATCAGAATACCAACATCATACAAATTAGTAATTACAACTCATATATCAAAAGATCAATTGTATCTCAAAAAGGTAAAGCGTGTGTGTCAGCTAAAGTGTACCCATCAGTAAGTACATATAACAAAAAAGGAAGGGGTACATATAACTACTTACTCCCTCATAGCTAGCCATAGCTACACATTACTACTAAGAACTAGGGTGGTACAAAGGAGGAAAAGAAGAAATAGGACTCCTTGATGTCTGACATGCTCCTTATGGAAAGAAGTCCCTCTACCTAGAAACGTCTCCTTTACTTAATGATGAAGAATCTGATCTGTTGGTGGCTTGCCATCTGCTCCCGCCTATAATCGTGATCATCACAGTCAATTACATATCGAAATAAATAGCGCAAGGATAAGCTCACAAAATAAGGATAATATACATTTAATAGTCCACAATTAAAATATATTAATTTTCAATACAACATATCAATAGGTAAAGGCAAATCATCATTAAATAACGATTATACTATGAAAACAACTATAATAATAATGACTGTCATGCTATGAATGTAGACACGACTCCATGGAGGTTTTTCAACAATTGAGCGATCAATACGGACTTGTTCTTTAATATGGTACAATAACAACAGGGATCTCACGGATCCAAAAAGGTAGCATGTGCTATAGCTATTGGGGAACATCGTTAATTTTGATATATGGAAATGATGTAGTGGTTTGTCAAGATAGACATATGTGGGTAGTGGCTTACCACGACACAAGATTTGCAATGATCTTGGTCTACAATGTGGGATTTGCCCGTCTATCTATCTCAAGGTCCATCAATAGCTGCCCCACTAACCTTTCCAGCACTAGGTTGGGGGGCCCACCAAGCAACCCTAACTTACGTGCTTGCTTGCATCACAGTTACAACTGTGAACTCATGCATATATGCATGTACATCTCATCAACAGTGATAATCAACGTTTTTTATATATATACAATTTATCCACTACTACATTATCAAGGTCCTACCAAGCAACCTTCATAGTCAACAAGCAGAGGTCCCACCAAGCAACCTCTGTATTATAGAAATTTTATTGACAATTCCTACCAACAACAGAATTCTATCTTTCTTACTTTAACGTTTTCCATTAACATTGGATAACATATATTATAAAATTTTATGAAATTGTTTAATTAGATTTCACTTGAATCATTTTAATATTTTACGTAGTAATTTATTCACTATCATTTTTTTTTCTTCAGAATATCCAATAAAATTTAAAAAGGGATGTCAAATTTCTAAAATACCCTTTTTAGCATTTTTCTTATTAAAAGGTCTACCATTAATCAATTCTTTGTTAAAATTGATAAAAATACTAAATAAATTTGTAAAATTTTATTTTTATGTAGAATTAATTTAAAAAGAATATATTAATAATTACTAAAATGTGAATTTCAAATTTACCTTAAAATCATTCAAGAAAAGTATGGTCTTAAACTTGAAAATTTCTCTATTTCAGGGTCAGATCTATAAATAGATTTGGAACCTCAAATGATTTTTGTTGATAACAAATATTAGGCCATATTAATGGTATGAGAGTCTATTTTCTAAAACACTAAACCATGTCTTGAACAAAAATCTACAAAAAACATGATAATTGTTAAAGTGGACAAAGGTTAGATTTGAATCCTTGAAACACACTCAACTTTAAACTCAGATTTATCTCTCAAAACGAAATCAATTAAAACAAATCTTATGTCATTTCAATAGCCCCGAAAGTATATTTTTCAAAAAGCTAAAGCAAATTTTCTAATTCATTTTGTACAGGGAGAAACAAACAATTTAGTAAAACATGTTAAAACCGACCAACAGAACATGGTCCCTACACATAACTCAGTTTCAAATAAAATTTTACTACATCAAATGGTTGAATTATAAATCTTATGACCCATCACTGGAAATCTATTTAAGTCTATTTTTCAACCATATAACTCGTTTTTCCATATCATTTTTAGAAAATCAGAAACGAACCAAACAACACACAGAGGTCATCAGCACGCACAGGACGCGTTGCTCATTTTCGAATGCACATATCTTGGCCATTTATTAATGTTTTTGCACTATTCTTGTGCCAAAATTGTAGCCCCAGATGTATACTTTCCAACCCAACAAACTGAACTCAATTTCATTGACTACAGAGAGAGAAATATCAAAAATACGAAGGTATGTTCAAACGAAAACAACCAGATAGCAATCAAACATATACACATTTGCATATTTCAAGCAAATCACCAAATATAACCAACAACCATCACCAAAACATGTTTTCATTCAACTTTTAAGGCATTAAAATGAAAGAAAATAGCAAGCTTCCCTTACCTCTAGTAGTTACAAACTACAACTTCTAGGAATGGAGAGGAGAAAATTTTTTCTTGAGCCAAGAAGAGATCACAAACAAGAAGAGTTTCTAGGAATGGGGAAACTCTTTGAAGTGTGAAAGAAAAAAGAAAAAAAACATCAAGGGAGAAGGGAGAAGTCCTCATAGAAGCCAAGAGGGGAAGGGTCATCCTTGGGTTTTAAAACCCATTACCTACTGCATTAATATTATGTTCCTAGTTGATAAAATTTCTTGAATCCAATTACTAGTCAAAATTGTCTGCAATCAGAAGAGAAAAAAAACGTGAGGCATAGACTTCTTAGCATGAAGTTTACGGTATTTGAAAATGAGAAAAAAGAAGTTGATTTGTTCTTTAATTGGTACTACTATGACACAAATTAGAGAAATTTTTAGATAAAGTGAGTATGTACTTGGAAAGAGAAAAATATTTAGAATGAAATATATAAACTTTCTTGACTATTTACTCACTCTTACAGTGTATTATTACACTATTAGTGTATAACACAGTATCGATTTCGGTAGAATTTTCTACTAAAACTTTAACAGGAAAAAACACATATATATTTATTAATTAATTTTTTCACAAAAATTAAATTTAATTATCTCTTATAATTATTTTAAATCAATTTATTAATCACAAAAGAGAAAAATGGGTGTTAGATATAGCACGCCTATTTTTGTTATACCAATTTATTTATTTATTCATATTCAATATTTATCATAATTTAAACCCCAATGGTGACATAAAACATTTCCTCACTTTTCTTTTATTTTTCTTCCTTCGTTTATTAATAGAAATTATTTACATAGTCCTAACATCAATATGGTAACCCTATAAAATCATATTACGTATAACTTAAAAATATAAAAATAAAAAATAATATTTTATTAAAAAAATATAATTTTCATAGTTTAACTTATCATAAAATTATTTTATTTGCAAGTGAATATTTTTTTAGTGTTAACATTATTCATGTTAAAATATAAATTAAAAAATAATTAAATAAAAAAGTTTGCCTATGAATCAAAAGATTATATATGATAATAAAAGTATCATTTTGTTCTTTAGAATTACCATCTACATAAAAAAATAATCATGGTAGAAATGTGTATAAATTTATGAAAAAATATTAAAATAATATTTTCAATAAAATATTAGTAAAAATGAAAAAATATAATTTAAAAAAAAGAATGAAATCTAAAAAAATTATAAATTGGTAAAGTATAATATTGAATTAAATCTATAATAGATATGAAAAAGCAATTTTAAAATAATATTTATTTTAGTAATATAATCTAAATTTTTCATCACTATAATGCAAATATTTACTCTATAATTATTGCATTGATTTCAATAATTTATATGAGAGTAAAATTGTTTGTAATGCCTTTTGCTTTTATATAAAAAACACCATTTGAGTTTCTTTTGGCATTTTTATACCAAATTTATGTTTTTATATACTAAAAAATTGTTTGAGATTTTTCTTGCTTTTATATACCAACAAATCAAAATCAATTAACATAATTAGTGTAACTACCATTAAATATGAAATACTACAAAATGAAATCAAGCAAGCAACATTTTTAATTTTAATCTTTTTAATTATTATTGCATTAGTTTCATTGGGGTTTATAAGAGATACAAACCGTTTGAGATTTTCTTTTGCTTTTATATACTAAATCTTCTACTTTTATATATTAAAATATTGTTCAACATTCTTTCCCCTTTTATACACTAACAAAATAGAATTGAATGATATAAGTAATGTAATTAGTATTAAACGAGAAATAATGTACAAATAAATGTTTCAAACTCTTATATTTTCTATTATTATTGCATTGATTTTAATAGGTTTATATAAGATTCAAACTGTTTGAAATGCTTTCCAATTTTATATACCTAACATGCCTAACATCTTGAATACCTAACATCGATTTCATAAATTAAAAATAACAAATAATTTTTGAAAAGAATGCCTAGCGTTTTTCAATATTTATCGTTTATAATGAAATTTAAATTAAGTTAAATAATACAAATATATAAAAAATTAACATAAATTGTAACTACTAATTCATTGATATATATAATTGATATATGTATCTATATATATATATAGTATATATATTATATATAATATATATGTATATATGTATACATAAACATTAATAATTTACACATCATTAAAGATTATATTCACGACAAAATATTACATACACAATTAAAAAAACTTTAATTAGTCTAAATTTTTTGAAATGTTATCCATATTAAATAATTACTATAATTATAAGACAAAAATTTAACAAAACATATATTTAAAAAATGATAATGATGAAATAATTTAGTCAAGATTATATTTCTAATGTATACGTATTTGATTTAGTAAATTAAATTTAAAAATATCTTTAATCATTCAATTAACTATATTATAATAAAATAATTTTAATATTAATAATTTTCTTTCTATGTAAAATTAGCTCATTATTAAAATTTTATTTATCTATAGGTTAAATATAGTTTCAAATTTTAAATTTTTTTAATGAATTAATTAGTTAGTTATATTTGATGAATAATCATTACATTAGGATATAATACAATTTTTTAAATATGCAAGAGTAAAATAACTCTAAGACAAAATAATCAAATTGTAATGCTAATAAATTAAACGACTTGAAGTATAAATCAATCTCAAATTAAATATCAAATATTGGGGAACTTTCTGTTGATAGAGATGGAGGCATGATTGGAGAACATTTTGTTGGTAGAGATGGAAGCACAACTAGATCACTTCCAAACCAAGATGAACATCAATTTACATTATGAATAATTGAGTAAGGCCAAATTCTTTAATCTTTCACAGACACAAAAAAGTTAAAAACCTAGAAGAATGTGAAAAAGAAAATACTATCAAACACAAGAAAACAAGGAAGGAGATTAGAAAACATCAACTTTTTATTTGTTTTTTTTTTTAATTTTAGTATGTAACTTAAAGTAAGTTAAAGTGCCTATAAATTTGGGATTGGGTAGTCTGCATGAGGTCAAAAGTTCTAACCTTAGTATTACCATTACATGTCTACCAAAAAAAAAGTGCCTATAAATTTAATTGGCCATTTGTTCGAGTGATGTTATCTTTTTCTTTTATTATTATTATCCAATAGAAATAAAATTCCAAATGATAAAACCAATGATTACAAAATATAATGACATATATTTTCATATAAGTATTTAAATATGTGTCAAAATTTACACCTACTAACAAAAAAAATTGGTAGAGTTAAAAATTATTAAAAAAACAACTTTACAAAAATCACAATATTATAAAAAAATTGAAGCTTATTTATTTAAAACTCATTATAGAGGTTATTTTACTTTAGAAAAATTTAGGGATCAATTAATATATTATTAGCCAAAAAAAAATAAGAGTAGTAAAACTATTATTTATGCATTATCTTATCTTTATTCATTATTAATTTTCTTATTATAAACTATAAGTTACAGACCATAGTATCCTCCACAGAAGGCAAATATCCATAAATATATTTTCTTTTCATATAGAGTTGTTTAAGTAAAAACACAACTAAGATTGATGCTACGACAACTTACTCACACCCTCACAATGAAATAGTCATTTTTCAATACCAAACTATTGATTAAGAAACAAGAAAATTTTCTCTGTTGGTTTTCCAAATTGTCCACTCTAGCCCTTACAAAGCCAATTTTAAAATTTCTCTTCTTTAACTTTTAATTTTATGAAAATATTGTCGAATGATCAATCAATAATTAAAAATGAACTAGACTCTAGCCATAAAAAAAATGATATTTTCATGTTAGTGATAATAAATTGTTATGTTACCAATAATAATAATAATGATGATGATGATGATGATAAAAATTATGGTCATGTTTTATATTTATTATCATTATTTTATTATTTTATAATAAACTGTAGTATTTGTATATTATAATGATTATCATGATAACAAATCATTATATTACATTAAATATTAATACTAATATAACAAATAATAATGATCAACATATTTATTATCTATTATTTATTATCTATCTATTATATATTATAAAAGAAGGTTTTATTATGTTGGCAGATGCCACATGGCAACACCACATCAATTCTTTTCTCATTGAAATGCTATTGAATTATAATATTTTATTTTTTAATTCCTTAAAATATATAATTATATTAATTAAGGTGATTATTTAATCATTTGATATTTAATTATAATAATCAAATATAATTTAAAAAATCTTGCGGGCTTTATTTCAATCAAATGCATCTCAAAAGATTTTTCTTCCTGAAATACAAATAATTTTTTTCATTTTTAATTAATTAATTGATAACACCAAAATATATATACTACAATTATATATTTTGATTCAAATTAATTGATAATACTAATATATATATCTTGATTCAAATTTATACCAAATTTAAATTTAAATGAAGAAATCTCATGAGATTTTTTACATAAAGAAGAAGATGTTACATGAAAGACTAAACCAACTTGAAATTAGAAGAGAAAAAATTATTGTTTTCTTAGTTATTAGCCAAAATAAAATAAGATCAACAATATTATTATATAAACTTTACTTTTTCTTTGTATTTATCATTAATTTTTTTTATGGTCTATAAACTCAAATACACACAAATCTCCTTTTTTTTTTAATTAATGTTAGTCATTTTTTCTTTTATGATGGAAACTTTTTTAAAAAAACTAATAATCATAAAATATTTTTATTATTAATTTTTTTTTAAAAAGTATATATATAATTATATACAAATGTAAATATATTAGAAAGATAATATTTTTAAAACAAAAATTTATATAAATTAAAATAGTATAAGATATATGTGAATATAAAATTATTTTAATATATATCAATATTCATAACTATGTTAGTATATTTTTGAAATATTTATATAAATATATATATATATATATAATCTAAAATTGATTAAAAAATTATAAAATGTAAACTCAACACCTATACAAGATACGAGTTATTACATTAGTTTATTATAATTAGACAGTTCATCATACAAATATCCTTAATTGTCAAAATAATTTAATTATTAAATTGTCTTTCTTTTGAGTGAAAATAAAAGAAGTAAATTAAATAAAAAAATAATGTAAAAAAATAGTGCTCAATTATATAAGATTTTTTTTTTTGCCTAAATTTATTTACTTTTATTAATAAAAAGATAAAAATATTTAGCATTCGTCCTTTACGGAACCGACACTGTTCCAAAGTTCCAACCTCCAACTGTCAAACAAGTGGCATTAATTAATAATTACTACTACAACTACTAGTTACTGTACGTACTGATTAAAAGCATAACTACTACATATGAATTTTTTTAAACACTTTTTAATATGATTTGATGTTATTGAATTTTATATAATAGATTATTTTTATTTTTTTAAAACTATTGAGAAATAATATAAAGCTTTTTAGACATTTCTCTTTTTAATCAATATTTAAAATTTTCTGATTAATATTATATATATGATAAATTATTTGTGAATCACTATTAAACCAAATTTTTATTTATTAAAATATTTTCACACATTTTAAAAACTAAAAGTTTAAATATATATTTTAATATTATTATTATTTTTACATAATTTTGTGTCAATTAAATATATATTTTAATATTATTATTACATAATTTTGTGTCAATTAAATTAGCTTTATATAATATTTTTTATTTTTATAAATGTACTTTTCTATTGAATAAGATAATCAGTTTTAAATAAAATTAAATATTTTAATATTTTTCTATTAAACAAATTTTAATTTAAAATTATCAAACAGTATTTATTTTATGTTTAAAATTATTAATTTAAACTTTAAATTTTAAATAATTTTAGAAAAATGAACCAAACACGTGATTCTTTACAGATTTGCCATTTTAATGAAATGGATCCTCATTCAACTTTCAGCTATCAAACAATTGATTCTAATTATTGCTATCTGTGCAATCTTATTTCACGTTATATGTGCAATAGGGTTGATAATGAACTGAACCAACTCGAACATAGTTTGAGACTCGATTTGACAATTGGCTCATTGAACTTAGTTCATAAACCAAATGAGTTGAACTTGAGCTAAAAATTGAGCTCGTTAAAACGAGCTAAATTGAACTATGTATAGTTCAACTCGTTTAGTTCATGAACAAGCTCAATATGTGTGTATATATATATATATATATATATATATATATATATATATATATAATTTTTTAATAAAATTCATACTAATTTTATTTTTGTATGAAATAAATAAATAAATAAATAAATATATGTAAAATAATTATAATTTTGAACCGAATCGAGTTAACGAGCTGAGCCAAGCTGTTCACGAATTTGAATCAAGTCGAGCTCAAGCTGAAAAAAGAGGTTCATATTGAACTCGAGTCGATTCTTAACAAGTCGAGTCAAGCTTGGTTCAGCTCGACTTGGCTCGACTCATTTTTGGCCCTAATGTGCAATAAGGAAGTGATTATGGACTTATGGTCGAGTTGGATGAGATTATTATGGGTGATAATTTTTTTTTCTAAGTATCTAATGAAATTGTGTATTTAGATTCGAATTTAAAATTTTTGGTTAAGTTGGAATAATTATGTGTAAGTTGATTCATACGCTCATTGGTGAAACAACTTCTTTTAACCAGTTTTTTAATATAACTAGAGTTTAAATACATCCATTTTATATGATAAATATTTATTTTTACATAATTATGATTCATAATAAATAAATGTTTCTGAATTATAAATTATATTATAATTAAAATTTATAATAAATAAATATTTTTAATTATATAAATTATATTTTTAATTTATAATAAATAATTTAAATTGTAATATATGTTACTTTTAAATTGAAAGGAATAGGCAATTAAAAAAAATTAAATATACATATAAAGAATGATATCAAAATTTTTAATTTTGAAAAATGTCTAAAATTATTTTAATGAATAAAAAATTATTTTGGTAATAATTTGAAAACAATTTATTACATATAATATTAACCGGAAAATTTTAAATATTGTTTAAAAAAGAAATATTTAAAATATTTTATATTATTGTTAAATAATAAAAAATAATTTATTTAGATAGAATTCAATAATATCAAATCATATAAAAAATATTTCAAAAAATCGTCTCAATAATTAGCTTATTAGCCTGAAGCTGTACAATAGTTGTAAAAAATATAGCAATAATTTGGCGGTTGGGACAGTGCCAAATTCATTAAACTGGTAAATCTGTAAAGGATTCATTTAATAATATATTAAAGGATTCACTGTAACATAGACTTTTCCCATTTGGAGGGCTTGGGTTTAGCTTGAATGAATACTATATAAAGCACGAAGCATTTTAGTAACATGAGATCAATCTGAAGCAAATGATTATATGACCGGTGCATGCTAGTGTGAATTGTTGAGGATTCATAGTTAACAACTTGACCATCAGGTTCTTTCTCCTTCTTTTTGCTGTATTTAAATACTTTCTTTTTTTATTCCATACAAAAATATTTGGTGATCTTTCCAAAAAAAATTTATGACGTCAGTAGGTGGCTTTATAGACCTGACTTGTGTTTTAATAAAAGAAATAAATTACATTGACATTTTTGAAATTTTTTAAAATTATACATAATTTTTCTTTTTTTTAACTTTTATAATAGTCTCTTATAGAGGTATACGATGTAATATTTTTTAAACAATCAAGGGAGTTAATATAATATATAAGAGGTAACAGTACAATGTTTATCAAATAATTAATAGTATACAATATGTTTGAGAATGTATTGTTAGCATTTCTCTAATCTAAGTGATACAGAATATGAAGAATGAAGAAAGAAGAGAGATGAACTCAAGACTTGAGTATAAGGGAAGCATAGACGGAGAGGGACCAAGATGAGAAGCTATGAGAGATAGCATGGATAGGATGCGAAAAAGAGAAAGGCAGGAATCCGGTTTCTTTTAAAAGCTACTTTAAGATTTGTTTGATAGAGAGAAAAAAAATAGATAAGATATAAATAGGTAAGAAATAAGTTAGGAGGTGAGAAATAGATAGAAAATAATTTGAAATTTTAGGTTATTTGGTTTGAGAGAAATAGACTAGAAATAAGAGATAGATAGATAGGTGAATGAAAGTAAGTGAGAAATAAAATGGAAATAAGTAGTAGGATCCACAAAAAAATTTAAAAATTTCCATGCTATTTCTATTGTACCAAACAATAGAAGTTTTTAAAAATTTAATTTTTTTTCCTCTCCTCTCCTCTCCCACGTATCAAACAAAGACTTAGTTATTTAAAAAAAAAAAACTTTTTCTCTTTATGTTAATAAAAATTAAGATTCTTGATTTTTTAAGAGATTTTTAAAAAACGTGTTTGATCTATTTTAAAAAAAGAATAGAGTCAAACATTACTTTATAACGCTAAAAAGAGTATCTTTCATGAGTTTTTTTATTTCTATTTTTGCAACGAATATGTTATGCCAAAATAGAATATTTATATAAAGAGAATTTTGTAATTATAAAAACATTTCCGTATTAAGATAGAGTTAGGAAGAGAAGAAAAATAAGTGTTAAATAATATGAGTCGTGAAATGTAAAGAGATAGAAAAAAATAAATTGTAAAAATATTATAATTTTTTTTATAAGCATATCATTATTCTAAAAATATAAAGCACTAACTGAATAAAAAATAAAATTGTATAAAAAATTGTCTTAAAAAAGGATTTTAATCGTGCGCCTAATTTTGATGTTAGGAATCTTTATTGGTTTGGTCTATGTTTTAGAAGGAGAAATTATTTTTATAACTTTTTTACACTCATGAGAGAAATAAGAAGGAAAAAAGAAAAAAGTGGGTGACAAGATAAATAATATAATTGAGAGATAAAAAGAAAAAAGTGTTGTTGAAAATGTTGTAAGAAATTATTATATAAATAGTATAATTCTTTTAATTAAAAGCATACTCATAAAATACAAGACAAAAGCAATTAAAAAGAGGTAGAGGCAGCTAAACTGGCTGTAAAGTGTTAGAAAATTAAAGTCTTACATCAGATAAATAAAGTTAAGTTAAAATGTATATAAATATAAAGAGGTCAAAATTAATTAGTTTAAATCTTTTGAGTAAAACATCTCCTATACTTAATACAGATCTTGTCCAATTCACACTCTTCTATTAGGCCTCTATTACAAATTTCAACATAAAGGACAAAAAGACATGAAAGGATTTCTTGTTAGCTTAGGTGAATCAAGGGGAGTGCAATCATGCAATGATTTGAGAGTATTTTCTTATTATGACTTCCAAGTCATGACTCAACCGGCCTTTCGCTTCAATGCCTTATCTTTCTTTCTTTCAATTTCGTTGTTTTATTATATATATATTTTCTTTATTTAAAGGTAGGAATTGAACTTCAATACCAAGAAATTTATAACAACTCACGCATATTGTTCAACCAATTGAGCTAGACCCTTGGTATTATATATTTGATTTACTATTGGAAAATTAATTCTCATACTTTCTAATAAAAAAACAAATGTTTTAATAAATTTTATGACTAAGATCAATTTTAACACAAATCTTAATTACATTCAATAGGTCAAAATTAGTTATACTCACGGATGGATTTCCTTTAGAGAGACTGGGGGCAGCTGTCCCACGAAATTTTTAATTTTTTTAATATAATATATATGTATAGTTATAAATTGTCCCCACAAATTGAAAGAGAAAAAAAGTGTAAAATAATTTTACACTATCATCCAATCACAAACCATTATGTATAGTAAATTTGTTGACTTTTACAATAATAGACTTAAAAGTCATACCAACGATAAATTTTAATTGGTTGACAGTGTAAAACTTTTTACATTGACAGTGCATGTTAAACTCAAATTGATATATATATATATATATATATATATATATATATATATATATAATTTGAGTTATGCTCCCACTAATTTATATATGTGAGTATTACCTCCACTACTTAAAATTTCTGGATCCGTCATTGATATACTCAACTTTAAAATAAATGAGCCTTTAGATTATACGTATTTATCATGTAGAAAGCAACTGGCTAGTAGTTTACATCGGACTAGAAATTAATTTAGAAGACCATTTGCTATTCAAAATGTATATGTATTTAAACTGAAGAGGAGTGTTTGCATTGTGCACCAAAAGATAAAAAAATGTGGAGGCTAAAGATAGCAGATGGAGGGAAGGACCCACACATATTCAGCACAAACAATTTCCTGGGGAGGCAAATATGGGAGTTTGATCCTGAGTCAGGCAATGCTGAGGAGCGAGCCCAAGTTGAAGCAGCTCGTCAAAATTTTTATAAAAATCGCTTCAAGGTCAAGGCCTGTGGTGATCGGCTTTGGCGGTTTCAGGTACGTACTATTACTATAACAAAATTATTCTTGATAAATTTTTAGATGAAACTAGTAGATTCGAGAAAAATGAAACCTAATTACACTATTTTAAATGCTTTTCAAATTTAGTCCCTCTATATTATTTTAGATTTGATCTTCTCAGTCGAATACTTGTATAATGTCATTTGTTAAAGTTATAAAAGAGCATAATGTACAGACTAAATTAAAAATGAATGATATATATTTAGGAGCCAAAAATGTTATAAGTTTTATTTTTATTATATATGATAATTTTTTTTAATTTAGTTTCTATATTTCACAATAACTTTTTACTAATTTAATAGGTAGCAGATAATAGTGAGGACATCAAAAAATTATTACTAAAAATTTAAATTAATTTTTTGTTATATAAGAATAAAACTGAAATATATATTACGTATGAAAACTAGAAATATACTTTAACTTTTTACTCTAATAATGTATTTAGATTAAATTCTATATTTAATATTATGAAATGTTCTTTACTTGATTTGATACAAAAGTTTTATCAAAACCATCATATTACTTGTTATCGGTTCGATGTTGCACTCTGTCCATTCACACAAGAATTTTTATCGTTGATTGATTTAATAACAAATACAGGGCTTCCTTTTTTTATTTACAATTTCCGACAAGAAAATATATAGTAGAAACATATAAATATATATAAATAATATCTTATAATATAATTACTTCTTTTTTATGTTTAAATAAACGTGTCATTAATATCATTTGTTTGAGAAAAAACATGCGTCAACATCTAGAGTTCAAAATTGATTTTGTTTCATAGTATTTCTTTTATGTAGGAACTTAATTATTGTATTTCGAATACAGCGTATGAAGAAATAATTAAATTAAATAAGTGTTATTTAATTTTTGTTAGCCAGTAATTTATTTACTAGCTAGTTTCTTTTTTAATAATTCAAATTGTAAGAGCTGGTCATTTTACAGTTTGATCACGAGATAGTTATCAGTTTTAAGTTTTGAAAATAGTAAAAATTAAAGCCAACTTTTAGTCTCATAATTTTGTTTTTAACTTTTTATATTGTTTACTTTTAAACTTTTAGATAGTATTTGGCCCGGTTAATTTTTGGTTTTTCTCTTTCTGAAAAAGAGAAATTAGGCCAAACGCTCTTTACATAAAAAATCTTAAAAAAAATAAACAATTTACTTTTTTTAGAAGAAATCAGGAGAGTAAAGAACTTTTAAAAAAAAAACTAATTAGAGGAGTTTCGGGGGAGCTTATGTGCCGAGCTTTTCTACATCATACCTCGCTTTGGATTCTATCTACCTATAGTTTATGCTATTTTAATTTTTTATTATTTTGTTGCATACCTATATTTTATTATATATCTTTTTTTTTATTACACGGTTCCCTATACCTTCTTAAACATGGTCTCAAAGTTGTTTTCTTTATTACTTTGCTTGTTTTTTAATGCTTGATTGTAATGAAACTTTTTTATTTTTTATTTTTTAAAAATAGAATAAATTACACTAACACTCCCTTAAATTTTGTCAAATCTCACCCAATACCCCTCATTTTTTTATTTCTACACTAACCTTTTAATTGTTTTATAAACATTACACTGATATCCATTATACATTACATTAGCCTCTCTTGATTTACTCTTATAAGGGAGATTATTGTAAACATTGAAAAAAATAGGAGTTATACGTAATCTCAAAAAATCTCAGGGATGTCAATGTAATTTACTCTTAAAAATATTATTAAACAACAATACAAAATAAGTTAAATATTTTATTATTTTTAATCAATATTTAATTTTTTTTATTAATGTTATGTGAAAAATAAGAATATTGAATATAAAACTATTAGATCATATTTAAATTATCGACATTAAAAGATAAATACATGTGACTTTGAATACTAACTAACTTTTAATCTTGACTTTTTATATATAGTTGGATGGTTCAAATGTGTAGTTATCATTTATTCAATAACCAAAAGTTCTCTTATATTAACTTATGCATAAGCTAATTTGTAGAAGCTTTCTTATATTACATTTTTCAAAAGTTAATTTTTAACTTATGGATAAGTTGGGAAAAGTCTATTTTATTTTATTTTTATTTTCTTCTCCTATAAATGCTAACGAAGAAGGTTATCCAAACATGACCATAGTGAGAATGCTTTTTCTAGTGAGAATGAAAGGAATAAATATTAACCATTAGATATTATCATGAATAATCAAGATTAAAACACACAAATCAAGTGAGTTTTTTTAAAGGTTGGTGACTTTTTTAAATGATCATATAACTTTAAATCTTGATCATCCATGTATAATTATATGACCAAGATTTACTGTTTTCATTCTCATACAAGAAAGTCATTCTCACAAAATATGCCTTCGATATATATATAGCATATCAAATAAGAATTCTTCTTATTATTAGAAATGAGAATTAAAAATATAAATCGTTAGATCATATTTGAACAATTAATATTAAAAAAATGCACATGACTTTTTTATGTGATCATGTGACTACTAACTTTTAATCTTGATCATATATGTATGACTATATGAACTAAATTCATATACAGTAAAAAGAGTTATCACTTGATATGCCACATATATGGGTTTGCTACTATATTCACACCTTATTTTAGTTGGAGTGTTAGGACAAAAAACAACCTTCTCTTTTATTTTTATTTTTATTTTAGGGATATTATACTAATTGGTATTTTAACCTGTGTATTGTACAGAATAAATATTTATTTTACATAACTTAAATTTATGATAAATAAATACTTTTGAATATATAATAAACATATAGATTATATTTTAAATTTATAATAAACAATCAATGTTAATTTTAATTATTAATATTTTTTTTAAAAATATTGAAATTCAATTTAGGACTAAAAATATTAAAAATGATAGATTGAAAGAGATAAGAGGTTAAAAAATTCCTAAAAATACTTTCATTGAAAAATGATAGCTAAAAATGCTCTCATTGAAGAAAAGCAACTAAAAATGTTCTTGTTCAAGATAACTGCTCTCATTTAATATATAAGATGGATTTAATATTTACTAGTATTTTAATCAGTGCGATCCACAAATAAATATTTATTTTTATATAACTAAAATTTATAATAAATAAATATTTCTAAATATATACATTATATTATAATTGAAATTTGTAATAAATAAATACTTTTGAAAATATAAATTATATTTTAAATTTACACTAAACAATTTATATTGTGGTATAAAATTATTTTTAAACATTAATATTTTTTTTAAAATATTGAAATTTAATTTAAAAATAAAGATAAAAAATAATTGAAAGAGATGAATAATTAAGAAAATTAAAATATACAGATAAAGATAAAAGAAAGTATTTTGATGTGATTAACAAAGAATTTTTTTAGATAATTATTAAATCAAATTAAAATTAAAAAACATATTTAAAAGAAATAAAAATTAAATATTCAATATTCAATATTCAATATTCAATATATAAAATAAAAATAAAAAATGCAACTCAATAAAATAATAACAAATTCTAAAAATGCTTTCATTTTAAAAATATTCTTAAAAATAATCTCCTTGAAAATCAAATCATCAACAATGTGGTCGCGCCGATCCTTGATTCTAAACCTGATTTATATATATTAAGATCAAATTGGCCCAATAAAACTTACCATCACTGCCTGGACTCTCACCTGTTCCACTCCCACCGCATCCATGCTTTTCAGCGAATCCAATGCACCCACTCCTCCAATGGCAGCTATGTCCTGTAAAGGCGCGGGGGAAGTAGTATTCGGTGACGAACACAGAGGCAAAGAGGGCGGTGTGGGAAGTAGAATTCAATGCACCCACCGAATCAAAAAAAGAGCTGCAGGCCCAGAATCAACAACTACATTGTTGATGATTTTTTTTTTAAAATAAATAAATATTAAATTATTACAATATCTCAAAATAAATTAATTAAAACAAAAGAGATAATAATTTGTTTCCTAAAATTTTGGCATAAATTGTTAATGCATTCCAACTAAAAAAGTGTGAGTATATAGTAAATACACACAACACACAAAATCAGAAATTAATATGAAATTAATCCAATAATATCTCTTTTTTTAGAATTAAAATTAATATCTCTAAATTTACTATTATATGCTTTTCAAATATGTAAATATAAGAATTCTTTGATCATATACTTATAGTTGTTTATTTTTTATAAAATTTGACACACATAATTAAGGTAAAATAATTATAATTCATTTATAAAAAAATATAATTATAATTCAAGAATTGAATCGATAAATAATGTATTTTTGTGTGTGTAATTCATAGCAATGTAATTTGATCTATCCTTTATACGGGACACTTTCACGGCTGGTGAATACTAGCATTGATATTATCATAATTTTATTATTTAACGGTGGAACAACAGCAGTAGTAGTAATAATAATAATAATAATAATAATAATAATAATAAAATAAAATATTGAAAAAATGATAATAATGGACTAATATTACAATAGTTAAAACCTTATAAAGTAAATTATCTATAATCTATAATATATATAAATCTGGTGCAACTTTTTACTTTACTGTAGCATTTTGTCAAATCAATTTACAGTAATATTATTTAAAATAATGTGCTCACATTTTAATATAATAAAATGATTATTAAAATGGAAAAAAATAAAATTAATATAATTCTGGTTTATACGGGACAGTTTTACGGCTGGTGCATACTAGGATTGATATTATAATAATTTTATTATATAACGGTGGAATAACAATAAAATACAATACTGAAAAAATGATAATAGTAAAGTGGTGTTATAATATTTAAAAATTTATAAAGTAAATCATCAAAATCAGACATAAAAATAAATTATAAAGTTTTACTAAATAAAGTAATATTATAGCAAGAAAATTTTATATATTAAAATATCCACACTTAAATATTAATACTAAGTAACATTATATTAATACAAAAGTCATATTATAATTGCTCAAAATTTTAAAATAAGTTATCAATAGTAACACAAGTATAAATTGTTAAGATACTAAAAAATGAAAAAAAAAAACTTAAATATCATTGTAACCATTAAAAAATTATAAAAGAATTTATCAAAATCAGACAAATAAGTTATAACAAATAAAATTTAATAATCCAAAAGTATAAATAAAAGAATATTATAAAATGAAAATAATACCAAAAAAATAAAATAATATTTTAAAATTTTGTAATATTAAATAATCTTTATACACAAAAATAATTTTTTATTTTTGAAAGGCTTATTTCATATATAATAAAACTTCAAAAGATAAAATTGATGTGAAATACATGTTTAAAAAATTAAGTGGTAATTTAGTCTATTTCTAAATAAATTATAATGCTTATTCTTTTGTTTGTTTATAATATTCCTACACTACAGTGTTTCCACTTTTTTTCTTTTCTTTTTTAAACTCTTCATTTCAATTTTTCCAGTATCTATACATAAGCTTATTTGTTTGAATTATTATTTTAGAATTTGTATAATCATTCTTTGCTGTATTACAATTCTCTCGTGTTTTCTTTTGAATTTTATCATTTTATTATGTGGTTTGCTTTTTTTAATTATTTTCATGAGATGTTAGTTATTAATGTTAATCTTATGTTATCATCATTTTTTATAGCTGTTTCTTTTTCTTTTGTTTAATTTTTTTGTTTTTTATTTTTAATTCTTTTTTTTAATTTTGGTACATAATAAAATTAATTGGTTAATGAATTTTTAAATTTCAAGCCTAATTGATATAAATCATGCACTAATGTAGGAACAAATGTTTTGTTGCAAGATTGTCACTAATTCCATTTGATAAGATAATTCCTTTTAAATTTGAACCTAGAAAATTTTTTATATATGTTTAATTTACAACGACAATAAATCAAAGTCAATAACAATCTTTTGAACATGTTAAAATTTATCTTTCTCAGCTATTTTTTTTTTTCATGACAATTGTCTGTTGCAATTTCAATTGTTACCTCCCATAGAGGCTTGAGAATTCTTATATGTGATAGTGAGGGAAATTCTTTCACAACTTCAAATCATATAAAGAAATTTTCCACAATTTAATTCAAGTAAGTTGCTAATCATTTGTAGTTAACGTTGTTTAATTAATAGTTATACATATATCATGTTTTGCCTATGTCTCTTTTTGAAATTTGAAGCATTTTACTTTTTGTGAAATCAATATTTAGATTTCATTTTTTTATGATTACAAGTATATAATTTCTAATTTTATATTAAACACAACGTTTTTAGAACATTAATTTTATTTGTAATCTTTATATTTGGGTAATTATATGATTATTTCATTCTCATTTTATAAATTATATTATACTAAAAAAATTCTTACAAATAATTTTTTACAACAATATTGTCCCATGCATTGCACGGACACTCCTTTTAGTTTATTATAAATTTTAGTTATATAAAAACAAATATTTATCATGTGTATTACAAATACTAAAATAATAGTTATAAAAGAGTGCAAATACATATCGACGTGCGGTGTTGAGGGAGGAGTGAGCCGGGGAAAATAAAATCTAAAATTTGTGATTATAAATGGTTGTGGGTGTTTGAGTGGATTTAAAAATATAACTTTGTTTTTTGCTATTTTTGTTTCCTGGCTTTTATAGATTCTGAGGGAAAAAAATTTCAAACAAACAATAACTAGTGTCAAGATACAAGATGGTGAGAAAATTACAAGCGAGAAAACTGCGATCACATTGAAGAGGGCTGTCCATTACCTATCGGCATTACAGACTAATGATGGTCATTGGCCTGCTCAGATTGCAGGTCCCCTCTTTTATATCCCTCAGTTGGTAAGTTCAACTTATTGAAAATGGATAAAATATATTGTTTATAATAAGATTATATTTTAAATTAGTTATTAATTGAAAAACATAATCATAAAATTAGTGTAGTTTAATTAAATTAGTTTATTCAACTTACGAATTACTCAATAAATATGTTGATTTGGTATTGCTCTATTATATCATCATGTTCTTTTTTTTTTTTTTTTGATGGCATGTCATCATGTTCTTAAGATGAACTAGTTGGTTAGATTCATCTAAAGGGGTGAAGCTTTCTCAATATTTAATTTTTCATGAAAAACTCAATTTAAAGTGACTTAAAGATAATTAAATGTGTTGGTTTCTAAATTTAATTTGGAAAAATGATATTTTTTTATGGCCGGAAATTTGAAAAAAAAAATATAATTCCAAATTGAATGGCATACTCTCATGGTTGGCTAGTCAATGTATAATGTATAGTAGATAAGGAATTAAAAATACACGACGAAACATTATATTTTTTTGGTAAAAACACGACTAAACATTATATACTTTTAATTCTACCTTTAATTGCCAATAATTCTTGCTTGGTTCGGCCGAGTATATGGGCAAAAGTGTTTTTCTCAGACTTTTGCAATAAAAACAAACAAAAATCAAACAAAACTTTTTTTTTTAAGACCATATTATAGGATTTCAATTAATTAAGAGTAAATTCACACTTTTGTTTTAAAAAAAAATATAAGCTTTTTCTTTTTCAAACATTGTTATTAGTTTATCTTTCAGTCACTAAAAATGAGATTAAAAAAACCATTGTTTTGTATAGGGAACATTAGGCCCGTCTACTTCAGTTTTTATTTCTTATTTTTATTTTTTAATTACAAATTTGTCACCTTGTTTTTATTTTATTTTCTATTTTTAAAGATTTGTATCAAAAACAATGAAAACAACTTTTTTTCCCTCTTTTTACAAGAAACACATTGAAAACAAGGTGACAATTTTGTAATTAAAAATTAAAACAAAAAATAAAAACAGGAAAGAACAACTGAAGTAAAAGAGCCCTTAGTTTGAAAGACTAGTAAATTGATTTTTTCCTTCTATAATTAAAGAATTAAACTATCAATAATTTTGTATGATTCATGGATTAAATTATTTTTATTTATTTTTTACAAATCAGTGTCAATTTTTTGGATTAACAAATCTATATTCTTTGCAATTGTGAACTAAATTAATATTAAAATTGCTAGAATGAACAAAAAAGTAATACAGGTTTATTCATTAATAAAATGATTCAATTCATCCTTTCAAATCATATCAAAGCAGTAATCTAAAGAAATAAACACAGAAATTTAAATTTTATTTGATTGTTATGGAACTAAAAAAAATAGTAAACACTACAAATTAAAGTCAGAATCTAAATTATTTTCAACATTATTTTAGCATAAGCTCTTAATTTCTTAAATAAACATGAAATTAAGATCTCAAAGATGTGAAAAAAAGGGGAAAGGAATAAAAATACATTACATGAGATCAAATTCGTTTAATCATAACCCACTAGGGTCAGTCGGAATAGAATAACCCGGTTGAAGCGTAATGATCATACGTCTGTAATGCATTGTATGTCCTATAATAGGTCGCACTCTTCTACCCTTTATCGGGAGTCGATAACTATTCATAGCTATTACTTTGACATCAAAGAAGAGTTCGACCCAATGCTTTATTTTTGTCCTAGTTGATCCTAATTTGACATAAAAGTATATTGATTTTCCCCCAATAACCGAATAATTTTGTCTGTAAATACTGCATATTTTATTCCATTCATAAATCTTTTTTCTTCCGTATGAGTTCTAGTCTCAATTAAAATACTAGTTTTTACTGTTCACATGTTATGATTTGAATATACCACACCAATTTGTTATGTATGGATGATGAGATTCCATTGATACAAAGCCACTTGTTCTTTTTTCTTTGACAGTGGGGGTTGAAGTAAAATGTATGAGGTCATAGGTTTTAATCTAAATGCGACCATTGTACACCAAAAAATTTGTGTAATCATAATTTATGTCCTACATGTTAATCAATTGAGTTGATCCAAAAGAACGGTAAACAATTTATATTACTATTGACAAATTGATTTTTACAAGATTATTTGTTAAGTTTAAGTTTATAATCCTGAAACACCATTTAACATTACTTTTCTACCTACTTAAAACACTCCAGGTCATTTGTATGTACATTACAGGACATCTTGATTCTATATTTTCAGAACAGTATCGCAAAGAGACTCTTCGTTACATATATTGTCACCAGGTACACTTGTTAAATTTCAATATGTGATACCAAAATGATTGTGACGTTTAGGAAGAAAAAAAGCGAACTATATATAATGTTAATTTTTGCCTTTCTTTTCCTTTTGTCAAAACTATTGTACCTTCAATTTATATATAACTTGCTCTTCATTTTGCTTAACCATGAAATTCAATTTCTTTTTTCACAAAAGTGAACAATTAATACTAAATAGTACTTTCATTTGAAGAACGAAGATGGAGGTTGGGGACTACACCTAGAGAGTCAAAGTACCATGTTTTGTACTGCGCTCAATTACATAAGTATGCGAATTCTTGGAGAAGGACCGAATGGAGGTCATAACAATGCTTGTGCTAAAGCAAGAAAGTGGATTCATGATCATGGTAGTGTAACACATATACCTTCATGGGGAAAATTTTGGCTTTCGGTAAGACTACTTTTTATTTAAAATTTAAATGCATAAACATATACATGTATGCTACTAATTTAAATATTATACTTGTAGATACTTGGTGTAGTTGATTGGTGTGGAAGCAACCCTATGCCCCCTGAATTTTGGATCCTTCCTACTTTTTTCCCTGTGCATCCAGGTTGAACTAATTAATTTTGACTTGTTACTCTTTGTGTAACAATAAATAACTAAATTAGTGAATATACAATATTTAATTGTTAAATTGATGAATGTTTATTATATTTTCACCTTAAACAATGCAGCTAAAATGTGGTGTTTTTGCCGATTGGTATATATGCCCATGTCTTACTTATATGGGAAAAAATTTGTGGGTCCAATCACACCATTGATCCTAAACTTGAGAGAAGAACTCTTTACTCAACCTTATGATGAAAATAGTTGGAAGAAAGCACGTCACAAATGTGCAAAGGTAAGAGATATTAGATCTTCAACTAATAAATGTTAAGTGTATTGCACATACATTTTTAAATTCAGATAAAATATAAAATATATTTTAAAAAGAAATATTTAAAAAATATTTAGAATTATAGAAAAACCTGCGTATTTAGTTCAAGTAAAAAAAATAGATTAAATATGAAAAAGACATTTAATATTGTAAAGAAGACACATAGACAAAATTAGTTTAAAAATAAAAAAATAAAAACCACATGTATCACTCCAAAAGACCATTCTAAAAAGAGTGGACTCTAATTTAATACATATGAACAAATTAATTATAATGTGCATATATGTATACACTCTTTATAATGAGAAGGATAATTGTCCATTTTATACATCACAGGAAGATCTTTACTATCCTCATCCTTTGATACAAGATCTAATATGGGATAGTTTGTATGTATTTACTGAGCCACTTCTTACACGTTGGCCTTTGAACAAGTTAGTTAGAGAAAAGGCACTTCAAGTAACAATGAAGCATATCCATTATGAAGATGAAAATAGTCGATATATAAACATGGCGTGCATTGAAAAGGTAGGCATTAGAAATACCAAAACATATACATTATTTTTCAATATGCAGTAATTGAAATGAAATTAACCTTTTTAGTTTTGGCTTAATTGCACTTTTGATCCCTTTATTATTGTCATTTCTCAAATTTGGCCTTTCAATTTTTTTTTTTGCAAATTTGGTCTCCTCCCCCTTCCCCCCTATTTTAACTTTGCAACTTAGGTCCATCTTGTTATCTAATATTTAACAAAAATGTTGATGTGGCGGTAAATTATTGACATAAATGTGCCGTAGAGCACCACTCAACATTTCTGTTAAAGATTGGATATCAAGTTAACAAATTGAACAAAGTTACACAATTAAAATAGTTGGGGGACAAATTTGCGAAAAAACTAGAGGGCCAAATTTGAAAAATGACGATAATAAGACGACTAAATCTGAAATTAAGCCTTTTATTTTTCTCTACAAAGTGAATTCTCTCAAACATGTCACTAACATGTTTGCATTTTCTAGATTTTATGTATGCTTGCTTGTTGGGTGGAAGATTCAAATGGAGATGCTTTCAAGAAGCATCTTGCAAGGATTCCAGATTATTTATGGGTTTCAGAAGATGGAATGACCTTGCAGGTACATATATTGGATTGTCAATTTTTCAGTACAAACATTGTAATATTTTAAAATAAATTAATTAATGCCATATTATTATAATGGATTAAATATGTTTTTGGTCCTTGTAAAGAAAATTTGGGTTTTGGCATGCATCTATAAAAAAATTTCTTTGGTTTTCATCCATTTAAAATCTAAAATCAGTAATTTTGATACCCATTATTATATGATAACACTTAATTGCTTATGTGTCTAATAGAAGGTTATGTGGTCATCCTAAGTAATAGCTAGTAATGCATATATATGTGGTGCCATGTTAATACGTAACTTCCAACATTTGTTTTGAGTCCTAAAATAACTGTTATTCATTTATCCTAAAATGAGTGTTAGGATTAAAAACAATAATTTCAAATTTTGAACAGATGAAAACCAAGTAATATTTGTATAGGGATCAAATCTAAATTTCACTCATTTTATAAGACCAAAACAATGATTTCAAATTTTAAAAGGATGAAAACTAAAGGAAAATGTTTTGGGGACCAAAACCAAATTTTGCTCAATTTACAAGGATAAAAAACGTATTTAACCAAATTATAATTAATAATAGGCTTAAATATGTTTTTGATCCCTATAATATATTGCTTTTTTGGTTTTGGTCCTTACAATTTTTTTTTAAATGGTCCTTGTAAATTTTATTTTTTTTTTGGTCCATGTTATTTTGTTTTATTCCTTATAATATATTTATTTTTTTGTTTTTGTCCTTGTAATATGTAAATAATTTGCTTTTAGTCTCTATCAATTTTTTTCATAAGGACTAATTCAAAATGAATGATAAGGACAAAAACAAAAACAAAATATATTACAAGGATTAAAACAAAATAACAGGGACCAAAATAAAAAAAATAAAAAATTATGAGGACCATTTAAAAAAAATAATTTAACAGGGACCAAAATAAAAAAACGATATTTTATAGGGAGCAAAAATATATTTAAACCTTAATAATAATAATTAGTAACCATAAAGGAAATAACGATAACTTGTAAGATAATTTGACTAATGCATTTGTCTATATAATGCAGTCTTTTGGTAGTCAATTATGGGATATAGGCTTCGTTGTTCAGGCTTTGCTTGCTACTGACCTAATCAAGGAATTTGGTCCCACACTTGCAAAAGGACATGATTTTCTCAAGAAATCACAGGTCAACCTATGTTTCACGATAAGTATATGATAGAATTACAATTTTCCTTCCTAAGTTAAGAAAGAATAGAAAACTCTCATGTGAACTAACACCCAAACTATACAATTCACCTAACATTGTTTTGGATCCATAGTTCTTATTTATATAAGGACCTATTAACCAACTAAATGAAGTTTAAGTAACTAATTACTTAATGTAACAGTCAAATTAGGAAACATATTTTTAATGAGATTAATAACAATATGTATGCTAGATTTACCAAGTAGAGATGAATTGACATTTTGATATCTTAGATCACGGACAATCCTTCAGGAGATTTTAAGAGTATGTATCGTCACATTTCTAAAGGGTCATGGGCCTTTTCTGACAAAGACAATGGATGGCAAGTTTCTGATTGCACTGCAGAATGTTTGAAGGTAACTAACTACTTAGATCACAAACATTTTAATTTGTTAATAAACTTCATGAACAACATATATATGTTAACTAACCAATAAATTATCTTATGTTTTAGTGTTGTTTACTTTTCTCAATGATGCCACAAGAGATTGTGGGAGAAAAAATGGAACCTGAAAAGTTATATGATTCAATCAATGTCATATTGTCACTTCAGGTAAGTGTTACTAAATTTATGATAATATGCTTTTAATTGATTAATTAGATAATCAATGATCCTTCTCGTTAATTACTACTTAATTTTGGTTTATATCATGCATACTTTGTACAATGGAAATGGAAAGTAAAGGGGTGGTTAGAGCACATTAATTGATCATCCATTATTGCACAATTAATAAAAAGGAATATTTATTAGTAAGAACAAGATAGTCTCTACTTATAATTTTTTCTTCTACAAAACACGCCATTTTATCTTATTTCTTTTTCAAGTTTTATTATAAAACCCTTAAATTATTTACTTTCAAAATTTTCTTTTTACTTTTAATTTTAGTTTTTTACATTAAATTTTTTATTTTACTCCTCAAATTTCAATTGAATGTAATCTTAAATTAGTTTATTTTAATTTCCCCCTCCAAATCCTAGTTACTCTATTCTAATTCGTTTAAGCAGAGTATAATATCTTAAGAATGATTTAATTTTTTAGTCTATTCTTTCTAATTTCATTCTAAGGTTTCATTTAAATTTTAAAAATATTAGTTAAGTATGCATACCTTTCTGTGTAATTTAAAATCTTCAATAATTTAATCTATTTTTTAATTTTACAAAAATTTACTTTATATTTAATTTTCTTGTATATGATTCAATTTTGACAACTTCAAATTTGATTATTACAGAGTAAAAATGGAGGTATATCTGCATGGGAGCCAGCGGGAACTCAAAAATGGTTGGAAGTAAGTGTTACATTAATGGATTACAAAATGTGTATAAATTCATTAATCAATGAAAAGCATTTGTTACCTAATGTTAATGGATGTTAATTTCTAGCTACTTAATCCTACGGAAATATTTGCCGACGTAATAATGGAGAACAATTATGTTGAATGCACTGGATCAACAATTCAAGCTTTAGTGTTGTTCAAAAAGTTGTATCCAGCGCATAGGAAGAATGAGATAGAGAATTTCATTGCCAAAGCAGTACAATTCCTTGAAGATGAACAAGCAACTAATGGTTCTTGGTATGGGAATTGGGGAGTTTACTTCATTTACTCTTCCTGGTTTGCACTTGGAGGTCTAGTTGCTGCTGGCAAAACTTATACCAATTGCGCTGCCATCCGCAAAGCTGTGAAATTTCTACTCTCAATACAAAACGAGGATGGTGGATGGGGAGAGAGCTATCTTTCAAGCCTAAGGAAGGTTTGTAATTAAATGATTATTTATGATTATAGTTTCATTCAACTTCAATGCTAATTATAAATAATATTATTAATAACATCTTAATGAATGAATATGTATATGAAGATGTACGTACCTCTTGAAGGAAGTCGATCAAATGTCGTACAAACCGCTTGGGCTCTAATGGCTCTAATTCATGCGGGGCAGGTATTCTTCTAATGTGCACGTTTGTGAGTGATTATGGGTCTAGTTCATCATATCTTTGATTTCAACATGTTTGTTTATTTTCAATCCAAAATAAATGTTAAATAAATATATTTTTTTATTCCTTTTCTAAATTCTATATATATGTAGGCTAAGAGAGATCCAACTCCCCTTCACCATGCAGCAAAGTTACTCATCAATTCTCAGTTAGAAGATCGTGATTGGCCTCAACAAGTACCTCTCAAATCTCAATCCTTTGAATTTGATAGCATGACTATTATTAATGTATGTGCTTTAATAATAGTAGCAAAAATAAATAAATATTTAATGATCAATTAAATACAAATACAAGTCAATACTATATAATAAAAAATCAAAACTTTGTAACTAAGCCATCTACATTGTGAGCACACACACACACACACATACATATGTGTGTGTGTGTGTGTAAAACTATCTGCTTCCTCTGGTTTCGACTCTCCCTCACATTCACTTCCATTTGAATACTCTCCTTTCATGAAGAGGTGGACTTCACTCTCTTAACATGCATGTGGTATATCCTCTTATGTTTTTAATATCAACTAAACGATTTAACAAGCTGTAACAGAATATCAGAAACTAATTTCATATATATATATATATATATATATATATATATATATATTATCTTCATAATTCAAATACACTCCTTATATGTATATGATATCTCTTTCTATATATAAATTAGAATAATTATTTTGAACGAGAGTTTTTTTAGAAAATTTTCCTAACTTCTTATCTCTTTCAATCTATTATTTTCAATATCTTTAGTTTTAACTTGAATTTCAATATTTTTTAAAAAAATATCAATAATTAAAAATAACATTGTATCACAATATAAAATATTTATCATAAATCTAAAATATAATTTATATGTTCTAAAATATTTATTTATTACAAATTTTAATTATAATATAATTTATATATTTAGAACTATATATTTATTATAAATTTAGTTATATAAAATAAATATTTATTTTGTGTAATCCACAAGCTAAAATACTAGTATATGTGTGTGTGTGTGTGTGTGTGTGTGTATGAATGATGCATGTATATATGTATGTATGTATATGTGGAGATGTATCAAGTATGAAAACTCTTGGTTATCGTGAGAAATGAAAACTATAAATGTGGGCCATGTAATACCCTAGGGGCATTACCTTGACTATGCCTAGATTGCTAGGACATGGAACTTTGAATATAAATCCTCTCTTGATCTCATATTTATATCCCGTTCTGATCTGAGCGGCTCGAGCGATCTATGATCTCATACTTATATTCCGCTTCAACCTGAGTGGGCTATGGTCTTGTGCTTATATTTTGCTTTGACCCAAGCAGTCTATGGTCTCGTACTTATACTCCTCTTCGACCCCAGCGGCTAGACCTTCTTTCGTTATTAAAACCTCAATCCCTTGGCTTAAGGGGACGACCATCCTTCTTTTGGAACAAGGGGCCTCCTAACCCTTTTTCTTTGAAAACATATACTTTTTTCAAAGACGTATTCCTTTCTTAAGACCTTTCCTTTCATAAAATCATTTCATAAACTTAGGGAGAAATCCCCACCTTTACTAAGGAAGCATAGTCAGGTGTCTTAAGTATCTTAAGTGTCTTAGGTCTTTTCTTATGTATGGTTCATCGTTGTACTCACACAACACAAAATAATGTAATTCACAACCACAAGGATAATACTACAACTACATAAGCCCACAATCAACAATACAAACGCAATAAATTAACAATATAGGCAAACATATGGAGAACAACCATAGGGAATACATACAAATAACCTTTTTGGGGTTCTCTCGTTGAGCGAAGAGGTGTTTTCGCTTAACAAAAGTGCCCATTTGCTTCGTGCATCACAAAGACTCTTAACGACTACTTACAGAGGTTCCAAACCTATTTTTTGGACCCTGTTTCACTTATCGAGGATGGTCCTCGCTTAGCACGTCTGCACAAAGCTTCCAAACCCACCTACTGTCCAAAATTTGTTTAACAAATCTATCCCTCGCTTAGTGAATTCATATTGGCTCCCAGACTCATTTTTCTGCCCTAAATTCGCTAAGCCAAACTAAATTTGCTTAACAAATTTACCTAGACTTTTTAGGATTCACTAAGCTAAACTAAATTCGCTAAGCCAAAGTGCGAATTTCAGCATCGTAATTTCGCGATTCCAGTGCCACTGATGGCTGCCCAAGCTTTTCAATGTACCATAAATAGTCCTAAAATACTTCCATTTCATTCCTAACTGATTAATCTACCCTAAAAACCCCTCAATCATGCATATTCCTCAAAAACCCACAAATCTCCTTCCTAGGGTTCAAGGGGAAAAAGGGGGTAAAGCACAAGATAAAAAGGGTTAGGGAAGATGAGGGAAGCACTCACCTTTAAGGACTATTCGAATTTGAGCTCTGGGGTCGAGTCTCTGGTCTCTGCTCCTCCTCTTCTCCTTCTTCTCTTTGCCCTTCTTCTTTCTTTTTCTTTCTTTCTTTCTTTTCTTTTCTCTCCCTTCCTCCTTTTAGATAACCTGTGTGTGTGGGGTCTAGAGGGCCTCCAACCTATCTTGGGCCCTAGAGTCCTATCTGGGGTCCTATTATCTTACTCCTGCAGATTCTAGCATAAAAGTAACTATTATTATTACCTATGGGCATTCTTAATCATTAATTATATTCTTATTTCTATTGTCCAAAATTGGAGATGTTACAAGCCATATAACTATACATAAATAATCAAGATTAAAAGTTTGTTAGTTGTCACATGACCACTTAAAAAAGTCATATAGGTTTAGCTTTTAAACTTGACCATTCAAATATGATCTAATGATTCAGATTTATATAGTTCTCATTTTTCACAATAATATGAGTTCTCATTTATTGTGCTCATCATATATATTGGATAGGATCAATTGACATCAGATGTCAAACTTTGCACTTAGACCACTTAATAACTTTACGTAGAATACGAGACTAAATTCAACCATTAAATCATTTGATATATTTTTTTGATCATGTATGTCAAATTTTACACAAATTGGACATTTGTTAATATGTTATATCTAGCAATGGACAGATACTTATATTTTGAATAGAATATTATCCATAAATTAAGTAATGTGATAAAGTAACAATTAGTCTTTGATTTACATGAAATTTTATAAACTTGATCTACTTTATACATATATGTACATACATACATACATACATATATATATATATATATATATATATATATATATATATATATATATATATATATATATATATATATATATATAACACATATATTGAAGCAATGCATCCTAATTGTGTTTTGTAATTGATTTTAAATTGCTACATTGTTTGAGTTTCTATTTTTAATTCTTGTTTGTAACTTACTTATTGTAGGAAGCCATGGGACTATTCCTGCAGAATGGCGTGTTGCATTACCCTCTCTTTAGAAATTATTTTCCAATGTGGGCTTTGGGTGAATATCGTAGAAAAGTTATATTGCCTTCCACTACTGCTTAACTTGAAAAGTTGTGAGCTCAAAAAGATGATGCCATTTCAATATAGAATCCAGCAAATAAAATCAAACAAGTTGGTGATTTAGTTTAATAATGAAAAGTTTATTCCTATTCTCATGTTTTTTAAAACAAATATTTTACATCAAAGATTGCAACAATAAAAACGCTATTATATGTTCGCATCCAACCAACATATATAATCAAATAGAGATATAATAAAAATTCAAGTTTAAATTTATTTAAAGTTCCAAATCTATATGTGGTTTATGGTACGCTCTCATAAGAGCATGGTTTCACTGGAGACATGCATCTTGGACTTAAAACTTGAATGAAGACAAATTTTGCCATGACTAAAGGCTTGGTGAGGACGTCTAGAATTACTTAGATATCAAATTAATATGTGAGAGTCTGAGAGACAATGAGGACCCTTGTTGCACTAATTTGCAAATAAAGTAACAATTTTTTTTTGACTCAATTGTAAGAACCCAAACTTATTCTTATTCGAAATTTTCCCAAATAATTTTATAGTCTCTAAGGAAATATTTCGAGGAATAATTGACGGTAATTAAGCATTTATATTAATTTTATTAATGTAAGAAATTAGAAATAATTTGTTTAATAATTTTACTTATAATTTGATGAGTTGATTAATTTAAAAGCTCAAAATTTCTCTCTCTCTCTCTCTCTCTCTCACACACACACACACACACATATGTGTGTGTGTGTGTGTTGTTTGTTGATGAAAAATATAACATCGATATACATGTAGATATAGATTATAGCATGTTAATTTAACATCATGTAATTGAGAGATTACTTGAGTTTGTTCTTGATTTTATTTGAGTCACTCTGATAAGAGAAAATATGATCTTGAGTTGAGAGTGATTTTGTCCATTTCTAGAGAGTTAGGTTCATCATAAAATTGCTTAATGGTATAACAAATTTATAACTCTATAGTAGTAGGTAGGGACCTCTCAACGGGCTACTCACAATGAATGACCCAACTCATCACAAAGTCACTCTTAATACAAAAACCCATCTTCTAATATTTCATAACTGACATATAGTAATTAATAAAATTCATAACTGTCAATTAATAATTTTTAATAATATTTTAATTACTGATTAATGATAATCCATTATTATAATTAATTTTTTTAACATTCTCCCATTTGGATAGCATTAATCAATCATTAAAATATAAAAATCATTAGAACTAGAATGATAATTATGGTCAAAACACATGTCAATCAACAATGTAAGAAATGTAAGCTTTTAACATTGTATAGAATAATATCCGATAGGTATATATATTATACATGCTAAATGCCTACATTTCTCATAGGAAAAGGAATATGGACGAGCATAATTTATAAAGAGAAATATGCAATCCAATAATGGTCCAATCATATGAAAATGCTATAAGAGATATGATATATAAAAAAAATGTCATTTCATACATATCTCATATTAAACTCCCACTAACCCAAAACATCAAACGACTTAAACTAATATGAGTTATAGTAGTCAAATATGTAACTCTTTGGTTAATGGATCTGCCAACGAGTTTTCAAATTCATAAAGGCCACAAAATATCCACATAGGTTTAAAGAGAGTAATTACATATAGGCATAGCCTATTGACACAAGTAATTACATTTGGTCAAAATCAATAAATTCTCTATAATACTTGACATCCAATTAATCCAAATTTTACTGAATGAATGACTATGCAAATCCATAAAAAAATAGGAAATCTAAGGATCTCCTATTTTAATGGCATAGAAACTTTAGTTTTAAATAATAAATAATACTCTGGATTAATGTAGCCACAAGAATATCAATAATAAGAATTTATGATTATAAGATTTATAAGTACCTAAATAATGCAAAACATCATACTCGATAGGAGTAGTGACATTATACATGCAAGGTACTTATACGTCAATGACCTAACAAAATGTGGAATGTTGGTTAAAATAAAAGCACAACATGGTTGCATGCCCAAAAATAAATAAATTATTGTGCATTTCCCAACAAAAATGGCCTAACATCCATTTAGATGCTTACTGAGATTCAAAATAATGTTCGTATATCTCAATGCAATAGGACAAAACTAAACAATAAAGTCCTTCTAAAGTATGTCATATAATCATAAAATGTGCATAAAAATATATGACAATATAAGTTTAACAAGTCTCGAGGCATAAATACACATACACACACACCGCTCCCACTAATCTTTTATACCAAAATAAAAATAGGATTTCCATTAGAGCCCACCAATATTAAAATGCTCTAATAGTGTAAAATGGGGGGATCTTAAATATGTAGAATATCCAATGTGAGTCTACAAACTCACTAACTTTCTCTCTTAAGAGTGCGCTAATAAATTAGAGAAATAAACTAGTGCAGAATTATTAAAAAAAGTGGTTATATAACTTATCACTCACAAAGTTTTTAACAAAATTTAACCATATTCTACACACAAAATAGAATATGACAAAATTATCAAGATAAAATGATAATATGAAACCCAATATAGCAAATTTTTACTAAATTTAGGCTTCACAATTAACCACATATTCTACATATAGAATTAAGGAGATTATAAGTGTTCACTCGACATTTAATAACACAAATCTGAAATAAGAAAAAGCGCACAAGAAAGGGGGGGTTGAATTGTGCGTTTAAAAACATTTTCGAAATAAGTATATCAGTTTGAAAAATGTTTTCAAGCGTAGGGATAGAGAGAAGAGAACACAGAAAGTTTTATACTGGTTTACTCAACCTGAGCTACATCCAGTCCCTTCACCCAGAAGGTATCCACTAACTAACCTTAGGTTACAAGCATTGTTTGCGGCCTCTTCAGGCTTTACAATGCAATCACTCTAGATTGCTTAACCCAAGTATTCTTTTACACTAAGCCTCTCTAAGCTTTCACAACACAACAAGTGTTTAAAAAAAAGATCAACTCACGTAGTGAGGATTTGAAAGATTAAGCTCAAGATCACTTTAAAGATCTTTACAAGATTTTTGCTATCATCCACTGGACGCTTCTATCAGAGTATTACAAAAGTCTTTATGTTATTGTTCTTTTTCTACGTCTTTTCTTTTTCACAGTCTTCGCCTTGTTTTTTTCACTTCTACTGTCTTGCTTCTTCGTTGGTACATGTATATATAGTCTTCAAGGAAAAGATCCGTTGTAGAAGACTTTGACTTCGTTATGTAATGAGAAGCGTGCAAACTATCCTTTCAGAGAGGTCAAGCATGGCAGCTTTTAGACTTGCACTAAAAAGGAAGGTGCAGAACTGCGTTGGCGGTCTGCTCTTCTGAACATTCTTCATTTGTCTTGGCAGCTTGATAAGTTGACTTGCTTTATCTATTCTGCTGCGCTTTTGCACTGGAATGATGTTGATGCTATTTAATGCTTCAAACAAATTTGAACGTTAGTTCACAGAAGTAGTAATATGTCAGTTTCGAGGAAGACTTAGCATAAATCAAATTAACATTCAAACTAAAAACTTAGCCGTTTGAATATATGATCTTGGAGGCTTGTTTGAGTTTATTCATCGGACGGTTGCCTTCAGTTTGTTCAACTGGATGGTCCTCTTTGGTGAGTCTTCTGGACGGTCTTTAATACGTCTTCTAGACGATTTTTAACACGTCTACTGGACGGTCTTTAACATGTCTATTGGACGGTCCTTTTTGGTGAGTCTTTTGGATAGTCTTCTTAGCTGTGACAGGGTTAGTCTATACGCGCAAACTTGAACATTAATAAGCTTGTTATCTTCAAAACATTGAAGGTTTAGACACTTCTACGTCTTTGGTTCCAACAAAATCTCCTTGGGTCATCACAAACATAATTTCTTAAAAGAATTTGATAAATAAGGTAACCTTTGTATTGCAAAATATGATGACCATAAAAAAATATCATCATATGAGTGAGGAACAAAAATCCCTAACATTTTAAATAAGATATGGGATTACTTGCAACTTTTCAATAGCTCACACAAAATTCAAGTGTTAGAAAATATTCACATGCACTTGAGCAAAAGATTAAGTTACACACAACGAAAACTTAAACTTCATTATAATTGAGGATATAAGGATATGAGGGGAAAAAGTTTGAAACTACCATAAGTATTAAAGAACAACAATTATGTATTATATCTCAAAATATAAGAATAAGAAAAATATTGCCAAGTATACATCCTAAATATACCATTCATAATGATATAGAATAATGGTATAGAGTGGAGAAATTATTCTAAACAAAATCTACTGGCTAATATTGGGATTTCATTATATTATCTTAACAAGGATTGCTATTAATAATATAAAACAATATGGAGTTTAATGTATAACAATGTTTTGGAAAAGACTATAACATCCACAATATAATTCCTCGTAACAAAACAATGTCAAATAATATGTAAAGATAAAATATTGAATATGGGATATTTGCAAATATAAATATTTTTGCTTTCTCACATCTAATAAATTGGGCTTTTAATTAAGGTAGAGATCTTGTATCAACACAATCCTATATATATAGGACATTACTTTCAACAAGCAAGACTCTCCTACTTGATGGAGAAAAATAATTAGATAATAATTAAAAAAAATTCAAAGTGTTAAATTTTTTTTAACTGTTTTCTTTATCACACAATAATCATGTGAAGTAATGTCAAACCGATAGGGTACGTCCATTACTTATATAATGCAAGAATAATCACAATTCGTTCCAATAAAAATTTATTTAACATAAATTTGCATCGCGATAGGCAAATGTAAAATTTTAAAATAACAGTAGATTGTATATGAAATATGCCCAATTTAGAGAAAATTTCTCACTTATTGCGATAGTACAGTCCCAACTTCCAATAAATAATAAATATATTAATAATACAATGCACAGATCTTATATCATCAAAATTCTAATACCGATAGGGTACTTGAAAAAAATTGATATAAGCATAAAATAAACAATACATTGTATAATAACAAATTACATTAATAACAATATACCGATGTGGTATAATTATTATCAATGTAATGTATAAAACTTAATTATTCAACCAATATAAATCTGCATAATTATACCCACGATAGGTGAGATTACAATTATACAAATTAAGAATACTTATGTTTAATAAAATGATAAATCAATATCATGCATAAAAAAAAATCCAATTCACATTTTAAAGGATATTTAACCACAGTCATATTCAAATAAATCTAAGACATGCTTAACAATATTTTGAATTAGCATGTAATAAATATGACTTTATCCTTGTAAGAATCATGACATTAATTTCATGATCTCTATTGAAAAAAAAAAAATACAACTAAGTTATTGTTCCTATTTTGACTGAGTTAAGCATACAAAAGTACACAAAGCAATTTGATATTTATCTCAAAATAGAACTCTAAAAATAATAAGATGTGAAATACTCCTACTATAAGTAAGAATATAGTCACACAAAAAAAGCATTATAACTAGTAATCAATAAATTGATTGTAGAGTTCTACAATTTCACAATATTATGGGAAACAATCATAATCTTATATATAATTGCATATTTATAACATCAAAAGGAGAAGAATATCTTTTTAACAAATTTCTCCATATATGCAATCATATAAAGGTAAATAAATAAATACTTTAACTAACCTTAGTGTCATTCATCCCTGTGCATAAATCCAAAAAACTTTAATGACTTAATGAGATTATCAAAATCTTACAAATTTGTCATCTCAAATGGTTCATAAAATATTAGTAAACCATGATAATAAAAAAAAAACTCAAATTATAAATCAATATGATTTATATAAATAATAGGTTGCAAGGATGACATGATTTTCAATTGCCTTGAAGATCTCAACAAAATTATCTTAATGATATTTTACAAATGAACATATTAACAACAAATAGGTAACATAAAATTTAATCCAAACTTTTGGATTAATTTGGAATAAAATAATTAAAATAATGCATAATTGTATGATTTTCTACATATATTAGTTAACATAAAACAAGTATGATTTAATTTTTTATGATCCAAAATTTGTTTGACTAAGGCACATTATTAGAGAAAATACTTAATACATATTTGTCACAAAATTAAGAATAATAAATTATGAGTTTAGATTTAAGAGTATAGTAGTGAAAAACACAACGTATATTAAAACATTAAATTATGCCAATTTTAGATTTATTTAATACACATAAATGGCATAAAATAATATACAATACACTATATACATTTATTGAATTTAAAACAAATAAGCTTTAACCCATGTGATGACAAAAAAAAAAAAACACTTAATTTTGTGACTAATATTAATCATTCTAAAGAGTGCCTAAAAAAAATTCTTCATGAAAAAAAAATTTGATCCAAATAATGAAAATGTAATATATATGAAATATCAAATTGTGCTAAATAATTTGTAAAATTCTCACAACAAAATTAATAATATTTTGATACATGAATTATCACAAGTGAGCTTAAGATAATTTTTAATCATAACACTTTAAAAGAGATTTCAATGTATATAAATGTTATTGACACAATAGGGAATTTTCACAAAACTTTCTAAACCCAAAACCAAAAATATAAAATTATTTTGGGTAGAAAAGAAATTTCAAATTCATTCCATAATATCATAATTAATAATGTTGGAATAAGATTTTGTGCATAATTAGTCATAATAAAAAAAAGTGAGGCCAGTATAAAGATCACAAAATAGAAGTTTGTGCATGCTAATATAGAAATCACTGTATTGAAATCAAATAATATTGGAGTAAATATAAGCCAAACGTGCACAACTCTACACACAACAAAATCCTTGTGAGTGGACCTGCATTTTTAGTACCACAATCAAAAGAAATTGAAATCTCAAAAAAAAAAAAAAAGTCAACCAGCAATTTTCCTGATCAATACACTCAATTCATGTGGCGTAACTGGGAGGCTATTGATCGAAAAAGATCAAAGGACAAAAGCCTTCAATTAATTTTGTAGATCATTGGAAGAATATTGAAGTCCAAGCATCGACAAAACTGGCGCAAAATGGGTCAAGAATAACAACCCGATTCAATCTTATCATACATAACTCCAAGAGCTTTGATTTTAGAGTATGTTGGTCGCGTAATATAATGGAGAAGAAACCCACAATCAATTTAAAAAAAAAAAATTGCTCCATCCGTGAGTAATTAAATTTGAAATGTTTAGAATTCATAAAAGGATCTACGAAAACAACCATCAAATTCTCTATAATTAGTTCAAAAAATCACATACTAAATATATACAAATTAATTTGAATAAAAGAACCCCTAATTTAATTTCACAAATTGGAACGAAAATAAAATAAAATAAAATCACAGGATTCATACGATTAACAACTATAAGCTATATCTAACCATGGCTCTTATACCAATTTATGAAAATAATAAAATAATAACATCGATATACATGTAGATACAAATTATAACATGTTAATTTAACATCATGTAATTGAGAGATTACCTGAGTTTGTTCTTGATTATATTTGAGTCACTCTGATAAGAGAAAATATGATCCTGAATTGAGAGTGACTCTGCCCACTTTCTAGAGAGTTAAGTTCATCATAAAGTTGCTTAATGAAATAGCAAATTTATAACTTCATAGTAGTAGGTAGAAACCTCTTAACGAGCTACTTACAATGAATGATCCAACCCATTACAAGATCACTTTTAATACAAAAACCCGTCTTCTAATATTTCATAACTAACATATAGTAGTTAATAAAATTCATAACTGTCAATTAATAATTTTAAATAATATTTTAATTACTGATTAATGATAATCCGTTATTATAATTAATTTTTTTAACATGTGTGGGGGGTGAGGGGGAGAAATTATTAGGTAGTTTAGGGCTACCAAGTATTTATGGTTCCAAATAATGTGTTTATAATATATATTTAACTTTTACAGTTCACAAGAAAAAATTAATAATATTTGATTATATGTCATATACAGATTAATAAGGACTATATGGTCCAAAACCACTTAATAATTTCTTAGGAGGGTGGGGTATCACTACATTTTAAGCCTCCTTCTCCTTATGATTTTCTTCCTCCTTCTCTGTTGTCATTTCTCTCAACCTGTGGCTCTCTCGTTATCCCTCAAAGCTGAGCTCTCTCCCTCTCATTTCCTTCACCATCAAGCCATTTCAAATGGCTTCTATCCTTGCCTCTTACTTCCATGGAAAGAGCCAAAGGTGGTGCTTCCCTAGTCTACTAAGAGAGAAAAAAAATAGTGAAAGGGTATTATTTTGTGAGTTATGACGAGCTACTGTAGATCCGAGAGAAAAAAGAGTGTGTTTGAGGGTTGTGAAAAAAATGAAGAGACGAGGTTCTTTTTTATTCGGGGGAAAGGGTGATGTGGGTCGATTATCTGAGGGGGAAAAAAAGAGATCGACGTGTGCTTTTCTGCGTAAGTCTGAAAGAGAAAAGAGTGTGTGGGTTGTATTCCCAGGAAAGGGCGATCAAAGGGTTTGTGAGTGGATGCCCCTGTGCTGTGCTGTGTGTTGTTAGTGAAGAAAAGGTGAGTAGTTGCTGGCGTGAGAGAGGAGGAATAAAAATCGATCGGTCTCTGAATTGTTGTTGTGTGTGACCGAGTGTGGGCTGTGTGAAATGATAATGGCACTGAGGTGAGAGAACTTTCGTGTCCTTTTGTGTGAGCGAAATGAGTGCATGATAGTGATATGAAAAGTTGTTATGAGAGGCTGTGAGTGTGTGAGCGATTTTGCATTATGTGTGAGGAAGATGGGAGGAAATCAGAGAAATAGTGAGGGTGAGCTGCTAGCTAGTGTGCTCTTGTGCGAATGAGTGAAAAAAGTGTGGAATATGTGTAGTAAGATAGTGCCTCCCCTCAATATGTTGTGCGTGTGGAGAGAAGAAGGAATGAAAGGAAAAAAATGTGACGGTGATCGAAGAGAGTACGGGAGAGTGTTGCAATCGAAAAGTGAGTGAAAAGAAGACGCGAGTATTTGTCTTTATTGACATTGGATGAGACCGATTCCAAAACATCTTGCCAATGGAGCAGAGAAATGATGGATAGTGCAGGGGCAAAATATAGACTATAGAGTGCTGGTTGTAAGGTTGCGTTGTATGGAAAAAAGGTATATGCATGAGACAAATAAAAGGAAGCTTGGGAGGCAAACCGAAAATATATATGTACATACACACACACATATATATAGGAGGCTAATTGATTATCTTTTGTATTTTGCTTTCTCTTTTTCTTTTCCCTTTTTTATTATGCAAAATCTAAACGTCATCGAAAAAAATAAAAGTATTCAATCATTTGTTTTCTAAGGAGTTTATCATGACATTTTATCTCACAATAAATTTTATTTTTTGATTGCATGTACCATTGTTGAAGGTGGAAATTCGTTTCAAGAATTGAAATGATGTCAATTCTTGAAGGATAATTTCTTACAAAGATTTTAATCAACAAATAAAGATTTTATTTAAAATGGGACATAGAATCTATGATTATCGTGTGGATTCTTTTTATTCGAACCAGCAATCTTAGGCTTTCAACTTGAGAAAATTTTAATCAATGGTTCAATATTTTTACTTCAATTTTGATAAAGATATTAAATAATGATTTCATATAACAGATTCGAATTATAATTGTATGTTTATTCGAATTAATGAACATGTATATAAACATTTAGATTCAAATTCGATTTCTAGTTAAATAGTCATCAATAGGTGAATCGAAACATGCATTATATTATGTAAATTGTCAGAAAGTGTTATAGGTGTAACACTTTTACTTTTGCCTATTAAACTGTTTTCTTAATTATTCTGTATTTATTTCTGGAGAACCAGATGAGAATCTCAAAAATTTGATCTCTATGATTATGTTCGTATTAGTAAGTAACACTTAGTTTAGATTTTTTCTAGGGAACAGGCCCAAAAATTGGTAAAATGACCATTTCGTTTGATAACAAAATTAATAGATAAAAATAGTTAGAAGCATTTAAAAATTCTTTCAAGTCACCAATATACTTAGAATAATTAATAATGATTTTAGAAATTTTTTGAAAATTTATTGCAATAATTTTTGTGAAATAACAAAAATACCCCTGATTGATTACAAAAATCAACTAGAGACTTTTTTACCTCAAAATAATTTGAAAATTTTATATTAAATATATTTCATTATAAAAATTTTATTTTGAAAGAAAAATAATGAAAAATATAACAATTCTATCTCAATTTTTTCAACTATTTTTCTAATATTTGACAATTTAATTCTGAAAAATCGAGAAAAGAATTTTAAAATTCTAATCCCCACCATTATGCTCAGAATTTTAAGAACTATCTAATCGTAATTTTTAATAATTTTTTGAGTCGGAGCTTGGAGAAATTAGAAAATGATGATTTTGCCTCTATTTCTCAATATTAAGTGCTGATATAAGAAAAAGATTTAATTGATATTAAAATGCCAATTCAAGCTTGAAATCATGTCATATATATTAAAATATAATTTTAGAAATTCTTTGGGATTTTCTAGAATTTTGGTGTAAAATGACCAAAATATCTTTAAATGTCTGTTGAGTCTAGTCAGTATTGGTTTGACATCTAGAAAGGATAAAAATGGTCATTTCAGTTTATTTATAGGCAAAATATTTAATTTTAAAATTTTCATAAAAAAATTGGTATTTATTGAATTAAAATGGATTTTTTAATGAATTTTCTAGCTTAAAAATACAAAATAAATACATATAATTTGAAATAAATTAATAAAAATTAAAATTAATTATTAGAAATTTATTTTTGATGAAAAATAATGTATATGATCATTTTTGCATTAAAATGCATTATTTTGATATTAAAAGCTAATTTTTCAAGTTTAGGAGATTTTATTAGTACCAGTTAATTTAACTGCAGATAAAATTTACATTAATAAAGCTGGGACAGCTCACTATGCATGTCCCCAAGCCTAGGAGGGGTGATTCGCTACCCTAAATAGTGTATGTATTCGTAAAATTAAATTAAAATTAAATAAAAATGAGAATCATTACATAATGCGTGACATAATTACATGGACACCTAAACTCATTCCTTCCTCTATAAATAGTCATAGTTTTGGACCATTTTTCAGCACCTCTTCCTTTCTTAAGCTGGCTAAAAAAAATTAGAGAGCTTCTCTCTCTAGAAAAAATCTTTATTTTGTTTTTATGCTAAAGATTTTACTAGTTTTTCAACAACTAGTAAGTTTTCTTCCTAGGAGCTTTGAACCAATAATTCCATCCTCTTCATCAACCACCTTAGAGGTAATGGGAGGAGTGAGGTTGGTTCTAAATTCTTGTCACTTTACATGTTGGTAGAAAGAATTTTTCCCTAAGCTCGTTTAGGCATAAGTTTTATTATTATTATTATTATTATTATTATTATTATTATTATTATTATCATTGCTATACTATTCGATGTTAAACTTTAATTTTTGTTAAATTGTTATGCTACTAAAATTTAGATTATTAAATTATAATTGCTAAATTGTTACACTACTAAAATTTAGATTATTAAATTATAATTGTTAAGTTGTTACTCTGCTTAAATTTAGAAAATTAAATTATAATTACTAAGCCGTTATTCTGCTCAATTTTAGAAAATTAAAATTTATTTATTTAGTTGTTATTCTGCCAAAATTCTAGTAATTAAATTATAATTACTACGTTGTTATTCTGCTAAAATTTTAGTAATTACTAAGTTAATATTCTTCTAAAATTTTTTGTAATTACTAAATTATTACTTTGTTAAAATTGTGTAATTTCTACAATATAAAGCAGAAATGTTGATTGTATTGGTGCTTAAATAAAATGAGACCAGGGAAACATCTGCTTAAGAAGTTAGGAATTGATAGTTTAGTGAGTAATGTGAAACAAATGATATGCAGTGGCATGACACCCTGCTAAGGAAGTTACAGTTTGGTACGTTGAGGAATGAAAGACAGTGACCCACTTGCGGAGGTCTTGGGGGTAGGCATCAAGTGGTAAAGGTCCTAATGGCCAGGGTAGCGCCCTCGAGCCGGGATATTTGCCTAACCAAGCTCGATAACCTCGACAATTACTCAGCATTTCAGGATTGGTTTGAGAGTATACCTCTATAAATGGATATCTTGACTGTTATTTTCCTTAATGATGATGATGATTGTACCATGTGATGATGTTGATGAGGTATATGTACTCTCAATCACTTTCCAGTTCTGTTGAGAACTATTACTCACTAATGGGGAGTATGGATTCATATTGAGTTAAGGATAGTCTGATACAACTTAGAATGAACCCTAGGTTCCCTTCTATTATCAGTTGTGTTTTATCTTTGTTTTATGGTAGACTTCCTACCATACATGTAAAAGTGATTTTAGAACAAAACACCTTACTCCATTATTTTTTCTTCTATATATGATTGATCGTGATTATTGAAGATGACATTAATGCCTTGTGACGCTAAGAACGAGTCAGAGGATACTTTAGTGGGCAAGGATTTGAGTACTTATATTATAGTACTTTTCTTTTTGTATAAGGAATAGGGTAGATTGGTACTGCTCTGTATAAGATCTTTTTGATGTACTTTTAGTCTTTTTTATTTTGTGATTGTTATACCAAATCACGATGTATAGTTTTACAACATACACACATACACACACACACAGTTTTACCTTTTATTTTTTATTATCATTTCCAAATTCTGTTAAGTTTGAAAATTTTCTATTATAAAAGTGAAAAATTTTTACTCACATTTTCATCTACTTAAACTTAATAATTAAATTAATATGAATTATATTTAATATGAATGGGTGTTACAATAGGCAGAAGAAAAAGTCATAGAAAGAAGAAGGGGTTATAGAAAGATTGAAACTAAATTACAAAGAAAGAGTAATCGAAAGAAGAAAACGTCATAGACAGTGGAATTCAAGATAAGAAAAGCATAATACATTGAAATAAAAGTTAGGTCAGAACATACACTTTGCTCTTGAAACTGGTAGCCATTTGTGCAGCATGTTGTGTACAAAGTTTGTGCAAATGTTAGAGTTGAAGAAAAAATGACTATACGATTGTTTATTTGTACAAAATCTACATAACAGTTGAATCTCTACAATTTCGACATGTGTACAATAAGATAAGCGAACTTAAGTAAGATGTTGCCACTTGTTTGGAGTCGTTTTTCCTTGAAAACTGCATCTAGTTACAACTCAAACCTCCTTTCAAATGTTATTTCCTTTTGAGCATATCTTTTCCTCGAACGTGACTTTAGACTTTTTGCACACGTGATAAGAACTTCTTGAAACTGTTTTCTATTCAGCCAATTTGAAAATTTTATTCTCAAGTGTACCAATACTTAGCATTCATATTACGAGACTATGTTCCCTTCAATCTTCATCTACATATTTTCCATTCATATCTTCCTTTCGATAATACCATTTGACTAAAATCTTAATGAAACCAACAAATGCCCCCTAAAAAATGTTTGCTTGAGATTAGTCAAAAGTAAATATTTTTTGTAACTTGTTCTTTCAATCATTCTTCGATGTTCTCTTCTTTCGAAAAATAATCCGTTTATCTTCTTAGGGGCACAAAAGACTATTCACCTAACATTACCATAATGGCGTTGACAGTTAACTACCAATTCTCCATCATGAAGCGAAATTCTCGCTTCCCAACTCCATCACGATTGATTTTTTAAGGTTATTTTTATGGGAATTGGATAAAAGATTAATTATCAAAATTCAAAATTTAAAAAAGGGGGATTAAATCCCCACGCAATTTTACTTATAAAAGGCTAGAAGTTTCTTTTAGCCTCACTTTTTACACATACATTCTTCTTCCTCAAAAACATTTTCTCTCTTATTTTCTTCTTCCTCTACCATTATAAGCAAGAACTTTTTATAAACGTGCCCAAGATTACAGCTTTTACTTGCCATCATGAGTAATGGCTTCTTCTTCGCCCAAACATCAGCTTCCTCCCAAGATACTATTATCCTTGTGGTAGTAGAAGGTGGCGAACTTCTGCAAGTTGATGGCAAAACGTTTGTACCTATCCCTAGGTTTGAAGAAGAAAGTCTTAAGATTTGGTCTTCTTAGGTACTTATCTCTTTTCTCAATAGGTACAAAACGTTTGGCCTTCTTTGATCCTTATGATCCTCAGCTTTCTTTAGAAAAGCTGTCACTTTTTCTTCCACCTTTTGATGAAGAATGACCATTAATTCATCGAGAGAAAATTAAGGTTGATTTCACTAGGGAACCTACAAAAATTTTTAGAGCCTCTACTCCTATAATCTAAGAAAATTTATTTAGTTGGTTGGACATAGTAGAAGCTACAAAGAAAGACCATTGGAAAAAGATAGGAATTTATGATTTAATTTAATTGAGTCGACTAGATGTTTCTTCTCTCGATATCCCTATGCTTATTACCTCTTTTCTTTTTTGGAATCGAAGCTATCATGCATTTAAACTCCCTTGTGGACCTGTTAGCCTGATACTTTTCGACATCGTGGCAATTACGGGGTTAAGACCTATTGGCTCGATGTATAGGTTAAGTCTTTTTGAAGATGAAATTAACATCGATAGCATCGATATAAATTGGGATATCAAGACCTACAATCTTTACATTCAATAACACTAAGGCGAAAGGAATTCCCCCATTGACAAAGACAAGCATATTGCCTTCCTTCTTTATTTGCTAACTTCACATGTTCTTTGTACTCGATCACTTCAGGTACCCAAGTATTTTTACAATCTGGCTCATGCTTTGTATCTTGGTAAAAATATATGTTTGAGTAAGTTGTTTTTGGCGGCCTTTTATTTGGCCATGGATAACGCCATCGATGTCATGAAGACTCCTAAACAATTGAAAAATATATCAGGGCCATTGTGGTTAATGTAGCTTTGGCTAAATGTTATTTTCAAGAAACGCAAAACACTGATGGGCAAAAAGACTTCTCAACCAATCGAAGGAGCTCAACTCACTTACCTGACTCCAAAAAGAAATTTAACCTTGATTAGTATAGAAAATACATCGAAATTTTCTTAAGTTTCAAAGAATTCACTAAGGATCTTGCTTCATTTATAAAACTAAACTTGATAGGCCCTGAATGGATCGAACTAGATTCCCCTGCAACACTTCTGGTCAATAATCTAATTTAATCGAAATATAAACAACTTTCTTACCTAGGGATGTCATTTTTGCTAGTCTACGATCAAAAGATGTTCAATTCTATGCTTATCGACCCCAACTCTTTACCCAACAATTTGGGCTTTGTCAGCTTTTACCTATTCCTTTATTCAAGAAAAGGCAAGAATCAAATGTGTTGTAGAAGAACACTTGATTGGTCCTACGTTAAGTGATGGATGGACAAGGAGATTACCCTCTTTCTATCCCACTTCTTTCAAGAACAACTTTTATTGTACTCAACCATTTGATGAATGGTGGCAAAGTTATTATTCCTCGAAAGTTGTCACTGCAAGCCAATGTTTCGAGAAGTTGATTACATCTTTTGCATTTTTGTAGGGACCAAATCAAAACGAAGGTAAACAACACCTTAAATTTTAAATTCTTAAATTTGAGAATTTTTATCATTGTTGTTATCATCCCAATAACATCTTTTTACTCTCAAAGATGTGACTTACACTCGAAGGGAAAAATCGAGAAAAATAAAATAAACAGAAAGATAATTAACCCAAATGGAAAAATTGACTTTGAAAAATATCATCCAAATAATTTGCCAACTCTTCTTACTGCCTTTTTCGGAATGGCCAAGGATTTAAGATACCCAGTATGAGTTCGAGAACTCTCACTTCAATTTCAAAACTTGGAATGGCCAAGGATTTAAGATACCCAGTATGAGTTTGAGAACTCTCACTTCAATTTCAAAACATTGTAAAGTTCCTAAAAGTGAAAGAGCCACATTTGCTAAACATTATCTTTATGATTTCTCAAAATCCCCTGAGTGGCTATACTATGAGATAGAAGATGTCGAATTGCAGACGCAAAAATAATTTGGTAAGGATCTAATTATTAATGTTAGAATTAACTGAGTTTTAAGTCAGCCTTTGTCTCACTCCAAATCTTTATATTTTGTTTTGTCATATCTCAATCAACCTATTCTAGAAAAATCAGAACAATGGGAAAGTAGAGAAGAAAGGACTCACCAATCAAAGCCTAGAAAAAGGAAAGCATCAAGTGCTAAAGAGACAACTTTCCAAAAATTTTCCAATATAATTCTTTTGTAATCTACTCTTTGGCTAACATACTCCGACTTTAGACAACTTCTAAAAAGACAATAGGTGCTTCGAAAGCTACTCCTTCAAACCTTGAAACCATTGATCTGCAAGAAAAAGATGCTCAAAGTCAAAGTGAGTCTTCTCCTTTGGACAAATCAACAAATGTGTAAAATGAAGAAAAGGATAACCCAATTGAGAAGGAGGTTTCAAGTGAAGATCTAGAGCATAACGATCTTATGGCTTTCAATAACAAAAGTCCTGATGTCTAAAATGAAGAGTTTATTGAGGAAATTAAAGAGAACCAGGAAGTGAAATCAACGCTAACCCACAGACCAAAAAAGAAAAAAGAAAGATAAGAGTGAGTATCTGAGGGAAATAAATCTCCTAATTACAAAGTTACTAATGATCCCATTCCTTCTAATGTTAAAATAAATGAAGGGGAGGAAGATGATATTTTTTATATCCTCGAAGTATGGTCAAGTAGCTACTTGATGTCTTTAAAGGCTTTTGAAGCAAGTCAGAACAAACCAGATATTAAAGAAGCCTTCGAAGAAGCTTTTAAACATTTCAAGAAATTGCCTTCGAAGAAAGCTTGTCTTTAAATCTAACCAAACCCAACTACAAAAAAGAGATCGAGGAAGCTGTGGAAAAACTTGGGTCTTTTGATAAAAACTGTCTAGAAACAAAAAAAGATATAATGGAGCAATTCTTGGATATATTTAATGTTGCTTACAAAGCTCAAAAAGATGACCACCAATATTTGGAGACAATCGAAAAAATTGAAAATGAGACCACAGAAGACCGGTCGAAATTGGAATCAACTAAGACTTTGGTGAAAGCTTGAAGAAAACTTCCTCCCAACTAGATTCTTCTTTGACAAATTTAAAGGCGAAGGAAAAAGATTTAGAAAAATAGCTCGAAGAGATCCAGAATGCCTTGGTTGAAAACAGAAGAAAACAAAAGGGAATTTATGATGCTAAGGACAACATCAAGAAACAATAGAGTGAATCAATAGCTTTGTCTAAAGCAATAGCCCAGTCCCTCAAAAGTCAACATTCGAAGAAGATATCACTTGCAGAGCAACATGTCCAGCTTTCCTCCAAACTTCAAGATTTGATCAGACGCCACGTAAGGCTCAAGGAGTAGCGCTCCCTTTGAAATAGTTTTAAGATTTTAATGTTTTGTTTTTCTATGTTTTGTTATCCTAAACAATTTAAATGTCATGTAGTTTACAATTCCAATGAATGGATATTTTGATTTCTGTAATTGTTTAATTATACTACTTTAGATATTTTTCGTTAATGGACATAATTCGACTATCTATATACACCTCTTGAATAAATTAAACATTATTCGAATAAACTTTCTTGGCAATACCATAAATTCTTGATCTTTTGTCCACTGGTAAAATAACTTTTCACACTAACTCACCAACTCGAAAGACTTTATTCTTAACCTTTTCATTATAAAATTGAGAAATTCTCTCTTTTTGTCTAATAATATTTTCCAAAGCAAATAACCTTTCATATCCAAGTTATTTAACTCATCAAACATTAAGTTCCAATAATCCTCAATAGGTAACTCATTTTGCCTTTACACTCGAATCAACTATAGGTTAATCTCAATTGGCAAAACAGCTTCATGACCATACACTAAATGAAAAGGCATTACCCCTATAGCATTTTTGGGTGAATTTCGATAAGCCCATAAGATTTGACTTAAGGATTCATGCCAACTTCTTGGCTTCTGACCAATATGCTTTTTAATCAAACTTATCAAAATTTTATTAATAGCTTCAACTTGATCTTGTATTGGGCGTAATAAGGGGTTGAAGTTATTAATTTGATATTTTGAGATTTAGCATATTGAACTATTTTTCAACCAGTAAACACAGTTCCTTGGTCTATTGTAATTGTTTCTGGGATACCAAATCAATATATAATGTGTTCTTTGATAAAATTAATTACATCATTTTGATCAACATCTTTTAAAGGAATTGCTTCGACCCGTTTAGTAAAATAATCCACTGCAACCAAGATATATTTATGTCCATTTGATGATGGTGGATGTATTTGGCCTATTAAATCCATTTCCCAACCTCGAAATGGCCAAAGCTTTATAATCGAATGCAGTTCACTTGTAAGAACTTGTTGAATGGGTCCATGTTTTTGACACTGTTCGCAAGATTTAGCATAATTTATACAATCCTTCAAAATCGAGGGCCAGTAATATCCTTGTTGAAACAAAACCCATTTCATTTTTTCACCTGCATGATGAGACCTATAATACGTTCGTGAACTTCTGCTAAAGCAATATACACCTTAGTCTCCCCTAAACAATGGATTAGAGTGCCATCTACTCATTTTTTGAACAATTCGTCACCTAAAATGACATAACTAAGAGCCCTTTATTTAATCTTTTGATCAACAGATGCATTGGGATTTATTAGATAATCAACTAAACGTTCAACAACAATATTGCACGAGAAAAATACTTAATTAAATTTTCACTGATGCATTTGTATTCTCAAGTTAATTATTTGATGACTAAGTGAGAATCACCTCGAATTAAAATATTTGTAGCCCTTAAAGCGATTAAGGTTTCTAATCCAACTTTTAGCGCCTCATATTCAACTTCATTATTCGAACAAGCAAGCCTTATCTCAAACATTAATTTAGTAGGAATGTGATTAGGAAAAACTTCAAGCCATCAAAATACAACACCCAAGGGTTTACCCTTATATAAAACTCTTCGATTTCAGGGGAGTGTGGTCAACCCTAAAATCAGAAACTATTTGTCCTTTAATAGCTTTTAAAGGAACAAAAGTCAAAGAAAATTTTGTAAGAGCCAAAGCCCATTTTCCAATTCGCTTATACAAAATATATTTGGACAACATGAACTTTATTATACTATTCTTAAAGAGTACAAGTACATTGAATCGAATGGTCTAATGTAATATCGCAATTTAGTATAAGAGAAATACAAACAAAAACACAATTTCTCTATAGGATTATATCTAATCTCTATATCATTTAATATTTGACTTAAATGGTCAATGGCCTTTTCAACACCGTCTTCATCTTCTTGCATCAACATACTAGCTATTGTCAAATTTAATACAAAAATATATAGCTTTAACACTCGACCTTCGACTAGTGGAACCATAATTAGCAGGTTCATCAAGTATTTCTTGATCTCCCCGAAAGCATCTTGATGATCTTTTTCCCATTTGAATTCAGCCTTATTTTTTAGTCTAAGTAAAGGTGACAATACGTTAGTCTTTCTAGATAAATTTGGAAATGAATCCTCAAAGGAAGTTCACCTTGCCCAAAAAGGACTGAAGCTCTTTCTTATTTCGAGGAGACACAGTCTCTAGGACAGCTTTAGCCTAGTCCTTGTCTGTTCGATACCTTTTTATTGGACAAGAAAACCCCAAAATTCCCTTGCAAATACACCAAAAGCACATTTAATAGGGTTCATTTTTAAACCATGATTTCTCATTCTCTCGAATGATTGTCGCAAATGGTTTCAATGATCATTTTTTGATTCTGATTTAACAACAATATCATCAATGTACACTTGCATAAATTTCTCTATTAAATTATGAAAAACAAGATTCATTGCCCTTTGATAGGTGGCACCTACATTTTTCAATCTGAAAGGCATAACAACCTATTCATAAGTCCCTAAAGACCCTGGGCATTGAAAAGCTATTTTTGAAATATCTTGCTCAGCTATATAAATTTGGTTATACCTTGAATACCCATCTAACAAACTTAGCATCTCATTACCAATAGCTGAATCAACCAACATGTCAGTTATGGATCTCGAAAATCAATACAAACACACATTTTTCCATTCTTTTTAATAATAGGAACAGTATTCAAAATCCAATCAATATACCTAGCTGTCTTGATAAATTTAGGCTTTAGTAGCCTTTTGATCTCATCTTTAATCTTCAAAACTACTTTTAGTGCAAATCTTCAAGGAGCTTGCTTAATTGGCCTTTTACTTTGTTGAATTGGTAATCTATGTTCGACTAATTCTTGACTTAAAGTTGACATTTGTCATAATCCCACGCAAAGCAATCCTTATACTCATGAAGTAGTTCAATAATCTGTGCTCATAGATTTTGATCCAAAAATTTACTATATAAGTTGGTCTTCGATTCACCTCATCCACCAAGTTAATTTCTTCGAGAAGATCTTGTACCTCCATCTTTTTTATATTAGGCATGTTGGCTTCTCAAAGCTAAAAGAAGATTATCTTAGAAATAGTCTAGTCTTCGACTCAACTTTGGTTAACCCTCCTCGATAATTTTCTTCTGCTCAAGATTGCTCTTTTTATCAATCATCGAAAGTGCCTTTTCAACTTCGAGCACCGCGTAACGTTTTCTTGCTTCGGCTACTTCAACTGAATTCACTTTTTCATTTTTTATGGCCTCGAAGGCCATTTCTTTATCATTTTTCTCATCGACCTCACCAATTGCTATCACTTCATTTTTTTCGGCTTTAAAACTGGTTTTTATCTCATCATTTCTTGCGGCTGTAAAGTTTGTCTTCTCTTTGCCTTCATCGGCTCTAGAAGTCGTTTCATTAAAATCTGCTTCAACCAATGAAGCCATATTCTTATCTTATTTTCGGCCATATAGGCTAACATTCGAGTTAGGTAGCTCTAAAATACATCTTGATTACTCATTTTACTTAAGTATAGTCAAACCATCTTCGACCTTTTATGTCAACATAAACCCTTCCTTCGGGTTCCACCAGAAAAACTTAGTAGCTTTATCTTTTTGATTCACATAATATGAATCATCGATCTCCAAAGCAGTTGTGATTGCTAAAGTCTTATTGATTCATAAAAGAAGCATAAGCGTCATAAGAACTCTAATAAGCTTCAGTGACCTCTAAATGACCTTCCTCATTCCAAAAGAAAAGCTTTTTATGAACAGTAGAAGGCACAACACTCATACCATGAATCCATTCTCGACCAAGAAGTATATTGAAACTTGCTTGAGAAGAAACCACTATAAAGATTGTGGGCTTCTTTCGACTCCCTACTATCACATCCAAAGCCAACATGCCATCTAATTTTGAGGACTTTCCACTAAAATCTAAGACTATAATATTGTGTGGGATTAAGTCCTCCAGTGCCTATCCAAACCTTTTAAGCATTGTTCTTGGAAGTATATTGATTGCAACTCCCCCATTGACTAGAATCTATCAACCTTATGTCCTTCAACCATTGCAGTAAGAATCAAAGACTTGAGATGAGTCTTTATTTCTTTAGTAGGTGGATCAAATACTGCAACACCTAATTCACCCAGATAGCCCTAGATTCTGTCGGAGGATCCTTGAAATAATTTTCCCTTATAAAATCTTCCATGGCTTGACATTCTCTTCAAATTGTTGGGCAAATTTCGCAAGCAGCATAGAAATGACACTACAAATATCTTCTAAGGAATATTCAAAACCAGATTCGAAATAATCTATTATCATTTCATCTTCATCCACAACAAGACTTAGTTGATTTGTAATGACTTCGATATGAGGTCGCGTAGGAAAAATATCATTTCCTAGTTAACTTTTGAGGGCAGCCTTCCTCATTCTTTAATGCCTTTGCCATTGAGTTTTTGTAATGTTTCTATTTACCCAAGGAGCTTTATAGAATTAGGTCTCTGAGCATTCAAGAGATAAGGGTAAGACATTTGTGGTTTCGACCCAGAAGTATCACCAATTAGAGGCATAACATCTCTGATTTTGAAAGGCTTTCCCTTAGAACTTCCACTCGATTAACCTTGTCGAAACCAATTATTTGGTGGAACTTGTGAATTAAGCATATAAGTTAACTTCCTTGAGAGTTGTTAACAGGTTTTTGCACTTGATTAATGGACATATTGATTTGTTGCTTGCCCTTTGGTTTACCTTTATAAGGCTTGTTCTGTTGATTCAGACCTCAAATGTCTCGAAAGCTTTTGTAGTTGATTTGTCGAACACGGCGCTACGCCTTGGGCATAACATCACCTCACTATCTATATTTTTCTTTCGAAGTAAAAAATCAGCAAGTGTATCACTCGATCAAGGAAAAAGTTCATCCTTTTCCTTTTCAAATTCATCCAAAGCTCTCTCTAGGTTTTCCTCAAGAACCAAAGATCGTATTATTTTCCCTTCATCCTGTTTAATCAAAGAATTAACCATTAAAATTTGAATAGGTTCCGTAAATTTTGTTTGGACCTCAAAAGGATCAGTATCGACCTACATTGGTTTTTCATTGAATTTCAGCCCTCCATTAGTAATAGCTTTCTAAATCATACCCCTGAAATGAATGCAATTGTTAGTTTAATGACCAAACACATTATGATACTTGCAATTTTTCTTTCCTTTTCTTTGTTCAAAAGAAGGTAATTTATGGCCCTCAGTTAACACGATCTATTTATCTTTTAACAGAATATTGAAAAGTTTGTCAGCTTTTGTCACGTCAAAACTATATCTTTGATTAGAGACTTTATTCTTGTCTTCAGGTTTCAACATTTGACAAATATATGGGCGTCCTGGTTTCAATTTTGCTATATTAACTTCATTACCCTCATATTTGATATTTGTATCAATGTTAGTCTTAGGCTCTTCTAAATTATTATCCATTTCTATAAATGCAACTTTATTCCTTTGAACCATTTTATTGAACCTCTTATTCTTATCTTTCCCAAATTTTATTTGTTTGATTCTTCAAACCTTATTAGCTAACTGTGCCATATCCCTTAATTGTTGATTTACCAATTTCTTTTGAATTGAGAATTCTAGGCCAGCAGCAGCCATTCGAACTAACTCATGTTCAGGTATTTAAGTATAACATCTTGACTTTATTTGTCTAAACCTATTCAAGTAGTCATCAATTGACTCAGAATTAAATCTCTTAATGTTTACCAAATCCACTAAGCTTACCCTAGTTTCCCATCTAAAAAATTGTTCATGGAAGATTCTTTCCAATTAAACCCAATTGTAAATTGAATTAGTTGGAAGAGTAGAAAACCAAGTAAATGCTTTCTTAGTAAAGGAACTAGGAAAATATTTCATTCAAAGATATTCATTAGTGGCTATATCCCTGTATTTAATTTGGTATCGAGCAATATGTTCCACAGTCAATTCACCTAATTCACCTACAAATTTTGAGAATTTTAGAATTTTGAATCCTCTTGGCGATTCAGTTTGCAAAACGTAATCAGGAAACGCAAAAACAAAATAAGGCTAATTATAATATCCCATTTCAGATCCATGCTTATTAAGTCCTTATTTGACCAACTGATTTACTTGTTGAGGATTATTCACATTCTAACCCTAATTTTGATTTTGGACATTCTGCCCCCCAAGATTTTGTTGATTCTGAAAGTTCTGCACCTAGGGTTTTGTTGATTTTGTCAAAATAAGTTTAACACTTGGTCAGCATTTTGGTTCGATTAACCAAAAAGGGATTCTGTCCAAAGCCTAGAAGTTGATCATTACCTCCTAAATTTTGATTTCGATTAAGCACAGGAGGATTTTCAAAAACTTCTTGTCGATTATTGTTAATAGTATTTATGGCATTCACTAAAGGGACTTGGTTTGGTATTTGATTCTCTAATTGTTGTTGTCTTCGAGGATTTTCCAAAGCATCAACAACTCTAGTCATTAACATGGTTAATTGTTGATAATTGTTATTGGTTGTTTGAAACATAGGATTCAACACTGTAGTCATTCAGTGGGTTAACATGTTCACCATGTCATGATTAGTATGATCCATTTGTTGCCGAAATGCCATTAAAGTTTGATTAGTGATGCCAGTCAAGAGATTATTCTCTCTTAACACACTACCATTAATGTTGGCCCCTATTGTCTATAACTGTTTAGCATTATATGCATATTTTATTCCTTGTAACTCTAAATTTCTGTTCCTTGGTTGTGTTGAATGAACATATATGTGAGCCAAACGTACAAATTGAGGCTGGGTAAAAGGCATTTCCATGTTCGTTTATTCTAGCCTCCATCCTAGCATTCCTCAAGGTTGAGTTACTTGTAAAGGTGTACTATGACTAGGACCAACTTTTGACGGGGGTGGTAATATTCCTATTGTAGAATTCACACATTCAATTTGTGTCATGGTGATACTTTTTGTTATAGGATTATTATCTACATCTGACACTGGTTGGTTATTCAGATTGCCATTGTTATCATTATCGTAGGATGTTCTACTCCTTCGATTTGCATTGTTCCCAAGATTTCCTGGTCCACTAGAACTGGCCATTATTTTGCCACTTCTTAAAATCATACAATTCTCTCGAGACTAGTTCTTTTTAATGTTTTAGCAACATAGGGTCCCACTGGTTGTGCCAATTTGTTGAAGGTGGAAATTCAATTCAAGAATCGAAATGATGTTAATTCTCAAAGGATAATTTCTCACAAATATTTTAATTAACAAATAAAGATTTTATTTAAAATGAGACTTAGAATATATGATTTTTGTATGGATTCTTTTTATTTGAACTAGCAATCTTGGGCTTTCAACTTGAGAAAATTTTAATCAATGGTTTAGTATTATTACTTCAATTTCGATAAAGATATTAAATAATGATTTCATATAACAAATTCGAATTATAATTGTATGTTCATTCGAATTAATGAACAACATGTATATGAACATTTAGGTTCAAATTCGATTTTTAGTTAAATAGTCATCAATACGTGAATTGAAACATGCCTTATATTACGTAAATTGTCAAAAAAGGTTATAGGTAGAAGAAAAAGTCATAGAAAGAAGAAAAGGTTATAGAAAGATTGGAACTAAATTACAAAGAAAGAGTTATCGAAAGAAGAAAATACCATAAAAAATGGAATTTAAGATGAGAAAAGCACAAAGTTAGGCTAGAACATACACTTTGCTCTTGAAACTGGTAGCCATTTGTGTAGCATGTGGTATACAAAGTTTGTGTAAATGTTAGAACTAAAGAAAAAATGATTACACGGTTGTTTATTTATACATAATCTACATAATAGTCTAATCTCTACAATTTCGACATATATACAATAAGATAAACGAATTTAAGTAAGATGTTACCACTTGTCCAGAGTTGTTTTTCCTTGAAAACTGCTTCTAACTACAACACAAACCTCTTTTTCAGTGTTATTTCCTTCTAAGCATATCTTCTCCTCAAATGTGACTTTAGACTCTTTGCACATGTGATAAGAACTTCTTGAAAATGTATTCTGATGCATCTAGAACACGCTTAAGGGCAAGCGTACCTTATCGCAATAGTAACAATGGACTGAATCCAGATATTGTACCCCAAAGGACTGATATGGAGTACCTTCTGGAGAAATTCCTATGTTGTCTAGCATGTTCAAATTAAAAGGGTTGAATGCAAGAATTAAAAGAAAATTGCTTAGAGTATAATTAAAATTTAGTGAGACAAAACCTAGGACTATGGGTTCACCAATGCCTTTGATTCCTTTTTGCCCTAATTAGATTATAATCTTATTTCCCAACTCAATTGTCAATTTTCCCCTACTGAATTATTTCATAACCTTTGGTCATGGATTGTAAAAACTCTTTCCTGTATTAAATTCCTGGTTGGTCATGCAGTGGTTTAGTCCAGAAAAGGAAAAGGAATAAAGAGGGTGAATGAATTTGATTGAGAGTTTGGTTCGTAGTTTGATCATTCAACGTTCCAAACACAATTACCCTAGAGGTCTTCCAATTAATTACAGTACGGTCACCAGTTAATTAATTAATTAAAAATATACAAGGAGTGATCAGTTTCAAATAATAACTTAAATAAAACTAAGACAATTCAATTGAAAGAAAAAAAAGGAAAATAAAATTAACACTCAAAAAAGGGTTCTGATCATCCCAAGCATGGCTATACCACAATCCTAGCCTTGGGATTAGTTCTCCATCACAACAGAGAAACAACCCATTACAATGCGAAACATTAGAAACTAAAGAAAACCTAAACCAAAAGGCCAGTCCTTAATCTTTGTCTAAAGAGATATAGGGGAAGTCCTCTGAAGCCTTGGGGAGTTTTCTCTCAGCCAAAAACCCAAAAAGAATCAGAAAAGAGTAAAATATGAATGGCTTTATGAAATTACAAAGCCCCTTATTTATATCTTCAATGGGCCTGTTGGCTTGATGGAAGCACAGTCGTGCATAATTAAGCACAGTCGTGCATCTTCTCATAAGCATAACTCCTACTTTGAAGTACAGCTGTGCAGAATGAAGCACAGCAGTGCATTTCTGACAACAGGAAATCCTTCTTGAAAACTTATTCATTTCTTCCCAATTGCCACTCCTTTCATCCTTGCTCAAAAATAAAAAGAAATAGGTCAAAATGTCCATAAAGATAAGTTGAATTTAACAAATAAAGACCTAAATTTCCTAGGCTAATCATAATAATTGATGATTTATCAAATCCCCCACACTTGAGCATTACTTGTCCTCAAGCAATTGTCCTAATTCATCACATGATTCAAGAAATCAAAGACACTAGCCAAACAAGGAACCCACTTATTTATCCTTATAAAACCTGCACTAGTGACAATTTCCACCTAAGGGACATTACACTGAGTGCCCGATTAGACTTGGGACCCCCAGACATCAATCTTCTCACTGAAATAAAGATCACTTTTCTGACCACACTTAAGTGTATCAAGGTATAGACAATAATCACTCAAGTCTTAAAGAAGATGCATTACCATAGGCTTGTATATCAATCTATCCTAGACAATCCAATCCAAAACATGCAAAATTTAAGGGGCTTCATAAAGGTGTAACATGGCCAGGTTCAAATTGTCAGGTGAGATAAAGAAAGGAAGGTAAATACAAAAGGGCTTGAAATTTTTAACAGTTAAAAGCAACCCTTAGGATCCTATAAGAAAAAGCCTTGGCCTTCTTCTTCATCTCTACTATGATCCCTCTTGTCCTTTTTCTTTAGTTTGACTATTCCTGTGCCACTATGCTTCCTAGGAAGCTTTTATTATAGAGGTCTTGAAAAATATACCTAACAATGCCCTAAATAAATTTACATGTAATGGACCAAGACTGAACAAAAAAGTATGTCAACACAAGTTCTAGAATGCAACAACCCAAAGACACACTAAAACAAAAAGAAAGAAGGGTGTTAGTTGATGTAACTCCAAAGCGGCTCAAACCTCACAATTTAGAGGATTAATTCAGTGAGAAAGATATTTCATCTGAAAGTCATGCTAATTATCAGCTCTCCTAATGGTGGTGTGGCCCTCAAACAGCTTCGGTTGTCAATTCACTGCTTATTGTATTTATTATTATTATTTTTTTTTGAAAGTTCCTTGAGGGTCAAGCCTTTTATTTCTTGAAATATTAAGATCAAAGAATTTTTTTTGGACAACTGTAAGAGAATAAAACAATCATATATGATGGGGCATGTAGCGTTTAAGTACAAAAAAATACCCCACACTTGCGAGGAGAATAGTCCCCAATGTGACAAAATAAAATAAGACTAAAAGTAAATAACAAGAAAGGAAATAACATAGTAAAACAACACAAAACTATGAAAATTAAGCACGATCGTGCTAGCAAGAAGCATGCTTGTGCATAGTTTTTGATGATGGAACTATTAAAATGAATCACGGCTGTACGTAGTGAAGCACAACCGTGCATAATTTCTGATGACGAAACTATCAAAATAAAGCACGATCGGGCATGGTGAAGCACGGTCATGCATGCATGTTGAAGCCTAATCACTGATATGCAAATGAAACTAAATCCTAATATGCAATGCCAAAAGCAAATACTACCAAAGGACATGACAGGTTGTCTCCTGGAAGTGCTTATTTAATGTCTCATGTCTTACGGAACCCTTAGGGGTTCAAGTATTAGGGGGGCCAAGGTAATTGGCTTACAGTGAGCCTCACATTTGTTGAAAAATCGGTTTCACCTGCATTCTACACTAATTTGTAGGTAGTCAAGGTGGAGTGGTTTTTTGGGTGTCAAATATTCTGAATACCACCTTAGAAATGGCACCAGGTAGTGACGGCGATGATGCAAACGAAGCTGCTTCGCCCAAAACGAGCACCAGCAAGAGGCAACAATTCACTGCCGCCCCTAAAACTTGCCAACAAACCCTAACATCACCTTCCCATCCCTCCCCCACTAACCCACCCTTCCTTTCGAGCTCATCACGGAAATCCTCCGTTGGCTCTCGGTGAAGTTCCTTTTACAACTCCATTGCGTATGCAAGTCTTGGAAATCCTTAATTTCCAATCCCCAATTTGCCAAGAAGCACCTTCGCGGGTCACCAACGGTGACGCACCTTATCTTAAGCTTCATGAACCCTACGCGCGAGTTCGTTGTCCAAGCCTACCCTTTCCCCAACTTGTTCAACGCCGTTACCGTTAGCGCCACGAAACTGAGGTACCCTTGGAACAAGTGAAAGCGTTTTGATTTGATCGTTGGCTTGTGTGACGGCATTCTCTGTTTCGCCATTGATCAGCATCGCACTCTTTTATGGGACCCTTCTATGGGGAAATTCAAGAAATTATCGCCTCTCAATAATCAATGGCGCTAGGGTAGTTATATAATATATGGGTTTGGTTATGATCGTTTTGCTGATAGTTACAAGGTGGTCGCAGTTTTTTGCTATGAATGTGATGATGATAGTGGTGGTGCTAGTGGTTATAAAACTCAAGTGAAAGTTCTAACGTTGGGAACTGATTCTTGGAGGAGGATTCAGGAGTTTCCTTCCCTAGTTCCTTTAGATGAATCGGGGAAATTCGTGAGTGGTACAGTTAATTGGTTGGCATCTAATGCTTCAGGTTCTTGGGTTATTGTTTCTCTTGATTTGCAGAAGGAGACTTATGAAGAGGTTTTGTAGCCCGATTATGGAGGAGTGACTGTGTTTGACTTGAGTTTGGGCGTGCTGAGGGATTGCTTGTGCACTCTTTCTCACAGTGACACGTCTTTGGATGTTTGGCTTATGAAGGATTATGGAAATAAAGAGTCTTGGACCAAATTGTTCAATGTTCCTTGCATGGAAATTCCTGGCGGCTCCTTTCCATGTGTCAAAGCACTTTGTCTTTCAGAGGATGACCAAGTACTGTTGGAGTTCCCGTCAGTTTTAGTTGTTTACAATTCAAGAAATGGCACTTTTAAACTCCCCGAGATTCAAGACATCAATGAGTGTATGACCTCAGAGGTCTACGTTGATAGTTTGATTTCACCTTGTTCTTAGTATTAGGATGTAGACGCTATGCTATGTCACTGGTGTACGAGGTTGTTGTTGAATCCACTAACTGCACCTTATATGTTTTCATTTGTTAGGAATGTTATGTTGTTTGACTTCATGGATCATTGTTAATCAATAATCGATGCAATCTGTAGCTTTAGAAATTGCTGTTAGTTTCAGGTATCTGAGTAACGAGTTTATTTTGTTTATATGGTTCACAATCATGCATTGCATTCGATGGTTAATCTTTAGCTTATAAGATTAGAATAAGGAGACATTATGCCAAGTCACTAGTATGTTTCTTTCTAAAAATGTCTGCTAACTGCTGCACAAATTTCATGATGTTTACTTCAAATCTTACACAGTACATTATGAACTAAACAAATAGGATTTGACCGTGCATGTGGCTGTTAGTGAAGTTTGTAATAATTTTTTTTACAAGTTTGTAATAATTTCTTGAGAGCTTATTTTGTTGGCTTTTGGATTATTGAAATATATAGATGTTTTCAGTCATTGAATGGTACTGCTAATTGCTTCTTTTACTTTGTGAACGTATCTTCCACAAGAATTTAGACTATTTGTCTATTGGCATTGTCTACAACATTACTGACATTTAGAGAAGAATATTGAATCAAATCACATCGTGTTGGCTTTGTTCCATTTTAGGATTAGTTTCGGTCGTGATTTTTATTTCCTAATTTTCATAAAATGTTTGCTAACTGCCGCACAAACTTCATGATGTTTGCTTCAAATCTTACACATTACATTATGATCTAAACAAATCGGATTTTACCATGCATGTGGCTGTTAACATAGGTCGTAATAAATTTTCTTTATGCAAGTTCACAATAACTTCTTGAGAGCTTATTTTGTTGCCATTTGGATCATTAAAATATACATATGTTTTCTATTTATTGAATGGTACAGTTAATTGCTTCGGCTTTGTTTAGCATGTTGCAGAATACGGTGCATATTTTTAGAGAAATGGAAGGGTTGAGACTTGAGATTGAGCACAAACTATAGAAGGATTAAGATCGAACACAAATTTCGATATCATTTCCGGAAAAGAAAACATTTTCATATCTACATACCAATTGTTGGAGTGAGAAATGGTAGTTAGACCATTTTTAACACTCTTTATATATATATATATATATACTCTCTTATTAGGTGGAATTTATACAAGTCTTATTAAATATGTGGGTTTCATTCTCCCTTTGGTGAGTCACATTTTTAAATTAGTGGCACACACATGAGTTTCATTCAATAATTGTGTTAAAAAGAGAGTGTTAGACGATGTGTTGCTAAACACCCATTTTCCATTTAGAATATAAAGCAACCTTCCTCATTTGAGATAGAAAAATTATGCATGAATGTTGGATTAGTGATAATTACATCAAAAAAGGAAATAAATCAAATATAGTTTGAGATTGGTCCCAAAATTTGGTCAATTTAGCAAAAATCATGTTGGGTTATTCTTGAAAGACTCTTTTTCTTTTATGGTGTGTTTGGATAAGGCACTTTTAAAAGGGGATAGTAATTTTTAGGGGATTTAAAATTCCTTGGGCTAAAATCTTTTGTTTGAATATTTTATTAAAAAGAATTTAAAATTTGAGAATTTTAATAGGAAATTTTAATTAACTAAAATAAAGAATTTTAAATTCTATTTGAAAACATGGAATTTTAGAATTCTTCCCACACTCATTCCTCTCTCTAACACCCATGCTCTCTCACTCTCTTGCTCTCTTAACCTCGAGCTCTCTCTCTCTGGTTTGTCTTTCTCTCTTGAGCTTTCTCATCTCTGCATTTCTTGTCTAATCAACCTAGGATTTGTTGATTCAGTTTTGGCCATTAGAAGCTCAATAATCCTTATTTGTGTTTCTCTTAATTCTGCATTCCCGTGAACAATTTTAGCTTAATTTGTGTCTTTGGGTTTGTTGATTCAATTTGTGTGTATATATATGTTTGTTCCTATTTAGGTTGTGATGATTGGTTCTCAGTCTTCTCATTTTTTTTTTGGTTAAGTTTTGATTGTGTGTGATTGAATATTATGTGTTTGAGTTGTTTCTTGTTTTGCTATGAGTTTAGGTGTAAAGGATTCTATGCTCAAGTTGTTCATTTTAAAAGCTTTTTTGGTTTGTCCATGCTCTTAAATGCGTATGGGTCAAGAAGGAAAATGTTTTGTACAATTGAGAAGCTTGTGAAAGGCTTCTCTTGAGTTTTGTGTAAAGGATTCGGCTCAATGGGTTAGGGTTAGGTCGATATGCTCCTGTCTTCAAAATTAATGAGGTTGATGATGAGGTTTTGTCCCTTGTTAACACTAGAGGATCTCAAAGATATGAGGATAAATGCTGTTGGATCATGAAGGAAAATGTTTTGTGCAATTCAGAAGCTTAGGAAGGGCTTCTCTTGAGCTGGAGTTTTTTCTTCTTTTGCATGAGAGAATTCTCAGCCATTGCAAATTAAGATGCACGTCTGAACTGTGAGTTACAGAGTATGTTCTCACATGACTTGTTAGGCTTTTGCAATGGTTAGGTAATCTCTGGCTCTCTTAGCCTCTTTGTATTTATAGATGTGCTGTTATTCTTCTAGTAATCGATGAAGGTCATATTTGTTTTGTTTATTTAACATGTCATTTGAGACATGTTCTTTGGTTAAATTAATGGGTAGATGGATCATTGATGGGTGTTCAATGGTACGAAGATAGATTGCATTCTTTTCTCTTTCATAAGCAAAGTGTACTTCTAGTGTTGGTCACTGATTAATGTTATTGTGTGGTGAACACAAGAATGCGTCTCCGATGAGCTCCCACGGTGGTTGCTAGCGTCTCCGGTGGTGGCACCTGCAAGGACTCCGATGCTTAAGTCATTATAGGTCTAAGTATGAGTGAGTATGAGAGAGAGCATATGTACTTGGTGGGTGTAGAGTCCTTTATATAATGCGCTTTTGAAGGGAAATTCAGTTAGAGCTAGGTGCCATGTGGCAGCGTACGTTTGGGTACCTAACTACACATGTTCCTTGCTGTTAAGTGTTTCCCATGCTGTGTCAGGATAGAGGTAGATTAGATCTGAGATAGCAGGGGGTTATGAGCCAGGGTACACAGTTCTATGTTAGTCGAGATAGAAAACGTGGGAGCCGACTTAGATTGTAGGTCCAAGTAACCTCCATAACAGTTGCCCCCAAACCGGTGATGCTTAAAGAAGCATCGTCGACTTAAGAATCTAAGTCAGCCCATGCGTGCGCCTAACTTGACTGCAAGGTGATTGATGGCGTTTGGCACGCAAATGTAAATGGTGAAATGACGCCGGCGGATCCTACTGTCCTAGTAGCTGATTCCAATGCTGAAGATGACGTCGAGGAAGATGAAGCCGATGGAGAGAATTAGGGTGTCGGGGTCAATCTTTAGCCAAAAACAAATAAGCAAGATGTCGCAAGGGAACTTGTAGATAGTTTTATATCGACCCCGCAGGTGACGCCGACTATCCTGCCTTCTACCGAGGTGGTGATCCTAGGCGATGATCCTAAGCTCAGGAATGTCGGGGTTTCTGCAAAGGCTGCCGACGCTAGGAATTGAAGGGTTGGGATGCCGGTTTACTTTGTATTTTTGTTTAAGTTTTCTTCAGACCATGTATATATGTCAGTATATTGAATATAAATGATGAATTTCAATGTTTTGCTTCAATGTCTCCTCTGTTGAATATAACCTAGCATATATGCTTTTCCTTATGTATACATAGACTGCTTTTCATGTCCTCGCCAAGTACTCTTGCGTTTATTCACTGCTTTTTGCGCTCTCATTGGACGCTTATGTTTAATGTGTTTATTCTCGCACTTTCATTGATTGCTTGTAATTGTCAGCTTTCGTTCTTCGCACTTTTGTTAAACGCTTATATTAGTTTATGCTTCTCAATTTCTACCTTTATTTTGCTTTTACACCTAAAATGAATTTCGACATATGTACTCGTTACATATACCTTTTGCCTCTTTTGTGCCTGATGAGCCTTGTATATGTCCGAGGAGTTAAAACTTTTCTTATCTCGGCTAAAGCAGTCTTCCTACCCTGGCTGGAGCGAATCCATGTACACGGGTTAGTTCACATGGCTTTATCTTCGTTTTTAGCGATATTCCTACCCTGACTAGAGCAAATCCACGTACACGGGGTAGTTCGCATAGCTTTGTCTTCGTTTTTAGTGATTTCCTACCTTAGCTAGAGCGAATCCACGTACACGAGGTAGTTCACATGGCTTCGTCTTCATTTTTAGCGATATTCCTACCCCAGCTGGAGCGAATCCACATACACGGGGTAATTCGCATGGCTTTGTCTTCGTTTTTAGTGATATTCCCATCCCGACTGAAGCAAATCCACGTACACGAGGTAGTTCGCATGGCTTTGTCTTCATTTTTAGCGATGTTCCTACCCTGGCTAAAGCAAATCCACGTATATAGGGTAGTTCGCATGGCTTCGTCTTCGTTTTTAGGGTTGGAGCGAATCCACGTACGCGGGGTAGTTCGCATGGCTTCGTCTTCGTTTTTAGCGATATTCCTACCCCAGCTGGAGCGAATCCGTGTTCGCGAGGTAGTTTGCATGGCTTCGTTTTCATTTTTAGCAATATTCCTACCTCGGTTGGAGCAAATCCAAGTACACGGGGTAGTTTGCATGGCTTTGTCTTCGTTTTTAGCGATATTCCTACCCCGGCTGGAGCGAATCCACATACACGAGGTAGTTTGCATATCTTTGTCTTCATTTTTAGCTATTTCCTACCCTGGCTGGAGTGAATCCACATACACGGTGTAGTTCACATGGCTTCGTCTTCATTTTTAGCGATATTCATACCCCAGCTGGAGTGAATCCTCGTATCCAAGGTAGTTCGCATGACTTCGTCATCATTTTTAGCGATATTCCTACCTCGACTAGAGCGAATCCACATACACAGGGTAGTTCGCATGGCTTTGTCTTTGTTTTTAGCGATATTCCTACCCCAGTTGGAGTGAATCCACATACATGGGATAGTTTGCATCGCTTCGTCTTCATTTTTAGCGATATTCCTACCCCAGCTGGAGCAAATCCACATACACGGGGTAATTCGCATGGCTTTGTTCTTTGTGTTAGTTTACCCATATACTCAACTTTGTATGGTAGGCAAACTCTCATTTTATTAATCTCGTGGGACAAAAAATATTACATAGCCACAAGTTATAGGATGCGACTCTGTCTATCTATACTACAGACTTAAAATAGCTAGGGAATCAAAATTAGCGTTACCTATCATGCCTTAACTGTAGTATCGTCTGAGGTTGCCTGCATTCCACGTCTGAGCTTGCGTCCGACTTTAAGGGATTTCTTGTAGCATTCCCCTGCTTTCCTCTGGTCACCCCAAAGGGTGACTACCTCTATGTTATCACCGACGAACTTCACAGCCAGATGCGAGACCGAGATAACGGCCCCCAATGCGTTCAACGTTGATTTGCCCAGGATTGCATTATACGAGGACTTCGCATCTACGACAATGAACTGTGTGGAAACGGTTTTCATGCATAGCGGCTTCCCAAAAGTCACGTGAAGCTTTAAGTACCCTATTGGTGTTATGTGATGTCCGGAGAATCCTATCAGGTCCTCGTTGTATGACATTAACTCAGATTCTGGTATCTTCAGCTTCTGAAAAAGCTCGTAGAACATAACATCGGCCGAGCTGCCAATATCTATCAGTAGCCTATGGACCTCCTTGTTCGCTATCAAGGCCTTCACCATTAGGTGATCATCGTGGTTTGGCATAACGTTGGCATAGTCAGAGTCATTAAAAGTCAAGGGCGGTGCCTTTTTTTTCGTGGGGCTATCACCAGCACGAACCCTAGAGGACATTGCCATTACCTCTCTAGCATGTCTCTTTCTCGCGTTGTTAGACGAACCTCCTCCTGAAAACCGCCTGCGATGACGTATATGATCTCGTGGCTCTGCGCAAGAGAATAAGCGGAAGATCGTGTGGGTCGCTAGGATGACGACCGTCTAGGTGGTTGACGGTGTATAGCATGTACCTCGACGTCGTCTCGTGATGGCCGGGGTGAGTGCCTTCTAGCGGGACTATGTCGACGTGGTGACTGGTCTCTCCAGGCTGAAGGGCGTCATCCTCTGTCACTACGATCGCCGTTCTGCTTGATAAAGCGGTCCAGTCTTCCACATCTAATCAGTACTTCAATTGCATCCCTCAGCTGAAAGCATTCGTCTGTATCATGCCTGGTTGCTCTATGATATCGGCAGTATTTGGATTGATACCCTCCTTCTCTGTTTTTTATTGGCCTCGGGGGCTTTATTCCTTCCTCTGTGAACTCCACATTTAAAATTCTTACTTTAGAAGTGTTCAATGGCGTATATTCTTCAAACCTCAAGCCTCTTTTATATAGACCTCAATCCTCGTGACGCAGCGGTTTATTGGCCTTAGCCTACGGGTTTCTCTTCTGTGGTTCAATCTCGGTCGTCTTCACTGTTAAAATAAAGGACGAATTTGTAGCCCTTAAATATTTTGATAATAACAAACAATTAAAAGTGTGTGTCCTCACTTTATCGTCTGATCTCGCGCTTACATTATCGTCTTATCCCTAGTTCGTATTATATCGTCTGACGTTGTTTTTCAAATTAAATGTCATCTTATCTTTATATGTATAAACTATGTAACTAACAAAGCTTACAGACGATGTCTATACTCTAAAAAGATTCGCATATCAATCAGAGCGTAAGCTACCTCAACATGTATAAAGCCTATACACCTACTCTCAAGGAAAGTCAGCGAAAAAGAAGAAATATGTGTGCGATTGTCAGAACGGGAAAGCGGACATGACAATTGCTAAAAGATTGAGTACAAGAATACAAAGGATAAGCAGACTGTTTTATCTTATCATATGACAAGTTGGTAAAAAGCATTAAATGCAACAATTAATGCTCCAACGACTCTCTTCATCAGACGAAGGCCGTCTCCTACAAAATACTCAACGGATACTTTTGGAGAAGCCTATAAATAGAAGAAGAGACCTCCTTCAAGCAGTTGTCGAATTTACAAGTGTTGTTGATATATTTGCTGCTGAATCAAAATACTCATAACTGCTTTGATAAAACAAAAAGCCTTTGCAAAAATAGTTTTTGAATATCTGTAGTTGAACTTCATTGTATATTCGTCTGATAAGACGTTAAACTCAGTGAGGTAAACTCTCACAAATCTCTTTCTTTATGAGATTGGTTGAAGCCTAAAGAGGCTTTATTCAAAGAATACTTGGGTATTTGCTTGGAGAGGTAAGTGAAAGACTACTTGGGTTTGAGCCTGAAGAGGCTTGTGGAAAGAATACTTGTAACTTGTAAAGTTAGTGGAACTTGGTTGTTGCCAAGAACTGAACGTAGTCTCTGGGGTGAGACGAACCAGTATAAAATCTATGTGCCCTTTTATTTGTTCTTTCTTCTTTCGTCTGCCTTTTTAAAACGTTTTAAAAATCTTTCTGATCCAGCTTAAATAATTAAGTTGCTTCTAAAAAGTACGAAAAGGATTGCAAAAAATTGGCCTTAACACAATTCAACCCCCCTTCTTGTGTTTAGCTTGTGCCTTATATTTACTTTACTGGCCTCCAGCACATTTTCGTAATTGATATACTTCTCGGCCTTCTTTAAAAACTCTTCCATCGACTCCAGAGGTGTTTTAGATATCAACATGAAGAAAGGCGAGCCTGGCTTGACCCCATCCTTGGCTAGCATTAAAACCACTTCGGGTTGTAAATTATCCGTAGCTCGTGCCTCCTGGTTGAATCTGCCGATATGTTCCCTCAACGACTCATCTGCGCCTTAGCGGATCCTTCTCAGATCAGCTTCAGTCTTCAGCTTGACCTTGCTAGTCGTGAAGGCAGTTTGGAACTTCTCCCTCAACGTCGTCCAAGAGTCAATGGACCTTGATTCCAGAGATTGGAACCACTTTAGCACCACTCCCTTCAACAAGAGCAGAAACGCTCTGCACATCAACGAAGTTGACGCTCCTTTGTAAGACATCATTGACTCAAACACCGAGAGATGATCATTAGGATCAGAAGATCCATCATACAACTCTAGAGAAGGCAACTGCTGCAGTTGCTTTGGGACCTGCAAATTCAAGATCCTCAGGGAGAAAGGAAGGTTGAACAGAACCAATTCATCCTCTTTGTCCACCTTCGTGGCCATGTGCGCGTCAGGCATCTCCAGCACAGGTTTTAGAGTAGATGCAACAGACCTCTCAGTGCGGTCGTAGATGTTCTCCGTAACCTTCTTGCTATCTCTCTCCGCTCAATGATATTCTCCTGCTCTTTCAAAGCATCTCTCTATTGCTGCAATAGTGCAGCGAGGTCTGCCATATTAACTGAGGGTGCCGGAACATGGTGCGGGTGGGGGGCCACCTCAGGAGTGGCAGAAGCAGCTTCACTATCCTTAGGCGACAGTGGTGGAAGCTTCGGTGGCAAAGGTGCCACGACGGACTTCTGGTTTCTTGTGCTAACCATCACGATCTTCAGAGAATGAAGAAAACTAAGGAAAGAAGAGAATCAGAAAGTGATTTCCACAAAGGGCGCCAATGTTGTGTGGTGAACACAAGAATGCGTCTCCGGTGAACTCCCACGATGGTTGCTGGCGTCTTCAGTGATGGCACCTGCAAGGACTTCGATGCTTAAGTCAGTATGGGTCTGAATATGAGTGAGTATGAGAGAGAGCGTATGTACTTGGTGGGTGTAGAGTCCTTTATATAATGCGCTTCTTGAGGGAAATTCAGTTAGAGCTAGGTACCACATGGCAGCGTGCGTTTGGGTACCTAACTACACGCACTCCTTGCCATTAAGTGTTTCCCATGCTATGCCAGGATAGAGGTAGGTCAAATCCAGGATAGCAGGGGGTTATGAGTCGAAGTACACAGTTTTATGTTAGCCAGGATAGAGAACATAGGAGCCGACTTAGATTGTGGGTCCAAGTAACCTCTAGAACAAATGTTAAGCAGAGTGTTGGTCAGTTATTAATGTGAAGCAAAGCAAAGATGATACAGCGCATACAGTATTGCAACTGTTTTTGGTTGTCTTAGGTATATAATGATGAATGTGCCTACTAATAGAGTATAGTTTGTACTTGATGGCCTGGTTGATGTTTTGTTTTGTTGCTGAGTTACATGGGGTTACGGGAGAATTTCTAGAATTACTCTATGCTAGAATTAGTGAATTACTGTACTCAATAGTGTATGCTAGAATTACTTTCAGGCAGAATTAATGTACGGTGAGAGTTACCATTCCCAAAAAGTAATTTTTTTTCAGGCCAAACATGCCACTGGGACACGTTCTGTTATCTCTATCCATTTATAATCATACGTGCATCTCATTTATTAATAACACTAGAGTATAATGTGTAAGAGAATCTTGTCACTGTTTCTCAGATTGATCATAGGATTAAGTAATTAGGTTTGTGTGCACATTCTAATATAAACAAACAAGAATAGATCAAAGAAAAGAGATGGTGAGTTGGTGATATGAAATTAACAAGAGGAAGTGTCTCTTTCCACATGCAATTTAAAATTTAAAGGAGACCTAAAAAGGTGATATTCAGTTCTTTCACTTTATGGAAGATTTTGGATGCTTTTGAAGGGAAGATATATGGAGAAAACGGTAATAGCAGTGTTAAGCCTGTAGGAATTTCTCCATTGAAAGAATTCTTCAAATCTCCTATAGATGATGGGATATGGCCCAAGAACGCATTATGTGACAAGTTAAGAGCACTCAGTGCCTTGAACTGCATTAGTTCTTCTGGTATTGGACCTTTAAAACATTTGCTTGACACATCCGTGAAAAAGAAGGCCCTTTGAATTTTGACCGGCTTCATTTGTTGAGCTTTGTTGAAACTACTATTTGAATCCTTATAACGAGTGAGATTCACAGCATAAACATCAATAGATAACTGGTCAAGGACAGAACGAGATACATTTGTAACAAGTTTAGCTAGTTTTGCTCCAAGGTCTTTGTCCAAATATGACAATACATCCTTAAAATTCTTAGGATTATAGTGATCCATAATATCAAGAAATACGTGGCTAAGTTCTGGCCCAACTTCATCTTCATCACGCATCGTTGTTTTCTCCCCGTATTGAACCACTAAAACCCGCTGGTTTTTGCTCAACACCAGTGCCACTTGGGCATCCAATGAGAAATTATTAAGTAATTCAGGATTATCAAGTGTCTACGGTCTCAATCAATGTTTATATAATACATATTTAAATTTTACAATTTACGAAAAAAAATTAATTACACTTAATTACATGTTATATGAAGATTAACGAAGACTATAATAGTTCAGGATTACCTAATAATTTCTCGGCATCCAATAGACCCGTGGAGCTTGTTTGACATTAAATCCATGATTCGCAAGGTAGAGAGACGAATAATTCCATGATTCGCAAGGTAGAGAGAGATGGATAACGGGGTAGGGAATTTTAATTTCATTGCTGCAGAGATTACTAATTTAAGACTACTTTTTTTTTTGGGTGAAAATTTAAGACTCTACTTGATACGGTGCACTGTGCATGTTATAATGCTCAGGCCTCAGTATATTATTGATGAGATTTTGATCATAGAACAGAATGCGGCTGGCATTAGAACGGCCTGCACAGAGATGTTTAACATTGTGATATTCTGATGAGTTTATTCTTCTGTTATACTCAAGGGGTAATTGGGCTACTTTAAGCTTGTTCTTAAAAAACAACAAAAAATAAATAAATAAATAAAATAAAAACAACAAAAACGAAGCACAAACGGAGAAAGTCATGATCCGCTGGTTTTTGCTCAACACCAGGCTTGCTCCTACGCTCTACGTCAACGACACCCCACTTTTCAGCCCAAATCCAGGGAATAGAAGCTGCACGTGGCTCAAAGGATCCATGGTAGTCATGGAAATGACATTATTCCCAAAAAAGGAATAGCATGGAAATGACATTATTCCCAAGAAAAGAATAGGTGGAAGCAAAGCAATGTTGATGCTAGATAACAAAATTGGAAAATATAAGCACCCAATACTCAGTGACGATAGAGGTAAGGTGAATCGTCTAACATCTAGTGGAAAGAATAAAAGAGACACAACACCTCATTACCCTCTATAAATAGAGCTTACAACAATTTTGTGGGGGTTGGATTAAAAAATATAGAGAGAGAGAAGAGAAGGAGAAAGAAAGAGTTTATGGGTGTTTATCATAAAAGAAGCTCAAGGGAATTGTGCAATATTGGTATCATCACTTACTCCAATAACATTAGCACTCATAACCAAATCACATATAACACAATCCTAAGTATATTATTGTTTTGTTTCCCCTACATCAGGAACGCGCCTCTGCCCCTGTACGTCACAAATCAAACCCACAAAAGATAAGCTCACACTGAGACCCCTCAGTCATCCCATTAGCACCTGAGCTACTCTCATATTAGGCAGCCATTAAACCATGACAAACCCACCCACAAGTCAGACCATGTGAACCAAAATCAACACAGACCCATCAACCATCCTCCATCTAAGAAGCCAAACTCTAACCATCACCCCTCAATCGAGCCAACCACCATGCACCTATAGTAGCCGCCAATCTCTGCCATTGAAACTCCCCCAGTCAAGCTAGCTGTCGTCGAGGTCTTCATCTATCTCGCTGTTCTCGGGCAAACTTCAACGAAACATATGCTGAACTTGATCGAAGACGGTGCAACGTCTCACCATCTCCGTCGAACCCACATCACTACGTTCCCCCTTTTAATGCTGATTTATCCTCCTTCTCGCTCCTTTCTTTCTCACGGCACTGTTGCCACCTAATAAGTCGTCGCTTGGGTCTTCCTCTCGTTCCCAATGCTGCCGGAAATGGTTCATGTTGGTCGTGCACAGTGCTTTGTTCTACACCATGTGATGTTCAACCCTCACGAGTGTTCCATATGCTCCTATTCCTAATAGCGTCGCTGCTTTATTGGACTGGGATAGATAAGAAAGCCCTTGTGCTTTGATACTCAATTCTTTTATTCTTTTTTTTTTTTTTTTTTTCATTATTCCTTCTATCATGGATTTCATTTGAGCCTAGCCCTTTGCCCTGTGTGCCTCACCCCTAAACCTGGCTCAGCCCATTTCATTGTTTCTTTTAAGCCCATTCTTGTTGCACCTCCTTTTTTCTCTTTACTCCCTCCCCTTTTAAAAATAAATAAATTAAAATACCCTTCCTCCTTCACCTTCCTTCTCCTTTCTCTTTCACAAACAGCCCTCCCTCTTTCCCTCTCACCGACACTCCCTTGCCTCTCCCTTCCTCTTTCTTTTCTCTCAATATTTCCTTTTCCATCTCCTTTTTCCTCCCTCGCAATCTTTTCCTTCATTGCCATTTCCTTCACTAACATCGTCTTCTCTAATGAATTTCACATTTTTTGCAAGTTGCAAATGTTTGGAAACTAGTTTCTAGGATGTTATATACTTGAAGACTTTCAACGAAGGGGTGTTTTTTTTAAAAAAAATATATACAAAAACACAAAAGGGGTGTTGTACCATCCTAAATTGTTGCCTTCAAAAAAAAATCCTAAATTGTTTAGTAATTACTTTATACATTTATGCTAAACAAAAAAAATGGATTAATGTAAAAATAAAATAAACATCAAAAGCTAAGTATGAACGTTGTTATCTTCTTAATTATTATAAAATTATGCTAGGTGTCGAGTACTATTATGCATTAAGGTAAATAGAAATAAAAATACCATAGTTCATTCCAATATATGGTAGCTGGAAATTCATGAAAAGTTGCAAGTCTTACTCACTGTTGAGAATGTAAAAAAACAAAAAGAGTAAATTGTAATTACACCTCCTAAAGTTTGTTGAGATTGCACATAATCTCATTGTTTTTTTAACGTTTATGACAACCACCATGATAGGGTACACGGTGTAATACTTTTCAAACAATTAAAGGGGTTAATGTAATGTATAAGAAGTGTTAGTGTAATGTTTTTCAAGCAATTAAGAGAATTGGTGTGAGAGTAAAAAAAACAAGAGGTATTAAGAGAAATTTGACGAAACTTAGGGAGTGTTAGTGTAATTTATTCAAAAAAAAAACTAAGTTAATGAGGAAAAATCTCAATGAGTAAGCAGACTAAGAAACCAACCACTTAACTATAAACATAATCATTTAATCTTATCACTTTTTACTCCATACATACCAAAGCTCTACGATACATAGGGTTATATTAGCCCAAAATTGAAAAGAGGTTATGCTAACCTCAATCCTAAATATGTACAATATGGTGGGTTTGCCTACGAGAACAACCTTTATTACGACCCACCCCATGATGAACTATAGCCTTGAAGTTATATTTTCATCATTCTCATACACAAGCATTTATGTATTTCATAACAATTATCTCAAGCATTACATATCTCAAAAAAAAAAAAATCACATAAAAGAATATAAATTTATGAATATAAATGCTAGCTAAGATGTTTGTACGTAAAATTCTAATGTTACTACAAAAATTTAAATTAAAGTCCACTCATATAAAGTATAACGTTAAATTTAAAGGTCTATTTGTATATTTCTAAAATATAATTTTTGTAACTGCAATTTTGTAAGTAGCCACGTTCAAAGTTAGAATATAGGATTGCTTTGTGTTCATTTCTTAATTTTCAAAAGTCTATATTTATATTCTTTATACGTTATCTTCATAATGATATACTAAATAAAAACGTTGCTTATAAACGATTAAGAAAGAATATCATATGTATCCTGGAAATGACGTAGAATCGAACAATAGAACAAGAATGGGAATGAAGTATAAAACTTACCTGGTATAGAGAAAATGTAAACCTTCATATTCAATTTTAAACCAGTGATTCCAGAACCACACGTGACCAACCACTGGTTGAACGAGTTCTATTTCGATACGCATGCGAGTAAACTTACCATGTTTGGAATTTAGCGTCATCAGGTCTACTTTAATGAGTTTTTCCACCGCATACTTCAATGATTCAAACAAGTCAAAAGGCTTAATGGTTTAGGTGTTGAAAGAGAAAAAGATAGTTATCGGTTTTAATCTTAACTTTACCTTGCCTAGTTAAAGAAAGAAACTAAAATTGGTGATTGAATATTATAAAAAGTATTAAAAGCACAATTAAATTTAATTTTTATTATGAAATATGTGGCAGAGGAGTGTCCCATTAAATTACATGACAAATAAGTACAAGTGTCCTCGTATTATTCGACAAAAATTGAAAACCCTTTTATAATTACCCGAAACGGTTGCTTGAAAGCGACACATGCATCTCACTCCAAACCTTTTTTCCACAATTTCCTTTTCTGTAACAAAGGGCACCACCACAATAAATAACAGATTCTCGTGCTCATTCTTTTCTCAACAACCTCATTTCGCAAGCCATCCTCTCTCAGATATCACATATCCTCTCTCACAGACTGATTTTTTCCTCTCTCTCACTCACCGACTCACGTCTCTATGTGCCTCTATTCATGCTCTGCGCATGTACTTTCTGCACACACTCATACATAGTGGAAGAGTCTGTACCAAAAAAAAAAAAAAATACATAGTGGAAGAGCTGGTCACTTCTCTTGAATCCATCGCAAGAAAAAGAAGAAATATCCCGTGGTGCACTTTGCTGGAATAGGAAGCTCAATTCAATTCAGGTATACATTCTGAACTTGCACCTCATCAATATTCCTCTGACCTCAGCCCTCATGCATTCTTTATCAAATCTTTGGTGTGAATATCATTCCTACTTGTAATTTTTTCTTCAATCAGTCATTGTATCAGTTGGTCCATTCCCCTGATTCTGCCTTTGCTCGCACCATCCTTGACCACATGCACCTGAACCGCGTAAAGCAACACCATAGCGAGGCACTGGACTCGGTCGGAGTCGCCTCCCTTGCCGTCGCCGCCGGAACACACACACTGCCGCCGTTCCCCTTTCCTTTCTTTGTTTCACATTTTCCTTTCCTTCTCCGGTCACTCTTCGTAGCCTCCACTGAGACCATTTCCCCTCTTCCTCCTCACAACTTGGTCGCATCACCGCGATGCTTATCCCTCCTATGTTCGACGCCACCACTGTAGATCGAGTTTGAGCAAATGTGGAGGCACCTCCCTGAAAAAATTATTACATAGTCTGAGACCACATGGTCGGGATCATCCACCAATCTCCACAGATATCATATATAATCACAATTTTCAATTTACAAAGAAGTTAATAACGTTTCAAATAGAGATTGATTGAGACTATGTATGGAGCTCGTCTCCGTCGTCCTTTGCGTTTTTTTTTTTTTTTGGTCTTGTCTTATTATTTATTTATTTTTATAGTTACTTTCTTGTAATTCTTTTTATTTGTTATTTTAATTCAACCATTTGTCTATTTGTAAGTCAGCTATGGGCATGGCACAATGCACACGTACCCTTCCATTGCTTTCAGGTCGCGAACAATGGAGGGCCGAGCCCATCTGCATTACTTTTTCTCTTTTGCTTCTATTCCTGGGCCTGCTTCCCATTAGGGCCTAGTTTTTTTTTTACCCCCCTAAATTCTCTGCATAATTGGATTTAGGTAGTTGTCAAATACTAATAATAACAATAATAATAATAATAATATAAAAAAAATAAGAAAGATTATGTGGACTGACTTCGAATTACTTAAAATTGATAATAATGTGCAATGATAAAATTCTATAAAATCAGTAAAAATAAAAAATTAGTAATTCGAAAAAATAGGGAATGCATAGCGGCCATTAATATGTCTTTTAACGGCCATATAAATGGCCGCTAAATCTTGTACCGGCAATTAACTAATGGCCAACATATCCAGAGTCAGTAAATGTATTGCTGACATTTATATCACTGGTAAAGACCGATTTAATTACCGGGAAAGCTAAAAACTTCTACTGGGAATTCTTTAATTGCCTTTTTTCACCCATTTGCTTATGTGAACACTCAATTTCGTCCAGATAATTAAAAAGTATAATAAAAAAATTACAAAAAAATATAAAGAAAAATGATAAAAAAATATCAAAAATAAAAAATAAAAAATAATATTCAATAAAATGTTATTTTACCTTTTAGTTTCATGATCTAATCTAAAAATTCAAAAATATGTTTCTTTTATTTTAAATGTGTGACTAAAAAATTTAATTAGAATATAAAAAAATAATAAATAAAAATAACCAAATCTCTCATTTTTCTCTCGTTTTGGTGACACCTCCCAATTATGTTGCCTTCACCGTACAAATCACTCCACATAAACATTACACACATTCATATTAGTTTTCTCATTCTTCTCTCTCATGCACATGCATATTATCATTCTCTCATACATAAGCACCTTCATGTCTATTATTCTTTCACCAAATGCATTGGAGACAATTCATAACAGAATCATGGCCCCACATTCGCTTTTCACTCACTCTTTGCACACACAGACACACACACACACACACAACGAACCTTTCTCTCTCCTTGGCATTCACCTGCACACGCGCTCACAGCACAATAACAGCCCGCTCCCCTTTTGATTCCTGAGGCTTTCATTTTTTTGATCACAACATATTCACTCATCCTCACAATACTCTTTTCTTTTCATTACCCTAAGAACGCACAACACTCATCTTCACCCTCACACACATTTTCTTTCTCTCACAGTAGCGCCTCACAGCACTATTTCTCTCATTCAAATCATGATATTCCATTTCGATCCTTCATGAACGACACCCAAGACCTCATATTTCATCTAACCTCTAGAAACAACCGAACCTAACCACCGGTTCAACTTGCAACACCAAACACTGCGTCAGAAACTTCAGCGAACCAACTCGCGAGCCACCTCCTGAGCCTGTGTAAATCTGCACCACAAGCAAGGACGTAGATCTGTGTTTTGCTTTTGCTCAGGTTTGATTCCTTAATGCTTGGACACACTCGGACGCATACTGGTGCATCAAAGCAGCGGTTTGGTTCGATCTGTATCTTTTTTTTAAATTTCTTTTTTTATTCATATGTTAGGTCCTGTTGCTTTTGTTTCGTCCTTAGTTGGTGGTTGCCTGAGCTTGATCGGAGTTCTTGTTTTGGTTACATGCGTTTTTTTTCTGTTTTGTATTTGCTAGCTGAGTTATCTTCCTTGGCCTGATGCTTGCTGGTAAGTGTAGAGTTGCGTTAACATGTATCTTTTCCATTCAGATTTTAATTGATTCTCACCTCCCTGTTTTATTGCTTCATTCAGTTCTTTCTTTTTGTAGTCTCGTTCCCTGTTTTGTTCACCCTTTTTACCTGAGTTTAATACTATTGTGGGTCCGGTTACTTTAGCTGTGGCTTGAGTCAGTAATGCTTGTTCATTATTTGATTGATTTCATGTGGTCCAATTTGTAATTTGCGAATCTGATTTCCTGTTACAATATTCTGTTATATTTTGTTCACAAATTTATTTGACTGGGTCTTTGTTAAAAATATATACATAGGAATGAGCTCAAGATTACTTGTCAAAAATGAAAAAATGCATAAATGAAATGGGTAAAGAAAATTTGTGGATAGATCACCGAGGAGTGGTGTGCTAGCGTGTTCGAGATTGTACTAGTGCTTGCCTGTCCGATTTGCACTTTGGCCTACATCTATGATTTGTTACTTTGTTTTCCTCCTTTTTCATTTCGCTTTTAGGTTCAGATTCTGTTTGTTTATTGCGTTGATTTTAGACTTGGATAGTCTTTTTTTTAATAAGGTTGGCCATAAGTTTTTCTCCCATATGCAGAAATTATAAAATCAGTCCAAATAAAATACTACAGCAAAAATTGAATTAGTTGAGAGTTTACTTTTCAAATCAAAATTAAAATACCTTTTAAAAAAAAGAAATAATAAAAATAATAACAATAATAATAAATTGGGGGCGTAAGCTTTTGTTTCGCAGAAGGTATCTTTTATTGATAATATGTTGCGTTAATTAAATTATATATGGGGACAAATTAATAGCCAAAAATAATAGAATGTTCGCTTTTGAAATAAAATAAAATAAAATATATTACATAGGTTTTGAATTTACAATTTCTCTTTTCGTAGTAACATTTTTTTTCTTTAATAATAATTAGTAAACATCAATGGGTAATTAAATTGGCATTCTAAACAAAAATAATATCCAATAAAAACATAGATTTAATGATTTTTCATGTTGGGTCTAGGACTCACTTGAATATCACAAAATCTTATTTGAAACTTAAGATTAATCAATAAGTTGTTAATTGATAATTTATTTTTCTTTTTAGTAAAAAAAAAAATGTATAGGCTTAATAATTTTTCATGTTGAGTCTAGAGTCCCCACTTGAATATCACAAAAATCTTATCTAGAACTTACTTTTGCAAAAGTATTATGCATCTGTTGATGTTGCTTGAAAGACAACTTTCATGTCCTCCGCCTCCAAGAGGCCTTAAACCCATTGTTATGCTTTGGGAGTAGACCTCTTCTAACACTCGTGATGTGCTGAAGATTTTAAGCCCATGGAAAAGAAAGCAAGACATGTTTGCAGCTAAACCAACCAAAGTCTCAAGTATTGTATTTTGAAACACATTGCACGATTATCAAGACAGTTAAAGTTTAGAATCAGAAAATTGCACTTTTCAATATTACTTTTGATAAATGGAATGAGCAAAAACGATAGATAAGGAAAACAACCTCATATCTCGCTTTGCCCTAAGCTTCTTTCTTTGGCACTTTAGCAGGTTCACGACAATAAAAATATTCAGTATTGTGATACCAGATATCAGAGTTTCAGGCTTTCAGCCACAACCACACATGAGTTGGATGCAACACATGACATATTTCAATGGAATACATTTAAAAGAACAAAAAATAAATAAATCATGATTCAAGATCTACTACACTCCCTTACCAAGTGAAATCCATCGGATACAATATCAGTAATCTAAATTCTTTCCACTTTGCCTTTCGTCCCAAAGTATGGTGTGAAGGATTCAAAGACATTTGTCAATTCACAGCTTCTTCTCTTCACCAAATTACTTGGAACCTTTTTCATCCTTGCAGCAGGTGTCCCTATTAATTTTTAGTATTATTACTATTATTATTATTATTGGGTCCAATTTTTATTTTTTTTTAAGTGTAATAGGTAAGAGGTTTTTGTTCTTTGGGGAGGGGTTATCCCTCTAGTAGGGGTGGGCATGGATTGGGTTGGTTCAAGTTTAAGGAATATTTAGATCTAAACCAACTAATGTTAATCGGTTTAGGTTGGATCACATTTGGGTTGGCTTGGGTTGGTCATTGGGTCACTTAATAAAATAATACAAAAATAAAAAATGGGATAATAGAAAAAAGAAATAGAGAAAAAATAGAAAATCATAAAAAAATGAAAGAAAAGTAATGAAAAAAAAACAAAAGTCAGAATTATAAAATTATACAACATAAAAATTATAGAATTATAGAATTACATAGCATAAAATTAGAATTACACAACCTAAAAATTAAAATTTTCTAAAACAATATGGGTTCAAGTTGGTTTGGGTTTTACATGCTCAAATTCAATACCCACACCAATGTTATTGAGTTTGTAATTTTAAAATTCAAACCAAACCGATGATTCAAACCATCCCAAAAAATTTTATTTAGTTTGGTTCGAATTGGTTAGGTCATCAGTTCGATTTGGACCCGTGTTCACTCCTACCCTCTAGAGATATACCTAATTCTGTCCTTGGGTCTAAGTCATTGTGGAGTTAGTTTAGCCTTTATTTCACTACCTTATCCCAATTAACTTGAATTAATGGGATAAGTGTAAAATTATATTGAAATGTTAATTAACAGGATTTTAGGTAAATATTTATATTGATTTGACTTTGAGGAATTAATTTTGAGTCTAAAATTAATTTTAAAATTAAGCAATTTTGAGTAGCTTTTGCATTGGATAAAAGAATTTATATTAACTTTTACTACTAATTTGCATTTAAAATAAAAACATTAGTGTTAAGACAAAAGACGAATTTATAACCCTCAAATATTTTGATAATAACAAACACTTAAAATTATATATGTCCTTACATAATCGTCTGATCATACGTTCATATACAATCGTCTGATGTTTTTAAAATGAATATCATCTTATCTTTTAATTAGATAAACTTCGTAACTAACAAATCTTACAGATGATAACAACGTTTTAAAATTATCTGCACATTAATCAGAGCGTAAGCTATCTCGAAACGTATAAAGCCTACATACCTACTTTCGAAGATAGTCAGCAAAAAAGAAGGAATATATGTGCGCATGTCAGAACGGGAAAGCGGACATGACAATTGCTACAAGATTGAGTACAAGAAGAGAAAAGATAAGTAGACTATTTTATCTTATCATATGACAAGTTGGTGAAAGGCATTAAATGCTACATTTAATACTCCAATGACTCTTTTCATTAGACGAAGGTCGTCTTCTGCAAAACACTCAATGAATTTCTTTTTGAAACCTGTAAATAGAAGAAGAAACCTCTTTCGAAAGTTGTTGTTGCTGCTGATCATAAATTACTTTAAGAAAAGAAAAAGCTTATGTAAACTCTGTTTGTAAAATTCTTTTTATACTTCATTGAATATTCGTCTGTTAAGACATTAAACTTAGTGAGGTAACTCACGCGTAAACCTTTTTCTTAATGAGATTGGTGGAAGCCTGAAGCGGCTTTGATTCAAAGAATACTTGGGTGTTTGCTTGGAAAGGCAAGTGAAAGACTACTTAGGTTAAGTCTGAAGAAGCTTGTAGAAAGAATACTTGTAACTTGAAAAAGTTAGTGGAACTTGGTTGTTGCCAAGAACTGGACGTAGTCTCTAGGGTGACGAACCAGTATATATTCTATGTGCTTTTTAGATTGTCTTTCAGCTTTCGTCTGCCTTACAAAACGTTTTTGAGAACCTTTTTTATCTTACTTCAGACGATACATAGTTAACAAAAGTTTTTAGAAAATTTGCTATAACACAATTCAACTCTTCCTTCTTGTGTTATCTTGGTGCTCTATAATTAGAACATAAATCACTTTATTTCAAAATCAATTTTAACGTGAAACAATTTCACAAAATCAATTTCATTTAAAATTAAATTTCCAAATGCTCACCCAAACACACATAAAGCGTGCTTGGTTTAGTTTTTTTCCCTTAAAAAATACATTAAATTTATAACTCAAAATAAAACTTTAAAAATAAAATAAAACTATTTGGTAATTTTCCTTTTTTATCTTAAAATTTTATTTTGAGTTAATAATTATTTGATAAAAAATTAAAATCTATTATTTTATTTAAAACTAATTGTCTTGTCCAATGAAAACATATATTTATAAAAATAAAAATATTATGTAAAATTAATTTAATTGTCATGCAATTATTTTAATGATAATAAAAATAAATAAAATATTAAAATACATATATTTAAAACTTTTAATTTTTAAAAGTGCCTAAAAATATCTAATGAATAAAAATTTATTTGAATTGTGATTTGCAAATAATTTATTACATATAATATTAATCGAAAAATTTTAAATATTGTTTTAAAAAAATATTTAAAATATTCTATATTATTGTTCAATAATATTTTTAAAAAATAAACATAATTTATTTAAATAGATTTCAATAATATCAAATCATATTAAAAAGTGTTTCAAAAAATTTAACTCAATAATTAGCAATAGTCAATGTGGGCAGTTGGAGCACTGTCAATTTTATTACATTCGTAAAACCGTAAAGGATTAATGTTTGACTTTAGCATGGACTTATTTCATTTGAAGGACTTGGGCTTAGCTTTTGAATGAATATTATATAAAGCACGAAACGTTATTTAGTAAGATAGATCAATCTGAAGCAAAGGATTATAAGACTGGTGTCATGTTAGAGTGAATTGTTGAGGACCAGAAGTCAACAACTTGATCATCGGGTTTCGTATCCTTCTTTTTGTTTTATTTCAATATTATCATGCTTTTTTATTCCATACAAGAATATTTGGTAATCTTTCTCAAAAAAAAAATTATGACGATAGTAGGTATCTTTATAGACCTGACTTGTATTTTAATAAAAGTAACAATAGACTAAAATAAACGCAACAAAAATGGAATGAGAACTATTGATTTTTTGAACCAAATGAAGCAAACAATAAAACATAGTTCGAAGAGTTTGGGACGGTGGCAGCAGCTAGACGACTATTCCGGTGGTGGCATGAACATTAGTTTGAGGTTACATATTTGACTCGAGCTTGTAGGTAAATATTAAATAACGTTAGGCAACAAGACTGAATTTGGGAATAGATCAGGTTTATTCAACTATAATCCAATTGACACAAAAAAGAAGAGAGAAGAGAAAGAGACTCAAGACTTAAGTGTAAGGGAAAACATAGACGGAGATGAGCCAGGATGAGAAGTTCTAAGAGATAGCATGGAACATGGATAGGATGAAAGAAAGTGGGCGGTAGGATCCAATTTCTTTTAAAAGTTATTTTAGTTAATTTTTTAAAAAAATTACTTTTTCTCCTTTTTCAAAAAATTAAGCTTCTTAATTTTTAATTTTTAAAGAGATTTAAAAAAAAGGAGTTTGATCTAGTTTCTTCTTATTTAAAAGAAACACAAAAAATTGAGTTAAACATTACTTTAGAAGACTACAAAGAGTATCTTTCATGAGTTTTTATTTCAATTTTGGCAAAGGAAATATTATACCCAAATAGAATATGAGAAAATAGGCTATGCATAGATAATGTCAAATAATTTTACACTGTCATCCAATCACAAACTACCATGTATGGTAAGTTTGTTGACTTTTACAATAAGTATTTTAAAAATTATACCAACGATGATTTCTAATTGGTTAATAGTATAAAACTTTTTACATTGACAGTGCATAGTCATTAGACCCATAGAATATTTATATAAAAAGTATTTTTTAAGTTTAAATTATTTTCGTATTATAAAAAAAGTCTTATAAACATAAAAAATTAACTAAATAAAGTATAAAGTAACTTTTTATATTAAGGAACAAATTTAAAATATTTTAAATAACGGTTTTATTAACTACTATACGAAGCATATTTGTTAAAAAAATATTAAAATATATGTCAATAAATAATTCTAAATGTTTAAAAAGGAAAATGCCACATACATACTTCAATGTTATTTAACATCAAAACAGAGAAAGAGATAAAAGACATATAATTATAAGTATGATAGGTAATATAATACAATAAAAAAAAGGAAAAAATAATTAGGCTTAATGAAGTATTTCTAATGGAGCAGTGCCCATATGTCATTACTTATTATGTAGTGTATCTCAAATTTTTTTTTAACAAAATAAATGGTATTTTAATATTTTTTATTTTATGGTTTAACCAAAATTTTTAAGATAATAATCAATAAAACTGTTTGAATGATTATATATATATTATTAAAATGTCACTTGCAGTATGGTTGCATCTTACTTTCAAGCAATGTTTTTCAAACCGGACCGGTCATTGAACCGGTAAAGGTACTGGTTCAAGGTTCAATGGTTCAACTGGGGTTGAACCGTGGTCGAACCGGTATTAATAAAATAATAATAATAATAAGATTAAATAATACATAAAATAATATTAAAAAAACATAATATCATAATTTTGCAATACTAAAAATTAAAAATAAAACATAATTTTATAGGTTTTTTACATTTACAATACCTATAAGTGCAAATCAAATATGTTATGATATTTAAGTATAAGTTTTAACTATACATATCAACATTTATTAATAAAAACAAGTTTATATTTAAAATAAAAAAGAAGATGATAAATACTTTGAGATGGTTTTTATCTTTTTAAGAAAAAAAATTAAAATAATGTTGTATTAAGCATTTTTCTTTAACCCGCTGTGAACCGGTTTTTAGCTGGTTTTTGACCGGTTTTCCAGTTCTTTGATCAGTTTTTCTTCGAGCCGGTTCTGTGGTTTATTTGAATCGGTCAAGTGACTGGTTCACCAGTTTTTCAGTTCGACCGGCCTATCCGGTCTAGTTTTCAAAACAGTGCTTTCAAGTTTCAATTCAAGTGAATCAGAAGAGAGTAGCTGTACCTGAATTCTTTCGGAGAATCAAGACATGGACATGTAGGTAAATCTAATTAATTATGAATTAGATAAAAGGTTTAAAACTTTTAATTTTTAAAAGTGCCTAAAAATATTTAATGAATAAAAATTTATTTTAATAGTGATTTGCAAATAATTTATTACATATAATATTAACCGGAAATTTTTCAATATTGTTTTAAAAAAATATTTAAAATATTCTATATTATTGTTCAATAATATTTTTAAAAAATAAAAATAATTTATTTAAATAGATTTCAATAATATCAAATCATATTAAAAAGTGTTTCAAAAAATTTAACTCAATAATTAGCAATAGTCAATGTGGGCAGTTGGAGCACTGTCAATTTTATTACATTCGTAAAACCATAAAGGATTAATGTTTGACTTTAGCATGGACTTATTTCATTTGAAGGACTTGGGCTTAGCTTTTGAATGAATATTATATAAAGCACGAAACGTTATTTAGTGAGATAGATCAATCTGAAGCAAAGGATTATAAGACTGGTGTAATGTTAGAGTGAATTGTTGAGGACCCGAAGTCAACAACTTGATCATCGGGTTTCGTATCCTTCTTTTTGTTTTATTTCAATATTATCATGCTTTTTTATTCCATACAAGAATATTTGGTAATCTTTCTCAAACAAAAAATTATGACGATAGTAGGTATCTTTATAGACCTGACTTGTATTTTAATAAAAGTAACAATAGACTAAAATAAACGCAACAAAAATGGAATGAGAACTATTGATTTTTTGAACCAAATGAAGCAAACAATAAAACATAGTTCAAAGAGTTTGCGACGGTGGCAGCAGCTAGACGACTATTCCGGTGGTGGCATGAACATTAGTTTGAGGTTACATATTTGACTCGAGCTTGTAGGTAAATATTAAATAATGTTAGGCAACAAGACTGAATTTAAAATAGATCAGGTTTATCCAACTATAATCCAATTGACACAAAAAAGAAGAGAGAAGAGAAAGGGACTCAAGACTTAAGTGTAAGGGAAAACATAGACGGAGATGAGTCGAGATGAGAAGTTCTAAGAGATAACATGGAACATGGATAGGATGAGAGAAAGAAGGAGGTAGGATCTAGTTTCTTTTAAAAGTTATTTTAGTTAATTTTTTTAAAAATTACTTTTTCTCCTTTTTAAAAAAATTAAGATTCTTAATTTTTAATTTTTAAAGACATTTAAAAAAGAGTTTGATCTAATTTCTTCTTATTTAAAAAAAACACAAAAAAATGAGTTAAACATTATTTTAGAAGACTACAAAGAGTATCTTTCATGAGTTTTTATTTTGATTTTGGCAAAGGAAATGTTATATCAAAATAGAAAATGAGAAAATAGGCTATATACGGACAATGTCAAATAGTTTTACACTGTCATCTAATCACAAACTACCATGTATGGTAAGTTTGTTGATTGTTACAATAAGTATTTTAAAAGTTATACCAATGATGATTTCTAATTGGTTAACACTATAAAACTTTTTACATTGACAGTGCATAGTCATTAAACTCATAGAATATTTATATAAAAAGTATTTTTTAAGTATAAACTATTTTTGTATTATAAAAAAAGTCTTATAAACCTAAAAAATTAACTAAATAAAGTATAAAGTAACTTTTTATATTAAGGAACAAATTTAAAATATTTTAAATAACGGTTTTATTAACTACTATACGAAGCATATTTGTTAAAAAAATATTAAAATATATGTCAATAAATAATTCTAAATGTTTAAAAAGGAAAATGCCACATACATACTTCTATGTTATTTAACATCAAAACAAAGAAAGAGATAGAAGACATATAATTATAAGTATGATAGGTAATATAATACAATTAAAAAAAAAGAAAAAATAATCAGCTTAATGAAGTATTTCTAATGGAGCAGTGCCCATGTAACACCCTAAGAGGTATTATCGTAACTAGGTCTAGATTTCTAAGAATGAAAAAAAAAAAACTTAAGAATGTAGAAACAACATGCAATTACTATTCATAAATATAATTAGATATTATATATGAACAATGCAATAAAAAAAACACGTACGTGCTTAATACAACTCATCTATCATCTGAAGGTGTTGTACAAAATATAAAGAATACAAAAGCACAACGTAAATTAGGCTATGTCTTCTTCACATGACTCCAAGCTTCATCCGCACATATCTTCACCTGTATCTTAAAAAAGGGAAACTTAAGGAGTGAGACATAATGTCTCAGTGAGTGCTCTAAGGACTCTATGGCTGGGTTAGACTCTTCTACTCGGACAACCTTCACCATTTATCTCTCATGGTTTTAAACTCACTAGGTCTCATAATTCTCCATACCTATGGTTTAGTCTACACCTTTTAATCTTCAATACTTCCTGTGTTAACTACTCTCTTATTCTCTCCCAGCTGTTATATTAGTTTATTATTTCATTCTCAACCTAAGAACTCTTTCTTACCCAAAACCCTATCTAATATTTAAGCTCTTCATGTTTAGATTTTATTCTTTCTTTTGATATTTAAAGTTGTCTTCTAGGGGTCAAGTCTAAAGTCACAAACATTCTAAAATATTATTGACACTCCCTTAACGCTCACCTTAATACTCTTATGTTATTCTCTTTTTCTTGTCTTATACCTTTCTATTACACATGTGAGGGAATTCACCTTTCTCTATCTTATTCACAACTATTATTATCCAACTAGAACCCTTATAACACTATCATAGGGCCTAGCCTCTCACTTATCCTTAAGGTAGCAAACACAATTTTAATTACAAGCATACATTTATTTCACATCTTTTACCTAGTAACTAGATATACACATCGTTTTGTTTCATCAAACAAGCATAACATACATTCATAACATGAGCACATATGCATAATCTCGACATTTCATCACAAGACACAATTACTTTTTTATATGTGTTCACATTACATTGATGCTCATGAAGGTTACACAGACTTCACATAATTACAATTGTAGCACACTTCAACATATCACACGATAACAATATGCATATGCATGCTATGTTCCAAAACCACTACTCGTGCATATGTGGTACCAACTTAAACTTTTTGGAAAGTAGACTAGGAGTAAATGCACGGCCATAAGACGTGTCATCGGTACTGATGCCTTTGGCTCTCGCACCTTCAACTAGTATGATATCCCCTGACGACTAGTCAGGATTACCTTGTTTTGTCAGTACACCCCGGCTCCATGGGATCAGCATGGACCATTAGAGTTTTCCCAACCAAATAACCCCCAAGGCTATGGTTAGACAACCCATCACGACCTCCACCAGCTAGATTCCTACATACTTTCCTCATCACATAACTTAAAGGTTATGATGGATGGTCACATATAATGCTTATAACTTTTCATAGGCTTTTATCATGAAACACTGACATAAGTTCATATCACACTCAATTTTCTCAAGGTAAATAACAATCACAAGTATAAACTTAACGAGGAATAAGAAAAGAAGCAATAATGAATTAACAACTGCAAAAAAGAGTTCATAGGCACAAAAAATGGAATAATGAAAATCGTATCCGCCCAACAGGATAAGAGGTCCACCTGACGGTCAGGCCAACAGCGAACCCGCCCAGTGAGTATTAAACCCGCCTAGTGGGTCTGCGTCAGGACCCAACCCGCCAAGTGGGTCTGCGTCAGGACCCAACCCGCCTAGTGGGTCTTGCACCCCAACCAATGGGTCCGCATGCCCAACGCCAATGTGGACTCAGTTTTTGAAGAAAAGTTTCCCAAGGACTATCTAATCTATAAACTCCTTACTCTCTCACAATCCCTTCAAAACCCATCAAATCCCTAATCTTAGGCATAAGGAGGGGGAAAAGGTAAATAGATGAACAAGAACAACATAAAGGACAAGGAAGAACACGGGAGAGAGCACTCACCTTTAGGAGCATGCAAAGTTGAGTTCTAGGGCTTGCGTTCTCCAGTTTCTATTCCTTCTCTTTCTCTTTTTCTTCCCTTTTCTCCTCATTCTTTCTAACTTCTTTCTTCTTCTATGTGTGACGACTAAACCTAACCCCCCTTCTCTATTCTCTTCTTATAACATGTGGGTGGGTATGTGGCTTAATGAGCTTTAGTCCCTTCTTAGGCCTTAGATGTTCTTTTGGGTTCTATGATAACATTCCTACTAATTTTTAACACTAAGGTGTCGATAATAATAACACTAATAATAATAATAATAATATAATAACAACACCATAATAATAATAATAATATAATAATAATAATAATAATAATAAGTTATCTAATAACAATAACTCTTAAGGCGTCTTTTGTCTAATAACATATAGGAAAGGTCCTACAAAGAGCTACCTCGTAATTTATTTCTAGTACCTGAAATTTAGGGTGTTACAGCCCATATGTCATTACTTATCATGTAGTGTATCTTAATTTTTTTTTTTAAAAATAAATGGTATTTTAATATTTTTTATTTTATGGTTAACCAAAATTTTTAAGTTAATAATCAATAAAACTGTTTGAACGATTTTATATATATATATATATATATATATATATATATATATATATATATATATATATATATATATATATATTATTAAAATGTCACTTGCAGTATGGCTGCATCTTACTTTCAATTCAAGTGAATGAGAAGAGAGTAGCTGTACCTGAGTTCTTTCGGAGAATCAAGACATGGACACGTAGGTAAATCTAATTTATTATGAATTAGATAAAAGGTTTAAAACTTTTAATTTTTAAAAGTGCCTAAAAATATTTAATGAATAAAAATTTATTTTAATTGTGATTTGCAAATAATTTATTACATATAATATTAATTGGAAATTTTAAAATATTGTTTTAAAAAAATATTTAAAATATTCTATATTATTGTTCAATAATATTTTTAAAAAATAAAAATAATTTTTAAATAGATTTCAATAATATCAAATCATATTAAAAAGTGTTTCAAAAATTTAACTCAATAATTAGCAATAGTTAATGTGGGTAGTTGGAGCAGTGTCAATTTCATTACATTCGTAAAACCTTAAAGGATTAATGTTTGACTTTAGCATGGGCTTATTTCATTTGAAGGACTTGTGCTTAGCTTTTGAATGAATATTATATAAAGCACGAAACGTTATTTAGTAAGATAGATCAATCTGAAGCAAAGGATTATAAGACTGGTGTAATGTTAGAGTGAATTGTTGAGGACCCGAAGTCAACAACTTGATCATCGGGTTTCGTATCCTTCTTTTTGTTTTATTTCAATATTATCATGCTTTTTTATTCCATACAAGAATATTTGGTAATCTTTCTCAAAAAAAAAAATTATGACGATAGTAGGTATCTTTATAGACCTGACTTGTATTTTAATAAAAGTAACAATAGACTAAAATAAACGCAACAAAAATGGAATGAGAACTATTGATTTTTTGAACCAAATGAAGCAAACAATAAAACTAGTTCAAAGAGTTTAGGACGGTGGCAGCAGCTAGACGACTATTCCGGTGGTGGCATGAACATTAGTTTGAGGTTACATATTTGACTCGAGCTTGTAGGTAAATATTAAATAATGTTAGGCAACAAGACTGAATTTGAGAATAGAAAAGGTTTATCCAACTATAATCCAATTGACACAAAAAAGAAGAGAGAAGAGAAAGGGACTCAAGACTTAAGTGTAAGGGAAAACATAGACGGAGATGAGCCGAGATGAGAAGTTCTAAGAGATAACATGGAACATGGATAGGATGAGAGAAAGAAGGAGGTAGGATCTAGTTTCTTTTAAAAGTTATTTTAGTTATTTTTTTTAAAAATTACTTTTTCTCCTTCTTAAAAAAATTAAGCTTCTTAATTTTTAATTTTTAAAGACATTTAAAAAAGAGTTTGATCTAATTTCTTCTTATTTAAAAAAAAAACACAAAAAAATGAGTTAAACATTACTTTAGAAGACTACAAAGAGTATCTTTCATGAGTTTTTATTTTGATTTTGGCAAAGGAAATGTTATATCAAAATAGAATATGAGAAAATAGGCTATGTACAGACAATGTCAAATAGTTTTACACTGTCATCCAATCACAAACTACCATATATGGTAAGTTTGTTGACTTTTACAATAAGTATTTTAAAAGTTATACCAATGATGATTTCTAATTGGTTAACACTATAAAACTTTTTACATTGACAGTGCATAGTCATTAAACTCATAGAATATTTATATAAAAAGTATTTTTTAAGTATAAACTATTTTTGTATTATAAAAAAAAGTCTTATAAACCTAAAAAATTAACTAAATAAAGTATAAAGTAACTTTTTATATTAAGGAACAAATTTAAAATATTTTAAATAACGGTTTTATTAACTACTATACGAAGCATATTTGTTAAAAAAATATTAAAATATATGTCAATAAATAATTCTAAATGTTTAAAAAGGAAAATGCCACATACATACTTCTATGTTATTTAACATCAAAACAAAGAAAGAGATAGAAGACATATAATTATAAGTATGATAGGTATATAATACAATAAAAAAAAAAAGGAAAAAATAATCAGGCTTAATGAAGTATTTCTAATGGAGCAGTGCCCATGTAACACCCTAAGAGGTGTTATCGTAACTAGGTCTAGATTTCTAAGAATGAAAAAAAAAACTTAAAAATGTAGAAACAACATGCAATTACTATTCATAAATATAATTAGATATTATATATGAACAATGCAATAAAAAAACACATACGTGCCTAATACAATTCATCTATCATCTGAAGGTGTCGTACAAAATATAAAGAATACAAAAACACAACGTAAATTAGGCTATGTCTTCTTCCACATGACTCCAAGCTTCATCCGCACATGTCTTCACCTGTATCTTGAAAAAAGGGAAACTTAAGGGAGTGAGACATAATGTCTCAGTGAGTGCTCTAAGGACTCTATGGCTGGGTTAGACTCTTCTACTCGGACAACCTTCACCATTTATCTCTCATGGTTTTAAACTCACTAGGTCTTATAATTCTCCATACCTATGGTTTAGTCTACACCTTTTAATCTTCAATACTTCCTGTGTTAACTACTCTCTTATTCTCTCCCAACTGTTATATTAGTTTACTATCTCATTCTCAACCTAAGAACTCTTTCTTACCCAAAACCCTCTCTAATATTTAAGCTCTTCATATTTAGATTTTATTCTTTCTTTTGATATTTAAAGTTGTCTTCTAGGGGTCAAGTCTAAAGTCACAAACATTCTAAATATTATTGACACTCCCTTAACGCTCACCTTAATACTCTTATGTTATTCTCTTTTTCTTGTCTTATACCTTTCTATTACACCGTGGGGGAATTCACCTTTCTCTATCTTATTCACAACTATTATTATCCAACTAGAACCCTCATAACACTATCATAGGGCCTAGCCTCTCACTTATCCTTAAGGTAGCAAACACAATTTTAATTACAAGCATACATTTATTTCACATCTTTTACCTAGTAACTAGACTATACACATCGTTTTGTTTCATCAAACAAGCATAACATACATTCATAACATGAGCACATATGCATAATCTCGACATTTCATCACAAGACACAATTACATTTTTACACTGTGTTCACATTACATTAATGCTTATGAAGGTTACACAGACTTCACATAATTACAATTGTAGCACACTTCAACATATCATACGATAACAATATGCATATGCATGTTATGTTCCAAAACCACTACTCGTGCATATGTGGTACCAACTTAAACTTTTTGGAAAGTAGACTAGGAGTAAATGCACGGCCATAAGACGCGTCATCGGTACTGATGCCTTTGGCTCTCGCACCTTCAACTAGTATGATATCCCTCGACGACTAGTCAGGATTACCTAGTTTTGCCAGTACACCCCAGCTCCATGGGATCAGCATGGACCATTAGAGTTTTCCCAACCAAATAACCCCCAAGGCTATGGTTAGACAACCCATCACGACCTCCACCAGCCAGATTCCTACATACTTTCCTCATCACATAACTTAAATGTTATGATGGATGGTCACATATAATGCTTACAACTTTTCATAGGCTTTTATCATGAAACACTGACATAAGTTCATATCACACTCAATTTTCTCAAGGTAAATAACAATCACAAGTATAAACTTAACGAGACATAAGAAAAGAAGCAATAATGAATTAACAACTGCAAAAAAGAGTTCATAGGCACAAAAAATGGAATAATGAAAATCGTATCTGCCTAACGGGACAAGAGGTCCACCTGACGGTCAGGCCAACAGCGAACCCGCCCAGTGGGTCTGCGTCAGGACCCAACCCGCCTAGTGGGTCTTGCACCCCACCCAGTGGGTCCGCACGTCCAACGCCAACGTGGACTCAGTTTTTGAAGAAAAGTTTCCCAAGGACTATCTAATCTATAAACTCCTTACTCTCTCACAATCCCTTCAAAACCCATCAAATCCCTAATCTTAGGCATAAGGAGGGGGAAAAGGTAAATAGATGAACAAGAACAACATAAAGGACAAGGAAGAACACGGGAGAGAGCACTCACCTTTAGGAGCATGCAAAGTTGAGTTCTAGGGCTTGCGTTCTCCAGTTTCTATTCCTTCTCTTTCTCTTTTTCTTCCCTTTTCTCCTCATTCTTTCTAACTTCTTTCTTCTTCTATGTGTGACAACTAAACCTAACCCCCCCTTCTCTATTCTCTTCTTATAACATGTGGGTGGGTATGTGGCTTAATGAGCTTTAGTCCCTTATTAGGCCTTAGATGTTCTTTTGGGTTCTATGATAACATTCCTACTAATTTTTAACACTAAGGTGTCGATAATAATAACACTAATAATAATAATAATAATAATATAATAACAACACCATAATAATAATAATAATAATAATAATAATAATAAGTTATCTAATAACAATAACTCTTAAGACGTCATTTGTCTAATAACATATAGGAAGGGTCCTACAAAGAGCTACCTCGTAATTTATTTCTAATACCTGAAATTTAGGGTGTTACAGCCCATATGTCATTACTTATCATGTAGTGTATCTTAATTTTTTTTTTAAATAAATGGTATTTTAATATTTTTTATTTTATGGTTTAACCAAAATTTTTAAGTTAATAATCAATAAAACTGTTTGAACGATTATATATATATATATATATATATATATATATATATATATATATATATATATATATATATATATATATATATATATATATATATTATTAAAATGTCACTTGCAGTATGGCTGCATCTTACTTTCAATTCAAGTGAATGAGAAGAGAGTAGCTGTACCTGAGTTCTTTCAGAGAATCAAGACATGGACACGTAGGTAAATCTAATTAATTATGAATTAGATAAAAGGTGTAAAACTTTTAATTTTTAAAAGTGCCTAAAAATATTTAATGAATAAAAATTTATTTGAATTGTGATTTGCAAATAATTTATTACATATAATATTAATTGGAAATTTTAAAATATTGTTTTAAAAAATATTTAAAATATTCTATATTATTGTTCAATAATATTTTTAAAAAATAAAAATAATTTATTTAAATAGATTTCAATAATATCAAATCATATTAAAAAGTGTTTCAAAAAATTTAACTCAATAATTAGCAATAGTCAATGTGGGCAGTTGGAGCACTGTCAATTTCATTACATTCGTAAAACCTTAAAGGATTAATGTTTGACTTTAGCATGGGCTTATTTCATTTGAAGGACTTGTGCTTAGCTTTTGAATGAATATTATGTAAAGCACGAAACGTTATTTAGTAAGATAGATCAATCTGAAGCAAAGGATTATAAGACTGGTGTAATGTTAGAGTGAATTGTTGAGGACCCGAAGTCAACAACTTGATCATCGGGTTTCGTATCCTTCTTTTTGTTTTATTTCAATATTATCATGCTTTTTTATTCCATACAAGAATATTTGGTAATCTTTCTCAAAAAAAAAATTATGAAGATAGTAGGTATCTTTATAGACCTGACTTGTATTTTAATAAAAGTAACAATAGACTAAAATAAACGCAACAAAAATGGAATGAGAACTATTGATTTTTTGAACCAAATGAAGCAAACAATAAAACTTAGTTCAAAGAGTTTGGGACGGTGGCAGCAGCTAGACGACTATTCCGGTGGTGGCATGAACATTAGTTTGAGGTTACATATTTGACTCGAGCTTGTAGGTAAATATTAAATAATGTTAGGCAACAAGACTGAATTTGGGAATAGATCAGGTTTATCCAACTATAATTCAATTGACACAAAAAAGAAGAGAGAAGAGAAAGGGACTCAAGACTTAAGTGTAAGGGAAAACATAGACGGAGATGAGCCGAGATGAGAAGTTCTGAGAGATAACATGGAACATGGATAGGATGAGAGAAAGAAGGAGGTAGGATCTAGTTTCTTTTAAAAGTTATTTTAGTTAATTTTTTTTAAAATTACTTTTTCTCCTTCTTAAAAAAATTAAGATTCTTAATTTTTAATTTTTAAAGACATTTAAAAAAAGAGTTTGATCTAATTTCTTCTTATTTAAAAAAAAAACACAAAAAAATGAGTTAAACATTACTTTAGAAGACTACAAAGAGTATCTTTCATGAGTTTTTATTTTGATTTTGGCAAAGGAAATGTTATATCAAAATAGAATATGAGAAAATAGGCTATGTACAGACAATGTCAAATAGTTTACACTGTCATCCAATCACAAACTACCATGTATGGTAAGTTTGTTGACTTTTACAATAAGTATTTTAAAAGTTATACCAACGATGATTTCTAATTGGTTAACACTATAAAACCTTTTACATTGACAGTGCATAGTCATTAAACTCATAGAATATTTATATAAAAAGTATTTTTTAAGTATAAACTATTTTTGTATTATAAAAAAAAGTCTTATAAACCTAAAAAATTAACTAAATAAAGTATAAAGTAACTTTTTATATTAAGGAACAAATTTAAAATATTTTAAATAACGGTTTTATTAACTACTATACGAAGCATATTTGTTAAAAAAATATTAAAATATATGTCAATAAATAATTCTAAATGTTTAAAAAGGAAAATGCCACATACATACTTCTATGTTATTTAACATCAAAACAAAGAAAGAGATAGAAGACATATAATTATAAGTATGATAGGTATATAATACAATAAAAAAAAAAGGAAAAAATAATCAGGCTTAATGAAGTATTTCTAATGGAGTAGTGCCCATGTAACACCCTCAAGAGTATTACCGTAACTATGTCTAGATTTCTAAGAATGAAAAAAAAAAACTTAAGAATGTAGAAACAACATGCAATTACTATTCATAAATATAATTAGATATTATATATGAACAATGCAATAAAAAAAACACGTACGTGCTTAATACAATTCATCTATCATCGAAGGTGTTGTACAAAATATAAAGAATACAAAAGCACAACGTAAACTAGGCTATGTCTTCTTCCACATGACTCCAAGCTTCATCCGCACATGTCTTCACCTGCATCTTAAAAAAGAGAAACTTAAAGGAGTGAGACATAATGTCTCAGTGAGCTGCTCTAAGGACTCTATGGCTGGGTTAGACTCTTCTACTCGGACAACCTTCACCATTTATCTCTCATGGTTTTAAACTCACTAGGTCTCTCATAATTCTCCATACCTATGGTTTAGTCTACACCTTTTAATCTTCAATACTTCCTGTGTTAACTACTCTCTTATTCTCTCCCAGCTGTTATATTAGTTTACTATTTCATTCTCAACCTAAGAACTCTTTCTTACCCAAAACCCCCTCTAGTATTTAAACTCTTCATGTTTAGATTTTATTCTTCTTTCTTTTGATATTTAAAGTTGTCTTCTAGGGTCAAGTCTAAGGTCATAAACAATATTATTAACACTCCTGAACACTCACCTTAATATTTTTATCTTATTCTCTCTTACTTGTCTTATACCTTTTTATTACACTATGAGGGAATTCACCTATTCTCTATCTTATTCACAACTATTATTATCCAACTAGAGCCCTCATAACACTATTCTAAGGCCTAGCCTCTCACTTATCCTTAAGGTAGCAAACACAATTTTAATTACAAGCATACATTTATTTCACATCTTTTACCTAGTAACTAGACATACGCATCGTTTTGTTTCATCAAACAAGCATAACATACATTCATAACATGAGCACATATGCATAATCTCGACATTTCATCACAAGACACAATTACATTTTTACACGTGTTCACATTACATCAATGCTTATGAAGGTCACACAGACTTCACATAATTACAATTGTAGCACACTTCAACATATCATACGATAACAAGATGCATATGCATGCTGTGTTCCAAAACCACTACTCATGCACATGTGGTAGCAACCTAAACTTTTTAGAAAGTAGACTACGAGTAAATGCACAGCCATAAGAAGTGTCATCGGTACTGATGCCTTCGGCTCTCGCACCCTCAACTAGTATAATATCCTCCAACGACTAGTCAGGGTTATCTAGTTTTGCCAATACGCCCCGGCTCCATGGGATCAGCATGGACCATTGGAGTTTTCCCAACCAGATAACCCCCAAGGCTAGGGTTAGACAACCCATCACGGCCTCCACCAGCCAGATTCCTACATACTTTCCTCATCACATAACTCAAATGTTATGATGCATGGTCACATATAATGCTTATAACTTTTCATAGGCTTTTATCATGAAACACTGACATTATAACGCCTGGCCTCTTTCAGGATGAGTGACTGTTCCCACAAACCAACACAAGACTTTTCAGCGTGCTTTGTCCTCACTCACACGCTTCTTGGGAAACTTCTCAATAGGTCACCCATCCCTAAATCGCTCCAAGTCAAGCACGCTTAACTATGGAGTTCTTAAGTGATGGGCTACCGAAAAGTAGATGCATCTTGATGGTATAGGTAACACTTATTAATTCCTTTAAGCTATCCTCAACTATACAGTTCCATACCTGCACAGCCTCTGCATCCCTCTCGTTCGGGTGTGTATTCGATTCATTCATGTACCTTTCCCGCTGGAAGCCTGCTAGGAGCCGCTCATTGTCCGTGCCTCATCTCTTTTGCACCGGCAATCACTTCTCGCCCTCGTCAGCGCCCGGGATGTTATAGATATAAGTTCATATCACACTCAGTTTTCTCAAGATAAATAACAATCACAAGTATAAACTTAACGAAGCATAAGAAAAGAAGCAATAATGAATTAACAACTGTAAAAAGGAGTTTATAGGCACAAAAAATGGAATAATGAAAATTGTATTCGCCCTGGCAAGACAAGAGGTCTGCTTGGCGATCATGCCAACAGAGAACCCACCTGGCGGGTATTGAACCCTGCCCAGTGGGTCTGCGTCAGGACCTAACCCGCCCGGTGGGTGTTGCACCCTGCCCAGCGAGTCTGTGTGCCTAATGCCAACGTGGACTCAGTTTTTGAAGAAAAGTTTCCTAAGGACTATCTAATCTATAAACTCCTTACTCTTTCACAATCCCTTCAAACCTCATCAAATCCCTAATCTTAGGCATAAGGAGGGCGAAAAGGTAAATAGATGAACAAGAACAACATAAAGGACAAAGAAGAACATGGGAGAGAACACTCACCTTTAGGAGCACGCAAAGTTGAGTTCTAGGGCTTGCGTTCTCTAGTTTCTATTCCTTCTCTTTCTCTTTTTCTTCCCTTTTCTCCTCATTCTTTCTAACTTCTTTCTTCTTCTATTTGTGACGACTAAATATAACCCCCCTTCTCTATTCTCTTCTTATAACATGTGGGTGAGTATGTGGCTCAGTGGGCTTTAGTCCCTTATTGCGCCTTAGATGCACTTTTGGGTTCTATGATAACATTCCTACTAATTACACTAAGGTGTCGATAACAATAACACTAATAATAACAATAATAATAATATAATAACAACACCATAATAATAATAATAAGTGGTCTAATAACAATAATTCTTAAGACGTCTTTTGTCTAATAACATATAGGAAGGATCCTACTAAGAGCTACCTAGTAGTTTGTTTTTAGTACCTGAAATTTAAGGTGTTATAGCCCATATGTCATTACTTATCATGTAGTGTATCTTAAATTTTTTTTTTAACAAAATAAATGGTATTTTAATATTTTTTATTTTATGGTTTAACCAAAATTTTTAAGATCAATAAAACTGTTTGAACGATTATATATATATATATATATATATATATTATTAAAATGTCACTTGTAGTATAGCTGCATCTTACTTTCAATTCAAGTGAAGGAAAAGAGAGTAGCTGTACTTGAGTTCTTTTGGAGAATCAAGACATGGACACGTAGGTAAATCTAATTAATTATGAATTAGATAAAAGGTTTAAAACTTTTAATTTTTAAAAGTGCCTAAAAATATTTAATGAATAAGAATTTATTTGAATTGTGATTAGCAAATAATTTATTACATATAATATTAATCGGAAAATTTTAAATATTGTTTTAAAAAAATATTTAAAATATTCTATATTATTGTTCAATAATATTTTAAAAAATAAACATAATTTATTTAAATAGATTTCAATAATATCAAATCATATTAAAAAGTGTTTCAAAAATTTAACTCAATAATTAGCAATAGTCAATGTGGGCAGTTGGAGCAGTGTCAATTTTATTACATTCGTAAAACCGTAAAGGATTAATGTTTGACTTTTGCATGGGCTTATTTCATTTGAAGGACTTGGGCTTAGCATTATTTAGTAAGATAGATCAATCTGAAGCAAAGGATTATAAGACTGGTGTAATGTTAGAGTGAATTGTTGAGGACCAGAAGTCAACAACTTGATCATCGGGTTTCGTATCCTTCTTTTTGTTTTATTTCAATATTATCATGCTTTTTTATTCCATACAAGAATATTTGGTAATCTTTCTCAAAAAAAAAAAATTATGAAGATAGTAGGTATCTTTATAGACCTGACTTGTATTTTAATAAAAGTAACAATAGACTAAAATAAACGCAACAAAAATGGAATGAGAACTATTGATTTTTTGAACCAAATGAAGCAAACAATAAAACATAGTTCGAAGAGTTTGGGACGGTGGCAGCAGCTAGACGACTATTCCGGTGGTGGCATGAACATTAGTTTGAGGTTACATATTTGACTCAAGCTTGTAGGTAAATATTAAATAACGTTAGGCAACAAGACTGAATTTGGGAATAGATCAGGTTTATTCAACTATAATCCAATTGACACAAAAAAGAAGAGAGAAGAGAAAGAGACTCAAGACTTAAGTGTAAGGGAAAACATAGACGGAGATGAGCCAGGATGAGAAGTTCTAAGAGATAGCATGGAACATGGATAGGATGAGAGAAAGTGGGCGGTAGGATCCAATTTCTTTTAAAAGTTATTTTAGTTAATTTTTTTTAAAAAAATTACCTTTTCTCCTTTTTTAAAAAAATTAAGCTTCTTAATTTTTAATTTTTAAAGAGATTTAAAAAAAAGGAGTTTGATCTAGTTTCTTCTTATTTAAAAGAAACACAAAAAATTGAGTTAAACATTACTTTAGAAGACTACAAAGAGTATCTTTCATGAGTTTTTATTTCAATTTTGGCAAAGGAAATATTATACCCAAATAGAATATGAGAAAATAGGCTATGCACAGATAATGTTAAATAATTTTATACTGTCATCCAATCACAAACTACCATGTGTGGTAAGTTTGTTGACTTTTACAATAAGTATTTTAAAAATTATACCAATGATGATTTCTAATTGGTTAATAGTATAAAACTTTTTACATTGACAGTGCATAGTCATTAAACCCATAGAATATTTATATAAAAAGTATTTTTTAAGTATAAATTATTTTCGTATTATAAAAAAAGTCTTATAAACATAAAAAATTAACTAAATAAAGTATAAATTAACTTTTTATATTAAGGAACAAATTTAAAATATTTTAAATAACGGTTTTATTAACTACTATACGAAGCATATTCGTTAAAAAAAAATAAAATATATGTCAATAAATAATTCTAAATATTTAAAAGGAAAATGCCACATACATACTTCTATGTTATTTTACATCAAAACAAAGAAAGAGATAGAAGACATATAATTATAAGTATGATAGGTAATATAATACAATAAAAAAAAAAGAAAAAAAATCAGGCTTAATGAAGTATTTCTAATGGAGCAGTGCCCGTATGTCATTACTTATTATGTAGTGTATCTTAAATTTTTTTTTAACAAAATAAATGGTATTTTAATATTTTTTATTTTATGGTTTAACCAAAATTTTTAAGATAATAATCAATAAAACTGTTTGAACGATTATATATATATATATATATATATATATATTTTATTAAAATGTCACTTGCAGTATGGCTGCATCTTACTTTCAATTCAAGTGAATGAGAAGAGAGTAGCTATACTTGAGGTCTCTCGGAGAATCAAGACATAAACACGTAGGTAAATCTAATTAATTATGAATTAGATAAAAGGTTTAAAATTTTTAATTTTTAAAGGTGTCTAAAAATATTTAATGAATAAAAATTTATTTGAATTGTGATTAGAAAATAATTTATTACATATAATATTAATCGGAAAATTTTAAATATTGTTTAAAAATAATATTTAAAATATTCTATATTATTGTTCAATAATATTTTTAAAAAATAAAAATAATTTATTTAAATAGATTTCAATAATATCAAATCATATTAAAAAGTGTTTCAAAAAATTTAACTCAATAATTAGCAATAGCCAAAGCGGGCAGTTGGAGCAGTGTCAATTTCATTAAATTGGCAAAACCGTAAAGGATTAATGTTTGACTTTAGCATGGGCTTATTTCATTTGAAGGACTTGGGCTTAGCTTTTGAATGATTAGTATATAAAGCACGAAGCGTTATTTAGTAAGATAGATCAATCTGAAGCAAAGGATTACAAGACTAGTGTAATGTTAGAGTGAATTGTTGAGGATCAACAGTCAACAACTTGATCATCAGGTTTCGTCTCCTTCTTTTTGCTTTATTTCAATATTATCTTGTTTTTTTATTCCATACAAGAATATTTGGTAATCTTTCTGAAATTTTTTTTATGACGATAGTAGGTAGCTTTATAGACCTGACTTGTATTTTAATAAAAGTAACAACAGACTAAAATAAACGCAACAAAAATGGAATGAGCACTATTGATTTTTTGAACCAAATGAAGCAAACAATAAAATCCAGTTCGAAGAGTTTGGGACGGTGGCAGCAGCTAGACGACTATTCCGGTGGTGGCATGAACATTAGTTTGAGGTTACATATTTGACTCAAGAGCTTGTAGGTAAATATTAAATAGCATTAGGCAACAAGACTGAATTTGGGAATAGATCAGGTTTTATCCAACTATAATCCAATTGACACAAAAAAGGAGAAGAGAAAGGAACTCAAGACTTAAGTGTAAGGAAAAACATAGACGAAGATGAGCCGGGATGAGAAGTTCTGAGAGATAGCATGGAGCATGGATAGGATGAGAGAAAGAGGGAGGTAGGATCCAGTTTCTTTTAAAAGTTATTTTAGTTAATTTTTTTAAAAATTACTTTTTCTCCTTTTTAAAAAAAATTAAGCTTCTTAAGTTTTAATTTTTAAAGAGATTTAAAAAAAGAGTTTGATCTAATTTCTTCTTATTTAAAAGAAAAACACAAAAATTGAGTTAAACATTACTTTAGAAGACTACAAAGAGCATCTTTCATGGGTTTTTATTTCGATCTTGGCAAAGGAAGTATTATACCAAAATAGAATATGAGAAAATAGGCTATGCACGGACAATGTCAAATAGTTTTACACTGTCATCCAATCACAAACTATCATGTATAGTAAGTTTGTTGATTTTTACAATAAGTATTTTAAAAGTTATACCAATGATGATTTCTAATTGGTTAATAGTATAAAACTTTTTACATTGACAGTGCATAGTCATTAAACACAAAATATTTATATAAAAAGTATTTTTTAAATATAAATTATTTTCGTATTATAAAAAAAGTCTTATAAACATAAAAAATTAACTAAATAAAGTATAAAGTAACTTTTTATATTAAGGAACAAATTTAAAATATTTTAAATAACGGTTTTATTAACTACTATATGAAGCATATTTGTTAAAAAAATATTAAAATATATGTCAATAAATAATTCTAAATGTTTGAAAAGGAAAATGCCACATACATACTTCTATGTTATTTAACATCAAAACAGAGAAAGAGATAGAAGACATATAATTATAAGTATGATAGGTAATATAATACAATAAAAAAAAAGAAAAAAAAATCAGGCTTAATGAAGTATTTCTAATGGAGCAGTGCCCATATGTCATTACTTATTATGTAGTGTATCTTAAATTTTTTTTTTAACAAAATAAATGGTATTTTAATATTTTTTATTTTATGGTTTAACCAAAATTTTTAAGATAATAATCAATAAAATTGTTTGAACGATTATATATATATATTTTTACTAAAATGTCACTTGCAGTATGGCTGCATCTTACTTTCAATTCAAGTGAATGAGAAGAGAATAGCTGTACTTGAGTTCTTTCGGGGAATCAAGACATGGACACGTAGGGAAATCTAATTAATTATGAATTAGACAAAAGGTTTTCTTAAATTTAATTGTTAGGATTGATTTTATATAATTACAAGTAAAAAACTATTAAAAATAAAATATTTATTAAATTAAACATACAAAAATATAATAAATATATTTTTTAATAGAAACAGTTTTAATTGTTTAGAATAACTGTAAAAGATTGATATTAATAAAATTAATTAAATAAATATCAACGGTAAAACATCAATTAAATAATAATAAAGTATTAATTAAATATTATTAAGTTAATAAAAGTATAGATAATGTTACTCAAACATTAATTTTATGTAATAAAATTTACAACTTAAGATAGAGTTAGGAAGAGAAGAAAAGAAGTGTTAAATAATATGAGTCGTGTAATGTAAACAGAAAGAAAAACACAGCTATAAAAATATCATAAAAACTGTTATAAGTGTAGTATCATTATTAATTTTTTTCGTAAATTAAAAAATTTAAATATGTGACATATAGAGATTAGTTGGAACAGTAAACATGTGGTAGTTTTGAATTATCTAATAATTTTTCTAATTGTTCTTTTCCTTTCTTTCAATTTCGATGTTTTATTATATATATGTTTGTTTTACTATTAGAAAATTAATACTCATACTTCCTAATAAAAACACATGTTTTAATAAATTTTATGGCTAAGATCAATTTTGGCACACATCTTAATTATATTCAATGGTTCAAAATTAATTTTACTCAACTTTAAAATAAATAGACCCTTAGCTATACCTATATATCATGTAGGAGCAACTAGCTAACAGTTTACATTGGAGTAGAAATTAATTTAGAAGACTATATAGACAAAATTTGCTAATTAAAATGTACATAAACTAATGAGGGGTGTTCACATTGTGCACCAAAAGAGAAAAAAAATGTGGAGGCTAAAGATAGCAGATGGAGGGAAGGACCCACACATATTCAGCACAAACAATTTCGTGGGGAGGCAAATATGGGAGTTTGATCCTGAGGCAGGCACTGCTGAGGAGCGAGCCCAAGTTGAAGCAGCTCGTCAAAGTTTCTATAAAAATCGCTTCAAGATCAAGGCCTGTGGTGATCGACTTTGGCGGTTTCAGGTACCTACTATTACTGTGACAAAATTATTCTTGATAAACTTTTATATGAAACTAGTAGATTTGAGAAAGATAAAACCCAATCACACTATTTTAAGTGTTTTTCAAATTTTGTCCCTCTATATATTGTTTTTGATTTGATCTTCTCAGTCTAATACTTGTATAATGTCATTTGTTAAAGTCATAATAGAGCATAATGTACAAACTAAATTAAAAATGAATGATATATATATATATATATATATATATATATATATATATATATATATATATAGGAGCCAAAAATATTATAATTTTTATTCTTATTATATGTGACAATCATTTTTAATTTAGTTTCTATTAATAACTTTTTACTAATTTAATAGTTAGCAAATAATAGTGAGGACATCAAAAAATTATTGATGAAAAATTAAAAAAAATGTCATATAAGAATGAAATTGAAATATATACTACTTATGAAAACTGGGAACATACTTTAACTTTTTAAACTAATAATGTATTTAGATTAAGAGAAAATAGGCTATGCACTGACACTGTAAAACAGTTTTACATTGTTATCCAATCACAACCCACCATGTATGGTAAGTTTGTTGACTTTTATAATAATTACCTTAAAAGTCATACCAACGGTGATTTCTGATTAGTTGACAGTTTGAAACTATTTTATATTGACAGTGCATAGCCATTACACTCTTAGATTAAATTATATATTTAATATTATGAAATGTGGGCAGTTCACTTGATACCAAAGTTTTATCAATACCATCATATTACCTTCTTATCGGTTCGACATTGCACTTTGTTCATCCACACAAAAATTTTATGGTTAATTGATTTACTAACAAATATAGGGCCTCCTTCTCTCTCTCTCTTTTGTTTACAATTTCTGACAAGAAAACATAGTAAAAACATATAAAAACACGCGCAGATGAGACATGATCAATTGATACAAGGTGTTAACTTGTGCACTTTTGTTGCTCAATAATTTTTATTTTGTAGAATTCGAAATTAAATAATCAAACTGTTAAATTATTTAATATTATCTTTCTGATCATGTATATCAAATTTTACATAAATTAAACATTTGTTGGTATGTTATCTAACAACTAACATTTACTTTTATTTTAAATAGCATATTATTCATTAAAATAAAATAATGAGATAAAGTATCAATTAGTTTTTTATTTGTAAGAAATTTTATAATCTTAATCTACATTAAAAGAATTTTCAACTCAATAATAAGATTATATTAATTTCAAAGTTTGCAAAAAGTTATTAAGTGGTGCAAATGCATAAGTTTGACAACTAGTGTCAATTGATCATCTCTCTCTCTTTATATGTGTGTGTGTGTGTGTGTGTAACTCTTTATTGGATAGTTTTATTTCAAAATCTATTATTGAATTTATTTTTTTTCATATAGATTATATCTACAAAATCTAATATTAATTTAAAATTGTGTAATACTTTATTAACAAATATCAAAATTGACGTAATATATATTTTTCAAATGTGTAAAGATTAATAAGAACTCTTAGATTATATACTTATAGTTTTCCATCTTTTATGAAATTTTATGCAAACAATCAAGCTAATATATAAGTATAATTCAATGGTTAAATCTATGAAAAAACATATTTCTATATAAAGTTATTAATGATTTAATTTTTTTAGTAACTTATAGCGGTGTAATTTGATTTCTCCTCAATCTATATATGTAAAGAAAAACTAACATCTAGAATAAAGATAGTCATGATAAAAATAATAATAGAAACAATTCCTTTTTTAGTTGCCTTTTTAAAGAATATGTTTAACTTATTAAATAAACCAATTGAGAAACCAAAATAGCATTGCAATGGCAAAATGTTCATTACTAAAAATAAAAATATGATTATTAATTATTAGATGATTTGTGACTAAATTTTATTTGCAATTTTATGGAGTGATATTATCTTAAGAAAATATTAAAATAAATATTCTCATGTGGTATTTTGAAAAGAAGAAGACATTAAATAAATTTAAAAAATAAATATTTTGCATATAGGAGGTAATTCTGCTTGAGTCGAGTAAGATCATTATAAATGTTAAAGTTCTTTCTTTGAATATTTAGGGTGTGTTTGGAAAAACAACTTAATTAAAATCTTTTTCAATAAGTTCTTATTATATAAGAGCTTATGTTATAAGTACTTAAAATGCAAAAAGCTATTTGCATTTGGATATACACGTTGATAAGCACTTACACAATTTTAAAGTGTCTGAATGCATTGCTACATAAGCAATTATAAGATGTTGTCTCATTTTTAAAATTAAAAAAATCATGATTAAAAATAAATTAAAAATTTAAAACTAACTACATAATTGATATACTAACATCATATATATCACAAAATTATTAAAAATAAAGATAAATAATCACCATTTACCTAGTTTTAGTTTTAAAAAATAAAATTTAAGTATAATAAATTTAAAAAAATCATGTGACACACACAAAAAAAAAATAAATCATCATACACCTATCAATAATTTTAAAAATTAAAATATTTAATAATCAAAACATGATTAAAATATAAATTAAGGTATTAATTTTATATATATATATATATATATATATGTATATATCTCATAAAATCATGATATAAGCTTAAAAAATTCACCATTCACATGTATAAATAAATATAAGTATATAAAAATAGTAAATCATTATAGGAATTCAACTGCTACACACCATTGTAGAAGCAAATATAAAAAAATTACTAACATATAAAAGAAATTACTAGCAACCTATAAAAATATAAACTTATTTAATTAAATTATATTTTTTTAGTAAAAAAAAAGCATATAAAAAATAAATTTACTAGTAACAATTAATTATAATTTGTTTTGTGTAGAATTTAATATTTATATTAATTTGGATAAAGAAATGAAAAAAAATAAAATGTTTAATTTGGAGAAAGAAATGAAAAAAAATAAAAAAAATACGCAATCTCTATATTTTAGTCCTGACAAGATTTGAATGTGAATCTTTTTATAAGCTCCACATACACTATTCCTATAAACTATATTAGAGAGCTTATAAATATAAACTAAAAACATCTTATGAACTAGTCATATGATATTTTTATAAACATTCTCAAACATTTTTACAAGTACTTATAATATAAAATAAGTCCAAATAAGCTGCTTATAAGCTCTTTCAAATGGGGTCTTAATGCAGTTGTATACTTAAGACTCAAACTTAAGACTATTAGTTAAGCTGAAACAACTTCATATTAATTGATCTACGTGTTCAGTGATTCTTGGTTGGGTGTTTGAGGGGGGATAAAAGCTAAAAATAATTTAAAAATAAATGTCTACATGTTTGTATTTAGATCTGCTAATTTTGCTTTCTTCATTTATAAATATAACTATTTTTTGGCTATTTTGGTTTACTGGCTTTTACAGATTCTGAGGGAAAAAAAATTCAAACAAACAATAACTAGTGTGAAAATACAAGATGATGAAGAAATTACATGCGAAAAGACTACAATCACACTGAAGAGGGCCGTCCATTACGTATCAGCACTACAGACTAGTGATGGTCATTGGCCTGCTCAGATTGCCGGTCCCCTCTTTTTTGTTCCTCCATTGGTAAGTTCAACTTATTCAAAATAGATATATGGTGGCTTCTAGGGTGAAGAAGTCACCCAGCTGGTGCAGTAAGAAAAGCGGCTACAGTAGCTAAATAAAATATTGTTTATTTTATTTTTTTAAAAATAAATGTTTTTTTAAAATATTTTAAAATATATATATATATATATATATATATATATTTGTTTTTTAAAATAAATATTTTTTTCTTTTTTAAAATAATTTTTTTTAAAAACTATTAAAAAATAAAAAAATAAAGAATTTTTTTTAATAAAAAAATATTCTTTTAAAAAAATAAATATTTATTTTTATTAAAAGTAATATTTTGAAGGTGGTTCAAGGTGAATCACTTGTTACATAGGTTCACCATAAACAGAGTCAAGATATATTGTTTATAATAAAAATTATATTTCAAATTAGTTATTAAATGAAAAACATAATCATAAAATTAATTTATTTTAATTAAATTAGTTTATTCAACGTAAGAACTAATTATAAATATGTTGATTTGGAATTGCTTCATTATCTCGTCATGTTTTTAAGATGAACTAGTTGGTTAGATTCATTTAAAGGGTAAAGCTTCCCAATATTTAATTTTTCATGAAAAACTCAAATTAATGTCACTTAAAGATAATTAAATGTGTTGGTTTCTAAATTTAATTTGAATAGTTGGTTAGATTCATTTAAAGGGTAAAGCTTTCCCAATATTTAATTTTTCATGAAAAGCTCAAATTAAAGTCACTTAAAGATAATTAAATGTATTGGTTTCTAAATTTAATTTAAATAAATAAAACCTTTTTATGGCTGAAAATTTGGAAAAAAAAAAATAATTCCAAATTGAATTGCATACAGTCCTTGTTGGCTAATTAACGTATAATGTATAGTAGATAATTAAGGAGTTAAAAATGCATGACGAAACATTATATGCTTCTAATTCTACCTTTAATTGCCAATAATTCTTGCTTGCTTGTTTCGACAGGTATGTGGGCAAAAGTGTTTTTCTTCGACTTTTGCGATAAAAAATAAAACAAATCAAACAAAACCTCTTTTATGACCATATTATAGGATTTCAATTAGTTAAGAGTAAATTCATATTTTTGTTTTCAAAATATATGGTTTTTTTTTCAAAGATAGTTATTAATTTAATCTTCCAGTCACTAAAAATGAGATTAAAAAATTATCATTTTGTATAGAGAACATTAGGTACAAAGAGTAAATTGACTTTTTTCCCCTCTATAATTCAGGAATTAAACTATCAATAATTTTGTATGATTTATAGATTAATTTTTATTTTTTTTTACAAATCAGTTTCTATTTTTAGATGAACAAATTTATATTATTAATGATTGTGAACTAAATTAATATTAAAATTGTTAGAATGAACAAAACAATAATACAGATTTATTCATTAATAAAATGACTCATTCCATCCTTTCAAATCATATCGAACCATTAATCTTAAGAAGTAAACATAGAAATTTAAATTATATTTGATTGTTATGGAAGTAAATAGTAATACTACTAATTGAAGTGAGAATCCAAATTGTTTTCAATACTACTTTAGTATAAGTACTCAATTTCTTAAATAATTATGAAATTAAGATCAAAAAGAAGGAAAGGGACAAAAATACATTACATGAAATCTAATTCGTATAATCATAATTTGTCTCACATGTTAGTGTGTGTTTGTACAGTAGTTATGTTGGACGTAACGCTAATCCAACACCACAGTTCCTTTTAAGTTTTTGTATTGGAATGTGCAAAATATCCATTCAATACCATTCCAATGGATATCCAAACACACCCTCAATCAATTGAGTTGATCCAAAATAAATGTAAATATATTATTATTGACAAATTGATCTTTACAAGATTCTCTATTAAGTTTAAGTATGTAATGTTGAACCCTATTTAATATTACTTTTAAACACCACAGGTCATTTGTATGTACGTTACAGGACATCTTGATTCTATATTTCCAGAAGAGTATCGTAAAGAGATTCTTCGTTATATATATTGTCACCAGGTACTCTTGTTAAATTTCAATGTGATATTAAAATGACCATGATGTTGGGAAAAAAGAAGAAGAAGGGAACTATATATAATGTTAATTTTTACCCATTCTTTTCCTTTTGTCAAAATTATTATACCTTTAATTTATATATAACTTGCTCATCATTTTGTTAACCATGAAATTTGAAAAATTTTCATCACAACAATGAACAATTAATACTAAATAATACTTTCATTTGAAGAACAAAGATGGAGGTTGGGGCCTACACATAGAGGGTCATAGCACCATGTTTTGTACTACACTCAATTATATATGTATGCGAATTCTTGGAGAAGAGCCGAATGGAGGTCATAACAATGCTTGTGTTAAAGCAAGAAAGTGGATTCATGATCATGGTGGTGTAACACATATACCTTCATGGGGAAAATTTTGGCTTTCGGTAACACTATTTCTATATAAAATTTAAATACACAAACATATATATATATATATATATATATATATATATATATATATATGTATGTATGTATGTATGTATGCTACTAATTTAAATAATCTTATACCTGCAGATACTTGGTGTAGTTGATTGGTGCGGAAGCAATCCTTTGCCCCCTGAATTTTGGATCCTTCCTACTTTTCTCCCTATGCATCCAGGTTGAACTAATTAATTTTGATTTGTTACCCTTTATGCAACAATACATACTGAAATATGAATACACAATATTTAATTATTAAATTGAATATTTGTTGTATCTCATCATTTTCACCTTAAACAATGCAGCTAAAATGTGGTGTTATTGTCGACTGGTATATATGCCCATGTCTTACTTATATGGAAAGAAATTTGTGGGTCCAATCACACCATTAATCCTAAACTTGAGAGAAGAACTCTTTACCCAACCTTATGATAAAAATACTTGGAAGAAAGCACGCCATAAATGTGCACAGGTAAGAGATATTAGATCTTTAAATATAATATTGTAAAGAAGGCACATAAACATAATTTTAAAAAAATAAAATAAAAACCACATGTGCCACTTAAAAAACCATTCTATAAAGAGTGGACTTTAATTTATTACATATGAACAAATTAATTACAATGTGCATATATGTGAAAACTCTTTATGACAAAAAAAGATAATTGTTCATTTTACACATCACAGGAAGATCTTTACTATCCCCATCATTTGATACAAGATCTAATATGGGATAGTTTGTACCTATTCGTTGAACCACTTCTTACACGTTGGCCGTTCAACAAGTTGGTTAGAGAAAAGGCACTTCAAGTAACAATGAAGCATATCCATTATGAAGATGAAAATAGTCGATATATAGACATTGGGTGTGTGGAAAAGGTGGGCATCACAAATTTTAAAACATATATATTACTTTCCAATATTCAATAATTGAAATGAAATTAACCTTTTTAATTTTTCTCTACAAAGGAAATTCTTTCAAATATGACATTAACTTGTTTGTACTTTCCAGATTTTATGTACGCTTGCTTGTTGGGTGGAAGATTCAAATGGAGATGCTTTCAAGAAGCACCTTGCAAGGATCCCAGATTATTTATGGGTTTCAGAAGATGGAATGACCCTGCAGGTACATATATTGGATAGTCAATTTTTTCAATGTAGACATTGTAATATTTGAATACAAATTAACTGATAACATATTATTATAATTAATAATAATAATTGGTAACCATAAAGGAAATAATGATCATTTATAAGATAAATAGACTAATGCATTTGTTTATATAATGCAGGGTTTTGGTAGTCAATCATGGGATGTTGGCTTCACTGTTCAGGCTATTCTTGCTACTAACCTAATTGAGGAATTTGGTCCTACACTTGCAAAAGCACATGATTTCATCAAGAAATCTCAGGTCAACTTAAGTTTCACAATACGTATATAATAGAATCATAATTTTCCTTCCCAAGTTAAGAAGAGAAATCTCTCATATGAACTAACTTTATCCAAAATTATACAATTCACCTAATTTGGGTCCATGGTTCTTATTTGTATGACGACTTAACCAACTAACTGAAGTCTACGTACCTAATTTCTTGCTAAACAATTATTTAACCAGCTTATATATTAACTATAACCATTACAATTATAACAATCAAATTAGGAAACATAATTTTAATTATTGTTCAATAGATTAATAACAATATGTGTGCTAGCTTTATCAAGTAAAAATGAGTTGACATTATGATATCTTAGGTCACGAGTAATCCTTCAGGAGATTTTAAGAGTATGCATCGTCATATTTCTAAAGGATCATGGACCTTTTCTGAGAAAGACCATGGATGGCAACTTTCTGATTGTACTGCAGAATGTTTGAAGGTAGTTAACTACTTAGATCACAAACATCTTAATTTGTTAAAAAATTGCATGAACACCATATATATGTTGACTAACTAATTAATTATCATATGTTTTAGTGTTGTCTTCTTTTATCAATGATGCCACAAGAGATTGTGGGAGAGAAAATGGAACCTGAAAAGTTATATGATTCAATCAATGTCATATTGTCACTTCAGGTAAGTATTGTTAAATTTATGGTAACATGCCTTTAATTGATTAATTAGATAATCAATGGTCATTCTCCTTAATTACTACTTAATTTTTGTTTCTATCATACATACTTTGTATTCTGGAATGAAAAGTAAAATATTACATACAACTTATTAATTGATCATCCATTCTTGCATAATAAATAAAAAAGAATATTTATTATTGAGAACGAGATAATCTCCACTTATATTTTCTTCTTCCATAACGCATGTCATTGTACCTTACTTCTTTTTCAAGATTTATTATAAAACTCTTAAATTATTTATTTTCACACTTCTCTTTTTATGATAAAATTTCCTTTTACTTTTTTACATTTTATTTATTTTTTTACTCCTAATTAAAATTTCAGTTATATATAATCTTAGATTAATTTATTTCAAATCTTCTTTTTTTTCCTCCAAATATTAATTACTCTATAATATATTAAGAATGATTTAGTGTTTTATTCTATTCTTTTTAATGTCATTCTAAGGTTCTTTACATTTAATTTTTTAATTTTTTAAATAAGTATGCATAGCTTTTTCTATAATTTATAAGCTTTAATAATTTAATTTAGTTTTTTTTAATTTTACAAAAGTTTACTTTATATTTATTTTGCTTGGGTATGATTCAATTTTGATTACTGTAGAGTAAAATTGGAGGTCTAACTGCATGGGAGCCAACAGGAACTCAAAATTGGTTGGAAGTAAGTGTAACTTTAATGGATAATACAATGTGTATAAATTCTTTAATTAATGAAAAGCAATTGTTACCTAATGTTAAAGGATTATTTATCTTTGTTGATAATTTCTAGATACTCAATCCCACAGAATTATTTGCTGACATAGTAATTGAGCACGAATATGTTGAATGCACCGGATCAGCAATTCAGGCTCTAGTGTTGTTCAAAAAGCTATATCCAAAGCATAGAGAGAAAGAGATAGATAATTTCATTGCCAAAGCAGTACAATTCCTTGAAAATGAACAATTAGCTGATGGTTCATGGTATGGGAAGTGGGGAGTTTGCTTCACTTACGGTTGTTGGTTTGCACTTGGAGGTTTAGCTGCTGCTGGAAAGACTTACACTAATTGTGTTGCCATTCGTAAAGCTGTGAAATTTCTACTCTCAATACAAAACAAGGATGGTGGGTGGGGAGAAAGCTATCTTTCATGCCCAAGGAAGGTTTGTAATTAAATGATTATTTATAATTATAGCTTCCTTTAATTTCAATGTTAATTATAAATAATATTATTAACAATGTCTTAATGAATGAATATGTATAATGAAGATGTACGTACCTCTTGAAGGAAATCGATCAAATGTTGTACAAACAGCTTGGGCTCTACTGGCTCTAATTCATGCTGGGCAGGTATTCTTTTTAGTGTGCACGTGTATGAGAGATTATGAGTCCACTTTATCATATCTTGGATTTCAACACATTTATTTATTACCTTATCCAAAATAAATTTTAAATAAGTGTTGTTCTCTTCGTTTTCTAATTTTTGTATGTAGGTTGAGAGAGACCCAACTCCCCTTCACCATGCAGCAAAGTTACTCATCAATTCTCAGTTAGAAGATGGTGACTGGCCTCAACAGGTACCTTTCAAATCTTAATCCTTTGAATTTGATTGTACAATTGTTATTACTGTATGTATTAGGGTAATAGTAGCAAAATTTAAATATTTAGTGATCAATGAAATACAAATACAAGTCAAAATTATATATATAGGATGTGTCAAGTGAAAACTCTTGGTTATTATTGAGAAATGAAAATTAAAAATTTGAGTCATTCAACCATACATGGATGGTCAAGATTAAAAGTTTGGTAGTGATCACATTACCACTCAAAAAAGTCATATGCATTTATCTTTTAATCCTGATCATTCAAATATAATCTAATGATATAAATTTATAGTTTTCATTTCTCACAATAACTAGAATTCTAGTTATATATATGTGTGTGTGTGTATGTGTGTGTGTGTGTGTGTGTGTGTGTTTGATATTATATTTTTTGATCATGTATATCGAATTGAATAGGTTAGTTAGTGGTCACACACACACACACAAGCGTGACTCTTGTGAGAACACTTTGTTATTATAAGAAATGAGAACTATAATTCTAGACTATACAATCATATATGAATGATCAAGATTATTAGTTAGTTGATAATCACATGTTCACTTAAAAAAAATATGTGCATTTTTCTTTTAATATTGACTATTCAAATATATGATCTAATTATTTATTATTCTTATTTCTCACATTAACCAAGTGTTCTCATAGGAGTTGCTTCCTATATACACTCAGTTATTAGGAGAAATGAAAACTATAAATCTATACCATACAACAATACATAGATGGTTAGGATTAAAAGAAATATGCACATAACTACTTAAAAAAGTCATGTGCATTTTCCTTTAATCCTTACCATTCAAATATGATCTAATCTAGATTTATAATTTTCATTTCTCATAATAACCAAATATTTTCACAAGAGTCGTTTCATATATATATATATATATATATATATATATATATATGTATATATAGGATTAATATGACACAAGGTGATAACTTTTTACATCATTTAATAACTTTCTATAGAATACGAAATTAATCAATCCAGCCGTTGCTTCATCTTATATTATCTTTTTGATCATGTATATAATTTTTAGACAAATTAGACATTTTTTTTGTATGTTATTTTGCAATGAATATTTACTTATATTTTAAATAACATATTATACATCAAAATAAAGTAGTGTGATGAAGTAACAATTAGTTTTTTATTGTAACAATGCATTATAACTGTGTTTTGTAATTAACTCTAAATTGCTACATTGGAATTAAGTGTTTATTTTTAACTCTTGTTTGTAACTTATTTATTACAGGAAGTCGTTGGAGTATTCCTGAAGAATTGCATACTGCACTACCCATTCTATAGAAATACTTTTTCAATATGGGCTTTGGGTGAATATCGTAGAAAAGTTTTATTGCCCCCCACTACTGCTTAACTTGAGATGTTGTGAACTTAAAAAGACAATGTCATACCAATAAAGGACCCAACAAATAAAATCAAAGAAGTTGGTGATTGAGTTTAATAATAATAAGTTTATTCCTATTTCATATATTTGTAATTCTAAAACAAATATTTTGTATAACGCTTTGTTTGGAAGTGACGAAATGAAAGAGAAGAGCGCGGAAAGGGATAGAAGAGAAGAGAAGTTATAAAATTTCTTCACATTTGGTACTGACATAACATGGAGAAATTTTAAAAAAATAAGATGGGGCCCATGAATTTTTTTTCTTCGCTAATATGAGACGATTTGCAAAGAAATCGTACACACTAGCTGGTTTCTCCTAAAAATAGTTTCTCTATCTCTCGTTCTTGGTTGCAAGCATCTCATAATTCTTGTAGGCGTATAAAACCCAGCAGCATATCCTCAATTAGCTAGTACAATAAATCTTGGCCTGTTAAAAAAGAACACTTGCTGGTCTACAAAGACAAAATCGAGTTTCATTTATGTTGCAGCATAATGAAAATTGATTTTCACCTCCCAAAATCAATTTTGGTTGCGTGGCTCTAACAAGTGGCAAATCGATTTACTCCTTCCCAAAATCGATTTTTTCTTGACGTTAGGTGTGGATATGCTTATGAAAATCAATTTCATTTCATGGTAAAATCAATTTAAAGTTAACATTTTAGAATCCACCCTCTCTGGAGCTCCACAAAAATCGATTTTATTTAAATGGAAATTGATTTTTATCACACTGTGTTATTAACGTGGTCTCTAAGACTATAGTAAAATCAATTTTCATCAGCATAAATCAATTTAACCACACAAAAAATAATACGTTAATATGTAGGGGTATAATGGTAATAATCTAATTTCTTTTCTTTTCTTTTCTATCAAACTAAACAACCTTACCTATTTATTTCTATTCTATTTCTTTTTTATTTCTTTTTAACCAAACAACCTTAATTTCTATTTTATTTTTCACCTATTTCTCTTCTCTTCTTTTCTCATGTCTTCCCTTCCTTTCTCTTCTTTTCTTCGCTCGATACCAAACAAAGCGTAAGAGATTACAACAACAAAAAGGCTATTATATGTTCATATCCAACCAAAAAATGTAATAAAATTGCAAGTTTTAAATCTATATGTGGTTAATGGTATGCTCTCACAAGAGCATGGTTCCACTTTAGACATGGATCTTGGACTTAAATTGAACGAAGACAATTTTTGCCATGACTAAAGGCTTAGTGAGGATGTCTAGAATTAATATGATCTCAAACATGATATGTGTCAGACAATGAATGACCCCTGTTGCACCAATTTGCAAATAAAAGTGACAATCTTTTTTTACGACTTAATTGTAAGATCTCAAACTGATTACCTTATCTAAAATTTCCAAATAATTGATATAGTCACTAGGAAAATATTTTGAGGAATAATTGGAGATAATTAAACAGTTATATTAAATTTATTAGCGTAAGAAATTGGAAATAATTTGTTTAATCATTCTACTTTACTATAATTTGATGAGTTAATTGTTTTGATCATTTCAGGAGTTCAAAATTTTTATAATTGATTCCTTAATATGTTAGGACCAACAATTAAAATATTAGAAAGCCAATTAGAGTCCTAATTAAGTTATGATCCTTAAGACATTACAATTCCAAATAAATCAAAACTAGGACTAATTAAGGAGTTAGAACACATTATAATGTATAGGCTAACACGGGATTATCTTCGGGGCATTGGCTTGGATCTCGATCATGAAGAAATCCTGGATGCAATGCATAGTTCCATGCAGAATCCCAGTACACTGATGACACAACTAATGACAGGAAAGTGGTGATCGCAGTCCGGTTCCCCTTGTGTTAGCTGTATTATCACTATAGGGACCCCGTTAAGGCTTACCAGGTTTCGAAGGAGAAGCTTAGCTCCAACGAGATTGTTATCTCCAATCATCTTTGTGACCTAGCTAACCAATTCGACTGGTGTGTGTATTCTTATCGACATCGTGCTTCGAAGTAGCAATTAGACGTTCCTGAATAAAATATGTGTCTTTCTTTTCTGTCGTGATTGTTATTAGTCCTGACATGTGCTAATCCCTTATTTTTGTCTTGCAAAAGAATACATGGATGCTCGTACCATGTATGTCACTGTTAAGAGTGCTGACCAGGTTCTAGAAAGCAAAAGAAAGCGCGGGAAGAAGATCTCACCCAAAGTGACCATCAAGGCATCTGAGGTGAAGGATGACGGGAAGGATCGTGTTCCTCCTAGTCTAAAGGCTAAGGAGCCAAGCCCAATAAAGCAGCCATCGCCGAAAAAGCAGAAGACCGAGCGTGTCGGGACTTCAACAACCACCCCAACTTCGCAGGTTAAAGGAGGCACTTCGACAACAGTGAGACCTATCTAGGAGGATCCTCTTGTCGCCTTTGCCATGCTAGATGCCATGTTGAACGTCGGAGATTGGTAAGCCATCGAAGGCGATTCTCAGAAGAACTTGGGCAAAGCGCTTGATTACGTTTCCTTGTTGGGGACGCGAGGAGGTTTGCTTGCCTGATATTTCTAAGGGATCTTTATCGAAATTGATGAATTACTTAAAGCTGAGGTAGGAGGCTAGCAACCGAGATCCCACTAAGGCTTTTGCGAAAAAGAAGGTCGCGTTGGCACGAGCTGAGGCGAAGGTAATAAAGGTGGTTCAGGAGCTGACCGATATACAAAAACAAAAAGGCGGAGTGGGCCAACAGAGAGAAGGAACTCTGCAAGCAAATTGATGAAGAGAAGGCTAAGTTGGAGGCTTTCAAGAAAATATACAGTGAGTTAGATGTCGTCAGCAAAGAGCAGCATGAGAAGCTGGATTTGACGGTGCAAAATCTTGAGCGGACTGTTGCATCCCTCAAAAAGACTCACGACAACCTCCTTATGTCAACTACAATTCCTTCGAGAATGCATTAGAGCAAATGGAGTTTTTGAATCTCGGCGTCAAGCTTCACTTAAGGGTTGTCGGTTCAGAATTCGCCATTCACAATGGTGAGTGGATGGTTTAGTCCAAGGAGCGCAACTGGTTCGAGTCTACTCTGGCTCTGGATTGCGATGACAAAGTTGACGAGATAAAAGAGAACATCGACAAACAGTCAAGCTTCACTGAAGAATCAACGAGCGGCTCCCGTGGCGTAGGGTGAGGCCGTGGTCTCAAGAGGTAGAGATAACTAGAAGGACGACGAGATCGTGATCCTCGAGGGCAGAAACGACTAGAATGCTAAAGATGCCCAAGTTGTTTGAAGGCCCAAGATGTCGGTTTAAGTTGTAAATTTTTTGAACATTGTTGTTGCTTTTTAATGTATGGCGCTGCCAATTTCATACTTGCTGATGTGTGAATGATTTTGAATCTATATCACTTCTTATTACCTTGTGTGTTCCTCGTGCTGCTTTTTTTTCTTGCTTTGCCTTATAGATTTCATATCTCGCTAGTTATATCAGTGCGTCTTATGTGTACTTAACGGGTGAAAACCTATCTCGAACCTTTACGAAGATGAAGATCTTCTTGTCAAGGTGGCATAGTGTTAGCTTTTCTCAAATGATGTTTGGTGAGTGACGAGATAGATGAGTGAAAACTCAATCCTGATCTTGGTTTGTGATGTCCTAGAAGTATCATGCAATGTATTCTGGCTGGCTTTTGTGACATGAGATGTGCTCGATGAGAAATAACTCATCTCGGCACGCTTAGGCCTTCTTATCGGCTGTTGAGTGCATAGGCCTTTTTATCAATTAGTGAGAACAACACGCTCAACAAGTGGCTCGTCTCGACGGGCATAGGTCTTTTATCAATTGGTGAGAGCAACACGCCTAACAAGTGGCTCGTCTCGGACCCCAGGTTGTGCAATCCCAGGGTGGAGTGCGATAAGTCTTTTTATCGATTGTTTCCCTTTTGTTTGCGCACTTGATAAGTTTACTCATTTGCGATCCTTGGTCGGGATTTAAAAACCCTCAGGCCAACGAGGTGTGATCGACTATTCTAATCGACTTAGTGTTGGACGAAGTCGATTGCATGAGTTAGAATGTAAAATATACAAAAAAAATAATAATTCAAATTTCACGAGAAAGCTCATTTGTTAAGAGAAATAACTGGGAAAGTACATTACAAGTCAACTGAAATATCTCCTAAGATTTGATGCATTCCAAGTACGCGGGATGGGCATGCATGGAAGCGTCTCTTGTTGATAGGCACCAATACTAGTTTTTAAGATAACGCGATATAGGCCTTCCCAATTGTCTGCTGCACTCTTATCGTCGACATCTGTATGACAGAGAACGAGATCGCCCACTTTGAAGCTACAAGGCACAACTCTGGAATTGTACCAAGCCGCGATTTGCTACTTAAGGGAGGCTTATCTAAAGGTGGCAATGTCCCTTCTTTCCTCTACCAAATCTAATTCCCCTTGATGGATGCATCATTAGAATTCAGGTCGAGATTGGCGATGCGCCAAGTCAGCTCGGTAGGTCAGATCTTTTGGCGGAGTGACATGTAGGTCAACGCATCTTTGGCATCGATCGCATTTCTTCACATATTTAGCTACATCGGCTTCCAAAGTTGACTAGTAATAATTGGCGCACATGACTTTTTTTGCCAAAGCTCTTCCTCTGAGATGTTGCCTGCAACTACCTTCATGCACCTTGATCAGGACATATGTGGCTTTTGCCGGCCTTAAATACTTTAGAAGTGGCTGTGAAAAGCCTCTTTCATACAAAACATCGCCTACTAGGAATGTTAATGGGGTGGGGCGAGGCGAATTTGGGTAGTAATTCTTCCATACCCGCCCTTATTTATACGGGTATCTACTAAGCATGTATTAACAGGTATCCATGAATTTTATATATATTCGTGAGTATCTACAGGTATTTGTGGTTATTTGTTAAATTGAAAAATTTTAAACAAAAAGAAAAAAATAAAATAAAACTAAAAAATAAATATTTTTGAAACATATATTTATATTAAAAAATAATTTTGTAACATATATTTATACTAAAAAAATAATTTTGAATTATATATTTTACTAAAAATAAATTAAAGTAATTTATTTTATATATATTTAAAGGTATTTAAATAATTCTAGGTGTAGGTACCTGCGAGTACGGGTACTTATACTTGTCCTCACCCATTAATAAACAGGAATCCATTTAATTATCTATTTAATATTCACAATGTGTTTTACCAGCAAGTATTTGTGGGTATGAGTTGTTTTGCCATCCTTATTACCTACCATGTAGAAATATTATAATCAACATTTAAAATTTTCTGACAAATATTATATATGATAAATTATTTGTAAATCATCGTTAAAATATTTTTTATTTATTAAATATTTTTATACATTTTTAAAAATTAAGTTTTAAATATATGTATTTTAATATTTTTATGATCATTACAATAATTTTGTGTCAATTAAATTAATTTTACATAATATTTTTATTTTTATAAATATACTCTTTTATTGAATAAGATAACTAATTTTAAATAAAATTAAAGATTTTAATATTTTTTTACCAAACTACTTTTAATTTAAAATAAAATTTTAAGATAAAAGAAAGAAAAATTATCAAATAGTTTCAACTTTATTTTTAAAGTTTTTATTTTAAATTTTAAATTTAAACTAACTGAAAAATATTTTGTATTTTAAATTTTAAATTCAAACTAAATTAAAAAAGCTTTTATTTTAAAATTTAAATTTAAACTAACTTAAAAAAAAAAAAAGCTAAACGAAGCAGTCTGATTCTTTACAAATTTCCAATTTGATGAAATCAATCATGTTCCAACTACTATCAAACAATTGATTCTAATTGTTGCTAATTGTGCAATTGTCCTACGGGTTATGGACAATATGTCCAACGGGCTAATTATTGAGACAACTAATAGTATGAGAAAGAAGGTTGAATTGTCCAAAACTAGATATCTTACCCCGCGATTAGGGGTGTCAAACAAGGTTAACCTCAACTTAACCCAACCTGTTTTTCATTAGGTTGAAAATTCCAACCCAACCCATGGTGAGTTGGCGGATTGGGTTGGGTTGGCTCTGCCAATCCATTAAAAAAATTATAATTTTTTTTTTTGCCTTGAAATTTTTCCAATTTTTATAATCAAATATAATTAAAAAAGACAAAAAATGTTCTAAAACCAGTAAAACAAGGAACCTACTAAATGCCTAAGAGATGATTTGAATCATTCACTTTAAAGAGTGTCCATAAGCTATAAAGTTCCAATATTCTATTAGCTATAATATATTCTCAACTCAAGCTATAATGTCATACTTTAATTCAATGATTCAAATCTTCATCGAGGCACGTACTTAACAAGTCCATCATCAATATTCAACAACAATAAAATAAGTCCACAATACAAACATAAATAGGTCCATCAAGTATCAATAACAATAAAATAAGTCTACAATACATCACAAATAAGTCTTAATAAGCAAATGAACCACAGATAAAACATCATAAGTCAATAGCCATAAACAAAAGTCAAAATGGCACATGAACATAAATCAATCATCACAATCTACATCAAGAACATTTGATGCAACTTTGGAAAAAGATGTCTCCATGATGAATTTTCATCTTGTGATGTTTTAGTGTATGATTCACATATAAAAACTCAAGAAAAAGCTTGATAAAAAAGAAATATGTAGAAAAAGACAAAAATAGTTTACTTTCTTTGCTTGTGTTATGGAGGTTACTAGGATACACAGGCTTATGTCGTCCTATAGGTCATTTACCTCGACTAGCATTACCCTGGTTATCTCAGACAGCATTTACCTGCTACCCCAAATCGAGTCTAGCCTTAGCCCGATACAACATGGAAAGCGCCTAATGGCAAGGAAAGTGTGTAACAAGGAACCCAAACGCATGCTGCCACGTGACACTTAACTGTAACAGAATTTATCTCCAAAACACTCTATATAAAGGACTCCACATTCATCAGTACATACAATCTCTCTCATTCTCACTCGCACTCATATCCTTACTGACTTAAGCATTGGAAGTCCTTGCAGGTGCCACCATCGGAGACGCCAACAACTACCGTGGGAGCTCACCGAAGATCTTTTCATCGTGTTCACCACACAACATTTGCGCCGTCTGTGGGAATCGTTTTTTGATTATCTTTATTCTCTTCATTATTTAGAGATCTGTTCGTGATGGTCAGCATGAGAAACTGCAAGTTTGTTGTGGCACCTTCACCACTGAAGCTTCCACCACCATTGCCTAAGAATGGCGAAGCCGCTTCTGCTATGCCTAAAGCAGATCCTGATGCGAATAGTGTTCCTGGCACCATCAGTCACCATGGCTGATCTTGCTGCATTATTGTAGCAACAGAGAGAAACATTAAAGGAGTAGGAGAAAATTATCGCAGAGCTTTGAGAGGAAAGGGAGAGTAAGAAGTTCATGAAGAATAGCTACAATCATACTGAGAGGTCTGCAGCATCCGCTTTGAAAGCAGGCCATGTCGTGCCGGAGGTACATGACGCGCATATGGCAACAAAGGTGAATAAAGATGATAAGATGATTTCATTCAACCTTCCATTCTCTACGAGAATCCTGAGTTTGTAGGTCCTGAAGCAGCTACAACAAGCTGCCTTCATTGGAGTTATATGATGGATCTGCTGATCCGAATGACCACCTTTCAGTGTTTGAATTGACAATGTCCTACAAGGGAGCTTCAGCCTCATTGACATGCAGAGCATTCCTGCTTTCGTTGAAGGGATTGGCGTTGAAGTGGTTCCAATCTCTGGAAACGAGATCCATCGATTCATGGATGATGTTGAGGGAAAAGTTCAAGATCGCCTTTGCAACCAACAAGGCTAGACCAAAAACTGAGGCCGACTTAAGGAGGATCCACCAAGGCGCAGATGAACTATTGACAAATTATATTAGCAGGTTTAATCAGGAGGCAAGGGTAGCTAAAAACTACAGCCTAGAGTGGTGCTGATGTTGGCTAAGGATGTGGTAAAGGAAGGCTCCCCTTTCTTTATAGTCTATTGCTAAACCACCTCTAACTTTAATGGAGGAATTTCTGAAGAAGGTAGAGAAATACATTAACTATGACAATGTGCTAGAGGCCAGGAAAGTGAAGACGGCCGAAAATGTAACACAAAAGAAGAGTCCACAACCAAAGGCTGACAAACCGCTGCATTATGACGTTTGCGTTTATACAAAGGAGGACTGAGGTTCGAAGACTATATACCGTTAAATGCCTATAGAGCAAGAATTTTGAATGAGGTATATAACGTAGAGTTTGTCGAAGAAAGGATAAAACCCCTAAAGCCAATAAGAAACAGAGAATGAGAAGATGAATCCAAGTACTGCTGATAAATCTACATTTTATGTAGATTTATAGAGCAAGTTCACATGATTTTTGCATTAGCTCATAGAAAATTTGTGACAAAATAGACCATTAATGAAGGATTTCATGTGATGTGCATTTCTAAGTTTTTATTTAAAATTACATGAATTGCCTTAATTTTGTTGGATTTTATGAAGTTAGTTGAGTAAAGAAAGGAAATATAGTCCCCAGGTACAAAGGAGTATTATACTTATCAAAATAGACTTTAAAGAAGCAAGAACCAAGGTGAGGACTACAAAAAAAGCTTACAAGCACAAGAACAGGCCAAAAAGGAGACTTGAAACGCAAAATGGAGCACACAAGGCTACACTTGCTCGGCGGGCTTTGTAACGGGCCTTACTTTGGAGGTATCCCGCCTGGCGTGTTGTGCAACCCTGACACCAAAACGGAGCGAATTCTTTTCGAAAAATCGCCCAGTGGGTTTCCAACCTCACTGAGCGGGTCCGAGGTCCAACTTTTAATTTTATTTTAATTTTTAATGGGCCTAGATTGTGCAGAATGGACTAGGTTAAGCATCCTGCTCCAGAATTCTAAAATTGTATTACAAATAGTAAGGAGCAAAGCACAATGGGGATTATCTCTATCTTATCTCTATTCTTTCCCCAATTTTTCCTTTTATCTTTAGCTTTTGGAAAAGGATTCTTGGAGGGACAATAGGATACTTAGAGTTAAAGAGTGGAGAAAAACCTTTTCTTGTAAAAGATTTCTTCTTCTCTTTCCTTTGATGTATTTCTTTAAAATTATGATTTCTTTTCTTGCCATAAGTAGCTAAATTCCTTGTTAGGGTTGTGGTATACTTAATGCTTGGAACCCCTAAATGTTTGATTTTAATTGAATTCTTATTTCTATTTAGTCAATTAGATTACTCTACTGTTTTTATTTTCTTACTTAGAATTGATCATCCCTTGTATGCTTCGAATTGATTAATTGAACGACGGTCGTACTGCAATTCATTAGTAGACGTGTAAGGCAATCAAATTAGGTTTTGTCGTATGATCAACCTTCATTCCTAATTTCCAATTGGATTAAATAATTAATTAATCTCACATTTATTCCTTATGCCTTCCTAGGGTTTTAATATCTCACATGATCAATTGGAAAATTAACTTAGAAAGGACTATTGCAATTTATGACCAACAATTGACGATAAAATGCAGTAGGGAGTATTGGTAATTGACGAATAGTACAAGGTTCAGTTAGAATTAGATATGAAGGAACTTAAGAGCACAAAGGAAACCACAACCTTAAGCCTATTTTCTTTTGAATTTTTCTCTACTTGCCACTGCTTGTTTTGTAATTCCTGTTACATGTTTATCATTCTTGAATCAACCTACTACCTATTTAATTTCATCTAAACAATATAGAACCTCTAGAAACTGATAATCTCCATTTAGTCCTTTAAGTTTGATATTAGGACTCATGTCCTTTTGTTACTATTGTGATAAGGGTATGCTTGTCCTTAAGCGTATTTTTAGCGCATCAACTGCTAATATCACAAGGCGCTAAGACATGATACTAATGAGTGTTATCAGTTGAAGGATGCCATTGAACTGCTGATTAGACGTGGGAGACTTGATAACTTTGTAAAGCGAAATGGAGGCAATTGCGGCAGAGGACGATATCCCTCACCACCAAGGAAGGAGAGAACGAGGAGTGTCAGAAAGGAACGTTCCCCACCTAGGAGAGAGAGATCACAGCACCAACATAGCCCTATGAGGAGTCGTTCCCCACCTCGACCTTCACGAGATAACCCCGAGGTTTAGGTCATTCGACATCAGTCACCACCATGGTCGTCATCTCGGCGACCCACAAGATCTCCCACCCATTTTCCCACAAGGAGTCATGAGATTATATATGTTATAGTAGGAAAATTTTCGGGAGGAGGCCTATTGAACAACGTAAGAAAGAGGCATGCTAGAGAAGTATTGGCAACCTTTTCAGAGGTTCGTGCTGTTGATAACCCTGCGAAAAAGAGGACGTCGCCTTTAATCTTTGATGATTCTGACTATGCAAATATTGTGCCAAACCACGATGACCCCCTAGTGGTGAATGCTTTTATGGTGAATAAGGAGGTCCACAGGCTCTTGGTGAACATTAGTAGTTCTACTGACGTTATGTTTTACGAACTTTTCAAGAAGTTAAGGATTCCAAAGTCTGAGTTGATGGCTTATAACGAAGATCTAATCGGATTCTCAGGGCACCACATTACGCTGGTGGGTTATATAAAATTACATGTGACCTTTGGAAAATTGCCTTGTACAAAAACTGTAGCTACTCAATTCATTGTAGTAGATGCTAAATCTTTCTATAATACTATTTTGGGAAGACTAGTCGTTAAATGCTTTAGAAGCCATTATCTCAGTCTCACATCTAGCTATGAAGTTTGTCAGTGATAATATGAAGGTAGTCACCTTCCGAGGAGACCAGAGAAAGGCAAGAGAATGTTACAAGGAGTACCTGAAAGTTGGCTCCAATCTTGAGATGGAGTACAAGCCCAATCTTGGAGAAGGCGAAGTGCTTCTAACAGAGTTAGACTGTCGGGATGAGATAAAGCGAGATACCTGGATACCCTGTCCAGAGCTTGAAGGGGAGTACATCTCGATCTAGATTGGGAAAGAAAGTGACCAGGTCGTTAAAATTGGTGCTGACTTGGACGAGAAGATGGAGGAGGATCTCTCAATACTCATAAAGAACAACGTCGGCTTATTCGCTTGGAAACTAGAAGACATGCCTGGAATAGATCCTAATTTCTTTTGTCACTGGCTGGAGGTGGATCCCTCAATAAAGCCGGTGTGTCAAAAAGGAGGAAGATGACCCCTAGAAGCTTACAAGAGACTGACAGGTAGGTTGAGGAATTGTTGAAAGCAAGGTTCATCCGAGATGTGAAGTATACTACTTGGCTAGTCAACGTGGTGCTTGTAAAGAAACAAAACGGTAAATGGAGAATGTACGTTGGTTATATTGATCTTAACAAGCACTGTCCGAAAGATTTATACCTCTCCCTGACATTGACAGGCTGGTTGATGGGTCTTTTAGGTTTCGTTATCTATCTTTCATGGACGCTTATTATGGATACAACCAAATCCCTAGTACACCCCGGCAATTAGGAGAAGATGACTTTCATGATTGAGAAGGCCAATTACTGTTATAAAATCATGTCTTTCGGTTTGAAGAACGCCGGGGCCACGTATCAGAGGATGATGAATAAGGGGTTCAAGGAGCAGATAGGTCAGAATGTAGAAGGATATATGGATGACATGATTGTGAAGAGTGTCACTCCTGAGGCGCACCTCTGGGATTTAGAAGAAACTTCACCAACTGACAAAGTACAACATGAGACTGAACCCTAATAAATGCATGCTTGGTGTCTTGGTGGGAAAATTTTTAGGGTATATGCTATCCGAAAGGGCATCAAGTTAAACCCGGAGAAATGCCAGGCCATACTAGAAATGAAGAGTGTTTAGAGTGTAAAAGAGGTCCAGAAATTGACAGGGTGGTTAGCTGCACTGACGAGGTTCATAGCCAGATCAATACAGAATGCCCTTCTTTTTTTCCAGCTTTTAAGGAAAGGTAAACCTTTTGAATGGTCCAAAGTTTGTTAAGCTGCATTCAGAAAGTTGAAAGAAATTTTATCATATCCCCTCTACTCCTTAAACCTGAGTCGGGTGAGGTTTTGTACTTGTATTTAGCTGCGGCCGACAAAGCTGTGAGTGCGGCCTTAATATGGGAGACATTGCAGGGACAAAAGCTGGTCTACTTCGTAAGTAGGGCTCTCCAAGGTGTTGAACCGAGATACCCCAAGATGGAGAAGGTCGTATTCGCTTTAGTGATGGCGACGAGGCGATTAAGACCATACTTTCAATCACATCAAATTACAGTAAGGACTGATAAGCCAATCTAGCATATCCTGCATAAGCTTGAATTAGCAGGGAGGATGATGACTTGGGCTATAGAATTATCGGAGTATGGGATTCAGTATGAACCGAGGTAGGCACTTAAAGCCTAAACACTAGTTGACTTTATCGCATAGTTGACTCCTGCAGAATCTTCATCTAGAACTTTGACCTGGACTCTTTTTGTTGATGGGACATCTAACGAAAAAGGAAGCGAAGCTGGCATTCTGTTGGAATCAATGGATGGTGTAGTGCTGGAGTAGTCTTTGACCTTTACGTTTCCGACTTCTAATAGCCAAGCAAAATATGAGGCATGCATAGCTGGACTCATTATGGCATTTGACATTGGTGTCACATTACTGTGTGTATGCGACAACTTGCAATTGATGATTTCGCAGATTAATGGGACGTACCAAGCTAAAGAGTCGATATTGCAAAAGTACTTGGCAAAAGTCGAGACTCTCCTCACAAAATTTAATAACATAGACTCTGTCTACATTCCCCGGGAGAAGAACGTTAGGGTAGATATCTTGGCCAACCTGTCGCTACAGCTAGCACAAAGTTTTTCGACAATAATGGGATAGTTATCCAGTAGACAATCAAAAGGCAGGTCGCAGCAAGGTATAACAAAAGGTTGTCCTCATACTTTTAAGCCTAGAGATCTGGTGTTAAGACACGCCAACATCGGAGGAAAGAATGCTAAGCAAAGGAAGTTTGCTGAGAAATGGGAAGGCCCTTATCAGATTACCTCAAAGACTGGCACAGGGGCATACACATTGGGAGACGCAACCCAAGATTTTCATCCCGTGAACTTGGAACGTGAGTAACCTCAGATGGTACTATAGCTGAGGCACGATTGGTAACGAAGTTTGAATAACTTTTTGATTTCGCAGTTTATGCTTGTAGTATAGCTAGGTTGAGTTGTGTATTATAATTCGTGGCTCTTGTATTATTTTTTTGCCCCACTTGATTAATAAAACAAGAGTCTTTTTTGACCAAGAAAGTAAAGCGCAGGATGAAATAGACTAACTCAAAAAAGAAAAGCGTAAGAAAGAAAGACTTTTATCTCATGTACATGGATTCGCTCCAGCCGAGATAAGGAAGTACTACCCCGTGTATGTGATTCGCTCCAGTCGGGGTAGTAAAGGAAAAACTCCCACCCCGTGTACGTGGATTCGTTCTAGTCGAGGGAGGAGAGTACTATCCTGTGAACGTGGATTTGCTCCAACCGGGATAGTAAAAAAGCCACCCCGTGTACGTGGATTTGCTCTAGCCGGGGTGGAAGAAACTACCCCGTGTACGTGGATTCATTCCAACTGAGATAGGAAGAAAAACTACCTCGTGTACGTGGATTTGTTCTAGCCGGGGTAGAAACCTCCACCCTGTGTACATGGATTCGCTCTAGCTGAGGTGGAAGAAACTACCCCATGTACGTGGATTCACTCCAGCCAAGGTAAAACATGAAAACAAGAAGCACGCGAAGCTAAAAGCAAATTCAAGACAAAAAGTGAGAAAAAATCAAGCTACAAACGAAAGAGCGCAAAGCTAAAGCACGCGGCACTAGGGACAAAGTACTACAAAAAGGCATCGAAGTGTGATATAATATCTAATGTTAGCAAAGTTATGATCATTAATAAGACAAAAGGAATCAATAAATGAAGGCGTTGAAGTATACACATTATATTCAGACTGTTCAAATTATATACAAGTTTTTTCAAAAGTAGTGAAGCATAATGAAAACTTAAAAGTTACAAATAAAATCGGCATCCAGCCCTTCAGTGTCCAGCGCTGCCAGCATTTTCATCGGCATCCCCATGGTGAGAGGCACCGGCGTCTCCAAAGGCTAGATCATCACCTAGAACCTCAACCTCGTTCGAAGGAGGGATTGTTGGCGTCACTTGTAGGGTCGATATAAAACTGTCTGCAAGCTGCCCTTCGACATCTTGCCTGTCAACATGGGACTCTGAATCGACCCTAATTCCTAGTGCCCCAAACCGACTTCAGGCTCTTCCTCGGCATCATCTTCAATGTCGAAACCATTGGCAAGGATAGCAGGATTTGCTGGCATCATCTCACCATTCACATTTGTATGCCAAACGCATCAATAACTTCACAGTCAGGTTGGGCACATCCTATGTCCATGTCTCACTAAAGGAGGTAGCGCACTTGTTCCATCATGTTTTCAAAGGAAAGCTGGATGGACTCTATCCAGCGGCAGCATATCAGTTGAGATTCTTCTTGAGAAGTTGCCACGCTGGCTTCCAACTCCTACACTCTAGCTTCAAGATCTTGAACTTTGTTTTCTAAAACTTTGAGTTTGGAAGAAAGATTTAAATCTAGTTGAACATATTTTGCATTAGTACAGTAGACAACTTCACTTAGAGGCGGTTTCAGCCCTCTCCAGCTGCATTTTCTCAGATTTTGCTTCCGCCAGCTGCTCCTTTAAAGCTCGCATATCCTCCTCTAGCTTAGCGATACGATGACCGGATTCCTCTTTGGCCTTACGCGCCCTTTCCTTGACTTGTTTTAGCTGGACTATAACACTGTATTTATCGGCTAAGACATCTAAAGGTTTTTGTCTCCGTAAGCCTCCCTCATCAGCACATATTAAGTGTATCCACGAAACATGTGCACAAAGAAGGAGGCCAACCCCTCGAGTCCATTTTTCATGGCGCCTAGTTCACCCATGATAGTTTCTTCAAAAATAGCCGATCTCCCTAGCTAAGATTTGACTATCGGCTCTTTCGACAGTTGAAGGAGAAGAAGGGTCTACTTATCGCCTCTTTGGTGGTGGCTCTTCCCTTGTGTCTCACTGCTCATAACTCTTTTTTCGGTTAGCCCAATAGTTTGTACGTTAGCAAAAACGACCTTAGAAACCTCGATAGCCTACTCATCGACACCGAAAGGAGCCACCTCGGCGATAGTTGGCTTAAGCAAAAGCTGGCAAGGGCCTAGCGTCGACCTCCCAAATCACACTACCTTTTGTCACAATAGCGAGTAGATGGGGCAGGAACCTTAGGCTTTTCAGCAACAACAGCTTTCTGTTTTCCTTTAGCCTTCCTTGGCTCTTTCGGCTTCGATGCCTTTTCTTGTTAAAAGGGTAATGCAAAGTCGGCCATTTTCGATTTCACCATTTTGTCTACAACAAAATATATGAGCTCGGTTAAGCAATGCATAAAACACAAAAACAGCAGAAATTAAATTACTAGAATTTTCACACAAACACACCAAATTTTTCTCAATATTTAGAAGGAGTAGTGCCAATCAACCATTGACACGGAATCCGGGCTTGTAAATTCTTTATCATCTCGAAAAATGATCCTAAGCCCAGGTCTCCTCTAGGTCAGATCAACATTCCAAACTAAAAATATGCCTGAATCCAAGCAATAATGGTTGTATGACCAGTATAATGGAAATTGGGGTTCGATCACATTCTCTTCTGCGTCGCATACGGTAAAAAGGGCATCCTAGCTTTCCACATGAGGTTAAAGGAAGAAAAATTTATCTTTGTACTCCTTGTAGGACTCTTGGAAAGGCCTTGGTAGTGCCCGACCCTGGACGCTACGGAGTGACACAGAGGAAAATTTGTTGTTGTACGTCTGGCGGATGGGAGAAAAACGATACAAAAACAAGTTTCAAGTATAGATTACCCTTTCTCGACTACACAAATTCTCGAATGCCACAATAAATGCCCAAGTATTTAGATGTAGTTGCGAAGGGGCGAAGTTGAGAAAGTTTAAAATGGACATTTGAAAGTCCGTGAATAGGAGCCTAACTCCGAGATGCTTGAAAAAGTCAGGTACATTGGCAAAAAATCGGGGTATAAATACCCCGCCGCCGCCATCACATTGTCATCAAGATGAGTCCCCATATTCTCCTTGCACCCTTGGGAGCAAATCTGACCGTCATCACCAAGAGCCACTATATCAAAAGTCATGTCGACATCTCCATGTGTCAATTCTAGATGACTTGATAATGCATCTAATGCCACCCGATTAAAGCACGACTAGGTTCCAACCACTTATTTATCCACCCAATCTACATTAAGGTTGGCCACATCATGGTAAGCTTTCGAGGTGGTCCCCATATTTCTTACGGTCCTCCCCATCTCCCTGCCAAAAATATTGGAAGATTGGTCAGATTTGGTCGTTTGAGGCGTATACTGCAATACAACCTCAACCTCAGCCTTATTTGATGCCGACACAACCACCTCGGAAGTGCTATTGGGGCCAGAGGGGATCCTCATCAAATTTGGGAATTGCGCCCAAGCCTTAGTGTATTCTAACATCTTGTTAAGGCCATACGACATCCCTGTAGCTTTTAGATGACTCTAGCAATTTTTTAAAATCTCGGGGCAAATGGTAATATCTGGAGGTGGTGGTTCTTTTGGGTTGGCCGTCAAGGTCGCTCATCTCTCCTCCTCATGGTCCTCTGTCTATCCTTTCTATCCCTAACGGCCACCCTTCTTCGTGAAGCGGAAGAAGTAGCTGAAGAACTAACACGACCACCGACAACCTCAGAAGACCTTCTCTGATTACCAGGTTGAGATTGGAATAACCAATTAGCAGCGAAACCCACCAGGTGACCGCTGCGACCGCCTACGCACAGAAGATGGAGCGTTACGTCTATGCAAGTCCATCTTCGACAAAACAAAGACACACAATACAGTACAAGAAAAAACACATTAAAAAGACCTAGTTAAAGGAAAAGACAAGCATAAGAGCATTACCTTAGAATGAAAAGTGAGTAGATGCCGAAAGGTGAACGGTGTTGACAGGAAGCATCGTAGCTCTTGCTAGAAGAGGAAGTTGCAAGAGACAGAAAGGAGCTCTCGTGAAAAGAAAGAAGACAACAGTAGCAAAGTAAGAATAAGCATAGTAAAATAGTTAAAACCAAAGCATATATTGTATGGGCCCATATCGCGGTTAGGTCTAAATCCATTAATTTGAAAACAAGTGGGAAGATTCACATAACCGCCAAAATCTCTTGGAATTCGAAACACTGTAGACTTTAAGATATTGAATCATTATGCATTTAATGCGTCTCGGTCACCCCAAACGTACAGTGCAACTGTCTGATAAGATGAAAAGATACAGATTGAACCTTTCGACTCCAAAGAACTCTAAGTCGGCAACTTTTCTTCCAAAACCCTCACTAACTTGGGGGCAACATCATCCCAGACCCATTTTTAAACTCTTAAGCCAACGATGCTTTTTCCAAGCATCACCGGCTTGGGGGCAACTGTTCTGGGATCAACCTAAGTCTTAAGCCAATGATGCTTTTTCCATACATCACCGACTTGGGGCAACTGTTCTAAAGGTTACTCAGATACACAGGTTTATGTTGTCCTATAGGTCGTTTACCCTGGCTAGCACTACCCCAGTTATCTCGAACAACATTTACTTGCTACCCCGAACTAACTTAAGCCTTATCCCAGTACAACATGGAAAACGCCAAGGAAAACGTGTAACAAGACACCCAAACGAATGCTGCCATGTGGCACCTAGCTCTAATAGAATTTCCCTCCAAAACACTCTATATAAAGGACTCCACACTCATCAGGTACATACAATCTCTCTCATTCTCACTCGCACTCGCATCCTTACCGACTTAAGCATTGGAGTCCTTGCAGGTGCCACCACTGATGCCAACAACCACCATGGGAGCTCATCGGAGATATTTTCTTGTGTTCACCACACAACAGCTTGTAAATAAATTAGTCTAAAAGAAAATTTTCCACACTTTTTGCAGGTAAAATAAAGCAAAAGCTTGCATCTGGCAGTGCAACATCTACGACGCTGAATGGTGTCCCACATCAAGTGAAGCAAAAAAGAGACTGTCCACAAGAAGCCTAGTGCTGGACACTAGAAGTATACTGGGAATGCTGTGTGAGACGCTAGAAGCACCAAATCTTGCGGTAAATTCGGGTCCAAGACATAGTAATGTTTGGAGACGCTGGATTAGACGCTTGATCATTAATTCCATGCGATGGGAGTAGTGTCTGCCACACCATTTGGTGTGTAACTAACTGATGCCTGTCCATTTTGAATCATAGCTTGACCTCCCAAACGCCAGGTCGATGTGAGATACTGGCGGTATTTTGTTGACAACGTGAAACGATTTTGCTGACATGTTTGGGCCCATTTCACCTTATATAAAAGCCAATGAAAAGCTCATTTACTTAAGGAGGGGATGTTGGAAGACACTCTTCACCTTCACTCACCCTAATTCTTAGGTTTTCTCTTATTTCACCATTGGAGCTTCATCCCGTGGAAGAGAAGTGTGAAGATCCAATGTATTCACCATCACCTATAGCCACATCTATCTTGTATCACTTTCATCTTCCTCGTTTTTATCTTTATTCAGTATTTTTAGTGTTTAATAAATCTTGTGAAATTCCTTTGTATGGATCTTTCAATTTAATGCAATTCCTTATGTTATTGAGTAATCAACTCTATACTTAATGCTTTTTTCACGGTAACTCACCGATGAAAATGATGCAAATGCACGCATGATGCGGAATCAAATACGATGGCCTGAATCAATGTTTGATTACTGTGTCTTAAGTTGAGTCTAGGAATAGCCCTTTGTAAGACATGTGTTCTTGAGGATGTCGGTCTTAATGCTTGAATCAAGTTTCAAGAGATCATGTGGAAATAGGGTATTAAGCTTGATTTATAGAGATCTTCGCCAAGGAATTGGCTTGATCTACTTTTAAGAGATCTGAACTTCGAAACCATGTTGTTTTGTGTTGATTTGGAAAAAAATGCTTTAGACGACCACAAGAGGAGTTGAATTGCTAATATACTTTCTGCCAATATAAAATTAATAAATACCAAAAACGTAGCAGTAGATTTACTTTCCGAAATTTAATTTATGTTGGTGATTTGTGGTGTGACAATGCAAATATATTGCCTTGCCTCATTGATAATTGACTAGTTAAGTTGAAGCAATTTATTCTAATTCCTGAGAAAAACGATACCCTACTCACTAGGATTTTACTACTTGTTCGACTAGTGTACTTGTTGTAAAAGAGGTTTTGAAAATTAAATTGATATATATACATTTTACATATACTGCATCTAGAACCTCAACACTCCATTCTTAAGTTCTTATCTTTATCATTATCTTTATTTTCATCTCCATCTATATATGACATTTGAAAATAAAAATAATTAAAATGACAAATAGTTATCAAAATAATACAATGATAAATATTAAATAATAACAATTAAACTAGATACATTACCATCATCAAAACCATGTATCCAATTACGTGTGCAAATTAAAGCTTCCACATTTGTAGACAAAAGACGACTTCTATATTTGTTAAGCATATGTGAGCCAATGCTGAATGTGGATTTAGATGCAACAGTGGTAATAGGAATGCTTAACAAGTTAGGGGCCATTAAAGATAAATTTGAAAATCGCTTTGTGTTATGCTTCTACCATTGTAGCACATCCATGTTATCCAACTCATCAATATCCAAATTTGGCTCATCTAGATAAACATCAAGTTGAGACTTGTCAATTTCAGTAGCAAGTTGATGTTTGTGCACTCTAATTTCCTATCATGTTTATAAGTAAAATACATGAAAAATAGAAATATAAAGTAAGTTAAAAAATAAACATAATCAAAATAAATTGAATCAAGCTTTTATAATCTAAAATAACTTACATCAAATAGGCTAACTTTAAGCTTAGAATCCTTTGACATACTTGAAGATGAAAATGGGGTTGGAGTACAGAAATCCTTTGCATGCTTTTGGTAGAAAATGTGAAAAAAGCATGTACAACCTCCTCCTCACTTGTTTCACCTTCATTTTACTCGTAACTTCATCTATTTTTGAATAACAAAAAGCCAATATAGACAACTTTATCCATGGGTCAAAAACTGCACCCAATGGAAGCATAATACTATACTCCACCCAATATTTATCAAACTTAACCATCATCCTTTCAACCATACCTTTTTGTAACTTCATCTTCACCACTTAAACTTTCAATCAAAGCACATTGAATTTTCTAAACTTGCACAAAATACAAGTTGGAAGTGGGATAGAATGTGGTCGACATCAAGTTAGTGATATCATAGAAAGACAATAAGAACCTACACATTTTTTTTGCTTTTTTCCATTTTTCCACTGAAGGACAACATTTATAATTATCACCATCCCAATGTAAGTTTGCAAATACATGTTGATATTTAAGAGCACTTTGGAGCATCAAATAAGTTGAATTTCATCTTATAGAAACATCTAAACACAAGCCACTTGAAGGATCAATATCACCAATTCTTTCAATACACTCCTTAATTTTTTTCATCCTACCTTCCAAACGCCTTGCATATTTGATTCTCTTCCTAATTTTATTCAAAGCATCATTAGCTATTTTCAACCGCTCTTGAACAATTAAATTTAAAATGTGAGCAAAACAATTCACATGAAAGAATTCTCCATCATATAACAATGACTTTTGCAACATAAGTTGTCTTTTTAAAGTTTGTTGCATAATGCCATTAGTAGATGCATTATCCAAAGTAAGAAAATTTTCTTCTCAATTCCCCAATCATGTAAAAAGCCACTTATCACTACAAGAAAAGCTTAAATTAGCGTCAGCCAGTTAGCATCGGCCTAAACACCGACACTAAATAGCGTCGGTTAGCCGATGCTAAACCGTCACTAAAATGCTTTTTGTTAATTTTTAATAGATATGTTTTTTTCTTTTTTAGATTGTGTCGGCCATATAGTTAAAAAAAAAAAAGAATTATTAGCTTTGGCCTAACCGATGCTAAGTAATAATTTTTGAAAATTATTTCTACGCACGAAAGCATAAAGGTACTCCTGCCTCCTAACCTTTTTAAAATTTAAAAGTAAGCAACAGCCGTGACTAACACTACTAATATTAAAAAAAATTATTAGTGTCGATTTAGCCAACGCTAAGTTATATTAAAAAAAAAGAATTATTAGTGTCAGCTTGGCTGTCACTTATATTGTCTATTTTATCACCAATCCCTTCATGTCCTTCCTACTCTGTGACCCTCCTTCTCCTTCTTCCTCGTTTCTTTTCCTTTCTTTCACTTATTGATGATTTTCTTTTCTATGTGTTGTAGGTGGCTTTGGAGGCAGTGGATATCAACGACGGAGATAGGCGGCGGTGATAATGGTTATTTCAGGTTTGGTATGGTTGAGGTTGGGTGGTGGATCTGTGCGGTAGTGGTAAGTGGTGGTTTTTTTTTTTCCTATTCATGTTTTGCTTTTGCAGATGGTGTTAGTTCTATGCGGTGACGGTGGCAAGTTTGAGGTTTGAGATTTGGTGGATGTGAGTGGCAGCGTGCAGTGGCGGTTTGGTGTTTGGTGGATGTAGGTGGTGGTTTAGTGTGGTGGTTTACAAGAAAAGGGAGAACATTACCAGCAATGGCAGTGTTTTTTTTTTGTTCAATTTTCACAATTTTGTGTCGGCTTAAGCGACGGCCAAGCTGACGCTAATAAGCGTCGGCCACGTTTGGCTAATGCAACCCAATAAGTGTTGACTTGATTAGCGTCGGCCGACCGATGATAAAAATGAAAAAGCAATGGTTTTTGATGATTAGCGACGACTTTTGGCCGACACTAATTTATGTTTTTCTTGTAGTGTATCTTCTTAGACAACTCAAAACTAAAGTGAAGGGGAGACATGTAACAAAAGTTAAGAATTTTGTTATTTAACTTCCAATTTGTGTCAACAAAATGAGTGGTTAAACATATGTAACCCTTGGTGGTACAAGTTGTCCACAAATCGGAAGTTAGAGATATCCTGAAGGAATCATAGCCATTTCTTCTTTAAGCTTTGTCTTCTCTCTCAAGTAAATTTTCATCACATCGGCCCTCGTCGTGTTTCTAGAAATGAGTAACATTTGAATTCAAGTAATTTATCCAATCCCTAATCTTCTTATACTCAACAAACTTAAAAGGTAAGTCACGTTCAATAATTGTAGCAGCACTGTACAATTCTCACGTGAAACCATTTGATCTATTCTTCTAGACTTTAATTTTTCATGCATATTTAACATCATTTGACATACATCTTCAAATTTAATTTGCTTACACTTTTCAACATGATGATTTAAAGATGAGGTCCCATATTGTTTATTTCCAATTCTATTATCTTTTTCACAAGCATTACACTTTGCCCTTCCATTTCCATCTGGACCCACTCCTATCTTAGAAAAAAAATTCTAACAATTGGATGTTGTAGGTTTGACTCTTTTCTTATTGGGTCCGGTGGTTTGAGATTCGCTAATCTCAATCTCCTCTTATTCCTCATACTCATCATTATTGGGTTACTAGAATCCATTTGAAATCTAGTCCTAATTGAAATTAATTTAAAATACAATCAATTAACAATTAACAATTGTTTAGAAAGACATGACTTTAGAAACTGCATGAATCAATTTAAGAAAATAAAAAAAGGCATTTTATTACATTGTAGGTCCATCCCGAATATATATACTACAGATGATATAATTTTAGTGTTCAACTCATAGGGGTTTCATTGATTACCGAGTAAAAAGGGGAGTAGGGAACTGTCAAGCATATTTTGATTCTTATATTTTTACTGTATAAATGATAGGCATTAAACCCATTTAGGTTGACCAAGGGTTGAATGAAAAGTAGCTTATAAAGACGGGCATTAAACGGTTGACCAGGCATTAAACGCATTCATGTAAAACACTTTATGCAATATGCAGTAACACTTTACAAGCTCAATCACCCACCCTAGCACCCCACCCCTATAATATTCGTGATCATATTCATAGTTTCCTTCCAACCAAAATTGATTTCCATCAAAATCCAAACTTACAAATACAATAAGGACAGGAGAAAATACACCACAATATAAAACACTTGTAAGCTGTTAAGAGTGAGTTGTAGCACTGCATAAATTGCTAAAATTAGACACATTTGATTGCTCAATTAAGACACTCGTTCCTAACAAACACTCATCGGCAATTAGGCGTCAATAATAACTACTAAAGTAACACCATCCTATTCACATCATAAAAACATATCCATCCATCACATTCAACACCATCATAAGAACAAAGAAAATTGATTAACTAATACAAATAGCAATTAGCAGCGCCAACCTCCGGTAGCGTTTTCTTATCTGCGTTATGAGTCTTTTCCTTGGAGGGACAAATCACGATTCACGACACGAAGCAAGAAGAACAAGCTGCAAAGGTTGAAAGAAAAAAAAAAAGGGCTTAATTGTATTATGTGCCACCCAGTTTCATTGTTTTTACTCTTATTTTGCTACCCTATTTTTGAAATCTTGCAAAATTTACCCAATTATGAACTATTCATTAAATAAAAATTCACAAAATTGGACAAAATTTGTAATATTTCAAATATAAGGTGACAAAATGTGAGAAAAAAACACAGTGGCAAAATTCGCAAAATGATAAACTTGGGTAGCACAAAGTGCAATTAAGTAAAAAAAAAGTTTCCTAAGATTTTCTCCAATCAAGCTTGTCGACACCACACCACAAAAATATGAAGTTCAGTACCTGATTCACTGTCACTGACTGAGAGTGAGATCGACCAGACCAGAGGCACCGAGGAAAGAATCGTGTGTCACAGGGGAAGTTGAGACTTGAGAGAGAGCATTGGCCACTGAGAGCGTTCGTCGTTCAGAGAGAGCAATAAGCAGGGCTAGCAGGGGTCAGGGGAACGTGGATTGATGAGCACTGAGAAAGAGAGCACTGCACTGCATGCGTGTTTAGGTCTGAGACTAAGAGAGACGACCAGTCGTTGTTGAGGGAGGCAGAAAGCGAGTCACTTTGTTTGTGACCTAACTTACTAACTAGTAACTTAATAATAATAATAATAATAATACAATCTCGATGGTTAACTCAACCCAACCCGTCGTTTGACCCGTCAAGTTGGCAAGTTGAACGAATAGAGTTATGCAGATTGGAGGGTTAATCTACATAACTCAACCCAACTTGTTTGATCGGGTTATGTGAGTTGATCCATTGAGTCCAACCCCGTTTTGACACCCCCTATACACGCATTATGTCATCTCAAGTAGAATCGTATATGCACTTGTTAAAATTGGTAGTTTAACTATCTTCCATTTTTATCTCTAATATACTTAAGGTTGAGAGAAGGGGTATTATTGATAGAAAATGAAAAAAAATGATATTATAATTTTTTTTGTTGATTTTTGCTGCGTTTAATTAATATTGTAATTAGAGGTTGGATTTTTTGTTAACAGACATGTTGAATTAAATTGTTTCAACAATTTATATTTTTAATATATAATTAGAGAAGAAAATATATATCCAAAATAAAATAATTATAAAAAATTAATTACTTTATTTAAATAACATAATTTGTAAATGAAAAAATTAATTATTTAATCTAAATAAAAGATTTTATAAATGAAGAAAATTTAGTTGTTTTATTTAAATACAAAATTTTAGAAATAAAGGAATTTGATTATTTTATCAAAACAAGAAATTTTAAAAATGAAAGAATTTGATTACTTTATCTAAACACAAATGTTAAAAATCAAGGAATTTTATTACTTTATTCAAACAAAAGATTAAAAATAAAGAATTTCAATTAAAGTAATTGAAATTCTTAGAATTTTAATTAATTTTTTTAGAATTTTCAAAAATTCTATCCAAACACACACTTAGAGAATATTTGTTTTAAGATTTAAAATTAATTTTCCAGAATATATGTTGGTTATATGTTGAAAAAAATTCTTTTTGAGTATTATTCATATATGAAAGAGTAGTGATACTTGTTTTACTTCATTTCTAGTTTCATGACTAGAGATGAGAAAGTTATATTTCTATAAAAAAATAAAAAATTATTTTTTAACTTAATTATAATTTCTATTTCTATTATTTATTTCAATCATTTTAAATATTAAAATATTTTTAAAATATGCAAATTTAACTAAAGCACATTTTTATATTAGCATTCTTGTTTATCGTAATATTAGGAATGTCATTTCTACTAATATCTATATCTATAATTTAAAATCTATAATATATAAATTTCGGAATCATTAATTGACAAGTTTGGAGAATTGTCAAGCTTTTAGGAGATAACTTTTTCTATCCCTATTTATGATCATGCCAAATTTAGAAAGTTCTTACTATTTATTGTATAGTATATTTCTTTTTATACACATTTACACATTTTCCTTTTTAACATACTTATTAACATTATTATTTTATAAAAATTATATAAAATAATAAAAAATGATATCTTTAAAATAAAGCTATTTCATAATTAATTTAAATAATTTTCAATTAAATATAGAGTTATTTTTTGTTATTGAATGTGTGTATGTAGTAATATATATATATATATATATATATATATATATATATATATATATATGTATGTATGTATGTATGTATGGTTTTAATATTTATATAATATTAAAATAGTAAACTTATTTGAAATTGTATGAATATAAGAAAGTGTATTATTATTAGTTATTATTATTATATTAAAATGGAAACTCATTTAAAATTTTATAATTTAAATATTCTTCTATTGTGATATAACTTTTGTAATATAAAAAAAAATTAAAACATCAAATATTACAAAAAATTGAAATAATTTTATAAAAAACATTTTATGAGATTAAAAGAGTATGAAATATAACATTCCAATAAAATAATTTTATAAAAATCAGAAATAATAACATTATAATGTTACAAGAATCCTACAATATAAATAGTTAAGACAAAGGACAATTTTATAACCCTCAAATATTTTGATAACAACAAATAGTCTTTTCAAGCAATCGTCTGGTTACTCATTATATTGCTTGTTCACTATCGTCTGATCACCTAATCATGTAACGTCTTTATCTTTATTTAAAAAAAATTCAGTAACTAACTCCTTTCAGACAAAGTTCTAATGATTTGCACACTGCAAATATGCAAAAACGTAAACAACCTCGAAATAAATGAAGTCTACATACCTATTCTTGAGGAAAATCCACTTTACGCATAAAAGAAGGAATGTGTGTGCTGATGTCAGTATGAAAGGGCAGATATGTCCACTGTTACAAGATTGAGTATGAGAATGGCTAAGATAAACAGATTGCTTTATCTTATCAAAGTGACAAGTTGGTGAAAGGCATTAAATGCCGCATTTTAATGTTTCAACGACTCTTTTTCAACAGACAAAGGATGTCTCCTGCAAGCACTCACAATGGACACTTTTCTGGAGAAGCCTATAAATAGAAGAAAAGACCTTAGTCTCAAAAGCTGGTCGATTGATAAATCTTTAACTGTTGAAAGGCTCTCATTTTGTAATATTCATATACGCTACTTGTAAAAGCCTTTTATTTGAACTTCATTGTATATTTTTCTGGTAGGACATTAAACTAAGTGAGATAACTCACATTCAACCTTTTTCTCTAAGAAATTGGTAGAAGCCTAGAGAGGCTTTGATTTAAAGAACACTTGGGTTTTTGCTTGGAGAGACAAGTTAAAGACTACTTAGGTTAAGCCTAAAGAGGCTTGGTTAAAAGAATACTTATAACTTGATTAAGTTAGTGGGACTTGGCTGTTACCAAGAACTGGACGTAGTCTCTGGGTTGAGACGAACAAGTATAATCTATTTGTGTTTGTCTGATTATCTTTCTGCTTTCATCCTTCCTTAATTATTATTTTAAAATCTTTTGATTGATCCTTTAGACGATACGTCTTTAAAAAGGTTTTGCGAAAATTTGCTATAACACAATTCAACCCCCCTTCTTGTGTTATTTTTGTGTTTCACAGTTTGGTATCAGAGCTCAGCCTCTAAGGGTTGAGCACCTTAACAAGTGATAGAGGAAAAGATTCGCATGACAAACCTTGAAGGACAATTCATTCTGAAGAAGCCTCATTGTCAAGGCCTCCAGCCTTTAACGAAGAAGATTATGCATAATGGAGAGACAGAATGGAAATATACATCAAGTCCACTCATTATAGCATCTAGAGAATCATAACTCATGGAGATCTCGTTGTAGCAAAGCCAGAAAATGAATACAATCAAGATGACTTCAATATGCTACAACAAAATGCAAAGGCTAGGTATATTATAACCTGTGCCTTATCTAAAACTAAATATAACAAATTTTATAGGTGCAGAACAGCAAAGAAATGTGGGATGTTATACGCATAACACATGAAGGCAAAACAGATGATCGTCTTAGAAGAGCAGCAACTCTTTAGAGACCCTATAAGATGTTCACCATGTAGGAAACAGAAACTATTGATGAGATGTTTGGAAGATTTCAAACAATTTTCAATGGTCTCCAAAGTCTAGTTGTTGAGTTTTCTAAAGCTTAGAACAATCTCAAAATTTTTGATAGTCTTCCAAAAGTAGCCATAGCTGAAGCCAAGAACATGAAGACTTTAGTTCTGGATGAGTTGTTGGAGCTTTAAGAGTCCATGAAGTTCATCTTTTTAAAAGAGATAAAATCAAAAATAATGACTCTATAGCTCTAAAGAGTAGAGAATCGAGTCGAAGAGCAGACGAAAAGACTGAGACAGAAGCTAAGAACAAAGCCTTAAAGGTTCAGTCTGATGAATCTGAGAGCTCAAATGAAAGCTCTAACTGCTCCACAGACGATAAGATCTTTCTCATAACCAAAAAATTCAAGAGGATGGTCAAAAGAAAGGAAGATTCAAGCAATCCTCCAGAAAGAAAGACAACAAATACAGGAAGCCTTCTCAAGAAGAAAACAACGAAATTATATGTTTTGAGTGCAAAAAGCCTAGACATATAAAGGTTGAATGCCCCAAATTGAAAAGAGGATGGAATTCAAAGAAAAGCAACAAGAAGAAGAATCTTTTAGCCATATGGGAAGATGTGGATAGCAACAGTAGCAATTTAGATGATGAAAAGGCTAACATCTGTCTCATGGCAGATATTGAGGAAGTAATATCTGAGGTAAAATCTATCTCTAAAATAATTCGCATGAGTCTGATAGTTGTGAATTTGAGTCTGATGACGAATAAGATATGTCATATGACACTCTTCTTGCCAATTCTCACATGATTGCTCTTGAGTATAAGAAATACAAAGAAAAATACCAAGAAGCTATTTTAGACAACGAAATACTCAAGAAAGATCTAAAGAGAATACATAAGAGTCAAGCCTCAGATCTGAAAAGGCAATACTTCTCTCTGAAGTCGACAGACTAAAGAAAGAGAGCATTAGTCGAAAATATGATCTGGCTAAATTTGTGGATGGGTCTTCAAAATTACAATTGATCCTAAAACATAGAAGACCTCCATCTGACAAATTTGGCATAGGCTTTGCAGAAGACAAAGACTCTAAACCATTATCTTCTAAATCTTTTTTAACCTTTTGTAACTTTTGTGGGAAATCTAGATACCAATCTCAAATGTGTCAACACAAAAGGAAACAAAGGTCAAATAAGATCTTGGGACTAACACAAAAGGACCCAAAAGTATTTGGGTACCAAAATCTTAAATAATTCTGTTGCAGATATCCTTAATAAGAAAAAGGAAGGATTTGTTCTGGTACCCTGGACAGTGGATGCTCACATCATATGACGGGAGAAAGGTCTATGTTCCTAGACCTCCAACCACATAAAGGAACAATCTCATTTGGAGGAAGTGGAAAAAGCAAAATCATTTGTATAGGTAAAGTTGGTAAGCCTTCGCTTCCATCTATAGATAATGTGTTGTGTTGAAGGATTAAAGTATAACCTGCTTAACATAAGTCAATTTTGTGATAGTGGGTTTATTGTGTCCTTTAACAAGGAATCAAGCATAGTCAAAAGAAATGATGAATCTATTCTTTTTACTACTAAAAGGCATAACAATCTATATAAGATTGAGTTTAAAGATCTAAACAAACAAAATGTCACTTGCTTACTGACCAAAGAAGATGAAAAATGGATTTGGCATAAAAAGCTTGGGCACATCAATTTGAAACACATTTCAAAACTATACAAAAAGGGTTTAGTGAAAGGATTGCCTAAGATTTCTTGGAAAACTCATCTTCTTTGTGAAGCATGTCAAAAAAGGAAACAAATTAAAACTTCTTTTAAATCCAAAGATGTTGTCTCCACTTCTAGACCATTAGAACTGTTGCATATGGATTTGCTTTGGTCTTATAAAGACTCTTAGTCTTGGTGGAAAAAAGTATGGTTTTGTTATTATTAATGACTATTCTAGATACACATAAGTTTACTCCTAACTCACAAACACGAATCTTTTAATGTATTTGAAATATTCTTTTAACGTGTTCAAAATGAGAAAGGTTTTTGTATAACTGTAATTAAAAGTGACCATAGAACTGAATTTGATAGTGCTGAGTTCAAATTCTTTTGTGAAAAGAATGGAATTTTCCACAACTTCTCCTCACCGAGAACACCTCAACAAAATGGGGTAGTTGAAAGGAAAAATAGAACTCTACAAGAGATGGCTAGAATCATGCTTTGTGAAAATTCAATTCCTAAGTACTTCTGGGCAGAAGTTGTAAATACAACATGTTATGTTCAAAATAGAATATTGATCAGACCATTAATAAATAAGATTCCTTATGAATTGTGGAGAGGTAGAAGACCCAACATTTCATACTTTCATCCCTTTGGATGTAAGTGTTACATCCCAACACTAGAGACTAATTGGGAAAATTTGACTTTAAGGTTGATAAAGGTGTTTTCTATGATATTCTGATACATCAAAGGCGTTTAGAGTATTTAACTCCAGAACTTCTGTTGTAGAAGAATCCATTCATATTAAATTCAATGATACACTAACTCCTGATAGAAGACTATCAGATTTGGAAGATGATCTTGCAGACTAGCAGATAGAATCTTTTGATCCAGTAAGAGCAGACGAAGTAAGGGAATCAAAAGATATTCCTCAACAACGGAAGACTGATGATCAGATGAAAGAATCTCACAAGGATTGGAGATTCGTTACCTATCATCCACAAGATCATATTATTGGAGAACAGGACTGAAGGAGTCAAGATAAGGTCATCATTGAAGAATTAAGCATCTTGCGCTCTAGTCTCAAAAATTGAGCCTAAGACTATTGAAGAAGCACTAATAGACGATGACTAGGTGATAGCTATACAAGAAGAACTACATCAATTTACAAGAAATGATGTATGGATCCTTGTTCCTAAACTAGAACATAAAAGCATCATTGGAACAAGATGGGTGTTTCGCAATAAGCATGATCAAAATTGAAAGGTAATAAGAAATAAAGCAAGGTTAGTAGCACAAGGTTACAATCAACAAAAAGGTTGACTTCACTGAAATTTTTGCTCCTGTAGCTAGATTAAAAGCTATTAGAATTATGCTTGCCTTTGCTGCTCATAAAAACATTAAGCTTTTTCAAATTGATGTTAAAAGTGCCTTTTTAAATGGTTTTATTGAGGAAGAAGTCTATGTTAGACAACCTCCTGGTTTTAAGGATCCAATCCTCTCAAACCATGCGTTTAAACTCAAAATGGCTCTGTATGGTCTTAAACAAGCACCTCGTGCTTGGTGCGGCAGACTAAGCAATTTTCTCATTACAAATGGTTTTATGAGAGGCAAAATAGACACAACTCTCTTTAGAAAGGAATCCAACAAATATTTTATAATAGTTCAAATTTATGTTGAAGACATAATTTTTGGAGTTACTAATGACACTCTATGTAAGGATTTCTTATATTTGATGCAGAGTGAATTTGAAATGAGTATGATGGGAGAATTAAAATTCTTTCGTGGCCTGCAAGTTAAACAAGAGAAGGAAAGAATATACATTCATCAACAAAAATACATCAAAGAACTACTCAAAAAGTATAATATGAATAAATCAAAGCCTATGAGCACACCAATGCATTCATCTGTCGTCATGACAAAGGACGAATCGGGTAAACCTGTAGACCAAACTATTTATAGAGGTATGATTGACTCACTTCTCTATTTAACTGCTAGTAGACCAGATATTATGCATAGCGTCTACTTAAGTGCCAGATTTCAATCTGATCCTAGAGAGTCTCACTTGAAAGCTGGTAAAAGAATTTTTAGATATCTTGTTGGTACCTCTAACCTAAGCCTGTTTTATGAGAAAAATAGAGATTTCAGGTTAGTAGGATACTGTGATGCAGACTATGCTGGTGACAGAATTGAAAAGAAAAGCACAAGTGGTGGATGTCACTTCATTGGACCATGTCTCATATCCTGGACCAGTAAAAAGCAGAACTCAATTGCACTTTCTACTGCTAAAGTAGAATATGTATCAGCTACTAGTTGCTGCTCACAACTTTTATGGGTAAAATATCAACTTGAAGATTGCTCTAGCTTTGAGCATAACATTCTAGTGTTATGTGACAATACTAGTGCAATCAATTTATCTAAAATCCCTATTCAACATTCTAAAGCAAAGCACATAGAAATAAGACATCATTTTATTCGTGATTATGTTCAAAAAGGTGCTTTTGATCTTAAATTTATTGATATAGACCATCAATGGGTTGATATCTTTACAAAAGCTTTGCTTAAAGAACGCTTTGACTTCACACTAGAAAACTTGCACATGAAAGTTTTGCATGAGTAAAACGCCTTACATGCATCATCTTATTAATTGTTTTGATTTTCATCTTACACCGCATCGTCGTACACTTTATTATTATACTCTGTCTTACTAACACGTGTTTCTTTGAATATGGAAAGTTTTTATTTATTCTTCTGACTTTCCCTTCATGATTGCTCATCGATAACCTCCCAAGAAATGTGCGCCTTCCTCTTTACCACATCAAGTCATCATAAACGCACGTCCCTTCAGTACTTTCAAGCTTCACATATATTCAAAATAACTGCTCTTTCTTTCTTTTTACACTCTCTAAAACCTTTTCACACTCTATGCATTCAAACTCTCTCTTGTTTTCACTCTTAAAACATTAACCTTCAAAGCCTGCATTCATGGTCACTCAGAAACAGCTTGTCCCCATGGAGAGATTCCCAAAAAGTGACTTTGTGGCTAGAAAATAGGCTGACTTAAAGAAACTAGAAGAAGAAGGGTTTCCCCTGTGTATGTATATCAAGAATGTTGGATGGGAATCGTTTGTTTAGAAGCAAACCCACTAGTATCACGCTCCATATGCCTACTTCTAGGCATCTGCATCTAAGGTGGATGGAATCATCACTGGAACCGTAGACAATCAGACCATCATCATCTCAACTGACACCATTGTTGCAGCGTCTGGCTGCAAGGAGGAAGGTGACTTGTTTACAGAAGACTGAGAGAGAGCCATCGCCCCAGAAATAGTTGACCTAGCGTTGTATGGGAGTCCCAGACCCCAAATTAACAACAAGGATGATCTGAAGAGGTTTCTCTACTCTTCAAACATGAAGCCAAAATATAGACTAATCCACAACGTCCTTTTGCACATTATCCTATTGCGAAAAGGCTCTAAGGATAATATATCCTCCAAGGATAGATTCTACATATACAAGATGTTGACGGGTCAGAAGGTCAACCTGCCTGCTCTTATCTTGGATAAGTATAGTTCATGCCTCTCCAAGTCGAAGGAGAGCTCCAACGGCAAACAGAGGTATCCCATTCCCTATGCTATGCTATTCACTTAGATAATTAAATTGGCTAGCATTAATGAATCTGGCTAGGAGAAGAAAAAACAAGGTTCTAAGATTGACGTGTCTATCATAAGGAAGATGAGGATAGCCCATCTATTTCCTGGATACGTAGCCAAACATCCTGAGTTGGCTCTAATCAAGGAAGAACCTGCTGAAGAAGTGGTTGGAACCGCTTTCCGGGTAGGATCGTCTGCTAATCCTTCTGTTGGTGCTGCTTCTGCTTAACCTCCACCACAGACGAAACCCTAACCATTTGAACCACAACCTAAACAAACCAAACCCCACAAACCTAAACTACCCATCAAAATACCATCTCAAAAAGACCCACAACAACTAACACATGACCAACCGTCTTCCCCTCTTAAAAAATAAAAACCACTGACTATTCATCTTAGATCCAAACCAATCCCCTAACCCGACTTAGACGACGACCTTCCCATCAACACCCTACTAATAACCACAAGCACAAACATCCCTGAACCTCCATCAAAATAGCCACATCCACCACCTATTGCCACTGAACCATCTACCTCTAACAAACCAACTAGACCTCCCAAAAAGTCTTCAAAGTCCAAGAAGATTCCTAAACCTAAAACCCGAGCACAAGAAGAAAAACAACTCAAGAGAGCTAGAGCCGAATCGAAAAAGGTTGAGAAGAAAAAGAAGGAAGAAGAGGAGAAGCTTGTTGAGTAAGAGCAAGAGCAGATTGAGGAAGTAGTGTTGCAATCTATCATTGAGCACTTGCTGCAAACAGCCCCCTGAGGAGCCTGATAAGCAAGAGCTATTTACTCCAGAGGACATCATCGCTACCTCAAGAGACCCAACAACTAAACCAAGTAATGATCAACCTACAAGAGTTGTTACCTTTAATCTGCCAAAAACTAAAGGCCCATCTTTTGGAGGAGTTGAACCAATGATAGACAAAGCTTCGCCTGATTTTTACAGATCAGAGACTCCTCCATCTGAACGTCTTCGAAGGAGGCATGTCACACACTTCGAACAAGATGAGCCTCGCAGTGTTGGCAAAACCAAGGAGTACCAGCCTCCAGAGCCCTTCGACCCAGAGATTCTTCAAGCTCTCATTAATTATAAATTGGGTGAAGTAAATAACTCGAGGATGTGGACCACTCTTATCTCTGAAGAATGGCCACTGTTGGTGTGCCATAAGTATGCTGAGAAGTTCCCTGATGTAGAAGAAAAAGCTACCCCCGCTCTTTCTTACAAGCCCCACATCACTCCATATGTCTGGGAGGAAGGGTACAGCACGCTGTCAGACACACCTATCTTTGTTTACTCTACCTCAACGAGAACCAGATTCCCACCTGGATATGAAGTATGGAGACAGTGAGGAATTCTCTACCACACTTCCCCTTTTATGCTCAAGTGCAACTACTCTAACTATCTGATCATGTGTAGAACCTACAACTATAAGCCCAAGATTATTTATCCGTTCTGCCATGGGAAGATCAAAACTTACTCTCTCGCCATCCATTCAGAAGATAGTCCAGACTTTGAAGAATGGCGGATTGGTGATGATGATTGGGAGCTGGGAAAGGTGATGTACAATTTTTTAGGGAGAAAATGCAGATTTCCCTACAGCACGCCATTTGTGAAAAAAGGTGTCTTGACCTTGAGCTAGGTTCGCCTAGACTCATGGTAAGACAAATGCTGCTTCTGCTGAAGCCATGGATTACCTTCTGCATATGCTGCCAGAAGATGATCAAGTGTCAAAATTTGTCAATGGGAAAAGGCAAAGAGCCCGAATTTAGACGCAACCCTAGACTACACTTGATGATCAAGTAGAGAGCACTTTCACCTACGCAACTGGCTACCCTGAAAGGAAAAAAAAACTCTACAAAGTTCAAACCAAAAGATGCTGCAAGAACATGTTGAAACTCTTAACCACTTTTCAGGTTTGACTGCAAAAGAGAAGAACATTCTGAGCCATGAAGCTGCTATCCGCCCAACCTATCATTGAGTGCAAGTCTCTCCATCACCTTCATCCTATATATCCAACCCCAATAACCAGCTCACAATAAACTGCCCCAAAACCTACATCTTTTTCTCCACAGATAGAAACAGTTTTGAAGTTTTCCTACCCTTTGGCCACTTTTGGTTCTGTGGTCCACCAGTCCTCTATATATTTAATTTGTGTTTTGTAGAGGAACCCACTAAAGACGAAGCCACCAATTCTGTCCTTGCTCCAAAACCTTCAGACGTTAGACAAGAATTCAAAGAATTGAAGTAGATTGTACAACGTCTTAAAGCTGATCTGGTGAAGGAACACAAGAAGCATAAATATGCGAAAGCTCTGCTCACCAAGTTGGCGAAACGCTTCAAGGGCGACCTCGGCTCATCATCTACACCTTCAGACTCTGAATCTTCTGATTGATGATGCCGAAAGGGGGAGAAAAGCCAAAGAATAAAAAGGGGGAGAACATAAGGAAGATCAATCATAGGGGGAGTATATTCTCGTTTTGATATTTACAATACATTGAATATCTACTTATGATCATTTTTTCAACGAATTCAATAGTTACTTGATTATATTTCTTTCTGATACTGCATTTGCTTGACTGAAGCTTTTCTCTGTATGAAAAATGTTTTTTAACTAAACTTACGCTGCAAATCGCTTCTAATATATAAAGGTTTTTCTATGAAAATTAAAGATGTTTGTCATCATCAAAAGGGGGAAATTGTTAAAATAAAGGATGGTTTTACAACTCTCAAATATTTTGATAATAACAAACAGTCTTTTCAAGTAATCGTCTGGTTACTCGTTATATTGCTTGTTCGCTATCGTCTAAGCATATGATCATGTAACGTCTTTATCTTTATTTTAAAAAGCATAAACAACCTCAAAATAAATGAAGTCTACATACCTACTCTCGAGGAAAGTCCACTTTACGCGTAAAAGAAGGAATGTGTGTGCTAATGTCAATATAAAAAAGCATATATTTCCACTGCTACAAAGATTGAATACGAGAATGGCTAAGATAAGCGAACTACTTTATCTTATCAAAGTGACAAGTTGGTGAAAGACATTAAATGCTGCATTTAATGCTTCAACGACTCTTTTTCAACAGACGAAGGATGTCTCCTGCAAGCACTTACAATGGACACTTTTCTGGAGAAGCCTATAAATAGAAGAAGAGACTTCGGTCTCAAAAGCTGGTCGATTGAAAAATCTTTAACTGTTGAAAGGCTCTCATTTTGTAATATTCATATACGCTACTTGTAAAATCCTTTTATTTGAACTTCATTTTATATTCATCTGGTAGGAAATTAAACTAAGTGAGATAACTCACATTCAACCTTTTTCTCTAAGAAATCGGTAGAAGCCTGAAGAGGCTTTGATTCAAAGAACACTTGGGTTTTTGCTTGGAGAGACAAGTTAAAGACTACTTAGGTTGAGCCTAAAGAGGCTTGGTTAAAAGAATACTTATAACTTGATTAAGTTAGTGGGACTTGACTATTACCAAGAACTGGACGTAGTCTCTGGGTTGAGACAAACCAGTATAATCTATTTGTGTTTGTCTAATTATCTTTCTGCATTTGTCCTTCCTTAATTATTGTTTTAAAAATCTTTTGATTAATCCTTCAGAGAATACGTCTTTAAAAAAGTTTTGTAAAAATTTACTATAACACAATTCAACCTCCCTTCTTGTGTTATTTCTATGTTTTACATATATATATATATATATATATATATATATATATATATATATATATATATATATATATATATATGTTATAACTATTATTGTTGTTATTATCACTATTATTTATATAGGTTTAAATATGTTTTTGATCCCTATAATATACTAATTCTTTTTTTGAAATGGTACTTGTAAAATTCATTAATTTTTGTTTTGGTCCTTTTATTTTGTTTTAATCTTTGTAATATATCCATTTTTTTTGTTTTTGTCCCTATAATATTTTTTTCATTTTGAATTAGTTCTTTTAAAAAAAAATTGATAAGGACTAAAAGAAAATTATCTACATATTTCAAGGACCAAAAAAAAACATATTACAAGGACTAAAATAAAATAAAAGGACCAAAACAGAAAAAAGGTATTTTACAAGGATAATTTAAAAAAATAATTTTATAAGGATCAAAACCCAAAAAAGTAGTATATTAGAGAGACCAAAAGTATATATTGAAGCCTATTGATATAAGTAAAATATTATTATATAGATTCAAAACATTAAGACGGTATTATATAATAGTTTGAAATATAAAATACTATTAAAATATTTTCATAAAAGTAATAAATAATAATAAAATAATTGTTGTGTATGATAATTTATAATTAAATCATGTTATTATTGTAAAAAAAAACTAGAAATAATAATAATTTTTTATTTTACTTAAATAAATAAAAAAATAAAGATGGTATTATATATAAATTTAAAAACAGTAAGATGATATTTATATAATTGCATAAAATATAAAATATTAAAAAATTATTTTCGCAAATATTATAAAATATAGTTAGAACTTGTTATTTTTGTAAAAACATAGAAATAGTATTATCATAAATCTAGATCATAATTAAATTTAAAAGAATATAACATAAAAAATAAAATTATTATAAAGTCTCCTGACACATTTTGACAATAATAAATATTATTATTATTATTGTTATTATTGTTATTATTATATAAAATAATTTATTTTTGTCAACATAAAATAATAGCATTATTTTCTTATTGTTTTATTTACAAAGAATCCACTATATTTTTTTTTATATAAATTGTTTCTTACTCTCAATTCATTTTAGTCATTGTAAATTCCATCCACTAATTTTGTCATGAAGATAAGATGGTTTGGTGGCCTAGTAGGAATGGTTTGTATACTGTCAAATTTGCTTTATTATTTGCATTCACAAAAAGTAGCAAACTCCATTCAATATCAGAAAGAAGGGGATCGAATATGATTTGGAGAATGAGCATTCTTCATAAAGTTAAAATTTTCTTGTGGTAGGTCTGTAAGGATGCTTGCTAGTGCACACCAAACTACAGAAAAGGGCGTCAATTGTCCAGCAATTTGTGTGCTCTTCTCTAATGAGATGGAGAATTGTTGGCATAGTTTTTTGATTTGTTCAATGGGTCAAGAGTGCTGGAGACAGACAAATTTTTGGGCACTCATTGAACCGATGCTAGAGAGAGTGGAAGGTTTTGTAAAGCTGGTTTTCGAAATATGCAGGGTGCTTGATATTGTGCACAGGCATTACTTTGTTATGGTTATGTGGAGTATTTGGAGAAGACCAGAAGCGAACACATCACACTATAGAAGTTTGATCGAAAGCTTACTATATCTCAGCCACACGACCAGCCATCATGTATGTTGTAAGTCTTCTATCAAGATTATGCAAAGGCCAAGTCAAATTCACTATGGAACAACAAAAAGAATTCTAAGATACTTGCAAGGCACGAAGGAGTTTGGGACATGGTGCAAAACCATGGCCAACTCAAGGTTGATTGGCTACACCGACAGTGATTGGACAAGATCGATAGACGAAATGAAGAGTACTTCAGGATATGCCTTTTCACTAGGATCAGGAGTATTCTCCTGGGTATCAAAGAAGCAGGCAACAGTTGCGCAATCAACAGCAGAAGCAGAATATGTGGCAGTTGCTGAAACTACAAGCTAGGCAATATGGCTTCAAAGAATACTTGAAGGAATGGGTGAACAACAAGAAGGGCCTACTACAATCTATTGCGACAACAAATCAGCAATAGCAATGGCAAAAAATCCAGTCCATCATCACCGCACAAAACATATATCTATTTAATATCACTTCATCAGAAAAGTAGAGGCAATTAAGCAAATTCAGCTCGAGTACTGCAAGACAGAAGATCAAGTAGTAGACGTTTTTACATAAGCACTTCCAAATATCAAATAAAGCCTTACTATCATTCTATCAACTACTATATCATTCAACACCTTTACACATATTTTTCTAAAACTAACATGAAGGAACATTAAGCTTCGGGAGGACAAGGATGAAACTGTAGCACAAGTTGTGAGTAGAGCTAGGCATGTGCTTGAGGAGTGGATGACTGCTAGACAAATTTTTGACAAGAGAGAAATGGCGAAGATAGGATTGCACCACATTTCTTGGTCCAAACCACCTACTGGTTTTTTAAAATGCAACGCTGATGCTGCTTTTTTTAACGCACAAAATTTGACAGGTTTTAGAATGTGCTTAAGGAATGACCAAGGACAATTTGTCTCAGCTAAAACTAAAGTGTATATGCTTCAACTAATTGTTCATGAGGAGGAGGCTATGGCGTTGCTGAGAGCAATCCAATGGGCAATAGTATTGAGATTGGACAAAGTGATATTTGAACTGGATTGCAAATTAGTGGTTGACAACATCATTTATCCCAAGCAAGATGCATCTAAATTTGGTTCCATCACCTTTCACTGGAGACTGCTCATAGGTTCTAAACCAAACTTTAAAGTTGAGTTTGTAAAGAGACAAGGAAACATAGTTGCTTGTAAGTTAGCACAATTGGCTACTACTTTACCTAGTCTTCATATCTTTGCTACAATTCCAACTTGTATTGCTCTACCTATTTCCATGGAAATGAAATAAGTTTCTTACTGTCAAAAAAAAGTCACACTAATCACCTTTATTAAAAGGGGTTGTCTAACTTACTCCAAGTAAAAATGGGGTTAAACAATCCTATTAAAAATGATTGGTGTAATTTTCTTTGTACTTAAAGATGGTTGGTACAACATAAAAAATTACACCAATCATCTTTGATGGGTTTGTTTAACCCCATTTTTACTTAGTGTAGGTTAGACAACCCTTTATTAAAATGAACAAATGTGCTTAGACTTTGCTTTAGTGAAACATTAATGATTTCTTTTTATGTTAAGTTTATTGACAATCTTTTTTGGTTATGATACATTTCAAATTACATGTATCCATTCACATAGATTATTCTAACTTGATAAAGTTATTCTTACTTAGTAACTATAATGAAAAACAATGAAACTACAAATTAATGACACAAAAATTATATTTGTTGATGTTTATTATTATTATTGCAAGCGATAGATTGAAACATAGAAGACATTGAGAAATGCGCTTTTGATTATCTTAAAATTATCATAGGTGTTTATAGACTGTCAAATTCTATATAAAAAAATTTTACATCATTATTTTACTATATCTTTTTTAATCAAACATTTCAATTTGCACTAAAATATTTTTTTGCACTTTATAGCCTTTAATAGGAAATGATCAAATCATTATAAAACAATATTTATATAACTAATGGTTAAATAACATTAAAAAAAATGTGACAACTCATACATCAGCACCAATACCATACTAGATATACAAATATAAGGGTCAATATTTTCAATAGAAAATATTCAAAAAAATTAGTATATCGATAAAATAATAGCTTTAACTACATATTAAATCTTAGGCTAAATTACATTTTTGGTCGTCCTCTTTTTTAAATCTGCAATTTTGGTCCTTTATTTTTTTAAAATACATTTAGTCTCCTTATTTTAAAGTGATAAATATATGCTTTTACTCCTATAATATTTCAATGAACTATAATATTTGATATATATTTCTATAGCCCAATCTATAGTTCATTGAAATAATTTATTAAATTACTAGACACGGTCTTAACATTCCCTTAGGTGTTGTTGTTGTTGGGTGAATTTCCTCATATTGTAAATTTTTGTTTTTGCTTTTGTTCTTGTTAGACTATATCAAAAAAATATGTGATCTATTTTATTTTTTAATTATAATCTTATGAAAAAAAAAAAGACAATTAACCTGGTACCAATACACGAAGAAGGATTTGGGAGTTTCCTTCTATGGTTCCTTTAAATGAATCAGGGAAATTTGTGAGTCACTCAATTAATTGTTTGGCATCTAATGCTTCAGATTCTTAGATTATTGTTTCTCTTTTGGGAAAGAGTCTTATGAAAAGGTTTTGAAGTTTGGTTATGGAGAAGTGGCTGCCAAAACTGTCTTTTGCATGTGTTTAGGGATCATTTGTGTATTCTTTCTCGTTGTGACACATGTTTTGATGTTTGACTCACAAAGGATTTTGGAAATAAAGAGTCTTGGACCAAATTGTCTAGAGTTCCTTAAGTGCCCAATTATGGCCCTTTTTCGTATTCCAATGCACTATGTATTTGTTAGGATGACCGTGTTGGAACCAAAGACGTATGGAGCGTCTAGTCCCTTAAATTTTGAAGACAACAAACTTATTAAGTTTTAAGTCTCTGTTGTAAAAATGTTTTTTCTACAGCGTCCGATGTGTGTCTTACATCAAGGTGTCCAACATGCTAGTTTTAACGAGCGTCCAATGGACTCGTATATGAATGTCGTCCAAGCATAAGTCTATCTCCAAATGACTAAGTGTTTAAAGCTTGCCTATGCGTTTCTCACATGTATATCTCGAGACTAATGCTTTACCTGTTAAAGTGATCTAACGTTCAAATATCTAAGCATTAATTGAAAAACAGAAACATTTTAGTGCATAAGCGCAGTGTTGCAAAAAAAGGAAGTCAACTTATCAAGTTACCAGGCCCAATAAAGAATGATCAGAAAAGCAACCCTCCAACGCAGTTCTGCACTTTCCTTTTTAGTGCAAGATCAAAAGCCACTTTTCTGACTCCTCTGAAAGCTTGATACACACGCACATTGTCTTTGAGCCAAATATGAAGCTATTTTTTCAATAACTACTTCGAAAAGGCTATATATATTAGCTCGAGAGAAGAAAACAAAAAATTATAGAGCAACGCTAAAAAGAACAACTAATTTACTGGACGACTCTTAGAACATCTGTAGAAACTTTCTATAGAGAAACTTGCCTACTGTACTTTAACTTTCATACTCTCACTCTGTGAGTTGTTTTTGCTTGTAACAACTGTTTTTTGTTGTGAAAGCCTAGAGAGGCTTAGTGAGAAAGAATACTTGGGTGGTTAAGTAATCTAGGTGGATTGCATTGTAAAACCTGAAGAGGCAGTGAAGAATACTTGTATAACCTAAGGTTGGTTAGTGAATACCTTCAGGTTGAAGAGACTGGACATAGCTCAAGTTTGAGCGAACCAGTATAAAATCTTTGTGTTCTTGTTCTTCCCCTATCCTCTCGATAAACTATTTTTTTGAACTGGTTTTGATTAAGGTGAAAAGTTTATAAAATGCACAATTCAACCCCCCTTTCTTGTGCAATCTTTGCTCTTTCAGACCGAGTACTGTTGGAGTACGGGTTAGACTTTGTTGTTTACAATTCAAGAAATGACACTCTTGAGATTCTTCAAAAGATCAATGACATATGACCTCAGAGGCAGTCTACGTTGAGAGTTTGATATTACCTTGTTCCTAGTATTAGGATGTAGATGTCATGCTATGTCACTAATGCATGAGATTGTTGTTGAATCACTAATTGCACCTTGTATGTTTTCATTTGTTAGGAATGTTATGTTGTTCTTGTAACACCATGGTCACTTTCAGGATCGAAGACTGTCCTCAACTGTACAGTCCAATACCTGCACAACCTCTAGATCTGTAACACCACCCCAAATTTCAAGTACTAGAAATAAACCACGAGGTAGCTCTTAGTAGAACCCTTCTCATATGTTATTAGACAAAAGATGTCTTAAGAGTTATTGTTATTATTATTATTATTATTATTATTATTATTATTATTGTGTTGTGTTATTGTTATTATATTTATTGTTATTATTGTTGTTGTTGTTGTTGTTATTATTATTGTTGTTGTTGTTGTTGTTGTTATTAATACCTTGGTATTATAAATTAGTAGGAATATTATCATACAACCCAAAAGAGCATTTAAGGCTCAATAGGGGACTAAAGCCCACTAAACCACATACCCACCCACATGTTATAAGAAAAGAATAAAGAAGGAGGATTAGGTTTAGCCGTCACAAAATAGAAGAAGAAAGAAGTTAGAGAGAATGAGGAGAAAAGGGAAGAAGAAAAGGAAGAGAAGAAGGAGGAATAGAAATTGGCGAACCTAAACCCTAGAACTCAGTTTTGCGTGCTCCTAAAGGTGAGTGCTCTCCCCGGTGTCCTTCCTTGTTCTTGTTCATCTATTTATCTTTCCTTATACCTAATTTAGCGATTTGATGGGTTTTGAGGGGATTGTGAGGGAGTAAGGAATTTATAGATTAAATTAAGCAATTATCAATGTAGAAGAGTGATTAAGAATCTAGTTATTTATTTGGGAGCATTTAGAAACCAACGACAATAGGAAAAATAAATTGAAATTAGTACCTCGAATTTGCCCGATGGGATTAGATAGCCTCCTCAAAAACTGAGCATTTGCACTAGGTGCGCGGACCCGCTGGGCGGGATGAAACATCCGCTGGGCGGGTTAGTTCCTGGCACGGACCCGCTGGACGGGGTGCAATACCCGCTGGGCGGGACTTCCGTCCTACTAGACAGATACAACTTTTGTTATTTCGTTCTTTGTGTTTATGAGTTCCTCTTTGCAGTTTTTAACTCATTGTTATTTGTTTTCTTATGTCTTGTTGAGTTTATATTGTATGATTATTATTTAGCTTAAAAAAACTGAGTGTGATATGAAATAAAGTCTATAAAAAGTTGTAAGCATTATTTGTGACCATGCATCATAACATTTGAGTTATGTGATGAGGAAAGTATGTAGGAATCTGGCTAGTGGAGGCCGTGATGAGGTGTCTAACCTTAGCCTTAGAGGTTATCCGATTGGGAAAACTCCAATGATCCATGCTGATCCCATGAAGCCGGGGCGTACTGGCAAAACTGGGTAATCCTGACTAGTCATTGGGGGATATCATGCTAGTTGAGGGTACAAAAGCTGAAGGCATCGGTACCGATGATGCTGCTTATGGCCTGCATTTACTCTAGTCTACTTTTCGAAAAGTTTAGATTGGTACCACATGTGCATAAGTAGTGGTTTAGGAACATAGCACGCATATGTATCTTGTTGTAGTGTGATATGTTGAAGTGTGCTACGTTGTAATTATGTGAATTCTATGTGCCCTTATTCATAAACAAATGATGTAATGTGTACATGTGTGAAAACGTGATTGTGTATTGTGATAAATTGTCAAGATTATGTATATGTGCTCATGTTATGCATGTATGTCATGCTTGCTTGATGAAACAAAATGATGCGTATATCTAGTTTCTAGGCAAAAGATGTGAAATAAATGTATACTTGTAATTAAAATTGTGTTTGCTACCTCAAGGATAAGTGAGAAGGTAGGCCCTAGGATAGTGTTATGAGGGTCCTAGTTGGATAATAATAGTTGTGAATGAGGTAGAGAAATAGTGAATCCCCACACAGCGTAATAGAAAGGTATAAGACAAGTAAGAGAGAACAAAATGACGGTATTAAGGTGAGTGTTAAGGGAGGGTCAAAAGTATTTTAGAATGTCTGTGACCTTAGACTTGACCCATAGAGAACAACCTTAAATATTAAAAGAAAGAAAAATAAAATCTAAACATAAAGGGTTTAAATACTAGAGAGCATTTTGGGTAAGAAAGAGTTCTTAGGTTGAGAATGAGATAGTAAACTAATATAACAGTTAGGAGAATAAGAGAGTAGTTAACACAGAAAGTATTGAAGATTAAAAGGTGTAGACTAAACCATAGGTATGGCGAATTATGAAAGACCTGTTGGAACCAAAGACATAGAAACGTCTAATCTCTCAATGTTTTGAAGATAACAAACTTATTAATGATTAATTATGTGCTTAAAAACTAACCCCGTCACAGCTAAGAAGACCATCCAGTAGACGTGTTAAAGATCGTCCTACAGACAGGTTAACAATTGTCCAGTTGACATATTAAAAGACCATCCAGAAGACTCGCCGAAAAAGACCTACCAGTGAACAAACTGATGGCGACTGTCCGATGAATAAACTCACATAAGCCTCCAAGATCATATGTTCAAACGGCGAAGTTTTTAGTTTGAACGTCAATTTTATTTATGCTAAATCTTTCTCGTAATTGACATATTACTACTTCTGTGAACTAATGTTCAAATTTGCTTGAACTATTAAATAACATCAACACCATTTTAGTGCAAAGCGCAACAGAATAAATAAAGCAAGTCAACTTATCAAGCTGCCAAGACAATTGAGGAATGTTCAGAAGAACAGACCGCCAGCGCAGTCCTGCACCTTCCTTTTTGGTGCAAGTCTAAAACTGCCATGCCTGACCTTTCTGAAAAGACCGTTTGCACGCTTCTCATTGCATAGACGAGTCAAAGTCCTCTACAACGGATCTTTTCCCTTGAAGACTATATATACATGCACCAACGAAGAAGCAAATAGACAGTGTGAACAGAAGTGAAGTGAATTGAAAAAGGCGAAGTTTGTGAAAAGAACAAAGTAGACTTTTAGAATACTCTGATAGAAGCGTCCACTGGACGATAGCAAAATCTTGTAAAGATCCTCAAAGAGATCTTGAGCTTAATCTTTCAAATCCTCACTACGTGAGTTAATTCCTTTTCTTTAAAACACTTGTTGTGTTGTGAAAGCCTGGAGAGGCTTAGTGTAAAAGAATACTTGGGTTGAGCAATCTAGGGTGATTGCTTTGTAAAGCCTGAAGAGGCCACGAACAATACTTGTAACCTAAGGTTGGTTAGTGGATACCTTCTGGGTGAAGGGACTGGATGTAGCTCAGGTTGAGTGAACCAGTATAAAGCTTTCTGTGTTTTCTTCTCTCTATCCCTACGCTTAAAAACGTTTTGTTTAGACTGATCTACCTTTTTCGGAAAAGTTTTTAAACGCACAATTCAACCCCCCCCCCTTCTTGTGCGCTTTTTCATATTTCAATTGGTATCAGAGCTCGGCCTCTTAGGGTTGAGCATCTAACACTGCAGGGGTAAAAACAATCCTGATCACTCATGGAGAATGAAGGACAAGCAGTTAACAGACCGCCTCTTTTCAAAGGTTAGAACTACGATTACTGGAAGCAAAGAATGATAGCATTCTTTGATACATGTCACGTAGACATGTGGGACGTAGTAGAAACTGGCTACTACCTGCCCCTTGACCATGATGGAGTAGAACTCCAAGAAGTCAATGGACAGAATCTCACAAATAGAGGTATCTTCTAAACTTAAAAGCTAGAAATGCTATGATGTGTGCCCTATCAGAATCTGAATATGAAAAGGTACACAGTCTAAAAAGTGCTAAGAAAATGTGGGACACCCTCGCTCTTGCCTACGAGGGCACCTTACAAGTAAAGAGGTCCAAATGGAGCTTACTCATAAGACAATATGAACTCTTTACTATGGAAGAAAATGAAACTATCGAACTTATGTTTGGTAGATTTCAAACCATAATAAACAACCTAAGATCCTTAGGCAAAACCTATGATAATTATGATCACATTGACAAAATCTTGAGAAGTTTACCTAGGCAATGGAGACCGCAGGTTACAGCCTTAAGAGCTTCCAAGGATCTAACAGCACTCTCAATAGGAGAGCTACTTGGAACTCTTAAAGTCCACGAACTAGAGCTGAAACAAGACGAAGGACAGAAGAAGAAGTCCATTGCTCTAAGCGTCCAGCGTCCACCCAGAGGATCAGTGTCCAAGGCACTAAACATGGAAGAATCCTCTGAGGAAGAATCTGAGAAGGACAACTCTGATGAGGATGAGATATCCTTCATCTCAAGGAAAATACAGGCTATGTGGAGGAAGAAAAGAGGTTGAAGAGCTAAAAACTTCACAAAGAAGTTTAACAGAACTCCTAAAGAAAAAGGTCCTTCAGTATGCTATGAATGTAAACAGCCTGGACACTTCAGAGCTGAATGTCCCAATCTACAGAAAGACAAAAAGAGGACATTTTTCAAGAAAAAGGGTCTCATGGCTACCTAGGAAGACATGGACCTATCTTCATCAGATGAAGAAGGAGAAGAAGAAGCCAACCTGTGTCTCATGGCAGGAACCAGCTCTGATAGCTCAGACAATGAGCAAGACGAAGAGGTAAACTTCGACAATTTAATTTCTTTACAAGAAGCTTATAATGACTTGCTTGCCAACTCTTCAACTCTTTCAGTAGGATATAGAGAACTGAAAAGGAAATTTTCAAAAATAACAAAAGATTTCAATTTGCTCAACGAAGAGTATAAAAATGTTTTGAAAGAAAATGAAGCTTTGAAAACTAAACATATTTCAGATGAGACATCTTCTCGTGAAGTCCTAGAACTTCAAAAAGAAGTCACTCATCTAAAAGAAAGTTTGTCTAAATTTGTCAATGGTACTAAAAATCTAGATAAAATCCTATCATATAGAAGAAGTCCTCATGACAAATCTGGACTTGGTTTTGTTAAAGAAGAAAACCACAATCTTGGTAAAAATATAACCTTTTGTAAAATATATGGAAAGAATGGGCATGAATCAACACATTGTAGATATCGTCCAACAAAGAAGGCGTCCAATGCCTTCAGAACTAACAGAAAAGGACCCAAGTCCATTTGGGTACCTAAGTCTATGATAATACATGTAGCAGATTTGCTTGACAACAGAAAGAAGACCCCAGTCATGGTACCTGGACAGTGGTTGCTCACGGCACATGACGGGAGAAAGGTGTATGTTCCAAAGCCTACAACCCAAGAATGATGGGTAAGTCACCTTTGGAGGAAACCAGAAGGGAAAGATCACAGGTATAGGAACAATCGGTAAGCATTCCTTTCCCTCTATTGAAAATGTTTTATATGTTGAAGGTCTCAGACACAATCTACTGAGCATAAGTCAATTATGTGACAGTGGACACAATGTCTCCTTTGACAAAGACAAATGTACTGTTAAGAATCTAGATGGATTCATATTATTCTCTGCCAAGAGGCAAACAATCTTTATAAGATTGATCTAGTTGACCTCATAAATCAAAATGTATCTTGTCTAGTATCCATCAAAGAAAATCAATGGATTTGGCACAAGAAGCTTGGACATGCAAGCTTGAGATTAATCTCAAAGCTATATAAGCATAACCTCGTAAGAGGACTTCCAAATCTTGCTTACAAGTCTGATATTCTTTGTGATGCATGTCAAAAGGGGAAACAAGTAAAAAGCTCTTTTGAATCAAAAAATACTGTTTCCATATCTAGACCTCTTGAGCTATTACATATTGACTTGTTTGGTCCAACTAGAACAGCCTCCCTAAATGGAAAACGATATAGACTAGTCGTAGTGGACGACTACTCTAGATGGACATGGGTTATGTTCTTAAAACACAAGGATGAGTCCTATAGAATCTTTTCTATTTTTTGCAAAAGGATACAAAAATGAAAAAGGTGTTTGTATAGCTTCAATAAGAAGTGATCATGGAGGAGAGTTTGAAAACGAAAGTTTTCAAGGGTTCTGTGAGGAGAACGGAATTCTCCACAACTTCTCTGTACCACGAACACCACAACAAAATGGTGTAGTAGAGAGAAAGAATCGGTCATTGCAAGAAATGGCTAGAACCATGTTAAATGATAACTCAACCCCCAAGCACTTCTGGGCTGAAGCCGTAAACACTGCATGTTATTTACAAAATATAATTTATGTAAGACCTTTTCTGAAAAAGACTCCCTATGAACTGTGGAAAGGACGAAAACCCAACATATCATATCTTCATCCCTTTTGATGTCAATGTTTCATTCTAAACACTAAGGACAACCTTGGTAAGTTTGATTCGAAGTGTGATGATGGAATACTGTTAGGCTATTCTGAAACATCCAAGGCTTATAGAGTTTACAACTCTAGAACCTTAGCAGTTGAAGAAGCCATCCACATTAAGTTCAATGACAACAAGCCTGATAATGAAACATCAGAGCTAAACGATTCTTTTGTAGATATGAAGCTGGACAATGCCAGACCTTCAGCGTCCAGAGATCTGATGGGCGATCCAAAAGCAGAGGAAAAAAAACCAACTGGACGCTCTTGGCAAATGAAGACCTATCATCCAGATAATCAAATTCTTGGAAATGTTCAAGACCATGTTAGGACAAGATCGACCTTTAAAGAGCAAGTCCAAACTGCCCTGATTTCTCAACTAGAACCAAAGACAGTGGACGAAGCTCTCCTGGACGATGGCTGGATTAGCGCCATGAAAGACGAACTTAGTCAATTCGAAAGGAATGATGTCTAGATGCTAGTTCCTGCACCTAAGGACAAGTCTATCATTGGAACAAAGTGGGTATTCCGCAATAAGCTTGATGAAGTTGGCAACGTGGTAAGAAATAAAGCAAGACTTGTAGCTCAAGGCTACTCTCAACAAGAAGGTATAGACTTTACCAAAACTTTTGCACCAGTAGCTAGATTAGAAGCTATTCGCATATTACTTTCATTTGCTGCTCATAAAAATATGAAGCTCTATCAAATGGATGTAAAAAGTGCATTCTTAAATGGCATAATAAACGAGGAAGTCTATGTGAAACAACCTCCTGGTTTTGAGTGTGATACTTTTCCCAAACATGTTTTCAAACTTAAAAAGGCTTTGTATGGACTTAAACAAGCCCCAAGAGCTTGGTATGAAAAGCTAAGTTCTTTTCTTTTAGAAAATGGTTTCTCTAGAGGAAAAATAGATATCACTCTCTTTCGCAAAGACGTCAAATCACATTTTATTATTGCACAAATATATGTAGACGACATTATATTTGGTGCTACTAATGACTCTTTATGCAAGGACTTTTCTAAGATTATGACTGCAGAATTTGAGATGAGTATGATGGGAGAATTAAAGTTCTTCCTGGGATTGCAAATAAAGCAGACTGGAAACGGCATTTTCATACATCAGACAAAATATGTCAACGAACTTCTCAAAAAGTATAAGATGGACGATGCAAAAGAAATGAGTACACCCATGCATCCATCATCCATACTTAGCCTGGACGACACTTCTAAAAAGGTAGATCAATCTACATACCGAGGTATGATTGGATCCCTTTTATATCTTACAGCATCCAAACCTGACATTATGTTCAGTGTATGTCTATGTGCTCGATTTCAGTTTGATCCTAGAGAAACTCATTTAACAGCAGTTAAGAGAATCTTTAGGTATTTAAAAAGAACCACTAATCTTGGTTTATATTTTAAGTCAAACAAAGAATACAGATTGGTTGGTTTTTGTGATGCTGACTATGCGAGAGATAGAGTAGAACGCAAAAGCACCAGCGGAGGATGTCACCTCATTGGTGGGAATCTAGTCTCCTAGATGAGCAAAAGACAAGGGACGATTGCCCTGTCCACAGCGGAAGCAGAGTATGTCTCAGCTGCGTCCTGTTGCTCACAACTTTTATGGATCAAGCATCAGTTAGAAGACTACAGTATATATGACAGTAACATTCCTATCTTCTGTGATAACACTACTGCCATAAATCTGTCAAAAAATCCTATCTTGCATTCTAGGGCAAAGCACATTGAAATAAAACATCACTTTATAAGAGATTTTGTTCAGAAGGGAGTTGTCAATATTCAGTTTATTAACACTGAAAATCAATTGGCAGATATATTTACAAAACCCCTTCCTGAAGATAAACTCATCCACATTCGAGATCTTCTAGGAATGGAATTTATAAGTGATTAGTTTTATTCAACATGCCTTGATTGTCAAATGTTTTTCATAAGCGTCCAATATTTCATCGTCCACTTACATTTTTTCTAACTGCCTTTATTTGTGTGTGTGTGCATCCTTATCCATACCTAATCATGTTTTCTCTGAAAATGATTTGAAATAAATGCTTTCTTGTTGGTCTGAGTCACTCATGCGCCATACAGCCAACCTCAAGAAATGTAAGCGCCTGACCCAGCATTTATTACACATCACCTCTCTCTTCGAAAGTGTAAGAACCGCCAAAAGAAAAAACTCTTCGGTTTCTTCATATACACTCTAACCCAAACGAAATACTCACCTTCTCTCAAATCCATCTGAACTCCTTCAACTTCTCAAACCCTAACCTTCCTTCAAGCTCTCAGATATGGCAACTGAAAAGGCTGGTCCTGCTGCAAAGGCCGTGGCTCGTGTGGAGAGCCTAGACAAGGCTGTTGTTCTCATCGAAAGCCGCTTCGACATCCAAGCTCTTGACGACATGGGGGTGAATATAAAGGATAACCTGCTCAGATGTGGAATCCTCAACTACTTCCACTTGAATGAAATCATATACCCAGAACTCATCCGGCAGTTCTGGAACTCTGCCATTTTCTCAAAAACGGACATCACTGGAACCGCTTTAGAAGTAGAGGTCACACTAGACCTAGGCTCAGTTGCCCAAGCCATTGGCTGTAAGCGAGCTGGGTCCTGTATCAAAAACAGCTGGGAAGACAGTTTTGGAGGACATGACACAGTTGATGCTGCACTAATAGGTCCCGAAGGACAAGGCCCAGTCGAGTACAGCAAACTGACGAAGGAAGGGAAGATATTCCAGCAGCTTCTGAACAAGGGAATTCTTCACAAGGCTGGGTCTAAGGACAGCGTTACCTTCCTGCACCGGTTTGCGTTGTTCCACATGATCATTGGTCAACAGTTTAACTTGCCGCACCTCATCCTGAGCAACATCTTCAGGACGATGAGAGGACGTGGAGGGCGCGACCAGATTACCTATGCCGCTCTTCTTAGTATAATCTTCTGGCAACAGCAAGTATTTCATGCTTTCTTCACACTCTATCTTGGGGAGCAAAACAAGATTCGGATTCTGGGTGGTGGCCATAGATTCACACAACTGCCGTTTGGACGCAACAATGTTGCGCAGATGAAAGCTAGGTTCGTGCTGAAGCCTTTGGAGACCACGTCCAAACTCGTGGACGTCAAAGAAGAAGCTGTTGAGATAACACCTCTACAAACAGTAGCATCAATCGTCCAGCATGCTGCACCTATGGACGACGAGGTACTGTTTGAGAATCCAATTGCTGCCAGACCGTCCACCAAAAGAAGGTCGTCCAAGGCGCAAGTAACCAGAGCTACAAGGTCCAAGACCCAACGACCTTTAGCTCCACTGGCAGCTGCTCCTTTTGCTACATCTACTCCTTCTGTTGCACCAACTATACTACCTGCTAAGAGACAGTTGATCATCACCGCTGATGACGAAGACGATAAGCCGATTAGTAAGCTTGTCAAGAAACAGAAAGCTGCCACAGGTTGTTATTCCTGTTCAACCACAATCCCAACCTTCTACCTCACCCAAACGACCAGCAGACACACTGACAGGGGAAGCACAGTCTAAAAAACGTAAGATTTCCTCTCTGCTGCTGCTGATGAACTTGAAAATGATTTTATAGAATCTATCATTATTGAACCATATGAACCTCTTACCCATCCACAAACCGAAACACAAACCACACCTGAACCAGAAATGTTACTGCCTGGTGATGAAGGTTATACCTGCACCATTCCTACTCCCGGTATCCCAAAAACTTACCTTTCCTTTAAACCTCCTAAATCATCTCCTTCCTCAACCATTATCCCCTTCCCTACCCCTTTCTCAGAAACCTTGGCACAAACCAAACAGAATTGGCCCCTACTGTTTGTTGAAGGAAATTCCCAAAACCTTCTGGACGACAATGCCATGATTCTACGTCCAGAGCTTCCCGAACCAGACTATGATTTTGACTACTCTCCGATCATCATGGAGAAGTACATGGACGACTATGTCCATCAGTCGTCGGAAGAATATCTGGCACTACCTCCTAAAGCCATTGAACACTTGCCGCTAAAGCGATTTATCAAACGGAAATATCCTCAAGTTGTACGAGCTTGGCACATAAATGCTCATCCTCCTGGAGTACTTCAACACAGAGTGCTTCCAATCGAAGACACCGCGAAAGCTCTACAACAAAGGAGACCAAAAGACAAACGAATCATTCATCTACAGCCTGCAGAGTTGAAGTTTCGGCCTATAGATCTAGAGGAAGATGGATTCTTTCCATCTGTCTTTGAGCATATGTTCTGCAACACTCTTAAAGGCTCAGCATTCCTGAAGTATCAGTTGTTCATTCCTCCATCCCAACATATCCGATCTTCCACATCCATCCGCATCCAACCAGACCGCGTCTGTCCAAGATTGCCAATCATTGATGAAAACCGCAAGAAGAAGAAAATTCTGACCAAGGCACCATCCTTGCCTTTACTGACCAGAGTTGCGTTTCAACAACATCCAACCCATTCCCATGAATGGTTTTTAGCTCAGCATCTTCATATAGACATGGACGAGACCGATGCTGAACGCTTCTAGCATCAACATATGTTCCTATGCGAACAAGAAGCGTCCAGCAGTGGCATTTCAACAAACAACAAGGCCGATATCCTAACTGCCACGAATTGTGAATTCACGCAGCATCCAGCTCGTGTCTTTCACTTTTCGGACACCTCAACTGCCTTTGTCCGTCCACCAGATCAACGTCCACTCCTTGGTACAGAAACTTCTATTCTTTACACTCTGATTGCTGCCCTTACTCACATCAACACCTTCCAACCGCCACACCCTTGGACTCCTCCTCACCTATACCAACTTGCCGTGCCAAACCTAAAGTTTCTGGAAGCACCTCCTCCCCCCTCTAAAGCTCTTCCACCCTCTCAGCCACCCTCTCCTACACCTCCCCCACCGCCTACTCCTGGCTCCCAAACCTCCGCTAGCCTCCCTATCTCTTTTTCCGCCCGCTCATCAATTCCCTCTGTTGAACCCGCCGTTCAACAATATGTTGCCACCCAACTTCAACCCATTTTCACTCTTCTTCACCAAATTCTCCAAAACCAATAAGCCCTCCTCCATCCTTTTCAACCTTCTCCTCCTCCGCCGCCGCCACAGTGACTGTGATGACAACTCCTTTCTTTCTTTTTTTGCTGATGACAAAGGGGGAGGAAGCATTTGTTTTTCTGTTTATGTTGCATATCTCTTATGTTCATTGATGCATATGTTCTTGTAATTTATGCTCAGAACATCTAAATAAAATACATAAGTTGATCTGCTTTACTTCAAGTATTGCTCTGCCTATATCTCTTATATATAATATACTTGATGCTTGGTATGATAATATCCTATGTCTCAAGTATACAAAAACTTGGTATATCCGACTCAGGGGGAGCATAGTAAGTCTTTCGAAAACTCCTTTATGTGCCTCTTTATTTTCTAGCAAATTAACAATTAATAAGGTTGTCATCATCAACAAGGGGGAGATTGTTGGAACCAAAGACATAAAAACGTCTAATCTCTCAATGTTTTGAAGATAACAAACTTATTAATGATTAATTATGTGCTTAAAAACTAACCCCATCACAGCTAAGAAGACCGTCCAGTAGACGAGTTAAAGACCGTCCAGTAGACGTGTTAAAGATCATCCTATAGACAGGTTAACAATTGTCCAGTTGACATATTAAAAGACCGTCCAGAAGACTCGCCGAAAAAGACCTACCAGTGAACAAACTGATGGCGACTGTCCGATGAATAAACTCACACAAGCCTCCAAGATCATATGTTCAAACGGCGAAGTTTTTAGTTTGAACGTCAATTTTATTTATGCTAAATCTTTCTCGTAATTGACATATTACTACTTCTGTGAACTAATGTTCAAATTTGCTTGAACTATTAAATAACATCAACACCATTTTAGTGCAAAGCGTAGCAGAATAAATAAAGCAAGTCAACTTATCAAGCTGCCAAGACAAATGAGGAATGTTCAGAAGAACAGACCGCTAGCGCAGTCCTGCACCTTCCTTTTTGGTGCAAGTCTAAAAACTGCCATGCCTGACCTTTCTGAAAAGACTGTTTGCACACTTCTCATTGCATAGACGAGTCAAAGTCCTCTACAACGAATCTTTTCCCTTGAAGACTATATATACATGCACCAACGAAGAAGCAAACAGACAGTGTGAACAGAAGTGAAGTGAATTAAAAAAGGCGAAGTCTATGAAAAGAACAAAGTAGACTTTTAGAATACTCTGATAGAAGCGTCCACTAGACGATAGCAAAATCTTGTAAAGATCCTCAAAGAGATCTTGAGCTTAATCTTTCAAATCCTCACTACGTGAGTTAATTCCTTTTCTTTAAAACACTTGTTGTGTTGTGAAAGCCTGGAGAGGCTTAGTGTAAAAGAATACTTGGGTTGAGCAATCTAGGGTGATTGCTTTGTAAAGCCTGAAGAGGCCACGGACAATACTTGTAACCTAAGGTTGGTTAATGGATACCTTCTGGGTGAAGGGACTGGACGTAGCTCAGGTTGAGTGAACCAATATAAAGCTTTCAGTGTTTTCTTCTCTCTAGCCCTACGCTTAAAAATGTTTTGTTTAGACTGATCTACCTTTTTCGGAAAAGTTTTTAAACGCATAATTCAACCCCCCCTTCTTGTGCGCTTTTTCTTATTTCAAGACCTAGTGAGTTTAAAGCCATAAAAGATAAATGATGAGAGTTGTCCGAATAGAAAAGTCTAACCCAGCCGTAGAGTCCTTAGAGCACTCACTAAGACATTATGTCTCATTCCTTTAAGTTTCCCCTTTTTAAGATACAGGTGAAGATATGCGTAGATGAAGCTTGGAGTCATGTACAAGAAAACGTAGTCCAGTTTACATTATGCTTTTGTATTCTTCTTTATATTTTGTATAATACCTTCGGGTGATAGATGAGTTATATTTGGCATGTATATTTTTTTATTGTATTGTTCGTATATAATATTTAATTATATTTATGAGTAGCATTTGTATGTTGTTTTTACCTTTTTAAGTTTATTTTTTTTAAATCTAGATCAAGTTACGGTAATGCCCCTTAGGGTGTTACAGGATCCCTTTCATTTTGGTGTGTATTCGATTCATTCATGTGTCCCTCCAGCTAGAAGCCTGCCAGGGGCTTCTCTTTGTCTGTGCCTCATCTTTTTGCACCGGCGATCACTCCCCGCCCTCGTCAGCGCCCAAGATGTTACATGCCCACCAGCTTCCGCTTGGTTCGTCCACAAACCACACCATACTAGGAGATAGGCCATGCTCTGATACCACTTTGTAATGCCTGACCGCTTTTAAGATTGAAGACTATCCTCAACTGTACAGTCCCATACCTGCACAGCCTCTAGATTCCTCTTATTCTAGTTGGTATTCAATTCATTCATGTGTCCCTCTAGTTGGAAGCCTGCCAAGGAGCTTCTCCTTGTTCGTGCCTCATCTTTTTTGTACCAGTGATCACTCCCTGCCCTCGTCAGTGCCTAGGATGTTACAATTCTAATCATTGGTGAACTCATGGATCATTATTAATCAATAATTGATGCAATCTAAAGCTTTAGAAATTACTATGTTAGTTTCAATTATCTAAGTATTAGAGTATATGTTGTTGTATATGGTTCACAATCATGCATTGCATTAGATGGTTAGTGGTTTAGTTTTATAAAATTGGAACTATGAGATGTTATGCAAAGTCACTAGTATGTTTGTTTCTTAAAATGCTTGCTACCTGTCTGCACAAATTTCATGATGTTTGCTTCAAATATCACACAAAACATAATGAGATAAACAAATTAGATTTTAGCATGCACGTAACAAATAATGGAGTTTGTAATAATTTTTTACAAGTTTTTAATAACTTCGTTGAGCTTATTTTGTTGGCTTTTGGATCATTAACTCTCCATTTAGGAACATATCTTCCACAAAAATTTAGACTATTTAGTTAATTGGCATTGTCTACTACCTTATTGACATTTAGAGAAGAATATACACTAATGGAATTGAATGTCATATTGGCTTTGTTCCATTTTAGCATTGGTTTCAGCCATGATTGTTATTTTCTAAGTTTTGTCTGTGGAAGAACAAAAGGTGGGTGGATGTAGTCCATTATAAACAAATTGATTAATCCATACACACCTCCTAACAAGACATAGGAACTCTAAAAATTGTAATTAAATTCAATTATATGACTATGTTCTTTTGAGAATGAAAAATAAATGCAAAGGTTAACTATATAATGGGATTCCTACTTATTTGTACTAAATAATAATTGCCTTGTAGAACATAGAGAAAGATCTGCCAAGTGGAGATTTAGATTTGCAAAAATTCCACCATAAAGTCCAATTGTTGGGATTAGACATTTGTCCATTAAGATATTTCTAAATCTATTACAATTTTGCTAGAAATGGTAACCGGGGACTGCTAGCAACTAGTATTTGTTTTAAAAATAATATTAATTGGTAAATTGAGGTTCAATAAAGGTTACCAACAATAACATACCATAGTTTACTGATATTAACCATGACTTTGTTGAGTTGGAGAAGGATCAATTGATGAATCTAAGTCCAAGTAAACCAACCCTTTGGAAGGTTTACTCTAGAAAGAACAAAAAGGCTTCAAACTGCCATGTAGGAAAGTTATTGACAGTTTATGTGTTGTGTAAGGCAATTATTGTAGAAAAAAATTGTTGTGTAGAGCAGCTTTTGTGAAAGAGGGAGTTGAATATGTTTTTATCAAATTATATGTTGTTATTCAAAAAGGTAAAGAGTATGTGTGATGTATGTCAGTCTCTGAATAGAGAAATATTCTTTGTAGGAGCCCTTGGCTTTGGAATTGTCTTTATGTAATGTGTTGTTTGAACAATAAAATTCCCTTTCAATTTCAATTTCAATAATAGTGTTCTATCATATACTATGCTCATAATCTCTTTTTTTTTTTATTGTCTACAGTTACATAATTATGCTCTCACATTTAACTTTGTTTAGTTAAGCTTTTCTTATGACTATTGGAATTTAATGTTGTTGGAACTCACACAATTAAATGAAATCAAAACCCTCACCTTAGAGAAACTCATCAACATGATCTGTAGCACAATCAAACAGACCTAGAGATCTAAAAGACTTTTAACTAGCATAGACAGTTGTGCATAGGTACTTTGAAACAAAAAATATGTTTTTTTTCTCTCCTCCTTTATTCTCTATTGTGTTTTTTGTGGCTGCAATTGCTAGAAGCTGCTACAACTAATAGATGGCTAGCTAAGAGAATATCAATCCTTCAACCCATATTTAGTCTTTTTTTTTTCCTAGCCTTTTGATCAAGAAGTAGCTGAACTGTTAAATTTTTAGGTTCTTAAAAAGGTTATAGGTCTATTAGGTCTAGGAGTTGAAACACAATTTGGAAGAATTGTCATTGTCCAAATCTTGTTGATGAAAATGTGGTGGTTTAATGTTATTTACTTGTGTTTGATGGAAATGAGGTGGTTTTGAAAGTTATGAGAGCTAATGACACTGTTAAGTTTTTAAGTGATGTTGGCTCATATTTTCATATTGGTTGTTATTTGTATATTATTGTTTTCTTTAATTGTATTAATACTTAATATAATGTGCACATGTTGCCCTATCTATCACAATTAGCAATGCAACAGAACCATGGGCCCTTGTTGCAACAATGTGCAACATATTCATAATGTAATCAATATTCCCTCGGCAAAGTTTGAGTTCAGATGGAAATTTGGAATGACTATTGTTATTGTCTTTTTGTCTTAATGCATTAGTTAGATTTCTAGACCTGCTGTATTGATATAACATAAAAATAGAATATGTACATGACAGTTTTTTGTTAACTGACTCTAGGGAAACAAATTAGTATCATGATGTGTATGGTGTTCTCTTGGTAGATTTCTAATGTATACAAAGGGATATGCATAGTAGTTAAGCTGAATCTTGATTGCTTAACCATAATATATAACACTCTACTCCTGGCTACAAAATATTTTTGGTGTAACAAAATATTTTAGGGTTACATCGAACAATCTTTCCCCCTTAATTGCTTCAATTGAGCAGGAGTTTAAATAGCACCATAAAAAATTTTCTTTAGTTCATTCTCTTATGTGGATTGTTATGATTATCATAGTACGTAAAAATGCCACAATAAACTAATTATATTTGTATAATTTTTCAAACAAATTTATTTAGTGGAATATTCCAAAAGCCCCTTTCACAAAACGCTAGTAATTATGTGATATTTTTGTTAGCCACTTTATGATATACGTTTTAAAGAAATGCTAGCAATACACTTTTTTAAATACACTCTTTTTATTGATTGAAATTTATTAAAAATCATAAAATTTTGTGGGTCTCACATTCTATGTAATGAATCTCTTTCATCATTTTTTAGTTTTCAATAAATTTTAACCAATAAAAAAAATGTGTTAGAGGTGTGTTCCTAACACTCCTCGTACTTTCTAACAAGCTAATCAGGATTACTTTAAGAAACAGGCTAAAGCAGTCAAATGAGACATGTTTCATGGTGGACAAGTAACTTCTAACCAATAGATTTATTAATAAAATAGTAAATGGTGAAGATGAATTACTTACAACCTTTTAAAACATTTTTTAACAATTAAAATTAATTTGCATATTACCCATATTCCCCCTTTGCATGTGCCCCTTGTCAGTCATGTATCTACCAGACTGAATTAACCAACAACACTATCGTTCGAAGGGTGAGGCCTTATGTGCAGGACATCAATCTCCTCTTTCAACAGTTAGGAGTCATCAACCCAACAAGCTCTAGTACTCAACAACAAACTTGTCCTTCCTCATTACCTCAACAACAGTGGCAGCAAACCAAGCTCCACTAAACCATATCTTCGTCACTTCTAATCTCAACTAACGTATCTAAGCTAAATTCTTCTTCCCTCACTGAGAAAACAAAAATTAGAAAATAAAAAAATGAAAAATAGAGCAAAGAAATAGAAAACAAAATGAAAACCTTTCCCTCCACCAACCACCACAAGCTTTGCTATGCAATGCCTCCAAAGGCGATTTTCGACAGCAACGTTTTTTTTTCCGTTCCCTTTTCTTCTTTCTCTTTTTCCCCTTTCTTTCTCCTCTTCCCTCCGTTTTTAGCCTTCCATGGCCGCGCAGGGCTGTTGCATTGGCGACCTCTTGCCTACCTTTCCTTTTTCTTTTCGATTCTCTCCTTTCCTTGTTTCTCCCTTTCTCATTCTCGCTGTTGATTTGCTCCGCCACTACATTGGGCAACATCACGCGACTTTTTTGCGTAACTGTTTGCGCTTCCTTTCCCTCTCTCACCCTTTCTATCTCTTTCTCGACCCCCTTCTCTCCAAAGTCCAAAGACGCATTTTGGTATTTTCAAAAAAATTATGATGACGTATACAAAGAATGCAATTGGTAATAACCTGTTGTATCTGGTTGAAATTAATGATCTACCATAAACCACATCTTCAACTGGTTCACTGGAGAATCCGTCTTACTTCAAATAACAAAGTTTATGTCACGTCATTTTAAAAGGTAAAATGCAACAACTTCATGATAAACATTACAATAATGACTGATACTATTGATAGTTAGGACAAATAAAAGAGATATAGAATAGAAAATTGTACTAATTAAGTACACAATTATTAATTGGTAAATAGGGGAGATTGGAAACGATGCACTACATAAGCACTGTCCATATCATGATAGAAGAAGCTACTAGAATGAGTTTTCTCTTTTTTTTTCCCTTGTTGTTTCCTCAATATACTTTGTTAAAGTGCAAGTGTGAATATGAGAAGCCCTACATTGGATAAAAATAGGCAAGTTAAACAACATATAAATGAGAAACACCTGCAAACCAAATACTTTAAAATTTTTGGTTGAATGTGATGTCAATTTCACTTATATGGGGTTAGCTCGCAACCGATTGATAAAGTTCTCTCTAGTGTTTTATCCCCCTTGTATTCCTAACAACTTTTGAGTGACTCACAGAATTCATAACATGCTGCCATCTTATCCAGAGAAGGAAAGAAAAGCAAATGAATATAAAATAAACAAAATAAAACAGAAAGAATACAGTGGTGGCAAAACTATATGGGGTTTAATGATAAGAATGTTAACGCTGATCTTCATCACATAAACAAAATAAATTGAATGATATATTTCAAATCTTACACGATATGTTATGATCTAAAGTCTAAACAAATCAGATTTTAGCATACATGTGGCCGTTAATGAAGTTCGTAATAATTTTTCTTTTTACACGTTCATAATAACTTCTTGAGAGCGTATTTTGTTGGCTTTTGGATCATTAAAATATATAGCTGTTTTCTGTTTATTGAATGGTACAGTTAATTGCTTCGGCTTTGTTTGTTTAGCATGTTGTAGACTACGGTGCATATTTTTGGAGAAATGGAAGGATTGAGATCGAGCACAAATTATAGAAGGATTAAGATAGAGCACAAATTTCAATCTCATTTCCTGAAATAAAACATTTTCATTTTTACACACCAATTGTTCGAGTGAGAAATGGTAGTAAGACAATTTTTAACACTTTTTTTTTTCTTATATATACTCTTTCTTATTAGGTGGAATTTATACAGGTTTCGTTAAATATGTGGGTTTTATTTTCTTTTTAGTGAGTCACATTTTCATATTACACATAAGTTTCATTCAATAATTAAGGGTGTATTTAGTAAAATTTGCTTATAAACTAGCTGAAAACTTAAAAACTAACTGAAACTTATAAGCTAAAGTTGAGATCTTCTAAAATAAATTGGTGCAATATTTAGTAAGGTAACCAAATTATTGGTCAGTATAACACTAAAATTATAAAATTGAACACACCATATTCATTCTTTATACATAACTATATTTACTCTATTACATTTACCTTATTATTTGTTCGCTTCCTATTCACCTTATCGAGCCTTTTTTACCTCATTATTTGAATTAGTGTATTCACACAGTGTTTCAGCAGAAGATGCAAAAATGGCCATTGCAGTCCGCTTATCCTTCGCTTGAAAAACGCAGGGAAAAAGAATTCGAGAATTGAAATTAAAGAAAATAGTAAAAAAATGCATTATTAACATCTCTCTTGATTAATATTGAGTTTCTCTCTTGATATCTTATTTCTCGGACATTCTTACCCTTCGGGGCTTAATAATAATAATAATAATAATAATGTTATTATTATTATTATTATTATTATTATTATTATTACTACTACTATTATTATTATTATTATTTTTCTGGCCGAAACATTTTACAATATTCCATATCTGTATATTTCTAACTCAAATTCAGTATGAAAAATTTTAGACACTTTTTTTTGTTAGATAAAATTTATGTAAATTTTATTAAATATGTGCTTATTGTTTATTTAATAGATTTTATTGTTAAATTAGTAAGTTCACACAAATTTCAATTATTAAATACATTAAAAATAGTATTAAAAAAATATTGATAGTATTCTTGTTTTTTGAGAGTATTGTTGTTAAGCAATAATCATCGTGCATATTTGGATTAGCGTATTCAAACATTAAAAAATAGATTTTTTTTTTTAGAAAAAAAATGTCTTTATTTTGCGTTATGCTGTCTTAAACAAAACCTCTAATCTGTAACCTGCGATTACATCCCAAAACTTGTTTCATCTCACCACCGTTCATTAGTATTTTCTTAATTAAATTTTGCCACGAAACACAACAAATTTGCAGCTTGATCACTTTAATATATATTTGGCCTTCAAAATAAAAAAAATAAAAATCAGACATTACAAAAAAACAATAACATTATTTTTTTACTTTATTTTTGTAATCTAGATCCCAGCGGGAAGTAATAGATTTGGTTCCATTCCAAAGGATCTTCTCGGATTGAATAGAAGTTTTTTTTTTCTTCAATCCCAAATGATATTTTGGATCGCATACGTTGTCTTGTTGGGTTGTTGTGAATGTGAGTGATGAGTATTATTAAAAAATAGTTCAAATTTTTTTCTTTTGGTGATCACTATTACTATATATTTTCTTTGTTTGCTTCAATTTTGTAATAAATAACTGGAACGAAGACAAACTTGTGAGTGAGAGTCGGTCAATTGACCTTCCAGGCACCAAAAGACCTACAAGAGAGTAGACCAACTAAACCCCAGGTATGAAGACAAGACCTACAAAAGATAGTTGGTTAATCGACTCCCAGGCACTAAAAGACTTACGAGAGAGAGTCGGTTAACCGAGCCTTAGACATTAAGAGACCTACGAGAGAGAATTGACCAACTGATTCCCTAGGAACCAAAAGACCTGCAAGAGAGAGTGACCAATCGACCCCTAAGCACCAAAAGACATGCAAGAGAGAGTTGATCAATCAACCCTCAGACACCAAAAGAGCCATGAGAAAAAGTCGACCAACTAACCCTTAGGCACTAAAAGAATTGTAAGAGAGAGTCGATCAACCAACTCCTCAGGCACTAAAAGATCCATGAGAGAGTCCACCAACCGACCCCTCAAGCATCAAAGATCTATGAGAGAGAGTCGACCAACTAAATCCAAGCACAAAGACAAGACATGCAAGAAAGAGACGACCAACCGACTCCTCAGGCACTAAAAGACCTGCGAAAGATAGTTGACCAATCAACTCCCCAGACACCAAAAAAAGTTTGTGAAATAAAGTCGGCCAACCAACCCTTAGGCACAAAGACAAGACCTAGGAAGAGAATTAGCCAGCCAACCCCCTTAGGTACCAAAAAAGACTAAAAGTAAGTTAGTCAACTGGCACCTACGCATAAAAAAATGATTTTAGAATTCAGTCAGCTAAAACTCAATTTGCAACACTAGTAATATTGTAAGAATCGATAAACAAAATAGTTGTAGTTTATTCAATTTTAAATAACAAATTTACAATGCTAAAACACATGACTGCGATTACAAGATTGATAAGATCATCTAAAGAATGCTAAGATGAAGATAAAGATTGACCGAAATAATCAAGGACAACATTTTGACCCCTCTTATTTTTAACACCCTCAACTTTTCAGCAAGAGGCACCCTACAAGTTAAATCGTCGACATGACCAACTCCAAGAGCATTCATGTTTGATAGCAAATCCATAACCGAAAACATTAATATGGATAGACCGATTATGGATCATTCATCTGAGCAAGCACCCACGCCTTTTAGTCTTAACACTTGAAGGGTTATGGACCAATCAATTATGGATCTTCCAACTGAGCAAGCACTTGTGCATTTCAGGCTTGACGCTTGAGGGGTTGTGGACTGATCAACTATGGATCGTTCAACCAAGTAAATGATTACACCTTTTGGGCTTGATGCTTGAGGGATTGTGGACCAACCAATTATGAATTGTTCGATTGAGCAAGCACCCACGCCTTTCAAGCTTGACGCTTGTGAACTGTTCGATTAAGGACTCTTCAAGACAGGTAAGTGTCTAATACCTAGGTCCAATAATATTCAATATATAAGCGTGACCTCCTTAGTCACCTCAAGTCACAAATAAAGAGCTTACTAGGATTACTTGAGTTCTTAACTAACTTTAGGACACCTCAATGTGTTCTTGAACGTGAACACTAAGTGTTGTTCATATCTGAGAGAGTGATAATACTTTGTTTAACTTCATTTCTAGTCTCACGATAAAGAATGTTATATTTCTATAAAAATATGAAAAATTATTTTGTAACTTATTTTTAATTTTTATTTCTATTCTTATTATTTATTCCAATCATTTTAAATTTTAAAAAAAATCTTTAAAATATTAAATATAACTAAACACATTTTTATGACAAAAAAAAATCATTGACGAATTAAAATACTTGAAACAAACCATGTTAGGATAAAAAAAAGTATAAAAGTAAAACAAGCCATGTTAGATTATTAGGAAATTTTTTTGTAACTACTATAATTATGACTTTTGGCTTCCTAGTAAAACTCTAAGCTATCCCCATAAGTTTCAATCCTTTAGATTAGCTATGAGATTAATTCTTAGTATTGGGTTTAGTCACACTTAAAAATCATCGCCTCTCCTCAAGGATTTTTTTTTTCTATGAGAATCAAACTCAAGTTCTCCTCTACAAGTTCAGCCTATGTTGCTAACTAAGTCATAGCCATTAGGTATTAGGATTAATCTAACAATAATATATTTTGATTATTTTCCATCTCTAAAGTCTAGATTATACTCAAAGTGCTTAACTTCACAGTCAACTGTCACGGGAAAATAGCATGCCTTTTTATCCTATAAGGGTGATTTTTTTCTAAAATTACCAAAATGGGTAGATTTTGAACAAAAAAAATACCCAAATTGGGGTAAGTCATGTCTTTGAAACATGACATAGAATTGGAAGTCATATGTTGTTTCATGACTTTTGAATTTATTATTTTTTTATGGATGTCGTGTTTAGTTTTACAACTTGTATTCAATGTCACAAACTGACATATGACTTTACCTTTTTCTTTTAGGCTTTTAAATTGAAATATGAATTAAATTTTAAAAATTAATTTTTTTAATAGAAGTCATGAGAGCAAACACGACTTTTGCTTCTTCTATTTTAGTGAAGGTGTAAATCAGAACATGACTTCACTTTTCTAATTTTTTATTTTATATAAAAATCGTAACATCACATATGATTTATGTTTTTATTTTTTTTAATTTTACAAATAGAAGTCATCATTTTAAACATAACTTATGGTTAGGGTTTTTCGTGTTTCATGTTTAGGGTTTTTTTATAACAAGTTACTTTTAGTTTAAATTTTTTTAAAACATTTTAAAAAATTATGAATTTATCTATTTATGTAAAATGGGTTTAAATTATGGGAGAATCAAAAAATTATTTTCTAGATAATATTAATTAATAAAATGTAAACAACATAATATGTTTATATTAAAGTGATATGACAAGAATTTTACATAACTTGAACAACACAAATTAAGCACGAATAGAAAATTACACACAATCTTAGACATTAACTTGTCTAAATGGACAATTACTATGATTATGTCCTTCAGTTTAACACAACATACATTTCTTACGCTTATTTTGAATTAGTTCATCCATCTCATTATGTATATGGCTAGTACTTGGCCTTCACGATAGGCCTCATCGCATGGCACGATCAAACATAAAATTTGGACCTAAATATCAACACCAATATTCTTCATTTCTAAGGGATGGAACTCATGTTGATAAGATTTGTAAATGTTTTCCAACCTGTATACAGGGTCAACAAATATATCGCAATGTAAATTGCAATAGGCACATGATGCAATTACATGAGAACAATGAAGTCATAGTGCTTGGAATTTCCCATAGTCACACCATCATTCTTTCAATTTTACAGTGCAAACCATTACTCGTTAGCCAAATAGATGGTTGTGTTCGACACTTAATTAATCTAGCTAGCTTTGATAATGAAATAACTATTGGAAAGATTAGGATAAACCATCATTTGGTAACAACATTAGCAGAACGTTGGAAGATGTGGCTTTGAAACTTGGCCTCCTGATTGATGGAGAGGTTGTCACTAGTCAAATATGATAGTTCGATTCTTGCTTGCCAGATCTTATTAGGAAACACTTTACTGAATAAGTATATCAAAGGAAACATGACATATTTATCATGGCTTAATGCCAGATTCTGAGAAATTCTTACTGATGTTGATGACGTTATCATTGTACAAGACGCTAAAGCACATATAATGATGCTCATAGAATATTTTTATGCCAAATACGTCAAGGACCAGAGTTCATCTTATGCATTTCTTATTGTTAAAAAATTTGTCAATCGCAAGAAATTATAGTCGGGGTGCAGCTGTTTTGGTTTCTTGTAGGCTATTAACCCTATCCAAACTGATATTGGAGGATGCTTATTGCTTCTGCAATCATGGCCATAGGACCACATTACATGCATTGCTTCACATATCGATGACTTATCAATTGAAGAGGTTCAAGAAGAACTCAAATTTGCTCTTGTGCGTTGGGATGACCAATTCAATTTCTGAGTTTGTTTAATTATCTTACCATATTAACAATAACACATGTTTAGTTTCCATATTAGGTGGTCTGGCCTAATGCACACAACTAACATTCCGTCCCACGCAGTAAATCTTATGTGTACCATATTTGATCTGCTACGTATAAACAAGGTTCAATTTTTTGGTTAATAATAGTTGTTATTAATCTATTTTTTATTAATAATTATATCATAATAATAACATGTCTTGTAGTTTGTATGGACACCTTATCGCAAATATGAAATAAGGCGATTAATTAATGTTGAGGTATTTATGGTTTCTTGTACGAAGTTTCCTTTCATATGTTATTCAATTGTGGAATGGCATCCAGTAAATAGGGTCTTAAGACAAATTTGGACGTGCCAAAATATTCCAGACAACCTACCAATCCTAGATAGACTCCATAAAACTGATATGAAAGGAAGAACACACATCTATTGGCCTCACCATCATCATCAGTGGATTAACTTGTGGAATAACTGAAATAATTATTTGGTTGAAGGTCAACAACATGGTATTTTACATGAAAATTCATAACATATACAATGGTTTATACCTCAAACTAGATGACATATATCGCGTGAGGGGTCATCGTCTACTAAGGTAGTAAGTTTACTTTATCATTTATATAAATCATTATTTTATTAGTAGTCATTATTATTTCTAACTTGACAATTTTTTTAAGCATTATCCTTCACATCAACATGATCAATCACATACAAAATCTAGTTATCAATCAATAGGCTTTTCCGGATATATGCCCCAACATGTTCAACAAAGTTTTGAACCACTGGGGTTCTAACCATATATGCCTCAGTATTCATTTCATCAAGTTCCTTTTAGTTCAAATGTTTTTGAAGGATGCTCAGAAATGTTCATTACCACTTTTTCCACACCACCATCCACATACAATAATCCACCATCAATGGAATGTTATCATCCCATAATGTTTAATCAAGTGCGTGACATTGGTGATGAGATGATGATAATAAAAATAATAATGCTATAGTAATGACAATGATAATGTTGATGATGGTCTAGGTGATGATGATGTTCATCAAGAACTTAAGTTCTCACTCTAGCAACAAATGGTTAGACGTGCTGATCTTAGGACAAGAGGAGCGCAAACAAATCAAGCACAATAGGGTCAAATACCACAATGCCAAAGAAAAGACCTTCGTGTGGTATATCATCCCATGTATAATTTCTCTCTCTCTCTCTCTCTCTTTTAAAGTTCTCATGTCAAACTTTAAGGTGTTTTTTATATTTATTATCATTATAATTCATAGTAAATTTTTAAAATATTTTACATCATCATTTAAAAAAATGAAAAACAAAAACTAAATTCATAATGCTAGAAAAATTAAAATTTAACAATTTTTAAAATGTTTAACATAAATTAAAATTAAAATAATAAAATAAATTTTTAAAATACAATACTTCAATATATAAAATTAAAAAAAAAATAATGACAAAGGTTGTGTTTTATTTCACATTTCAATATATAAAATTATAAAATAAATATTAAGGTTGTGTTATGATTCACAACTTCACTAAAAAAAACTCAAAAGTTATCTTTACTTTCACGATTTCTATTAAAATAATTTCTAAAATTTAATTTGTATTCCAGTTTAAAAAAGTATAAAAATAGTAAAGCTATATGACTATTTGCGACTTTGTATGTAAGTCATAAAACTAAACATGACTTGTAACGACCTAAATTTGAGTATTAGATATAAACCATAAGGAGGCCTTTTTAGGACTCTGATATTATGTTGTTGTTATTATTATTATTATTAGGATTAGGGTCATTATTGTTATTAATATCATAGTGCTAGAAATTAGTAGGAATGAAATAATAGAACCAAAAGAAAGTATCTAGGGCCCAATAAGAGACTAAGCCCAACAAGCCATAAACCCACCCAGGTTTTCTAAGAAGGGAAGATAAAGAGAGATTAGGGTTAGCCATCAAAAAATAGAAGGGAGAAGAAAAGAGACGAGAGGATGAGGAAGGAATAGAAGGAGATTAGAGACTCAAACCCTAAAGGTTATCTTCATGGTCTTTCCCAGGTGAGTGCTTCCTCATGTCCCTCCCAAGCCTTTACCTTCATTATTTATGTTATTTCCCCTCTCCTTGCCCATCTTAATTATATTGTTAAGATTAGGAGTTTTAAATAGTTATTGAGATCATGGATGATTGGTGACTTACAAGACTGAATTAATGTTTAGAAATGTAAAAGGGGAGTGAAACTATTTCACCCATGGGTGTAACAATAGTCGTGGGTAGAGGGGTTGGCCCTAGACCCCAATTGTTTTAGGTATCTATTTATGTTTGATTATGTTGTGGAGGATACTGCGAATTCCCCAAACCCTTGAATCATTGGGACTGAATTCTCGAGGGTTGATTGTGATGCCTTTTATATGTTAAGGTTTGGTATAAATTGTAATTATTGATCTTCATGTGTATTGTATGAATGTGTGGTTATGTTGGTTTTCCATTCAGATGAATTTGATATGAATTGATTGAACTTATGATTGTTTAAGGGTAGAATGAGATTATTGTGAGGGTTTAGGTTAACTTGAGGGTTTTCCCTATTTTGGATAAGGAATTAAAAGATTAGGCTTAAATGAAAATGACTTAGATTGATAGGGAATCCCCATTTTACAAATAGAATGTTAAGCAATTGGACATTAAGATAGTATGAACGTGACCTTGTAGAATTTTGGTAGTTTAGGGAGGCCTTGGGAATCCCCCCACTCGGAAATCACAATTTTACAATTGCCGAGTGGTGAGCACGTCCATGCTTACCTTCCTAACAGAAAATGTCAACTTAGTGGAGAAAAACGAGTCAAAAGATGACCACACTAGGCTTGTGTCTTCAACCCTAGATGATAGCTAACTAATGGCTTTAAAATCACCTAAAAATAATGTGTATAACTAAAGATATGCCCAAAATACCGCACCTATGTCAGACTGTCAGTAGGTAGCAGGGTGTTTAACCTTAATTCATTTTTCGTCCATGATCTAGGCTAAATAAGCTCACAACTTCTCACGAAAGTTGTAGATTTTTCTCTTATCTTGCCATAGACACCAAGATCACCTCAAACGCATTTCTATAGCCCAAGTTATGACTCAAACAAGGATGAAAGGTCAAAACTCATAAAAATTCAAAAATTAATTAAGATTTTTATTAAAGTCCAATTGAATCCAAACATGCAAAACTTAACTAGAACACATATACTAAGCCCAATAAACATTCAATAAATCCAAGCACAAAGTCATAGTAAGTGTATTAAAATTGGTTAATTAAGCACATCTGTGCTCCATTAAGCATGCCTGTGTTGAGTTCCCTGTTAGTGAAATGTGTGAATTTTGGAGTACAAGAGCAGTAAAACTAGCTAAAGCAATCAAAAATTGAAATGAAAGACAAATAATTAGATCATTTAGACATAGGAATGTGATATAGGATAAAGGAAGTGAGTATATGACGTTATGAATATTGATTTACCTGCATGGTGATTGTGACTTGTGATATTATGCTTGTGTGTATCATGCTATGTGTAAATCAGAGGAACAACACAAGAAGGGGGTTGAATTGTGTTATATAAAAAATTTCACAAAACCTTTTTCCAAGAGATGTTTTTCTGAAGGATAAATGATAAGAATTTTCGAAAGAGATTTATGAAAATGAATAGAGGATGCAAAAGAGAGAAGTACAAAAATTTACACTGGTTCATCTAATCCCAGAAACTATGTCCAGTTCTTGGTATACTACCAAGTCCCACTATAACTTAAAAAGTTACAAGTATTCTTTTATCCAAGCCTCTTTAGGCTCAACCTAAGTTGTCTTTCACTTGTCTCTCGAAGCAAATACCCAAGTATTCTTTGATACAAAGCCTTTTCAGGCTTCCACCAATTTCACAGAGAATCGGTTAAGGGTAAGATATCACACTAGACTATTGTCTTATCAGACAGATATACAATGAAGCTTAAGAGTTTGTTACAAGAAGGATTTGTTCAAGTTTACAAAATGAGAGTAAAATGAATTTGCCAAAGAGTTTTCGCCAATTTGACAATGATCTTCTCTTTTATTTATAGTGTTCTCTCAAAGTGTCCTGTTGTGAGTGCTTTTAGAGACATCTTTCATCTAATGTTATGAAAAGAAGAAAATAAACATTGGAGCATTAAATGCCGCATTTAATGCTTTTCACCAACCGGTTACACTAATAAGATAAAACAATCTACTTATCTAGCCTTTCTCGTACTCAAACTTGTTGTTGCAGTGCACATATCTTCACTTTTCCGTATTAACAACTGTACAATAGTTCCTTCTTTTTAGCATAAGGCTATACCTGTTCAGTGATAGGTACGTAGACGTCTTTTTTTTCAAGGAGTAGGTACACGAACTCCAAAACTAAAAAGGTTCTCATGTAATAAAGCTTCTAAATAAACAAATTGTTCAACACATATCGTCTGAAGGGGTTAGTCATCATAACATCTTTAATTTTAACATACGCATGAACAGACGATAGTGAAAAACATATACTAAAAGCGTGTGATCAAACGATTAAGCATTAGACTGTTTGTTATTATCAAAACGAAGCGAAGGTCATAAATTCATCCTTTGTCTGAACAATCTCCCCTTTTTTATGATGACAAACAACTATGTTTTAAAAGAGGTTTCAATTTACATGACTTAAGCTTTAATAGACGATTTTTACCAAGCAAGAGCTTTTTAGTTATAAAAGATATATCAGAAGATGTTTGTCAAAGACACAAAAGCATGTGATAAGTTGTAGTATAGACAAGAGTTCAGATTCATCACTATGTAAACAAAATAATCATAAGATCATAAACAGTAAACACTTTGTTTATGAGCAAAGAAAAGATAAGTGATACTCCTTTCATTTTTCCTCCCCCTGTGTTTATGCTCCCCTTGTTGTTCTCCTATTGTTCTCCCTCTTTTGGCATCATCAATTTGAAGAATTAGAGTCCAAAGGAGTGGTGGATGATGAGCTTACCTCCCCTTTGAAGCACTTTGTTAATTTCGTGAGTAAGGCCTCGACACACTTCGACTTCCTGCTTTTGCAAATAAATGCAGCCTCCAGACGTTGAACAGTCTGCTTCAGGTTAGTGACTTCTTGGCGAATATCTAGGAAAGCTTTAAGCAGAGGAAGAGCCAACATCGTCTTCTTCAGCTAGTTATTCTACAAAACACAGATTGAAGATGTAGGGAACAGGGGGTCCACAAAACCAGAAGTGGCCAACAGAAAGGAGCACTTCAAAGATGGCTCCATTGATTAAAAGGAAAACATAGGTTTTAGGGGAGTTATAAGTGATTTGGTTTGAGGGGAGTGAGTCAAAAGAAGGTGGAGCAAGAGAAACTTGTACCCAGTGGCCTTTGGTGCGAACAGCTGCTTGATGCCTCGGGATATTTTGCTCCTCAATAGTCAAACCAAAAAAATGTTTAAGAGCTTTAACATGGTCTTGAAGCCTCTGTCAGTCTGAGCTCCATAAAATCTTATTCCCCTTAAATGCGACCAGTTGTGTAAAGAAGAAAGCTCTTCTTCTAATCATTAGATGTCTCTTTGGGTCTCTTTTGAATTTCTGCTCTTTGCCTTTACCCGTAGACAAATTTTAACAATTGTATTTATGATGATAGCATACTCTAAAGGTGGTCCATGGCTTAAGTAAAATCTTCATTCTTCCAGCCATCAGTCTTGGAGTTCCCATCTCAAGGTCTGGACGCCTTTTCTCACAAATCACTCTCTAAATCGTGATATATATTTTCTCACGAAGAAACTTATACATAACCCTGCCCAATTCCCAATCATCATCACCAATGCTCCATTCATCAAATTCGGGGATGGCAAATGGATAAGTTTTAAACTTCCCATGATAGAACGGGTAGATGATCTTTGGCTTGTAGTTGTATGCTTCTACACATGATCAGGTACTTAGAGTATTTGCATTTAAGGAGAAATGGTGAGGTGTGGCAAAAAAGTCCCTATTGTCTCCAAACTTCACAGCCTGGGGGGAATTTGGTTTTGGTGGAAGGTGGCTAGACGAATATTGGTGCGTCTGACTTCGTGTTATACCCTTCTTCCTAGACATATGGTTATATATATGGCTCATATGAAAGTGTAGGTGTTGCTTCTCCTTGTTCAACCATCTTCTTAGCATACCCATGGTGTACCAATAGTGGTTATTCTTCCTCAACTATAGTTCGCCACATCTTTGGGTTGTTGACCTCTCCCAGTTCATAATTGATTAGAGCTTGAAGGATTTCTGAGTTAAACGACTCAGGAGGTTGGTATTCCTTGGATCCTTCAGTGCTTCGAGATTCTTGGTTTTCATACAAGAGTTGTTTTGTAAGAGTCGCTCAGAAAGAGGTGTCTCTGATTAGTACATGTTAGGCGAAACTTCTTCAATTATCGGTTCCGCCATACCTCTAAACGATGAGTCTTCAGCCTATGGCAGGCGAAATGTGGCAGTCCTTTCAGACTGTACATTGCTTGGTCTGGCCATGAGATCAGTCATCAGCCGCTGGAAGACTTGAGAGACAGTTACTGATTGAGGGACTTCCCATAGAAAGGATCTTGGTAGTCTCCCTCTTAAAGCAGCAATGATTTCTTCTTGATTGAATAATTCATCTTCGTGTTCAATAACAAATTGAAGCACTACTTCCTCGATATACTCTTCTTTTGCTGCTACCAATTTTTCTTCTTCTTTCTTTTTCTTTTTTTCAGCCCATTTAAATTGGGCTTTGGCTCTTTTCAACTATTTAGCCTCATTAGCTTTTGTTTTCAGTTGGCTGATTTTTTGCAATCTATGTGACCTCCTGGTTTCTTCTTATGGGATTCTTCTAGTGCATCAAGAGTCAACACTTGTTTTTTTGTGATGGGTGCAGGGATGGCTGGGTCTTTTGGTGCAAACAGGTCTTTGATGAAGATGGCATCGTCTGGGTCAAGTTGAAAAGTAAGTTTAGGTTTAAGACAGATGGTGAGGGGTTTTTGTTTTTTGTGTGGGGAAGAGGGTTAGTCTTGCGTTTGTGGTTTTGGTTCTTATTAATATGGTCTTTTAATGGGCAGTTTGTGTTTGAGGGGTTTGGTTTGTTTGAGTAGTGTTTGAGGTTGTTAGGGTTGTGTTTAAGGCTATTGGGGTTTCGTTTGTTGGGGTTGGGTCTATTGTGATTAAGGTTGTTAGGTTGGCTCAGTGTGGACAGACAGATCAGCAAACAATCCTACTTTGAATGCATTACCTACTGAATCATCAACAAGTTTTTCCTTTATCATTATCAATTTTGGATGCTTAGCAACATATCCAAGAAATAGATGTGTTATCCTTATCTTCTTAATGATAGACACATCAATCTCCAAGCCAGGCTTCTTCTTCTCCCAACCAGACTCATTTACACCAGCCTTTCTTATAATCCCAGTGAAAAGCATAGCATAAGGGATGGGGTACCTTTGCTTTTCTTTGGAGCTCTCTTTAGATTTGACGAGGCATGATCTTTAGTTTTCCAGAATTAGTGCTGGGAGGTTCACTTTTTGACTAGTGAGCATCCTGTATAAGCAAAATTGGTCACGTGAGGACACATTATCCTTCAATCCTTTTGCGAGGAAGAATGATGTGCAACAAAAGATTGTACAAGAGTCTGCAATCCCTCTTCATTATGGAGGGATAGATAAACTTCTTTAGGATATAGAGAAACTTCCTCAGCATTCTTGTTGAAAAACCCTTATGTTACTAACCTTGCTTTGTTTCTTATTACCTTCCATTTTCATCATGCTTATTGCAAAATACCCATCTTGTTCCAATGATGCTTTTATGCTCTGGTTTGGGTACAAGAATCCATACATCATTTTTTGTAAATTGATGTAATTCTTCTTCTATTGCTATAATCTAATCATTGTTTATGAGTGCTTCTTCTATAGTTTTTGGCTTGATTTCTAAGACTAGAGAACATGATGCTTGATTTCTGAAGGATGACTTTGTCTTGACTCCTTCTGTTTGTTCTCTAATGATTTGATCTTGTGGATGGTATCTAACAAACTTCCAATCTTTGTGATCTTGTTTCGTCTGATCATCAGTCTGTCGTTATTACGAAGTATCTTTTGATTGCTTAGCTTTGTCTGTCCTCATGAGATCAAATGATCCTATCTGTAAATCTGCAAGATCATATTCAAGATCTGATAGTCTCCTATCAGGGGTTAGTGTATCATTAAATTTAACATGAATAGATTGTTCAACAATAGAAGTTATAGAGTTAAACACTGTATACGCTTTTGATGTATCAGAATAACCTAGAAAAATACCTTTATCAACCTTAGAGTCAAATTTTCGTAATTGATCTCTAGTGTTGAGAATATAGCACTTACATCCAAAAGGATGAAAGTATAAATGTTGGGTCTTCTACCTCTCTATAGTTCAAAGGAAGTCTTATTTATTAATGGTTTGATTAATATTCTATTTTGAACATAACATGCTATATTTACAGCTTTTGCCCAAAAGTACTAAGGAATTGAATTTTCATAGAGCATGGTTCTAGCCATCTCTTGAAGAGTCCTGTTTTTCCTTTCAATTATCTCATTTTGTTGAGGTGTTTTCGGTGAAGAGAAGTTGTGGAAAATACCATTCTTTTCACAAAAGAACTTAAACTCAACATTATCAAATTCAGTTCCGTGGTCACTTCTGATTGCAATTATACAGATACCTTTTTTATTTTCAATATGTTTACAGAATATTTCAAACACATTAAAAGACTCGTGTTTGTGAGTTTGGAAGTAAACCCATGTATATCTAGAATAGTCATCTATAATAACCAATCCATACTTTTTGCCTCCAAGACTAAAAGTCTTTGTTGGACCAAACAAATCCATATGTAATAATTCCAAAGGTCTAGAAGTGGAAACAATATTTTTAGATTTAAAAGAGGTTTTAATTTGTTTTCCTTTTTGATATGCTTTGCAAAGAAGATGAGTTTTCTAAGAAATCTCTAGCAACCCTCTTACTAAACCTTTTTTGTATAATTTTGAAATGTGTTTCAAATTGATGTACCCAAGCTTTTTATGCCAAATTCATCTTTCTTCTTCTTTGGTCATCAAACAAGTGAAATTTTGTTTGTTTAGATCCTCAAGCTCAATTTTATAAAGATTGTTATGCCTCTTAGCGGTAAAAAGAATAGATTCATCATTTTGTCTGACTATGCAAGATTCCTTGTTAAAGGAAACAATGAACCCACTATCACAAAATTGACTTATGCTAAGTAGGTTGTACTTCAGACTTTCAACACATAGCACATTATTTATAGTAGGAAAAGGTGGCTTATCAACTTTACCTATACCAATGATTTTTCCTTTTCCATTTCCTCCAAATGAAATAGTTCCTTCATGTTGTTGGAGGTCTAGGAACATAGACTTTTTTCCCATCATGTGACGTGAGCATCCATTGTCCAGGTACCAGAATGAATCACTCCTTCTTCTTATTAAGGATATCTGCAACAGGAATGATTTGAGATTTTGGTACCCAAATACTCTTGGATCTTTTTATGTTAGTCCCAATGGTCTTATTTGACCTTTGCTTTCTTTTGTCATGACACCTTAGAGATGAGTGTTCAAATTTGCCTTAAAAGTTGCAAGAGCTTAAATAAGATTTAGAAGATGATGGTTTAGAATCCTTATCTCTTTCAAAACCTATGCCAGATTTGTCAGATGGAGGTCTTCTGTGTTTCAAAATCAATAGAAGTTTTGAAGAGCTATCTACAAACTTAGCTAGATCTTGCTTTAGACTAATGACTTCTTTCTTCAGTCTGTCGACCTCAAATAAAAGCATAATATTATCAGGATTTGTGGCTTGACTTTTAAGCATATTCTTCAAATCTTTTTTGAGTATTTTATTTTCTAACATAGCTTCTTTTGTATTTTTCTTTATATTTCTTATACTCAAGAGAGATCATGTGAGTATTTGCAAGAAGAGTATCATAGGACATCTCTTCTTCATCATCAGACTCAAATTCATAACTATAAGACGAATATGGATTAGTCTTAGGGATAGATTTTACCTCAGGTATTACTTCTTTTGTATTTGCCATGAGATAAATGTTGGCTTTTTCTTTGTCTGAGCTGCTACTGCTACAATCCATATCTTCTCAGGTTGCTAGAGGGTTCTTTTTCTTGTTCTTTTTCTTTGTGTTCCACCCTTTTTTTAACTTAGGATATTCTGCCTTCATGTGTCCAAGTTTTTTTCACTTAAAGCAAATGATTTCATTGCTTTCTACTTAAGGTGGCTTCTTGAATCTGTTGTCTTTTCTCTTGGATGAGTGCTTGAATCTTTATTTCTTCTTAAGCATCTTTTGGTCAAGAGAGAGATTTCACCGTGTGTAGAACAAATTGAGTTTTTGTTAGAACTTTCTGCCTCATCAGACTAAACCTTCAGGGCTTTGTCCTTGATTTTCATCTGTGTCTTCTCTTCTGCCCTTCAACTGGTTTCACCGATCTTTAAAGCTATGAGGTCATTGCTTTTGATTTTATCTCTTTTAAAGAGATGGACATCATGAACTCTTAGAGCTCCTAACAACTTATCAAGAATTAGAGTCTTTATGTCTCTAGCCTTAGCTATAGTTGTAGCTTTAAGTTCCCATACCTTCAGAAGACTATCCAAAAATCTTGAGATTATTTTAAGCTTTGGTAAACTCAACACCAAGACTTTGAAGACCATTAAGAATTGTTTGAAATCTTCCAAACATTTCATCGATGGTTTCTGTTTCCTTCATGGTAAACATTTTGTAGTGTCTTTGAAGAGTTGTAACTCTTCTTAGACGAACATCTTTAGTACCTTCATGTATTATGCGAATAGCATCCCACATTTCTTTTGCTAATTTACAACTACAAAATTTGTTATATTCAATCTTAGATAAAGCACAAGATATAATATACCTAGCTTTTGGAATTTTGCTAGAGCATGTAGAAATAATCTTGGTTGTATTTGTTTTCAGGCTTTGTGACAATGAGATCTCCATGAGTGATGATTCTCCAGATGTTGTAATAAGTGGATTTGATGTACATCTTCATTCTATCTCTCCAGTAAGCATAATCATCTCCATTGAAGGCTAGAGGCCTTGACAAGGAGGCTCCTTCAAGGATAAATTATCCTTCAAGGTTTTCCATAAGAATCTTTTCCTCTAATACTTATTAAGGTGCTCAACCCTTAGCGGCTGAGCTCCTGATACCAAACTGTAAATCACAGGAACAACACAAGAAGGGGGATTTAATTATGTTATATAAAAAATTTTGTAAGACCTTTTTCAAAGAGATGTTTCATCTGAAGGATAAATGATAAGAATTTCGAAAGAGATTTATGAAAACGAATAGAGGATACAAAAGAGAGAAGCACATAAATTTATACTGGTTCGTCTCACCCAAAAGACTACGTCCAATTCTTGGTATATTACCAAGTCCCACTATAACTTAAAAAGTTACAAGTATTCTTTTATCCAAGCCTCTTCAGGCTCAACCCAAGTTGTCTTTCACTTGCCTCTCGAAGCAAATACCCAAGTATTCTTTGATACAAAGCCTTTTAGGCTTCCACCAATTTCACAGAGAATTGGTTAAGGGTAAGATATCACACTAGACTATTGTCTTATCAGACAGATATACAATGAAGCTCAAGAGTTTGTTACAAGAAGGATTTGTTCAAGTTTACAAAATGAGAGTAAAATGAATTTGCCAAAGAGTTTTCGCCAATTTGACAATGATCTTCTCTTTTATTTATAGTGTTCTCTCAAAGTGTCCGTTGTAAGTGCTTTTAGAGACATCTTTCATCTAATGTTATGAAAAGAAGAAAATAAACATTGGAGCATTAAATGCCGCATTTAATACTTTTCACCAACCGGTTACACTAATAAGATAAAACAATCTACTTATCTAGCCTTTCTCGTACTCAAACTTGTTACAGTGCACATATCTTCACTTTCCGTATTAACAACTATACAATAGTTCCTTCTTTTTAGCATAAGGCTATACCTGTTCAGTGATAGGTACATAGACGTCTTTTTTTTCAAGGAGTAGGTACACGAACTCCAAAACTAAAAAGGTTCTCATGTAACAAAGCTTCTAAATAAACAAATTGTTCAACACATATCGTCTAAAGGGGTTAGTCAGCATAACATCTTTAATTTTAACATACGCATGAACAGACGATAGTGAAAAACATATACTAAAAGCGTGTGATCAGACGATTAAGCATTAGACTGTTTGTTATTATCAAAATGAAGCGAGGGTCATAAATTCATCCTTTTTCTTAACATATGATATGTATGATATGACTTGATATCATTATGACAAGTGACCTAGCCTATGAGAGACGAGAATGGGCTCGGTGATATCTTGTCTGTGAGGGACCTAGCCTATGAAAGGCAAGGATAGGACTCACTTAGTTGTAAATAAAAGGTCTAGAGGAACACTTATGTGCATTGTATGTATGAGACATGTATCATAACATTTGAGATGATTGTGTTGGCTGAAAGAATGTATGAATTTGGATGGTGGATGCCCTGAGGGATTTTTAACCCGGCCTTGGAGGTGATTATACCTAGTGTGGAAACCCCAATAACTCATGTTGATCTCATGGAGTCGAGGTGTACTTCAAAAGCTAGGTAATCCTAACTAGTCACCAGAGAATATCAATTTAGTGTAGAGTGTTAAGTCAAAGGCATCAGTACGCTAATGGTGCTTTCTTATGGCTAGCATGTACCCCTAGACTACTTTCTTGAGTTAGAATTGGTACCATATATGCATGAAGTAGAGATTGAGGAACATGGGATGCATATGCACCTGATTGTAGTGTGATATGTTGAATTGTGCTATATTGTGATTATGTAAAGTTTGTATGCCTTTGTTCATGACTGACTGTTATATTGTATATATGTTAAAACTGTAATTGTGTCTTGTGATATGAATGGATGAAGTGTTAAGATTATGAGTATGTGATCGTGCTACAAATGTGTGTTGTTCCTGTTTGGTAGAGAATGAGATAAATGTGTCTAACTATTAGGCGAAAGATGTAAAGTATGTTTGTACCTTAAGTAAGAATGGATGGCTTTGCTACCTTAGGGATATAAGAGAGGTTATACTCAAGAATAGTATTATGAGGATTCTAATAGTCGTGAATAGGAAAGATAATAGGTAAGTTCTCACTCGAAATATTAGGAAAGTGTGATTTTAGTAAAAGAGTATAATCATGTGTGTTAATATGAATAGTTAAGAGTATCCTATAGTATTATTGGCCTTAGGTTTGACCATAATGGATAACTCTAAGTATTAAACAAAGAAGGGTAGATTCTAAACAAGAATGTCTAGTCAACTAAAGTAAGTTGTAGATAAAAGACGTTAGTAGGGATGAAATATTAAGATAATGATGAGAATAAATTAGTGTAATAGTTATGAGAATGGATTGGGAGTTAATAAGAGGATTGACAATTGGAAGTTATAGATCCGACCATAGGTATAGAGATTTATTAGAGACCTAGAAAGAGTAAAGTCATGAGGGATAAGTGATAAAAGTTGTTCAGGTAGAAGAGTTTAACCCAGCTATAGAGTCCTTAGAGTACTCACTGAGACTTTTGTCTCATTCCTCTAAGTTTCCCCCTTTTTTTCAAGAACCAAATGAAGACGTGTGCTGATGAAGCTTGGAGTTGCATACAAGAAGGATGTAGTTAGCTTTAGTTTAAGTTTTGTATTTTTTTTTCTTATGTTTGTACGATGTCCTTGGGCGATAACTAAATTGTATTAGGCATGTATGTATTTTTATTTTTTTTATCACTCTTGTATAAAAATCTATTTATGTTTATGAGTAGCTTTTGCATAGTGTTTTAATGTTTTAAAGTTTTACATTCATAGAAATCTAGGCGTAGTTACAGTAATATCCTTTAGGGTATTACATGACTTCCATAAAAAAATTAAAAAAATATTAAATTTAAAAGTCTGAAACAACATACAACTTCCAATTTCATGTCATGTTCAAGAGACACAATTTACCCCAATTTGATTTTTTTTTTTCAAAATTTACTCATGTTAGTAATTTTGAAAAAGAAAAAGAAATAACCCTCTAGGATAAAAAAAAAAGGCAAAATAACATGATACTATTTGGCATTAAATCTCATAAATTAACAAAGGCAGAAATAGTGGAGAGTGTATCCTCTCAATTACTGAATAAGTCCAATTGAAAAAAAAAATACACAAACTCATAATAACTATGTTAATTTTTCTTTTTGAAAGAGAGATGAGTTTGTGTATCTCTCTCTAATCAGACTTGTCTAGTACTAAAGGATACACTCAAAATAATGTGAGTGTTAGATTGACTTGCACAAGGGTAGGGATGGAAATAGGCTAGTTCACTCAACAAAGGTCTATGGCCTAGAAAATAAATTAGGCCAAGACTTTTATTAAAGCCTATTTAGCTAAAAATGTCATGCTATAGGCCATTGAAAAAGCCTTTTAGGCCTAATTGGTCAACCTATTTAAATAGACATAAATATTTTTTGTTGTTGTTGTTGTTGTTGTTATTATTATTATTATATTAAATTTGTTATAATATATTAAAATTATATATTTATTAATTTTTTAAATACTAAGCATGCTGACCTACATAAAAAGTCAAGCTTTTAAATTTATTGAAAGGTAAATTTATGTCTTATCTAGAGATCTTATGATAAAATATTTTTTAAATGAATTATCATAAATATCTAATTAGACCTTAAAAATATGGACGGATGCTAGCTTAAACCACACTTTCATGTGGTTTACCGTGGACAATGTTGTAATTACCATTGGATATATTATTATAGTAATGAGTGGTGCATATTAGATTTTGGCTACCAGTTGTAGCAATAATTTTGTTTTTTAAATTTTTTAATGGTGTAACTATATTTACATATTTGTCCTTATTTCCTCTACTACAGCGGCTTCATCGTCAAATGGTGGAGTCTCCTCCATGCTCTACTTCAGCCACTACTTCATCAAAAACAAACCTAGATCGAAACCCAAACAAAGACCAAACAAAAAAAAAACCCCACAAAAGTATCGCGCTGCCTGTAGCATGCCATAGCCACACCATCCATCACCACCCCTACACTGAACCACTATTGTGAAAAGGCGAGGCAGAGAAAGAAAAATTAGAAAAGGGTCTTTGTTCAACAAAAAAAAAAGAAAAGAAAAATGAAAAGGGTTAGATCTAGGAATAGGAGTAGCAAAAAGGTAGGTGGTGCGAGGGTTTAGGGAGGAGGGAGAGCTTGGTGGGAAGTGGGGGGAAGGAGAGCGAAGTGTGAACTGAAGAGGTGGGGAGGAGATGATTAGTGGAGGCGAGGGTGGTGCCGTTTGCGATCTGGTGGAAGGGAGACGCTTCCAAAGGGAAGGAGATGCTCCCAACCCTGTTCTTCGCACTTCTTTTTGTTCACATATTGCGAGGTAGTCTACGCTTTGTCGTTGGGGAGATGGAGGAAAGAGCAGAGGCGGGGCTCGAGGTGGTGGAGGCGCGCAAGGTGGGCTCGTCGACGGCGATTTGGGAGTTGAGGTGGGTTTCCTAGGTGAGATCTTTTTAGCAAAATGAAGAACAAAGAAGACAATTGATATTTAAAAAAAAAGTGCAAAAAAAATAATAAACTAAAACCCTATTATATACAGTAAAAAAAATAGTCCACCATGAACCCCATGGGTGTGGTTCATGCTAGCATCCGTAAAAAATATGTTTATATAATATGAATAAGTTACACTCAATTCTCATAAGGCAAATTCTACGATGGACATATAGGTCATGTGGTTCATGGGTGAACCAACATGTTTGTACTATTATGTGATGTGGTCCATGGGTGAGTCATAGTGTTTAGACCGTTGGATATAATTTAAAAAAATTGAACAGTGGAGATTATATTCTTGCCCTAAATATCAAATTGTTTAAGATATATGATTAAAAATAATTTGAATAATGAATTGGACGGTTTTATCCCTACAATCAAAAGAGGAATTCGTCTGGGATTTTGATGCCGACGAGAACCCTAGACGTCAGAGAGCAGTACAGTTCTACTCGAAAGGCTATTTTTGTCGACCGTTCCTTTATAAGGTATCCTCTGTCGTTGGTGTAGAAGGTTGAAGAGAAACTATGGGGATGTCATGTGTGAGAGAGCTACATGTTTAGTTTAGGGATTTGGTGGATTGTTTAGTCCCTTCCTTTTGGATTAGATTTGAGGCAAAGAGGGTGTTCACTCTTGTTTAGTGGTGCTGAAAGACACGCCAAAGTTACTTCACTTTCTATTTCTTGTTTTCGTTGTTATTCTTGATGTTCTCTACACGCCCACATATTTCTTCCTCCGCCACCCATGAATAAATGAAAACAACATTTGTTGCTCTTCATCGACATTGCCATTTATCTTTTCTGATGAGGTGCTCTCTCTGTCTATCTATGTGTATGTGTCTCTATTTACCTTTTTTGCTTGTTTCTTTGTGGGGAGGTTTTCAGCCACTATAGTAGAATCAAAGAATGGTCAAGGGGGCATGTAAAAAAATCAAACTTTTTAACTCGGGGTGTTTTAGTTAAATGCATTTGGTAACACATATTGTTCGTGGCTTTGATGAGGCTCGTTGCTTCTTCATGTTTTGCTCTTGTTTGTCTCAAAGTGTCTTGAAAGGAACACATGTTTTTGGGAAACTTACCTTTAACTGCGTGAAAGCCTTGTGAATTTTCTTGAGATTTAATGGAATCCTTTAGGTATTTGCTGTTTATGATGCTTTCTTTTGGTTTATTAGAATAAGGTGTTTTATTTTGAAGTGTTTTGTTTGGGGCTTTGTAATTGGATTGTACATAGTTGGGTGGTTTTCTGTTGATTGATAGCATCTGAAACGGGTGTCTTGGAGAATCTCTCATGCTTTCTTTATTTAATTTTATGAATTTCATTACATGTGTGTTGAGTAATGCCGTTTATGTTTTTATTATTTTTTTGTAGTTTTTTTTCTAAATATCAATTTCATAGACGTTTTTATTGTGCAAGAGATTCTGCAATTAAGAGGTCTTGGAATGAGTACATATTGATAATTCACTATGCTAAGTTGGATTTTTAAGGCTGTTCAAATAACCTTGATTGTTAATGGAGTTGAGTCCTTAACAGAGGTTCAAAATTTAGTTGCTGGGGCACATCATGATCCTACGTGAACATACGAGACTCCCTGTCCTTCGTAGCCTTCTTTGAGAACATCTAGAAACCATGGGGATGGTCATCAAACCAAGAGCATGTGTCATGGAAACAACCATGTAATAAATCAAAGGCATTCCTATGAGGAGGGCAACAATGTGGATCATCAAGGATTGCCAACAAAATTGTGCAGCAAGTAACCAATTAGTGATTGTATGAATTGTGAAGTAAGTCGTTGCTGACAACAATCCAAAGAAAGTTTCGTTTACACTGAAGTCAGTGAGTGTGCTAGTATTGATAAGTCATGTGAAAGTGGAGTAGTGTGAAATTGTTGTGATTTTATTGAGAGCAGGAAAAGCAACATCTGTAGGGCAAGTTCCTGGCAGTGATGCTAGTAATGAGAGCAGCACTAGTAGTTTGAGCAGTGTTTTGTATAAAAGACACGATGGAGATGACATAAGATCGAAAGCAATTCATGCTGTGAAAGCTCGGGATGGGATGTTTGTAATGAGGCATTTTATGGTGTTGAAGAATGAATTGCTAACCTGGCAGCATTCTTTTTAGCAGATCCTGCTATCTGCATCTAAATTTTACCATCAATATTTTAGGAGGCACATACAAATTCTTTGCCCAGTGCTCTGTTGGCTTCGACAGTTCAAACAGCAAAGGAAGATATCCCATTCTTGCCCTTCCCTGCAACATTGGCTTTCCAAATGGAGGCCTCTTTCATTATAAAGGTGCCCACTACCAATGTTTTCTTTCATTAGTGGCATGTAAAATAAAAACAACCGATCATCAAGAAACAACTTGAGCGAATTCATTTTTCATTAGCCAAGGCAGGTCGCCTCTGCATTTGCTTCACAAGTCCAAGCCTAGCCACATGGATATGGATAATGTACTGTATTTTCCATGATCATACCAAGCTGATACTAACTTGTCTGAGACAGAGGGATTAACACACCAACTGAATGAATGGAGAGGATTCAATTACCATTACAAGCCATTGGATTCAGTCCAAATTGAATGGAAGCGTCATGACAAGGTATCTAGCTCAATGGATAAGCAAGTATATCTTCTCAATATTGTGAGACTGATTCTCAATATAATGTTCTGTTCCTTGATGTTGTCATTCCAGGAAAGAACATTGGAAGAGCACAAGAAATTGGTGGAGAAGATTCTGAAACATGAGAAAAAACAACTAAAAGGATAGAGGCTGCTGGCATTGATTATGAATGCCCTGAGATGGTGAGCTTTTTGCTTTTATCAATCTGTGGTTGCTTATTTGTTTCCATAAAAATAGAATAGTCTGCATCTTGAATTTTGCTCTCATGTTACATATAATTGTTGTTGTAGGTGGGTAACATCCAGCTTGCTCCCAAGAAAATAAAGTTTGAAGACTGTGGGGGTAACCTGTCTCGTCTTCTATAAAAGAAGAGCTATGCACCTTGGTTTTTGCACATTCTATTGTCTTTGATGACTATAAGGATTTATTTTGCTATCCTACTTATCATGGAAATGGATGATTTTGCTGTATATCTTGAGAGGCGATAGAGAACTTCATTTAACTGAGGTGGTTTTGTTACCATTCTTCCCTCAGATGCATTAGCGGAAGGCTGCTAATCTAGCAAAGGGTTTGCAAGAGTCTGCTGCTTTAGGTTGTTGACTTAAATAACAGACAGTGTGGGGTAGGAAGGTCATCACATGAAAAAGTGAGTCTCTATGGGTTTTCCTGGGACAGGGGAGGAGGCTTTAGGAGCCAACCTTGATCCCGAAGAATCCGCGCATCTGCTAGCAGCTTATTGTGGAGTATGCAGGAGTAAAGAAAAAATGATGCAGTGCTTTCTTTCGTAATATCCAACAATATATGGTGGCTAGCCTAAAGCTATGCATTCACTCATTTAAAGTTTCTTTGAGGAGGTTACCACATGGCAAGTTCATGAAGGCTTGTTTCTGGCCCTTCTACATTTTATTCTTTAATTTGATTGGCGGGTCCTGGTATGGTCTTATGTATTACATGAATTTTTGTTTTGTTGGCATGGTTTTCGGAACTTGGGTGCAGCAAGCTATTTTTGTACAAATTGACCTTTGTCATGCTTTAGGCACTGCTCGTACTGAAAGCCTTGGCTTTGCATAATAAATTCCTTTTCATTTGCCTTGCAAAAAAAACACACTCTATTTCGTAGCTACCATCCTTGAGAAGCAAAAGTATTTCTAGAATATCCATAAACACACATACTTGAAAGGGCCATGTGACATGATTACATCTGTAGCAATACCTTTTGTATTGATATAACATTTTGATAGCAATCATACACATGTTAATATATTAAATATTTCAAGTAATAAATTAAAGCTCTCCTAGAGAATAATTGCTTAGTTTTACTATTATAAGTTTGTAAATTATGGTTAATATAAAATTCTATGCATATGAGATAGTGTGTGTGTGTGTATATATATATATATATATATATATTCTTGTATTAGCTTCTTTTTTAATATATAAATAATTATGCTGATAAAAAAATGACTATAACACCATGAATGAAAATATTTTAAAAATTGTCGTATGAATTATAAAATATGACTATAAATCATATAAAATTGAATTTAATTAATATAAAATACTTGATAAAAATATAATTAATATAACTTAACTTTATATTATTAATAATTATGTTGAATGTAAAATATTGTAATCATTTAAATATAAACTATTTCAATTGATATGAATTATTTAAAATTATAATTGAATAATATAAAATAACTAAATTATAATTTGATTTAATATAATTTAATATATATATTATCCAAACATGAATTAATGTAATTAATGCAATATATTTAAAATCATATTAATTTGTATGAATTATATAAATATTAATAACAATTTTTGTTGCTTATAAAATAATTTAATAATAATTTAGTAGTAACCCTTAATTTAATAATTTAATTTGACATTGTTCCTCGCTAACCAAATGTCAATGCTAATTTCATAACACTAAGTCTAAGAATATTTACCTAGAGTTGACCCTAATCTAAAATACCCTAGTATAAGATATTAAATACCATTTTCTATTAGACAATATTAAGTATATTTGTCCTCCAATGTACAATATTAACATATTTGTGTATTTTTTGGCAATTATTCAAATAAAGAATAATTGATAAGTTAAATAATTATTAAAATAAAATTCTGATGTAGAAATTAAAAAAAATTATTTATATATTATAAAATATAATATAACATAGACAATTAAAAGAGATAAAACTCAAAATGAGAATGAATATTAAGTATCACTTTTATAGTATGTTGTTACATATATATATTAGTCTTCCGATAAATAAAATTAATTTAATTATTTACTTTATTCTACGATTATTCAAATCCAAACTAGAATACTGTAAACACTACAATTTTAAAGAAATAGAAAATAATAAATATTTTTCAGAATAGAGAGAAAAAAATAATTGATAAGTGAATTAATTATGAAAATAAAATAAAAAGAGAAACTGGAAAATATTTTATTTAAGTATTTTAAAAATAAAATGAATAAAACAAGATAAAAAAATTGACAATTAGAAGAGGGGGATAACATACATAAAATAAAAATACAATATTAAGTACTAATTTTATAGTATGATTTGGATATATTTGTTCTCTTATTTATAATATTAACTTAATTATCTACTTTATCATGTAAATATTCAAGTCACAACGACATAATTAAAACAAAATTATGATAACGTTTAGGGACTAAAGTGACATTGAGTTACATTTATAGGGACCAACATTGTAGTACAATTTCAAGAACTAAAATGACATCGTATGACACGTGACACTCATATGACACGTGTTACCCCACGTGTGTGTCACGTAGGCACTATTGTTGAAGAAAACGAACCTCACTTAATAGAAAGACTAACATGAGTGATGGGTTACAATTTTGAAGAATTTTCTTTTTTGAGTAAACAATCACTTTAGTCCTAAGAGTAGAAGACATTGTCACATTAGTCTCTGAATTGAAAAAAATTAAAAAAAGGTCCCTAGATTGTCGAATAAGTCCCTAAATTTAATTACTTACTATCATTTTAGTCATTAAAGTGACAGCGAGTAACAATTTCAAGGATTGACTAGACCATCTACTCAATGATTCAAAATAATTTTTATATAAACTGGTTACAAATAAAATGGAATTAGTATTTAATTTAAACGTTGTATAAAATAAATATTTATTTTTATATAATTAAAATTTATAATAAATAAATGATTTTAAATATATAAATTAGATTAAAATAGAAATTTATAATAAATAAATATTTTTGTCAAAGGGGATTTTAATTTTATATTTGGTATTTCTATTTGATTGCTCTTCAAGTAAATGTTAGATCTTTTCTAAAGTCCTGTAGGATTATTGTACTTTAGTTTTAATCATGAAAAACTTGCGATCTCTTTTTTTCTTTTACTAATAAATGAAATATTAATATTTATCCTTTTTAATTACTCTTTTTTTGTGTTCGCTACTTTAAAGCTTTATTGGATGCAAAAGAAATATAATATTTTAAAAAGATAAAATTCTATTTTGAAACTAAATAAGGAGAGTCATAATTAAGAAAAACCACCAACCTTAATAATGTTTTTAATTTTAATTTAAATATATGACTTATAAATATGTTATTAATATACAAAAAGCAATTTAAAGAGAATTAAATATTTTAATAATTTAAGTAAGAATTATAAAATATGTTTTTATATTATAAGTAAATTAATTGGTAAAAATACAATATAGGTTACTAAAATATTATCAATAATTTACCTTCAATGAATTAGTGTAATTAATATAATATATTTGAAACTTCATTAATTTGTATGAATTATATAAATATTAATAATAATCTTTATTGATTATAAAATAATTTAATAATAATTTAGTGGTAACCCTTAATTTAATAATCTAATTTGACATCGTTCCTCACTAACATTTGTATGAAATTGACTTCTTCAATGGTTGACACTCAACACATATATGGACAAATGCCAATACTAAATTGATAACGCTAATTTGTTAAATAAGAGTCTTATGGATTACTGTTCTTTTGCAAATCTATGATTAAACACATTCACCCTCAATTTTATCCCTTAATCATAAATAGATACACACCTTCACCAACTGTTAAAATAAAAGCCTTACTTCAATGATCTGCTACATGTATACATAGACAACGTTGCCTTCCATAGTTTAGTGCTCAATCCACAACCTAACACAATCAATAGGAGACTTCTTAACCTTTCCCACCCTAAAAGGGAAGGGAGGGGGTGAATTTGAAAGAAATTATTTGTTCTCTATCTATTTCATTTTACTTTTTTTTATTTGTTTTTCAATCGTTCACGTAATTACGTAAACAGCTTGATGAACAAGAACGATATCCTAGTCGTGAGAACTTTTCCAAGTTAACATTTATCATTCAACTATTCAATATTAAATGTCACTTTTAATTTAGTGTAAAAGCAATTCACGCTCTGTTTTTTTTTCTTGGAAAAAGCAATTGTTTTTGCACTTAAGTCTAATACTACTAACCTAAATTTGACCCTATGCCCTAGCCTCTAAGAATTCTAATCAAAAGCTAACTCTAATGTTAGACACCACTTAGTATAAAATTCCTTAGCAATAGTTGACCTTAAGATAAATGTGACAATAGTTCCAAACTATTCATCTAAACCCCTTTTTTTTTTGTGAACTCAGGTATCCCCCAACTAAAAGCTAAGGACTACTCCCTCGAGATACTAAGATCCATTTAAGGAGTTAACTTCTCCCAACAGATATTTTTTCATACACACAGACTTGGAGATCAAATCCCTGACTAAATGCTTAAGGGACAAGATTATCTGCCAACCATGTCACACCATGTTGGTACAATATATTAACTCTACACCCATGTATCACATATTGCAATAGTATGCATTTAGACTTAACCATACACCCAGGTATCACAAAATCTAAGACTACTGACCTAGAAATGACCCTATATTCTAGTATCACCTAGTTTAAGAATGATGACCTATAGTTGACCCTAATCCCAAATACCACGTAGTATAAGTCTACTAACTCATAATTAATCCTAAACTCATGTATTACCAACTCAAAGACTATTGACCCATGGTTGATCCTAAATCCAAATGTTACTTAGTTTAAGACCACTAACCCAAAGTTGACTTTTAACCCAACTATTATGAAGTTTAAGATTATTGATCCATAACTGACCTTAAACTCGTGTATTACCAAGTCTAAAACTATTGACCTAAATGAAGCTCAAGCAACCCAATGATGTTTGACCAAGGGTCAATGAAGCCCAAGTACTCTAATGGTGTTTAACCATACCCAATAAAGATCAAGCAAATATGGTGACCTAGGATCAATGAAGCCCAAGTACTCTAATGGTGTTTAACCTATACCGAATGAAGCCTAAGTAAATTGATGATGTATACTTGAATGTAGGGTTAAGTCCAAATGAATAGTCTCACGATAAGTACTACATGATTGTAGGGCTAAGTTAAGATAAGTAGTCTAACAATATTATTGTACATGTGTTTAGTTATGAGTAATGACTTTCATATTAAGTGGTATAGGAAATTAAGATAAGCTTCGGTTAATATTCTTAGACTTGGTTATACTAGGGTGTAGGGTCAACTTTTGGTCACTAGTCTTAGACTTAGTGATACGTGAATGTAAGTTCAATTCCAAGTGAATAATCTTACAATAAGTGATATTATTGTACTTACATTAAGTTATGCTTTTGGGTAAGGACTTTTATATTAAGGGTTAGCACTAAATTATAATTACTTTATTAAATTATTTTATAATCAATAATTTTTTTTGTGGAGACCATAGGCATCCTCTATTGGAGACAATTTTGCTTGAGTTAGTAAGACCACTATAGAGCCACATGTAATTTCCTACAATTTTGAAACAACCCACGTTAATGTTATTTTTTTATGGTTTAATACATCAATAGGTCCTTGAATTTTTTAGAAAAATTTAATTAGGTCCTTATACTAAAAAAAAATTGTGATTGGATCTTTGATCTTCTACAATTTTTGTAATTGGATCTTGGAGTTAGTAAAATTGTCACAACGAGTCCTGTCATCTAAGAAGAATATAGTACATCAATGTATTAACAATAGATCGATGAATATTTATAAAAAAAATTGTATTTAAAGTAATTTCTAATAAACTAACAAGGTATCAAAATTAAATCATTTATTTTTTTAATAAAGATTTTTCTAACAAAATCAATGTATAAATAAATTTATTAAAAAATACCATATTTAATTCTTTAGTAACATTAAATACTGTATTTTCTAATAAAACTTTTCCCTTTTGATTTTTTTTATGATATCTTTTTGATTTTTTAAACATTGTCTTAAATTAACACAAATATTCAAATAAGTTATTTTAGGACAAATATTTAACCCTATTTTTAATAAGGTAGAAAGAAAATAAGAGAAGAGAAAAAAAGTTTAAAATTTAAATTATTGATAAAATAATCTTTGTTAAAAAAGAATATATTTTTTTGAAAAATTATTTTTTCCTTTTCCATTTTCATTTTTCTTCAATGATATAAAAAAAATATAATATTCTCTCTATATATAGACCAAATAGTTATTTTAAATGAGAGCGTTTTTAGGACTTATTTTTTAATGATAGTGTTTTTAGGAATTTTTCTTCAATGAGTGTTTTCAAAAAAATTCATAACTTCTTATTTGTTTCAATTTATTATTTTCATATATATATATATTCAAACTAACTATTATTTTAGCCTGTGCATTGCACAAAATAAATGCTTATTTTATACAACTAAAATTTATAATAAATAAATGCTTCTAAATATATAAATTATATTATAATTAAAATTTATAATAAATAACTATTTTAGACATGCAAATTATATTTTAGATTTATAATAAATACTTTATATTATGAATGTGAAGGAGAGTGGGGAGAGTGGAGACCTGAGGAAGTAAATAATTTTACACGTTTATATATGTAGAGGAATATTTTAACTTGTGCATTACACAAACTAAATATGTATTTTATACAACTTAAATTTATAATAAACAATTATTGTAATAAAATGTTTTTTTTAATTATTGATAATTTCTTTTAAAAAAATAAAATTCAATTTAAAACTAAAGATATTGAAAATGATAAATTAAAAGAGATAAGAGGTTAAAAAATTCCTAAAAACACTCTCATTGAATAATGACAACTAAAAATACTCTTGTTGAAAAATAATAGCTAAAAATACTCTCATGTAAGATAGCTGTTCTTACTCAATATATAGCATTGATTAAAATTTATTTTTCAAAAAAATTATCAATAATTAAAAATAACCTTTTATGTTCAAAAGTATTTATTTATTATGAATTTTAATAATAATATAATTTTTTTTGTTCAAAAGTGTTTATTTATTATAATTTTATTATAAACATTTATTTTATGCATTACACATGAACAAAATACTAGTTATAATTTTTGTGTCTTTTCTTTTTCCTTATTTTCTTTTCTCTGGTTAAAATATATTAATTTAAATTTAATTTAAATATAGTCCTAAAATTTGTTTTTCCCCTAAATTTATAACCATCGCAGGTTTCTTCAAAAAGTAAAAAAAAAAAAAAACCACCGCAGGTAACAATTATCATTTTCAATTTTTAAAAACATACCCGCGCGCCCGAGGGAAAAACGGAACTTGACCTGCTCAATGAAAAAGCAGATCCTCTCCGTCCAAGCACTCAAAACATGGATCCAACGGTCCACGTCATCGATCCTCACCCTACCCTTCCTATCAATCAAATCCCATCGGAATACCCTCCACATTTACAACACACACTAAAACTGTTTAATCTCACAACACAATTCGCAATCTCTCCATTCACTTCTTCCAAAATCAACATCTGAGAATGGCCAAGGCGGCGAAGAAGCTAGCGAAGAAGAAACTGGCGGAGGAGAAGAAGGTGGGCGATAAGGCTACGGTGGAGAAGAAGCCGCGAGCGGAGAAGAAGGTTCCAAAGGAGGGTGGCGCCGACCAGAAGAAGAAGAGGTCGAAGAAGAGCGTGGAAACCTACAAGATTTAAATCCTCAAGGTGCTGAAGCAGGTGCACCCGGACATCGGTATTTCCAGCAAGGCCATGGGGATCATGAACTTACATATATATTATTGTTTTAATTATATTTTATTATTATATTATAGAAGTTTAAATATTATTTAATATAATTATATTTTTTCATTTTTCTCTGTATTTAATCTTTGCATCCGAATGATGCTGGCTTCAATCCCACAGCTTTCAAACAATTTTGGTCAAACGGAAAGGCCCATCGGCCTAGCCCTGACAGTATAGTTGACTGTGAGAGCTATGCCAGTAAGTTTTATTTGTTAATTGCTTTTAAAACTGATATTATGCTTTAATCATACCAGTGCATTCTTTTTAAAATATGTTTGGTGTCATAAATTAAGTGGTCAATAAAGTGATTCCCTTGGAAATTTGCAGGTATGGTCTGCACCTAATTACTGTTACACATGTGGAAATGTAGCTTCTATTCTTAGTTTTATTGGAAGCAAACACACCTGGAGAAAGAAGGGCAATAGTCAAGAATGACATGACTGCAAACCAGTTGGCAGCTAAGGCTACGCAACTTTGTTTGAAGTGAAAGCATGAAGAAGTTGAGAAGCTTATGGTAAGGCATACAATAAGAGAATATGGTGTCTTTTCTAAATCTTGTTTGCCTTTTATCATTTTTGAGGTTTAAACTAATGCATCGTGCTTTATTTTTTTTTCCTCAACCATTTCATAACTTCTGGTTTAGCCTTTGTCTCCCTTTCATCCTGAAATAATCGATGTAGGACTGTGAAATGGAGCTTTTAGTTTAAAATGAGCTTTTAAACTAAAGTTGCCAAATAACTCATACTTTATTTTTAAAACTTTTATTTTGAGCTTTTAACTTAAAAATAGCTTTTAAGCCAAAAAAAGTTAGACCAAACATAGCTTTATTATAGTTAAATTGCTCCCTTCCCCCTAAAACTATATTATTATGGGTACCATGTTCTGTTGGTTTAATATAATAATGTCTGATATTGCTTTTGTTTCTCTCTTATATCTTGCAATTCTATCTAGCAATCCTGCTATCTACATCTAAATTTTCCTGTCAACTTTTAGCAGACACATACAAATTCTTTGTGCAGTGCTCTGTTGCCTTCGACAGTTCAAGCAACAAGGGAAGATGTCCCATACTTGCCCTTCCCTGCAACACAATCAATGCCACAAAATATAGTAACATTGCTTCTTCAATTGGTGGTTCCACCATAACCACTTCTGCTCTAAGCTTATTTAAGTTTCTCTATATAATGGCTCTTAAGAGAAGTTAAGTTGTTTAAATGAAATGTTATGGGTTATTGGGTATTTTTGAATTTTCGATCATTCCTAGCCTAAAAAAGTGCATAGTGAAATTAAGAATTTTGGTTTATGTTATATTGAAGGGCTGCGGTGGTATTCCAATAAATTCCTTTTAATGTAATATTCATTAAGAGACATGTTTGTGTTAGTATTTCAATATTGTTGGTCAAATTGATTGGTTTCGTGTTAAGAGACATGTTTGTAGAGTTGATCATGGGTAATTACTGGATTTAAATTATTTGTTGATGATTACATTTGCAGGATAGGAAGATTAAAAATTTGGGAATTCAGTTATTTGATAATTTCTCTTGTCAATGTGCAGGCTCTAAGAGCTAGTGGCATTTCTACAGCTCAACCTAATGCACAAACCCTGTCTGGTGCAAGTGTTGCCATTGGACCTGAACTTCCTTAACACCTTGCTGTGCATCCTTACTCCCAACCTACTCTTCCTCTAGGACATTTTGCTAATATGAGTAGTTATCCATTCTTGCATTAGAGCTATACCTATATGCCATCAAAATCCACTTGAATGCAAGATTAGCAACTTATGAGTTGAGTAATGCTTCTTAGAGAAAGGGGAAAGGAAACGTATGTGAAGTTTGTTAGTGAATGATATGATCCTTATATAAACATTAATTTTTACTTATCTCTTGTAAATATTGATATGGTTAAAGTTATATATGGAAGTTTGGTGTCTAAGTGATGGCTCCAACAATTAAAAATGCATGCCAATTCTATCTCTTGTATAAAGTGCCTATGCTATTTCTAGGGTGGCCATTATGAAAAAGTTCATTATGGATTAAGATAATATTAGATAATTATTTTTTTAACTATTTGCTAGCTGCTCTCAAGTTCTGCCTGTAAATTTAGAATGACTTAAATATAATATTAGATAATTGTTTTTTAACTGTTTGTTACAGCTGCCTTCATCCTACCTGAAGGGATAATATTAGCTTTGACAAATCAGTTTGTGCAAAAGAATTTGGGTTCCATTTTTGCAGACCACAAACAATTCCTAGTATCCTTAGATGCCCCCTTTTATTACGACATGGCAATTAGACTGGCTCATTTTTGCATCTTTAATCATTGGCACAAGACCGACCAAACAGCCCCAAATAGCTACACGATCACGTAAGCATATGACTAATGGGACCCTACAAGCTTAAAAACATAGAACGTTCCTGTGAACCAGTTAATCAACACAGACTAACCTATTGACGTACTTAATTACTACAATTTGTTGTAGACTAGGATAAAGTGAAATAAATTAAACATGCAACCACGTCAAAAGGAACACTGCACACAGAAAGGGAACAAGGCACAAGGAGCAGTACATGTTCAAAATTTAATGCTGAGACCAAAACCAAATTGTGACCATTTCATATTCAAGAAATCAGAACATGGCAAACCAATGCTCACCAACCTATTAACAAGTATATCTTGCATATTTGGGAACAAAAGTTATGTCATCATTTGATTAACGAGGATAGCTGCAACAACAAATTGTGCATTTACAAGGATTCAGAGGACCGGACTCCACCAACCATCATTTGAGCATGGATTGATGTAGCAGTACTATTACAGTCCTGAAATAAAAGTAAATGACAACCTCAACAATTAATTTCTACATGTATTTAAATAAAATCGGTGTTTTATATTTGTATGATTTTGTAAATCTTTCTGGTTTCTCCCGTGGATCTGATTTGGAGGGACATGACAAAATTAGGAAATGCTTGTTGACGATTCATACTTAGCCTGTAATAATGAATTGTCTTGTTACTTTTTGTGTCGATCCTTTTATATAAACTCAGATCAAGATTTGTTTCGTGAATAGCTAATAAGGAAGTGGTTGCTACTTACAAATGATAACTATTTTTTCAAAATATGTAACTTATCCATAAATTACCATTTTAAGTTTTTACTCACCATTCGTTCCTTTTTACTTGTTGATTCATAATAATTTTTTTTATTCCTATTTAGTTGTGATTTTGAAATTTGAAAATAATATAAATTACTTCTTTGTCAATGATACCATCAATTATGACTTAATTTATAATTAATTTATACATTTACAAATATTATGCATTTATTATGGAGTAGAAATGAGAAAGGGTATTAAAAGAAACTTCAACATTATTTGTAACAAAAATAACATAATTTATGGACAAAACTTAGGTGCAATTCATTGGGTGCTTTTAGGGTTGTTACCAGTGACAAATCTAAAAGCATATTAAAAGGGGGCCAAGATAATGATGATGACGACGATAATAATAATAATAATAATAATAATAATTGTAACAACCCAACTATCGCTACTAAACAACCATACTAAACATATACCTTATCCACATATCAGGTGAATAAAAGCAATCATAACATATCTGTATATAAGTCATACACACCAACTGAGAGATCCACTTCATCTCTCCTAGTACCATGCATACATATCTGTTCAAATGTCATCATTATCTATACACGATTATGGGATAACACCAGCCTAGATCAACAATATCAAAAATATATACATTAGTGAAGCGGGATACAAAACTCACTCCCTATAGCTTGTCAATCTATTTAATCCCATCAAAAGAATAACTATACAGAACAACATTTCCAAAACAAAAAGAGTTGTCTCGCAAGCAACTCCACCATCGTATCTGGGCAACCGGGTCCACTAAAGCCTCGCCATCTGCTCCCACACCATAGGACATGATCATCACAGGCACATCAGCGCAACAACAACAACAAGACAACCAACAACACCAAAACACGGCAAGGGTAAGCTTACTACAACAATGGCATAGCATATGATTATGGAAATCATCCACAATTCACAATATTCAATCACAAGTATATGGCACACCATTATATATCTAGAGTTCTCAACATCTACATACAGATGTACATATATAAAACATTGATTTACATGGCAAAGAGTTCTCAATCTAGAACTCCATATCACCACCAATCTGTCACAACTATGTCAATGCATGATGACACGACTCTCGAGAGATTTACAACATATCAGGCGATTAGCCAGGTCTTACCCCTACTATGGCCTATCTAAGCACCATTTAAGAATTGCCAAACTCTGATCTGCAGATAAGCTTAGTGGTTTGTCAGGATAAGTGTATGTGGGTGGTGGCTTACCGCGACATAAGGCCTGCATAGCCTTGGCCTCCTGCGGAGTCACCTATCCACTCATCCCTGAAGGCCCATCGTTAGCTACCCCATGTCTTATCCAACACTAGGTTGGAGGCCCATCTGAGTTCCAACTCTAGTCACCATCCAACTTACGTGCCCACCCATACCATGGCATGAGGTCCATCATCAGCTACCTCAACCGCCAATTATGCATGAATGCATGTTCTACACACCTCAACCACAACCAATAAACATACAACATATATAGGTATATCAATACAACCAGTGGCAAGGAGGTCCATCGTCAGCTACCTCACACGACCACTCAACATCCATCAACACCAAATCGGCCCCAATCCGGCCTCAATCAAAATCAACATGTAAAGCCCTATCTAAGCAGCCCACCCCGTGAGAAATAATATCATACATAACAAGCAGAGGTCCTATCTAAGCAACCTTCCACTTCACAACCAATCCAACAATCAACTACAATTACAAAACCAAAACCTTCGTTGAAAACCATTTGGAGGATTAACAAACCTTGAAATTCATAAAATTTCACATTTTGGGATGAAAACTTTAAAAATCTAAAATAGTACATTTAGATCTGGAATAACAGATTATGTACTGTAGCAAAATGCATCAGTTTTTTTTTTTTGAACAGTAGATAATCGATTGTCAAATGCCTATAATCGATTATTTCCGAAACCAAATCACAAAAATAGTTTTCTAAAACTCCAGATAATTGATTATCAGATGCCCATAATCGATTATCTACAAGGATTTTGGAAAAAAAAAACACGATTCTCTACGAAGAAAACTCAAACTTTTCAACCAAATAACATAGATTTTCAAATCAATGTTCCAGCAACCTCAATCCACCACAACCAAGTTGATACAAATCAAATCATACAATCAATTCAACATTTCATTACAAAATCATCAATTTCTCATCCAAATATCAAAATTTCTCCCCTAAAACCCATTTTCACCCAAATCCAACAAAATGGCATCATCCACAGAGATTCAACCGATCATAAGGCAAGAAATCAGTATACCAACAGTTATTAACACAAAACAACCGATTTGTAAGCTTCACTTACCTCTAAAAGTTACTGAATCTGAATTTAGGTTCCTTGAGAATCTGGTGTTCTTGAGCCAAATCTAGTTAGGATCGTTCTTTTCTCACCACAATCACTAAGTCGGGCCTGGAATTCCTCTAACACACTTATCAACTTCAAATTTCTAAAAAGAGATTGAGAGAGAATTGGAGAGAGAGAAAGAGAATGGGAGAATGAGGGAATTCCTCCCTCCCTTTCCTTTATATACCCGACCTCTTCAAAGTTCTCACACGGACTTTTGGCCAACTGAGGCTCAAACCTCACCAAATCACTTCCTTTATCTCAAAACTAGTCTAACTTAACTGTTTTCTTTCAAAAACCCAAAATCATTCTCACAACATATCCAAATTGGCTCAAGCACATATCTTAAACTTCCTAAATTCAAACCATAATTTCAAACCAACAACTCACAACCATCATCACATACAACATACCAGTACATAGCAACAATTCATTTATTTCTTTTAAATACCATAATCACATATTAATTTTCACATTTAGTTATTAAACCACCTAAATCATACATTAAGAAAATCACAGCAGTTACAATAATAATAATAATAAGAAGAAGAAGAAGAAGAAGAAAAAGAAAAAGCATTAAATAAACATTAAATTATAATAATTAAATACATCATATTATTATTTAAGTTGTAAATATTGTTCTTTTAAGTCTATTTTTTATCATCTTCATAGTTAAAAATAATATCTCAATTATAACAATTAAAACATAAAGAATTAATTTGAAGACATAACACATATAATTCTCAAGAAGTTTATAAATATGACAATATGTATTTTTACTTGACCAAATACATGTTTAGATATAAATACTTTAAATGTAAGCACTTTTTCCCATTTTTTTAAACATGGTTTAAAATAGAACTAAATTATTTAATTGAAATAAATTAAATAAATTTGATGTCATGTAAACAATTTTTCTATTTGTTGACACTATTTATATATCTTTTATTAGAGTGCTCTTACGCAAATGTTCCATGTTTATTTTTTAATTAAAAAATAGTTTTTTATTTAATTTTTCTTCCAGACAACAAATGATGAATTTCAATCCTAGCTAGTGGCTTAGTGCTATATGATAGCATGAACAACATCTATATATATGGTAATCTCGTTGAACCACTATTCATAAGAACTAATCAATGTTAGCCCTTCTTCATTTTTAAGATGGACAACTGTGATTATGTTGAAGGGAAATATCTACCAAACCGCACATATCAACTATTACCCCTTTCTGATTGAATGTCCATGTTTGTTTAACACTAATGGAAGCTATACACTATCCATATGTCCCTTCACTTGTGATAGAGGTTAGTGTCTCATATTTTTGTAAAAAATTAAAAATAAATCATATTGATATTAATATATTTAACATTTATTTAAGTGGGATTAATGATTTCTGGCTTAGTTTGGCTTCCTTATCATAAAACCGTGTGGACTTTACTTGGAGTAGACTTATCACATTTCTTTGAACGTTACTGTCTTACGTTGGTTACCATTGTTCATGTAAGTTGTTGTTACTTAGTCTTCTTTATTAACAAGGGATTATAATTTCATTTTACCATTTTTTACTCAGACATGGATCGTGCCTTCATTGAGTGAAGATTTTATTTCATCGATAATCGGTACTCAGGCAAAGTTTGAACTTTTGCTCCACAAAGGTCAAGTAATTGCCACAAATGATTGTTGAATGAATTAAAGGTCAACACTATTTTTTTTATTTGAATGATTAAAATCGTTGTTTCATAATCCTTATGCTTATCATTATCATTTGTTGAGGACAAGTACAAGATTCCTAATTTCTTCTTGAAAAAATGGGGAAATGAACTGAACCAAATAGTCCTCGTTGAGGTTAGTTTAGGGGACATTTATGCTGTTGACATTGTTGTGGAAGAAACTAATGGGAAAGTTACTCCCTACTTTATCAATGGGATTAAAGATATTAGAGACATCTACTATACTCATGAAAGTTGTTTGGCCCATTTTCAATGCACTGGAGAAAGCCATCTTGTGAGTCTTTTCACCCAATTAACACGTTCACCCAATGAAGTCCCAACAAACAAGTCCTACCCCACTAGACCACTAATACTAGCAAATTTTATTCCTGAAGGCAAAGTAATGCATTAGGAAAATGAAATCAATAATAGACATGTGCAGTTCGGCAAGCTCTGGTTCGTTATGCTCATATGCAAGTTCTAAATCTATACATATTTCATATACACAAAAGTTTTTAATGCTTAATGATATTTTATTTTATCCTTAACTTTATTAATTACTTATTTATTAATTTTTTTACTAGTCAATTCCGACCGATATTAGGAAGGATGAATTTCGTAGCCGACCAAGGAAAGTTCCACTCATACTACCTGATGGTACCCAGACCAAGTGGGAGATACTTTGGTATCCCTATCAGTGTATGTTTGGAAAAGGATGGTATGATTTCTGCAAGACTACTAACATAGAAGAGGGTGACTTTGTCATGTTTGAGAAGGTCAAAGGTGAAAAACTTATTTATGTCTCTATCAAAGAAACATAGGTAAATTTAAATTTAATATTTAAACTATTTGATTATAGACATGTACATTCAATAATGACTAATATTATTTTTGTAATTGTTAGATGATAGTAAATATTTACTTTTTATTTTTTTTTATATATTTGACAGTAACAAGTTCACATTTTATCAGTTTTAGGTTGATGTTGCTTGATGCCTCTTTTTTTTTTATATGCTAGTGGGAAGAATGGTGTTAACCCAATATGGGTTCATTGTGGTAATATAATTAATGTTTTTTTTTTATGTCTTTTCTGCATAAGTGGATGGTCAACATGTCTAGTGATCGATATTGTTACCACAATATGCATATTTTGGGCACATTTAATATTTACATTGTTGTATAGGAACTTTGAACATTGAAAGTAAAAGAGTATAATTCTATTATGGTTATATTTAATATTTACATTATGTCTGTCCTTATTGGTGCATAATTTGTAGGCATGTCGAATTAAGCTAATTACAAGCAAAATCTAGTTTAACGGTCACCCCTGGACTCCTCCCGCCTGGTGGGTAATAACGCCCGGCAATCCATGCTCTTGCCTAGCACAAAGACGGTGTCTATTTTCCAAAAAAAAAAAACTGCCCAGCGAGTTTCAAAGTTCGCGGGGCGAGTCCGAGCTCTAAATTTGGACTTTTAAACTTGCTTACATACATCGTGTTCAGTCCAACCATAATACTTCTCACTGACCAACAAAGTGAAATATTCTTGTAGACATAAACTTTATTCAAACACTTAAGTTATCCATAAGTTTGTCTTACTCATGTCACCTACTTCTTTTAGCCAAAGAGTAGTTGTAAGTACAGACATGATACTTTGTTTTTTGGTCAAAATACTTGAAATATGTTTATAGACATGGATATGTGTTAACAGGATGTGGTGGGTAATTGGTTTTAGGTTCACCGATTTTCATTAAAGTTATCATACTTGCCTTCTTACAGAACCTATTTTTTTGTAATAAATATAATATCCCTTTTATATTTAGTTTGAAATATAGAGTTAATTGTTAATTATTTACTTGTACTATCATTTCATTCTTAATCAATTTACATACATAGGGAAAACAATGCGAATAATAAGTATGGATTAACGATATTTTACTAATTTCACATGTACGTCCAATTTGAATGTTCAATAACAAACATTTCTGTCGTTATTTCTTGCTAATTTTTATTTATTTATTTATAAACTTTAACTTATGATTATTTGTTGAGTAACACAAAGCCATATAGGTTAGTTAATCAGGATTGTTTAACCCAGCTTTTAAAGGGAATTATGTGTATTTTTAGTTAATTTATTAACACTAGTCATATATTGATAGCTAACTTAGAATATCATGGTCAATAATTTGTGGATTTGAATTGGATAACACACATTCAGATAATGTACCTTACACATGTAAAAAATGAAATACAACATTAACCTATTGTTTGGTTGAATAGAAATTAAAAAGACAAAAGTAGAGAATAGAAAAGTGGGTAATGAAAAGTAGTTTTATGTTGTTTGTTTCAAGAGATAAGTACAGAAGAGAGAAACTATATATGCGGGATTCACTAAAAAAAATCTCTCCTTTGTTGGAGAGAAAACAGAAAAAAGTGAGATAAAAAATTGCCAAACCCACTTAAAATTACAATTTTAACTTTATTACTTCTTTCTATCTCATAATATCTATATATATAAATGTAAACATGTCTTTACAAGAAAAATTCATTCTCTTTCTCTCCACTTTTTTATCCAACCAAATAAGTAGAGAGAAAACTCAACTTTTTATTCTTTTGTACTTCTCTCATACTTCTTTCAATCTAAAAAACTTAAAAATCTACCTATTCTTTACTCATTTTCTCTTTTTGCCTACTTCTATTTTCTCTACTTCTTTCTTTACCTAAATAAAACATAAAGATAGAATCTCACTTAAGATCATTAAATTCAAATAAATTTAAATACTGTTGACACAATGTCCTCATTCTCATGTGGCACGCTCATTTTCTTAATCACATTTCGTTCATATGCTTAGCGCGTGTCATTTTCATTCTGATTCAAAGTTGAATAGTTAAAAAAATATCCAATAACTTAATACTTGGGACATGTATTGACGTAGTTAAAGCAGGGTTGATTAGAAATAAAGCCTGTATATGTGCACAGACCCTATATAGAAGTCTATTGCGGGTACGTCGATGCAGTGGCATTAATTTGGCTGGAAGGCTAACTTTGTTTATTATTTTATCAAATCTATTGTTATGGTGAATGACTTATAATTTAATTTAGGAAAAACTGCATAATAAATATGTCAAATTTGGATAACAACATTAAGAAAAACTACACGATAAAATACCTCAAATTTGGATAACAACATTAAAGAATTAAAGGATTTTTTTTGTTGAGTAAATATGAGGTAATGTCATATTTAAATTTAAAGTACTATTATTATGTTTACTTCAACATGTAAGTTAAGTTGAATATCTACATAAATATAGTTGAGGTTAGAAGTCGAAAATGACTATTTTCAAGGTGTCCTCACACGTGACAAAAGAGTCTCCCATCACAGATATGTTAGGCCCTTTCATATATTATTAATATAAGAAATATCTTAAAGCATTCAAAGACCTTAGTTGGAATGTAACTGAGACAAACAACTAGTTAATTTCCATGTTGGCAATCTCTTTGTATGAAGTACCCCACAACCACATTTATTACCTTTTTCCACTTCTTTAACATACTCACCTAATTACGTCAACTAGCTAGCGGAAGAAGATGAAGTTATAAATATTGCTCTTCTTGCAATCCGTTGCAATATAAGAAATTATCTTATGGTCTGCAAACATAAGTCAACCACGATCACAAGGCAAAGTGTACGTCGTATTTGAGGGATGTTGGCCTGGAATATATACATCATGGAGTGAATGTAAAGCACAGGTGGACGGGTTCAAAGGAAACACATATAAGGGGTACCAAACATACTAAGAGGCAGAGTACCACTGGTTTGCTTACTACTCCAATCGTGGACATGATCATGCAAAACCCTATTTCCAAGTCCCATATGAAAGGAATGCTTTCAATGATAATATATTTACTCAAGGTGAAGGTAAGAACACTATGCAAGATATTTTCCATTTCCACTTGTAGTCATTATCTAAACTATATTTTACAAAAGTTGAATTTTTTTGTAAATCTTGTATTCGTTGTGTTTAGCAAGTAGGGGAACCAATTTGGCAGAAGACACAGCATCGCAAGCATTCTTTATCTCATAAAGTATGGCTGATTTGTTAACGCAAGTTTGCACTGGCCTCAATATTTGTCCTCCACAATAGACCTTGCATGAGGTTATGTACATCGAACAAATACAATATCGCTGCTACTATAGGACAGTTGATACTCCAGGAATTGGCAGTAAGATTGTTTCTATTGGCATTTTTGCAAAGACTGACTATGATGCAATAGAGGATGTCACAGTATTATTGATAAACAAGTTATTGAGTGCAACGGGTAAGAAAATAAGAGACTTCAACTTCTATAATGTTCAAGTCTTGCAAGATCAACTACACATAATCATGCGTCAGAAGGTGGCAAACAACGCTACAAGGGGAAATGTGTGAATGCAACTTCAACACTACCTTCTATGTAGATCAAAGTTTGACTAAATTCACTTTAAGTTTAAGGGCTCATATTAGACAAAACTTGTCATGCTGGTCACATATGTAACGTAATTAGTTTTGTTGTTGACGTTCTTATTTAATTTCACAACCTGCAGTGTTCTTGAATTAAATGTAAGACTGTAATTAAGGGTTTAATCTAATTATGGTAATCGTCTTATTCTGAATTGACATGCATTCGATAGTAAATAAATACCATGCACACAAGCTTCGATATTATAGAAAAAAAAAAAGCAATATCTATGGTTAATATACACTAGTTGTAAAACATTACAGAAATATAAATTAAGAAGGAAAAGGCAGACTTACTTTTCATTTAAAATGTGCATACAGAAGTTATCTATTTTGTTATTCAATTTTTTCTTCATTTTGACATTCTGTATGAGACGTTTAGTTATGATTTAATCATAGACAATTTTGTATTTCTTTTGAATAAAATTACATTTTTTGTAATTTTTTGCTTTCTTTTCAACCTTGTGACCAAAAATGATTCGTTCAAATATTATAATCAGTTTTTGTCAATAAATAATTAGAATATTGTATTTAAAGGACTTATCAATGTTTCAATAAGTTAAATTCACATACTATTTACTCAATTTCAATTTTTTTAATACTTTTTCAATCATTTTTTAAAATTAAAAAAAATGTTGAATGTGAATTGCAAAAAATTTATAATGTAAAGTTTTTGTTTCATGTATGAATGTGATTATATATGTGTACGTCCCCAGTTGACAATAAGAATTAAATTATTATAAAATAACATAAAAATGAAGAAATTAATTTGACAAACCTAACATCCCATCATAATTATTCTATTTAAACAAGTCAAATTTGGCATTAATTAAATAATTTTTTGCTGTGTGACTTGGCAAATAACAAAGTAGTTTAAATTAAGATTACGATTCCCCATTGAAAAAGGGCTAACCAAGTTTGTAGTTTTATCCTTTCAACTTCCAATTGTAATTTCAATTGAATGATGGTAATATGGTAACTTGTACTTTTGGTTTGACTTGACATTTCAAGAATGTTGCAATTGTTTGACCAAAACGTATGTTAGGAGTTGCTTTCGACTGAGAATGATAGAAAGATACACGATTGAAATTGACTAGAGGGTAATCCTTTTATTGGGACACGTTTCAATATATTATCGAAGTTGTACCTAACCTTATTATGTTGTGAGCAAATTTTTTTAAAAATTTGTCTTACCCCTTCTCATGGGCATTTTTTGGTCGGGTCTTATTTGTTCAGCATCATTCATAAAGAAGCCCAGCCCATGGAGTATTACGGATGCCATACGCAACCCAAATATTGTTGAGAAGGTCACACCTAACGACCATCACCCCATCACAAGCCCTTTATCATGACAAGCATAGGTCATTTTTATGACAAGATAATACCCTTCATTTAATGCTTACAATGCGTAACAGTACAACATGGGTCTGCAGGCGGGAAAAAAATGCAAAATGGAGGCCTCCGAAACCACTATTGTTTGAAACTATACAATAACCATTTTTTCCTTTCTAGTATTCCGATATCAACACATACACATTGTTTATGTAGTACCTCATTGTGTTCACACATGGATTCTACAGCAGCGATATCTGCTAATATAAACACTTATATAAAAATTCTATAAAGCAATGACACAATATATATGGTTGCCATTAAGTTGGTTAATACTTTTTTTTCCCATACAGGACGTCAGTTGTTAATGAAGTCCATAGAGGTGACAAAATACTTGGTGATGAAGTACAAGGTAACTCTGATGTAAGGTTTTACTTCTGATGTAACAACATTAGCGGTGTTATAAAGCAATAATGATTGTGTATTTTTCTTCTCAATTCACAGGTAATCAAGGTTGACCATTTCAATCGTTTGGAGAGGAAGATTGAAACCATACTAGTCGCGACAAAAGTTGTTCAAGACGTTGCCGAGGTAAATTTGCTTCACGATTTTAGTTCATGCAGTAAACTATAAAAGTGTTAACATAGTTGTGTTAGTTACCGTATGATTCTCATGTGTTGCAAGGAACAAGATATCGATTGGATGAAATAGAAAAGAAATGTGACATCATACTGTGGAAGATAGCGAAAATAGAGACAACAACTGATATCAGATCACGGAGTCTTAACACTGACTTTAATACAAATCTAAACCCAATTCCAAAGCCACAAGTATTGACACCAAAACTACCACCTGCTGTGTCACAAAGTACTCATAAACAGATATACAATAGGAGATGTACCAACACCACAAGTGAAGTTCGTAGTTCAAAGGAAGTTCCAAAGGGCAAGTTGTCTAATGTTGCAACTTTTACACAGGGTACTTCCACACCAAAGATGAGTAGACATGTCCATGGTGTATGTAACGTTAATTTCAGTAGTTTTCGAGTTAGACTTCCATCATCTCTTATGGTATAATATTTTGAATTCTTTGTGTAATTTTTCTTTTCATTAAGAGTGTTGGCTTTTTCACTTATTTTTCTTATATGAGGTTAAATTTTGAAAACAGTCTTCAGATTCAACGCCAAATGTTGGCCGGAAGCTATCTTTTACACTTTTAACCAAGCATCCAGTGAATAAACTTATAAACTTAGAGTTGAATATCCATCACCTTAGTAGTAAAGATAAAATGTCAACTGAAAGCAAGAAGAAGAAGAAAAGTTCAAATATAGAAGAGGAGATTGATGTGGAATACTACACACTTATGGGTCTCGAAATGCTAAATGTAAGAACCTTTGTCATTTGTATTAATATCTATTTGATTTATATTGATCTTACATGATGAAAATGACAGTATATGAAAACTACATTCAAGCCTACACGTGATATGGGACTAGGAATTGAGTGACTAAAGATATGTGCATATGTGTTTAACCCAGAAGGATTGGCAACGTATGTTGACATTGTTTTATATTATTGAACATTATAGTTAGACATTATTAACTACACTAATATGTATCGTTGTATATATGTCTATTAGGGAGGTGTTGTTTATGATGGGCTATGATGACGGAACTAGGCAACATTTCCAATGCTTGTCACCAGGGAATTTTATTAACGATTAGGTAAGTTTATATTGTATATAGTTATTGCTTATGTAATTAAAATACATGAATCAACTGGTTAAAGCTTTAAAGAAGAATTGATTAATATGTGCTTCAAGGTTACGTATTTGTGGGACATTTTAGATCATCCTTTGGATGTGCATGAAAGTGAAATGGATACAAAACAGAATAACCGAACAAAGTAGGTAGTGCCTCCCCCCCTCATTTGCGATATAATACACAAACTTAACATCATTATCAATTTCTTTATTTAATTGATAATAACATGGATTCATTTTTTTAATTATGTTGATTTAACAAAGAGATGTCAAATTAAATAGGACAATTAAGGAGTTGCTAGCCATTTATGCCAAAGAATGGATGAAACCCTTCAAAGAACTAAAATATGTATTTTTTTTTCATTTTTGTTGACGTTAAAGATAAGTTGATATTCTATTCAAAGTACAGTAACTAATTACATTTAATTGAATTGTTAAAATATCATATAACTTGTCTTCTTTTAGATTTACATTCCTATCCATGAGATAAGTGGAAAGCTTGGTGGACATTGGTATTTAATGGTGGTTTCGGTGGAGGACCGGTTAATATACCACCTAGACTGCCACTTAAATGAAGACGAAATCAGATGTAGACGGTGACATAATCAAATTAATAGTAAGTACAAAAATAATGATAATGGCTTTTATTGATATGAATATAATTTTTAATATTCCTATGGTTTCAACCTTAAACAATTATATGCAATGCAATGCTTATTTAAACGATGGCATCATCATATTTCCCACCTAATTATCTAAATGACTTGATAGAGGAAGACAGTTAAGACATAGTGCAAGGTACAAGAATACCAAACTGTGGCCATAGGTTAGTTCTCAATCGATATTGTCGTGATTTTTAAAAAATAACTAACATTGTCTACTAAATATGACTATTTGAATGGATAATTGTATTTGTTGTCATTGTCTTGTTTCTAGTTTCAATTCAATAGTTTAGGTATTGCAATGGCTAGACATGGAAGACTCTTTCAACCCAAATCAAATATCCTAGGTGAGTTCTTAGTAACTAACTAACATAATGAATTATTAAAGACTCAACTATAAAACAAACAAAGGTGAACTTAATTCATTTATGACTACAGGTTCTTAATGAAAATCTTGTGAGGATGATCGTGGCGATGGACTTGTTGATGGGTGAGCATAATGAAGTTAGGAACACATTAGAAGCTAAGGCAATTGAAGATTGGGACAAGGTTGCATACCTTTCGCGGGGTTGACACAAACATTCACAAATTGTTAAAGTCCAATGTTATATGTTGTATATATTTTTTGTTCGTTGCATGGGTTCGTTAAAGCAACCATGTTCTTTTGTTCTCTAATTATTATTTAGGGTACCCATTGGATCCATACTTTTTTGTTGTTAGTGGATTTTATTGCCAATGGTGTTGGTTTTGTTTCATACAACCAAATGACTACATTTTTGAATATTTATGTGTGGAATTGCCCACCTTGTTGACAGCATTAACAAATGTTTACCTTACACTTGGTAATGTTATTTGTATGTAGTAAGATTTATCAACTGTGATGGAATTGGTTAAAGGACAAGAGTTTAAAAGCAACATACAAAGCAACGATTATAATTGACTAACTGCCCTGTACCATACATTCTTCTTAACCATTTATCATGCAATGTAAATTGGCAATGACAAACTAGTCTCTTTAGCTAATGCAATATATAGATGAGTTGGACTGACAGTCATAATTGATGACAACACTCATTATCTCAAAGTTTCTTTGTTATGTTTTGGATGAGTTTTTTTTTTAACCGCTACCTTTTTCTCACTATTAACATACTAACATGATTTCATGAGTAGTTTAATAAGAAGTTATTTTTGTTGCATTTGTGTTCCTCTCCATTTTGGGTTGTATCAACTTCCTATCTATGCTTATATTTATTAAATGCCTACAGTATATATTGGTGTAATTTTGGTATGAATTTTAACTTACATCGATAAATTCGCATCAAATCGAGTATGTGCATGGAAAACCCTTCAAAGGTTTCAAAAAATATAATTGAAATGACAATTACAATGAATTGCTAATGGATTTATGGCTTTAAATTTTACTCACATTCTCGGTCCATTACATAGTGATAGCTTATTTAGATGAAATAATTGTTTAGCCATTGATACAAGTTAAATTGCAGTAATAGTAAATTATGTTAAAATGTACTTCTCCCTAGCCTTGAAAAGGTTCAAAGTTTTTATTTTTTATTGGTGCTGGAATATACAATCACTAATAGTTAAATAGAATCCAAAAGAAGCAATAATGTGTTAAAAATTGCAAAGAGTTCAAAAGCTCAAAAATGAGTGAGGAAGAAACTCAAGAGCGCGTTTCATAACAGCCAAAATGGCACTCGCCTAACGATATAAGAGGGAAGCTTGGCAGGTCAATGTCATTGCCCAATGCAAGCATGGTGTTCATTTTTCGAAAAAAAAAAATCGCCCAATGGGTTTCTAACTTTGCTAGGTGAATCCGAGCTCCAAATTTAGACTCTTAAACATGCTTTCATACATCATGTTACAATGGCCAAAATCGCACTTGCTTGGCGATACAAGAAGGATGCCCGACGGGCCACGCCTAAACACACCTACCCTGCCGGTTAATGCTATTGCTTGGCATAAACACGGTGTCTATTTTTCAAAAAGAAATCGCCCAGCGGGTTTCGAACTCCGTTGGGCGAGCCCGAGCTCCAAATTTAGACTCTTGAACATACTTTCATACATCGTGTTACAGTGACCAAAATCGCATTCACCCGACGGTACAAGAAGGATGCCCAGTGGGCCACGCCTAGACACGCCTACCCGGCAAGTCAATGCTGCTGCTCGACGTGAGCAAGGTGTATTTTTAGAAAAGAAATCGCCCAGCGAGTTTCGAGCTCTGCTAGACGAGTCTGAGCTCCAAATTTAGACTTTTAAACTTGTTTACATATATCATCTTCAGTCCAACCATAACACTTCTTACTAACCAACAAAGTGAAATATAATTTTATATTCAAAAACAAAACCTACTTCTCACTCATTCACATTGGATTGGTTAAATTGTGTTGTCTTTTATGTTTGACCTTGGAAAACACCTTGGAAAACAATATTCAATAAAAGGAAAAACTAACCAATAATTGGTTCCAGAATAACAAAAATTTGTTTCATTCGGCATGTCCTTTTCCATGCATTTTTAGTTAATATGTATACCTGCTAACTTATATGTCATCAAGCTGCAACTTAAGCCCCCTTTTTTTGCAAGACACAAAAAGGATGCACAGTAAATAAATCAATACCATAACCAGTGAATCAGACAATAAACAACAACTCAATCACATCCGCCACCTTTCAACTTATTAATACCTTTTCATATACCTCAACATAAATCTAAATGGAAGAAGCTCCAATATAGGCCAAAGTCAAACTTCATCCATGTTTGGTTGATGCAAGAAATTTGAATGAAAAAAGCAAAAACCACCAAAAATATCTAACTGCAAGTCAAAACGTAGCAATTAAGACCTGTCTCGAAGACATCACCTACATTCCTTAACTTATTTAGTTGGCAAAAACATGCACAAACACTGCTCACCCAAGACATGATAAACAATATCATTCGTAGTTAAATATATAACTGATAAGCTATGAATTTAAAACTCGTGTATATTTAAACATACACCCAACCTGTTCTATAGCATATTAAAATATACTATAGGTAAAAATGCTAACATTATATAAGCAACAAATAACGTAAATATGCAGGCTAAGTCCTTTACTACTTAATCAACACTATAAATCAAATCCTAAACCCAGTACAATCATATGCAATTCCCCTACTAAGAGAGAGGAACAATTTACTAGACCTATTTTGAATATCATTACTTGTCATTGCCAATCCAAACTCCAACCTGTACAACATATCCAAGACAACATATTTAATATATACAAATAAAAGCTCCATAATAAAGGTATCTAACAGGTTATTTAACTTATAACATATTTGCATTGTTAGTTCAAACTTTGATTCAAATATTACACATTTCATACCTCTACATTTCCATATAATATTCATCAAAGCTATTGTACATTGATGCTTCAAATGACTCACATTCAACACCAACTACACTTTCGTCATCAATTGAATCCTACAATAAAAATCAAATCAAACTATTAAATATAACAACTTAAAGAAAATGTTCCATCACAATCTATCACATCAATCAATGAATGATCAAAGTGAAAATAGAAATACCATGTCCTTATTGAACTCTAAGTTCATATTTGTGATTTCATCTTCACTTGGTAACCAATTTTCTATTGTAGTCTCAGCCAAAATAGGAAGCGCGGCAAGTGTTGGACAGTTTCTCCTATTATGGCCTGGTTGTCTACAAATGCTGCACTTTTTCATTATATTTGAGCACTTACTAGCTAAAGATGCTGTATTGTTATGAGCACGACCACCATTGGTTCTAACAACCACTGGATAACTAACATTGACACTTATTGGTTGCCTCCTCAATGCATTCCCTTCAACTTCAGTTGTCTTCTTAGCCATCAAATTTCATTTATAGCTTTCTGCCTTTGGTCATCTTAATCATCAAAACTTTCAGCAGCAAGAACACTAACATCTTTAAAGTATTCCATCAACGACAAATATCTTGCATCTTTTTCAAAGCCCCAAAAGTAACTTAAGCTAGTCTCCATCCGCACACCTTCCTTTGCTGACTTCGTCCACCGCTTAAGTATTAAACTTGTTGGCAATTCTAAAATATTAAGATAAACCAATAGCCTAAGTATATGATCGCATAGAAGACCAAATGATTCCATCTTTTGACAAGAACACTTCACTTCATTAGTAGATGGCTAAAATGACACATGCCATGATCTTTGTGATGATTCACACTTTGACACTGTGTATATCAAGTACTCAAATGACTCTTTGCAACCAACCACTCTAATAGTTTCAGATCTATCAAGTACTGGGCGAAATAAATTAAATATCTCCCTTGTGAAGACATTACTAGCATACCTTTCCAGCTTTCGGAAATGAGTTCGCAACACCGGCACACCATGAATAGATTCAAAGTCAGCTTCTACCTCACGGTATCGAATAAAATTTAAGCATCGATGGAAGTGTTGTAATAACTCTGTTAGATTATATTGTGAATAAACATACTTGGCAATCTGAGAGTGCAATGCCTCACATCTAAACGTTTAACCTCGCAAAAAAACTACCTCTTTTATAAGTTGTACACCACATTCTTCTCTTCTCGTACACATCTATCACCCAAGGATGATGTTGTACCTCAAACTTTGACATCATTTCCTTCCATCTTCTTTTAAACTCACCAACTTCATAGTCACCAAGTATGCATTTTCTGAATTCAGAGGTAAACATGGGATTTCCAACATTTGTCATTGCATTTCGAAGCAGATGCCATGCGCATTGTCTATGGTGAGCATTAAGAAAAACCCTGCTTGTTGAGTTTTTTTATTGCAACATCTCCATCGGTTATAATAGAGACTGGAGACTTCCCTTTCATGACTTCTAAAAATTGTTCAAGTATCCACATATATGTTTCTTTAGTTTCATTTGCAATAATTGCAGCACCAAACAATACTGTCTAATTATGATGGTTAACACCAGAGAATATCACTAGCGGGCATTCATACTTATTTTTTTCGTATGTTGCGTCAAATGCCAACACATCAACAAATATCTTGTAGTCCATTTGCATAATGCCATCACACCAAAACAAGTGTTGAAGTCTATTATCCTCATCAATCGTGTGTCGAAAAAAAATTGAAAGGTCATTTACGCCCAAACCATTCAAATATTGCAATGTAGCTTTGGCATCCACATTTTTCAACTTCCTTTGTCTTCCAATTTGGTTATACAAATCTTTTCTACGGAATCCAACTCGATCATAGCCTCCGCACTAATTTGCAAATGATCCATATATGTAAGGTGTACCTATACTGACTGCTCTCATATTATTCAATTGCATTACATCTAACTTAGTCATTGTCCTATGAGTTGCCAACATTCTACAGTGGGTATCTGTTAATAACTCATGGTTGTGGTCATTAAGAAAATATGTGATGTACCATCTCCTAGAATTCATGTTAACATGCACTCTAAATTTGGCTTTACATCCACACCTTGTCTTTGGCTTTATATAACGCTTTCGATTTTCCATTGTTAAACCCCAATCCTCTCTAAACCCTTGTTTGTAACACACAAAGGTTTGCTGTAACATTTCTCCTTTACTATTTTTCACAACTTTGCTTTTTCTAGCACCAAAGCCATTTATGCTCACAAACCAATAATAGAAGGTGTACGCCATCTCAAGACTTATAAATTCAACATTTCTAAGTTCAAATAGTCTTAAATTCTTCAAATCCAAACTAAGAATGTCATGTAAAGAAGCAATAGTACACCCGTCCTCAAATTCAACAGCATCACATCCTTCAATTGAGTTCTGATCACAACCATCCTCAACATCTACATCTACACATTCATCTTCCTTACTATGACAGTCAACTTCTTCTGTATCAAATGAAATATTGTCCAACCCCTATCAAAAATATAAAAAAAAGGTTATGTCATTTTGACAAAACACAAGCCAACAACATTAAATACATCTTTGACATCATTAAGCAGCCACTTAATTCAATGAATATAGTAAAACTACAAAATCCTTTTTTTTTTTTTTTTTTTAATCTTCTCAACATTATACTTAACTTTATTTTTATCATGCACTAATGTTTAAAGTTTTTTTTTTATTTAATGTATTTCTCATAATCAATTTCACAAACTACTTATAGTTTTTTCACAATTCATTAACACATACTCAAAATAGTAGGATTACAAAATCAAACTCATGCCAAAAAAAGGGCTTACAAGTTTCAATAAAAAAACCATACATCCTCTCTTCTGCACATTGATGCAATAGATTCATTTAGCCAACTTGGTCATTCACCACTATTCTCCTTTGACATTTCTATGCTCCAAATTGCAACTCTCAACGATACAATATTGCATCATAACAAAAAAGACACACTTCAAAATAAATACACAAAACCAACCAGTTTATCTTTCATAGTTAAAACAACTTTTGTTCAAACGATTTGACATATAATGAACAGACCAAGGACAAGGATTTCCTGCCATTATGTAATTTAAAAAACACAATTTGATCACAAACCCACTTCTTTGACAAATCATGAATATCTTCATTTATGTGGGGCCATAGAAATATATACAGTTCCACATACCATGTCCATACATCCCTTTATAAAATCACCCATGCATCGCACATCATCTACATTGACAAGCCTTTACTCAAACTTACCACAAAAGTCAACAACACTAATTCATAATTAAGGGTTCAACAAGCATATAGTCCAATATCATTTTTCACACAAATCCAAAAATTGATTCACAACATAAATTTTTATATCATCCACTACCAAAAAAATTAAAACATCCTACAAGCTACTATTGTCAAATGGTCACACAGGTACATGGCAATTTCACAAGGATATATACACTAAACGCAAAATGTAGTTGCCAATGTTAGGGTTTTCAACAAACGTTTCAAGATCATAACAACAATCAAATCTTTCTCATAAAAAACGACATAAAGTGAAAAAAAAAATTACTCTGATATTTGTTGTCGACAAAACAACACGACTACTTATGTGTAGAGATCTTAACTACGTTATTGGGTGCCTTCTCCCTACAATTGTTGCTTATGGGTACGTCGCCGTCTACACAACATCTCTATCAAGGTCAGCATGCACAAATGCAAGTTCAAAACCTTCAGCTTAAAGGGAGTGGCCATCTAGGAAAAAATACTGAAAGTAATCCTTCTCTGAGTACGGTAATTCATTTTTTTTAAAAAGGGTGTTATTGGTCATTTTACAATTATATATCAATTTTGAATTAATTTTTATATTTTTATTTTCTTACTGTTCACTGGTGCACATGTGAACCATTTGGCGAGTTGGTTCACGCTAGAATGCGCCTTCTCATAAAACCTATCAAAAACTCAATTCTTATAAGGCGAATTCTACCATGAACTAGTGGGAGAAGTGGTTGGTTCACAAGTGGACCACTATTTATAACCATAAGATATAATAACAAAATAATCAATGGTTGAGATGTTTAACTGGAAACTTTTTAATTTTGTTTGATTAACCGATAATTTATTGTTATTAAGATTTTAAAATTATAATATTTTCAATTTAATTTTTCTATTTTGACTGTCTCTCTCATTCCGCTCTGTTATCTCTCTTGGACCCAGCTTTTATCACTTTCCTCAATTCCGGGGACCTCTTGGCGGGGTTGGAGAGGATGGACCAGGCATCGTGGACGAGGGAGAAGGCGTGGTTGGCGAAGGCTAAGAGATTGTGGTGGGGGTCAAGGAGAAGGGCGAGGCAGCGATACTGAGCAACGATGTGGTCGATGTTGGTGGTGTAGCGGTGGATTTGGAGGCTCTCGTACCAGTCTTGGTGGTGGTCGTTGATCTGTGACTAGTTTGCCAAGAGTGTGTTGATCACTGGCAGAAGGTGCTCCAAGGCCTCGTACGTCGTGTACGACTCACGCTCGCAAATCGCGAACGAACGTGTCCCGTGCAGGTTACGCGCACTCAGCAACTTGTTTGCTGTGTACAGCCACTGCTCTGCCTCCGCTCGGTTTCTGCCGCCGATGATGTTTCTGGCTCTGCGAAATGACTTGGGTTGTTGAGGGGTTCACGTTCGGATCATGGGTTTCTTGGAGAGTGCTGACATGGTAATTGAAATCACATTACATGATGAGAGTAATGTCGATGCTTTTTCATCTTTGTGCTAAGGCAAGGCAAGGCCAATGTTTTGAGTTTGTGTGATGAATTAACCCGCCGCCTCATACATGCGAGCCCAGTGTCGTGGATTGTTCTCAATATTTCTCTATTTCAGTTAACCACATTTATTCAATCATTTGATGTATCCTAAAAGTGATTCTTAATTTCTTACATTTGTTTTGTTTTTTATTATGCATTTGAGCGTTACTGCTCACAGATCTAGTATTGGGTCTGATTTTATTGCACCTAGAGGCCTGTTGAAGATTATGGAGTAAAAGTTTTTAGGTACACTTTCCTAAGTTTTTCGAACATGAGTGTCCACTAGTCTTGCCAACGCCGAAATTGAGGAAAGAGAGAGAAGGAAGTTGGGTCAAGAGAGTTAGCAAAGTAGAAGGAGAGAGAAGGTCAAAACAGAAGAGTTAAATTGAAAATATTATAATTTTAAAATCTTAATAATAATAACTTACGAGTTAAACCAAAAAAAAGTTTTTGGTTAAACATCTCAACCGTTCATTATTTTGGTATTATATCTTACGGTAAATTTTAATTGTCCACGGGTAGACCACTTGCTTTCCTAGTTGACCGTAGAATTGGCCTTTCTAAAACCTATCAAAACATATCATATCTTGGTATTAAACTATTACAAGGGTTTAGATATAGGCAACTGCTATCCAAACACAGTCGCGCATCAAACCGCACAACAGAAATGGCGTCAGAGAGCGACGGCGATGACGTAACTGCCTTCACCAATCTTCACATCCTTCCTCCTCCAACCCGCGCATCCGTCACGCGCCGCCGCTACCCACCCTTCCTATCGAGCTCATCGAGCAAATCCTCCATTGGCTCCCCGCGAAGTTCCTTTTACAACTCCATTGCGTATGCAAATCCTGGAAATCCCTAATTTCAGATCCCCAATTCGCCAAGAAGCAACTTCGCAGGTCACCAACGGCAATGCACCTTATCTTAAGCTTTACGAACCCCTCGCACGAGTTCATTCTCCGAGCCTACCCTGTCCCCCCCGTGTTCAACGCCTTTAGCGCCACGAAGCTCAGGCACCCCTTTGGGCTTTGAAAATGGTTCTTATTTGATCTTTGGCTCCTGTGACGGCATTCTCTGTTTCGCCGTCGCCATTGATCAACATTCCGCTCTTTTATGGAACCCTTCTATTGGGAAATTCAAGATATTGTCACCTCTGGACAATCAACCGCGCAAGGGTAGTCATACGATATATGGGTTCCGTTATGATTGTTTCGAAGATAGGTACAAGGTTGTCGCAGTATTTTGCTGTGAATGTGATGATGGTGGTGTTAATGGTTACGCAATGATAGGTACATTGGGTACCGATTTTTGGAGGAGGATTCGGGAGTTTCCTTCTTTGGTACCTTTACCTCAATCGGAGAACTTGGTGAGTGGCTCCCTTAATTGGTTGACATATAATGCTTCAGATTCTTAGATTATTATTTCTCTTGATTTGCAGAAAGAGTCTTATAAAGAGGTTTTGCAGCCTGATTATGAAAGAGAGACTATGCATAACTTGACTTTGCATGTGTTGAGGGATTGCTTGTGTGTCCTTGATCATGGTGACAGGTTTTTCGATGTTTGGCTTATGAAGGATTATGGAAAGAAAGAGTCTTGGACCAAATTGTATAGAGTTCCTTACTTTAGAAAATTAGAAATCTGTTTACCAGTGCATTTTGTATGTCTGAAGATGACCAAGTACTGTTTGAGAGGTCCAGGTCAGAGTTTGTTGTTTACGATTCAAGAAACGGCACTGTTAAGATCCCCGAGATTCAAAACAGCAAACATTATATTTCCTCAAAGGTCTACGTTGACAGGTTGTTGTTGAATCCACTAACTGCACCTTATATGTTTTTCATGGAATCTGAAGCTTTAGAAATTCTTATGTTAGTTTCAGTTATTTGAGTATTAGTGTTTATTCGGTTTTATATGGTTCACAATCATGCACTGCATTAGATAGGTAGTGTTTTAGTTTTTATAACATTAGAATTAGGGGATGTTATGCCAAGTCACTGGCATGTTTGTTTCTTAAAATGTTTGCTAACTGCCCCAAAAATTTCATGATATTTGCTTCTAATCTTACACAGTACCCTATGAACTAAACAAATTTGGTTTCACAATGCATGTGGCTGTTATGTTATTGACGTTCAAAATATATTTTTTTACAAGTTCATAATAACTTCTTGAGAGCTTCTTTTACTTTGGGAACATACCTTCAATATCATTTAGAGAAGAATATGCGCCGATTGAATTGAATGTCAAATTGGCTTTGTTCCATTTTAGGATTGGTTTAGTCATGATTGTTATTTTGTTAGAATTTGGGCTTAAGGCCTAACCCAACCCTACAAAACTGACTTGTAAGGTTAGGACTGCTCAAGCTTTATAAGCTCTATTTAAGCCTGTGGTTCTGAAAACTAGACAAGCCGGTTGGACCAGAAAACTGGTGAACCAGTCACCTAATCGATTCAAATAAATCACAAAACCGGCCTGAAGAAAAACCAGTCAAAGAACCGAAAAACTGATCAAAAAGTGGTTCACAGCAGGTTAAAGAAAAATGCTTAATACAACATTATTTTGATTTTTTTCTTAAAAAAATAAAAATCAACCTAAAGTATTTATCATTTTTTTTTATTTTAAATATAAACTTGTTTTTATTAATAAATGTTGATATGTATAGTTAAAACTTATATGTAAGTATCATAACATATTTGATTTACACTTTTGTAGGTATTGTAAATGTAAAGAACTTATAAAATTATGTTTTATTTTTAATTTTTAGTATTATAAAATTATAATATTATGTTTTTTTAACATTATTTTATGTATTATTTAATTATTATTATTATTTTATTAATACCGATTCGACCACAGTTCAACTACAGTTGAACCATTGAACCTTAAACCAGTGCCTTGACCAGTTCAATAATCGGTTCGGTTTTAAAAACATTGTTTAAGCCATATCTCCAGTTAATGTGGGACTAAACTATCACCTTTGAGGCTGCAATTAAGACAGTCCCAAAGAGGCCACAACTAAAGCAGGCTATGGGTGACCACAATTAAAGGCGGCTTTTCAACACTCCCTTTCAAGCCCAAGGTAACTGGCTTGTAGTGTGGCAAATGCAAGTGGCCCAACAATGAATCTAGAATAGGTTCTGATATCATCTTAGAATTTGGGTTTATGACCTAACTTAACCCCACAAAATCGGCTTGTAACTACCCAAGCTTTATAAGCTTTATTTAAGCCACATCTCTCGTTGATGTGGGACTAAACCACCACCCTTGAGGCTGCAATTAAGGCAGTCCCCAAAGAGGGGGCAACTAAGGCGAGCTAGGATGACCGCAATTAAGGCAGCTTTTCAACACTTCCCTTCACGCCCATGGCTATCGGCCAGAAGCGTGGCAAATGCAGATGGCCCAACAATGGATTTAGGATAGGCTCTGATACCATCTTAAAATTTGGGTTTAGGGCCTAATTCAATTCTATAAAACCGGCTTTTAAGGTGAGGACCGCCCAAGATTTATAAGCTCTATTTAAGCTACATCTCTAGTTGATGTGGAACTAAACCACCACCCCTTGAGGCTGCAATTAAGGCAGCCCCCAAAGAGACCGCAACTAAGGCAGGCTAGGGGTGACCTCAATTAAAGGCAGCTTTTCAACATATTTCCTAAGGTTTGTCTGTGGAAGAACAAAAGGTGGGTGGATGTAGTCCGTCATGGACAAATCGATTAATCCATACGCACCTCCTAATAAAGGAACTGTAAAAATTGTAATTAAATTCAACTATATGACCATATTATTTTGAGAAGGAAGAAGAAATGCAAAGGCTAACTATATTATGGCATTCCCACTTATTTGTATTGGACAATAATTGCCTTGTAGAACATAGAAAAGATCTGCCAAGTGGAGATTTAGATATGATAGAATTCTAACTTAGAGCCCAAAATTCAAATGTTGAGATTAGACGTTTGCCCATTAAGATATTTCTAAATATAGTACACTTTTGCTACAAATGGTTATCAGGAATGTTAGCAGCTGGTGTTTGTTTTAAAAGTAGTATTAATTTGTAAATTGAGATTCAATAAGGTTTACCAACTTACCATAATTTACTATGCTCAGAATGTTCAGAATTTTTTTCTTTTTATTGTCTCCGGTTACATCATTATGTTTTTGTTTGGTTTAGCTTTTCTTATGACTTCTCGGATTTAATGTTGTTGGAATTCACAGCTAAATAAACTCAGAACCCCCTCCTTAGAGAAACTCCTCAGCATGATCTGTAGCACAATCAAACAGACCCAGAGGCCTGCGAGACTTTTGACTAGCACAGACCACTGTGCATAGGTACTTTGTCTCTTTATGTTTTTTTCCCCTCTCATCCTTTCTTCTCTACTGTGTTTTTTGTGGCTACAATTGCTAGAAGCTGCTGCAGCTGGCTAGCCTAGAGGATATCAATCCTGCAAGTCTGTTTTTATTTCTAGTCTCTTGACCAAGAAGTAGGAGAACTGTTGAATGTCTAGGTTCTTAAAGAAGTTCTAGTTCTATTAAGTGTAGGAGTTTAAACTTTAAACCCAGTTTGAAAGTATTGCCGTTGTCCAAGTCCTGTTGATGTGGAAATGAGGTGGTTTAGTGTTTAATGTTTTTTACTTGTGTTTTATAGTTAATACATATGGTTTTGGAGGTTATGGGAATTAATGATTCTGTTAAGTTCTTGAGTAGTGTTAGTTAAGATTTTCATATTGTTTTTTACTTGTATATTATTGTTTTCTTAAATTGTATTAGTACTTAATATAATGTGCACATGTTGCCCTGTCCATCCCAACTGGCAATGCGATAGCACATTAGCACCATGGGCCCTTGTTGCAACAGTGTGAAACACATTCATAATGTAATTAATATGCTCTTGCAAAGTTGGGTTTAGATGGAATTTTGGAGTAACTATTATTATTGTCTTGATACGTTAGTCAGATTTCTGGACCTGTTGTTTTGATATAATATAAAAATAGAACATGTATATGACACTTTTTGTTAACTGACTCCAGCGAAACAAATTAGTGTTATGATTGGAGTTCTCTTAAATTTTTAATGTACTGGATGTCATGATGTGTTTCCAAAGGATTGCTTACTATAATATGTATCTCTCTACTCCAGGCTACAGAATATTTGTGGGTCATACCGTACACCTGTACAAGGCCCCCATCCCCAACTGCTTCAATTGAGCAGAAGTTTGAATAACAACACAGAATTTTTTCTTCAGTTCGTCCTCTTACGTAGATTGTTATGATTATCGCAGTACATAAAAATGCGAAAATAAACTAATCTGTATTTTTTATTATTTCTTTAAACAGTTTTATGTAGAGAAATAATCCCATTAGCACCTTTCACAGAACACTATTAAGTGATAGTTTTGTAAGCCATTATATGATATACTTTCTAACTAGTCATGATCACCTCAAATAACAAAGTTTATGTCACGTCATTTTAAAAGGTATAAAAAAATGCAACAACTTCATGATAAACATTACAATAATGGACTGATATTATTGATAATTAGGACAAATAAACGAGCTACAGAATAGCAAATTGTACCAAGTACTCAATTATTAATTAGTAAATAGGGGAGATTGTAAACGATGCACTACATAAGTACTGTCCACATCATGATAAAAGAAGCTACTAGAATGAATTTTCTCATTTTTGCCTTGTCGTTTCCTCAGTGTACTTTTGAGTGACTCAAAGAATTCATAACTTGCTGTTATCTTATCCAGAGAAGGGAAGAAAAGCAAATGAATAAAATAAATAAATAAACAAATAAAACAGAAAGAATGCGGTGATGGCACGACTGTGTGGGGCTTAATGATAAGAATGTTAAGCTGATCTTCATCACATAGACATCTTGTGGATGAAGCTGAACCTTCTAAGAGTGAGTGGCAGAGAGAGAACGAAGAGGCAGGCTCGGTCATAGCCGCCAATGAAAAATCGCTTATAAAAGCTATATCAAAGCCGGGGAAAAAAAGAAAAGAAATTGAGGTGGCGAGATGAAGTCGTGGTGGAAATCCTCTCTAGAGAAATGCTGCTGTTGATCAAGTGTATATGCATGTGCAATCGTATATGTAGCTTGTAGCCTTGTAAGTCAAGGAAATCCTTTGATTCTCTTATTGATCACATGCATATTTGGATTAAAGTTTGGAGGGCACAAAAGTATTTTTGTTTTTAAAATAATAATTTTTTTTCTTTTTATATTTTTGTATTGGAATTTGTTTTTATGCATTGAAATTTGCAAAAATATTTTTGTAACTGTCATCCAAACATAGCCTACTCTGTCAAAAGCATCTTCATATGTTCGAGTGACACAATCAAATTTATAGAAAACTAAATTGGAAATGCACCAAAAATTATAATAGAGTGCATTAATAAATTTTTTAACTAATGTGTTAGGGTATTGGTTAGTATTTCCCTAAAATAAATTAATTATATCATTCTTATACGTGTCTTTTATAATACTTTTTTAAGTAATAAGTCATGTAGAAAGATAAAAACAAATAAAATACTGTTAAAATTTACGAAGTTAAGTGCAAAGTTTTCATATATATCTCTTTTCGTGCAACAGATTTTCGCGTAACATTGCCAAATGATTAATTCCCGTAGATTCCTTTTTTCGTTTTCTTCCTCTTCTTTATCTTGAGCACACGCTAGTGTCTTCGCAAAACTGCAACGTGTCGTGCTATATTGAACCGAACAGCACAGTTTTCATCTTATGAGTTACTTTATTAGAGTCGAGCAATCAATAATTTATTCATCATCGTCAGCATCAACCACCACTTGAACATCTCTCTCTCACACACACACAGTGTCGCAGACTCAACACAAACACTCATCACCGATCACCACACCCCACAAACTCTTCCACCACCTCAACCTCCCTTGTCAATAACATGTCATCGCAGGGTTACCTCCACCGCATAGGCTTCACCAGGAAGAGAGAAAGACTCATCAACCCCATGGACCGAACCTCACCACTGCCACCATCTTCGGTTCAGAACCAAGCCGTGTCCGAGTCACTTCCACTACCCTTCCTCCCTGATGAGCTTGTTGTTGAAATTCTCTCGAGGCTCCCCGTGAGGTCTCTGTTGCAGTTCAGGTGCGTGTGCAAGTCATGGATGTCCCTTATTTCTGATCCTTACTTCATGAAAAAGCACCTTCACTTGTCAACTCGAAGCACCCACTTCACCCACCACAGGATCATATTGAGTGCCACAACCGCTGAGTTTCACCTCAAATCATGTTCTGTGAGTTCCTTGTTTAACAATCCTTCAACCGTTTGTGAGGACCTTAACTACCCTGTGAAGAACAAGTTTCGCCATGATGGGATTGTTGGCTCTTGTAATGGGTTGCTATGCTTTGCCATAAAGGGTGATTGTGTGCTACTTTGGAACCCCTCCATCAGGGTCTCCAAGAAATCACCACCTTTGGGTAATAATTGGAGACCAGGGTGTTTCACTGCTTTTGGCCTTGGTTATGATCATGTCACTGAGGATTACAAGGTGGTGGCTGTGTTTTGTGATCCTAATGAGTTTTATAGTGAGTGTAAAGTGAAGGTGTATAGTATGGCCACCAATTCTTGGAGGAAGATTCAGAATTTCCCTCATGGTTTCTCACCCTACCAAAATTCTGGGAAATTTGTGAGTGGTACTCTCAATTGGGCTGCCAATCACTCTAATGGTTCAACTTCTTTGTGGGTTATTGTTTCCTTGGACCTGCATAAGGAAACATATAGGGAAGTTCTGCCACCTGATTATGAAAAGGAAGACTGTTCCACCCCTACTTTGGGCGTTTTACAAGGATGCCTGTGCTTGAATTATGATTACAAGAAAACCCATTTTGTTGTGTGGATGATGAAGGATTATGGGGTGAGAGAGTCTTGGGTTAAATTGGTGAGCATTCCTTATTTGCCTAATCCTGAAGATTTTTCGTACTCAGGGCCTTACTACATTTCAGAGAATGGGGAAGTGCTGTTGATGTTTGAGTTTGACTTGATTCTGTATGACCCAAGAGATAACTCCTTTAAGTATCCTAGGATTGAGAGTGGGAAGGGCTGGTTTGATGCAGAGGTCTACGCTGAAACTCTGGTTTCGCCAATGAAGCATTAAGGTGTGCAGCGCAACGCAAGTGTAAGGAAGAATAAAATGTGTAAAGTATTTTAAATCCATGTGATTTTATCTCTGGTTCATGTACGTTGGCATTAGATGTGTAATATGTGTATGCAGAACTGAGAGGCCAAGCAATGTATAGTTAATATTTGATGAAGCTCAGTTATGTGTTGTTAATTGGGTTATGTAACCATCACTGATGGAAAACACTGCTGCATCTATTTGTTAGTATACGGGAATTGGCAATATTTAATGTGAAAAGAAGTATATGCTTTCTTGTATTATGGTGAGAAGCATATATTTAATGACTCATCTTAAATTCCGTCGCATTTCTTAAAGTAGAATCAGGACTTTTTGGCAAGTTAAAAAGGACAGGTAACGGACTTCTTTTGAGAAAAAGGATACATTCTGCTAGTGAAGTGTAAAAAAGGAAAACGGTTATACCTCTATAAGGTTATATACCAAAACCTATTCCATTGCCTACGTAGCAAAGCACAATACCCTACTTGACCATAGGCAAAAATGTATATAGAGTGGAATAAAGCAAAAGGCTCAAGAACCGGATTCTCTAGCACAACACTGGAAGCAGATTTGTGGCCTTTGCCAATGTTTTGAAGTTAAATACACTATAATGTGAGAGATCATTATTGGGGTGGACCTTATCCAGATTTTCTGCAGACATGTCCTGTTTCTGGATTAAGTTTTGGTTGTGGGGTGGCATACTAATAGTGTTAACACACCCAAGGATTTTTCCTATTGGATCCTGCGGAAAGAGATGCCAGGTCCAGCTCGCTTACTCTTAAATGACTGTCGGTCATAGTCTTCAATTTTACAAAATCTTCACTATAGTCCTTAACTTTACAAAAAATAATTTATTTCAATTTTTTTACTTTATTTTTGTTGTCATTTTACACTAAAATAGACTAAACTGAATGTTAAAATTAGGGACTAAAATAATGATTTATGAAGTTAAGAAACACTTACAATTTTAAGGAGCAAAATTAGAGTTTACTCCACTCAAATCACATAGATCCAAACTGTCATTTTGAACACTTGATCGTAGTTTTTCATAATAAGCATTCTCTTACCACCACATTCAATCCTTGATAACCTTGAACCTCCAACCTAATAACTGCATTTATTCATGTCTTTGGCAAAAACTTCTATTGTACGGGTAACTTCATTTTTTAGTATATAAAAAAATGTACAATTTCTGACAGGGACACTGTTGAGAAAGTGGATTCTAGTGACTCATCACTCTTGCTGTTCCAGAGAAGAATGAGGACTTCAAAAAAGTTAGAGGAAAAAATTAAATCTATAGTTAATTAGAAGACAACTTTCAAACTACAATCAAACAAAACAAAACCGAAAGGCTACAAACTTTACTCTCTAGCACGGCACTGGAGGCAGAAGTAAGGTTTCTAACCCACCAAGCACATAGATACGGGCCAAATTCCATTCCCAATCAGCCATTTTTTATGACCAAAAATTAATTGAGACATTTGTCCCATTAGAAGAGTATAACGCCAAAGCGGTTCGTGATGTGAAACTGAAACATAATTCAAGAATTATGAGGTAGGGTGAGTCTACCAAAAGCCCGTGGATTAAACAAATCATGTCAAGTAGATTTTATACGAGATCTGCTGCAGTGAATAATTCTAACTCATTCATTCCTCTTGGCTAAAGACACACTTTACCCAAGATAAATATGATCTTAACCACCATTAAAATGTTTGAGTGAGAGCCAATGACTAATTTCTCAATACACTAAGATGAATAGATATTTTTTCATACACATAAACTTAAAAATCAAACCTCTGACCACATGTTTATCTATCAATCATGAGTGGTCTGGTAAGATAAATATGAGTGGCCGCCTAGCGAGACAAAACAGAGGGCGCGAAGAAGACAACAGAAAGAGAGAGAATCCGGTGGTGGGTAGTGGGGATTTTCTTTAATTTGTATTATCCACTCGCCGCTTTATGTCGACATCAATCTATTTTCCTTAGACCAGAGAGACTCGCCATTCACTCTTGCATTGCATGATTCAATTGGTACGATGAGGATATAACAGTAGCTCTCTGGATTTATATTATCCACTGGAGTGTTTTTCTACGAAACGTAAAGGAACCAACAAGTGATGCTCCCAACCAATTCGAAACCGGGTTCTCTATAGCGTTAAGAGTGTTGATACTTGACACAATAAGATTCTCGGTGCATTGTTTTGCTTAATTGTACATTCTTTAATTTATTTTTTTAACATACGTTTAGATCCTCTCTTGACCTGTTATAAATTTATAATTCACGGGAATCATTTGGTGATGAAGATATGTTAAAGATAATAAAATAAAATGATGATAACAGCAGGAAAGGACACGAAATTAAGGGTGAAAAAAAAAATCTACTATATCCTACTTCTTCCTAACCAAGCTTTCCTTTTAAAATAATTTTTGAATTAATGAATAAAATAAAATAAACAAACAAATTTATCCTATTAGCTTAGTGAACAATAGATTAAAATAAGATATGATCATTTATTATATTTTAATTTTTTTATCCTAACCATCAAACAAAATTGTACCAGAGAAAAATAAAAATAAAGCCAACAAATTTCTCATGCATCATTACTATATTTTAAAAAGAAAAAAGTATAATAAATGTTTATTGTTTTCGTTATCAACAATAAATGTTATTCTCAAAAAAAAAAAACAAGAAATATTACTTTTTATTATCTACAAATAAATTAAAAATATATTTTTTTGAAATTAAGAAAGAAATTGTGAGAAAATTTATTTGAATAAAAAAACATTATCTCTATGTCTATTAATTTGATATGAAATGTCAAAAAATTAAATTAAATTAACTGATATTATTATAATCTTAAATTTTAGTTTGTCTAAAAAAGATATTTTTAATTTGATTTGGTATGTCTAAGATTAAAAATTTAAAATAAATTTCAAATTTAAATTGATACTAACTAAATTTAAATAATAACTAGTGTAATAACTCGTGTAGCATGGATATTGATTTTATAATTTATAATTTATATATTATTATGATTTTGAAATATATTTCTCAATCATTTTTAAATTTATATAAGTATATATATTAGTAAATATATATATATATATATATATATATATATATATATATATATAAATATTAACATAGTTATGAATATCGATATATATTCAAATAATTATATTAATATGTTTCCATGACTTATTGTTTTAATTATATATATATTTTTAGGAAATTTTAATTATATAATTGAAACAATCATATAATTGATATTAATTTAGTTATTTCTAATTTTTAATTGTAATTGATACTTTCCTAAAAGAAATTTACAATACTTAAATTATTTGTAATTGATTCCATTTTAAGCATATATTACTAATTTGATTGATACTAATCAATTATCAATTATATCAATTATATTATTATAAAAGAAGGTTTTGTCACGTAGTTAGATGTCAGGTGGCAACACTACATCAATTATTTTTCTACCAAAATGTCACTAAATTATTTTATTTTATTTTTAATTTATAAAAATACATAGTTATAGTAATTAAGGTAATTACAGTGAGTATATATTCTGATTAAATCAGTCAATTAAATCATTAAATCTTATATAGATTTTATTTTATATGATACGGTAATTAATTTATTAAATTTTAGGGAATTTTTTTAATAAATACAGTAATCAATTACCAAATGATCAAAATCATGAATAAAATAATTTATTTAATTATGAAATATTTAATTACGATAATCAGTCATGATTCAGACATTCTAATTGATAATTTAGTTATATATTCTTATTCAAATTAATTGATAACACTAATATATATATTTTATTCAAATTTACAGCAGATTTAAATTAAAAATCTCACAACATTTATTTTGATTTCAAAACGCTAATATATAATTGGTAATTTAAACAATATATGTGTGTGTGAAGGTTTGTCACATAGGCAAATGTATCTAATAATTTTTTTCTCGAAAAAATACAAATAATTTTTTCATTTTCTATTCTTAATAAATACATAATTATATTAATTAAGGTAATTATATTCAATATGATTTTCATAATTTAAAAATTGAAATTGACAATACAAATATATTCTGATTCAAATTAATTGATTAATTGATAATATAAATATATATTCTGATTCAAATTTATAACACAATCAAATTAAAAAAAATCTCGCATTATGAGTTTTATAAAGCAAAAAACTATCGGATCAACTCAATTATAAATAATCATTGCATATACATTGTTATTTTTCATTTCATCATTTTTTTTCTAAAATAGTTTATTGCTAACATTTTTTTATTTCTTTTATTCAATTTTAATGGAATGATAAATACTAACAAGAAATACAAATTCACCGCTCTTTTTATTTTATTTTTTTAAGATAAGGTTCTATTTTTTTTTTCAATTCTATTTGAATGTTCTTTACATATTGTGTCTAAAATTTAGTGTTGAAAGTCTACTTGCTGACATTATTTTACAACTTTTTCATTTTCGACTATTAAAATAACATAGAAGATTTAATGAGAAATTTTATAAAAAAAGATATGATGAGTTTTATTATATTATTAAAACAAGATTTAGTCTTTCTTATATTTTTCTTTTAAGATTTTCATTTATATATCTTTTTTTTTATTCGCTATGCTTCAAACAAATTGTGGAGCCCTCTTGAAAGGACAACAAGTACTTTACAAATAGCTCATCTTATATGAGAGGCATTGACTCTGAACTAAAATTCACGACTTTGGAATGTATATTAAAGAACTAAAGTATTAATAAAGAAATATCAAATAGAAATAAGTAAATGTAAATTTAGGTGAATTTATTTTATTTTAATTTAAGGTAATTTACAAAAAAATTATATTAAATATCTATTGATTACCTTAAATCTAAATATATTCAATAAGGACTCGTTTGGATAAACAACTTAATTAAGATCTTATTCAATAAATCCTTGTTATATAAGAGCTTATATTATAAGTACTTAAAATTCAATAAATTGTTTGCATTTGGATATTTGAATTTAAGATAATCAATAGATATTTAGTATAACTTTTTGGTAAATTAATTTAAATTAAAATAAAATAAATTCATTTAAATTTATATTTACTAATTTTTATTTGATGTTTCTTTATTAATACTTTAATTCCTTAACATGCATTCCAAAGTCATGAATTTTAGTTCAGAGCCAAGGTCTCTTATGTACAATGAGCTATTTGTAATGTAATTATTGTTTTTTCAAGAAGGCTCCACACTTTATTTGAAGAAAAGCCAAGAAATAAATACTTTTGATAAACAAAAAAAAGATATATAAATGAAAATCTTAAAAGAAAAATAAAAGAAAGACTAAACCTTGTTTTGATAATATAATAGAACTCGTCATATCTTCCATAAAATCTCTCATTTAAATCTTTTATATTATTTCAGTAGTTGAAAGTGAAGAAACCATAAAATAATGTTAGCAAATAAACTTTCAATACTAAATTATAGACACAATATGTAAAAAAACATTCAAATAGAATTGAAAAAGATAGAACCTGACCTTAGAAAAAGAATAAAAAGATTGGTAAATTCTTGCTTGAGTTTACCCCTCCATTAAAACTGAATAAAAGAAATTAAAAAAATACGTTAGCAATCGACTATTTTAGAAAAAACGATGAAATGAAAAACAACATTGTACACGTAGGTATTTATAGTTGAATTGATCAAATAGTTTTTTACTTTATGAAACTGAAATTATGCGAGATTTTTTTAATTTGAATTAGTATATATATATATATATATATATATTATCAATTAATTTGAATCAGAATTTATTTGTGTCATCAATTTCAATTTTCAAGTTATGATTTGTGTCATGAATTTCAATTTTCAAATTATGAATATCATATTGAATACAATTCCCTTAATTAATATAATTAAGTATTTATTATGAATTAAAAATGGAAAAATTATTTGTATTTCAGAAAGAAAAAATGCATTAGATGCATTTGCCTATGTGACGATTATTCACACATTAAATTACCAATTTTATATTAGCATTATGAAATCAAAATAAATGTCGCGAGATTTCTTAATTTAAATTTGCTATAAATTTGAATCAAAATATATATTATTATTATCAATTAATTTGAAATAGAATATATAGTTGTATTATCAATTAGAATTTTCAAATCATGATTGATTATTGTAATTAAATATTCATAATTAAATAAATCATTTTATTTATTTTTTTGATCATTTGGTAATTGATTACTGTAATTATTAAAAGAACATTCTTTAAAATTTAATAAATTAATTTCCATATTATATAAAATCAAAATTTATATAAGATTTAATTGATTGATTTAACTAGAATATATATTCACTGTAATTACCTAAATTACTATAATAATATATAATTGATAATTGATGATTGATTATTTCGCATTTAAGACAGTGTATACTAGTAATAAAAAAAGGGGGGGAGTAATTCATCTATTAAGTGATGTGATTTAAAAATAAGCGACAAATAATGGAAAAATATAATAAGTTGAAAGGGAAGTATTAAAAAAGTGTGAAAAAAATTATAACTTTGTTCAGGTCGTGGTATTCGGATTAAGATGGGAAACCAAACTCGCTTTCCTTTGTTAATGTCATCGAATCTGGAATCTAATTGATTATAAATTTTTTTTCCTTCTGATTTTTTCTTGCTTTCCGATTGCAAATTAATCAGAAATCCTTATGCCTTGTCCTCGATCTATTTAACTACGTCTAATTTTCCCTCAGCCCAGTTGAACTATTTGCTTCCAGTGGGAAAATTTTTGCTTGCAGCAAAGGAAACCACAATTATTTTCAGCATCTTTTGTTCCTATTTAGAGCACGAGGCTCAGTGGCATTTCATTTGCATTTGGTTTTAAAATCAGATTCCATAATACTATTATATTGGTATCGAACTTCACGAACTCTTTGTTGTTTTATATATTCATAGTCAATTTATATTAATCTGCTATTATAGCTACTTACAAATAAGACCAATTTCTAGGGAAAAAAGGTTGGTCGAGTAGTTAAGGATTTGACTCATATCATATAAAGATGAGTTTAAAACTCATTGTCGATGTGAAGACTTTGTTAGTAGATAATTTATAAGTATTCTTGGAGCTTGAGGTCTACCCTAATCTTGATAAGTCTTCAGGACTCAATTCACTTAAATTTTTCTTTCCCCCCCCCAAAAAAAAAAGACCAATCTCTACTATATTTGTGACGTAAATTGTCATGAAATTATGTTTTAGTTACATTGCTGGTTTAAAAATCTAAAGAGATAATTAATTGAATGTTATTTACATTATTAAATAAGAATTCAATTGAACAATTAAAGCATTTACTTTTTGATCATCTAGCAAGTTTAGGTCATGGAGATTTTTTTGATGTCCTGCAGTTTCTCGTCTCCACTCTCTCACACAATATCCCCGATTCCCTTGCTTAAAGATATGACGTAGTTTCTAGTTGGAGTTGCATTCCCACGTTTTCTGTATTTTTCTGTATTTCGCAGTTTAGTAAAAAGATTTTTACTTTCTTGTTTATGCTAATTTGTTTAAAAAACTGTATGCGAAAGATATAGTGGTATATGCATGATTTTCGTTTAACTTCTTACCTTTTTTTTATTCTTTGACATATTATTTAACCAACAAAATACAACTACTTATTGGATTGGTATAGAAACTTTTCTCTAATGAAAGTGATCGAGTGACACCTAGTTTTCATATAAATCCAGAGAGATAAGTATAGATGTGATAAGATGAGAAAGATAAAGAGAAAATGAAGTGTTTTTTTTTTTTTTTTGTTACAATGAAGTGTTTGCACTAGTAAATATCCTTACATTATTACTATAATAATGCTCTTTTTCTAAAGAAATTGAAGTAAACATACTAGCAATGTACCTTCAAGATGGTGTGGGATTGATCCTAGAGCTAACATGAACCAATACTAATTAATGATTTAATACAAAAATATCAAGAACGAGAGAATGATGCAAAATTAAATTTAATACAGAGGACATGCCTGACCCGTTCAAAGAAGAAAATAGGATAAAAACTATTTTTTAATATAAATGTAACAATTCAAATTCCTTAAATTTTGTAAAATTATTTTTCGTCTATCATTAATAGAAATATTATTAGATCCTCTAATAAAAAAATTTGATCATGTTGTCATACATTATTCTAATTTGGCTAGCAAAACATACATCGTGTGAAATGCGTAACGATACAAAACAAAGAAACATATATTTATATTACATTTACTTTTTTAGAATATAAATATATAAAAAGTTTCACTGAATCCACATTTTCAGTCACTAAAAAACAAAATAACACATGGAAGATTATCTTACCATGTGCCTCTAATAGATAATAATTGACAATTCCTTGCGACAAACTGGACAAGTAGTTTTTCCACCAAGTAACCAAAAGTTAACGCAAGACGAAAAAATTCATGGACAGACAGTCTAAAAGGTTGAATTAACTCCCCATTCTTAAATTCTTCCATGCAAATAGGACAATCACGTTGGGATCCACTGGTTTCATCCGCACGAAAATATATAGCAGGGGCATGGCTCTCATTCCCAGCCTAGCAATATGTGCTCCGGGTGCAAAAGAAAGTAATTGTACTTCTTGCCCATATGGTTCCCTTTGTGCCCTTACACTCGCAATCACAATGCGAGTCCTTGTCACTAGGAGAGAACTCTGTGTATCCTCAGACTCAATGTCTCCAATTCATGTGCTTTGAGATTCTCTCCTCTCATCATCGTTTAAATTACTCCTTTCAGGATCTAATACAATCAAGCCTATCCAATACCATAAGAACAATCCCAATATGCAACCCAAAAATATAAAAATTCCAGTTGAGGCATAGTCTATCGTAATTAAAACAGCAGCGAACATAAACGTTAAGAACAATAGCGGCCACAAGGCAGCATTACGACACATGGAAATTAGGGAAATAGATTATGTATCCAAGTTGAGAATAAAGAGAAAAACTAATGCAGAGACCAATGAAGAAACTCACCTTATTTAGATGGTGGGTTTAGGTCAATTTATATTTGTTCATTAATTACAATTTAAAATCCTCTAGATAAAGTGATTAATTCCCTTTTCTTAATGGTTGAGAGTGTATATATATATATATATATATATATATATATATATATATATATATATATATATCGTTGCAAAAAATATATTAATAGTGGAATACATGTCAATACAAGAAATTACAAAATATAAATAAGTAATCAAAGATGTTGCTAAGAAGATTAAAAAATTAGGTTTAAATATGTTTTTAGTCTCTATAAAATGAGTGAGTTTTGTTTTTGGTCTCTGTAAATTTTTTTCTTTGATTTTCATTTTTCTAAAATTTGAAATAATTATTTTTGGTCCTTGTAAAATTAGCAAATTTGCTTTGATTCCTGTAAAAAAAAAATTATTTTTATACCTCCATAATATGAAATCACTATTTTTGGCCCCTAACATTCATTTTAAGGTAGACAAATATTAAACAGAAGAGATGCACAAGAATGGAGGTTGAATTGTACATTTAAAACAACTTTTTCAATATAAAAACAAGTTCGAAAACTTTTTTAAGCTGAGGGATAGAGAAGACAAGCACACAGAAAATTTTATACTGGTTCACTCAACCTTGAATTACGTCCAATCCCTTCACCCAAAAGGTATCCACTAACCAACCTTAGTTACAAGTATTCTTCACAGCTTCTTTAGGCTTTACAATGCAATCACCCCAGATTGCTTACCAACCCAAGTATTTTTTTTTCACTAAGCCTCTCCAGACTTTCACAACAAGAATAGTTGTTTACAAATAGATTCAACTCACACAGTGAGGATATAGAAAATTAAGCACAATACAATAATGTATCAGAGATATATGACTATCGTCCAGTGGACGCGTAAGAAAGCAATTAGCGTTTTTATGTTCGTGCTTGATTCATCATCATTGTTGCTTCTTCTTCTTTCTCGGTATATATAGTCTTCAGCAGAAAAAAGCCATTGAAAAAGACTTGGCTTCAATCTTCAAGAAAGAGGTGTGCGTATCAAGCTTCCAGACAGATCAGAAAGAACAGCTTTTGAACTTGCACTAAAATGGAAAGAGCAGTTCTGTGCTGGAGGTCTGCTTTTCTAAACATTCTTCATTCGTCTTGGCTGCTTGAAGAGTTGACTTGCTTTTTCTGCCTTGCTGTGTTTTTGCACTAGAATGATTTTGTCTACCATTTAATGCTTGAAATATTCGAAAGTTATATATCTCAAAAAGGTAAGACATTAGTCTCGAGATATGTATGCCAGACATATTGTTTGGACAAATATTAAAAAACCTAACCGTTTAAGAACTTTCGTTTGGACGCATCTAGTATAAGTGTCTAATACTTAAGACACATAGTCCACGAATGAGACTTTTACTCTTGAACGGTCATCATGTATACGCTTTGGACGTTCGATGAGATTAGCGCGTTGGAGACCATGAGTTTGGACGCTGTAAAACTCATTAATTTAAAAACAGAAACTTAAACTTTAATAAGTTTGTTATCTTCAAAATTCAAGGGTGTAGACACTTCAACATCTTTGGTTCCAACAAAATAACATTCATTTTAGGCTTTTAGAAAGGAAAAAAAAATTAGAGGTGTCATATGCTGACAGGGTACCATAAACACTAATGAGTGTCACTTGAATAGTCACTTGACTTTTCATTAAACACACAAATAATCAACTTAAGTGTAACACGGTATAATGCTAGTGAACTTGAAATTCCTAAAAGTTCAAATTTTGATTGAAATTGAAATATTTAATTAGAAATAAAATTAAAAGAAAGATAAGGAATAAATAATTAAAATATAACCAATCAATCGAATGCTAGCTAACAAGAATATTTTTTCTCAATAACTTAATTAAATAAAAATAAAAAATAAAATAATGTTATTATAAAGATTGATAGTAATTTACGATATGAATAACAATTCTTAAAAAAAGTTTAAACGGGCGGTGCTACGAGAAGTCGTGGCGGAAGGATGAGGACACGTGTGAGATAAAGGCACAGAACGCGGCATTGCGATCAGAGGTTGAGACTGAGATGCAGCTCTGCCGATGGTGTTGGATTGGAAGGAGATAAGAAGTGTTGACAGAGGAGCCATGGTGGTGCGTGAATCTCCAATTGTCGCATGTGACTATGAATCCGCGAACAACGATTTTCATCGGGATCAATCGGAATCTGCTTCAAAAACTCAAAGGTCTCGCTTTGATGTACGATTTTCCGCTCTAATACAATCTGCAGCATTGAAATTTGGTTATAGTGAAGGATGTAGCTGTTTTGCATCTCCGACACTGGTGCACGGAACTGCTTCTCTTTCGCCATTTATTTTCTCTTCGGAATGACAAATGTTGAACACTGATGAAAGCTTGCGAACAAATCACATTTGCAAGAATGCAGAGAAGAGCTAGCTTTTGGTGAAATTGGATTGGAATTTTCACAGTCTATCTTCTTCTCAAACATTTCATCCTTGTTACTTTTCACCTTCTTTGTTGTCTTTGTTTCTTCTGCATCTGAAATCATCATATTCATTTCAGTTGCAAACGTATCTTTTTCATTCTCATCTCCAATAATGGAATTACTGCTCTCTCCATGAGAGAGCTCTGATATCATATCAAAAAATTGGGAGGAGACACAAGTAACTCTCATTTGATGTACCCACACATCATTAAGTTCAAAGAAGAAAACAGAAGTACCATAAAAGTAATTCATTATATTGATAAAAAAAAATGATAAAAGATACAATAGGAATACGTAAATGCTCTCTATATAGAGCTTGCTAGAGCTAGCAATTATCTCTAACAAACTAATAACAACTAACTGATATTTCAAACAAACTAGTTACTCTTAACATTATGTAATAATATTTTAGAGGAATAAAAAATAAAATAAAACGTTTAATGCAATAATAGTCATGTCATTTAAAGAGAATGAGAGAGAGTTTCTAAAATCACTACTATTCAAGAATGAATACTTGCTTTAGAAAAAAATGAGTCCTGAATTTTGAATACCCAAAAAATATAAACACCTCATTGACACCTTTTATTTCTCTTTATCTCTTTTTTTTTATCACATCACATCACAAATCATATCAATCATTTGTCTTTTCTCTCTTTCTATCTCTCTCAAAATTCAAAACATAAAGAGTAGAAATAAGTCAAATTGCTTGTTTGGAATCTATGTTCTAACCCATATCATGATCAATAAGATCAATTCTTTTTTGAAAGACCTATTAAAGGTCAGACTTTAAGTTATTAAAAAAAGACTTTTAACCTTAATAAATCGGCTTATTCAAGTAAATATATTTAATAGTAGTATTTTGTCAAATTTATATTAAAATATTCTAAGATTATTATTAATTTATTTAAAATCTTAATTATTAATTTATTTAAAATCTTAAACTTGTTAAATTATATACATTTAGGTTTATTAACATATTTGAAAGTAATTTTTTAATCTACTTTAGAGCATTTATTATTAAACTTTCAAAAGGTTAAATCAAATAATAAAATAGGCTTATATTAAATCATTAAGTCCTAAATTTGAAAAAGTCAACCACATTTAATTTTTATAAAGCTTAACCGAATTTAATACAATTTTATCCTTACATGCGATTAAAGTACAAGTGTTTTTGTCTATAAATATAATTTTTGTCACAAAAAAAAGTACGATAGGAATCGATCAAATTGGTCTAAAAACAGGTCCAAAGCAATAAAAGCCGATAAAAACTAGTGTAGAGATTAATTTGAATCGGTTTCTTTTTTATTTTTATCTAATCTAAAATATTTTTTGAAACAAAAAGAGACACGCATAAAATTCTTTATATATATAAATTAGAATAATTATTTTGAATGAGAGTATTTTTATGTGTTATTTTTCAATGAAAGTAATTTTCAGAATTTTTCTTCAATAAGAGCATTTATATAAAAAAAATTTAACTATTTATACTTTTCAATCTATTTTTTTCATCTTCATTTTAAATTGAATTTCAATATTTAAAAAAAATATATCAAAAATATTTTTTATTATAAATTTTATTTATATTATAACTTATATATTCAAAATATTTTATTTATTATAAATTTTTATATAAAATAAATATTTATCTTGTGCTTGCACATACTAAAATACTAGTTTACATATAAACAAAAAAGGAGGACTTGTGAGCCATCGAGGCGTTGCCTCAGTAGTTACTACTTTGCCGAGTGTCCCCTTCTCCATCCCATCAGGTCAGGTCCAGAAGGCAGGCCTCTACCACCAAAGAACTTTGTGCACTCTCCAATGCAATAAGCACACCAATGTTTGAATGGGAAATTCCGGGGACGCCTGTGTAGTAAGAGGACTGCTAAGATTTGATTTTGGAGAACTATTCTCAAGTGTGAGATGTTTCTCTTTCTATAGAGTAAAAAGCGTAGATGATTACATGTTTGGTCTCGTACAACAGACAATCAAACTTAGGGATGTCAACGGGGCAGGGCGGGTACGGGTAGTAGCTACCCGCTACCCGCCCCGCCCAATAAAACTTATTCCCGTACCCGCCCCATTACCCGTGCGGGTATCCATTAAGCAGATATCCACGGATATTTTTAATATCCGCGGGTATTCGCGGGGTATTTTTTTTAAAAATAAAATTAAAAAAATAACAAATTTATTTTATATGTTGTGGACAATTATAAAGTGTTGCAAATTTCACTTTGAATTTATAAATTTAAATTTATAAATTAAAGAGTTATAATTTAAAATAATCACTTTAAACATAAATTTTAATTATTCTAACAATTTTTCTAAAAAGAATATAGTTTAAATGTTCACAAATTTATGTTTTTTTTCTCTTGTAATATAATTGTATAAGATTTCTCTCGTAATGAACAATTTTTTTGAAAATTTTGAATAAATTTATGTAATTTTATCTATATTAATATGTAAGGGTATTTAAGTAAATATATAATTGTGGGTAGCGGGTATCCGCGGGTATGGATACCATGATATCCGTACCCGCCCCGTTAATAAACGGGTAGCGGGTATACCCGTTTAGAATATCCGCGGGTATCCATTTAAAGTACCCATTTTCTACCCGTGGCGGATTTTATCTGCAGATATCCGCTGGCACGGGTATTTTTGACATCCCTAGTCAAACTAGATTTAGTTTTAAGGTTAAATGGGCATGCATGGCTTTCAAAGGGCATGCTTGATTTTTGGTTGGTAGGCCTTTATCGTACGTTTAGAAAGTAAGATTAAAAAAAAAAAAAAAACCTTTTGTTTAATTTCCAGTTGATTCTGATTATTGAATTTTGCTTCAATTTTGTCTTGTAACTCGGTTTAAAATGGAAGAAAGAAAAAGTTATTTATGCAAACTTAATTTATAAAATGAAATTCATTCAAATTGAAATTTGCAAAAGTTAATCCAAACGTGTACAAAACACAGGAACAATTGTGAAATCTATTTTCAAGCTCAAGGATGGGAAAAATGGTACCGAAGTAATTAGTTTGAAAAGTAAATTATACTCGCAGCTCCTGTGTTTTTTGCAAATTGCACCCAATACCCCTCCGTATTTTGGCATTACTTTGGGCCCCCTTATTTAAATGGAGTTAAACAAAGTTTTAATTTAGTTGTGGTTTGACAAAAATACCCTTTTTTGTGAGCGACAAACATTCCTTTTTGCATATTCTGCAATCATCAACACAACATTGCGTACCTAGAGGTTGCAAACAATTGGATTTGGATTCGTGAAACCCGTGGACTATCATCATCGATGATTGGTGAAATTCACCACCATATAACTTCTTTTATCTTCCTAATTTGAACCCACGACATTGAGGATTGGTGAAACCCATAGATCGTTGTCATTGCTAGCTCTTCCAGCCCATCACGCATTTCCTCCACAAGCTCCCCAACCCCCAACATGGCAGCAACGTCACGCCTTGACATTACAGCTCTCAAATTGAAATTAGCTGCAGAATCATGTCAAATTTAAGCAAATCTTTGTCATTTGTCTCATATGACAAAAGCATAAAGCGCTCATGTAATTCACGCTTCCACCGTAAATGTTGTTTCCTCTACTACCAGGATCTGTTGTGCTACCACCACAATCTATGTGCTAACCGTAAACTAAGGAAATGTGCACTTAACAAGAGGGTAAGATGTGCTTTGCCTCTAAACTCAACAACATTGCACACACGATTACAACACAAACGACCCCTTTTCACTTGCAATTTTTTTTTTCAAAATGTTCAAATGTGTATCCTTTTAATGGTTGTTCCCATGAAGAAGACAAGGACAAATTTGGACAAAAAAATTCATTAAAAGTCATGTGCCAAGCACATGGCCTTTTGGGGTTAACAGAATTGACAACACTACAGGGTTAGGGAGTCACAATGTAACAAATACCAAACAATTAAGAAGTTTTTTATAGGTATAAAAAAAGGAGGAATATCGGACACAATTTTCAAAAAACAAAAAGTGTGCGAGTGTAATTTATTCTAGTTTGAATTAACATTATACCCACTCAACCCCCTCTTTTTTCTACTCTCTCTCTCTTACCTTTTCCATATCTTTAATATAAGAAAAAATTCATTTAGACAGAGAAGATGCTTGCAAAGAGTTAGAAGGACATGCGATCCGCCCTAAAAAAGATTATTACTTTTACCTATTTTGGCAGTTGAAAAAGCAGATGTCGCTCACTGGAAAACCATTCTGATTTTTATTACGAGGAAACCCAGCAACAGAAATGCTGGTGCAACTTAATTAAATACTCAATTAAGATGAAAACGACGTTACTCCGTCTCACGAGCACACGGTCTATGTTTCTAGGCATACTTAAAATACTCCATCTTTGAAGTAAGCAGTCTCCAGTGAACAGGTCAATGATTGGTACAACCAGCAATATGAACCATGCGTTGCTTAACTTAAAAATGTCGAAATACTAAGACGGATGAAAAATGTAGGTATTTGATTAGAAGAGCTAAAATGCCACCAAAAAAACAGTTCCAGCTACAAAAATTAATCGTACAACTATGCACAAACTCACAGAACATAGAAGCATTCACCTGTGCCAACAAAGCTTTCTCCCACCCTCCCGCAAAATTTCATAGGCAAGTTTATACTTTTCAATGGATGTTGCACCAGTTTCTATGTATTTAGATGCAGTTTCTCTTAGACTCCATAGCATCAAATTTTTTAGTTCCTGAGAGCTAGTCCATGATTCTATGTCAGGAAAAACACCATCCTCGGCATTTCTTGTCCATCGGTGTAAGATGTAGCGAGAAGGAACTTCTCTTAATTGCAGTATCTGGAAAACCCTCAACACATGTCTACAAAGAACACCTTCGTATTCAAACATCTGACAGCTACAACTAATGCTGAGATTTGATGCATTGAAAGTAACTACATGCTTCTCCATATCATTTCCACCCCTACGCACCAAATATCTGCTCAGGCCCCCTTCCTCAAATATTTTAAACCCAAGATAGCTATAGCACTGCAATAGCTCTTTTTGAAATACTTTGAATACAGTAAGAGTGTAAAGCCTTCTACACTGTTCTTCTACTGGCTCTTTTGTTTGCAAAATGGGTTGAAAATTAGAAGTATTAAAATCCTCTTTTCTTTCTTCCTCACGGCGTCGCTCAAGACCTCTTTCATACCGAGGAATGAACTCCATGAGAGGTGTCTGGGCATTTAAAAGTGCACCGAAGAATGAATCAAGGCTTTCATTCATGGGAATGCCAGCCAAAAATGTGCCCTTTAAATACAATGGAACCCAAGATGCACGCTTCTCATACATTTCTTTTAGCCAAGCATTGTCCTTCAATCCATATTTGTTGAGTAGGACATTCCATGTGGCGTCAAATTCATCAACTGTCTGACTCTGGTAAACACACTTTTTGTAATCTTTTGTAAAGTCATTACCCATCAGACCCATGTTCTCTTGTTCCTTTGCCTTAATTTGCCACAAAGAAAAGCGATGATGGGTTACAGGAAAGACTTTTGCTATTGCCCTCTGGACTGCAATGTCTTGATCAGCGATAACTGTCAGAGGCTGCCGGCCAGACATTGCCCTAAGCCATGTCTGAAACAACCAAGTGAAAGATTCTTCAGATTCATCAGCAATTAGAGCACATCCAAGAAGCACAGGTTGCTTGTGATGGTTGACTCCAACAAAAGTAGCAAATGGTACCAAATAGACAGTTTTTCGGTATGACGTGTCTAAGACAAGGACATCACCAAACTGACTACATGAATATCTAGATCTGCCATCCGCCCAAAATATGTTCATGCAATTACCATTGTCAACTTCCACAGCATAAAAGAATCCGGTATCTTCGCCTTGTCTTGATTGAAAATACTCTAAAAGAATGCCGAACCACTCACTTCTAATGTGATTTTGCCTACCTCCTCTAGGGACAGGGTAGTTATCTATTCTAAATAAGTCACCATTTACCAATCCAGTATCTACCTCTTCGGTCAAAATATTAGCAGGAGGAAGACTTTTTGCCCTGCCCTCCTTTCCAGAGTCCAGATCATGGTTATGGTCTTTTCGAAGGCGGTCCACTATCCACTTTCCCGACGGCTGTCTCTTAATCCTTAAATAAGCCCCACAACCAACTCTTGAAGGGTGCTGGAACCCCTCTTTAGAGCAAACAAATCTGCGGGATGTGATCAACCCATCATTCTTAGAACGAAACAATTGACCAATTCGAACTCCAAAACCCAAATGCGCTGCATATGCATGATAAAATTGGTAGGCTTCATTAGGTGAACTGAACTCTTGACCCACATATGGTTCAGTCCCAGACTGTCCTTCATGTTCTTCCTTTCTCAGACGCTTGAAATCAATAATGCCAAATGGACAAGAGGATTCATCATTAGCTTCTTCGAGCAATTTCTTTCTTGGCTTGCGAGGAAACTCAGTAAGAGAGTTGATAGCTGTAGCACCCTTCTGTTGCAATGTTGGAGTGCAATTTTCACCACTGATTTCAAGATTGTGATTGTGGTCCTTATGAAAATGATCAATCACCCACTTCCCGGAACCATTTATTTGTACCCTTATGAATGCTGGACAGCCTGTTCTTGAACTGAGTTGATGTCCCTCCTTCAAGCACACAAATCTTCGAGAAGAAACTGACCCATCAGTTCTTGATCGATAAAGCTGACCAATCCGAACTTTAAATCCCGTTCGATTTGCATACAAAGTGTAAAACTTAAGTGCATCATCTGCTGTATCAAATTCTAACCCTATGTGTGGCTCACAAGAAAAATCTATTCCCTCCTCCCCACTAGCATTACTCATAGCCAGTTCAGTACCGACAGAATGCTCCTTTACAATCATGGTCCCAAGTTCTTATCCATTATATTCTAATTATCCATAGGGACAATGGAGAAAAATCCTAGGCGAAAACTGCAGTGTTTCAAACTCTTCAAAAGCTTTTAGAAAGTTAAATATTCTTAACTTTTCTTTTCTTCCACCTTCCCTCTTTCAAGGCAAGCAGAAGCACATTCCAGTTCCATAGGCTTAGGCGAAGGCACCTGTTCCTGTGATAAGTGAAATATACAGACTTGTATAAGATACAGACTTCAACACAGCTATGACCTAACTTAAAAATTTAATCATCCCCATCCTAATTCTTCAGGCACGTTTCTCCCATTTTCCCAGTGACCAAACAATTTGACAAGATATAGCATAATCTAGGGGAGAAAAAACTACGACATAATTAATTAAAAAAAAAAACGAAATGAAGGCAATTACAGGAGTGAATAGGAGTAACTGAACAAAACAATCAATTGGTGTAAATTGAACTTTTGGGCAAAATCATAAAATAACAACGAAGGTCAACGCAGCAGGAAATAAATCAAGAATTAGGGTTTCAGAAATAAAATTTACCTTGAAGCATTGATTGGTTGGGAGATACAGAAAACTTTGAAATCGGAACGACGATTAGAAGAGCGGAATCAAAGGAAAGCAAGGAATTTAGAAGGCGAAGATAGATAAAACGGTGATTGTATTCCCGTTTCTTCTCCACTTTGAGTTAGGCATTGGCAACGGCAGTGTAGGGGTTGGATATAAATAGAGTCCGGGTCCGGAGCCGAATTCGAATACCATGATGTTCGCGGGTATGCTCTGCTAAACCGTGTCCAGTGTAGCCCACAGAACCCAACAACTGGCCTCGTTGTCCAAAAACCCAAACAATTAATTTTTTCTTCAAAGTTAATAGAAAAACTATGATATAACTAGTATTTTAACTCATACCATCATGGTGTGATATGGTTGGCAAATAACCTTGTCTCTTAAGTATGTAGTCAAGGGTTTGATTCCTAGGTTTATGTGTATGAAAAAACATCTAGATCAGCCCTTAAATGGATGTCGATATCTCCAGATATTAGTCCTTGGCTTTTGGTTAAGGAATATCCTGAGTTCATCAAAGTATTTTAACTCATTCATTATACAATTCAAATTCAATATGTAAATTTTATGATTATAATTATTTATCAAAAAAATAAAAAAATATTCATATTATATAAATTAAAGTAAATATATATCAAATGACTTTGATAAAATTTAAGTATATATTTAAATATAATAATTGTCAATATAATAAGAGTAAATTATACTAACACTCCCTGAGGTTTTGTCAAATTTCATCCAATACCCCCCTTTTTTTACCCCTATACTAACTTCTTTTAATTGTTTAAACAATATTACACTGACACCCTTTATATATTACATTAACCCCCTTCCCTCCCCCCCCCCCCCCCCCCCCCCTCTTAACTATTTTAAAAACATTACACTATGTATTCTTATAAAGGAGATTGTTGTAAATGTTAAAAAAGCAGGGGGTGTTTGTGTAATCTCAAAACATCTCAGGAGATGTCAACATAATTTACTCATATAATAAATCAAAATAATTAAAATATAATAATAATTCTTTCTTTTAATATGTTTCAAGGCATGATCAATATAGTTAAAATTATAAAATATATTAAAACTAAATTAGGTAAGAGATAAAAGAATTTAAATCAATATGCAAGTTAAAACATATAAGGACAATTTATCCTTAAGAAATTAGAGAAAAATTTCATGAAATCAGAGATGAGAGGGACAAATTAGTTTAAATCAAAAAAGAGATAAAAAATAATAATGAAAGAGATAAAATAATTTAAATTAGGAAATAAGAGAGAAAAAAGAAAAATTTTAAGGAAGAAATTTTTTAAAACAAAAAATATTTGCATGGGAAGAGAATGTAATCCACCTTTGTTTAAAATAAGAGAATTAAAAAAAAACCGAATATGAGAGAATGGAGGGAGTGGGCCTTTCACAAGCTAGATAGCTATTCTTAAGGGTGGAAAAGCAGGTCAATTTGCCTCATTATGGCCCACCTGCCATTAGCCCGCCAAAAACAGGCGAGGGCATATTAATGGTGAGTTGAAAGTTCTGGCTAGCCCCATTTAGGATGGGCTTGCGAGTTGGCCGGCCAGAAATTAAAAAAAAAAAAGAAAATTCAAGTTTGATAAAAAAAATTCAATACAATTATAATTCTTGTGTAATTAATTAAAGGATTATATATATTTTAATGTTAAATTTTTGAAAGTAGAATATTGGGTGTATTTAATTCTTAATGTTGGTTGCTAATTTAGTCATCTTTTTTTTTCTTATTTATAACTAGCAATGGATCAAGGAGCAAATAGCAAGTTGTTTTACTTGATTGATGTTTACACTTTTTTGGACCTTAAATATTATCAAACTTAAAAAAATATATAATTTTTTTAAAAAAAATGGCCTGATGGGGCCAACCCGTCAGTGGCCCACTGAGCTGGTAGGTTGGGCGAGGCTAACTGTCAGGTTGAACCACCTAACCCATCCCGCCAATTTTGGGCAAGCTAGTAGCCCCAACCCGTTTTGCCATGACTAGCTATTGTAATGTATAGATATAGACAAATTTTTTAACGTAATTTTATCTTAAAAATAAGATATTATTTTAAATTTTACATATGTAGAATATTAAATAACTTTTTTAATTTCCTTTGAAAACCTATAGAATTATTATACATATTTCAACATATTTTAATCAAATATACTTTTTTTTTAAAATGGGTTAAATATGTTTTTAGTCCTTCAAAAATATGACATAATTGGTTTTAGTCCGCAATAAATTTTTTCTTAGATAAAGTCCCTCAAATATTAAAAATATCCTAATTAAATCCCTGTACTAAACTTTGTTTAACTTTTTGTTAAATGATGGTCATATCATCTTTCAAGTAAAGTATTTTATTACCTAAAGTGCCCAGTGATAATTTTTAATAAAAAAATCATATAATTATTTTTGCTTTAGGGTTAAAAAAATATGTGGTTTAGGAGTAAACATGTAATAATTTTATTTAAAAAGTATGTTACTAATCTGACTTGGACATAATAGTTGACATTGACAGTCACATCAATAAATTAATGGTGACTATAATGTTGATATGGTTATCATTCAAAAGAAAAGTTAAACAGAGTTTAGTAGAAAAATCTAATTAGGATATTTTTAACATTTGAGGGACTTTATTTAAAGAAAAAATTTTCTGAGGACTAAAACCAATTCATTCATATTTTTTTAGGACCAAAAATATATTTAACCCTTAAAAAAAAACTCAAACAGGCTTCAATAATAAAAATAATAATTTTTCATTTTTTTTTATAATTGGATATAGATAGATATAGATATAGATTAGTTTGTTTTCTTACATAATTTTTATTTCTATAATAAAAATTTTATACACTTCATTTTATGGGTTTAATTTTCATGCATTGTCAATGTATATATTTTTACACAGTTAACCAATTATAATTCATCCTAGAAATAGCTTTTAAAACAATTATTACAAAAGTTAATTATCTTACCTTGCATGGCATTATATGATCAGATACAGTGTAAAAATATTTACGATGTCAATATATTTAAATTTACATTAAACAAATATGTTTCTAGAAGAATTTTTTTTTGTTTTATTTTAAATTCAATTATAATGGTTGTCACATATGGTAAAATTGTTGATTTTTATAATAATTGATTTAAATCATACGGATGATGATTTCTAATAAACTGATAGTGAAAAAAAATAGTAATAGTGCATGAAAATTAAAGTCTTACTTTTGTTCTTACAAAAATTCTTTACTTTTTAAAAGTGATGTTAAGTTTTTACGCGATTCTAAAACTATCTTGTTTAGTATATGTATTTCATTTTTGTTATCTATGTAGGATCAATAACATATAATATTCTCACCAAAAAACTGTTGTACTTCATTTACCAATACATGAGAATTATTTTAGCTTCATTGAACTTTTAAACGAAACTCCAAATATATCTGAACTAATTACTTTTTCAAAAAAAAAATTAAGATAAAAGTCAATTTACATTACAATAAAATATTAAATATGTATGCCTATTTATTTTTGTTATGTTGGTTTAATATTGAACGAAATTATCAAAAATATAATCCATTTTAAATTCATCAATATTTATATTTTAACTTATTAAAAGCAGTTATTATTTCAAAGAAAATAAAAAAATTGAAAGATGTTCAAAATCTCGTGTGTGGGTGGCCAACTAGTTTTATACATAATATTATAAAAGTTTTGAAAATCTTGGGATGGCCATGGCTCTGGTGGGCCACCCCAGTGGCTCTTCCACTTTGAGTCTCTTCCCAACAAAATTACATTGTTTATTACATTTGACGATTCACAACAATTGGTCAATTAGTTGTAAGATTGATTAATGATAACAAAGATTAGCGAATGTTAATAAAGTTTGGTGAATCTCTAATAACATTAATCAATTTTGGGGTCAATTGACTAATCTTTATTGATATTGATCAATATATTATTGCTAATTGACCAATTATGAAACAAATTGGCCTATCCGTATAAATTGTTAGACGCAATATATGGTTGTGATTTGACTAGAGTAAATTTAATGTATTCAATAAAAAATAATAATAAGATTTAAGTTGTGTTTGACTTAGTTTTTTTTTAACTTTTCTTTTGACTTAGTTTTTTTTTTTTAACTTTTCTTTTTCTTAAAAAGAGAATTTAGGTTTGAAAAACTCTAAAAATATTAAGTAGCTTATTTTTTATAAAAAAGGAAAATAAATAGTTAAAAATTTTAAGAAAAGGAGTTTTATATAAAAAAGTTGATTTCTCTCTCTCTCCCAACTCTCATCTCTCTTTTTTCCACTTTCTCCTCATTCTCTCTTCTTCCCCCCCCCTCCCCCCCCGCTTTCTCTTTGTTTTCTCTCAAGTCCTATCTTCTAAGTTAATCAACTATTTGATATGGTGAGAAGAAAGTGAAGGAAGAGAGAAAAACTTAAAATTTGAATTTTAAAAAAAGTGTTTTTTTTTTATTTTTAAAAGTCAACATTTCCTTCTCTTTTATTTTCACTTTTTGCCTACCCAATAAATATATATATTCTTTATTTCCTTTTCTCTCGCCCAAACATACCTTAAAAGAAATGAAAATTGTAAAACAACTATTACTTTATTTTTAAAATTCTTATTTTAAGCTTTAATTTGAAAGTAATTTTTAAATTAAAAAATTAAGTCAACATGGCCTTAGTAACTTTACAATTGTTTCTTGTACAAGTTTTAGGTGTATAAATGCCTCTTTTTTAGTAAATAAAACTATGAAATTTAAGTAGTTGTCATTTGTGATGTTAATGATTGGATTTGTAGTTTATGGAATTGTTTTATTTTTCAAGTAAATTTGTTGAAGGTGAGATTTGGAATGCAAGAAACCCATGCCATTGATACCAATGTAGGGTTAGATATGATAACAATGTGTTTCGTTGTGTGTTTTTAAAATTGATTTTGAATGAAATTGATTTTATAAAATTGATTTCAGTTAAAATTGATTTTGAAGTGAAGTAAATTGTGTTTGGATGTTTTTACCCTGAAAGCAAGTTTGATATAAATTTTAGTATAATATTTTAACCTAGTGCAAAAGTTGTAACACCCCTACTTTTGTATATTAAATTATTCTGTATGTTTAAAAATTGTTTTTAAGTCATCAATGTATTTAGAACAATTAATAATAATTTTAGAAATTTTTCTAGAATTTATTGAGATAATTTTTGTAAAATGACAAAAATACCCCTGGTTGACGGTGGGAACCAATCGGAAACTTTTTGACCTCAAAATATTTTGAAAATTTTATATTAAGTATCTCTCATTATAAAAACTTTATTTTGAGAGAAAAGTAGTGAAAAATATAATAATCCTATTTTAATTCTTCCACTATTTTTTTTATATATTTGGCAATACAATTCTGAAAAATCGAAAAGGAATTTTGAAATTCTGACTCCCACCATTTTGTTCAAAATTTCAAGAGCTATTTAATCTTGATTTTTAATGATTTTTCCGAGCCGGAGCCCGGAGAAATTAGAAAATGACAATTTTGTACCTATTTCTCAACATTAAGAACTGACATGAGGAAAAGATTCAATTGATATTAAAATGTCAATTTGAGCTTGGAATTATGTCATATATATTAAAATATAATTTTTGGAATCTTTGGGAATTTTCTGGAATTTCTGTATAAAATGACCAAATGCCCCTACGTGTCTAATAAGCCAGCCAGTAATGGTTTAACATTCAAAAAGGGTGAAAATGGTAATTTAAGTTTAATTATGGGTAAAATATTTAATTTTAGAATTTTAATAAAAATTTTGGTATTTATTGAATTAAAATGGATTTTCTATGAATTTTCTAGCTTAAAAATACAAAATAAATACATATAATTTGAAATAAATTAATAAAAATAAAAAGTTATTATTAGAAATTTATTTTTGATGAAAATTAATGTATTTTTCCAGTTTTTCATTAAAATACATTATTTTGATATTAAAAGTTAATTTTTCAAGTTTAGGCGTTTTTGTCGCTACCGGTTAATTCACCTACAGATAAAATTTGACACATGGAGGCTTGGGACAGCTGGTGGAGCACGTCCCCAACCCTAAAATAGGTGATTCACCACCTATTTGAGATATGTGTCCTTAAATTGGATTAAAAATAAATAAAAATTGAATTTATGACATAATAATGACATAATGGATGATGTAAATCTTTGGACACCTAACCCCCCTCCTTCTTCTATAAATAGGCCTCAAAGTTTTCAGATTTTCACTCATCCTTTCCTCTCCCAAGCTAGAGAGCTTCTCTTTCTAAAGTTTTCTCTCTCTAAAATATTTTTTTATCTAGTTTTTATGTTAAAATTTTGCTAGTTTTCAACTAGTAGAATTTCTCCTCCTAGAAGCTTTGCACCAACAATTCCATCATCTTCATCAACTATCTTAGAGGTAATGGGGGGAGTGGGGTTGGTTCTAAATTACTGTCACTTTGCATGTTGGTAGGAAGGGTTTTCCCCTAAACCCGTTTAGGCTTAAATTTTAGTATTGTTATTATTGTTTAAAGTTAAACTTTAATTTTTACTAAGTTGTTACTCTGCCCAAATTTAAATTATTAAATCATGATTATTAAATTGTTACTCTGCTCAAATTTAAATTATTAAATTTTACTTGCTAAGCTGTTACTCTGTTCAATTTTAGAAAATAAAAATTTATTTACTAAGCTGTTACTCTGCTCAAATTTAGAAAATCAAGATGCATCTACTTTTCGGTAGCCCCTCACTTAAGAACTCCATAGTTAAGCGTGCTTGACTTGGAGCAATTTAGGGATGGGTGACCTACTAGGAAGTTTCTCGGGAAGCGTGTGAGTGAGGACAAAGCACGCTGAAAAGTCTTGTGTTGATTTGTGGAAACAGTCACTCATCCTGAAAGCGGCCGGGCATTACAAAAGTTACTTTATATCATTTCTAGTCAAATTGAGGTGTGAAGGCAAAATTAAGTCTACCCAATAATAGCTAAACATCTATATTTTCACTAAAATCATGTTTAACAAAAAGCAAAATCAATTTTAATATTTTTCACCGTAAAACCAAGCATACACTTAAAACGAAGTTTAGGTCTAAACACACATTAAAAGTTAAGCACTCGTAATTATGATACTATATAGTAATTGAAGATTAATAATCACGAGAAATTGTAATTCTTTTTAGAGCTTAATTTTCATTTATTATTAGTGCAAAGAATTTGACAATGTTAATAAATCATAAAGCATCTTAAGTATGACTTTTACAGTATTACAAAAGTCAACGAAGTTACTATATATAACAATCTGTGATTGATTGATAATGTAAAAGTCCTTTATATTGTTAATACATTTTAACTGAAATTTTCTTTTTAATGTTATCAATATTTAGTTATATTATTAGATACGATTTTATTTAACTCTTATTCAATTATTTTAATTCATTTTTTTATGAATAGAGTTAATACTATATTTTATTCAACAAAACCACTACTAAAAACAATGAATTAGTGACCAAATTTGATGATAAAAAATTGTTTTTTCCTTGTTAATTTTGGAGTCACTAAATTTTAGTCACAGATTTTTAAAAAAAATTACATATAGTAGTAAAAATATGTAAAAAGTAAATTATTAATATTTTTTGTCTATTGATATTACAAATCAACAACTATTAACTACTAAATACATGGATCAACTAACATGAAGTTATTTCAACTTAACCAGTATTTTTTAATTTGAGTCTTAAGTATACAAAAAGAAAATTTTATCGCTCATAATAATCCTACTTAACTTGGAAAAAGTTACTTCTCATAAAGGAAAAAAAAACTATCAATATCATCTTTTATTTCCTTCACCTTTATTTACTCACTAAAAATATATAAAACTTGTTGACTTGGAAAAATATATAGCAACTAGTCAACTCAGAGAACAATAAGCAATTTGAAGTGTGAACTATTAGTGCATGAAAATAAAATACCCAATGTTGACAAAGCAAGTGATGGAAAGCATGACCAAAAGTGTGACCAGCCTATTTCATAGTTTATTATTTTTCCTAACAAATTCTAGAATATTCAAATCGTCCTATATATAGTGGTTGATACATATAGTGTTGCTTAGAAGATAAATCATACTCTCCCTTTGATAAATAAAATTCTGTTAGTGCAAATTCAAACCCATTATCACTATAAACAACTTTCACTCTCCTTCCAAACTATGTTTCAATCATATTCACAAAATTCTTAACATGCATTTGCACTTCGGATTTAGTTCTTAAAAATACAATCCATATATAACAACTAAAATCATCCAATATAGTGAGAAAATATCAAAAACCATGTATTGAAGTGGTGGAGAATGCCCCCTAAATATCCATGTGAACAAGATCAAAGGTATTACAAGCATGAGAACAACTAGAATTAAATTGAAGTCTCTTTTGTTTGGCCATATGACATATGTCACAAGCTACATGATTGGGGGTAGGGATAAATGAGTATTTTTAATGAAGAAGCTTCATGTGATTATATGATAGGTGAACAAGTTTCAGGAGCCAAAGCACGAACTGGGGCAAAGGGCTTGCTCTTACTGTCAAACTATGTGCAACTATTGTATTCTGAATGGAAGGTGAGGAACTCAACTTAACTTCAAGATAATAGAGCCCTTCATGATTCCTAGCCAAACCAATCATCTTCTTTTTCTCCTAAATAATGCATGAATCAGAGGTGAATATTAAAATACAATTAAGCTTTGTAATGAGCTTTGAGATTAAGACTAGATTAAACTCGAATTGTGGTAGATATAACACACTATTAATCATCAATAATTCAATCAACTTTATCACACTTGCAAAATGAGCTACCCCACATTTCCATTTGGCAATTTTACTAGCACAATATCTATCTGTGAGTAAGAAATGAACCAATGTAAATAGTTGCATATATGGTCAGTAGCCCCAGTATCTAATATTCGAGGTGTATTTGAAAAGTGAGTCATAGTAGACATAGCCATACGTAAAATAACTGAAGTACCACAAGTATTTGAAGTCTTTGCCAAGTTGGTGGAATGGGATTTATTTTGTGGCTTAATTGAATTCTGTTGTAATAAGGCTAATATGCCTTTGTATTGTTCACGAGTAAAGGTTATAGGCCCTTAATCTTCATTATCTTAGATCACACTTTGATTATTAGATTGAGAATCATTTTCTACAGCTACCACATTGTTCGAGTATGTATTGCCATGCCCATAAATGGGTGGGTGCCCATGCTTCTTGTAGCATATTTCAATTATGTAGTTGGTTTTGCCACAATATGAACACATTTTCCATATCCTTTTCCTCCACCTTTGAAGGAGGTCCCTCTTCCTCTTCTTGCATATTTCTTTCCTTCACCCACATTAGCAAAAGAATTTGATTCCTCTGTTACATTAATTTAAGCTGCCTTTCCTGTTGGAGTACCATCAAGAACACACGGTTCAACTATGGGAGTAAGTCCATAAGTAGAATTTGCAATCAGACTCCACTAAATTGTTCTCCTAGTCTCATTAAAAAATGGATCACATAATCTTACTATCGAAAGAGACGTATCTAAGCAAATACATGGCACAAGACAAATGCATTAAGGAATTGGTCTGTAATGGTCAAGTTCCTCAACGTACCATGCTTGAAACTATATATTTCTTGTTGCAATTTTGTAATTCTGATGAGATCTACCTGAGAGAATCATTCCTTGAGCTCATTCCAGACCTCCACAACATTTTCAACAAAAATCACACTATGATCAAAAGAGACAATGAACTAAGGATCTAAGAGTGAATCAAGTTATTACAGTGTTTCCAGGCTTCATAACTTGGGTCATGAAGGGCCAGCACCTCGATTGTGCCATGAACAAATCTGTATTTGTTTTTGAAAATCAAAGTATGTCGCATAGACCTCGCCCAGCTACGGTAATTGTCTCCAGTGAGCAGCGATGATACAATCACCGCAATGGGACTCTCATTTGGATGCATATGATATAGGCTTGTCAAATTCAAAGAGGGATTCGTATTCCCAGTGTCATTGTTGCATACATATGTATGTTGGTTTTGATTTGAACCAAAATTCCTAACCATGGCAATGCAACGAAGCTCTCAAGAGAAATTCTCTAGTACCATCTTAATAAAATGGTAAAAGAAGTATAGAATGCTAAGAGAGAAACATACACACGTGAAAGGGAAAGTATGATTTGTTACTCTAAGCAACACTACATGTATCGACCACTACATATAGGAGATTTGAATATTCTAGAATTTGTTAAGAAAAATAATAAACAATGAAATAGGCTAGTCATACTTTTGGTCATGCTTTCCACCACTTACTTCATCAACATTGGGTATTTTATTTTCATGCACTGATAGTTCACAATTCAAATTGCTTATCGTTCAGTGAGTTGACTAGTTGCTATATATTTTTCCAAGTCAACAAGTTTCATATATTTTTATTGAGTAAATAAAGGTGAAGGAAATAGAACATGGTATTGATAGCTGCTGTTTTTGTTATTATTATTATTTTGATCATCTCAAACAACTTTTATATGCGACTTTTTATATCAAGGATCTTGGCCAATTGAAGTACTTTTTCGGATTAGAAGTAGCCCACTCACTTTGTGGGATATCTTTGTGTTAGCGTAAGTATTGTCTCGAATTAATTAATAACTTTGGGCTGTTGGCTTACAAACCGATTGATACCCCTCGTGATCTAACAAAATGACTTCACCATGATTCTGGTCCAGCTTTTCATGATGTGGCCTCTTATCAAAAATTAGTTGGGCTCCCTTTGTACTTGACGACAACTAGGCCTGACATCAATTATGCTATCCAACAGCTCAACCAATTTATGAGCAACCAAACAGAGAGCCATTATTGTGCTACATTTCAAGTGCTTCGTTACCTTAAACTCTGACCAAGATGTGGACTATTCTTTTTATGGAAGTCAGAGGTGCACATCCCTGACTTTAGTGATGCAGATTGGGGTGGGTGCGTTGACACTCGTCGCTCCATTTTCAAGTATTGTTTCTTTCTTAGAAATTCCTTAGTCACTTGGAAATCCAACAAACAAAATGTAGTTTCTGCCTCTTCCTGTGAAGCAAAATATAGAGCACTTGCCTCTATTACCCGTGAGCTCTAATGGATCATTTTTCTATTGCAAGATCTCCATCAAGTTCCTTCTCGGCCCTCAGTGATTTATTGTGACAATCAAAGAGTTCTCCACATTGCGACCAATTCAGTTTTTCATGAGAACCAAGCATCTCGATATAGATTGTCATATTATTCATGAAAAAGTTCAAGTCAGCCTTATGCACCTACTTCTAATTTCATCATGTGTGTAACATTTATTCATATTAAATACAATTTGTATTAATTTAATTATTAAGTCTAAGTAAATGAAAATACATGTAAAATTTTTCGCTTTTATGATTGAAAACTTTCAAACACAACAGAATTTGAAAATAATAGTAAAAAACAAAAGAGAAAGACCGTGTATACATATATGTCGTAAAATTGTACATCATAATTTGATAATACATAACAGTCATAAAATACAAAAAAACTAAAAATACATCAAAAGATAGAAACTATCTAATCCAATATATACATAAAAAATGTTCTATATAGAGTAGTGTCAATTTACCCTATCCCTAGTAAAAAAAAAAAAGTACTATAAATAAGTCTACAGATCCTGGTCCATCGAAGTATCCTCTGACTCGTCCTCAGCATCATTGGGGGTTACTGTCATCTTTAATAATCGCGATCAATCATACAAAGAAGAAAAATAATGGAGTGATGTGTTTTGTTCTAAAATCACTTTTACGTGTATGGTAAGAAGTCTAGCATAAAACAAATATAAAACAAAGCCGACAATAGAAATGAACCTAGGGTTCATTCTAAGTTATACTATACTATACTGCGTTCAACTAGGTATGGATCTATACTCTCCATTGGTGAGTATTAGTTCTCAATAGAACCTAAAAAGTGACTAGGAGTATATATACGTTATCAACATCATCACATGGTACAATCCTCACCATTATTGAGGAAAATAATAGTTAGGATATTCATTTATACAGTTATATTCTCAAACCAATCCTAAAATGCTAAGTAGTTGTCAGGGTTATCGAATTTGGTCAAGCAAATATCCCGGTTTAAGGGCGCTACCCTGGCCATTGGAACTCTCACCACTCAACGCCCACTCTTAAGACCTTCGCAAGTGGGTCTTTGCCTTTCATTCCTTAGTATACCAAATTATAGCTTCCCTAGCAGGGTGTCATGCCACTTGCTTTATATTACTCACTAATCTATCAAATTCATACTTCTCAAACAAAGATTTTCTTGCTTTCATTTAATTTGAGCATCAATACAAGTAACATTTCTACTTTATATTGTAGAAATTACATAATAATAATTTAACAATCATCAAAATTTTAACAATATAACTACTTACCAAAATTTTAGTAGAATAACAATTTGGTAATCACAATTTAATTTCCAAAATTTTAGTAGAATAATGACTTAATAATCAAAATATTATTACTAAAATTTTAGCAGAATAACAAATTAATAATTGAAAGTTTTTTACTAAAATTTTGGCAAAATAACAATTTAATAACAAAATAATAACTAAATTTGAGCAGAATAATTACTTAATAAAATGCATTTTAATTATCTAAATTTAAGCATAATAACAACTTAATAAGAGCATTTTAATTATAAAAATTTGAGCATCATAACAGCTTAATAAAAATTAAATGCTAGCATTAAAACATTATAACATGGTAAATCTATATATTGAAAGGTTTAGGAGAAAACATTTCCTACCAACATGCAAAGTGATAATAATTTAGAATCAACTCCATTCCCCTCATTACCTCTAAGGTGGTTGATGAAGATGATGAAATTGTTGATGCAAAGCTCTTAGGAAAAGAACTTTACTAGTTGATAGAAAACTAGTAAAATTTTAGCATAAAAACAAAATAAAAGAAATTCTGTTTCTAGAGAGATAAGCTCTCTCATGTTTTGACTAGCTTGAGAGAGGGAGAGGTGATGAAAATGTTGTCCAAGAATGAGTTATTTATAGAGAAAAAAATGAGCTTAGGTGTCTATATGATTATGTCATGCATTATGTAAAAATTCTCATTTTTATTTAATTTTAATTTGGTTTTAGGGACACATACACCAAGTTAGAGTGGTGAAGCAACTGAAGTAGGGCCTGTACGTGTCCCTATGTGCTGTCCCAAATTATTGGTGTAAATTTTATCCGTAGTTAAATTACTGGTGCTAATAAAATTGCCTAAACTTGAAAAAATTAACTTTTAATATCAAAAAAATTCAATTTAATGTGAAACTAGAAAAATACATTATTTTTCATCAAAAATAAATTTCTAATAATTAATTTCAATTTATTTTGAACTATATATATATATATATATATATATATATATATATATATATATATATATATATATTCTATTTTTAGTTAAAAAAATTCATAATAAATCTATTTTAATTCAATAAATACCAAAAATTTTCTGAAAATTATAAAATTAAATATTTTACCTATAAATGATCTGGGATTACCATTTTTACCATTTTTGGATGTCAAACCAATATTGGTTGGGCTTGTTGGACACTTAGGCATTTTGGTCATTTTACACATGAATTCTAGAAAATTTTTAAAATTATATTTTAATATATATGACATGATTCCAACTTCAAATTGATATTTTAATATTAATTGAATTTTTTTCTCATGTCAGTCCTTAATGTTGAGAAATAAGAGCAAAATTGTCATTTTTTAATTTTTTTGAGCTTTGGCTTAGAAAATTTATTAAAAATCACGATTAAATAGCTCTTGAAATTCTAAGTGTAATTGTGAGAATCAAAATTTTGAAATTCTTTCCTAATTTTTTAGAATTAAATAGTCAAATATTAGAAAAATAGTTGACAAAATTGAAGTAGGTTTATTATATTTTTTCACTATTTTTGTTTCAAAATAAAATTTTTATAATGAAATATATTTAGTATAAAATTTTTAAAATATTTTAAGGTCAAAAAGTCTCTAGTTAGTTCCCGTAGTCAACTAGGGATATTTTTATCATTTTACAAAAATTACATCAATAAATTTCTAAAAAATTTCTAAAATTATGATTAATTATTCTAAGTATATTAATGACTTAAAAATATTTTTTAAACATTTTTAACTATTATTGTCTAATAATTTTTTTGTTTAATGAAATGGTCATTTTACCAATTTCTAGGCTCCGTTTTGCAGAAATTATTTAAAAAAATATAAACTAAGTACTACTTACTAATACGAACGTAACTGTAGGGATCAAATTTTGAGATTCCCATCTGATTTTTTAGAAATAAATACAGAATAATTTAGAAAATAGTTTAATAGGCAAAAGTAGGAGTGTTACAACATGCTCAAGTTGCAGATCTATTTATTAAAGCTGCCATTCCTCGAATCTTCCGAGATCATCTTTCCAAGCTAGGGATGATTGATATCTTTCATCCTCCAGCTTGCAAGGGGGGTATCAATGCATGAAAATGCAATACTCAATACTGAAGAAGCAAGTGGTGGAAAGCATGACCAAAAGCGTGACCAACCTATTTCATAATTTCTTATTTTTCCTAACAGATTCTAGAATATTCAAATACTCCTATATATAGTGGTTGATACATGTACCCCCTATTTGGTGTCGTGGACATAAATAAGAAATAGGAAAGAGAGGATGGAAAAAGATAGGTAAGAAATATGTTGGGTTGTTTGGTAGAGTGAAAATGGAGAGATGAGAAATAAAAAGGCAGTGAGTCCCACTAAATATTATTTTTGTGCAAATTTGGCAAGAAACAATGACGAAATATGAACACATGCTTCAATAGTCGACTATTTGGAGGGAATAGTCTACTATTGTTGTCTTTTTGAACTAAAATATGTTCTCTAATAGTCGACTATCAAATTTTCTTAATCAATTATTTAATTTAAAAATCAAATTGAATTTGATTTTTATTTTTTCTATTTTTCACTTATTTCTCTTAAACTAAACACCTTTGTTTCTACTCTATTTTTTACCTATTTTTATTCACCTATTTCTCTTTTCTCTATTTTCATTCATTCTATTTTTTATTTATATTTTTTTCTACCAAACACACCCGTAGTGTTACTCCAACTAATAAATCATACTCTCCCTTTCACATGTGTATATTCTCTCTCAGTATTCTATACTTCTTTTGCTGTTTTATTGAGATGAACTGCAGCAGCTCCACTAGGAACCATTCATTGCTCGATTTTCTCTCCTTCAATACTTTCTTCCAATTCACGGACAAGGCCGGATTTTGTTTAATCCGATTGTGCGTGCGTCTCTAATTAAACCAACTTCATTGTTGCTTAAATCTCAAAATGAAACCTAACGATTTGAAACCTTGATAGGTTTTTATTATTATTATTAATCGTAAATTTTTCTACGATATTTCCTTACTAATTTTCCAGCTTATTTTATATTTTATGTTTTCAAAACATTAAATATATTTAGTTTTTAATTTAATATTTTATTAAAAAAAATTCATGTTTTCAAAACATTTAATATCTTTCCTTTTTACTTAATATTTTCCTTATAAAATATTAAAAAATTACAAGAAAATATAATATTACTCATATTTTTTAGATCCCAATAAAAAAAAAGGTTAATTGCACTTTGTGCCACCCAACTTTCATCATTTTGTGGATTTTGTTACCACGTTTTTTCTTATATTTTGTCATCCTATTTTTATAATCTTGTGAATTTTGCCTAAAGTTAACTGTCCGTTAAATAACAAACAGAATGATGACATGTTAATGATGAGTTGACATAAAACATCCACGTCAAATTTTTTTTTGAAAAAAAAAATTATTTAAAAAAAATCTTGAATCTATGCTCTACATAGCTTTTAGGGAAATTTTTTTCTAAACAATTTTCATTTTTTAGAAAAAATTTTTAAAAAAAGTGGGCATAGATGTTTAATACTAACTTATCACTGATACGTCATTATTTTATTTATCATTTAATAAACAGTTGAGCGAAATTTACAAAATTACAAAAAAAATGGCAAAATACAAAAAAAAAAATATAATGACAAAATTCACAAAATAATAAAATTTGAATGTCACAAAGTGTAATTAAACCTAAAAGAAATAACACTGCCAGGAGGACAGGGCAACCGACAAATTTCTTGATTTTTTTTTTTAATTTCCTTAACGGAAAATAGAGAATATATAAAGACTTTTCTTTTTTCTAGGTCGTACCGCGTATCAGACAATTTCAGAAAATACAGGAAATATTAATACTTACGGTCATCCCAACTGGCAAGCCTTATGCCAAAAGGCTCAATTATCTTCGGGTGGAGGGACCCAGTTTGTAATCGAACGTCATTGATGGTGCCTGTGACCATTCCGAAACAACCGCGGTGTGAGAATATCACAGACCAATCCAGCGTTCGTCGGCATATAAGAGGTTCTGGATCAAAATCAAATCAAAACAAAACTGAAGAACGAGAATAATAAGAAGTCCCATCCAAAGAGAAGATGTTTGAGGCGCAGCAGGGATACACTCGTGCGAAAACCGAGGAATTCGACCTCGAATCAGGCGAAACCCTCTACCCAGGCCTGAGCCTCGGCGAGAACCAGCTCCGATGGGGCTTCATCCGCAAGGTCTACGGCATCCTCTCCGCGCAGATCGTCCTCACCACCCTCGTCTCTCTCTTCACCGTCTTCTATTCCCCCGTCAACGATCTCCTCAAGGGAAATTCCACCCTCCTTCTCGTCCTCATCTTCCTCCCCTTCCTCTGTACGTTTCTCTCTCTTTTCCTCGTCTCTTAATTCATTCATAAGAATGGGATCTCTTTAATTAATTATCTCTTGCAGTTTTGATTCCTCTGCTCAAGTACCAGCAGAAGCATCCTCATAATTACATCCTGCTCGGACTCTTCACCGTCTCGATCAGCTCCACCGTCGGAGTCACTTGTGCCAACACCGACGGTTCGTATCGCTTTTCGGTTTATACAATTTCAAAGCGGTGAAATGAAGGGTTTTAAATTGTTGATCTGGAATGAATGTGTTTTTACGGAATGGTTGCAGGGAAGATTGTGCTTGAGGCGTTGATTTTGACCTCGGCCGTGGTTTCCTCTCTCACCGGCTACGCCTTTTGGGCCTCCAAGAAGGGCAAGGATTTTAGCTTCCTCGGCCCAGTTTTGTTCACATCCCTCTTTACTCTCTTCCTCACTGGCATGATGCAGGTCCCTCTCTTATTTCCTCATAACTAGTCATTTTTTTTATCTTTACTTTGTAGAATTCCAAGATGAGTGCATTATGTACGTGTACAGAAAAATATTAGCAACACACTCTTGAACACTTTTTTGAATATCGGCTAAAATTTATTGAAAATCATCACATTCATGATTTTATAATTCAATAATTTCTTGAACACGCTCTTTATTTTGAGTCGTACTTTTTATTTAAGAGTTTAATGGTAATACACTATCAATATATTACAAATCACTGTTGTTATGAGTTTTAAAGTAATTATTACAAAAGTCAACAAAATTACCATATACGGTGGTTTGTGATTGGATGACAGTGTAAAACAGCTTTATAATACATAGCCTATTTTTTCTTTATTTAATGAGTCTCATTCATGATTTTGTAATTTCTGATAAATTTTAACCGAAAATAGAGAAGTGTTAGAAAGAATGTTGCTAGTGCTGCTCGTGTATGTATGTGGTGGATGCTTGCAACTTTCCTCCTAATACTTGCTGTCGTTTGGTGCAGATGTTCTTCCCTCTAGGGCCTACGGCCCATGCCATCTATGGTGCAATTGGTGCTATAATTTTCTCTGGCTATATTGTGTATGACACTGACAATTTGATCAAGCGCTTCACTTATGATGAGTACATTGGGGCCTCTGTCACTCTTTATCTTGACATTCTCAACCTCTTCCTTTCCATCTTGAGGGTCCTCAGGGAGGCAAATAATTAGTCATCTTGAGGTTGAGTAATATCATTGAAATCCAAACTTCTTTGTTGCATCTTTATAATATACCGTAGGAAGCATTGTGAAATATAGTACACTGTGCTTCTCTTGTAATCCTTTACTGCTTATGATACTTTGATCACATGGAAAATTTATGGCTTTACAATTGTATGTAAGCGTGATATAAGAATCTCCCTTGCGAATTTTTTTGTGCTTGCTTTGTTTGAAGTGAGTTGTCTTTCAATTTAATGCTGTGTGTATACAGTATGTGAATTATCATACTACCACCTGACGTTGTGTGAACAAAATTGTGATATTGTTGAAAAGACTTGGGTACAATGTCAATTTAGATAGAGAAATGCTAATAACACATTCTCTTGAACACGCTCTTTATTTTCAGTCTCACTTTATATTTAACGAGTTTCATTCATGATTTTGTAGTTTCTAATAAATTTGTGGTAGAAAGTGTTGTTAACACTCTTCATGTCGATAATAGCTCCAAAGGGTTGATCTTTCTGATTTTGTTTGGGGTATCCACTCCACTATTATTTGATACACTGCCAAATTGTGTATGGAGTGTTAGCAACATACTCTCTTTTTAACACACCCTTTCCTACACTTTCTTATTGATTGGAGTTCACGTGTATCCCACTAATTTGGGAACAATGGGATACGAGACCTACTTGTTTAGTGAAACACACATAAATTTTATTTAATAAGAAAGAATGTGTCAGAAAGATAATGTTAAAGAATATGTTATTAGTATTTCTCCAACTTGAAACATGTATTTGTGCTGTAAATTGCTTTAGTTTTTTTCCAAATTGTGTATGGAGTGTTAGCAACATATTCTCTTTTTAACACACCCTTCCCCTCACTTATTGATTGGAATTCATGTGTATCCCACTAATTTGGGAACAATGGGAAATGAGACCTACTTGTTTAGTGAAACACATAAATTTTATTTAATAAGAATGTGTCAGAAAGATAGTGTTAAAGAATATGTTATTAGTATTTCTCCAACTTATTTGTGCCGTAAACTGCTTTAGGTTTTTTGCATATTGAAAGTCTGGCCATGTAACAACTTAACAAGTAATATTAGAGAATAATACAAGTTTTTTGGTTAATCTTCCTTGACTGGCAAGTTATATAACTCGCTGCACGGTAAACACATGGACCAGGATTTTCTGCATTAAAAGCAACTTTTGGACCTGCAGTCCTCATGCAAGAATTAGTTTATATGATCAGGATTTCATGCAAGCACTTTTATGACTGCAGAGAATCCATACGTGTGAAGACGCTCGTGAGATTATATATGCTGGCAAAGAGGATTTTTATTTAAATACAAAAACTTGTGCTGACAGTTATTTTCCAAGTTATCCATTGGAAATTTTATTCACCGTGAACCTTCAAACTACAGATTAAGTTTTCCAAGATTGAAGTATAGTCAAAACAAGTTTAACATACAAATGTAGGCATGGCAACCAGAGAAATAACGTTTTAACTTTAATGAACTACAGATTAACTGGGCATAGCAACCTCTTTAGTCCAAACAAGATCGTTAGAATATAAATAATCTGAAAGGAAAGTGAAAGAGCCTTCCAGCTCCTCACAAACTACTGGTTTCATCCAGAGTGTCATCAGTCAATAGATTTAGACCTTTAATGCTAACTTCTGAGCTGCAAGAGCTTCAGCCTCCAGAGTTGGCTCCCATAATAGTGTAGTCTCCGCAAGTAACGATGTCACAACATATGGATCCATGTTTGAAGCGGGGCTCGTCTTCCAAGTAATCTAAGATCAAGCGGATTGGCAAGGTTACTAATTAATATACGGTAATGCTTGAGGATTTTGGATATTATATGACATTAGTATTAATTTGGTGGTACAAAAAATGTTTGGAACAGAAAAAGAAATGAATAAAAAAATTAGAATGAGATCGGTGATGACAGAGTACAATGGCAATGTGCTAAAAGTACATCAGTTAGGAAAGAAAGGCATGTGATTTTGCAACGTATGAAGGAGAACACCGAAGTAAAAATAAAAATAAAAATGGGACTAAAGTGGTACGGCAAGAATATCCAATCCATAAGCCTAATGGGAAGCTGAAATTGTTGAATTTTTTTTTTTGTTACAAAAAAAATGTTGCATTGGCAATTAGCAATTGTTCAAAAAGTTTTCAAGATACTAAAATTTTGTACTAGCAACTTCATTCAAGCACAACATACTAAATGTACTTTCCATTCATCTAGAGACACTAAACAACGGCCATAAAAATATTGTTGATGACATACCTTTGTCATTCCCACGCGGATTGAGCAACCACGGTTAGCAACTTCCTGCAAGTTCAATTTTTTTTTTATAGGATGTTTCACACAAGAAGACAAACTTCATGCTTGATTACCCTGTCTTCAACAAGAATAGGTATTGGCAATTTTGAAACCATTCCCAGGAAAATGTGTTATTGTTGGCTGTCTCATGCTTACCTGTCAACCTTCTCCATATGCACTAATGTGCTCAGCGATAAACTCAAAATTGCCTTCTTTATTACCTCAAAGCCTCCATCTTCCCTTATGCAAACTAGAAGGCAAATGATATCACTTAGTAATTTAGTAAATCAAAAAGGCACATCACATGCAAAGAGGGACGGGCAAAACCTGTAATTGGAGTAGCATCCTGCACCGTTCTAGTCACTCTATGTTTAACCAAAACAGTTAGTATAATTAAGATAGGATAAGCAATACTGTCGATTAAAGCATTACAATACTTCTATTGATTTTGGATCAAGAGAGAGCACAACACCAGCTTGTTCAGTAATTCTCTGTCAGGTCAGACCAAAATGCAATATATTTAAGTGTCCCACAAAAATTTTGAGCATTATTTTTCACTATTCATTGGTATTCCACTTTTTTAATATTTTCTCTGCTTTATGATGTGAAGCAAGTTACTGTTACATGGGCTTAAAGCATTTCCAATGGGAAGTGCTCTTCTGACTCAGACAGCAAGTGAAACTCAGATAAAAAAATTTGTCCATTGGAGAGTATCTAGGTGGGTCTATTTAAGTTGAGAGTTGCTACTGTTAATAACTGGTGCTCTTTCAAAAAGTGAGTCAGGTTTGTGCAAGAATAATATTAAAAAATTAAAAAGTTGATCGTGCCCGATTGCGTCTTATATATATATATATTTATTATTATTATTTGGTGAATTCCCTGTTGCGTTATGCTGCGCGGCTACTAATTGAATGTGCCAATATTACAATTGTTTTTTCGGACGATGGCCAATATCACAATTACAACGGTCTTATTTTTTCAGAATAGTATGCTGCACGTCTTTTATTTTTTTAGAATAGAACATGATCTATTTATAACGTTCATTTTTTATAACGGTTATTTTATAGTGTAAAAAATTTAATAGTCAAATTTACATTACATATAATGGTCAAATCTTTCAGTGTATAAATAATACATGTTGATAACATTTTTCCACACAACAATCTTCTCAATTTCTCTTGTCTTATTTCATTTATATGCTCACTTAAATTATCTTGTTTGTATTTCTTTCCCTTTTACACACAAATGGATTCCAAAATCTTAGTTTTTTTGTTCAGTTGGATGCAAAATTTGCAATATCTAAATACTCAAAATGTTGAAAATCCTCCTATATATTCAAATTCTGCAAATAACTCAAACATAGGAATTTTTCCCAATTTCCATTCCTTAGTTTCTTTCCACCAAATGTGCCATATATGGGTAATCTATTTCTAATGTCTTACAGCATGAAAAGGCCAATTTTATCGAGGAGATCATGGCAAACCCACTATTATCCTAGAAGTGGTGGCGTCGCAGGACTTGTGGATTTGGCATGCATTCTTTGGTGTTATCGATTGAAATAACGACATCAACATCCTCAACCAATCTAATGTCTTTAATGATGTTTTGCAAAGAGAAGCTCCTGAGGTACAATTTACATTGAATGGAATCACATATAACATGGGGTACTATTTAGCAAATGACATTTATCCAGAATGGATTATGTTTGTAAAAACCACCTCAATGCCACAAGGAGAGAAAAGAAAATTGTTTGCCCAACGTCAAGAAGCAACAAGAAAATATGTAGAGAGAGCTTCTGGAATGGTCCAATCACAATTCGCAATTATACGTGGCCCAGCACGATCTTGGAGCATGGATACATTAAAGCAAATAATATATGCATGCATAATATTACATAATATGATTGCCAAAGACGAATGATAAGCATATGGGGAGAATATTGATTTTTCATATGATTGTCCAAACAATGATGTCTCAACACCTAATGTTTTTAATGGTCCTTATCACAATTTTAGAAGATATTTAAAAAGGAGAGCACATCTTCGGCAAAAGAAAATTCATAGTATCTTCAAGCAAACTTAGTGGAACATATTTTGGGAACATTTTGGACATGAAGATAACCAAAGTTGATGTCCATTTTAATAATATATTATTTTGTGTTTTTTGATGTGTTTTAAATATTAGTATTAATTTTAATCTGTATTTTTTTATATTTTTTAAATTTTAAAGTAAATTTTTTATTTAATTAAAATATACTATATATTTGTTAAGACAAAGGACGAATATACAGCCCTTAAATATTTTGATAATAACAAACAATTAAAATTATATCTCTCGCTCACATTATCGTCTGATCTTTAGTATGCATTATATCGTCTAACTTTTTTTTCATATTGAATATCGTCTTATCTTTAATTGTATAAACTTTGCAACTAACAAAGTTTACAGACGATGACAGTGTTCTAAAATGATTTGCATATCAATCAAAGCGTAAGCTACCTCAAAATGCATAAAGCCTATAACCTACTCTTAAGGAAAGTCAGCGAAAAAGAATAAATATGTGTGTGAATGTCAGAACGGCAAAGCGAACATGACAACTGCTAAAAGATTGAGTACAAGAATAGAAAAGATAAGCAAACTGTTTTATCTTATCATATGACAAAGTTAGTAAAAAGCATTAAATGCTGCATTTAATGCTCCAACGACTCTCTTCATCAAACGAAGGTCGTCTCCTACAAAATACTCAACGGATACTTTTGGAGAAGCATATAAATAGAAGAAGAGACCTCCTTCGAATGTTGGTCAAAATTAGAAGTGTTGTCGATATAATTGCTACTGAATCTGAAAATTCATAACTATTTTGAGAAAAGAAAAAGTCTTTGTAAACTTAGTTTGAAAATCTGTTTTGTACTTCAATATATATATTCGTCTGATAAGACGTTAAACCTAGTGAGGTAAACTCACACAAACCTCCTTCTTTACGAGATTGGTTGAAGCCTGAAGAGGCTTTGTTTCAAAGAATACTTGGGTGTTTGCTTGGAGAGGCAAGTGAAAAACTACTTTGGTTGAGCCTAACGAGGCTTGTGAAAAGAATACTTGTAACTTGAAAAGTTAGTGGAACTTGGTTGTTGCCAAGAACTGGGCGTAGTCTCTAGGGTGAAACGAACTAGTATAAAATTTGTGTGCCTTTTAGTTTTGATCTTTTAGCTTTCGTCTGTCTTTTAAAATGTATTGAAAATCTTTCTGATCTTTTTTCAATCTTTACGTTGCTTTGAAAAAGAATTGCAAAATTGGCTTTAACACAATTCAACCCCCCCTTCTTGTGTTTATTTTGTGTTCTACAATATTTAATTATTATTTAACAATTGACATTCAAATATGTTAAATTAAAATTAAGATGAATAGTAAAATATAAAAGAATTAAATATATTGTGGGGACCATTTGAGAAACTTTAAGTGAGTTTCTTGGTTGGAGAAAAAAATTGAGTTACTTAAAATAGGAAATATGATATGGCATTATAGAAAAGTGTAAAATATTGTCAAAATATGATAGAGAAATTCATATGAGTTTCTCCATTGTAGATGTTGTTGTATGCCTGTTCATGGGTCACCTAGTCCTAATATTTTATTGTTTTCTTTGGTTTATCATGTGGGCAGCAAGTTATGGTTATATATTCATCTGAAATTCTGAATAACAGCTTTTTATTTATTTGAAAGGACTTCCTTCCATAGCATATGTTTAATACACACAAAGATACACTAAAAGGAGAACAACACAGAATAAATATTTAAATTACAGGACAACTTTTTATCGTGTACATTGTTTGGTGAACAATGGACAACATAAGCTAAATAGTGTGAAATTTACTGCAATACCCTTTTTAATATAATTATCTTAATACAATTCATATTAATTATTTTAATATGACAACGATGGTGGTGGCCGCGACAATGATGATGGAGGTGATGATGATGGTGATGATGACAGTAGTGATGGAGGCGATGACAATGGTGGTGGCGGTGATGACAATGGTGGTGACAACGACAATGACAGCTGTGGTGGTGGTGAAGGTAGTGACAACAGTGATGATGGCGACAATAATGATGGTGGTAGCAATGACGGCAATGGTGGGGGCAATGGCAACACCGACGATAATGGTGGCAATGGCAACGACGATGATGGGGTATTTTTGTCTTTTGAGTATTTTGTACTGGGGAAAAAAAGTTGTCTCATGGTTTGTTGAGTAACAAAAAATTGACTTTTTGTCTTGTTCATCATTACTTGAGTTGTGCTATTCTATGATCATTTTTCAAATCAAATGTGAAACAATTATTTTTGTGCATCATACTTTTTACAAATCAAAAGAACCCATGATCGCATCCTAAAATCTTGCTTGATACAAAAAACTTATGAAAAAAGGATGATACCCAGTTTGATTTTAATTTTCAAATTTTGGGTATTATAATATCTTCTCTTCCCTTTTCAAAATTTCTCCACCCCTTTCTTTTCCCCCTTTTTTTCACATAGCATTCCACACAAGAGATTGAAGAAGCACCCAAGATTCATAGCCTCCCGTGGAAGAATTTAAATCAAACCCAAATATTAAAGAGAAGTGCCAAATATTCATAAGCTCGTTCTTTCTACTCCATTAGAAACTCTTATTTCCTTTTAATCACCTTTTATTGACTCTGTTGGTAGTACCAACACTTCATCCTCTTCATACACATCATGTTGGGTGCAGGGTGATTTCTTCATCCACTCAATCGTACGTGGCTTTCATTGACCATTACTATTTGTTTTCATACATTGTTTTAATATAGATTCGGTTGAATGATTTGTTGTTCTCGGTTGAAGAGGAAGAAATGAGCCAAAAGAGTGTTGAGACTGACTGACAAGCATAAGACGTGCTCTCAAAAGTGTGGGACTGATATATAATTTTTTAACATTTAAGATTAGTTTACAACAATAATCTTCAAATGATTGTTGCATTTTTGTTTCTTTTCAAGGATTTTGTACTTGGTGAATGTTTGCTTACTCATGGGATCTTCTGCTCATTATGTGGTTTCAATTTACTTGTGTGAATATGTATAATTTGCAACATGGTTTGTCATGAATGAAATTTTGGAGATTTAGGTGCAAGGGTTTCAAAAAAATGATATGTATCTTGGTGACATCGTGAGGAGAGTCATGCTCAAGATGTCATTAGAGTTGGATATGTTTGGACCTATTTATGCCAAGCTTTTAATGCCTTTCATATTGAGGCAAGTACTAAATTTCAGTTATGCAATGTGTATACCAAGGAAGACATACCTTGTAATATGTGAATATTTTGCTTTTAGTCCCTACCATTTGTTTGTCAAAGGAATTAACTCAAAATAACCAAAATATTGTAAGAACTAAAACGAAAACATAAATATATTAAAAAGACTAAAACAAAATAACAAGGATCAAAATAAAAAAAATTACAAGGATCATTTAAAAAAATAATTTTATAATAAAGCTATCAAATGGGTCACCCAACCTTAGCCCATTAAAACTGGCCAACCCAATTTTCTTGCGACCCTTGTTTTTATTGGCTTGGTTGGGCTCATTAGGCTAGGCCAAATTGACCCATTTATATATTTTTTCTTAAAAAAATATAAATTTTAAAAAAATGAAAATAATAATAATAATACCAAGTCAACATTTTACTAGCTTGACTTAGCTCCTTTGGCCCACCGGACCAGGCTAAATTGGCCAGATATTTTTCAGGCCTCAAATATAAGAACCAGCCCAACCTTGCCCATTAGGCCATTGGGCCAGCTCAGCAGGCTGACCTAATTTTGACACCTCTATTTTACAAAGACCAAAAACCAAAAAAGCGATATATTATAAGAATTAAAATATATTTAAACCTATTATACATAAGAAACATAAATAGAGAAGACCTTATATAAAAAATACTAAATGGAGCACATTGAAGAGTATATACTATCTATATACCAACCTGCTGTTAACGATAAGATGAACTTCTAATTCTCGTAAACATATAGCAATTGTGATATATATATTGTCCTATCATTGTTTATATCAACTTGTACATATGTTCAATGGGTATTGATAAATCATACTAGTAAGAGCTCCTGCTCTCATCAATGCCTCTGTAGCTCTTCATTTTCTCTACCGAAACAATTTGCTCTGTTGCTCTTCATTTTCAAACAAATCAACTGCACAGAAAAATTAAAAAAGGAAATGCAGGACCAAAATTGCTAAAGGATTAGAGGTTTATTTATAGCTACTGGAACAGCAAAGTGGATATGCTTACCACTTTACAATATATCATTCATTTATAAAAAGCTATAAGCAAAACTCCCTCCTCCATAATCTTCTACTCGTTACTGTCTTCTCATTCATATACATAACATAAAGTTAGAATTACAAGAGCCTACCATTTCCAAACTACATATTTCACAATCACTCTGAATAATAAATAATAAACTATATGATATTAGACCACGTTGTCTATAGACAGGCAGGGTGGTTCATCCAAAGGGTACAATGCAATGATAGCAACCATGGATTACTCCCAACCCATCAGCATTTTCCAAACTCCCTCCTCAATCATATATTCCTTGGAACAGACAACCCTACCCCTTCATCAAGCAAGATTCTATAAACCTCCCGCTTGCGATCTCCAATCAAGTGTCTCCCACAAATTTGGCACTGTTTTCCACTATTCATTGGTGTTCCAATATTTTAATATTTTCTCTGCTTTATGATGTGGGTCAGCAAGTTACTGGTGCATGGGCTTCTGGGGCCGTTTATGGGTCACCTAGCCCTAATAATTTATTATTTTTCATGGTTTATCATGTGGGCAGCAAGTTACGGTTATATATGCATCTGAAATTCTGAATAACTTTTTATTTATTTGAAAGGATTTCTTACCATAATCTCAGCCTAAAATCTAGTCAGATACAAAAAGTGTATGAAAGAAGGATGATGCCTACTGTGATTTTAAATTTCAAACTTTGGGCGTTATAATATCTTCTCTTCCCTTTTCTGAATTTCTCCACCCTTCTCTTTTTTCCCCCTGTTTTCACGTAGCATTCCTCAAAAGAGATTGAAGAAGCACCTAAGATTCATAGCCTCCTCCTGTGGAAGATTTTGAATCAAACCCGAATATTAAAGAGAACTGCTAAAGATTTATATACTTACTCTTCCTACTCCGTTAGAAACCCCCACTTCCCTTCGATCACCCCCTTTTTTTACTCTGCTGGCAGCACCAACACTTCTTCCTCTTCATACACATCATGTTGGGTGCCGGATGATCTCTTCCTCCACTCAATCCTACATTCATACGTGGTTTTCATTTACCATTACTATTTGTTTTCATTCATTGTTTTAATATAGATTAGGTTGAATGATGTGTTGTTCTTGGTTGAGGAGGAAGAAAGGACCAAGGAGAGTGTTGAGACCGACCAAAGCATGACGGTGCTGAGACCATAAGACGTGCTCTCTAAAGTGTGGGACTGATATATAATTTGTTAACGTTTGATATTAGTTCACAATAATAATCTGGGACTCTGTAACCTACTCCAAGTAAAAATGGAGTTAAACAATTCTATCAAATATGATTGGTGTAATTTTCTATGCTGTACCAATTATTTTTAATAAGATTGTTTAACTCCATTTTTATTTGGAATAAGTTAGACAACTCTTAATAATCTTCAAATGATTGCTACATTTTTTGTTTCTTTGTGGGGCTATTGTACTTGGTGAATGTTTGCTTACCCATGGGATCTTTTGCTCATTATGTGGTTTCAGTTTACTTGAGTGAGCATGTATAATTTGCAACATGGTTTGTCATGACTGAAATTTTGGAGATTTGGGTGCAGGTTTTCGGAAAAATGATATGTATATTGGTGAGATCGTGAGGAGAGTCATGCTCAGGATGTCAGTAGAGTTGGATATATTTGGACCTATTTATATCAAGCTTTTAATGCCTTTCATATTGAGGCAAGTACTAAATTTCAGTTATGCACTGTGTATACCGAGGAAGAGATACCAATAATTGGTGAGCTCACCTTATTCCTATGGATTTGGAATTAGAGTCAATAATTTACTCTTTTCATTCAATCTTAGTTTAACTTAATCGTAGGATACTTATCATCCGCTATCATAATGTAACATTTTATTATCGTTCATATTGCTATTCACTTGCAAGACTTGCCATTTTGCATTATGTAGTTCTACTCAAGTGCATAGACTCCGCTCACCTTGATGGAGTTGATATTCAACTTCTTTAACCTCCTCTAGCTTGATTACTTTGTAAGAGCTCTTTAGGGTTTGAGTTCTCCAACTTATAGATTCTCACTTTTTTAGGATTCTGCTTATTATAGGTTGGATGTGTCAAGAATTTCACTAAAAAACAGAGAAGAATAAAAACTCATGCTTTAATTTGATGTAGAGATAGATTTAGGAATACGAGGTGTAAAGTTACCTTTTGAGAGCCTTATAAGCGAGATACAATCATAATATTTGCATAAAATCCAGTGTTATCAAAATTGAATCAGTTATTGACCGAACAAAGGCAATGGGTCAAGTTATTGTAAAAGAGAAATGGATTATTCTTGTTATTTATTATCATAAACAAGCCCTATATCATATATATTAATTGCTCCATAAACAAGAACAAATACTTCATTATTTTCCAGTACAATTTTTACCATGAAAAATCGCCAAGATACTAATCTGACATTCAAAGTTCAATCAAGAAAACAAAATCATCACAAAGAGCAACTCAACACACCAATAAGAAGATAGAGTGCAAATTCACCCAATCCAAACCAATTCAAATCATATAGCTCCCTCAAATATGTAGACAAAAAAGAAAAGAAAAGAAAAAAATCTTATTGCAACTTCTTCGAATCATAGAGTTTCCTCTCCACACCAATATGGATAAAACATTTAAAATCACGAATAATAAAAGGCATTAGCCTTAATTTTTTTCAACAAAAATAAAAAAAAATACAAATATATTTTCTAAACAATTTTTTTTTCTATATGTACAATAATCACACTGAAATTAAAATATATGAATTCATACATATTACTCCAACTTCCTATCACTAGGCCGACTTTAGTAGGTTATTTTCTAAACAATTATTACCTCTAAAGATGCAAACCTTATATCACTGAAATTTTCTAACAAATAAATAAATGTATAGATCCCCGAAACAGAATCATATCATACCTCCATTTTTATGCCATAGTGCCAAAGATTAAAGCTTTGAGTTATAAAACTCACTTATCCATTATGCACATATGAGATTTTTTTTTTCCAATTACGATTACTAGTTAAGTCCTTGAGATTATTATTATAGTAAGTCAAAATCACGAATCATGACCCAATTTCAAACTCACAAACTAAATTGTTCTAAGACATGCTACTTCATATTGTCTTCAAGAACTTGTCCATATGATACGCAAGCCTCACAAAATTTAACAAACTCCTCCTAACATGTCAAGATAACAAAACTAGCAAGATTTTTTTTATGTGAACCCATGAAATCAAAGAAGACAGAGAGACAAAAAGAGGCATTCAGGGTGAGTGAACTTGAAAAAATCTTTCGAAAAAATGTGTAAATTTTTACTGTAATAAAAAATTCAAAACTACCTCTTTCTACTAAGTCGTGTTAAAAGATAAGGTAAAACTAAGTTAAAAATTGCAATACAAAATATCAATTTTTAAATAAATACTAATTTAATTTTAAAATTGATTTTCTAAATTAATTAATTAAAGACTTTAACCTTTAAAAATATTTAACAAATAATAAATAAATAATGACATTTAATTCATCAAACTAAAGAAAGGGAATTGATTATCAGCCTTGCCAGTCTGCTTAAGTTTGCAATGTTTAGGGTAGAAATGACAATGGAGCAAGGTGAATATAGATAGTAACCTCCCATCACTTATCCTGTTAGATGAAAATTCACCTCATACTCACTAGTATTCATAAATTTTATAAATGTTCGTAGATATTCATAAATATCCATAGATATTTGTTGAAATATAAAAATTTTAAAAAGAAAACAAAAATAAAAAAAAGTAAAAATTTGACATATATATTTATACCAAGCATAATCTTCTTGACACAATTTTTAAAACATGCAAATAAATTACTATTAAAACAAAACCAAATACATAAATTGAAAACATGCAAATATACAAAATTAAGAATTTTTACGTAATTTCACATTGCAAGTATTCACAAGCACATGTACCTTGTTACTTGTCCCCACCCCATTGATAAGCAGATAAATAAAGAATCCATCTATTTTACCATGGGAGAGAAATGGCTTACCCCATTGCATATCCGCTACCATGTTTATGTAATTGCAAACAATTACAGGATGCTGCCAGCTTAACACTACTAAATAAATTCATACTGAAGTGCAGCTCTCGTACAAGTGATGTAAGTAATTGCATTTGAGGAGTCAATGCTGGAACAGATATATCAGTAATAAGGTGGCTCCATATGACATGATTATGTTATCCTTTTAAAATAGGAACTGCAAATAACAGAACATGCCTTCCTTTAAAAAGATACACTGAATATGGTGCAAGAGCCTTCCTCAAAGAGGATGAAGAATCCACATGAACTTACAAATTAAACTTTCAACTGGTGTCCACCTCCCGACTTAAGCTTGTATAAGGCATAAAAACAGTTTATTTACATTGTTAAGTTACAAGAAAAGAATTATACTCTTAATATGCAATTTGTGTTTAAAAATTAAAGCACCAATCATCTGAACCCACAATCTGCTCATGATTTGACAGCCTCATCATCATCTTCAATATCCCAACTAAGATCCTCATCTTGGTCTGCCGCACTCAACCTCTTCCGCAAATCAATCCTACTTGCGGACCCAGCAGCATCCCCTTTACTCTCATCATTGCTTTCAATATCCTCAATTTCATCCCAGCCAATGTCTTCTTCCCCAGGCATTGAAGGCTGGCTTGAAACAACTGAAATATCACTGTCTTTGCACGATCCATTATTATCATTATCTGTCTTAACTTCTGATGCCTCTTTCTCTTCACATTTGACATCCAACTTATCCCCACTGCCACTTACATTCGCAGGAACATTAGATGCCACATTCTCTGACATACCATCAACACCGGTTTTAGATTCAGGAGCAGCAACACCCTTCCCGTCATCCTCTATCTCCAAATCCTTCTTCCCAGCCTGAACAATCTCAACACCCTTCCCATCATCCTCTATCTCCAAATCCTTCTTCCCAGACTGAACAATCTCAACACCACCACCATCCTCACCAGCATCAGCAGAATTTCCCTCCTCCACCTCTGAAACCCTACTGGTATTACCTATAGGCTCATACCCATCATTGTCATCATCATCAAAATCCCAGCTCAAATCCTCTTCCTCATCCCCGGAAATTGCACGCTTCACGAGCTTAGCCCTCGCATCCTCAGCTTGCTTCAGCTTATGCAGCCTATAAAAATACCTGCTCCAGAAACTCTCATGATCAGTCCTACCAGGAACAACCTTCTCATAAATCTCCTCAACAGCCCCATTCTCTTCAATCAAATCCCGAATCTCCTCCTCCTTCTTGTCCAACTCAAACCCTAATTTCCACTCATTGAAATTCCCCAAATCCTCAGGCTCCTCCAAATAGGTATTCACATCACACTGAAGCGCACGCACCAGCGTGTCAAACCTACTATACCGTTTCAAATCACTACTACCACTACCACTCAACAGTTTCTTGCCAAAATTGTTATCATTATTATCGTAATTGCTCGAATCGAAAGAATCGGAATCGAAATCAGAGGCTAAGAGAGACTCCCTACCGTGAGAGATAATCTGCGCCGTCGATTTCCAAACGGTGCTGCCGATGTCGTCGATGGCTTGGCCGACGGACTCGAGCGACTCCTGAGCCACCGACGCGCCCGCGTCGAGCGACGCCGGGAGGTCCATGACGGCACGTGAGGCGGCTTCGCGGATCACCGACGTCTCCTTCCTCAGGCCGGAGCCGAATTCCTCGAGATCGCGACGGTAGGTCTCGAGGACGGACTCCGATTTCGAGGCGAGGGTTTGGATGAGGCCGCCGAAGCTCCAAGCGGCGTCGCTCTGCTGCGGATTGGGGTGGTCCGATTCGGCCGGCGGCGAGTCGGGCTCGTCGGAGAAGACGGAGCTGAAAAAGTTCATGGCGGCGCGATTAGGCGATGTTCGGAGGAAAGTAGATAGGGTTTATGAATTGTGGATTTTGCGCATGGTGATGATCGGTGGAAGAAAAATTTGGCTGATGGATGTGTTTGTGTGGCAATGGCATCTGATTGTGGATTTATAGTATGATGTGATATGGTGCACATGAATGTAAATGGAATCACATTCACGTCAAATCACATCCACTTATTCAATTCAATGTGCAATGACACCTTCCATTTCAAGCCACTCCTTTTTAGTTTAGGTGCTACGTCACTAAATCACTTCGCTAAGGATTTGCGTTTAGTTAGGATTTGTTTGGATAAATATTCTTAGGAGAAAAAATAAGAAAAATAAAATAAAATAAGTTTTTTTAAAAGTTAAAATTAAATTATGTATAAACTAAAATCAGTTTTTGAAAAATTTAATACGAGAGAATTTCTATAAATTTCTATAAATTAGCTTATATATAACCTAATTTTAACTTTTGAAAAAGTTTATTTCATTTTTTTCTTTTTTCTTTTTTTCTATAAGTACTCATGAAGAAATTTATTCAATAATTGAATACGCCTCTAATGAAAAAAAAAGTTCTTAAATTCTAAGCGTTAGATATTTTGTTTTCCCCTCCCCCTAAACTTTGTTTTAGAGAAAAAGAATATTTTATTGTTTTTTATAAAAAAAATTATTTTGATCTCTAATTTTACAAAATGTTATTTATCTTAATGTTTTTAAATGAAACAATTATAAAAATAAAGTGAAAAGGACAAAAATGAATAATATTGTTTTAAAATGAAAAAAAAATTATAAATTTAACGAATAAAGTGATCAGCGTTTAAATGATAGGAAAAGTTATAAACTTATACAATATCAAAGACAAGTATAAAAGTATATTAATAGATGTTAAAATATTATAATTAACTTCTAACCATGCTCTTTAATCTTAAACATGTGGTGAAAGGTTCGATTCTCAGGTTTGTCGTGTAAATGAAAGAATGATTATTAAGAGAAGTCAACTTCTTAAGTAGATCTCAATAGTTAGTATCTCGAGAGACCAATCTTTAACTTTTAGTTGGAAAATACATTGAATTCACTAACAAAAAAATTAACTTCCAACATTTTAGAATAGGATAGAAAGAGTTTAAGTGGTGATTAAGTGAATAAAAGTGAAAATCTAATTTTTAAATTATTATTATAAAAGATATAAAATGTTTATTTAAAAACCAATTTAATAAAAAAGATAAAATAGTATAAATGAAAAGAATAAATTAAGGATTTGAATTTTTTTAAACACAGAAATTATGGCAAGTAAATATTTTGTAAATAGTGAAAGTAGAATAAGAAATATTTAAGTTACATATTTTTTTTAAAATTAAAAAATATATGTTGAATATGGATATATGACCTACACATTTAAAATGACCTCATACAATTGTTTTAGAATGTTGTTAGATCTTAATGTAAATTTAATCATTAGAAAAATGTAAGTAAATTCAGTAAAAGATAGCCGAAGTATACGGCACACGTTGATGATTTTAAAATACAGGAAATAGGAGTCAATAAAACTGTGAATACAACTTAGGGTCTTTTGGTAGGATGGATGAAAAACAATAAAAGAGAAAAAAAAATTAAATTGAAAAAAAAAGTGAAAGAAAAAAATTGAATTTTTATTTCCATAAATTAAATTTTCTTATCCTTTTTCTTCTTTTTCTCTTTAACTAAAAAAAAAAATTGTTATCTATATTTTCTTTCTTTTATATTTTTCTTCCACCCACCTAAAAATACCATTATGAATTGTTTGGAACTAGAGAATGTGGAGGAAAGGAACATGGAGCGACGAAAAAAAGTGATTCAAGCATTTCATCTATCGTTTGGTCAAAATAGATCCTCTATTGCAGTGCTGCCTTTGCGACCAAAAATAAAAAAAGGAAAAGGAGGGAGAGAATGAAGGAATGAAGAAAGATGGTAAAGAAATAAAGAAAAGTTAGAGAAAGATAGAAAGGCTGCAGAGGTGCTGTAGAGAAGTTGGTTGTAGAAAATCTATGTTCATTGTTTGGTATGCTCTAACAAGAGAAGAAAGTATAAAAAATGAGACCCACTACTTTTTCAATCTTTCCAAAACAAACAAAAGAGAAGAGAAAGAGGGCTTTCATACTATAAAAAACAATTTTGTCCTTGTTTTCTATATTTTTTTATTAAAGGTGTTTATGTCATTTTTATAAATATATCAATCTTCTTTCTTTTCATTTTTTTCTTATCAAACAAGCTCTAAAATTATTTTATTTTCTATTCATTTGCTTTTTTTTCTCTTTCCTTTCCTTTTTTTTTTTTTTTGTTTTACCCAATCAGCATACCATTAAGGTTTCTTATATTCGTGTCTTTATTTACTAACACAAATTTCTAAAAAGTACATAATTGTGAAATTCCTGATTATTTTAGATTCTGAACAAAAAGCAGCACAAATGTTGATAACCACTTTTTAGTTGTCATGCAATTTCAATCAAAGCATGTAACTATCATACAATTTAAATCAAAGAAAGTAACTATCATGCAATTTAAATCAAAGAAAGTAACCATCAATGCTATTAAACAATACCAAATTTATAGTTCATTGGATTATGTGGCTTAAAAAATAGACAGATATATATATGAGATATACGATTTACATTTTTTTTTAATTTAAAAAATGTTAGTCGCAAATAATAATATATATGGATTACCTTTGTTATTTTAAAAAAAAAAAAACTAATAAAAATACATGAATCATAGTTGGGATATAATACACACTTTAATAACTTGCACGACTTATCTTCTTTATCGTACTCCATCCACAAAGCACGACTTACATTACACCTTACTTCCGTAAAAAATTTTAAAATTTACCCTAGATTGGTAATTATCATATCAAATTGCATTATATTCGTAAAAACAACCTCTCACAAAATGCTTTGATGTACCTCATAAGGGTGTTAGATTTCGTAAAGAGAACTGAAAATGATGAGAAGAATGTCAATTCATCAGCAGCAAATACAGCCAATCAATGCCAATGTCATCTTCATCAAATCAAATCACTATATCAGTATCAAAGCTCGATAATTTTAATTCAGTTTGTATTACAAACACATTTTTGGTGTCTTGTCCACATAAAAATTCATGAACCTTTCAACACATAAGTTGCTTATAAACAGCAGCATGAAATCCTTGTATCAAATTAGCTTTGGATATACACGTCACAGACTTGTTACAAAATCACTTACAGCTGCAGTAGGAAAACAAAAATAACTTAGCTCGATAGTCTTTCAATTTCCGTGATGATAAACTCCTTTTCCTCCTCAAATTGCTCATCTTCTGAACCTGAAAAAGTTGAAAGAGCTAATACCCGTGACTTAAAAGAGAAAAATTTTAAGTGTTTAGAAACTGAATGGAAATTCAGAACAACATTATGTACTCGTAGGTTTCAAATCAATCAATTACTGAAAGCATTATAACCTTTTCCCGGGGACAGATTATGAAGCAATTCTAGCAGCTTCTCCTGGTTCTTCGCCAAAATAATTTTTACTTCTCGAGGCTTATTAGGATTAGCAACGAAAACCTGGATAAACATGTGAGAAAAGATAAAACAAATATAGATGATTATCTCCACAGCAAAATGTTATGTTGTAGGGTATATCTTCAGAAAAAAGAAACATAAAAACCTTTGACATAAAAAGTATAGGATGTTCAGCCATTAATATTTTCAAAGAAGTGCCTGAATTATTCTTTCAGCATGTACCAGACACAGGAGATTTATTCCACCTCAAATATTGAATAAGAGATTCTTTAAATGGTTGCCACCATGGAGCAAATTGATTGTGCTCGAAATTAGTCTTAGAAAACCTAGCTGGATTGTTGACTTTTATAGCAGGAAATCTATCATATTTTTTCCCTTTCAAGACTTGTCAAGTAATAGTCATGTGCTCTTCACTTTCCAAACCATGACTGCCCAACAAGAACCTTATTGCCCTTGCCTGACTATAAAATACATCCAAAGGATAGGAAGTCTAAGAACAGGAATGATCTCAGGATAAACTCACAATTGTCTTGTTCAAAGATTAATTTTCACAAAAAGTTGGTAAATCAATTAAAGCAAAGCACAAATACATAGCATATTGTTAAACAAGAAACGAATGTACTTCCGTACAAACATGGAAGTCACCTTTGTTAACTAGATTAAATGCATTTAAACAATTTATATATGTAATCTGCCATTAACCAAATTCCTGACTCATTGTTGCAAACATGATAAATGCAAGACTTCTCCAGTTCTCTACGGATGCTAAACTTTACAAGGAAGAGGGTTGAGTAACCTCATTTACGATATATTAGCAGGCATGATCTGATTTGAATCCTTTTATACATCCACAAAAGGATAAACTCATTATATAACTTTAAAGCATGAAGAGGAAAATTCACCTTGAAAATGTGGAAAGCTGATAACTGAATGTTTTTACTTGAATCCTGCTCAACCCAAAATATAACAAATAAACACAGAGTTTGCAGAAGATAGAAAGATAAGGCAAAACAAAAGCAACTATTTTTATGGAAACTCGAAAAAAAAACATGCATAATATAGCTCCAGAAGTCATTGCATTAAAGATTAATAATAATAGTATCTGCTGTTTGGCATGCCAAGCAGGTGGAATACAATAACAACCACATTCAATCCTTATCCTCATAGATGAAGTCATCTACATGGATCAATTAACACCATTTGGCTCTATGGCAAACCATACAACTAGGTCTGTTTTTAATGGTCCCCCCTCCCCCCCAAATCTTCATCTACACCTTTTAAATGAACTATACTCCATCTAGTCAACTTTTCTCACTGAAGCCTTTATTGATCTTCTCACATGAATCAACCACCTTTGGCAAGTTTTCACCACCTTGTCCTAAATAGGTGCTAGTTCAACTTTCTTTTGGATACATTCTTATCTGCATTACCCATATTTTTTACTTTTATTGGCACTCCATTGCCAAACATTCAGAAGCACTGATGTTTGTGATTTCTAGTGGTTGTGGTGTATATCTCAATTTTCACACTAATAATATTACACACAACCAAACTGAACAGATGTTAATCAACTGTTAAATCATCTTAAAAGCCATGAATTATCAAAAGAGAATGTGTTCAAATAAAGCTTCTCTATTTGACAAATCAATTAAGATAAAGCATACCGCAGAAAATTGGAACTTTAGAACTAAGGAATTACATGCAATTGGCTGCTATTGTAATGATATATAATGCAAAAAACAGTAAAACGGAGCTAGGATATTAGAAAAAAAATACTCTTCACAATATGTGCAGATTACAGCTAACAGAGAAGCCAAGCTATATAACACTTCATAGAAACAAGGAAAATGTTCAGTTGTGCCTACTGCATATATCAGGAATAGCATAGCAAGTAAACACATTAATTGAGCATCATGTGAGCATGGCCATTAGTCATGGGTAGAAAGGAGAAAATCACACAATTAAACAGGGTTATGAGAAGTTATGTACCCTCAACAATGTCATCATGACTTTCAAGTAACGAACTTCTAAGATGTACTGCTTCATTATCTGAGAATTAGGAGATTCCAAAAGAAATTCCGAGAGAAGCTAAAATCCAAATAAATTTAATTGTTAAAAAACACAAATAAAAAAAAAATGATCAGTGAACAAAAACATTGAAAAATTGTTGCCAGAACAAACCTTCAAAGACTGCCTCCTTGTGACATAGTTAGGAGATGTCAAGAGTTTCTCATATAGATCAAAGAACTGGGAACATAAAGTCCTATTAGAAAAGCTGAAATGTAATATGGGAGATAAAACCACCCAATCATTCAATTTGCAATATGCAACATGCTCAGTTCAAATATGAGGATATGAGCAACTATATCATAGAGTATAGTTACTCAGTTAATTTATTTTCCAAGATTTGATCTCCTGGGTATAAATATTAGATCAACATACACAATTTTTTCTCATGCAGCACAAAAATGCTGCCTCAATATGTTCAAATCTGATAAATATGTCAAGGAGGAAACAAACCTCATCATAGTGAGCTGTCAAAAATTCAGAGACCACGTTTCCATGTTTAGTAAGAAGATCCTGCAAAGCATATCCATAGGGATGTATGAAGTGGCATGTAGAACTTTACAATCATCAGTAAGACAAATAATGGGAATTAAAAGGGGGAGGATTCTGATCTGACCATACTGACCTTAAAGGTAGAAAATGCATCAGATGCAACATCAAAGTTAGGCAATTCTACAAATTTAAAGAACAACACAAAACTTGCAGATTCCAGTATGTATCTGAAAAACACTCAAAAAAACATACAAAGTTAAAACAGCATAATTGACTTGCCTTCTAGATAGATTGCATGACAAGCACCAGACTCAAAATGCACATTAATAGTGATAATCATCTGTTAATTTTTACTTATAGAATAATTTAACCCCCCCCCCCCCCTTACTTTTTAACTAATGAATTCCATCATCCTCAAGCCTAACCTCAAGAAATTATCAATGTTGCAATCTCCTTGAGACCATAATCTAAGTAGGGAATTACAAACGATGAATGAAAATGGACAAATAGAAACCCATAGTGGTGTTGAAGCCTGGAACGACAATTAACAAGAATGCCAACTCTAACAAGAAGCACATTCAAGCATTGCAGATATGCTAACATATCGAACTATATCTATTGTGATAATGCAGAAAAATCATTTATACTTTTCTCCTTATAATATAAAAGAATCTCTTATTTAATCCACTTTTATTAAGCCCACTAAAGCAATTCCTCTAACAAAAATGCACATCAAAATCTTGGCTTGATCAATCTGGGCCCACAACAAACTTGAAGATATCAGAAAGATGAAAAATAACAGGGAGAGAAAAATTAGGAAGAAGACCAAACAACGACAACCCAAAATATCTTTACCTTGCAAGTGATGAAAATTTGATGCACTCCCGCAACATTATGCCACAGCTCAAGGCAATATCTTTGTTATCATAGCTGCTAGGAAACAGATAAAGAGATATTTTGAGCAACTGTTTAAATTTATCATATTTGAGAAGATTGATCATTGATCACATATAACTATACAGTTGTTTACTTATAAGGGCAGTGAAACTAAATGCGTTTCAGATTGCTTTAAAATACCTGATTTTAAAAAAAATCTGCTTCACAATCATTGATTTCAAAAGAACACATTTTGCAAGAATCAATTTATAAAGTTGTAAGCAACATTCTTTTTGTTTGATAAAAGGGAAATAAAGAGGACAGAATACCTGGCATGTTATTTCACAATTCAAAAATAATCTTAGGATAATTTGGTCAAATTATATGATTAAGGGAAAACAAATTATGCAAAAATCACAAGTAGGTTCTATCTGATTTGCCTAAATCCCTTTTTTCACCATGATTTTTGTAAGAAATTTTGAAAGCATTCAAACTAGTCTTTTAAAAGGGAATGGAAAACCAACCTTGGGTATATGAAAGTGATTATGGGATTCCAATATACATTTCCAAACCAATCTTTCACAATAGCAATAAAGTTTGTTTTCATCATTGATTTCACGTGTATGGTCATAGAGGTTCGGTTCTATACTCTAAATTTAGGGGAAATGTCATTCAGAGATGCTTTAACAGAAGAAATACATTTATTAAGGTATCAATGTTAAAAGGCTTATATATCTTTTTGGTCCCTCAAATTTGGGCCCAATTTCCTTTGGATCCCAAAATTTAAAAGTGATTATTTTCGTCGCCCTAATTTGAAAATAACCCACTTTTGGTTCTTATCAAGGTGACTAAAATGATCACAAAAAAATAACCTTAAAAACCAAACATGAGCTATTTTCAAATTAGGAGACAAAAATAATCATTTTTAAATTTGGAGGACTAAAGAGAGACTAGGTCCAAATTTGATTGAGCAAAAAGATATTTAAGCCATGTTAAAATTACATTAATGCAGTAAATTGCTGATTAATACTTTAAAAAATTAAAACTATAGACAGTAGGAGACAGCAACAATGACAAAAAGGTCATCAATATGTTAACAAAATCTTTTAACATAGAAGCCACAAAAGTCTCCCGTGACTATTGGCATTTATTTTCAACTCTCTAAAAATTGGAGAAACAATTTTATGGCATAAACTGCATGACAAAGTAGCTTCACTGTTGTGATCTCAGTTTCACCAACTAACCGCATGTTTGGTTTAGTGCCATGTGACCTCTGACACGCGTATTAGCTGAAGCAACCCAGAGTTGCTTGAGTCAAATAAATTCAACATGAACGTAAGTGACGGACGCATATCCAAACATACACTAAAAATTTCCAAATGTAATCCTTCACCAACTTTTACCAAAATCATGTCAGTTATAAGGATACAAAAGACCCACAATTGAAAGAGGTGACAAGGAAGGGAACAAAAAGGAGTTCAATGTTGGTAGGAAAAAAGGTGCAGCAGTAAAATGCTTACCATACAACAAGAAAGTCTAGTAACTCAATGTGTTGTTCAATGTATTCTACGCAGCAAAAATTGGAGTCAACTTTATGTTTCAGTAATATCGACCAACAGTGGACTAAATCCTTTCTTGCCTATATCAAAATTCACGCACCAATAATAAGCAACAAGTTAAGTAAACTGCACATGGTAGAGCTTGGTATCAATCAGAATCTTACTTCCCATCCTAGTATAGGCAGCTTGTGAATTAGAAGAGTAAGAACATCCTCCCTGCAGATTTCCTCCACTAACTGTGAAACCTGATCCAAATTTGGTTCTGACTCTCCATCTCCAGAAAGCATGGTTCTCATTGTTACAAAATTCTTTTCAACTTCCTCTAAAGCCTACGATAAAGCATAATAGGCATCAATAACCAGTAACCACTAACGTGTAACTGCAACTAAAAGAAGGACCTTATAACCCATCAATAACCAGTTTTCAATTATTTTAGTTCAACAAAATTGTGTTTTTTTAACAGACGCCATAACACATTTGGACACAAAAAGGACCTTATGTACAACGAGAATTATGTATCATTAACACAGAAGGAGGAATCGAGCCAATTTCCATTAGGAAGTGTTCTGGATCCCTCTTTGGAGGATTTGGGCCTATGATCATGAATCAAGCCAATGCCCTGGTCCAATACTGTCAGACTAGATAGCTGGCCCATAAAACCCAACATCAAGAACCTCCTGAATCTTGATGACACACCAAACTCAATATAGTAGCGAAGCATTGAGAAAAGCCTCAGAGTTCATCAGAGGCATGAGATTCAACCCTGGCGGCATTTCGCATGCCTCGTCACCTAAGAAACACAACCATTGCCTATAGGAGAATGATTAAATAGGTCATATAGGCCTCAGGTACACTTTCTCTCTAACTATAACTTTCCTGTCGGAGTCCCCACAGGTACACACCACCAGAGTTCGGCTGTGCGAACCTAAGAACATTCCATTTGGATATTCCTCCTTCCAGGATTGGTGCTGAAGAGGAAGCTTTCATGAGTTAAAATCAGAGTACCCTCCCCCATTTGGAAAACACACAACATACTTCAAAAAATTCGATCACTTGCAAGTTGGAATCTCTTCTGCAAAGTATAATGCCGTCATAATTGTTTTTTGAACAAAACTACTCGTATAAACAACAAGTTACATATACAAATGACTAGTTTTCAGGTAAAAGACAACATTTTTTTACAGCACAAAACACAGTACACAACGGAACAATTTGCAGGAGCCTTTATGAGAATTGTAAGACATGCCCACGATTCAAGACCGAAATTTTAACTGAGGAAACGAAGACCCAGGTAGAGCATTGAAAATATGGATCAAAAGGGTGGCAATTACGCAAGTGAATCTCGCGTGGGGAGAGGGGGTAATTAAGCAGGTGAAGAAGAAGCTTACCTTCTCGAGGGCTTTAACTTCAACAACGGTTTTGGTATCGAGGGCCATGAGGCTCTCCTTGATGGACTTCGCCACCTCCTGAGGCGTTTTAGGCCTCAAAGCCTTGAAAAACGAGAACGACATGGTGATTGATGATCGCTTCCCCCTCTCTCTGTTGATGCTGGGAAGGAAAAGAAAATGTTGCTGCTGATGCAGTGTTTCTTCTTCTTCTTCTTTTGAACTTTCTCTTTTCGATTTCAATTATTCATCATGATTATGATTTATGAGTCATCATCGCCAACAATAATGAACCCGATCATCGCATTCGCAGAGATAGAATCGTAGTGCGAAGGTTATTTTCTTTTTCTTATTTTTCACAGCCAAACACTATAATTATAAAGCCTAATTAGAACAGAGTTTACTTTATTACGTTGATCAATTGGTGTAAGGTTGTTCTAATTTAACTAATAGTCTCCAATTCGAATTCTAAGTATACAGGTATGTTAAATATTTGGAAAAAGAGTTTTATCATTCATAATAGTCTTACTCAAACAACATTGTTTCTCATGAAAGATAAATGTGATCTCTACAAAAAAAAAATAGAGCTTACTTTTTATGTGCTTAAAAAACTAAATTTAATAACAATAGAGTAAAAAAGCATACCCTATTTACTTGTATGAATATTGCAAATGTCAATAAGTGATTTAAATTTAAATAATTTGGTAAAAAAATTAAAATAGGAATATTGAATAGATATAAATTTTTAAGTTTTTATTATTCTCGTCGACAGGATTTTAAAAATTATTATTTTTAGGACTTGCCTTACTAAGTTAAAAAGAGAAAAAAGTGAGTTATAAAAAGAGAGAGAGAGAGACTGTATAAAGTTTTTTCACATTATCATTTAATTATAAAACATTATGTATGGTAAATTTGTTAACTTTAATAATAATTATTTTAAAAAATAAAAATCACACTAAAGCTTATTTCTAATTAATTGACAATGTAAAATATTTTATATTGACAATTCATATCCATTAAATTTGATTAAAAATTAAGAAAAAAGTTGTGCATTAACGGTGTAAAGTAATTTTATACTGTCATCCAATCACAACTCATCATGTATAGTAAACTTGTTAATTTTGATAATAACCATCCTAAAAATTATACTAAAGTTAATTTTCAATTGGTTGACAGTGTAAAAAATTTTATACTGATGGTGCATAGCAATTAAACACTTAAAAACTACATAAAATTCGTTTTTTTTTTTATTTGATTATTATCCATGTGGAGTGGAGGAGAGGCAATCGCCAATCGTCCCTCCAAAATTAAGGTTCTGGCTCTCCAACACTAAGCGCATCACCCTTTTTTTTTAGTAATTGTTGGTTATACATGCAAGAGATGCTAAAATTTAGCTATTCTCTTATGCTTCTTTATCGGTGGGAAAAAATTTGTAACGTTATTTAAATATGTAAGAATGGATAAAGACGCTCCAACCTCCTCACTTGTAATTTTTTTTTTTTTTTTCACTAAAGATGTTCCTAACCGATAGTTGGAGATTAATTTCTTTAGAAACGTAAAAATCACTAAAGTGGATTTTGTCTCTCCCAACAAAGTCTTTTCTATATACACGGCCAGGAATCAAACTCCTGTCAGCATGTTTAAGGAACTCAACTCTCTACCAATTTTGTTGGATCTTGTTGGTCCTCACTTGTAACTTGTAAGGAGTTGAAATACAAAGAAACTACAAGTGTTGAACCGAGAAGGAATTGTGGAAAATTTCAAAGAGAGCCATGGAAAGTAAAATCAAATGAAATGTTGTAGAAGAAAAAAATGTTTAGACGTTAAATAACGTTATTGTTAGCACTTGGCAAAATCAATGGGCATGTACCAAATAATTTTTATATATTCGGCCAAATTATCTGATAGTTTTACAAACTTATCAAACCATTAAGGAGAATGTTAACAAGCATTTAAATTAAAGAATTAAAATTAAAAAACATTAGCAATATATTCTCATCATAATTTTTAATTTAAATTTTCAATTTATTGTAAATTTTAATAAAAAAAATATTTATTATTATTCCTTAATATATTATGATCAATGCACATAAATGGAGAACTGCTCCCGAAATTATGACATAGCTCTTGAAGTATCGATACAATCGATCAACCACTTTTGTCATTGCTACTAGCCTACTATGGCATTCAAGGTGCATGCTCTTCATAGCTGAGCACCTTCCTGAATCCCACAATAAACGCCTCCAAACTTCAATGCGAAATTGCCAAGGTAAATTCCATTTTCATTCTTCATGCACTTTAACACTATGTTTGATTGATAAAAGAAAGTAAAAAGAAAAAGTGAAAGGGATTAAAAAAAGAGTATAAAGAGAGATGATATTTTAGTTGTTTGGTAGGAAAAAAAGATAAATATATTTTTTTCTTTGGTTTGATTGAGAAGAAAATAAGAGAAAAAATGTATATTTATAAAATGACACAGCTACTCTTAAGTAGAAATGAGATGTAATAAAGAAAATAAAATATAAAATATTAAGAAAGTATTATTTTAACTTAATATTATAATCTAAAAGTACTTTTATTAACATTATTCAAACAATTTATTATGTTTAATATTTTTAAAATAAGTATTTCTTTCATTTTTCAAACTGATTTTTAATTAACCAAAATCTATGAATATGTTTACTATAGTAAGAATATGTACAAAGATATTTTGAAACGGATGTAGAATTTATAAATGATGGGTAATTTTGTCTTTTTGAAAAAATGTATGGTTTCTCCTTCTTTCTTTTCAATTTGAGTGAAAAGACTTTTTTGTGAGTAGCTCATTGTTAAACAATCTTTCCTTTCCATCTTTTAACATAACCAAACAGGGAAAAAATGTATCTTTCTCTTCTTGTTTTTTCCTTTCTTTTCCATTCCAACTATTTTCATGTGTACCAAATATAGTGAAAAGTTGCCATTCATGGGGAGTTAATAATTCAAAGAACAATTATTTATTACTTATTTTTTTCAAAAGAAACTTAGTTAACATCATTTAATTTTATTAATTTCATTTAAAAAATATTGTTTTGCCTAAATTATCTTTCTTTGAAATTTGATATCAAATATAAAAAAGAGTCATTGAAAATACAATGTCAATTGAATGAAGGGTATTTTGAGGATAAGTTCATTAAATAGGATAAAATTAGTCAAAATTTACTTGTATTTAGACTAGCATGCATAGTTTTTTTTTTTTGCTTATATTCAAAATCGGAAGGAGTATATTTTTACAAATCTTAAGAAAATATTAAATGAAAATTAAATACATTTACTATCTTAAAAGTATAAAAATATTTAATATTTACTTTATTTAGTAGTAACTAAGAAGATTTATAGAAAAACAAGAAGAAAAATATAAAGAGTAAATAGTATATACAGTATAAGTGTAAATGTCTTTTACTACCTCCATCTCTAAATGTAAGACTCTTTTAACTAATTCATGTTAGTTAATTAGTTAATTTAGTTAATAGTATTAAATTTGTTAACAATTTGTATTATTTTTCAAAATTATCCTTAAAATTATTGAAACTGATCATCTTACTCTTTTCACTTAATTATTTTCTACCTAATTAATTAATGTGTGTTAGTCATCTTCTCCAATCCTCATAAAAGAGAGAACGAATTTATCTTATTGATTCATAACATTTATTGTAAAGTAATTAAAGATATTTTAGTCAAAAAACAATTAATGCAAGAGACAATTGGGCTAATTGACCTATTTGGGGTCTTTTTACAAACATTTTATCAAAATGGGGTCTTTTTAAAACAAATTACTAGCATTAGGTTGTTTTGACTGTTGATTGATCAAACTTGCTAGTCTGACTAGCGAGAAACATTACACGTTAGCTTTTTTAATCGTTTTTTTAAATTTTCACATCACATGCCACGTTAAACTTGCTAGTCTGATTAGCAAGTTTAAGTATAATCTGATGTGGCAACTAAAAATGCTAGTAGTAGTAGTGAATTTATGTGGGTATGACATATGGCAAATTCTAATTAATATAGCTAGTAGGAGTAGAGAATTTGTGTGGGTGTGACACGTGACAAATTCTAGTCAATCTAGCTAGTAGGAGTAGCTAATTTATAAGAGTGTGTCACGTGGTAGATTCTAGTTAATCTAGCTAGTGGGAGTAGCTAATTTATGTGGGTGTGACATGTGGTAGATTCTGGTTAATTTAGCTAGTTGGAATAGCTAAATTATGAAAGCACACCACGTGGTAGATTATGGTTAATCAAGCTAGTGAGAGTAGCTATTTTATGTGAGTGTGACACGTGGTAGATTCAGGTTAATCTAGCTAGTTGGAATAGCTAATTTATGAGAGCGTGCTAGTGGCAGATTCTGGTTAATCTAGCTAGTGGGGGTAGCTAATTTATGTGGGTGTGAGACGTGGCAAATTCTAGTCAATCTAGCTAATGGGAGTAGCTAATTTATGAAAGCGCGCTACGTGGCAAATTCTGGCATCTTAGCTACTTGTAATACTACACTAGTGACATGTGGCATTCCCTAATTAATCTAACTAGTAGGAGTAGCTAATTTATGTAAGTGTGACATGTGACAAAGTGGGTCTGCTATCTGTTATTTTAATATTCTATTTCTATTAACATTTATTATTTTATTTAATTAAAAATTTATATCAACTTATGTATTATTCATTATTAATATATTTACTGTTAACTTAAAGTGAATAAAATACCTTTTTATTTATTTTTAACTTAACAATAAAATTGTTTATCCATATAATTCTTATTTTTAAATTATTTTTTAAATTTATTTAACGTGTTAAATTAAAGTATTATTTAAATCTATTTTTAAACCTTTAATTTTATTTAGTTATAATTTAATTTATGTTTATTATTTTATTTAATTCAAATTTTATCTTCACCTAAGTTGAAATAAATAAATAAATACCTTTTTCTCATATGCCACGTGTCACGCTCCAAAAAATTAGTTACTGAAGGTAGCACTATACGCTCATATATGACACGTGGCATGCTTTCATAAATTAGCTACTCCAACTAGTTAGATTAATCAGAATCTACCACGTGTCACACCCATATAAATTAGCTACTCTAACTAGTTAGATTAACTAGAATCTGCCACATGGCTCACTTTTATAAAATAGTTATTCCCACTAGCTAGATTAACCTTAATTTACCACGTGTCACACCTATATAAATTAGCTACTTCTACTAGTTAGATTAACCAGAATCTACCACATGTCACACCCACATAAATTTGCTACTATAACTAGCATTTTTAGGTGCCACATTAGCTTCCACTTAAACTTGCTAGTCAAACTAGCAAATTTAATGTGGTATGCCACATGGAATTTAAATAAAATAAAATAAAATTGACATGTACTGTTTTTCGTTGGTTAGACTAGCAAGTTTGACTGGTCAACAATCAAAACACTTCATGTCAATAATTTGTTTTTAAAGAACCCCATTTTGATAAAATGTTCGTAAAAGGATTCCAAATAGGTCAATCAGCCGAAACAATTGAAAAGAGTCTTATAAAAAGGGACAAGTAAATTTCAAAAAAGAATCTTATATATAGGGACGGAGGTAGTATATTGTCATCCAAATAGAAATTGTCATGTATATTAAGTTTGTTCACTTTCACAATAATTATTTAAAAAGTCATACCTATCATAATTTTTGATTAGTTGACAGTATATAAAAAACAAGTGTAAAATTGTTCTAATTCAAATCGCCACTCACAAAAATTAATATTCTCCCTTTCTGTAGTAGAATTAATATTCTCACAAAAAAAAAAAAATAGTGTACGTTTTGATGGTATAAATAGTTTTTATATTGTCATATAATCATTGGTTAACGTATATGCTAAGTGTGTTGATTTTTATAATACATACCTTAAAAATTATACCTATCATAATTTTTAATTAGTTTACAGTGTAAAATATTTTACATAAAAATTATAGTCTTAATAGTAACTAAAAAAAAAATGAAAGCATTCACTTGATGCCAACATAAATTATTCTCCTTTATTTTAAAATAAGTGTAGTTTCAATAAATTTTTTATATTTGAAGTTATATGTCATTATTTAACATTAAAAATATTTATTATTGTTTCAACTTTATCCTTTTCTTTTAAAATTAGTGTTCCATCAACACCAAAAAAATCAGTGTTCAATAAATATTTTGTTTTAAAAAATAAAATATTAATAAATTATATTTGTTATTCATTATTCTAACAATAATAGTTAAAGATTAATACATAGAAATATTTATTAAAAATCATAGTAAAAATATATTAATAATATTAAATGCTATATTTTTAATAAAAAAATTATTTTTGGCTTTTTATCTATTACTTTTATAAAACATAAATAAATAATATATATTTTTAAGAAAAAAAATAATCCTATAACTTAAAAAACACGTTTTAAGATTTTTTTGTGTGTACAATAACAGCAATAAAATTTGAACCTGCGTAGGACCTTGTATATATTACTCAAATCCCTACATCACTAAGTCGACTCTAATGGATCACATTTTAAGATTTTCTTAATCTTTATATACTACAATGAAACAAACTTATTTTAAAATAAAAACTTAAATATGATTGTAGTCCTTCCTAAATAAGTGAGTTTTGATTTTAGTCCTTATATATATTTTTTTTGGTTTCCATCCTAAAAAACTATGATTATTGTTTTTAGTCCCTACTATTATATGATAGTGACACTCATTAACTGCTTATATGTTTAACAAAAGGTAAAGTAACCATCCCACCTAGCACTCACTTCTATTTGTAATACCATGTTAGCATATAATACTTCTAAAAAATTTTCTAGATCTCAAAAATAAATGTTATTTATCTACCTTAAAATGAACATTTTACAGGAAAAAATAGTTTATTTCGGATTTTACAGGAAAAAAATCAAAGAAAAATATTTTACAAGGACCAAAACTAAAATTTGCTCATTTTATAAGGATTAAAGGTAGTGATTTTAAAATTTAGAGGAATAAAAAACAATGAAATTTTTTTATAAGGACCAAAATCAAAACTTGTTCATTTTATAGGAACTAAAAACATATTTAAGTCTAAAATAAAAGAAGTATAACTTTCGATATCTCGTTTCCACTAGGAAACAACAAAAGTGTATTCAAAATTTAGGAAAAAGTAGTTTAGTATGTGTATTAATTAGGTTAAATTAATTCAAAGGTCCTATAGTTTTATAAAGTTTTTAATTAAGTCTCTATAATTAAAAACACTTTAAAAAAATCTTTGTAATTTAAGAAGTTTGCAATTAAATTCTTACAACGTGTAGGTGGTATAAAAAATAGAAAAGAAATTAATAAAGGTGTTAAAGGTAGGAATTGAACCCTCAACCTTAAAGTTTACCAACAACTCTAAAATCACTAAACTAATGACTTTATTTGATAAATAAATAAAAATTATATTATATATAACTTAAATGGGAAACTAAAATTGTACATATGTTTACTACTATTAAATTAAATAATATTAACATTATATAAAATAATAATATTAAAATTAATATAATAAATATAAACCAGTACATATTTATAGGATATTAATAATATTAAAATTAATATTAATAAATATAAATTAATAATATATATTTGTTAGCATGAATGGAGTTTGAATTTCCACTCTCAGAATTCCTTAATATATATAAATTAGTATATATTAATAAACTTCTAGAAAAATTTAAATATATGAGATATGATATAAATATATCAAAAGAAGGTTAATTAAAAATATATGATGTAAATATACTTTTTTTAGTGAAATATATATAAAGAATTATTTTATCAATAATAATATTTTATTTCAGTCACTAAAATATGAAATAAAAATAAAAAATTAAAACAACATAATTTTATAGAAAAGAAAATTATTTAAAATAGAGTGATTAAGTTATAATTAAGATATGAGTTTAATAGATATGCACTTTTACATTGTTAATCGATTAGAAATTATTGTTTATTGTGACTTTTAAGATAGTTATTGTAAAAGTTAACAAATTTACCACATATGATAGTTTGTGATTGAATGATAGTGTAAAACTAGTTTACATTGCCAGTGCATGACCTATTTTCTTTTAAGATATATAGTATTAAAAAATATAAGTTATTGTCGGTTTTGTTTTATAATATTATATTGTTTATTTACTAGTAGTAAATATATGTAATTTTGGTCCGTAGTATATATTATTAATTTATATTTATTAATATTAATTTTAATATTATTAGTTTATATAATGTTAATATTATTTAATTTTGTAGTAGTAATATATGTGTGCAATTTTAGTCTTCCATTTAAGTTATATATAATATAATTTTTATTTATATATCAAGTAAAGTTATTAGCTTAATGATTTTAGTGTTATAGGTGAACTTTACGATTGGGGGTTCAATTCTCACCTTCAACACTTTTATTAATTCTTTTATCATTTTTGCATACCACCTACACTCAGACTTGATTATAAATAAGAGAAAAGTTGTGAGCCTAAAAGTGCAATTAAGTTAAATATAAATTAATGGAGTTATGACACCGTTAAAAACTATAAGGACTTTTTTAAACAATAAGGACTTGTTAAACTATAAGAACTTTTTAAAAGTGTTTTTAACTGTAGGGACTTAATTAAAAATTTCATAAAATTATAAAGACCTACAAATTAATTTAACCTATTAATTATACACAATAAATATTTATTTTTTATGCAATTAAAATTTATGATAAATAATTTTTAATATGTAAATTATATTATAATTAAAATTATAATAAATAAAAAAATTATTTATAGTAATAATTTAAATTGTATATAAGTTTATTTTTAATTATTAATAATTTTAAAAAAATATTATTGAGATACAATTTAGAGATGAAAATAAAAAGGATAAATTAAAAGAGATGAACGGTTAAGAATATAAAGTATACAAATAAATAAAAGAATGATAATTTGATATTTGTTTGGAGAGAAAAATTTTAAGCTAGCTGTGGGAGTGGTGTGAAAAATGTACATTTAAATGGAAGAGGAGATAAAATATTAAAATGTGTAATTGAAAGTGATAGGGGTAGTTCAAATTATGTTTTCTAATTTACAAAACAAGAATAAATATAAATAGTTTAAGAGATTAATTTTGATAGACTGTTACGGTAAAACTTTTCATGTTGTTAACTAATTTAAAATCATATTAGATATGATATTTAAAATATTTATTACAAAAAATAATTATATCATATATGACAATATACAAATGAAGGACGGTATAAAAAAAATTATTTTGTCGTTACATTTTAATTAAATTCATAGTTTATTTTAATTTTAATCATACGTGAAAATTAATATTTCATATACTTTAATGAATTAAATTAAAGTTTTTATACAAATCACAGGTATTTTTTTTTTAAGTTTAAATGAAAGTTCTACATATAAAATTAAAGAGGTGTTGCATAGTTATTTTTAAAACAAAATAAGATATATATAAAAAGTAATCAGAATATTAAATGTTTTATTATTATTAATAATAAATATTTATTATATTAAATAGGAATAAATTAGATAATACTTAATGGAGGAGAAGATTATGGAAATAAATTATTAACATTATGACACATTACTTTTATTGATATAGTGTGTCAAAATATAAAATTTAAAAATAGAAATAAATTAGGTAATTTATACCATTATATAAAGGGATACTACTTTTATTAACTGCTTTTTGGTCTCTACTTTTCTAAGACTATTATATCCTTTATTAATAATTACTATACGTGTAACTATTCAAACTATTATACCTTTACGTTTTTTTCTATCCTTGAACTGAACAAACCGATATCTTGTTTATACTGTGTAACTACCATGCTCCTCCATGATTCAATATTAGTATGTTTTTTTCCCCACTCTCTTCAAAATACTATAACTGCTTTTCTATTTTTTTTCCTATCATTATCATCTCTCTCTCACTTCCTCCTTTTCTACTGTGCTTATTCCATTTTTTCTTTAGTGTTTATGGTTTGTCAGTTTTGATTTTTGTTTTTTTGTTTTTTTTCAAACTATCAACTATTGATTTAATTTTATTTCATGCAGATTTATCCTCAAAGTGACATACTCTTCATTTTGGCTATGAACAACAATGGTTGGAAAAAAGGGACCTTTCATGTCTTTGTAAACAGAGGCGACAACAAGGTTATACTAGCATAGAAGAAAGGAGAGAAATGATATATTAATTCCTGCGTAATGTATATTATATGAAAAAGAATTACTGTGCAACATAGTTAATTTCGGCATCAACTATGTCACCAGATGTATAGGTTGGGCCAAAAGCTGCCCCTTTGCCATATTCACGATAAAGCATACCATTATCGTCGTGATAGCCGCAACTATTCACCTCACACCTAACAAGAAATAGGAATAGGCATAAGAATTTGATTATTGTTTTTTTTTTCAAATTATCAATTATTGGTTTTTTTTTTCATGCAGATTTATTACTGGATTCAGGGTACATTGCTACTATCGGGTTTCTCCACTTTCACACACAAGGTAAGAAAGGAAGGATAAAATATCCATGGAAATTTATCTATTTTTGATTACCTTGGTTTACTATGGGGATATGGAATAAAAACATTTTTATAGTTTTTATCTGACTTTCCAAACTAGCAAACATATCGATTAAATTCAACATTTTTGCCCTTTCTGTTTGGCACGCAAATGCCAATTGCAAGAGGTAGGGAAAGTTTCTCTACATTTTTTAGAGCACTCTCTTCTCATCAAATTATTTCTTTATTTCAACCCCTTTTTCTCTAAACTTTTTCTTAATTTGTATTATGCAGCTTTTGTTAGTGGAAATAACCTTTTATGTTCTTTTTTCTTTTTTACACATGATATTAGTGCGATGAAAAAATATATTATTTTGTCATTATACAGGTCCTAATCTATGCATCTTTTCTTTTGCTTTACATTGTTTTTTGCGGTTTAATCTAGGCTATAGACCACCGCCTACATCAATTACTCAAGAATTGTAAGGGTGTTTGTTGGAGATGTTTAAAGAAAATAAGTTAAAGAATAGGATGGTGAGAATGTAGTGAAAGGGAAGAAGAAAAAAGAACACAAAGACAAAAAAGAAAAGGAGAAGAAGAAAAGAACACAAGACCAAGGATCTTAGCACGCTAAAGTAGAAGCTTGAAATCTCTAACTAAAAAATAAAAACACAAATACATATGTGTTTAAGTCTTTACTTTTTTTTTTTTACCTTTCTTTTATATTCAGCTTTTAGTTTTCTAGTATTTTAAACCTCCACGAAAAAAGAACATTGCTAACCAACAAGAATAATGTCGTGTATAGATTAATCAATGTTATTTTTTAATATATTACTAAATCCTAACAATTAGATATTTTTAAATTTGAAATCCCTTAATTTACTCTCACTTTTTTTTATTTTTAATTTGAAATCAATTTTTCCTGTCACATAAAAATTTGTTGTTTTTTCTTCATTCTTATTTTTCTCATTTGTTTTGAATTAGTGGTAAATTAAAACTCAAAATGTCTTTTATGTGATTCTTTTTATGTGTTTTTTCTTCTTCATCATCTATTGTTATATTTATTATATTTTTCTTCACTTATTTTTTTTATCTTATCAACTTTCGGGTTTCTGTTTTCATACTAGTATTTTAACATATGTATTGCACAGAATAAATATTTATTTTATACAACCTAAATTTATAATAAATAAATACATCTAAATATATAAATTATATATAATTAAAATTCATAATAAATAAATATTTTTGAACATATAAATTATATTTTAAATTTAAAATAAATAATTATTGTAATACAATGTTAATTTTTAATTATTGATTTTTTTTAAAAAATATTGAATTCAATTTAGATCTAAAGATATTGAAAATGATAAATTAAAAGAGATAAGAAGTTAAAAAAATTACTAAAAATGCTCTCGTTAAAAAATGGCTAACAACACTCTCGTTGAAGGTCAATAGCTAAAAACGCTCTTATTTATGATAACTATTTTAATTTATATAGAGAGAGAATTAATCAATGTTGTTTTTTAATATATTTCTAAACCATAACAAGTATATTTATTTTTCAATTTGAAATCCCTTAATTTAGTCTCATTGTTTTTTTTTTAATTTTTCAAATTGAAATTAACTTTTTTCAAACACATGAAAAATTTTGATGTCTTTTTCTTATTTTTATTTTCATTCTTATTATTTTTGAATTAGTGGTAAATTAAAATTTAAAAGGTCTTTTTTGCAATTTTTTTATGTGTTTTTTCTTCGTCATCTACTTTGTTATATTGATCTTCTTCACCATTTGTTGTTATATTTCTCATCTTTTTCTTCTTAAATTCTTTTTATCTTATCAACTTTCTGGTTCATTTTCTTCATATTAATTAATGTTATTTTTTAATATATTATTAAATCATAACAATCAGATTTGTTTTTAATTTGAAATCCTTTAATTTACTCTCACTTTTTTTTTTCAATTTTCAATTTGAAATCAACTTTTTTTTTCGTACATAAAAAATTTTGATGTCTTTTTCTCATTTTTTTTCATTCTTATTTTTCTTATTATTTTTTAATTAGTGGTAAATTAAAATTTAAAAGGTATTTTACGAAGTTCTTTTGTATTTTAATTTTTTAATTAGTCATTGGTTACTGATTTGTATAATAGTATTTTTTTTAATCAGTTAAGGAACCTATGCCAACGAAGTAAGATGAAATATTTAGGCATAGTACAACTCTGTTTAATGCAAAAAATAATAATATCGTATTAATATAAACAGTGGAGACATAAGTAAATAAATGCAAATAGATAAACATGTATTCAAAAAAATATATTAAACTATAATTAATATACAAAATTAATTATATCAAATTTAGTGCAGTAAAAATACGTTAGCGTAATAGAAATGTAAACACACAGTGGTTGTGTTTCCGCTAGTACTTAATGGAGGAAAAAATTATGGAAATAAATTATTAAATTATTACACATCACTTTTATTCATATAGTGTCAACATTTAGAATTTAAAAATTAAATTCAAATTAAAATTGATTAAGATTACTAAAATTTTAAAGTTTAATTTATGTGAAAAATATTTTCAAACTGATATAATGTGTCGAAGTTTAAATTTAAATTAAACTAAATTTAAAATTAAAATTAAGAAATAATATTCAAAAATAAAAATAATCAATGCTGAATATATAAGATAAGCCACGTGACTTAATGGGAATGAAAATATCTCTTATAAATACTTTTATTTAAAAATGAATATTCAAATTTATAATATAAAAATAAATTAAACTAATAATATCCATTTCTTTTTATATTACTCTCACCAACATAATAACCAAATCATGGGCACTGATCATTAGTATTAGATAGGTATTTCTTTTTCTTTTCTTTTTTTTTTAGGAATAGATAGGTGTTGAGAGTTGAGAATTTCATGTAAATACTGTAGTATTTTAATCACCGAAATGTAGGTAATAAATATAAATATTTTCATATATAATTATTCAATTATATAAATTGAAATCATAGTATTATATTTTTTAACAAATTAAAATAATGTAAATAATTTTTAATGTGATTTAAATTTAAAAATATCAATATAAATATAATAATATTTTTATATATAAATTAGAATAACTATATTAAATGAGAGCATTTTTAAGAACTGTTCTTCAATGAAAACATTTTTATGAGTTTTTTTTAAATGTAAGTATTTTTAGAGATTTTTTTGACCTCTTATCTTCTTCAATATATCCTTTCCATCTTTATTTTTAAATTAAAATTTAATATTTTTTAAAATAAATTATCAATAGTTAAAAATAATTTTGTATCATAACATAAATTATTTATCATAAATCTAAAATATAATTTGTATGTTTAAAAATATTTATTTATTACAAATTTTAATTATAATATAGTTTATAAATTAAAATTTATTTATTTATTATAAATTTTAGTTATATAAAGTACACTTAAAAAAAGTTATATAAAGTAAACATTTATTTTGTGTATTGCACAACTAAAAGACTAGTAATATTTAGAAATAATAATTTTTTAGAATTTATAATAAAATAGAATTTAACTAGTATTTTAACATGTGCATTGCAAAGAATAAATGTTTATTTTATATAACTAAAATTTATAATAAATAAATACTTCTAAATATATAAATTATATTTTAAATTCATGATAAATACTTTATATTGTGATACAATAATTTTTTTAATTATTGATATTTTTTTAAAAAAAATATTAAAATTCAAGTTAAAACTAAATATATTGAAAATAATAGATTGAAAGAGATAAGATGTTAAGAAAAATTCCTAAAAACGCTCTCGTTAAAGAATGATGGTTAAAAATATTATCGTTCAAGATAATTATTCTAATTCTAATTTATATATATAAAGAGGGATATGATATGCATGTTAGAAGCGTATTTGAATTTTGAAAATAATATATATATATATATATATATATATATATATATATATATATTTTAAAATTGGTTGATAATATTCAATTACAGCTTGTTAAGGAGAATATTAAAATAAAAGTGAACTAGTATTTTAACCTGTGCATTACACAGAAGAAATATTTATTTTATATAACTTAAATTTATAATAAATAAGTACTTCTGAATATGTAAATTATATTATAATTAAAGTTTGTAATAAATGAATATTTTTGAACATATACATTATATTTTAAATTTATAATAAACAATTATTGTAATACAATGTTAAATTTTAATTATTGAAATATTAAAATTCAATTTAGAACTAAAGATGTTGAAAATGATAGATTGAAATAAATAAGGAGTTAAAAAAATCCCTAAAATCACTTTTATTGAAGAATGATAACTAAAAATGCTCTCATTGAAGAATAGTAGCTAAAAACGTTGTCATTTAAGATAATTATTCTCATTTAATATATAGGGTGAATGTGAGGGAGTTAAATGAGTCCAAAAAAATATGGAAACCAAAATAGGTGGTATTTCCTTTATATATAGTTATAGATATAGAGAGATTTAAATTTAAAGATAACAATAATAATTAATACAATTTAATTTAAATTTTAAAAAATAATAACTATTATTTAACATAAATATAACCTAATTTAAATTTAAATTTCAAGATAATTACATATCTAAATTAATAAAAAAATAAATTTAAAAATTTTAACAAACTAAAGTAATTTAATTGAAAAAGTGAAAAATGAGAATCTCCCTCTGCTTCGATACTCAAATTTACAGTACAAATCTAGAAATTTTAAAATTTTAACAAACTAAAAAGTTATTTAATTGAAAAAGTGACAAATGAGAATCTCCCTCTACTTCAATAATCAAATCAAATTTACAGTAGAAAACTAGAAATTTTAAAAAAGTATTTTAAATTAAAAAGTGAAGGGTGAGAATCTCCCTCTCCTTCATTCAATACTCAAATTTGTAATACAAAACTGGAAACTAAATTTGCACGGGCATATATTTTAAAATTGAAATTTATTGTAACCAAAACCGATCCCAATACGAAATTACTCGTAGTATATATTGAAAATGAGGGGCAGGGTAAAATGTCACCCACAGATAAGGAAGTGCGGTAACCATATCAAACCGTACCGTACGCAACTGGATCTGCTTTTCTGCGGCTGCAACCTCAACCGGAACGCTCGTTTTGGCATTCTGAACAATCAGCGGAAGCGATTCGATTCGATTCGATGCGAGGCCACGATTGGCTCAACACGTTGTTCCCCGACGAGTTAATCGTCGAGATCTTCCGGCGCCTGGACTCGAAGTCGAGCCGCGACGCGTGCTCCCTCGTCTGCAAGCGGTGGCTCCGCCTCGAGCGCCTCACCCGCGCCGCCATCCGCATCGGCGCCACCGGCTCCCCCGACCTCTTCGTCCACCTCCTCGCCGCCCGCTTCTCCAACGTCACCACCGTCCACATCGACGAGCGCCTCTCCGTTTCCCTCCCCGCTCACCTCGTAACCACTATTGTGCCCTCACTTCGCTCCTAAATTTCTCCCTTCCTTTTGTTTCTATCTGAACCTTTTTTTTTTTCCTTCGTTTCGAGCAGGGGAGAAGACGCGCGAGCGAGAGTTCCTCGTCGCTGAAGCTGCACTACGTGGCTGATAAATACGGCTCTGGCTCCTCCGACGAGAGCGATTTCGATTCGCTATGTTTGTCTGATGCTGGCTTGGCTGCTCTCGCCCAAGGCTTTCCCAAGCTCGAGAAGCTTAGGTTAATTTGGTGCTCTAACGTCACCAGCGAGGGGTTGTCATCGCTAGCGAGGAAATGCACTTCTTTGAAATCCTTGGACTTGCAGGTATTTATTTTACCTTTTTTTTTCCTAGCTAATTCGATTTTGGTTCGCGGTTGCAATTGGTTTGTCGTGTTTATCTATTCGGTTTGAAGCTGTTGACGGTGTATTTTCACAATATTTAATTTACTTGGTTGTGAAATTAAATTACATCAGTAAAGTTGCTTTTCGATGATAATATAAGTATGTAAGTGCTTTGAAGTGAAGGTTAAGTATATTGAGGCGGAATGGGAAATTAATTGGCTCTTTTTTTTTTTGGTTAATTGAGCAGCTAGTTGATTAGGAGTCCATGTATTCTGAAGCATTAGAACTTGAGATACCAACAGCCTTTTTAGTTTTTCCCTATCCGTGCATCCTTTGCCTTGCCACTCTATCAATATCTACGACTCTATGAGTAGTTTGGCTTGAGTTATGCATATTCATTGTTTTAATTGATGAGATTTTCCTGTAGGGTTGTTATGTTGGAGATCGAGGTCTGGCTGCTGTTGGGCAAGGGTGTAACAATCTTGAAGATTTGAATCTGCGTTTCTGTGAAGGCTTGACTGATACAGGTTTGGTTGAATTAGCATTAGGTGTGGGTAATTCATTAAAATCTCTTGGAGTAGCAGCTTGTGCCAAAATAACTGATGTTTCAATGGAAGCTGTGGGATCACACTGCAGATCCCTTGAGACCTTGTCATTGGACTCTGAGTTCATCCATAATCGAGGGGTGCTTGCTGTGATTAAAGGATGTCCACATTTGAAAGTTCTAAAGCTGCAATGTATTAATCTTACGGATGATGCTTTGAAAGTTGTAGGCGCTAGTTGTGTGTCTCTGGAGTTATTGGCTCTATATAGTTTTCAGAGATTTACTGATAAGTGAGTTGCTTTTTCATGATTGTATTTTTAGGGTTTGCTTCATTTGACTATGGTTGAATTCACAAAAAATCACATGCATGGGCTTAGTACAAATTGCATATTTCTTCCTTGTGTTATGACTTGATCAACCATTTGTAGAGTTGATCAATTTAGAAGAGCTGTTCAAACAATTCTTTTTTATGATATTTTTTTTCAATTTCTGGTTTTTAAGAAAGTCCAATGGTGTCATTTGATCCACATAGCTAAGCCCATACAGTGGGTTGAGACTTGGTTGCTTTTGTACTTTTTTTTTTTTAATTTTCCTTTTACATGACCCTCAAGGGGGTATAAACTGCAACCTTTTAGTTATACATGGGGACACAATCTTTTATGTCTCTAATTATTAATTTTGCATTCTGATAATAATTCTTTCAATTTTTTTTTGTTTAGTTAGTTATACTTTTTCTTTTAATAATGTCTACATCCAGGGGTTTGTGTGCTATTGGGAATGGATGTAAGAAGTTAAAGAACTTGATTTTAAGTGATTGCTATTTCCTAAGTGACAAGGGTTTGGAAGCAATTGCTACTGGCTGCAAGGAACTCACTCATCTTGAAGTAAATGGATGCCACAACATTGGAAATTTGGGGCTGGAATCTGTTGGAAAATCTTGCCAGTAAGTTCTTCACTAAGCTAAATTGTCTAAAAATGTTATAGATGCATGGACAGTAACTCTTGTATGCAACAAACTCCACGTTTAAGAAAGAATAAGCCTATGGAATTGGATAACTGTCCTAGAAGGAAGAAACACAATGAATTTTATGTCTCCCTATCCAACATCTGTGATGATGATTAATTAATCTTGTGGTGTCTTGCTTTTCCTTGCATACATTTTTGTTTTCATGTGTGCGTGTATGTGTGTAACTGCATGCATATATTCTTATCCGCCTATGTTGCTGTACATGCATTCTTAAAATCTGATTAAGTATTTCCAGTGTAAGCTGCCAAACAAATGATAAAAAAAATTTATATACTCACAGTAGTGCATATATTCATCACACAAATCTACCTCTTCCAAACTCAATGTGAACAGAAGAGACTGCTCCTATTGACATTGCTGTGTGCCCTGTTGGTGCTGGTAACAGGCCTGTTTTGATGCAAAGAATGTGAACATGGAGACTACTTCTAACAACTATTCCTCTGCGCCCTGTTGGTGATGCTAACAGTCTCACTTTGGTGTAAAACAATATACTCTATGAATCACATGCTTTTGGATATTTGGCTAAAATTCAATGTTGTTTCACCAGCATGCTTAAACATCATTAAAAATTTGTTTTGACCTAGGGGATTTGTGTATTTTAGTTATCAAGCTTGTGCAAACTTCTCAGTTCGTCATATGATCCACCTTATTCTCATCAATCTTTGTGCAAACACCACTTAAGGGTTTTAACTTTAAAAAAAATACTAAGGTAGTGTTTGTTCCATTTTTTTTTCCCCTTTTCCTTAAAAGGAGAAGCTGAGCCAAACACATTCCGAGAAAAGCTCTTAAAAATTAAAGAGCTTAATTTTTATAAAAGAAAAGAGGGGGAAAAGTAGCTTTTAAAAAGAAAAAAAGCTAACTGAAGTAGCTTTTAAAATAAGATGCATATCTTAGCCTCTCGTCCTCGTTCATCTTGAACAAGTCAATGTGGGACATTGGAATAAAGCTTTTAATTTAAGTATAACAAGTTAAAACTATCAAAACTACTTTATTTTTAAAGCTCTTATTTTGAGCTTTAACTTTGAAGTAGCTTTTAAGCCAACAAAAAAAGCTGAGCCAAATATAGCCTAAATGTGACGGACACATATCCATGCTGTGGGCCCTATATTTGAATATTAGCTCATGATATTGACATAATATTTGATGACACAAGTTCCTGAATGTTGAATTTTTCCATCACTCTTTCATCAATGATGCTAATCTCAGCTTTCTATTTCACAGACATCTCTCTGAGTTAGCATTGCTTTACTGCCAAAGAATTGGTGATGTTGGCCTTCTTCAGGTTGGACAGGGATGCAAATTCTTGCAAGCGCTTCACTTGGTAGATTGCTCAAGCATTGGAGATGAAGCCATGTGTGGTATAGCTAGTGGCTGTAGGAATTTAAAGAAACTTCATATCCGTCGCTGTTATGAGGTACTGTTTGCGTTTGTGTTTGGCTTCTGTGCGAAAATGCCATTCTATATGTTTAACTTCATTTTTGGCTTTAAATTGATGCTATTGCATTGAGTCATTTTGGCCAGTATTAATACTAGAACACATTACGCATGCTTCTCCAACTGTCCTTATTTAAAATATTTAAATATTTTAAAATAATTTGTAATTCTTTTGGTGATTTCACGTTCAAGAGTAATTTTACCTTAAGTCGTGTCCTTAACACAATCCAAACAAAACTCATTCTTACTTTTAGTCAAACATTTCCAAATACAAAACTCAGTTTTTTAAAGTACACTTTTATCAAAAGTAATTCTACACAAGATATCCCAACTAGCTATCTCTACACCTCCCCTCTCTCCCAATTTAATTTAAAAAAAAAGGAAAATTGGAATTTCTTTTGCAGTGCTTTTTTCAAGATTCCTTGATAATTGGATGACTATTAGTCATGGATTTTAAGCCAAATAATATCAGGTTGTTCTAAAAGGGGATACACTACATTGTATCATAGATGATTCAATGAATTCTAAGCAGTAATTATATACAATTTTCTTTTGGGGTTTTGTAGCTTTTAAAAGATGGCATAATTATGCCATTTTTTTATGACCACACTAATTGTGCAAGTTAGTTGTCATCCTTGTCTCTCCTTTTAAGCAACATTGCACCTTGTCATTTTGTCTTTTAGTATAATATGCATTTATTCAGTATTTACTTGTTACACCAACTATAGCCCCCCACCCACCCACACTATAATATGGTTAAAGTATTCACATTTTAAATAGTTTACTGCTATTTTTTCCTCCTTAATGAATGTGAGGGATATAGAAGTATTTGAAAGTAGTGTAATACTTACATGAATGTTTATTATACATCCAGTGTAAAGCAGTAAGCCAATTTTTTAAAGTTTTATAGCAGGTTTATATAATTTCTTTGCCCTTTCTCCTTATGCTTCTTGCTTTTTTTTCCCCCCTGTATTAGATTGGGAACAAGGGGATCATTGCTGTTGGCGAGCACTGTAAGTTGCTAACAGATCTTAGCATTCGATTCTGTGATAGGTAAAACCTTGTTCACAGCTTTATTTATTCTCCCTCTCCGCTAAAATTCTCTCTGACATATTTATTCTACTACTACTACTAGTATGATGTTAGGGCATTTATATTACATCTTTTCTTCTGTAGTTTCCTTTTGCATTCATTTGCAAGCTCTAGTTTACATTTGAATATCTTTTATATTGTTCATTGTGGATGATGTCTACCTTAACCTTTGTTAAATTACCAGGGTGGGTGATGTGGCCCTTATTGCTATAGCTGAGGGCTGTTCCCTTCATTATCTGAATGTTAGTGGTTGCCATCAAATTGGAGATGCTGGAGTGATAGCCATTGCCAGGGGGTGCCCTCAACTCTGTTATTTGGACGTTAGTGTACTGCAGGTGTGTATTGATGTCTCTCTTTTTATACCCAAAGCAATATAGTTTTTCTTTAGTTTATTATTGCCCTTTATTATTTTCATTTTACTTCTCATAGTTTTTCAGGAATTTCTTGTGCTTTCTTGATTCAGTTATAGTTTTTATTAAAATATTGTTGATGAAAAACACATGAGCAGGGACTGCATATTTATTAGCATATATTGGAGACATCTCAATACCAAACCCTTTAAGACATATATGTTAGCATGGATGTTCTTTGAAGTGAGGATGGTTGCTTTACTTCAATAATGTCATAGAAGCAGTTAACTGAACTGCCTTTTCTAATGTTCATGTACTATCTATATGAATGAACTCAAGTTTTCATGTATATAAATTTTTACAAGAAACTCTGAACTGGTCAACTTGTAAACTATTCCCTAAAGAAGTCTTGCTACTTATTTGCATTGCTTTCCTGTTTCTTTTCATTCTATTGCTCAATACAACTGCAGAATTTGGGTGATATAGCTATGGCTGAGTTGGGAGAACACTGTCCATTGCTGAAAGAAATAGTACTCTCACACTGCCGGCAAATAACAGATGTTGGGTTAGCCCATCTTGTAAAAAGTTGCACGATGCTTGAGTCATGCCACATGGTTTATTGCTCTGGTATAACTTCTGCTGGAGTGGCCACTGTGGTTTCTAGCTGCCCCAACATAAAAAAGGTCCTTGTTGAGAAGTGGAAGGTTAGCCAACGTACAAAGCGCCGAGCAGGCTCGGTCATTTCCTACTTGTGTGTGGACCTTTAGACCTCCTTCAGTATACGTGCACATCCCAAGCTCTTTACAGTTTAATGTGTGAATGTAAATAAAGCTGCAAGTTATGACAATTGGTGCAATAGTAGGATGCATGGTTGTGCTTGTTTTTACTTGAGCAGGACTTACGATCCCTTGGTGATTGAGGTTTTTTCATGTACATATTCTCATATAAGAGTCACGACTTTGTCATAGGAGAATGAAGCGTATAGAAACCAATAGGCCTCTATAAATAAGTGTTGCTTTCGGTAACTTGATTTATGTATAGATATAGTTGAAGAAATATTATGACTCTGATATTGTTTATTCCAAAAAAAAATAAATTGTGCCTTTGATGTTGATGTTACACAGAAAATTTGTTGAGTAAAACAGTTTTTGCTTTTTGATCTATTTGCTTTAGCCTTTTTAAGTATTGGAAATTGATTATTTGCTGAAGTAGGAATTTTTGACAGGTTTTGGTTTGTTGGAGCAGGAGCTTTTCTTTTAATCTCCCGTTTCCTTTCTATTATTATCTCATTATCATACTGCTTTCCGTTCACCTTCAATCTAAAAGTCGTCACTTATCATGACATTTAGTAGTTTTACCATAATAATGGTGGCATTTTTATTTGGATGAATTTTTTTTGGGTCCTTTATATTTATTTTGTACTAAATCAGTCTCTTCAGTTTTGAAACATCAACGGTTGCAAAAGCCACCAACTTCGTTTTCAACTATGTTAGATACTTGATGATGATGTGCCTGTTAAGTGTGTAACTGGACTCATGATGTGGGTTGTAAATGCCAACGTGGACTAAGTGTGATATGGATGAAAATATATTGTGTAATTGGGGGAGGGGGAATTTGCAATCAACTAAGGGATTGAAGGGTGCTTATATTCATTCAACTTTTGAGTAACAGGTAGGGTTTCTGAAAGGCAAAAATCACAACTTTGAAGGGCAAAAGACATCATGGAAAGGTGAAGGAAGATCTTGGAAGTACAAATTTGGAAAGTATAATCAATTTGTAACCTATTGCTTATTACGGGAATGGTGGGGTTGGTTTTTTTAATTGGTGGTACACATTTGGGTGCTTTTTTTTTTTTTTTTGTCGATTGATATGGTGGTCCTACCCGTGAGGTATTGGGGTATTTGTTTATTATTGTGTGGATTGAATAAATGTGGTCCAATTTTGTTTGTTATTGTGTAGGGCATGTGTGTGGTATTTGATTTTTGTTGTTAGAATATTGTCTTGGTATGTTGTAATGTTTTGGCAAGTTTGGTCTTACCGGAATTGATTATTACTTTTTTATTGATGTGCACCATCATGGGTGGTTTGTAGACCCATACAAAACTAAGTGTGAAGGGCAAGTGTTTGAGTGGAAATGTGATTCTCATAGGTGAAGTTATTGGGAGACGTTGGACATAATTAAGGAAATGGGCTATCTTGAAGTAATTAGCATGTGGTATAGGGCAGGTGGTGTGACCAAACTATTAGATGACAAGGGAGATATGGAATTAATTAGGTTGGCTAGGTTCAAATGGTAAGTCACATTTGTTCCTACTCTACCTAATGTCTTTTAACATAAGATAGCTGAAGGCCTGCTACACTTTGTGATAGTAATTGGGTAGACAATGGGGTGGGTGTTGAGGCCCAAAATGGGTTAGATTTAGGCTGTAAACGTGTGTCATGAGGCTAGTGATGATGTTGAGCCATAATTTGATGCTCCAAATGATGTGAATGTTGGTGATAAAGGTGAGGGGTTGTTGATGATGTTGAGGCCCAAAGTGATGGTCCATAATGTGAATGCTGGTGACAAAGGTAAGGGCGTTGTTGATGATGTTAAGGCCCAAAATGGTGATGTGGCTGGCCAAAACAACTGTAGTGGTGCACATGATGTTAGTTAGGGAGTTTAAGACCAAACTGGTGGCCATGTAGATGGGTGGTGGGAATGAAGGGCAAGTTGATGGGGCTGACGAGTAAAGTGATGTGGCTGAGGGGCAAAATGGCATTGAAATAGATTAAGTTGGTTTGGATGACAGTGAAGACAATGCAACTGAAGGTAAGTTTGGAGGCTCTGATGAGGATGGTGAAAATGATTGTTTTGAAGTAGGATTTGAGAATTGACTGGAAATGCAAAAGAAGGTTTGGATTCAAAATGTAAGTACTGCAAAGACAACCCAATTTCTAAATACAATTTTCTTATGTGTGTGTGTGTGAGAGAACAAGTATTTTTATTTCAAATAATATATGAAATTAATAGCCTATGCAAAAAAATCTAAACTTGAATCCAATCAAAATAGATTTTTCCTATTAAAATTAGAGTTGCAGTCAAATGAGTATTCACGATTTTAGATTTAATCATCAAAATTACGTACAGTTCATCTATAAAAATATCCACTAAAAATTATGTTAAAAACCTTATTATCAACATTTTTTTTGGATCATCTAGCAGTCTTTTTGGAATTTTCCAGAGACTCGAGGGGCTTCTTGAACTTATCAAGTAAAAAACTAATTTTGTTTTAATTTTAATTTAATTACATTTTTAGTTTCTTTTAATTTAGATTTAGATTATATACAATGTTGGTCTTTCAAGTTTTTTCTAAGTCTCTCTACTTTTAAAATTAAGTAAATTTAGTCCCTTCATCAATTTTCTTTTACATAAACCCCTCAAGTCCTCATTTTTACTAAATTTTTTCATAAATTAAATTATTTTAAACTTTCTTCTACTCAAAACTAATCAACAAAAAATCAAATTTTACTTAAACTTAAAAAAAATCTCATTTTCTCATCTTCAAATATTTTTTTTTTTGATAAGCAAAATGAATATTATTCAGAAAGATCCAAACACAGCACAAGTTATGCCAAAGTTTGAAGAGGAAAAAACATAATACAGAAAGCATTTTCGGAATACCCCCTTCATCTTTAAATCCTAATCTCACATCATATAAATCTCTCAAATTGTATCAAATTATTATTAAATTTCTAACTTCTAAACTTTTAAAATCATTTCATATCTCAAATCTATCATAAATCCTAAATATTTAGATAGAAAATGAGAATTTAAAGATTTTAACCAGGAAAAATCGATAAAAGATCAAATTTGTGTAATTTTTAAAATAGAAGAATTTAATTTACTCAAAAAATTAAAGACCCAAATCACACATAATTCAAATTAAAGTAACTAAAAATATTATTAAATCTTTAGTTTTATAAGGCATCACGAAAGATGAAAGACTAATAACATGTTTGAAACATCTATTTTCTCAAGGATAATAATTACTTGTTTTTAGAAGATTTTACAATTAAGTTAACAAAAATAAACGATTATTTTTTGAAAATGAATTACTTAGTGATTAAATGTTTAGATAGTTTACATGAGGTGTTAAATTTAAAATTAATTATTATTATTATTATTATTATTATTATACACTTGAAAAAAACTTTTAAATAAAATTTCAAGTATTTATCTTTTCCTTTCTCACTCCACACTTACATACTGCAAGGAATCAAAATCAAGCAAAGTTGCTAGAAAGTCTTAGAATTTGAGTTTGAATCTAATTTAATCCTAAAAGTTAGCTGATGAGACAAGAGTTACCTCTTATTTATATACACTATTTTGGCTACATCGCTATTATCAATGTGAAATTTGGATTTTTTCTGATACACCTCCTTATGCCCAACACTATTAGGCTTAGTGTATAGATAACATGCATGGTAGGTGGCCTAATTGTAGATCTAGGATAAACTCCGATATTATCTTAAGAGGCGTTTATTTTAAAGTATCATTTTACATTTTCAAGAACCACATTTTCAGGAATATTATAACTAGGAATATTATTCTTAGGTACATTTAAAAAGGTTTGGTTACATTTTAATATTCTTGATAATATTTTTTAAAATTTAAAATAATTTAAATAAAAAATAAGTGAAAATAAAATTACAAGTGTGATAAAAAATAACTTCTCATATTTTCATGCAAATATTACTTTCCTACCCCTTTATCATGAGAATAAAAATTGCCTATGACATAAGAATGTAACTTTCTTAAGAATAAAAGATACGAAAACTCTTTTTTAATAACATTTTAATAAACATGAGAATAAAAATCTCCATCTTCATAATCTCAAAAATAGAAGAAGATAAAGTGAAACAAATGACTCCTTAAAAATTGAGTTTAAATCTAATTTAACTCCAAAAATTAGCTCATAAAATAATTGTTATTTCTCACTTATACATACTATTTTAACCATGTATCTCTATAGTTAATGTGAAAATTAAAATTTTCTCATTAGAGAGCTGATGTTGACAGGTGCATGCAGTTTGCACGATGTTACCAAGAGGCTTGTAGAGGTTAGAGCCTTACCACATAGTTTGGTTTGATATAGAATAAGAAGAGAGAAGTTGATGAGAAAAAATAGTTTTTTCTTGTTTAATTAAGGAGAAAAATAGAGTAGAGAGAAAAGTTAAAGTATGTCTCACGTAAAAATAAAATTTCTTTTTTGATGGAGAGAAAAGAAAAAAATAAGAGATAAAAAATTATGAAATTATCTCAAAATTATAATTTTAACCTTATTATTTCTTTCAATCTTACAATATATTAAGAGTAAATATATATTTACAAGAAAAATTTATTATCTTTTTCTTTACTTTTTTATCCTACTAAATAAATAAAGAGAAAACTCAACTTTTCTTATTATTCTCCTTTTTTCATACTTTTTTTAATTTAAACACATTAAAAATTTACCCATTTTTTACTCACTTTCTCTTCTCTCTATTTTTTTCTTTTTTATTTTTTTCTTCTTTATTTCTTCCTTTACTCAAACAAACATGTGTAGTGCTTGATTATTTTGATGGAACAAATTGCTCTGAACTGACCCTGTAGGCCTGTACACTACAATTGCAAAGCATCAGCTAGGGAACAATCATATGTGCAGATGACTCGGAATCCGAACCTTACAAGATGCGACAAGCTATAGGTATCGCCCTATGCCTCAATTAGGCAAATGTCAGATAAATTGCGGATATATAATAAAACAATATATTTTTGAATAATTCTAAATTCATTCACATTTTCTTTCTAGTAATCTTTCGACTAATTAAATAAAGAAAGTATTTTTAAATACATTTACTTTTATATTTAATATTTTTTCATAAAATATTAAAAAATTAGTAAGAAGATATAACGCTATTCTATTTATTTACAATGTTCCTTTACCACAATGTGTACTTGCATTGCCGTTCTAGAAATTCGGTGGAATGTGGGTGAGAAAAAGTGTGGGAACTGTCTTTTGGTTACTTTGGATGGATTAAGTTAGAAACTTGGTTGAAGCTGGAAACAAAAGCGGTAACAAGAGATGCAACCAAATCAATTAAGTGTTTTTCTTCTGGCTTCTGAGTTCTTTTCCTTTTTATTCCTCACATTAGTTTTTGAAATGTTTTTTCTCCTTTAGTTACTTAGGTGACATGAATTCTCTTTCTCCTGTGTTTAGCATATTTATATTTGTAAAAAATAGATAAGCTAGTAATTAATAAGAAGCACAAGATGCATGATAGATTGAATATTGGACCATGGGCATCCTTATTGATAGAATTTGAATGAAATTAGTAAGTACTTCATAACATAACGAAAAGTTTTAAGAACATAAATAAAAATCAAGAAAAATATATATAATTAAGCCATAGAATTTTAAAAATATAGATTAAAAATATTTAAAATTATAATAAAATAAGTATAATTCAATCTAAAAGTTTAAATTTTTTCTTTTTAAAACAAATAAAAATGACGTATATTATTATTTGAGAAAAATAAATTAAATCTTCTCTTAATAAAATGTATTCTAATTAACAAATATTCTATGCTTGAGTGAATTATCAAAGAGGTTAGATTATAGTCCATTTAAACAAAATTGGCGTGAACTGGAACCAGAATACCCAACCTTTCACCAAAAATACTCAAACAGTAAAGGAAAATTGGGATGGAAGTCCAAAACTTTTAGTGTGTTTGATAACACGTTGGTTGCAACTGAACGTGGATTTCATAAATAACTACTTTGTGTTGTATTTTCACGTGATTTTGCACTAAACGTGAATTCTCATAGTTGAACCAAACACACACTTTGTTGAATGAAAAATGAAATAAAGAGAAAAGAAATAACAAAGATAGAAATAAAATAAATAGAGTAAAAAAAAATTGTGGTTTAAATGTCTAAAAATAAGAAGAAAAAAGTGTAAAAATTTCTCTACTTATTTGAATGAGTAAAAAACAGTGAAAATAAATAAATAAATAATAAAAACTTTTAATACTAATTAAAAAAATTAAATTAAAAATTTTTACTATATTATTTTTTAACAAAAATTTATTTATTATTTTTTATGTTATAAAAAATTATTTAATTTATAAAAACCTACAACAAAAGAATAAATGACTTTCCTCCTCACTTTCACCCTATTGACTATTGAGTGGGGAATTTTTTTGTGTAAAACTCGCAAAAAAAAAATCTCCACTGTAAATTAAATAAGTGAAAATAAATAATTGACATAAAAAGGCAATGCAAATGAAATAATTTTCGCAAGATGACAACAATTAAACTGAAAAGGTTAATATATTTAATAAAATGTGGATCATCTTGAGATATACTGATCAATATAAAAGGACATGTCGAACCCTTATATTAAGGTGACAGTGTTTTTTTTCCCCGAAGCTCACATGCATGATCATCATCATCAGGTTTGACGATAACTATAAAATTTTCATTCATAGAGATATCAATATTTTGGCTCTAAGAAATGAAGATAAAGGCATACATATTTTGTAATATTTGTTTCAGGTCAAGTACATCAGAAAAGATAACGGATAAGTATAAAATACAAAGGGGACGCAAGTTGAACTTGTTCAAATTGCTATGCTGAATCCCCCACATTATAATTGAAAGCAATGTTCATCCCGTCATTAATTGAAAGCCATAAATCCCACACGTTACTTGTTTTCGGTTAATATTTTGATGAGTTCCTTTTAGCAAATAGTCTCATGTAATTGGTTAAGGAGTTATTTTTCTATTTTAGTCTAGGACCACTCGTATATATCCAAATACTACATTATACGTTCCATTAATTTAGGTCGAGTCGGAATAAAATTCATTATAGGGACAAAGCTCTCCCTCTAACTAATCTGATATCTTGGCTAATTAGTGTGGCAAAAGTGTCTAATTGAAGCAACTATGTCAGCTGAATAATTTTATTCATACCTCAATTGATCCATTGTTGCATTGTAAACTGAGTCCGTGACCCCAGCAGGATACAAGCATTATTCACGTCACGTTATGTATATGTAATACACTCATAACACATCAACTTTATAATAATTATATAATATCTATGTTAAGATTCACTCCTTTCCTAATCCAAGTATCAATCCTTACAGACAGCTCTAAACAATTCTTAGTGGCAGACTAGAAGATTCTTGTCCCCCTATAAATTTATCATTTGTTTTCCCAACACACTAATATTATCATGTAGATTAATTTCTTAATCTTATTTATGTTTGGGTTGGGACATACAGAATCTTAGGAGGGAAAAATTTCACCGATAAAGGCCATGACTTCTAATGCATGCCATACATTTTGAGACAGCTATCAACTAAAGGGTTAAAAATAGGGTGAAGAAGTACAATAGATCAAACAAACAGAACAAAAAAATCAGAGTTCATGTTATGATTTCAATTTAGGATTTCTAATTGATAATATGCGCATGCCTAGCTATTTTATTGTTTTTTTAAACAAACCTGGTAGCTACTTTCTTAGTTGTTTTCTAAATTATAAAATCGAACATAGATCATAGTCTAGATACTCCGAATTTTGCCATATAATTAAAAAGTAAACATTTATAGCTCCAAAAAAAATTCAGCACTTAAAAATGGAGACTAATAGGGATTAAGAGTTCCAAGACATAGATAATGCTACCATTTTAAGATACATGCCCATGAGAAAACCTAATCACAGTTCTATTGCCCTTTGGGAAAAGAAGGGGGGGGGGGGGGGGGGGGGTGGTGTGAATAGATATTATTAACACTATTATTAAATAAAGCTTTTTCAATGTCCAAGAGATTTGCCTTTCTGAAAGCTAGAAATTAGAGGAGATGGGAATAACTTGGAGTCAGGGATGTAGAAAGTTCAATTAATAAGAAAAGAATAGTGCTATTAATTAACCATATAAGCTTTATGAAGAGGACAGATAGTTTGGAGCAGAGGGAACATGATGCCCTCCACGCTGACTTGTATCCATGCCAACATGCCTCAACCTCTCTCTGACATTATCAATTGCTTCAAAGGCATCTCTTGGCTCTGTGCTTGAGACAGATATGAAATCTCATATCTCTAAACACAATTTATTTTTATATTAATAATTATTTTTTTTAATAATTTCATGTGCCCTTTAACTATATCATAAATGTTTTCTATTTATCAGCAATTCAGCATGGAATTATGGACTCTATAATGTGGTAATTTTCTTCCAGTAAAATTAAGATTTAATTTCATATACTTATTGTTAAAGAATTTATTACCTGAATTAACCAACACATATATCATATACGTCATTATGCAGAAGATATTTGGCCCCTCGGTACTCAATATGAGCTTTTCCTCTTCAGCTATACGCAGTTTGATGCAGTTCTATGTTTCATCTTGCCACCGAGCCAGCATCATCATGGTTGAGCAGAGTAGACATTCAGATAGATTTCCAAATCTGAGAGTTGAAAAACTTTCAAATATATACGGCCTTTTCATTTCTTAAACAATTTTATTTTGTTTATGCAGGACTATTGGTGTTAGGTTCTAGGATTGCTTAATTCCTTGTATTGTTTCCTTTTTTTTTGAAAAATCAGTACAATAATGTATACTATTTTTTTTATTAATGTTATATCCTCTTATACATTTTTAATTCCTAAAACTTTATGAAGAAATTATTAAATAAAAAAGTAAATATATTTAATGTTTTAGAAAATTAAAAAACATTCAATACTTTCTTTATCTTAAATAAGAAAATAAATAAGAAAATTTTGTACAAGAATTTAGAATTATTCTATTTTTTCATTCAAATTTTAAGAATTAAAGAAAAAAATAACCCGTATATAACGATACTATCCGTCCTTTCCTTCCCACTCTCCCTATAGCGTGGAGCAAAACAACATTCAAATTAGGGTGAATTGGGATGTGCTAACCAACAAAATGCAATTCCAATAGTTCGAATGACAAAATGTTTATGTCAGCACTTGCTCAGATTCCACTAGTGTTAGTAGTTGTAGTTGTGTTGGTGTTGGGTATTCATAAGCTGGTTAAATAGTAAATGATTAGTTTGGGGTTTAGGGTTATATTTAGTCAATTATTATTTATTAAGAGTTAATGCTCAAGACCTTTGTTCGGGGAAGAAAAATAGCTAGATTTGTAAAAATAAATGAAAAATAGCTATTATTGTCTCCAACTTTGTTAGATTCTGTCATGATTGGGGGGAGGGTGATTTTATATAAGAAAGGACTTACTTATAGTATTTTAAGTATTGTTTTTTTTAATTAAAATTAAAATTTATCTCATAATTCACGTAAAAAACGTCAGGATATTAAAGCTTGGGACTAGTTATATGAAGTGAAAGTCTAATATTGAATGAAAAATAATACCAGAAGTTCTTAAAATAGTAAAATATTGGGGAAAATTCTACAGTGTCTGTATATTTCAAAGGGTATAAATATCCTTTTTGAGTAGACCAATAAATTATAAACACATGCACTTGTAATATACTAATATTCAATTTATAAGTAACATGGAATGGTAATATGGTTTATTGTTTCAGATTTTGTTATTTTTTTAATTGTTAAATGACCTGTAGGGTAATTTTTGTTGTTCATTCTATTTACACTTGCATATTTTTTATGTTTAATATTGAAATTAAAAAAATTGAATAAACATTAATGGAATTTTTTGTAATTGTAAAATTTAAAACACTATTAAAATTAAATTCTAACTTATTTATGGTGTGATTTTAATGTATAATTGGTTGTTTTTAATTGGTTAAGGATGAAAAGATATTGATGCCTCTTAAAATTTAAGGTACCAAAGCAATTACCCAATATTATACGGTAATAATATATGAACACTCCATCGTTAATTACAAACACTTATTTAACCCTTTATCTGTTTTTATCTTTCTTTTTTAGTCACGTGATATCTCTTATTTATATCTATCACTTCTTCTTTTATTTCTTTATTGCTCTTTAAGTATTGATGGAAACATGAGTGTCTGCAAAATATTACTCTTTTGTCCTATGTATACCTGGAACAGTTAGTTATATTTATAATTGAAAATGTAAATACACATGATGTAAAAAGTCCTTTTAAGAATAAAAAAATGAAAATGTTATTTTGCAATAAGTATTTCATGAAAGTTGTATGAATTCATATGAGGAAGAATAATAGTAATATATTTTTAAATGTTTTCTTCCTATATAATTTTGTATTATTAGATAAAATTCAAGTGAAAAATTGCATGAATTTCATTCAATAATAAAAATGTCTAAAAGAATGAGTGAAAGAGTATATTATTAACATTTATTATATAAAAGGTCCTACTAATAAATGCATAAGAATATCTATTTAAGAAGTTAGTTCTCTAAATAAATTTCAGTATTTTAAAAAAGTAATCATTAACTCTTGATTGGAGGATATCTTGAATTCACCCTAAAAACAACATGAGAAATATTAAGTATTACACTTTATTATATTAGGACCTTTTATTTTGATTCAAGACCTATCCTTTAATCTTCTTACCTTTCACAATAAGATACTTTTTTCACTTGATATTTCGCCTCTCCCTCTCTCTCTCTCTCTCTCTCTCTCTCTCTATATATATATATATATATATATATATATATATTCAATTCAACACAAAGCCTTTTTAAGATGTATACACTTTATGAATAAAATCTTAATGACAATTTTTTTTCTTTAAAAGTAATCTTTGTCTGAATTAATTTAATCTAAACATACGAACTAATCTTAAAAGGGAATTTTTTTTAGTACTCTCATAATACATACTCATTTTCTTAAAATAATGAAACCTATTTTTATATGGTTACTTTTTCACATTTTTTTTTTCCGAATAAGTTATTAAATGAAAAAAAATAACTACAAAAAATAGGTAACACAAATATATATACTCCTTAAAAGAGTTGGATAAGCTAAACAACAAATGTCATGAAGGACACTTAAAAGAGCTTGCAGATGATATTGCTTTTGTACAATTGTCGCAATCAATCAATTTAGCGGTCGATTAGAGCAATAGCAAAATGTGGGCAATAGAGCAATTGCCACAAGAAATTTGAAAGACAAAATGCAACTCACAATGATTCCAACAATACAAGCTTGCAAAATGAAAATCAGACGTCACAGTTGCTAGTTGTTACAGGGCAAGAGATCTTCTCCAAGTCTTAACACCCCAAACCAATGTTACGTCAATGAGTTGCAGTCTTGGCATCTTGCATGTCATCCACTCGAGTGCCACCACATTTCCTTTTCAGGATGAAAAATTCAATATCGAATATTACGGGTAATTTTTTTTTGTTTGTTACACAGGTAAAATTTATTTAAGAGTAAACACGATCAATTTAGCCTTGAAAAAAATTACTTCATCAAATTTAGTCTCTAAAAAAAAATTAAATAACTAAACAGTCCTTCAAGCTTATAAGCATGAGACTCTTTAGTCCTTAAATTAATTATTTTCCCTACATTTTTGGCACATAATTATTCCTTAAAAAGTGAATTTGTATACACACCTAGCCTTTGATAAAATCATTAGTAATTCAAACAAGTCCTTAAAAATGTTAACTTATTAAGGGCCCGTTTGGAGTGGTTTTTGGTTGTGAGTTTTGAAAATTTCAAAAACTACAACTAGTTTTTAGTTTTTAAAAATTAGTTTTAGTTTTTTTTTTCTAATTTTTGGTTTCAAAATAAACTTATTTTGAAATTTCTTATTTTGTTAAAATTAGTTTAAGAATATGTTTGTGCGGTGACGACAGTGGTAGTGGTGACGATAACAACAATGGTGGTGGCGATAGTAATGCTGACGGTGACGGTTGTGGTGGTGCCGATGGTGGTGGTTGTGGCGGTACCAATGGTGATCATGACAGTACTAGTGGTGATGGTAGTGGCAGAGTCAACACTGGTGGTCGTGATTGTGGTCGTGGTGGTGGCGGTGACGATGGTAGTGGTGAGAAGCTTGTGGTGGTGGAGGCGATGCTAGTAGTCGTGGTAGTTGTGACAGCAGTAATGGGTGGTAGTTGTGGCAGCGGTGATGGTGATGGTCATGCCGGTGGTCGTGGTAATTGTGGCAGCAGTGACAACGGTGATGGTGGTGTTGGTGTCGATGGTGGTGGTGGTGGTGGTAGCGGTGGTGGTGGTAGCGGTGGTGGTGGTGGTGACGGTGGCTGCAAAGCTGGCAGTACAGTAGTGGTGGCGGTGACAGTGGTGGCGACAATGGCGGTGGTTGTGGTGGTGGCAAGAAAGGCTATTGTCAAATATAGTAATGTGTATTTTTTTTTTAAAACCAAAAACCAAATTCACAAATCTTTTTTTATTGGTTTTGAAAATGAATGTAAAAGTGTTTTGAAATTGAGTTAAAAACCATTTCAGCTTCATTTTAGCCAAACGCGTTTTGTTTCGAAAATTGCATTTGAAAACCAAAAATCAAAAACTCGCAACCACCCTAAAACGGGGCCTAAATGAGTGGAAGAACTAGTGTCCAACATCTATAATTTTGAAAGAATATTTGATGAGTATATTTTCTTTTTAAGATCAAATTAAGTCGAGTGATTTTAATTTTAAAAAAATATGAATTAGGTATATTTACTCTTTATTTAAGATCATAATTTACTTCCATCGCAATCAATGACTAATATATAAGAGTCTCTTAACAAAATAGAAAAGTAAGACTAGATAAAGCTAAATCTAATTACTTGATAGTATCACAATCACTCGTAAGTTTTAAATTTGATTCAAACCGAAAAAAATGTGGTATATTTTAATTTTGAATTAAGATAAATTCTACCTTTTATAATCAGTATGGTGGAACCTTCTTAAATTGCATGCATAAATATTTTTAGGCAAAGAATAGTTAAAAAATAAAAATAAAACAAAATATTAATGAATTCTTATTATGATTTTCAATATAACATTAATATAATTTTTAATAAAATATAGTAGTATGGTGAAGATAGTACATGAATTTTAGTGAAGATTGTACCATGGTGTGCGGTGAGTTGAAAAGGTGATTGGGTACGATTTCTTTGTACACCAAACTTGCATTGTACGGGAAAGTAAACGAATAAGACAGCTGACAGACAAGAGAGAGAGAGAGGCAGTGGAGAGGTCACGCAGCAGCATGATGCTTGCGAGGAGCAATCAACAGAGATTCGAATTTTGCAAGAAACTAAAATAGACATATAGACATGCATTTGTTTTCGAAATGAGATTTGGTTTGGTTAAAGCACAAGAGGAATGATGTGGCGTGTATGGGAGGATGGGATCATATTATGTATTTGAATGTATGTGCTAATCCAGTATCTTCACCTTTTAGGGATAGATTTTGCTCTGGCATTGGCAGGGCTAGAGGTCTCACATTAAACATTACAAGGAATTCATTAAAATAAGTTTTGGATTGGTCTCTCTGTGTTTTATTTTAACTGTGGGGGGCTTTCTATTTTCAAGAGATTGGCCACTTAAAAGCTCAGAACATGTCTTGTTCGTTTCAAAAAATCTCAGCACACCTACGAGGAATGATTCTTGTGGGAACCATCCTTCACAAGAATCATCTTTCAGAGATATAGATTACTACTGCTATCCATTTCTTTTACGACTATTAATTATTTTCAGTTTGGTATGGACTATTATATATATTATCTCATTTGAGTATTATTTTTTTAAAATAAAATTAAGAAAGTTATCCAATCCAGTATCAAGTCTTGTTATTATTTTATTTATAAATTTAATTTAAATACGTATTTGAATTAATTTACTTTAATACTACTATTAAACTTCTTTTATTACAACTGTATGAAAAAAAAAACTTAAAAATTATTACTAATCATGCACTTATCCTAAAATTTTCTTAAGCATGTTCATACAATCATCAAGATTCTACTTTGATCAGAACAGTTATATCTTAGTCTCACAATCAATTAACACCTGAGGTGGGGTACTACTAAAGAATTAATAGAACGTTATGCTTATATTAGTTTGTTTATTTCATTCAATGCTATTGAGTACACAGGATTAAATTCCTGTTTATCTTGCACGGCACATCACGTTTGTAGAGGAGGATGGAAATGTCAAAAGAAAAGAATAAAACGTGTCAGACCCACACCAATTAAGCTGTAACCATTAGCTAAGCCTGAGATACAAAAGATTTTTTTAAAAAATAAAAAAGAAAATGAATGGAGCATCCAACCACTTTTCATGGCTTCTTGAACTCTTCATGGCATGCACTAAATATGAATATTATAAGGGAAGCCTTTCCAAATTTTGAGTTGCATCATGGTGGGGTCCTCTTGAAGCATTTTGCCAAATTTTGTGCGCATGGTACAGTTGCACTTCTAGGATGCTCATTAGTAGTCTACACTCTTGTAAAATGAATTTCCAACACTTATTTGTGCTTGTGTGCCAATTCGCTTCATGTATGCTGAAATTTGCGCATGCAAGCAAGTATGGCGGCTAAAGCCCGCTTGTTCCTTGCCAACTCATGCCATGTTGTCTTGCAGTTAAGGGCTGAGTGGGGACAACATGTCCCTCAAATCTCATTAACACTTGAAACAAAGAAGGACCTTCTTGTGCCATGAAGTTGGGACACATGCTTAGATGATGTGCAGCCTTGTGGGGTCAACCACGGTGGTTGTCTAGGGGGCACATAGTGGGACCAATCATGGGTTTGGGGTTTGCATTATTATGATGATTTGGGCTAGGGAATGAGGTGGAGGGTGGAGAAGAAAGTGAAGAGGATGTGTATGTGGCGTTTAGGCTTGTATGGGGTTTGGAAAGGTGACTACTTTTAGTGGGACCCAACTTTAAGACGAGTTTCAACTCCAAACAAACTTTTTACTCTTTTATGAAAAATATCTTTTTCTTTGTCTCTTCAAATTACCAAAGTCCTTCCAACAATTAATTTTGGGATGGTTGAGATTTTGCTTGAAACTTTCGATGTGAAAAGGTGGGAGATTTCGTTGAGAGTTTGTTTTGAGACTATTTAAACAAGATTTGGTTCAGCAAAGTGGAAGACCATTTTTATCTTTTCTGCCTGTGATATATGGATATGCAGAGAAATTATTAGGTAGTTCAAGATTGTCAAGTGTTCATAGTTTTAACCAATGTGTATATAACACATATTCAAATTTTATAATTTATTAGAAAGAATTAATTACACTTGATAAGATGTCATGTAAAGATTAATTGGGACTATGATAGTTCAGGCTAATAATTTCTCAAATATGGAAGGGAGTGACTGTATCTGCAAGAACCAATGTGTGTGTGTGTGTGGGCGTGTGGTTGGTTGGTTTGCCTTGCGTGTGAGAGAACTTAAGTGTGGGCTTGTGAGATAGTGTTTTGAGTTTGGTAGTGCGCGTGCATCACAAAGAGGTGGATATTGTGGTCATTATGGTGGCTGCCAGCCACAACCATAAGATTTATTGATGACGACATACATTCTACATCATTTCAACCCCTTAAAACTGCAAAAATTTGATTCTAAACTCACAAATTTTCATCATTGCCTTCCCCCAACATTTCTCTACTCAAATTTAGTTTATTCAGTCCCCTTATACCGTTCTGTTGTAGTGATACTGTGGTAGTGTATGCTAGATCTTGTATATTTTTCCTTTTCATTCTAAATAATTAATACAATCTACCCGTCTTTATACTAATCAAGTAGAAGCTTCTGTATTGTTGATTATGCAGAATTATTGATGTAATCTACACAATACTCGTAAATTGAAAGTCAAGGAGACCATCTATATGATGGAGAAGTTAGTTTTACATGTCGGCAGAGACAGACTACCAAAACTTCCTCTAAAAGACCATGAAGCACTAATTACTTCCTTTTACTTCAAAATTACTGTTACTTCTATATGAGACTAGTTAAACATTATGATCCAAATCAACTTTATGTCCGAACAAGTTAGAAGAGAGTCATTATATTTGGGGTTTGGCTAGAAACAAAATTGCAAACTGAATGTCATTTATAAGCTGTTGTTGAGCAGTCTATACAAGTTAGAATCATAAGCATCTAATTATTCCATTAGTCTCCAAAAATATTTTAAAAGAATTTTCAACTTGAAAATGTTCAACTTTCATAGTAACATAATGATGAATGTTATTTAGTTGTTTTATAACCCAAGCTTTTAAAACTAATCACTTGGAGGATAAAGAAAATCGTTTTTAATTTTGATGCTGACATGGTTAACAAGTGTGCATGCATGCTTTGATAAATACAGAAATTAAATTGATAAAATAGGAAAAATAATGATAATGCCACCTAGCTACATGAAACTGCATGAAGAATAAAAATGATGTTGGTGCTTTTCATTTCACGTACGGGCCTCCCCAATTCAAGGATATTCTCATTATTTACCTGACACGCCTGATTTCTTTCGGTTTTTTCATTTTGTTCCTTCGTAGTTTTCCCTCTGCAAAATAATTATTATTATTCTAACACCAAATATGGATGATATTTTGAGCACGTCAAGATTTTGGTTAATTAACACTGCTCTCCTAGCAATAGACAAAGATGTCTCCATCAACTGTGGTGTTTTCACTTTTCCATTATGCAGTGGCCATTATCCATATCAGAGTATGCTCATATCAAACAGAGTCCCAAGTGATTGGGTCTTTTACTTCTAATTTTACTTTTTGGTGACAAAATGTCCTGTTTACCTCTGTTTTTAACTAAAGCTCTAATTAAAACGGTCTCTTATCTCTAGGGAGCTCATAATTGTTGTTTCGAAGAACAACAATACAAACATCTAGCTCCGGTTTATGATTTTGTCTCTATTTTAATAGAATTATCATTGAAATAGTTAAGTTGAATGCTGAATTTTGACTCACGAAATCAAATCTCCAGTTTCTTTGTGATTGTAAAAAGAAGTGTATGATATGGTTTCAACACAATTATTTCTGGCATCTCTCATCATCAGTTCAACCAATCATTCTAGTCAAATTAACCCCACATATCTTTCAAACTTCAAATTCAATTAATTTTACTTTAAACTAAATTTCTAGTAGTAAGACATAGAACTAACGACTTAAAATAAAATAAAATAGAACTAACGTTAAATATTTGAAATATTAAACCACGTCCCCCCCCACCCCAAACCTGTCAAATGTCAATACTCAATTTTCAATTTTCCAAATTTATTAGTGAAAAAGAAAATACAGAAAAGCACTGTTATTATTCTTATATATTATTGGAAACTATGTAGAATTACAAGGCTGCAAGAAATGTAAAAAAAAAATGGTTTAATACATTCGTAGGTAGCTAAACTTTTTAGAAAATTTTAATTAGGTTCCTAAATTAAAAAAAATTGTAATTAGAACTTTAATTTTTAAAATTTTTGTAATTGGATCTTTTGAGTTAGTTTATGGCAGTTTGAAACTGCAAAAAAATTTATAATTTGTGACGGTTTTACTAATCTCAAAAATTTAATTATAAAAATTTAAAAAATCAAGAATTCAATATTACAAATTTTTTTAGTTTAGAGATCCAATTAAAGATTTTTAAAAATTCAGCACCTATTGATATATTAAACCAAAAAATATTTGAAACATTAAACCACGTCTTCCCCTTAAACCTCTCAATACTTGTCTTTCACTTTTCCAAATTTATTAGGGAAAAAGGAAATACAGAAATAGCTAGCACTGTTATTATTCTTATATATTATTGGAAGCTACCTAAAATTAGAAGGGTGGGTGGAAGAGTGATTAAGGTGGCAAAGAGTAGAGGCATAGAATAGGCAATGACAAAGCAACAAGGAATTAATGAGCGTGGGCATTAATATTCCGTTTGCTGTTGCTGTCTTTTCAGGAAGAGAAGATTGAACTAAAAAAAACACAACAAAATTGTTGCATATCATCATCCTACTCACTTCATTATGCCTACAATCATGATTCTTGGTTCCATCACCCGCATGCATGCTCTCTTCCAAACCCTCCCTCACTACTACTTTCTCCACACTCTCACTCCACCTCACACACACCTATAAATCCAAATCACCCCCCCCAATCCTTTCTCTCACCTTTACCAGAAACATCACCGCACCACCTCCTAAAACCACCACTCTTGGCTGTTCTCCCCAATGGCATTCCCATTCTCAGGCTTCGAAGGGTTCGAGAAGCGGCTGGAGCTCCACTTCTTCGGCGACGATCCAGCGATCCTCCAACTGGGGCTCAGGAAACTCGACTTTGAGTGCATTCAACAAACCCTACAAGCCGTCCAATGCACGGTCGTTTCAGCCGTTGGAAACTCCTACTTTGACGCCTATGTGCTATCGGAATCAAGCCTCTTTGTGTACCCGACAAAGATCATCATCAAAACGTGTGGGACCACGCAGCTTCTCAAATCCATAACTCCCTTGATCTTCTACGCACAGACCCACCTCGGCCTCACACTCTCCTCGTGCCGCTACACCCGAGGAAGCTTCATTTTCCCTCTGTCGCAACCCTTCCCTCACACGAGCTTCAACGACGAAGTCACCTACTTGGAAACCACGCTCCCGCCAAACCTCTGCTTCAGAAAAGCCTCCATCATGCCCTCCATATCCTCCTCTCACGCCTGGCACGTGTTCTCCGCCACCAGCCATCACTCCCACCCGCCTTATCACCAAAGCCATGCTTTCACCATGGAAATCTGCATGACCGACCTCGACCCCATCCTCGCCGGGAAGTTTTTCCGCAGCCCCGGCGACGGGAAAACCGGCGACTCCGCCGGGAAGGAAATGACGGAGCTCACTGGAATCGACGAAATCAACGAACACGCGCTCGTGTGCGATTTTGCGTTCGACCCGTGTGGGTACTCTATGAATGGAATGGATGGGGAGTGGTACTCCACCATTCACGTGACGCCGGAAGACGGTTACAGCTACGCGAGCTTTGAGTGCGTTGGGGGCGTGGACGATGACGTGGACATAGTCCACGTGTTGAGGAAGGTGGTTCAGATTTTCCGACCGGGGACTATGTCGGTGTCTACGACGTCGTTGGGGAACGAGGTTTGGAGAAAGGTGGCGGGTGCGGTGGAGTTTATGGGGTTGAAGTGTAGGAGTTGTGCTATGGACGAGTTCCCTGATTCTGGGAGTGTTGTGTTTCAAACGTTTACGCCTCGTCGCCGGAAAAGTGCACAGTAGATAGGAATAATTGGATGAGGTAGGGTTTAGGTGAAAATTTAGGGGTGGTGACGTGCCGGGATGTGATTGGTTGGTTGGTTGGTTTCTTACGGTGGTGAATATATTTGTTTTAGGAATAGAGGATTGGTTTTGGAATAGTATGGAAAAGGGTTGAGGGTAGAGTGGTGGAGGTTGGGACACTGGGAGGGATCATCATAATGCACCCCACTTAGGCTTGTCACGCCTGAGATTTTTGAGGATGTGTTAGTGGGTGTAAAAGTGCTCTTGTTTTTGAGGTTATATATTGAACTTCCTTTCTTTTTTTACAATCCCTTTCTCTCTTCTGTGTTTTATTATCAATCTCTTTGTCTTTTATGCTTTGTTTAGCTTCTCACGAGTGTCTACACACCGTGCTCTCCTACAGTAGTGAAATGAAGCACACCTCATGATTTTGTTTATAGATAAATTTAAAGAACTAAATTTCACTTTTGATGCATTTTATCTTCACTTAATATTTCTCATTTGCCCTTCGGTTTGTGGCATTTTGTTTTGGGGTCTCGGCGATCTAGAAAGGATGTATGCACGAACACGAAGCATTACCGGACTTACAATTACATGGAATAAAGTTGAGTTGGAATGGGCTTTTGTCTCGTTATTATGTAAATCCAAAAAGAAAAAAGAAATCCCTATATACTTCTGATAAGGAATTAATCCTCAACCCAAAAAAACAAGATATGGATATCTGAATTTTTATAAAATAGTTATTATTTAAATCACTATCTTTCATCTTTCTTTGTTTTTGGAATAATATTGTTTTATATTATTTGTGAAACCGTCCCTGGCATCTCAATCTTGTAAGAACATTATATTATTCTGAGTAATTTCAGGAAGTTAGCACTAATGCACATGCATTGCGCAGGTATATATAACTAACAAAGCCTGGAAGTGGTGGCATTTTATGGTCATTAAGAAACTTAAAGTGCACGTGGCCATAATTGAATTTGGGTGACACGCCATATAGAAGGCAAATAGTAGATGACAAAAGTAAGAGACAGGTAGAGAAGCAATAATAATATGTTCCAAATTCTTAGCTGCCTTTTTATAAACTAGGAGATCTTCCAAAAAAGGTTCATAATTAGTATACCCATTTGAAATAATACAAATTACACGACAAAAGACGTAAATACAATTCAGTGTTTTAGGGTGACCGTTCGTGTCCTAATATATATATATATATATATATATATAAAGACAGGATTCGTTGACACCAGGTGTAATAGTTAGTCAAATTACACCTTCAATAACTTTTTCTATAGTAGCAAATTTAATCAATCCAACCGTTGAATTTGATATTCTTATTAATTAGATTAAGTATACAAAATTTCATACAATTTTAAAATTATTCAATAGTTCATTAAATCACTTTATTTTAACGTACAATATGATATTAAAATATATGTAAATATTTAATATTAGATAACATATTTAGAAAAGTCCAAATGATGTAAAATTTGATATACATAATCATAAAGATAATATCATTAAATTCAACAGTTAGATTGGTTAAATTTGTATTATAGAAAAAATTATTAAATGTGTAATTTGACTAACTTTTACACCTGGTGTCAACGAATCCTACCCTATATATATATATATATATATACACGTTGATTTTGCGCGAAGGCAAGATAAAGGGCATATTATTATTACATACGGCAGACTATTTATCCTTAACTTTCCACTTTAACGTTATTGGTTTGATTCGTTTAAATAGCAAGTTAATTTTTGAAATTAAACTCAACTCAACTTGGTTTTAATCAAGTTCAATATCAATTACTTATTTGAAATATTGCATAATATGTTTATAACTCAAATCATAAAGTAACATAAACTTTAAATAATAAATAAACAAATTTTGTTCTATAAATTCCACTTAAATATCAAACCAACACCCCCACGGGGGGGGCGGGCGGCACTAGTCCAACCGAAATGCTGAATGTTACAATTTTTTTTTTCCATCATAGATGCATGACCGTGTTTTCTGTCTAATACCCATTTTATATTTTTTTTAATTTTTAATTAATATTTATTTTAGAAAAGTAATATTTTGACACATACATTTCGTGCTATTCGTGTATAAGCTATCCGTACTGAATAGCTTGATTGTTAATCCAAATTACATAATTCTCAAGCAATAAATATTCCCCAAACATAACAAAACTACACAAATTTCATAGAAACGATGTTTGGATCATAAAAATAACATACAGAGCAAGTTCTAAAGGAAAATGGGAATTAGTATTTACGTGTTCTTTTGCTCTCTTTTTTTTTTTTACCAAGTAGATTCAATATGGATCAATTTCAGGCTAACCGGTTGAGTCTTGATTCAGTTCATAAATTAATTGTATCTGATTGGCTGACATGTGGCAAATGAAAAACATATTCTATTATAGGGACTTTTATACCTCTTTTCGGGACGAAAAAATAAAAGAGAAAATTAAGTGATGCCTCTCTGATCCATTACTTGGAGTTGTGGACCTTCATGAAAATGTCAAAGTGCCAAAAAAGCCATCTGTTCTCTATTTTGAGAACTTTTTGAAACCCAATTAAGAAGCAATAGATACTTTGTTTATTGCTATTCTTATAGCTTACCCGATTACAATCGTAAAAAACAAAAAAAAAATGAAGAGCATCTTTGGTTACGATTTTTCAACAACAAAAACAAAAAATTAAAGTTTCTTTAGTTGTTAAAAAAAAAATTTAAGCCTCAAAATAAGCTAATTTACAACTCAATTCAAGTACATATTTAGATTAATTTAGTTTGAGAGAAAAAGTATATTTTATAGCTTCTTAAATTATTTTTTTAAAAAAGGTTATTTCTTAAAAAAATGACACAAACATACACCAGCTAGATACTTTGATCAGTTTGCGGGATCGGGTGCTCGAACAGCAACGGTTGGAAAATTCCTGGATTTACGCTTGATTGTTTTGTATAGTTGGATGGGTGAAAATCATAAATTCAAATCGGGATGAAAACTACTTAATACACCTAGACTGCAATGGCTGACGGGGGAAAATAAGAACAGAACGCTTGTCTTCGATTTTAAGTGCTTAACCTCAACCTTTTACGTACTGATATCTGATATAATTAAAGGTTATGGACTCTATATTAATTGTGCATACTTACACTCAACTGAAGGAATAGGGAGGAGGGAAATAGAAAAACAGAAAATTAATACACACACACGTGATATACAGATCACTTCTTTACTTTCCCTTTTTTGAGTATCTTAAAAATCCTACCCTGCCACAAGCTTCAATCAAACTAGTGAGCTGGATATTAATCTTAAGTATCAGTGTTTAATCCCTAATGATGATTGATAGCCTTAGGCTTTATGTGTTTTCAAACCATGACCTATATATATTAATATTAATTAGTCAGGAAATTGAGAACTAATAACAACCTCAATGTCAATTGTAGAAAATCTTTTATACTCTATGCGACAAATAACTTACAATCATAAACGGAGTTTGGAATTTGCTCATGACTAAGAATCATCGTAAGCAATGTTATTGTTCTAGAGGTTACTCGGACCTACAGCTCTAAGTTGGCTCCCATTTCACTTATCTCGGTCGACACGGCCGTGGATACCCTGGCTTGTATACCCTTCCTATCTCAGACTGACTCCATCTCTATCTCGGCATAGCATGAGAAGCGCCTAACGGCAAGGAACGCATGTAATTAGGCACCCTAACACAAGCTGCCACATGGCACCTAGCTCTAACATAATATCCCTCCAAAACACACTATATAAAGGACTCTACACCCATCAGGTACACATACTCTCTCTCATACTCACTCACACTGGTATCTTTACTGACTTAGGCATCGGAGTCCTTGCAAGTGCCACCACTGTGGGAGCTCACCAAAGACACATTCTTGTGTTCAGCACACAACATTGATGCCGTTTGTGGGAAACGTTTTTTGATTCTCTTCATTTCCTTCGTTTTCTTCGTTCTCTGAAGATCGTGATGGTTAGCACGAGAAACCGCAAGTCTGTTGTGGCACATTCGCCACCAAAGCTTCCACCACCATTGCCTAAGGATGGCGAGGCTGCTTCTGCCACTCCTGAGGCGGCTCCTAGCGCGAATGCTGTTCCGGCACCGTCAGTCACCATGTCGGACCTAACTGCGTTGCTGTAACAATAGAGGGAGGCGTTGAAGGAGTGGGAGAAGATCATCATTGAACTTCGGGCGGGAGAGATAGTAAGAAGGTTACGGAGAACATTTACGACCATATTGAAAGGTCTGCTGCATCTGTTTTGCAGCCTGTGTCGGAGATGCATGATGCGCATATGGCGACGAAGTTGGACGAGGAGAATGAGATGATTATGTTCAATCTTCCCTTTTCCCTGAGGATCATGAATTTGCAGGTCCCGAAGCAATTGCAATAGCTGCCTTCGCTAGAGTGGTATAATGGATTTGCTGATCCAAATGACCACCTCTTGGTGTTTGAGTTAGCAATGTGGTACAAAGGAGCGTCAGCCTCATTAACGTGCAAAGTGTTCCCACTCTCGTTGAAGGGAATGGTGTTGAAGTGGTTCTAATCTCTAGAACCAAGGTCCATTGACTCATGGACGAAGTTGAGAGAAAAATTCAAGATTGCTTCGCGACTAGCAAGGTTAGGCCAAAGACTGAGGTCGACCTAAGGAGGATTCGCCAAGGCGCGAAAGAGCCGTTGAGAGATTACATCGGCAGATTCAACCAGGAGGCAAGGGCCGTTGAGAATTTGCAACCCGGAGTGGTTTTAATGCTGGCTAAGGACAGGGTGAGACTAGGCTCGCCCTTCTTCATGTCAATTGCTAAAACATCTCCAACTTCAATGGAGGAGTTTTTGAAGAAGGCGGAGAAATACATCAACTATGAAAACGTGCTGGAGGCCGGGTAGGTGAAAACGGCCGAGATCGCATCGCAAAAGAAAAATCCACAAGCAAAGGTTGATAAACTGCCGCGTCATGAGGACCAGGGTTTATACAAAAGAGGCTCGAGGTTTGAAGAATATACGTAGCCGAATGCCTTTGCAGCAAGAATTTTGAACGAGGTATATAATGTGGAGTTTGTGGAAGAAGGGATAAATCGCCGAAGCCAATAAGAAACAGAGAAGCAGGAGATCAATCCAAATATTGTCGGTTTCACAGAGCGCTGGGCCATGACATGGATGAATGTTTTCAGCTGAAGGACGCAATTGAAGTGCTGATCAGACAAGGGAGACTAGACTACTTTGTCAAGCGGGGGTCGTAGTGACAAAGGACGACGCCTTTCACCATCAAGGAAAGAGAGATCAAGGAGGGGGCGCTCTCCACCCCGGAGAGATAGATCACCACGCTGACATAATCCTGCGAAAAGCCACTCACCACCCTGGCCATCGCGAGACGATGTCGAGGTACATGTAATATGCCGCTAGTCTCCCAGACGGTCGTCATCCTGGCGACCCACACGATCTCCCGCCCATTCTCCCCCGTGGAGCCATGAAATAATATACGTCATCGCAGGTAGATTCTCAGGAGGGGGTCCGTCGAAGAACACGAGAAAGAGATATGCCAGAGAGGTAATAGCAACTTCTTCCGGGGTTCGTGCTGGTGATAGCCCTGCAAAGAAGAGGGCGCTGCCCTTGACCTTCGATGACTCAGACAATGCCGACGTTATGCCAAGCCACGATGATCCCCTAGTGGTGAATGCTTTGATGGAAAACAAGGAGGTTCATAGGCTACTGGTAGACATCGGCAACTCCGCCAATGTTATATCTTATGAGCTTTTCAAGAAGCTGAGAATCTCGGAGTCCAAATTGATGCTGTATAACGAAGATTTGATAGGATTCTTTGAACATTGCATAATGCCAGTGGGTTACATAAAGCTCTACGTGACATTTAGGAAGTCGCTATGCACAAAAATCGTAACCACGCGGTTCATAGTTGTGGACATTAAGTCCTCATATAATGTAATCTTGGGCAGACTGACGTTGAATGCATTAGGGGTCGTTATCTCGATCTCGCATCTGGCTATGAAATTTGTCGGAGATAATATGGAGGTAGTTACCCTTTGGGGAGACCAGAGGAAAGCAAGAGAATGCTACAGGGAATGCCTTAAAGTCAGCTGCAACCCCGATATCGATTATAAGCCCAATCCCGAAGAAGGAGAAGTACTCTTGACAGAATTAGACTGTAAGGATGAGATAAAGAAAAATGCTTGGATACCTCGTCTAGAGTTGGAAGGAGAATGCATCCCAGTTCAAATTGGGAAGGAAAAGGATCAGGTCGTGAGGATCAGTGCTGACCTAGACGAAAAGATGAAGAAGGATCTGTCGACACTTATGAAGAATAATGCCCGCTTGTTCGCGTGGAAGTCGGCAGATATGCTCGGGATAAACCCCAATCTCTTTTGCCACCAATTATAAGTTGATCCCTCCATGAAACTGGTGTGCTAGAGAAGGAGAAAGATGGCCCATGAACGCTTACAGGAGATTGACAAACAGGTGGAGGAGTTGCTGAAAGTCAGATTCATTCGAGAAGTGAAGTATACAACCTGGCTAGCTAATGTAGTGCTTGTGAAGAAGCAAAATGGCAAGTGGAGAATGTGTGTTGATTACATTGACATAAATAAGCACTGCCCAAAGGACTCATACCTTCTGCCCGACATCGACAAGTTGGTGGACGGTTCATCCAGATTTCTTTACCTGTCTTTTATGGACGCTTATCCCGGATACAACCAGATCCCTCTATATCCAGGCGATCAAGAGAAAACGACTTTTATGACTGAAAAGACTAATTATTGCTATAAGGTGATGTCCTTCGAGTTGAAGAACGCCGGGGCCACATATCAGAGAATGATGAACAAGGTGTTTGAGGCACAGATAGGCAAAATCTGGAAGTATATGTTGATGATGTGATCGTGAAAAGTACCACCCTTTCAGCACATCTTCAGGACTTGGAAGAAACTTTTACCCAGTTGGAAAATTTTAACATGAGGCTAAACCCCAACAAATGCATATTTGGTGTCTTGACAGGAAAATTTCTAGGGTATATGCTGTTTGAGAGGGGGATTGAGTTAAACCTGGAGAAGTGTCGGTCTATACTAGAGATGAACAGCCTTCAAAATGTAAAGGAGGTTCAGAAATTAACAAGAGGTCTAGTTGTATTGACAAGATTTATAGCTAGATCAGCATAGAATGCTCTCCCTTTTTTCCAGCTTTTAAGGAAGGGTAAACCTTTTGAATGGACAGATGATTGTGAAGCTACGTTCATAAGGTTGAAAGAAACTTTATCCTCTCCCCCTTACTCACTAAACTCGAGATGGGTGAAGTACTGTACTTATGCTTAGCCGTGGCCGATGAAGCCGTGAGTGTCGCACTAATACAAGAGACACTAGAAAGGCAAAAGCCAATTTACTTGTTAGTAGAGCTCTCTAAGGAGCTGAACCGAGATACCCAAGATGGAGAAGGTTGTTTTTGCTCTGGTAATGGCAGCTAGAAGGTTAAGACCATACTTCCATTTCCATCAAATCATAATAGGAATGGATCAGCCAATCCGGCACATTCTACACGGGCCCAAGTTAGTAGGGAGGATGACAACGTGGGCCATAGAATTATCAGAATATGGGATTCAATATGAATCGAGGCAGGCTCTGAAAGCCTAAGCGCTAGTCAACTTTATAGCATAATTGACTCCGGCGAAGTCCTCATCCGGAAGTTTAACTTGGACTCTTTTTGTAAATGGGTCATCCAATGAGAGGCATTGTGTTGAGACAGTCATTGACCTTTACATTTCCCACCACCAATAACCAGCCAGAATACGAGGCATACATAGCTGGACTTATTATGGCGGCCGACATTAGCATCACGTCGTTGCACGTATGTAGCGATTCTCAATTAATGATCTCGTAGATTAATGGGGCCTATCAAGCCAAAGAGCCAATATTGCAAAAGTATCTGGTGAAAGTCAATACTCTCATTACAAAGTTTAATAATATAGACTTTGTCTACATTCCTGAGAAAAGAATGTCAAGGCAGATATTTTATCGAAATTGGCTAGCACGAAGTCTTCCGGTAATAATAGGATGGTCATTCAACAGAAAATTCACGAGTCTAATCTCGTATTGGCAATTGAGTCGGAGCAAAGTTGGATATCCCCTATTATTAACTATCTGAATGAAGGCGTCACCCCGGAAGACAGAAAAGAAGCAAGGAGGCTAGAGCGGTTCGTAGCTCATTTTTGCACAATGAATGATAAACTATACCGGCGTGGCTTCTCACAACCGTTGCTTAGATGTTTGAGAAAGTCAGGAGTCTGAATACGTGACTGGCCGAGATACACGAGGGATGCTGCAACCAACACTTGGGAGGCAAAGCATTAGCTAAGAAGGTACTCAGAGTTGGCTATTATTGGCTGACGTTAGAAAATGACACTTGTGGAGTTTGCTAAAAAGTGTGACAGATGCCAAAAATGCTCCGACATTCATCTGGCCCCCCCTAAAGATTTAAGTACGATTACTTCCCCATGGCCTTTTCATATGGTAGGGAATTGATATACTTGACCCCTTTCCCAAAGCACCCTAGCCAAATTAAATATTTGGTGGTAGCGATTGACTATTTCACCAAGTGGATCGAAGCAGTAGCCACCATTACAGCGAGGAATGTAGAAAACTTTGTATTCTGGTAGATTATTTGCAGGTTCAGAATACTTGACGTTCTAGTGTCAGATAACGGCACTAAGTTTACAGACAAAAGTTTCTAGGAGTTCTTAGCTAGGTTGAAGATTAAGCAGCACTTTACGTTAATTGAACATTCCCAAACAAACGGGCAAGCAGAGGCAGCAAATTGAGTCATCCTTAGAGGGCTCAGACGATGTTTAGATGAAGCAAAGGGTTGTTAGGTTGAGCAACTGCCACATGTGCTATGGGCATATCGCACAACCCCCCACTCTTCCATAGGAGAGTCTCTTTTCCGCCTTACTTACGGCGTTGAGGCAATGATCCTAACAGAGATTGAAGAGCCAACATAGAGAGTGGCTAACCTAAGGCTGGAGCATAATGATGGACTACTACGTATAGAGTTAAACATAGCAGAAGAAATAAGGGAAGTTGTTGCCATAAGAGAGGCTACATTGACAAGATAGGTTACGGTGAGATACATCGCGCTTTCGAACCAAGTGATCTTGTCTTGAGACGTGCCGACATAGGAGGGAGAAATGCCAGACAAGGAAAAATGGTTGAGAAATGGGAAAGCCCGTACCGGGTTACCTCAAAAACTGAAACAGGTGCTTACGCCTTAGAGACGCTACCTGGGATTGCCATTTCGCAGACATGGAATACAGGCAACCTCAGATGGTACTACAGTTGAGGCATGATTAGTAAAGCTAATTTTGATTTTGTAGTTATTTAAGCATATAGTATAGCTAGACAAAGTCATATACTGTAACTTGTGGCTCTTGTAATATTCTTTGTCCTACGTGATTAATAAAATGAGAGTTTGCCTGCCATATAAAGCTAAATACAAGGCTGAATGAATACATAAAGTAAAAGGCAATGTAGAAAATTAAGTGCGAACTACCTCGTGTACGTGGATTCGCTCCAGCCGGGGTAGGAAGATTGCTAAAGACGAAGAAAATTAAATGCGAACTACCCCATGTACATGGATTCGCTCTAGTCGAGGTAGGAAGATCGCTAAAGATGAAGAAAATTAAGTGCAAACTACCCCGTATACGTGGATTTGCTCCAGCTGAGATAGAAGATCGCTAAAGACGAAGAAAATTAAATGTGAACTATCCCCGTGTACATGGATTCGCTCCAGCTAGGGTAGGAAGATAGCTAAAAATGAAAAAAAAAGACGGAGATGGAAATCGAGAAGCGCGTAAAGATAAAGTTGAGCAAGCATGAAAATGTTTAATTAAAGCGCGAAGAGCAATCTATATACAAAGCAGAACACACACACACTAAATTGTACTCAACAAGCGAGACGCTTAAAGAAAACATCAAAGTTGTCATTTATATTCAAAGTATTCAAATGTATACATAGTCTGATGGAAACATAAACCAAAAATTTTATGACCAAAACCGACATCCTGACCCTTCACTCTCCGACGTTGGCAACATTTTCAGAGACACCGGCATCTTCAGGTTTAGGATCATCACCTAGGATCACAACCTCGGTAGAAAGAGGGATAGTCGGCGTTAGCTGTGGGGTCGATATAAAGCTATCTGCAAGTTCCCTTACGGCATCTTGCTTGTCCCCTTAAGGCTTAGAATCGACCCCGACACCCTGATGCCCTACATCAACTTCATCTTCCTTGGTGTCATCGTCAGTGTTGGAATCAGCTGTGGGAATGATAGGATTCGCTGGCATCATCTCACCATTTATGTTCATGTGCCAAACGCTGTCAATTACTTCGCAATTTGACCGGGCGCATGCAAGGTCCATGTTCCTCTAGAGAAGGAAGCGCACTTGATCCATTGTATTCTCAAAGGACAGTTGGACGGATTCAATCCAACAGCGGCGCATTAAAATAGATTCCTCTTGAGAAGCTGTTATACCTGGCCTCTAACTCCCGCACCACAGCTTCCAAACTTTTGACTTTGTCTTTTGAAGCTTTGAGTTAAGAGGATAGGTCCATATCAAGTTCAGCATATTTAGTATTGGTGGCAGACAGCTTCACTTGGAGGTCAGCTTCAATCTTGGCCAACCGCAGTTTATCAGCTTTCTCTTCTGCCAGCTGCCTTTTCAAGGCTTGCACTTCCTCCTCTAGCTCGGCGATTCTTCGACCAGATTCCTCTTTGACCATGCGTGCCCTTTCTTCAGCCTATTTGGGTCAAGATATGATCGCCTCTTTCTTTGCTAGGACGTCTAGAGGGTTTTTGCTGGCAAAAGCATCCTTCAACAGCACATATTAGGTATAGCCATGAAACATATGGCTAAAGAGAGCACCCAACCCCTCAAGCCTATCCCAAAGGGTGCCCAGTTCACTTCGCATGGTGCACACCTCACCCTGGATCTTGTTTTCAAACACAACCGCCTCCCCGGCTAAAATGTGTTGATCTGCCAACTCCACCATCGAGGGAGAAGGCTGATCATTCTTATGCCTCTTCAAAGGCAGGGCCTTCTCTTGTGCATCGCCGGTCACAGCCCTTTTCCCGAAAATGACACTGGCAAAATCAATGCCGGTAGAAATGGTCTTGGCAACCCTAATTTGTGTGCCAACGTCGAAAGCAGTCACCTCGGCGGAAGTCAGCCTTATAGGTATAGGTGCATCCTGGTCCTCGACCTCCCTAATGACTATTCCCTTGGACACTTGTAGGAGCTAGGGGAATAGGCACTTTGGTTTTTTCAACAACCTTTAGCTTCGCCTTTGCTCTTTTGGCTTCGCTGCTTTATCTTGTTGAAGGACTAAGGCAAAGTTAGCCATCTTAGATTTCACCATTGTATCTACAAGAAAACATACGAGCTTGGTTAAGCGATGCACAAAGTGTCAAGACAATCAAAAAGTAAACTTACAAAACTTTCACATAAACACACCAAAATTTTGGCGATACTCAAAAGGAGTGGTGCCAATTAACCATTGGTAGGGGATGTGATCCTACAGATTTTTTATCATAGCAGAAAAATGGTCCTAGGTTCGAGTTTCTTCTGGTGTAAGGTTGTTATTCTAGACCAAAATCCTAGCCGAGTTTAGGCAGTAATGGTCGTACGACCAATACAGGGAAAACCGGGGCTCGATTACATTCTTTCCGCATCACAAACCATAAAGAGAGCCTTCCAGCTTTCTATATGAGGCCGAAGGAACAAAAACTTATCTTTATAGTCCTTGTAGAACTTTTGAAATGGCCTCAATAAAGCCCAACTCTAGACACTGCGTAGTGACGCGGATGAAAATTTATTATCTTAGGACTGCCGGATTGGAGAAAAATAATACAGGAATAATCTCCGAGTGCAGACCACTCCCTTTCGGCTGCATAGGTTCTTAAACACCACAATGAATGCCCAAGAGTTGGGGTAAAGTTGTGAAGGAGCGATGTGAGGAAGTTGAGGATAGACACCTGGAATTCCGTGAACGGTAGCCTAACCTCAAGGTGCTCGAAAAAGGTTAAATACACAAGCAGAAAATCAGGGTACAAGTACCTCGCCGTTGCGGCCTCAATCTCGTCCAATAGAGTCTCCAATGTGTCTTCCAGGCCTTGCGAACAAATCTGGCCGTCATACCCAGGAGCCACTATGTCGAAAGACATCCCAACAACGCCTCAACTTAGCTTAAGACGACCCGCCAATGCGCTTTAAAGCCACCTGGTTGAAACATGACCGAGTCCTGGCCACCTCTTTATCCACCTAGTCAACATTCAGACTTGTCGTGCCGTGGTAGGCCTCTAGAGTAGTCTCCACATTTCTAATGGTTTTTCCCATTCCCTTGTCAAAAATATCGGAAGAAGGTTCAGAATGGGCTAGTTGAGGCTTCAGCTGTGACCCAATCTCAGCACTAATTCCGGCCGACTAACGAACCTTGGAAGTGTTTCCTGGCCTAAAGGGAATCCTCATTAAGTTTGGATATTGCACCTAGGCCTTAGCATACTCCAATACCTCGTCCGGGTTGTATGGCATCACTATGGCTTTTAAGTGGCTCCGACATTTTTCTAGGACCCCAGGGCAGATAACAATCTCAGGCAGCAGAGGTTGATTTGGGTCGGTTGTTAAAGGGCCCTCATTAGTCCTCCTTGCGGACCTTTGCCTACCCATCCTACCCTGGATTGCTACCCCCTGCATGTAGCTACAGGATCAACTAAAGAACCAGCGCGACCAGCGACACCCTCATAACCACGACGACCTGTGCAGTGAGACGAAGGCATTGCCAGAGACTAAAACAGCCAGTTAGCGGCAAAACCCCCTGGGCGGCTGCCACGACCGCAACAGGTAGAAGACGAAGCACTAAGTCTACGCGAGTCCATCTTCGAAGAAACAAAACACAAGGCAGTACAGAAAAAACCATAATACAAGGGAACTACTTAAAGTTAAGACTAAGAACGAGAATGTTACCTTAGTATACGAGACAACCAGTGATGAAGAATAATCGAGGTAAACAGCAAGCTTTATACTTCTCGCCAGAGGAGGAAGATGCAGGAGGCAGAAAGAATTCTCACGAAGAAGAAAGAAAGTCTTAGTAGTAGAATGAGGATAAGTGTATTGAAACCGTGAGAGCCTAAGCTTTTATCTTATGGGCCCATATCAAGGCTAGGCCCAAGTCCAGAATTTTCAAAACATAATAATTCAAACAACCACCAAAATCTCTTGGAATTCGAAGCGCTTGGAGTTTAAGATATTGAATGATTATGCATTTAATGTGCCTCGGCTACCCCAAAGATACAACGCAGCTGTCTAACAAATGAAAAGACACTTGAACATTTCGACTCTAAAGTCGGCAAGCCTTTCCCAGTGGAAGTCTTACTGACTTGGGGGCAACATCATCTCGGACCCTCTTTTAGGCTCCTAAGCCGATGATGCCTATTCCAAGCATCACCGGCTTGGGGGCAACTGTTATGGTGCCGACTTAGGCTCTTAAGCCGACGATGCTTATCTAAGCATCACCAGCTTGAAGGCAACTATTCTGGAGGTTACTCAGACCTACAGCTCTAAGTCGGCTCCCATTTCACTTATCCTAGTCGACACGGCCGCAAATACCCCGGCTTGTATACCTTACTATCTCGGACTGACTCCACCTCTATCCCGGCACAGTATGGGAAGCACCTAACGGCAAGGAACGTGTGTAATTAGGCACCTAAACGCACGTTGTCACGTGACACCTAGCTCTAACATAATTTTCCTCCAAAACACACTATATAAAAGATTTACACCCATCAGGTACACACGCTCTCTCTTATACTCACTCACACTGGTATCCTTACTGACGTAAGTATCAGAGTCCTTGCAGGTGTCACCATCTGAGATGCCAACGACCACCGTGGGAGCTCACCGGAGACACATTCTTGTGTTCACCACACAACAGTTATTATTTTTATTATTTTGATTAAATGTAAGCAATGTTATTATGTGTTGAGTAATACGAGGGGGTAGACATTGTTGAGTAATATGAGAGGGGTAGACATCGGAGAAATCTTCATTAATGGGCCATAAGCACAACCACATAAGTGAACTTAACACTACATTCAACCCAAAACTTTAAGGTATCAGGTTTATAGGTTTTTGTCACTTATATATTATTCAACATACTCATCTCTATCTAATGTAAAACTTCCTATGCACACTGGCACACTAGCATTATGAAAGCTGAATACTCTAATTTTAAAATGGCTAGCAATCTACATATCCATATTGTAATATCGGTACAATACGTCTGAAATACCCCGTGCAACTCATCTATTGTAAATTATTTTCCCTTTGTTGCTACAATCTTCGAGATTGGTTTTCCTTACTTAAGCCCACAATTGCTTCACACAAGCTAGACCGTACCACAGTCCTGTCACTACGTATTAGAAATTTAAAATCTTGCTGGAAACTATATTGCTATAATATGTTGCCAAGGACGAACTTCAGAAGTATCAGTACAAATCTCAGTTGATCACTATGCTGGCTGGCCACCTCTTCTCTTTTTCTTAGCTTGAGTACTACTAGACGTATATAGTAAGAATGGGGACATACACGGGAGCCAGGTGATTTGAATCCCATACTAGCTTAACAACATTGCATCATATACTTTGTTTAAAAATACAAAAGAATGAAATCACAAAGTACTTCATCCAATCCAATAAAACTGTAACAAGTGAATAGCATCCATGATTATGATAATAAATATATACATACATACATACATACATATATATACATACATATATATATATATATGTATATATATGTATATGTATATATATGTATATGTATATATATGTATGTATGTATATATATATGTATGTATATATATGTATGTATATATATGTATACATATATATATGTATGTATATATATGTATATACATATATATGTATGTATATATATACATATATATACATACATATATATATGTATGTATATATATATGTATATATATATACATACATATATATATACATACATATATATGTATATATATATATATATGTATGTATATATATATATATATGCAAAGTAGAATCTTCATAAAAATATACCGGTAAAAAAATCTTTTTTAAAAAAAAATTTCCCATAATAAGTAAAAGTTATTAAATAATCAAAAATAAAATCTCTAAGATGGAAATACACCATCTCGTACTTACCAAAAAGTCTCAACCACTAGATTGTAATTAATATTTTGAAAGAAATTGTGTTTGTACATTTTTTTTTTCTGTATAAAAAAGAGAAAGATATGAAGAAAAGTGTGTGATAAGAGAAGTGATGTAACAGAGAGAAAATTAATATTATATAAATAATATAACTTTTTTATCATAATGCTGACTTTGTGAATCTATGTTGTTTGGTTTAGTATTTTCTCAAAAATTGTATTTCGGATTTTGTAATTTCATTATGTTATAGGATTTTGATGCTTTGGTGTGTTTATTTCCTTCATTTTTTATTTTTTGATTCATCGTTTTTTGTCTTGTGAAATTGAAGGTTGAGAAAAGATTAAAAAAATGACATATAAGAGAAAATATACCAAACAAGAAAAGGTTTATGTAGACAAAAAATACTCCTTTTATTTAGGATTGTATGTTTGTGTTTTTTTATGTTTTTTAACTAAAAGATATGCTTAAAAAAAATCAAATATTTAATTTTTTTATTTCTTTTCATAACTCCAAAGTGGTGGTAATTTAGACTTCAAAAAAAAAAAAAAAGAGTGATGGTAATTTAGACTAGATTAATTGAGTGTAATGTAATAATGTGCAAGTGTATATATTTGAATTTTTCATGTAAGCGAATTCACTAATTACAATTTGCCGTAAGAAATGACAACTTTTGCATCATTATTCATTAGTATATCTAGATACTGTATAGGAGAGGACCTAGGTTCGATTCTCACATAATACATTTTTGGGGAAGGGCAAAGAGCTTTAAGTATGACTAAGTATCGGACCGAGGATTAGTCCATAACCAACCAAAAAAACTAAAGCTTATAGGGATATTTCAGGATTTTACTAGAGAGTCAAAGGCTCTAATTATGGTGGTTACAAAAAAAAATGTATATCTAGATATCGTTACTTCTTGTTTGAGTGAAAAACACTTGAACTTGAGATGATATTTAAGAAATATAAAATATATATCACTTCAACAAATCATCTATCAATACATTATCATTTAATATATCATATCATTAAAAAAAAAACTCCCAATTATCTTAAAACTCATACTTTTAAGTGTTATTAAAAAGCATGATTGTGCAATATATTAAAAAATTTAACAATAACAATACATCAAAATTAAACTTGCTAATTCCTTGTCATAATATCAAAGTACTCGACAAATACTTCGTGTCAAACACTATATCAAAGGGTACCATGTCAATACTCAACCCAAAAATTGTGGTTGTCGAACAAGTCCAATTAGGCTTCGAAGAAGGCACCTAACACAGAAATTGCTACGGTGCTACCAAATATGAGAGACTTTTTACTGTTTTTCATTTAGATTTGTTCGTCTTAAATGTCTGATTAAAAAATACCATTAACAAATATCTTAAAATTATTGAAACAGATTGTCATCAACTGGCTGGTTTGCCCGAGTGGTTAAGGGGGAAGACTTAAGATCTTCTGCACATAAGTGCGCGTGGGTTCGAACCCCACAGCCAGCACATTTTTTAAATTAATTTCTTGGTGCAAAACTAACAAACTTGTGCTGTGCTTAGCATCATAGCATGAATCATTGTATTGTTTCTCCCTTTTTTAAAATTGGTCTGGGCTCCCTTTTTATTTTCGTACCCCCTCCTCTTTTTTTTTTATACATCCTCTTAAAGGACACTACTATTTTTAAACTTAAAAATAAGAAATGCTAATAAATATTGTTATGCTTATTATAATTTTAAAAATCATAATCATTTTATAAAATATATTGTCTTTTTTTAATATATTGAAAATTGTATTTTTTATTTTTCTAATTCTTCAAAAATCATCAAGGCATCAATTAATAAATTGTTTAAGAATATTATCGTCACAACATTCAAGAAATATTTAAGCAGAAACTATAAAAAAATTCAAAATAGAGAGAATAAAAAATTCTTTGATGTTAAAGTTAAATAAAAAAATATTAATAATCACACCTTGACACCAACATATTCTATAATTTTAAAATTATGTAAAATGTTTTTTTTTCAACAAAACTTATCCAAACCTATAATTTAATTAAATTAATTTTTAAAATTATCTTAATTTATATACAAGAAAATGTTATAACAAATTATTTATAAATATTATTATTTGTATAATTTTTGTACATATTATCCATATAAATCATTTAGACTGAAATAGTTATACTAAAATTTAAATATTTTTCATAAGAAAAATGTTAATTAACATAAGAAATGAAACTAACATTTGCACAAAATTAATTATTTTTAGATATAATTCTTTATTAAAATAATTTAATTATTATCTTATTAAAATTAAACATTTTCTAAAAGATAGGTCCTTTTTTATAACTGTTTTGAATCTTCTTTTTGTTTGATTGTGGAAAAAATCTCATATTTTTAAAAATGTCTGAATCATGACAGCTTTGTAATCTCTAACTTTTTTAAATTACATAAAAAAAATGATTGTTGATGATAATAGTTTTGAATTCACTTCTTCTTTGGTTATTATGAGAACTTTATATTGAAATGCTTGAATCATGACAACTTAGTTATCTCTTTCCTTTCAAAAATAAAATTTACGATTTTTTTTTGTTTTTCCATAAAAAAACAACATTTTTAATTAAAATTAATCAATCCCAAAAATTTTCTAAAAAAATTACATAACTTTAAATTGTCATTATACTTGGAGATTTCAAGGAGTTAGGAAACACCCTTATTGAGTTAAAAAAAAATTCCATAAATTTTTTCTTGTTTCAAAAATAATAAAATTTATTTTAAATGATAAAAATTCTTGTATGATAAATAAAAAAATATTAAAAAATAAGTAATAAATTTTTAAAGAAGTGTATCTAATGAAGTTATTTTACTAAAAGGATATTTTTGAGAAAAAAAAACACTAATATATTTGAAAAATGTCTGTTAAAACCAAAAATGGGAATATTTGATCCAAAGGAAGACAAGTGTATTCATTTCCAAAAATATTTATGATTAACCAAACAAATTTTAATTATCAATTACTATGTAGTTATAGTGATTACTATAGTATCATGACTTTCATAAAATATATATATATATATATTAACTGACACCTCTACTTTGAACGATACTTAATGAAAGAAAGAAAGAGAATTGTAAATATGATATATGATATAATATGATAGAAAGAGAAAGATGGAGAAAAATGATAAGTGTTAATGAGATGTTTAGAGCTGAAAGGTGTCTACCAAACATTACTTCATAAAAAATGTTACTAACACACTCTTTTAAATATATTTTTTTATTATTCCCTACAATTAATTCGACTCACTCATAATTTTATAGTTTCTAATAATTTTAACTTATAATAAAAAGTGAGTGTGTGTATTTTATTGTTCGCTAAAATTTATTTAGCTTACTCAAAATCTTTTAACCAAATTGGTAATTAAAAAAAACAAATTACTAAAATATTATAGAATTTTATTTTTTTTACTGGAGTAGGTTGTTTTGGGAATGGCATAGAAGAAGGCACCTGTAGCAGGGGCGCCAAACTTGATTCAAATTTTGCAAAGAAAGGCGCCATTGGCAGTGGCACCACCCACTTTTGCTACGTAAGAGGAGGCGCCAATGGTAGTGGAGCCACCCAATTTTCATGACGCAACAGGAGGCGCCAGTGGCAGTGGCGTCACCTGCTATTACTGACACAGCACAAGGCGCTAGTGGCAGCAGTGCCACTTGTTATTTTCTGTAGCATTAGTCTCCTCGATAGCGACCTGTCTTGTCTATGTTGCTTAGTTACGGTGTAGCTTGTCTTATTAAAAATGCTTGGCACGCCCCTTCTTTTTTGTTCTTCACGAGTTCTCTTCTGTTGCTTCTCGTGTGCATATATAGAGGAAGCAGTCTCTCAGTAAGCTGCAGTTTATTTGAAGACGAGGAAGCAAGGGAAAGAGGAGGAAGGAAATTTTCTGAATTGGTCAAATCATAGAGGTAAGGAAAGGATTTTAATACAGTATTGTGTAATAAATAGTTGAAAAGATTTAAAATTTGTCCCTTAAAAATTCCATTAAGTTGTTATATTGTTTTGGCTTAATTTATGATGTGTATATAGATGCATATTTTTCATATTGATAATTATTTAGGACTGTTAAGTGTTGATTTGAGACTTGTTTACTATTTTGTGGATTAGAAATTTAAAATGGGATTTCCAGGGCTGTAGGCTTGATTGAGGCTAATGAAGGACCTTAGCCAATTGAATTTCATTTACAAATAATTATTTTTTATTATAATGCGGTGGGGCTCAATTGTTTTTATTTTTGTTAAAAAATTACCTTTTTTATTTTTTTAAAAATATGTTTAAACAAATAATAATAATTGGATAAAAAAATTTGACAAAGGAAGAAAAACAATTTTAGTACGTTTTTTAAGTTAAAAATAATTTTAATTATATATATATATATATATATATATATATATATATATATATATATATATATCACAATTTATTTAAACTTATATAAATGTTTATGTATAATTTAGATCATAATTTGAAACTAATTTTTTTTTTGTCAATTTATGATTTACAAATTATGATTTAAATAATTTATCATATTAGTGACCTAGTTAAGAAATATTACACTATAATTTTTTGAAATAATTTAAAATTTAAATAATATATAGTTAATTACGTTATGTGAAAAGTCATGCTTAATGCTATTTTATTGTTTTTAATTATTTAAAAATTTAAATAATACATAGTGTACCTCCAAGTAAATGTTAAATCACTTTTATATTCTCAATTTAATAATTAATTACCTTCTTTTTGAATGAGTAGTGTCTATTTAAGTTAAATTAATTTTTCATTTAAGTAAATAACATTTATTAATTTAATTACCAGGTTTTTTTTTAGTGTTATATATTTTATAATTGTTAACAATTTTTTACATTTTTATTATTGATTAAATGCAGTATGACAAACCGAACCATGTAACCTGATCCTCATGATGATTCATTATTACATCTTTAACCTGTGCATGTATTTGAACACGTATGGAATGGTGCGCTGGACCGCGTTTTGAGTGTCAGGTGGGCACTAAAGACTAGTGGGCGTGGGACATTGTTCCTAGAAGAGATCAGGGACCTTTTAAAGCGTGTTGGATTTTTGGGCGCGCTCAAATTGATTTTTTAAGTTAGATCTTGATCTGATTTCTGCACTAGTTGAGCATTGGAGGTTCGAGACGCACACCTTCCATATGGTACAGGGAGAATGTACCATCACATTAAAAGATGTTATTGTGCAGTTAGGATTAAAGGTTGATGGAGATTTGATGACTAGTAGGTCATCAGGTTCATACCGGCATATGGTGGAGCGATTATTGGGGGTATTGCCACCGGAAAATGAAATGTGAGGCGCAAGACTAAAAATGAATTGGCTCGATCAGTATTTCAGCGACGTCGAAATGCATGTCCACAATCCGTTGCAATAACAACGGTATGCCCGAGCATTCATTTTGCATATTTAAGGGGGAATGCTTTTTCCGAATCATTTTGGTACATATGTGCCACTAAGGTTTCTTCCGTTCCTTGAAGAGTTTGATGCATGTGGCCAGTTAAGCTAGGGATCAGCTGTTCTCAGCTATTTGTGTCATGAATTGTGTTTGTCCACCAACTATGATCAGAAGGAGATGGGAGGCGCTGGCATTTTAGTGCAATTGTGAGCGTGGACTAGATTTCCTTTTTGATCGTGTTTTGGCATGTCAAAAATCTACAAGTCAAGCTACAAATAGATTGATGTCTTGAAAGCTTCAATTTATCAAAAATCTTTTTGTCAACACATCATAAGTGACAACACGTTTAATTTGAATTGTTCTTTTATCGCCTTCAAAAGTCATGCCTTGTGGACCATTAAATTTTCTACCATTCAAATAAATAAAAGTAATAATAGAAGTCATTTTTAAAAATAAAAACAAGATGTAACAAATGACAGATGAAAGAAAAAGATTAAGAGCACACAAGCTTAAAAACACAAACGTGAAACAACAAAAGCAAGAAAGAAAAAATATCAAACCAAAGGAGAAGCACACAACGAAATACATAACCTTCAATGTATTTAAACTCATCAACCCAGTCAAATAACAATTAAAGGTCATCTCAAATCAGAAAAATAATCAAATATCCTATCTGATATTACAATGCATGCATGCGCGAAGACATTTAACCTGAAAACCCTATTATCTCCACAATGTCAATTGTAAGTCATGTGAGGAAATGTTATTTTACAAATGGCGTTGCTGACAGTTGCGCCAACAAAATTTACGTGTGGCATTGGTGCAACGAGCGCCTTCCGTGCTTGATGGTGCAAAATGTATAGAAAACAGGTGGCACCAATCTGACCAGCGCATTTGACCAATACAGAAAAAAACAACAAGCAGTCATGTCGCGTGCAAAAATTCCTGTTTCAAAAAAGACAAATTTTCATGTCTCTTTTTACTGCCTCATTCTCACGACTGGAGGTGTCAAATCAGAATAAACAAACTAGCGCCTCCTCTTTTTTGACACATAATTGGGTGGTGCCATTGCCACCAGCCCCTTCATTTGCAATATCTCAGGTCGCTATAGCGCCACTGCTATTGGTGCCTTCTACCACATCAACTATCCCAGAAAATAACCCATTCAGGTAAAATGTTTTTTTTTTCAATAATACTTTGGTAATTTGTTTTTTTTTTAATTACCAATTTGGTTAAAAAGCCCAAATTTTTGTAGTTTCTAATAAATCTTAACCAATAATAGAGGAATATGTTACTCGAAGAATAAATTGGTAGAGTTACTTTACTTGATAAGTCTTTGTATTTATTAAATTTCAACAAGTGTGGAGAGACCAGGTTACTCAAAGAGTAACTCTTGATATAAATACTTTACTCTATAACTATTTGTATGTATTAATTTTTAACAATCAAACAGTTAAATTAAAAGTTTTTATTGAATAGATCAAGTCGTATAAAGTTTAAAAACTATTTTATACTTTGTCAAATAAATTCAAATTAATGTATGATGTATTTTTCTAAGATATGAGTAAAAGCCAACTATAAGATTAGCTAATTACAAATATCCAATTTGTCTAAAATTTGGTATACATAATTGTCGAGATAATATCAAGTAAAGAGGGATCAAGTTCTTTAAAAATAACTCTTAGTAAAATTGTTTCCTTCAACATCTTTTTGTGCATATTAAAGTTTATTAATCCAACTATTGAATATTTTGATATTAACTCAATGATTATGTACAATAAATTTTAGATAAATTGGACATTTGTAGTTATTTAATTTAATAGTCAATATTTACTTATATTTTTTAAAAATGTATTATACATTAAATTAAATTTATATAATGAAATATCAAATAGTTTTAAAATTTTATAAAAATTTGTAGACTTGATCAATTCAATAAGAACTTTTTTTTTTGGTTACAACTTAATAAGAACTTTTAATTTCACAATTGGATTAAAAAATTTTAACATGTACAAAGAATTCTTTAATTAAGTAATTTTATCAATAATTACCTTTGGAGTAACTCTCTCTTTCTCTCTATCTATCCATCTTGTCATCTTGGAGTAATTAAGTAATTTTGTTAATCAACACTATCAAGGGTATATAGTCAAGTATATAATGGTAAGTCCAAACACACTGGACTTAAACGTAGTTATGTAAAGGATCTAATTGCAAACGAAGTAATATTCATGGTCTTTATAAGAATAGAAAGAAATTTTGTAGATGCTTTGATGAAAGGATTGACAAAAGATATGGTGTGTAAAACATATTTAGAGATGAGACTCAAGCCTATATCTAATTGATCACCAATGATAGAAATTCGACTCACACTTAAGTGGTGTCAAATCTTGAGTTCAATGACGAAAATACATTATTAAGATGACTGCAAATATTTAACAGTATATATATCCTAAGGGTTTAAAAGTACTTGAACTGTAAGTAAATAAAGGTGCGGAAGGTTGCGCATTTGTTCTTAATGGACTTATAGCATGCATGTGCTAAAATGCTTATTATGGGTGCACTTTATATAAAGTCTACCTATGTAAAAGTGAAGTGGGGATGCTTCTTGGAGTTAAGAGCTTAACTCTTAAAGCTCTCATAAAAAGGATACAAGACATAAGGCCTTATCAAATGTTTCACTTTAGTAATTTGTTCAAAAGTATTGAGATTTCATGTGTAAGTTATGTACACTTGTTCTAATGAATATTTGGTTCAAAGCTTGTCTACCACTTTATTTAGGATAAGGGAAACCTATGACTTACTAAGTAAAGGTTTAAATCGTGAAAAACCTTTATATGAAACTATGTAATTTTTGAAATAATAGGATTTGAATATATTTTGAAAATGGTGGGAGATTGTGAGAGAATTTCAAATTAATGAAAGGTTTATCCTTTCATGTCAATTTATGTTTGTTCATGAAAAGTTGTACATATAAAAGTTTGTTTTCTTTCATGAAAGCATGTGTCTATTCATGAAAATATGTGACTATGAAAGATTGTGTTCTTTCATGAAAAGATGTGTCTCTTTAAAAGGTTATTTCTCTTCACCAAAAGACAGAAAATGGTTTATAATCATGAATGATTACGACTCCCTAAAAAAGGATTGTTTCTCTTCACCAAAAGGCATGAGATTGTCTATATATAAAACTAAACTGCATGCAGAAAAAAAAAATTAACTGATTTTTTGTATTCAAATGACTTTCTTTTTTACCTTATGCATAAAGTTGGCAAATTAGGCTGCCTAATTCTGTCCAATCAGGCTAGAGGGTGAAATCGAGTCTAGTTAAGCCTCTTTGGGTTGTGAATTTGATGGCCCAACGTAGCCCTATGCCAGGTTAGAGGCCAAATTAACCCTAATGACAGGTTATATCATTTTATGAAAGTGTGTGTGTATTCATGGAAAGTTGTAATTATGAAAGCATGTGTCTATTCATGAAAAGATGTAAGTAACTAAGTAACTAAGTATGAAAGATTGTATTCTTTCATGAAAGAATTTGTCTCTTTAAAAGGTTGATTCTCTTCGCCAAAAGATATAAAATGGTCTATAATCATAAATGATTATGACTTCTTATAAAAATGTTATTTCCCTTCACTAAAAGCAAGGGATGATCTTTATATAAAACCAATGCACATGCAAAAAAAATAAAATTAATTGAGTTTTTGCATTCAAATCACTTTCTTTGTTACCTTATGTGTAGAGTTAGCAAATTGGGCCATCTGATTCAATCCGATTGGGCCAAAGCATGAAATCGAGTCAGTATAGGCTTCTTAAGGCTATGAATTTGATGGTCCATCCTAACCCTATGTCAAGCCAATGAACTAGTGGGTCAAATCAACCCTAATTATAAATAAACAAAAATAAAACAAAACATGTTTAATATGCAAAATTTTAAGAAATATATAGAAATTAAAAAAAAGTTAAACATGACTAATCGAGTTGGGCCAAACAGGCTCGATTTTTTTTTTGAGTTGCCATTTGAAAAGCCTAGCTCGGCCTATTTGACCAATTAGGTCGGGCCAAACAAGTCTAGTTTTTTTGGGTTGCCATTTAGGGAGCTCAGCTTGACCTTCTTTACAGGCTGTTTGGGTGAGTCCATTAGGTTGAGCTCAAATTATCGATTCTATTTGTGCATAGAGAAAATTAAAGAAACTATTATTCTGTAAATTACCATTGACGACAAGTTTAATTATGAGTGTGCAAACTAAATTAAAGGACTCCATTATATTTTGAAAGAGATTCGCTATTACATCTATTCTATTTAATTTTTATATAGATTAGTAAAAGTGAATCAAACTTAAAACTTAATACTTCACGCACCTCAGAAATTTACACCTTTTTTTTTGTTAGAGAACTATTACTACCAATTTTCTAACACGTGATTGGTGAGAAAAAAACGAGATGGAAATCCAAAGTCAAGAAACTTTTTCAACTACACAAATCTTTGACAATTTACAAGTTGCTTTTTATATTAAAACAAAAAGTATTGTTAATTATTACTGGAGGTGATTTGTATGAACTGTACGAAATAACAAATGACTATGTAGGTTTGATAAAAAAACAAAGACTAATAAATATAAAAAATTGATAATCATAAATATTTTCTTTTTTCTTCTTGTTTATTTTTGTATAATTTAGCATTTTCCTAATATAGAAGAATGAAAGCTTCCTGCAAAAGTTATTTATCATCCCATTATCACTGTAACCCGTACAACGTTTTTGAGTATGAAAGATGTCGAGAGTTTATAGTCTAATTGCATTGAAATAAGATGATATTGGTGATATTGATCAATTTATTTCTTGGATTGTTGTACCCCTGGAATTTCAAGGTGAATATCAAAACCAAATTCAACAACTTTTTTTCATTCAAATAAAAAATGAAACACCCTGTTTAAATTTTAAGCTTGACAATTTTTCTTAGGATTAAAATTTCAAAACGCTTCAAATAAACATGTCCTTATCCCATCTCATTTTATAAGAAAAAAAAAGTATTATTGATATGTGTCAGGTGGATTATTAATGTTTGACATAAACTTTTTAATGAGTGTTGACTGGTGTGCTTAATAGACTAAATTGAGTTTTCTTGATGTCAGTTGGTATTCTGGTGCAAAAGACATTTCATAATTCAAATTAATAAAAATTTCATCAAAACAATGATGTATATTAAATACTTATTTATTATGTTATGCTATTTTTCTTATTAGTAATATTGATTTCAGTTAATACTTAGGATTTTGAACTAATCTCATGTTTAAGATCTTGAAATGTCATTATACTAATTGAACTTAGGTCAAATTTTGTTATGAATATTTAATAATGGTTGTCTATAATCATTGTAAATTATGACTATTTATATTTCGCCTTAATACTATTAAACTATTTTTAACTGTTCAGTTATAGTTTGTACCTATAAATAAGCTACTCCATTATTGAAAATATCACAAGGAACTTCTTATTCTCTCTATTCTCTTGTTCTCTCTATTCTATGTCTTCTCTACTTCTAAAATTTTTATATTTTCATGTTATTTTCATAACACATTATCAGCACAATCGTCTTTCCCTTAATAATCATATTCACTATTGACATTGCAACCTCCAAGAAAAAGCCTTGTAAAGAATTTTATTGGAGAAAGTCATATTTAGAATTCATATTTGAAGGTCAGTATTTTTATCTAATCATTTTCCATATACTATGCATTTTCTATATTTCGTTATATTATTTACGTGAATGTGAAACTCATTTAGATGTAATGAGCCTTGAAGACTCTACCAAAAAGGGATTTCTAAGAATAAATTTTTCACCATAAGTGAAAAATTAGTGCGAAGAGTGAAAATGAAAAAATAATTTTTCTCACCAGAAGTGAAAAAATAGTGAAAAATTAAAAAAGAAAAAAGAATTTTTTTCACTTGAAGTGGAAAAATAGTGTGTAAAGTTAAAAAGAAGAAGAAGAATTGAAGAAATTTTCTTATGAAAAAATAATGCTAAAAGTAAAAAGATGATATAATATATTATGTTTCATCTTTCGATTCTATTTGGAGCATCACGTGTTTGCTCAATTAATATGCTGAGTATTTTTGCTAATTGTCACAAATGCCTTAACGCTTTAATCACATTGTGTTCTTATTTTTATTCATCTTTACAATGTTTATGAATTACATTTCTTAGCAAGAGTAGACAATGGACTTCATAGGCATAGATAAAATAAAATAAAAAATAGAGAACAAGAAAAGAAATTGTTTTAGACATTATTCATAACCGTAAACCGTTTTAGACTTTTACGCATTCATATTCATAGCCATTCATTTATATTAAATATATAAAGTATTAAAACTTTACAATGGTTACGTTTATGAATTTATATTATAATCAATTATAATATAATGTATTGTTATTCTAATTTATTGTTATGTTAATACATTGATAGGCTCGTTAAATTATATATGTATTGTTACGTTATAATTTGTTATGATAATTAAATATTGTATAAAATTAATTTGTTATTGTAATTTATTAATTTGTTAATGCATGAAATGTATAATTCTAGTCCTATTTTATTACATATAACTTATTGTATGGTTTGTCATATATTTTGTCAAAATATATTAATTGATTATTATATCATCCACATTATAATACGCCACATTCTAATATTTAAGTGAATATATAAATAAATATTATAATGTGTTATCATGTCATATTTTAATTTTTGTTCCTCCACATTCTATATTATATTATGTTTTTATAATATATTATATGAATGATTATTATAAGCAAAATGTGTGGAGATAATATAATGTCCTAGACGTATTGATAAAATTAGAGACACAATTATTATTATAATATATTTGATAACTGATGCGTTATTATATAACATTTTTATTTAATGTTATAATGTATTGTTTTTATTGAGAAGGTTTTTACTTTATACTAATTATTATATAATTAAAAATAAGTTATAATATTTTTAATGTGATTATTATACAACGTAACATTCATGGTAATGTTTATACGTTAAATATTATATATTATTATTTAGGTGTTATCACTTATATTGTCGTTAGAAAATTGTGATTCTCTCATATGCTCATTATGATTGGACGCACTTATATTTACAAGATTTTATATTTGTATGTGATTATAATTCTATGACATTCAGAGTCATCCCTCAATTAAAATTGTGTGGAGAAAAATTATAGATGAAGATGTGTTAAAAAAATATTCTTCATTTTTCATGCATCAAATGTGCTCTTGTAGTAGCAATATTGAGAAAAAAAGAATTTAAGATATATTCTGAGTTGATTTCTTATCTCCTTGTGGATAAACAAAATAATAATTTTTATGAAAAATCATAAACTCGTTCGATTGGCATTGCTTCATTTCCTGAAGTGAATGTAGTAACATATGTAATTTTATAAAATAATTGTTTGAATAATTGATTTTTAATATATGAATTTTCATCATTATTATCAATGTTACAATTTTTATTATATATGATTAAAATTTATTATTCGTGATTTGAATGTTCTAAATTAATTTGAAATTATAATTTAATAGCTATTAAATGATCAATGGTTTTAATTTCAAATTAATTACAATTCAATTCATTTTTAATATAATCATTCCAATGTTTTGTAACTGACATCCAATAATTTATTTTTCTTATTTAGTAATGCAATAAGTTAATGTTAGTATTATATTTGGTACTAAAAAGATAATTGAAGGTTCTGGAAGAGCTAATATATTTTTTATTTAAAGGAGCACAGTTATACATTGTTATTGTATTATATTCTTCCTAGTTTTATAGAAACTTATTAAATTTCAAGTGTGAGAAATGTTTTTATATCATGAGACTTAGACCAAGAAATGTGTAAGAAAAGTTACATATTTTTCATCTGGTTTGTACTACATGTATATTAGTACAAATTGAAACACATAATGTTGTAAACCAGAAATTTACAAATCTAAATAAGTTTATTATTTGGCATAACTGGTTTGGGCCATCCTAGATCTATTATGATACGAAAAATAATTTAAAATTTATGTGAACACCTATTGAAAAGCCAGAAGATTCTTCAATTTAATAAATTCTTATGTACTACTTGTTCCCAAGGAAAGTTGATAATTTGATCATCACCAACAAAATTGAGAATGAATTTCTCACATTTTTAGATACAAGGTGATATTTATGGACCAATGCACCCGCTATATGAACCATTTGGATATTTTATGGTTTTAATTGATGCATCAACTAAATGGTCACATGTTTGTTTGTTGTCAACTCGTAACTAGGCGTTTGCAAGATTGCTTACTTAACTAATCTAACTTATAACTGATCATTTTTTTTCTTCAGATTATCTAATTAAGAAAATATATATTGATAATGTTGGTGACTTTACATATAAGACTTTTAATATGCCTATTGGAATCGATATTGAACATCTTGTAGCATATGTTTATATATACAAATGGACTTGCAAAATCATTTACTAAGCATTTAAAATTGATTGCAAGACTATTACTCAAGAGATCAAAACTTCCAATTTATATTTGGGAACATGCAATCTTACATATTGTGGTATTAATTCGCATCAAGCCAACAAGTTATCATAAGTCCTCCCCTTTATAATTGATTTTTGGTAAATAACCTAATATTTTCCATTTAAGTATATAGATGAATTGTATGTTTTTCAATTATTGCACCACAACGCACAAAGATAAGTCCTCAAAAAAGGTTAGGAATATATGTTGGGTATGAATATCCATCTATAATAAAATATGTTGAATATCAACAAAAAATTTATTTATAGCTCAGTCTATCGATTGTCATTTGAATAATTTTTTCCAACATTAGGGGGAGAGAATAAGCAGTTGGATAAGCAGTTGGAAAAGGAGATTAGTTAGAATAAATTATCATCTTGATCCTCAAACAAAATAATGTGAACCAGAAGTTCAAAAGATAATTCATTTACCAACTGCTAATGCTCTAATAAAAATTGATGTCCTTGTTAGATAATCTAATATTGTAAAACGAGTCTCAAACCCATATGAAGCGTTATAGACCCATTGGTTCCAAAGATAAAAATCCCCAACAAGAAAAGGAGCTAAAAGGCAAGATGGCCAAATTAAGGATATGGAAACTTTAAAAGATTCTTCTGACATGATTAATATTTTAGTTCTAGAAGAACTCAAGTACCTAAAATTAGTGAAAATAAAGAGATCTCAAAGTATATCATGAACGGAATACAATGAAACCAAAATAAAGTCAACGTTAACAATGTGTTTACAAATATTGTAGCGCTAAATGTAATTAATGAAAATGAGGATCAAGATCCAAAGTCTATTAAGGATTTTAGACAAAGAATGATTGGTCAATATAGAAAGATTCAATTAAGGCAGAATTAGATTCACTTGTTAAGCGAAAGGTTGTTGGACCTGTAGTCCATCCAAAAGGTGTAAAACCAATTAGACATTTAGACCTGAAGTTCGTACACTTGAACATATAAATTAGTTAGGTTTTTGGAGTTGTAGTTTATACATTTGAAGATGTAAAACCAATTGGATACAAATGAGTTTTTATGGTGAAATTATGATATATAAAGCATGAGTTGTTGCTTAAAGATTTTTGTAAAGACCTAACATTGATTTTAAAGAAATATATTCACTTGTAGTGGATGTAAATAATTTTCAATACTTAATTTGTCTAGATGCACATAAAGGGATCAATTTACATTTGATGGATGTTGTTACAACCTATATTTGTATGACTGTCTTGATAATTACATTTATATAAAGCTCCATGAAGGATTTAATTTGCCTAGTAGTACATGTTCTCGAGAAGATTACTCAATGAAAATGAATAAGTCTCTTTATGGACTAAAACAATATGAACACATGTGGTATAATCATCTTAGTGAGTATTTGATAAAAGAGGAATATAAAAATGACCTCATTTATTCGTGTATTTTTATGAAAAGATCTAAAAATGAGTTTATCATAACTGATATTTATGTAGATAACATAATTATTATCGGAACTCTGAAAAGCTTCCAAAAGCTATAAATTACTTAAAGAAAAAAATTGAGATGAACGACTTAAGAAGAATAAAGCTTTGCCTAGGATTGCAAATTGAATATTTAAAGAATGGAATTCTTGTGTGTCAAGAAACTTATATAACAAGAGTCTTAAAAGGTTCTATATAGATATATCACATCTATTGTGCACTCTAATGGTTGTAAGGTATCTAGATGTGAATAGATATGCTTTTAGACCTCGAGAAAATGATGGAGAATTACTTGCTCCTGAAGTACCATATATTAGTGCTATTGAAACATTAATGTATCTTGCTAATTATACATGTCCTAATATATCATTTGTTGTGAATTTACTAGCAAGATATAATTCTTCACCTGCATGAAGACATTGGAATAATTCAAGCATATACTTCGTTATCTTAGAAGTTATTTGTCAAATCTTCATAATGACATATCACAAACAAGATATTTGTTTGCATGCGGTGGTACAACAATTTCTTCGAAATCTATGAAACAAACCAAAATAAGTGAGCAAAATTTTGAGTAACGAGTACAAAGATTGGCCTTTACTGTCTTAAAGATAGTTGTTTGCATAAGGAGGAGAAATAGATACATTCTACACTCTTTTTTCCTTTGCTATGGTTTTGTCCCATTGGGGTTTCTTGGTAAGGTTTTTAATGAGGCAGTATATGACAACATATTAAAGAATGATGTACTCTTTTTCCTTCACTAAGTTTTTGTCCCAAAGGGTTTTTCCTAGTAAGGTTTTAACGAGATACATTCTCAAATAATGAACATCCAATGGGGAGTGTTATGAATATTTAATAGTGGCTGTCCATATTCATTGTAAATTATGACTATTTATATTTCTCCTTAATACTATTAAACCATTTTTAACCGTTCAGTTACAGTTTGTACCTATAAATAGGCTAATCCATTACTGAAAATATTACAAGAAACTCCATATTCCCTCTATTCTCTTGTTCTTTCTATTCTATGTCTTCTCTACTTTTAAAATTTTTATATTTTCATAACAAATTTATAATAATAATAATAATAATAAGACTAAATTATTAATTTAATTTCTTAATTTTTTTTATTTTCTTTAATTGAGTCTTTTTATTATTAACAGGTTTAATTGCGTTTTATAATTTTTAAAAACGTTTTAATATTATCTTTTTTGTCTAAAGCAATGTCATTTTTCATGCCATTTTATGTAATATTAGATAAAAAATAATGTTGTTTTAGATGAAAAAGAATAATATTAGAGAGTTTTTAAAAATTATAAAACTTAATTAAATCTTTTAATAATAATAAAAATCTAATTAAACAAAATAAATAAATTAAGAGATTAAATAATTTAGCATAATAATAATAAGTAATTCATTTGACTACTCTCTTCCTGAGAAAACAAAACTAGTGAATTGCGTATTGTTGGTTTTATTGGGGTGTGTTGTTTCCTTGGCATAAGAGCTTTCTGGTAGACAAACCCAACCATGCACTCATAGAATAGAATCTTAAATCCTGTCCCTGTGACTGTGTCTGCGTGTGCGTGTGTCACTGTCATACTCTCGGGAGAACAAACCACAAACCCATTCCCTTTGGACTCTTGCTTGCTACCACCATTTTCTTTCGATGCTCTCTCTCTCTCTGCTCCCAAACGAAAAGTACAATTCTTCCTCTCCTTTTCGCCAGCCCCACTCCACACGTTCTGAATGCGAAGCCACCCTTTTTCCCTTTGGATCAAGGGCCAAAATGTCTCCACCTTTTGGTTTTGGTGGGGTAAGTAAGTAAGCAAGCCTTCCTCTCCCTCCTCTAGGGTTCTCGTTTTCACACGCCATCCTTTTCAGTTTGTGTGGCCTCCTTCAAATCATTCTCATTTTTTGTTCACTTCTTCGTAATTCTTAAAATACCCTTTTCTTTTTGTCCACCTCTCATCACAATTCCATCCTCAAAATCCCAATTTTCCTCCTTCTCATCACTAGGGTTTGTTTTGGTTTTTTTTGTTTCATCATGTTTCTCATAGTCTCAACTTTGGAGCCACATTGACCTTTACTTTGTGCTTTTTTGTTCCTTCAGGCCTTGTTTTGCTTCTCTTTCCAAACATGGGCTGTGTCCATGGCAAGTGCTGTACCCGTTACCCTTCACCATCAGTGGGTGGCTCTAGAGACTACAGAGAAGTTGGCCCTTACAGTGCTCAAAGGAAGCACATTCTCACTCAGAGTTCAATGCAATTTGTTCCTGTTCCTTCCCATAACTTCACTTTGGAATACTCTGTGCTCACTCAGAGGGGATATTATCCTGATTCACCTGATAAAGAAAACCAAGATAGTTTCTGCATTAGGACACAGTTTCAAGGCAATCCGAGTGTCCATTTCTTTGGTGTCTATGATGGGCATGGCGAATTTGGTGGCCAGTGTTCAAACTTTGTTAAGGATAGGTTGGTGGAAACATTGTCAAGTGACATTGCATTGTTGGAGGATCCTGTTAAGGCCTACACTTCTGCATTCTTGAGTACAAATGATGACTTGCATAAGAATGAGATTGATGATGCCATGAGTGGCACCACCGCAATTACGGTGCTGGTTATTGGGGACACCCTTTACGTGGCTAATGTTGGGGATTCGAGAGCAGTGCTGGCTGTTAAGGATGGGAACCGGGTTGTTGCTGAGGACTTGTCCTCTGATCAGACACCGTTTAGGAGAGATGAGTATGAGAGAGTGAAGCTTTGTGGGGCGAGGGTGTTGAGTGTTGATCAGGTGGAAGGGCACAAGGATCCGGATATTCAGACTTGGGGTGATGAAGAGAGTCAGGGTGATGATCCTCCTAGGTTGTGGGTTCAGGATGGGATGGTTCCTGGAGCTGCTTTTACAAGGAGTGTAGGGGATAAGTTGGCTGAGACTATTGGTGTCATTGCTGTTCCTGAGGTGTCAACGGTTCGGCTTACACCGAATCATCTTTTCTTTGTTGTTGCCAGTGATGGTGTATTTGAGTTCCTATCGAGCCAAACTGTTGTTGATATGGTATGGCATGCAACCTCTTGATGTCTAAACTTTAGTAATTATTCTGATGATGTCTTTGTTGGTTGAATTTTACTTACTGTATTGCTTGTAAGACCTATGATCTGCTCCTTTTGAAGTTTTAATGAAATTGTATGTTTTCTGTCTATGGCTTGCATCTTGCAAGGTTCAATTAAAAACTTAGTTGAAAACATGGATGTGCGTTATGTTCTTTTTCATGTAGTTATGTTTTTTGCTGTTCAATTCTGGGAAAGATTTTCTGGTCTGATATGTGTTTTTCATTTTTTATGCTTTTCTACCTGTGATATATGTTGCGTGGAATCATGTTCTTTAACTGGTTGTCATATTCTGTCTTACAACTCAAATTGAAGTTTGCTAATATTATCTAACTACCGGTTCATGTAGTTATCTTATGTCTCAATATTCTCTATGTTTTGCTTCAGTTGTTGGATTTTATGACAACAATTTGTTTTAATGGTATTTAATGCCTAATTATCCTTATAAGAGAAGGACATATCAGTTAATGTAATCTTATAACCTCAGTGTCATATTTATGTAAGCTTGATCTGCAAATTGTTCACAAGATGAAATACTAATTGTTAATCATTCTTTTAGGTCCTAAATGTTTACCCAATCTGTGTAGGTTGCTCAGTGAGAGAAACTTCAATCTTCCACAGCTTGCTGTTGATTCATCTCTGATTTGTTGCATTTGCATACACAAATATTCAATGTTTACTGCCCTGTTTAATATATATTCACAAATTGTTGTGAACTGTTTCTGAAAAAATTACCTTCCAGTAGTTAACATTTCTGATTTTTAGCACTAGGGTTACTACTAAATCTGATGAATAGATGTAGAACTATGATTCAATGTTTAATCTTGATGAATTCTATGATTTCTTCTATGGTGTAGGCAGCAAGTTATTCAGATCCCCGCGATGCATGTGCTGCCATTGCTGGAGAGTCTTATAAACTATGGTTAGGACATGAGGGCCGAACAGATGATATAACAATTATCATTGTTCAGATCAAAGGCCTGTCTAATGTATGAGTACTTGAGTTTTCCTTTGGCCTCATTTATTTTTAGTCTTCTTCATTTAGGCTTGTGTAAAGATTTTAGACTTGCAATGTCCCTTAATATTCTCACCCCCACCGCCCCAATGCCCCAAAATGTTTAGTGGTGGTAAGAAATGACCTATTCTCTGAAGCCCCTTGAGAAGTTATCTCAGGCTATTCCTATTCAGGTGGTAATTTAATAATTTATTGAAGATTTTTAATATATGTAATAGATTTGGATGTGCGTTAGAGGTTTATAAATAGATGATTAAGTTTAGTCAGCTTTGGTTTCTCATGACTACTATCTGGTGATCTATAGTTTACCAGCCTCAAGAAACTGCTACTTCTATTAACAAAACACAGCAATATTTTACCCTTTTGTGTCTCAAATGCACTTTCCCTAAATGAGTTTTGTATGGAGGAGCTAAAAACAATTTGTGATTCAATCATTTGAATCTATCCCACCATATAACTTGTTCATCTAATCTTTTGATTTTTTTGTAGTCGGGTACATCTGGACTTGGATCAGGTGAAATCAATGTCAGTACTGTAATGAGGACCAAGAGCAAGAGGGCGAAGGGAGCATCTGAGATATCTGCTACTACTGGGTTAGATGTTTATTGTTCTGTCAGGAACGGCTTCTCTGATTTACAGTCCTGTCCACAGCATGTGGTCTCAACTAGAAGCCCAGCCATAGTGGTCCCATCTCCAGCATTCCAAACACCAATTGAATTGGTAGTCACACTAACATTATTTCATATTAATCATTTGATCAGGATTTGTGTACTAGTTGTATTTTATTATATTTCATTTCCCCCATTTACAGTGATTGGAGGTAGGCTTTACGGAAGCTTCACCATGTCTCCTCATACTTTCTCCTAGGTGGTACATTTCTATGTCTATTCTTGAGTCTTCTGCATTACTTCCATAAATTTTTCTGTTTGCCACTATATTTATTACTCATTAAGTGAATGCTGGCTCAATTTTGTAAGGGTCTGTTTTGGATTAACTTCTCTATAAGCACTTAGAGGAGAAAAATAAGAAAATGAAATAAGTTTTTCCATAAGTTAAAATTAATTTATGCATAAGTTAAAAATTAGATTTTGAAGAAGCTAATATGAGAAAGCTTTTACAAATTAGCTTATACACAAGTTAACTTTAGCTTATGGAGAAGCTAATTTTACTTTTTGTTCTTGTTTTTTCTCCTATAAGTATTTACAGAAAAGTTTTATCCAAACAGGCCCTTAGGCTGCTGAGGCTGCTGGTTTGAAGTGCATTATCTTGGCAGCTGAAGGACCTTTTTCAGAATGTAGAAAGCATAAATGATTAATGGTCATTTTTCTTCTGTTCTCAACCTTTTGCTAATTCAAGTTGCTTGTTATTTAACCATACAGAAACACTTCAGGAGTACACTGAAACTCGTCTTCCCGAATGGCACTGCTGCACCTTCACTCTCCAAATTTAAACTTTGGAATGGGGTCTATAAATAACTTGGGATAAAGGAGAGCCGTTGATGACTAATTTACTACTATTACTTGCATTGAATTATAGTCAATGGTCAACTTTGAAGGCAAGCCATGTGCTATTTAGAATGTAAATCCATTATCCTCATTCTCATGCTGATGCTGGATCCAGTGTATCTTTTAGAAACATTGCTGATTTTTTTTTTATTGCTTTTTAAGATTAGTTTAATGTTTTTACTGCAAATTAGTAACTGAATGAATGGTTATGGGTATAAGCAATTGACTCGTTTTTTAACAACGTAATTGATGTGAATTACTGTTTCATGTATTACGATTCCGTTAAATGAAAGTAAAAAGAATGTTAGCATCTTACTTTTTTTACACTTTCTTTCTGATACACTTACTTGAGTTTAGTCTCCTTAAAATTGAGTCTCGTTTCTAAACTAGTGAATTTTAACTAATAAGAAAGAGTGTATTAAGAAATAAGGAGTGTTGTTATCACTCTTCATAAAAGTGATAACTACAAATAATTGCCAAGTGTATTTTCGTTTAACAAATAATGAAATAACTTCAAATGTCAACAGCAAATGACTGACTTTGTAAGGAAAGTGGAAGCATCTTTGCCACACGATAACAATTAATAATTTCCAGTTTTTTTTTAATTACTTTCACCAGGAAATCTGAAGTAGTACTGACTACTGAGCCCCCATGAAACCATGTCTTTGATCTTTGGGATCAAAGTGTGTTGAAAGATACGCTTTTCTCTTGTAAGAGCGTTTAGATTTCAGTTTCATTCAATTGAACTCGTTTAATCCAGTTCAACACTCATTGCTTTTTCGTTTGTGCATGGAAGGTGTAAAACTTCTGTCAACACTATTGTAAAGGATTTTTAAACACACCCTAAATTGGCTCAGCTAGTATCGTTTGTGCATCTCAAACACAAATTTAGCTAAATTAGACATGATTTTGTGTGAATAAAAAATGTTTGGTTCTTCCTTTGAAAGAAATCATTACTGAAATATATATATATATATATATATATATATATATATATATATATATATTGATTTGCTAACATATACATACTTATTTTTTAGTTAGAGTACGTTAACAAGTATAACTATAATATATATTAAAATACACCATGGTATAACTTGTTAACGTATTTTAACTAAAAAATAAGTGTGTACGTTAACAAATGCTTGTGGTGTTTGCTATTGTGCACACACTTATTTTTCAGTTGGAGTACATTTGCAAGCTATACCATTTATGTATTTTAAGATACATTGTAGTTATAACTTGCTAACGTACTATAACTAAAAAACAAGTGTGTGTACGTTAACAAATGCTTGTGGTGTTTGCTATTGTGCATGCACGTGTTTTTTAGTTGGAGTATGTTAGTAAGCTATAACTTGCTATAATGTATCTTAAAATACACAAATGTTGTAGCTTGCTAATGTACTTCAACTAAAAAACAAGTGTGTGTGTATTATTTTTTCATTGAAATAAAAATTTTATCTTAATTTTACCACAAAATTTGACATAAAATTAATCAAACATAAATTATTTCATCTTAAATTTAATTTTGACTAATATATTTTGTAAAATCGTGATTGTTTAAAATTAAGTTTGTAAAGACTCTCCTAAACACACATTGTCACCTTTTCTTCATTATAAGAGTCTATTTTGGGTGTAAATTAAGGATAATAAAATAAGTTCAACAATTGAATTAGTTTGTTTAACTCGCTAAAAGGGAGCAAGTTGAGTTGGGACTTTCAATTCTCTTTTAAAACAAGTTCAACTCAACTCATTTTTATTTATTTATTATTTTTTTGCAAATTGAAAACAAGTTGAATGGGGTTAACCCATTGGGTTCTTTCGTTTTAAATTTTTTAAAAATCTTCTTGTATTTATTGTAATTTATCAAGACTTATGTGTAGTTGTGGACTTATTGGTATTAATGAATTAAAGTATTAATGTTTTTAGTTTTACCTCTTAAGGTCATTAGTGAATATATTTGGTGTTTCAAGTATTTTAAATGTTTTAATGAACTAATTAATGGTTATTATGTTTATATTTTAATTTTTTTATTCGTTTATCTGGTGGGTCAATTCATGAGTTACTTTTTATAACTTTTTTTATATTTTTTTTAAATTATAACAAGTCAACTCAACTCTTAACCCACCTATAGTTAGTTGGGTTTTCAACCCACTCTTAAAATAAGTTAAACCCAACCTAATTTATTTTTTGGTAGACTGAAAAAGGTTAACCCAATTATATGAATCTATAAAGTCATAGTTGGCAATCCATATGTAATTTTATTATAAGTCTATAAAATTAAATGTTAAGGACTTGAATTGAGTTGACTGTAGACTGGAATTTAGTCCCAATATTTAAGTGGATACGAGTCATTAATGTGAAGATAAAAATAAGGTGTGAAGGAAGGAAATGACACGTTTGTTTTCGTACCTTGTGTCACAACTGATACTAATTCAATAACGAAAGAGAGTAATGGCGTGGAGGGGACCAGTGACCCTTATTTAATATTTACCTCTTTTTTGGGCAATTCTTATATTACAAATATGGTAAGTTAAATTATTATCGTATGATCATTTAAAAATTCATTAAATGGAATGCAATATGAGATTCCCTTCCGATATCATGTCTCCATCTGTTTGTTTTATGTACCTCTGAATCTCACCGCTGCTTCTAAAGCTCCACCTCCACTCCCCATGGCATGGACCATACTGCAACATTCATGAGCCATGGGCTCACACATGACACATTAACCAACCAATCTCTTTAAATAGTACGATGTTATTTGGTGTATATTTATGCATGGAAGGATGTGAAAGATACACACACCTGCTTTTTTTTTCTTTTTTTTTAATGTATCTTTTTCGCAGTGAGAGTGAGAGTGCATTTAAATAAAAAAAAATTGAAATAACTCTTTTCATTGTAATGCTAAATATAATATCTTATTTTTTCATATATTTTTACTTTTAAGCTTTGGTATTATAAACTAATTTCATGTGCAATTTATAATTAGATCAGAAAGCAAAGTTAACTAATTTGCATTTGTAGAATGCTTGATGCATTTAACAATAATAGTAATAAAAATGTCTAAATGATTTGATAAGATTTTTTTGAAAGATAAAAGTAAACATCAATTTTGATTATTATAAAGTTGGTTTGATAAATTTAGTATGTTTGATTTAGTTCATTTTAGAGAAACAGTTATTTTTTAATAACTCTTTTGAGGGAGCTCAAAAAAATATCGTTAAAATAAATACTTCTTAACACACCTCTTACACAATCGTATAAAATAACATCAAAACCATTATTTCAAACATAAATTGTAAGATTGCCGAATTAAATGTCATTTTTTTTATTGCAATTGATATATTAAATTGATATTAATTTTTTATGATTAAGGAACCAATTTAATGTTATTTTTATTATTAAATAATTATATTGATATAAATTATTTTAGAATATTAAATTAATGCCATTTTTCATATGTGAGGAATCAAATTTATGTAAACCCAATTTGTGAGAGAGCTTTGTCACTTACAGTAATTCTAGTCCATTTGATTTAGATTAATCGAATACCGAATATAGTATATAGATATTAATAATTAGCATTTTAGTTTGTATATTGTACAGAATAAATATTTATTTATATGTAATTAAAATTTATAATAAATAAATATTTTTAAATACTACATGTTAGATATAGTGAATCATTTAAAATGAGATATAAGATTATTTTTAAATGGAAAAAGATTAGAAATTAAGAAAGTAAAGTATATAGATAAAGTGATGGTAGTTTGAGATGATTGAAAGAGATATTTTTTAGCTAGTCATGGGAGTAATGTATGAAATACTGTAAAAAAGAAGGAGATAAAATAGTAAAATATGTCTAATTGAGAAAGTGCTTAAAGTGAGTCTCACTCACCCAAAATAACGATATGCTCAAAACTAAAAATATCATTCTAATTTTACCACTGCTACCATCGCCTCAGCACCAACATTAATCTCTTGTCCTTGCTACATATTCTCAGTTTCTCACCGTTATACTTATTATTATCGTCGTTACTATCACCATTCCACTAATTATCTTTTTATTAACAAAAAAAACTTATCAATAATGATGTTACTATGTTCAAATATTCTCCGTCTCACCCTACTCTGTTCCTATTGCAAAATATCCCGAGTTGTAACAATAAAGTTTGTTTTTATCAAAGGAAGACGACAAAATTGGCAACAATAAGAAAGAAACCAAAGGGTCAGAAGTTGCAGTTTTGTAGTTTCAAGATCAAGAATCCTGTGTTTAAATGGCATTTCCCTTCATCAAGTGTTAATGCCTATGTGCAATAGTGCTCTGCTCTCCGTCTGCTCCATTTTTCTAAATAAAAATAAATGACCGTGAAATTCTTTTTTCCTATAAAGTTTTACACCGTCAACAAATCATAAATTATCATTGTTATGACTTCAAAAGTAATTATTATAAAAATCAACAAACTTACCTATATGGTAATTTGTAATTGAATGACAGTATAAAATAATTTTACAGTATCAGTACATAATCTACTTTCTCATAAACATATTAGTGGAAAGTGGAAATGTTACATTACAAATAAACATATTGGCCAGATTTTTTTCCTTCTCTAATTAGCATGCAGTCATCAGTTCACGCATTGTCTAATTATTCTCCACACTAATTTGAATAATTCAAATATATTACCAATTATAATACTGGAAAAGCATGTTTCTTTAATAGTTTTGTACGAGTTGCTTCTTTCTCCTAAGTCCATGTCACGTTTGTGAACTCGGAGATGGGAAGGAACGAAAAAACAAAAGAAAAAAAAAAGGTTATAATTTACTTATCGTACAAAATTTCCTACAAATCAACATTTGATTATTTTTTTGGTTTTACTTTAGTTGAGGATACATACAAAAAATAGGAACATAGAGAAGTCACGTGCCCATTAGAAGTATAGAGATAGCTTCTTATCTATGCCATCCTGCAGCAATTTACATTGCTCCAGTAACTTGCTTAACTTGTCGGCTTCTTTCGTTGGTTTCCCATTCATCGACGCCCCACTGTTAGCATTGTTTAAACCATATGTTGTAGCTGTATCCATGCTAGGCGATTTATCAAGTGGAAGATTGCTTTCAGCGTCCCTCTGGTTAACAGTTTCATGGAATACATCATTTGAATCCCTATGTGGAAGACGTTGAAGTGCTTCGGGCCTCGGCTGATCATTGACAGGAAGAGGAGAGTCGAAGCCAACATTGATCATTTCATCTAAAGACGTGTCAGGATAATAAGATAGCCATGTTTCAGAGCTCACATTTGGAAGGGCAACATGATGAGATTCTGAGATGTAAGCCATGGAGATCTCCCTGCTAGATAAACCCATTAAACGCCAGTTGAAAATTCGACGGAAAATCATACCCCAACGAGGAACTACATGGTAGCTTGAGCCACGTAGCTCAAGTCTAGCACAGCTTTGCACTGTGACATGTGCCTCTTTTGTTGCCAAAGAAATTCCCATCATCTTACTAGTATGAGTCAAGTACTGCAACAAGCAATTCTCAAGCTGCATTCTCTGGATCTCAATCTCATGTCTAACTTTAGAACCTCTGGCCAACCAGGACAAATCATCAGGAAAAGTAGGGAGCTTACAGTTTTGCAAAGCACGAATAATTGGTTCGGCTTTCAGATTTGAGCTCCATCCCAAAGTTGGCAAGCACATTTTTACTACTCTGTCTTCATCACAGAACTTGTCAAGTAAACCAATCTCTAGACATGGCCAACCAGTAGGATTTGAATTGGCAGTAGCAATAATTGCCTTCATTGAGCGATCTAAGGCTTCATTGAACAATGAGATATAGTCATTAGGACCCAAGTTGGAGTTAATGACGATGTCCTGCACCCCTGAGCAGGAATTAAGATGGGCGTGAACAAGTTCGCGTACTTTCACACAGCCAAGGCTGGGTTGCAAGGGTGATTCACCAGCGAGCCATTGCAGCCCTTCCCTTAACCGTGTATCACTGAAAAATCCACCCATCTGCTGGTTTTCACTGAGGAAAACAAGCAGAAAGCTACTAATCCGCAATTTATCAATGTTTTGAAGGCCCAGCTCATTAATTATAGCAGAAGAGAACCTTTCTTCGTATGAGCCACATAAGATCAGCAGAGGCAAGCAGGCCCCAGAGGGAATTGACATCAGAGATTCTGAAGATGAGCTCGCTGAAGGTCCCATGAGATGCTCTCAGATACAAGAAACAAAACCTGCACCTGCACCAGATACTGCCTCATCTAGACTACCAAATGCTGTATCCCGAACTACAGAGAGGCAGCAGGTAGGATTGATGCCAGCTTGACTAGAAATCCATTTCCTCCATATTACCAAGCCAGGAGATGAAATAACCGCATCTTCATCACTAGAAGGCATGAACTTTGAGGTCAACCACAAGCCTGCTGCCCCCATTTCATATCCACTGTTCATCTGAGAACACAGAATAATTTTCCAGCACAAGCATTTGGCATCTGGATTTCTTCTGCCTAGTGTACCAGCAACTATATCAGAAACATTAAGTCTTGACCATGATTTTTCCCGTTTTTTATATCTCTCCCTCATAGCCATATCAATGTCAAACTTGTTGAAGTTACCAGGTTGCTACATCAAAAAAGGGAACGACCAAAATCAATAATAAATCAACCAAGTCAAAGATAGGAAGGTATTCACAAAAACTTCCTAATACGACAGCCAACAAATGAAAATTGCTAGATGGTATTTGTGTTGATGCACACAGTGGCAACACTTAAATGTGCAGAATAGTTTTCACTAATTCAGTAACTATCATTAGGGTTAATGGAAATTCAAAAGTGGTCAGCAGGAAGTCATTAGCTAAAATGTTCCATAAGAATATAAAATGATGATCCAACAAAGGGTTTCATTAGTTTTATTCAGTACCAAGAACCACATTTATTTTTAAAAGAAGCACAATTAGAAGCAATCATCTTTATTTTACTCTCATCCTCAATACCTGCATCTGGCAAGAGCAATTTACTAAAAACTTCACAAAAACACTATCAAACTTACATTTTTATAATGTTTAATTGGAGGGCCCAATGGCATCGAGGCTAGTGCAGCATTTGATGCTAATTGCCTCTCTTCCCGTAACATTCTTAATTTTGACGCTCGCCTCCTCCATAACCTGACAGGAAGACATGGAAATGACTTAAAAATAGTAATAAATAGTATATACATGCAAACATTCCATATGTAAAAATCTAAAATTGTGAAATGAAACACGGCATAAAAACCTTAAGAACAACTTTAGCTTGGCCTCAGCAATTTCTTCATCTTGACAATTTTCTCTAACTTCAGTAATTTCATCTTCATGTTCTTGGTGAATAATCAGAGACTCATCCTTGTATACACCCTGGGCCACAGGAAGTGGCACAGAAAAACTAATACCAAATGAACTTTCTGGTCGAGCTGCTTTTGGTACAATCTCCAATGGCCTTGGATCAACATTAGACTGCAAGTTTCTCTCCGGAGAGCCTCTGGCAACCAAATCAGAATTGGTACTCTTTAAATTGGTACTCTTTAAAACATCAATTCTAGTAAGTTGTGGCTCAGGTATAATATTAGGAAAAGGAAAGCTCAACGGTGATGGACTAGTACTGGACATATTGTGATCTTTTTGACTGTCCTGAACATCCTTAAATGCCTTTCCTGATTTACTATGCTTTGGGGAGAAAATAGGTTCAGAATCTGGAATTTCCTCACCAAGCTTCTGGACAAAACTATCATTTTTAACAGCTAAAACTACTTGTGGCTCATGCTTGTGTGTCTTCCTCCTCTGAATCTCTTTCATAGTCTCAACATGTGGTGATTCGGCTTGAATTGAGGGTGAAACATCCTCGATTATCCTTCTAGACCTTTTCTTGTGCACAAGTTCCGAACACTTTGTGGGATAGTCAACGTCAACATTGAGAAATGGGCCTTCCTTCACCATGTATGGTTCTTCAAATGTTTTTAGCAAGAACCCATGATACTCCAAGAGATCCTCTATGCCTTCATCCTAATTAAAATAACAAAGGTGAATGTAAGAGAAAGTTGGAAAATACAGCAACACAATCCCCTGCTCTGTGCCCTCAACACCCACACTCCCACTCACACACAAGAGAAAGGAAAAAATGAGACAGCACACATCCACATCTATCCAAGAAATATACCTCCATAGCAAGCCAGTTAGCAACATGAGCAACAGGAACACCTTGGTTATTCTGTAGACCAGAATGTAGAGAAGCAAGCGCCTGGGTACGCAACTGTAAAAGTAACACAAGACAAAAGGTTAGTATAGAAGGAATATATTGAGTGTTGTGTGTTGTATGCCCACACATTCTCTTTATTTATAATCATGTATTAGGGTACAATAGGATAAATCATAAATACAAAAGAAGCAATCTAAATCCCTAATTTGTAGTAACGGATATTTCCATATTTACATGCAAAAAATGTGCTTTCCCAACACTTCACCTCAAGCTGGAGTATATATGTCATATGTTGTTACAAATGTAGTTAACCCGAGAACGTTTGAGTGACTTAGTGAACATGTCAGCTAGTTGGTCGCTAGAGCTAACAAAATCAGTTGTGATTTCTCCTGAAAGCACCTTCTCTCTTACAAAGTGGTATTCTATCTCTATGTGTTTAGTCCATTCATGGAAGACCGGATTTGATGCAATGTGGAGAGCAGCTTGATCATCATAGAAGTTTAGTATCTTGAATGTCTCCAAACTTTAGCTGTTGGAGGAGTTGCCCAAGCCATTTAATCTTGCATGCAGCTACTTAGGATATTTCCATATTTACATGTAATGGATAGTTCCATATTTACATGTAATGGATATTTCCATATTTACATTTAACGGATATTTACATGTAAAGGATATTTCCATATTTACATGTAACGAATCAATCTAAATCTCTAATTTGTAGTAACAAATATTTCCATATTTACATCTTAGTAGTCAATAGTGCACAATTGTAGCGCTATAGCAAGATAGCAAAGCAGAGTGGCCTTGGGCCGCTATGGAATTTCTTAGAATATGAGTTTGGGCCTAACTCAACCCAAAAGCTAGCTCATAGGATGAGGATTGCCTCCCAATTATATACTCTATCTTGGCACTATCTCTAACCAATGTAGGACTTGAGTTTTTCCCAATACACCCCCTTACGCCCAGTACTATTGGGCTTGGTGCGTGGATAATATGGTAGATGGCCCGTTAATGAATCTAAAATCGGCTCTGATACCATCTTAGAATATGGGTTTGGACCTAACTCAATCCTAAAAACTAGCTCATAGGGTGAGGGTTGCCCCTACTTATATACTCTATCTTGACATTATCTCTAGTCGATGTAGGACTTGAGTTTTTCCCAATAGGATTCAAATAGTGGAGCAAATTTCAATAGCAGCCATAGCGGCCACAATAGCGGCCAAAATAGTGGTCTTTTGTGTGCTATAGCGGCACTACCATGATATGGGCTTCAAAAACCGATTTTTACCTCTTGAACATCATTGTTTGGATTTTTTTAGATAAAAAATTCCACAAGAAGTTACCTCCATTTTGACCTCCATTCCTTCACACTTTATAGGACTAATTTTTATTGTATGTTCTGTTCTTTCTTCCTCCTTTAGTCTTCCTAGTTCACTTTATTCTAATTTTTTTATCTACTTTGTTATGTTTTTTCTCTATTCATTTTACCATCATCTTTCATTTTTTGACTTCATTACTATGTTCTTATTGCTCCTAGATTGATGGTGATTGTGTGTAAATTGTGACATTATTATTTATCATGAATTTCTTTAATTTTGGTTTTTTTTTTTTTAAGTATTTATGTGTGTGATATAAATTTTTTAGTTTGTATTATAATATTTAAAATAGCAGTCATCCCGCTATAGCATTGTTAGAGTCAGCCGCTACATGCCGCTGTCCAAAATTGATAACTATAATTTACATGTAATAAATGTGCTTTTCTAACAGTTAGGATTTCTGGTCAGATGTAGCTTAGTCACATCATAACCAAAATCATTACTAAAGTGAATTCCACAAAATTCTTTCCACTAATGTATTGCAGACTCAAAGGGATCACATAAAATTAAAATCAAGTTAATTTTACTTAGTTATCCTTTTGAAATTTATGCACCATGAGACAGGTGTTCTGTACAAAAATGAGCAAGAAAAATCTTGCCTTTAAGCATGACAAATTGACAATATTGTCATATATCACGTAATTGATCTGCATATCTAACATAACATGTTCATTTAGGAGAAGAAACTACTTCAGTTTGTCTCCAATCAACTCGAGCAATTTCCTAAATTGCTTGCAATGATTGAGTAAATGCATGCCCAGACTATACATGGTAGCCCTAAGCTTTACAAGGACAAGTCCAATCATATTGTCTCTGTTGAGCACAAAATAGAAGACAGGAATATCCCATACCTTTGCAAAGTGAGCATGCATTAGACATGCTTGAAGATAAGTGGCTTTTCTTGCAAGCCGAAAGAAGGCAATAAAATTACCCATTCGGCACGCTCTGCAAAACCAAACAAGAAAGAATGGTCAGATTGCAAACAAGAAAACCAGAAAACAAAAAAAAAAAAAAAAAAACCTCACTTCTACAGGAATTACAACCTTGCTACATTGCGAGCAAATAGAACTTCTGGAGTCTGCCTTATCTCTGAAGTCATCTTAGCAATTTCAAGGGAGAGCTCTGCAGGTTCAACCTAGCATGACTTGATTAGTTCCCACTTCCTTGGTTTTTTCATAGCAAATGAAAACAAATTGAAGCTTTACAAAGCCTACTTACTTTATAACCAGGGTGCTTATCCAATTTAAGAAGAGCATAACTAGCCTCGAAACTCTTTTTCGGTGGGAATATTCATTCCTTTCTTTCTGTGATCATCATACATCTGGAACAGTTCAACTGAAGTTTTGTTCATCTGTTCAATATTCAGATGAGCATCAAAGCCCTCAGAAAATCCTTCTCCTTTAGTGTATTCACATAATTCATGCATTGCAATGATATGTAATTTTATCTGAAACCACAGAAATCAACAGCTTCATTAGCCTTCATGATCATCAGATACTGTTCTGTAACAAGCATATGCATGTTCTAGATAAAGCTAACTGGTCTTTCAAAAAATTACACTACGAATACATAAATATGAAATTGATAAACACCTAATTTATATATTTGGTATTAATTGTCTGAATCCACATACTTTTAAAGAACTATGAGGGGAAAAAAACTTGATATTACCACTTAAACAAGAGCAATAATTTGGCTTTTATATGTATTATTACAAGAAATACATAAATATTTGCTTTGGCATATGATCTTGATTATACTATTACTATACTAATAAGGATTAGCAAAACAAACTGGAAAGTCAAGGCATCTAACAAGCTATGCATGTTGCAGTGAGTCAGTGACTAATAACTTGTGGCAGTAATGTCACAACACCAGACATGACTAAACCAAAAGGAACTTTTCTGAAAGGAAAAAGCAACAGGTGCTCAAGTTCAAAAATATACAAGCGTTGGTGCAACAAATTGAGACTAATTCAGACAGCATAACTTTAGACTAACAAGAGACACACTGACCATCAGTCCAACTCATTCAAGGTCCGTAAGTGACAAGTTCATGCTGCAAAAAGTTAATAGTGCACAACAGATGAGTTATATGTTTCCATATTTTATGTTGATAATGGGAGTTATATATTTCCATTGGGAAGTAGAAAATCTGTAAATGTTTGCCCAAGGATTTTGAACCTAAGCTCTTTACCATGCACACTTATTCATAAAAGGGGTGACTAGAACCAATGTTTATGAACATGTATGGAAAAAACAAACAGTGATGATATGGCCACAAGGAAGCACCATCTGTTCCAGCATAGTAATAGCCCCTTGATTGAAAATGTGCTGCATTCTCAGGTCCATCCGAATTGCTCTCATCCTATCCCACAAGAAGTTGTACACGCCAAGAAACCTCTCATCATAAGGCTGATCTAGCAAAGTGAGCAGATAATCAATTGTCTTCTGCAGGATGGGCATAGGCCGGATCAAACTGGCTTCCCTCTCTGCTGTCCTAGTATACTGTCATGAATCATAATATATGTTATTAATAATTAATAATACTTGAAAAAGTAGTAAGCTGTTTGGTAGGAAAAACAATAGTATTTAGTAATATGACAGTCACCTTCTTAACTGCAAGAAGTCTGCTAGTTACATTTCTATCCCCATCCACGCGTTCATATTGGTCAAGATCCCCTTTTCTTTCACGCTCTCCCCTTTCTGACTCTGAGACACAAATCAAAGTTTGGGTTACATTTTTCAGGTTGTGTAACATTTTTTCACTTGTAAAGGAAACTCCAAAATGAAGTTAGCATGGGGTTCTCTCAAACTACACTTTCCCACATTAAAAACAAATAGGGAAACCCAAATTTTCTCGAGAAAAGTTCATTGCATATTTAGAATTTGAGATCAGATTGAAATATAACAATCCTCAAACCACACTCTTTGATTTAAAATCTGAGAAATATACCAGGACACATATCTGGACATAAGCCAATTATTACATTGGACGTTTCCAAGCCTTCATTGTCAGAAACAGCATGGCCATTGGTAAAGTTGCTAGCTGAATCCATTAAGTGCCCCCTCACATATGTCTGCTCCAACATAGACCGTTCATGTCTATTTGCAAAAGCCTTCTGGTCAGGAATATCAGCATTATTTTGTTCAGATTTGCTTAGTTCTACCTTGAACCGAGCTAAACGCTTTGCCTTGGCTAACATTTCGCTGAAAAACACAATAGGAATAAAGATCCTTTAAAAATAAATAATTTAAGATAAAGTACATCCATAATGGACAAAAAATGGTGCCATTGTACCTAATATCTTACCGTTCAGAGTTGTCTTCTGAGAAAATTGAGTTTCCTTCGAGGGTTTCATTGGCTGCAAATGATGGAGGAGGTGATCTTGTTCTTTTAGGAGTGGAGCTGATGGGCTTGCTTACAGTGGCTTCAGAAACATTAGACGGAAGAGATTTCTGGTGAATTTGTGAATGAGGGACAGTCCTTGGAACATTTGATGTACTTCCCAGTCTAGGAGGAGACAGAGAAGGCCTGGAAGAAGAACCATTAAACAGGCTCAACAAATTAGAGATGGGACTTCACATTTTTCTGGGAAGTCATGGACATAGGTTGATGCTATGCACGTACTATTAGCATAAAGAATCTAAATTTATGTCTAAAAGATTGTCATATTGTTTTTCTCAACATAAGGAAACACCAAAAAGGGCTAAGCAATCCATTCCATTTACTAGTTTCAGTTATCCATGTTGATATAAATAACCTTGAATTCAACAAACTGAGACTTAGAAGGATTTTTTCATGGAAAAAAGTTGTTTCATGATAAAGTTCAAAACAACAGGGCAACTAATATAATTATTTAAAAGCCATCCCATATAATGATATAACAGAAGTTTAGTCTATAAGACTGGATTGACATCTTTCTGCTCTATACATATGATATTCCAATTCAAACAAGAAATAACTGATGCAAAGGTCCTGATACATAACAAATTTAAAGAAATATAATAGTATTACAGATTACAGATGATATTATCTTACTTATTTCTTAGGACAGTTTGATCAGAATTCCTCAAAGCATCAACATCTGCATATGATATAGGAGATCTGGTTCTCACTGGGTTCGGAAATCTTGAAATTCTGTCTGTAACACCAGTTGTGGAATCACGTGAAGCAATAAATGCTGTGACTGGAGTGGGCCTTTCAGGAGTATGGGCATCCAAACCTTTATAGAACAGTTTCTGCCCATCACTCCAACTGGAAGAGTCAATGGATCTGAAAGAAAATATGAACTATGAAAATGCACCATGCAATGAACATCTTAAACATAAACTATAGCCATGAAAAGAATGTCTTGTCTAAACAAAGGACAAAACATAAGTTCTTTAAAAATAAAATAAAATAAAATGGTGGTCAAGAAGTGCACCTTGTTTTGCCAAGCAGATGGGATGGGAACTTTTTTTGTGTGTGAAAATAAATAAATAAAAAACCAATAAAATGGGTATCACCAAAAGTGTATATGGTTTGGATTTTATCCAAATTCTAATATGTAAGCATTACTCTACTCATATTATCCCTAACAATATTTTCAGGGTTAACCACATTAACAGAAGTTGATGCAGGGACATTAACGTGAACCTGCACAATATCACATCACATATCAACAGCCAAGCTTTATCCCACTAGGTAGAGTCAGTTAAATGAATTAAACAATGTCATTAAGAGTAAGGGCTATTTCAATGGTTTCTTCCAAGGTTTTCTTCAATCTGTCTCTACCCCTTTTACCTGGACTATCTTCCAATCAACCCACTCTTCACATTGGACCCTGTGTCGGTCTTCTCCTCACACGACCAAACCACCAAAGAGCAGTTTCTATCATCTTCTCCCTAATAGGGGCTATAGCAACTTTCTCCCAAATACTTATATTCTTCTGTTCCTAATCTTATCTTTTCTTCTATGTCCAATTATCCACTTCAACAAGTTACACAGATATTTCATCCTGATAATTTACTGGCCAACATTCACTATCTCAGAGTATCACTAGTGTTAAAATTGTACAATAGAAATTCCTTTCACTTACAAAGGCAGTTTAACCATCACAGATTACATCTAAACCATTTCCCCATTTTATCTATCAGGCTTAAATCCCATGTTTTAGTGTTACATCCCCATCAGTTGTACATTAATCCAGGATACCTAAATCATGCAACTTGTGGTATAATATGATGTGATCCCCAATTTTCACCTCCAAAACACTGCTAGCACATTCCCCCTCTTACTCCTATTTAAATAAAATAATCACGTATGCGAGAAGAAGCCAAAAACGTTTTAACCCTTCCAAATGCAAGCAACAAAGTTCAATGCCTCAATAAGACCATTCAAATCAAAATATGATCCTTTGCAGAAGATGGACATGCTCTTACAATCTACAGGGAACTCGCGTAACAACGGAATACACATAAGCGAAAGGGTTAAATGCTAACTGATTCAAATTCCTCATCCCATTACAACATGGGAAAAAAAAAACCACTAAAAAAAACTACTTTTTAAGGGTTTATTTGCAGAGTTTGATGGTAGAAAATAAAGGGTGTTAAAGAATGGACGTACCTGGGTGTGGGTTGTGGCGAAGGAGCAGGAACAGGCGGAGTTGGGAAGTGAGAAGAGGGAGGGCGAGGAGAAGGGTTGGCGAGACCAAAAGAGGGTTGGGATTTGAGAGGTGCAGTGGGTCCTGAACCCTTCCCAAATCCATGATACGCCATTCTTCTTCTTCTCTGTGAAGTTTATTTGTTATAATGGGAATGGACGCAAAGAACTCTTTTGTTCTTCTGGCGCAGAGCCAATGTAAGCTTCGTTTTCCGATGGCCCTTACTCTTTCACCGGAGAAGACAAGCAAATTGAACAAAATTAAAATTAACAGACTCTTACAATGAATTTAAAACTTTTGTGCTGCGGGTCCAAATTTTTTAAATTATCAATCATCAACAAGAAAAATTAATGATAGTTTGCTTTTAAGGAAATCATTATAAAAATTAACAAACCTATCAAATTTACCATAAACAATAATATAAAAATCGTTTAAAATTTCAATGCTTAGATTATTTATTCAATTTTAATTTAGTTCAATTTAAAAATATTCATGTAATGAGTAGGATCGATTTTAAAGAAAAATATATATTATTCCATATAATTTTATAATTTTGGCTTAACCACTTTTTTATCTCTTTAATATGGTCTTCACTCAATTTTGTTCTAGTTTTCTTCCCTTGAGTTTGGTATTTTTTTCTTATTTGAGTTTTGAAAATATGTTCTCAATCACTTACCATCTAAGATAGTTAAATAAAAAAAATTATTTCACTTTTAGTTTATCAAGTTATATTATATGCAATTTTGATTTCAAAACTTTTTAAACAAAACTAAATTTTTCTCTGTCTAAAAAATTAAAGGTTTACACTTTTTGTTCCTAAAATTTTATAATCTGACAAATTTTGCTTTCAAATAATTTTTTTTCTAAATTTTACCCACAAATTATAAAATATTACAAATTTTGCCCCCCATGTAGAAAATTGTGGGCATTTAGAAGAAAAATTGTCACAATTTTGTCTTAATTGTCATAATTTTTTTGTGTAGGGGTAAAATTCATGATATTTTGTAAATTTGAGGACAAAATTCACAAAAAAAAAAAATAAAGGTAAAATTTGCAAGATTGTGAAACTTTGAGGCAAAAAGTACAATTAAGTCAAAATTAAATAAAGAATTATGTTTTTTCGCTAACAAATCATAACAAGTTTTGTCATTTCCTCCATTTCCATCTTACTTGCTCCCAACCACCATCTTCATCTCACCATCTAAACACAACCAAACCAATCACATAACGAGTTTCTGCTATTGCCTAATTCCACAAACAATCATGATCAGGGTCAACCCAACATTGAGTTAGACTTAAAGTAAATTTTAAAAGAGACTTTTTTACTTTAAATAAAAAAGTTATATGTTAAACCTTTTTGCCAACATATGTGATCCTTTTCCTAATATATGTGGCCTTTTTGCTTTATAAAAATTAATATTAAATAATTTTCTGTTGGTAGGCTTAAAGTTTGAGCTTTAGTAGCTTTATTCTTAGGCCAACCCTGTTCATGATTATCATTCATGAACTTCCAAAGAATAAACACTTTTGCCATTTGACAGACTGGCTTGATATATATATATATATATATAAATACAAAATATTAATATACTTAAAAAAATTAAAAAAGAAAGGGTCATACACATTTGTAAAAAAGAAAGGTTAACATGGGTACTTCATTTTGTAAATAAAATTCACTTAAAGATATATTTTTTATGATACTATTGAGTAATTAAGTTAATTATATATGAATAAAAATGTTTGTTTATGCTAGAAAGTATGTAGAATTTAATTTTAAACATTTAATATGATTTAAATAATTTAATTTTATATAATTTTTGGTATAAAAAATAATAATTAAAATAAATAACAACGTTAATTGGTTTGAAAAAAATTCAGGTCAAATTGGCTCGGTGGCCCTTATAAGGCTGGGTTGGGCCAAAAAAAAAAAAACCTCGACACAAACCAGGCCAACCCGGCCTAGGCCCACTAGAGAGCAATGGCCCAGGCGAGCCCACCCAATTTGACAGCTCTAATGACAATAAGGTGGGGCACAAGTGGGCTTAACCTTTCCTCGCCTCAACCCTTTTATCCCAAAAGTTGTCCTTATTTGTGTTAAGTATTAATAAAAGGATCCTAAACTCATGCCCTTATTGAGGTTAGGGAAACTTACCTCGCCCCTATCCCTTATTTTCTGAATGCTTATGAACATGTAAATTTCATGTGACAAAAGTTACAAAATACTTATTTTTATGTGTTTGTGTAAGTGCTTTGTTCCATTTTTTATTTTTCATCAAGCAATTTCTTACGGTAATTATAGTGAACCTTGTCCTCTTTATTGACTTTTTTGTAAAAACCTTGAGATAACTAGTTCCTAATAGATAAATTGGTTAGTTAATGGAAACAGGGGAGACTAAACAGAATAAAAATCATATAAAGTGGACACTGAGATTGTTTTTTAGGAAACCTTAAGATAATTAATTCCTAGCATTGTTAAATCAAATGACACAATTTCCACCACCACCAAAAAAGAAGAAGAAGACTTATGTATCTCAACTATACAACGCAACAAGGTCACAATATAACTAAGGAAATAGTAACCTCAAGAACTCTTAAACCCAACTAACATGTGTCTAATAAAGTCAATTAACATAAAACCATGAGATAATTGAATTCACTATTCAAAACTACTGTAGCTATTATTAGATGTAAGCTATTATAGAGGTAAGAATTAATTGCTATGTTAAGGCTAGAAAGCTACCACCAATCTAACATTTGTATCTATGTATTTTATGCATATTAAATTTTGGTAATTAATGTAGGCACACTAAAGAATAAGGCTTTCAATTGTTTTACTAAGCAAATATTTTGTTAGATTGGTAATAAACCTTTTGAATAAAAAATTGATGCTTCCTACCTAACATAGGCATAATATAAATATGTCGAAATTCGTCAAATACAATTACAAAATAAATTATAACAAGTAAAGAATTCACATAGGCAAGAAAAAATAATGTTGGTATCCTTATTAAACCTAACTAGTAATTAAGCTTTAATTTCCAGATCTAAAATACTATTGATAATAAGAAAGTTTACTTTGTTTTTATACTTTAGCTAAGTAAGCATTTTGGAGAATTCATTTTTTGGTATTGTGATAAACTAATGTATAAGACAACATATGAATACTAATTATAATAATTTATCTCTCAATTTCCTATGTTTGCCTTGCTACCTAATGAACATAATGACTTATGTATATCAATTTCTTAACCATGCATCATAGTGGAGTCACATATGGAAATGGTAACCTTTATAAACATATAGTGGGAATGGAATCAAATAAAAGAACTCTTTTGTTTTGGCACAAAACACAACAAAAGCTTTTTCTTCCAATGGTCCTTTATCTTTCTTCACTTGGGTTCAAGATAACAACGAAATTGAACAACCAAGTGTCATTATTCTCTCAGGCCTAGCACTGAGTGAAGATTAACAATTTTGATCAAGTCTTATAGGCCAAATAACTGAAGTGGTGATTCAATGACAAACAGTAAGGTGACAAGGAGAGTGTCAATGAGACCACAAGTGAATTGAACTAAACTAATATTAAGACTCTTAAATTTTAATTTAGTTCAATTTAGGAGTATTTGCATAATGAATAGGTATTTATTTTAAAGAAAAAAATTATTCCATCTAATTTTCTAATTTTAGCTTAACTGCTTTTTTTACCCCTTTAATTTGGTGATAATTCAATTTTGATGTAGTTTTTTTCCCTCAAGTTTATTATTTTTTTATTATTTGAATTTTGAAAATATGCCTTTTATTTACTTCCCATCTAATAATTAATGGTCAATAATAACATGAACCTTATTTAATTACATGTTGACTAATAAAGTTAGATGAAAAAATAGCATTACTTCACTTTTAGTTTATTAAGTTAGATTATATGTGATTTTGACTTCATAATTTTTTAAACAAAATCAAATTTTTAATTTTTTTTAAAAATAAATAATTATATTATTTTCTCACAAATCATAACAATTTTTGTCATTTCCCTCCATTCTTATCTTAATTGCTCCTAGTCACCATCTTCACCTCACCGTTTAAACACTACCGAACCAATCACATAGTGAGTTTCTGCTATTGCCCAATCCTACAAACCACCATTAATTTGTCACGAATAATCCTCATGATTGTTGTTCATGAACCATTATCACTGCTATTTAACTTTATCAAACCCATTACAAAGAACAACCACTTTTGCCATTTTACAGAAAACCAAAGCCACAACCACACCAACCTAAGGCAAAATCATTATCACTCACGACTACTCTTCATCTCCACTAACCAAGAAAATCCACACTCATCCCATGCATCCACCAGTGTTCAAGTAATTGAGAAGTGATGCAAAATCTCCAACTTGACACTTTTAATTTTGGTGTCAAGTATGCATGACAATAGGGTGCAATAGGGGGTGGGTTTCACCTTCCCTCGCCTCAACCTTTCTATCCCAAAAGTTGTCCTCATCTATGTCAAGTATTAATAGAAGGATCTAAAATCCATGCCCTTATTGAGGTCGAGGAAACTTGCCACGCTCTTATCCCTTATTTTTTTAAATACTCATGAATAGGTATATTTTCATGTGATGAGAGTTACAAAATGCAATTTTTATGTGTTTCTGCTAGTGTTTCATTCCATTTTTTATTTTAAAACACAATTTCTTATCGTAATTACATTGAACACTTTCCTCTTCATAACATTTTTTTTTGTAAAAACCTTGAGATAACTAGTTCCTAACAGTAAAATTAGATAGTTAATGGGAAAAAGGAAGACTAAATAGAATGTTAATCATACAAGTGCAAATTTGAGATAATTAGTTCCTAACATTGTTAAATCAAATGAGACACAATTTTCACCACCATCATCACCAAAAAAGAAGATGACTTGTTTATCTCAACTATACTATGCAATATGGTCACAATATAATAATGAAAATGTTAACCTCAAAACCCTAAACCCAACACATTTGTCTAATGAACTCCATCAACATAAGACCATGAGATAATTGAATTCATTATTCAAAACTACATAAACTATTATTAGATGCAAGTTGTTATAAAGGTAAGAATTAATTGTTATGTTAACACTAGGCTAGCTACCACCAATCTAACATTTGTATCTATGTTTTTTATGCAAATTAAATTTTGGTAATTAATGTAGACACACCCAAGAATATGGCGTTCAATTGTTTTACTAAGCAAAAATTTTGTTTGATTGGTAAGATAACCTTTTCAATAAAAAATTTTGTTTCCTACCTAACATAGGCATAATATAAACATATTGATATTCATCTAATACAATTACAAAATAAATCATAACAAGTAGATAAATCACAATTTCAAGAAAAAGTAATGTTGGTGCCTTTATTACAACCAACAAGTAATTGGGATTTTAATTTTCCAATCTAAAATGCTAATGATAATAAGAGAGTTTGGTTTATTTCTATACTTTAGCTAATTAAGCATTTTGGGAAATGCTTTTTTGGTATTGCAAAAAGCATGATGTATAGGCTAATATATTATATTAATTATAATATTTTATCCCTTAAGTTCTTATATTTGCTTTGCTACTTAATGAACATAATGACCATAGTTATTAAAACTGGATTGGATCGATTAGTTAAACTGGTTTAACTAGAAACCGACCTAATGTCCAGTCCAAAATGAACAAAAAATCGTTCAATTATAAAACTAGTCTTAAACTGTGAAAACCGACTGGTTCACCAGGTCTAAGTGGTTTCATAAAAAAACTTTAAACTGATAATAGTGATATCATTTACTGTCATAGGTCACCGTTAAAAAGTTAGAAATTTGCATGTTCTTTTATAGGCCTGAGTGCTCATCTATTTATCACCCAACCAATGTGGGACTTTGTAGATATACACTAATGGATTGCACAACTTTACTGGCTTTCTTTTATAGGATGAGAAGTGTATTCCATGTAGTGTACTATTGATGTAGGACTCCTAAAAAATTTACTGATGATACAAAACTACCTATATGGGACTTTTGAAATGCATTCACCATTCTCTCTTAAACCATTTGATTTAGAGTGAAGAGAAGCTTGAAAATGCTAATCACTGAATAAGCTTGATCTTCAATTGTTGAGTGAAGCTTCAACTCAAGCTTTTATACTATACTATTTATTCATAAAATATACAATGATTTTACTTTTTTGGTTATCCAGTCTTTGTAGTCATTATTAATCTATTAGCATGTTTGTATCTCGAAAATTATTTATTAGTCATTGGATTCAAAAGAATTGTCCTGCGTTCGTTGTTTTGGATCGAAAGAAAAAATATGATTGCTGTCATCATAATTATATATATCACTTATTTTAATATACAACATCACATTAGAAGAAAAAAACAATAGTTATAATATATAAATTTTGAGTCAAAAATATTTATAATTTTTTAAACAAATATCTTATTGATTTAACATATATTTTATAAATAATTTTTAGTTTTTATTTTTTAATGTTATGAAATGCATATTATATTGTTTTTTAAATATTTCTTGATATATTATTTTAATTTTTTTAAAAAAATATTATTTAATTATCACCGGTTCAACCACAGTTTAACCATAGTTCAACCACTAAACCTTAAACTAGTACCCTTACCGATTCAATGATTGGTCCATTTTTCAAAACATTGATAATGATTTATGTATCTCTATTTCTTAACCATGCATCATAATGGGGTCACATATAGCAATGATAACCTCTATGCACATATAACCCACTAGGGTCGACCTAGTGATGGAGATTGAGATAGTTTGTATGAGATATTAAGCTTTAACCTCAGTGCCACCATTGTATAAAAAAAAACCTTTATGGATATATAGTAGGAATGAAAGCAAATGCTAAAATTCTTTTGTTTTAGCACATAACACAACAAAAGCTTCTTCTTTCAATGATCATTTCTTTTTCTTCACTTGGGTTCAAGATAACAACGAAACCGAACAACAAGGTATTGTTATTCTTTCAAGCTCGACATAGAGTGAACTTTAAAAACTTCAATCGAGTTTTATAGGCCAAAGAGCTCACAAGATGATTTGATAATAATTGGCAAGGTGATGAGGAAAGTGTCGACAAGAGAAGGCAAATGAATTGAATTAAATTAAATTTCAATGTAGGAGTATTCACACAATGAATTGGAATCAATCTTAAAGAAAAAAAAATATTATTCCATCTGTTAGGATAAAGGACGAATAATAGCCTTTAATTTGTTTTGATTATGTCAAACAGACTATATGCTTTTTAAACAAACCGAACTCGTGTTTTTAAAGAAAAAAAAAGAACGCTTTAGTTATAAAACAAACAAAGAACCTTGCATCTTATGATTAGAAGAAGTGTTGTGCGCTCATATAATTCATTAGAATAGATTATGTGCTAGTCTAACCTTCTTTTAGGAATTATCGCGCCAACTTTATCAAAAAGATAACTAAAGCATGTCAATGTACCTACCTTTTTGAAAAGTTGAGCTACCTGCCAAAAAGAAGCACATCAGTGTACAAATCAGTACAAAAAAGCAGAACATGTTCACTATCACAAGATATGGTACGAGAAAAGAAAGATAAGCGGGTTGCTTTATCTTATTAGAGTGACTAGTTGGTGAAAGACATTTAATGTTGCATTTAATACCCCAACAAATACTTTCTTCACAAAGCTTAACAGACAAACAAAGCTCCTGAAGACAACATAACAAATACTTTTTAAAGAAAACTATAAATAGCTGTGAAGATTTGTATAAGAAAGAAGTTAGAATAGTGGAGCTATTGAGCACGCTCTTAGTTTTCTTAAGCTTTTTTGCTTTCAATCTTCTTGAATTCTTACTATACTAAGTGTGATAAATCACTAAGTTTTAGACTAGAACTTCATCTTGTTCATCCATCTAATAAGACAAAAGCTTAGTCAGTGAGCTTTACCCTTAATCATTTCTACGTGAAATTGGTGGAAGCTTGAAGAGGCTTTGATTCAAAGAATACTTGGGTTGTTTGCTTGGAAAGGCAAGTGAAATACTATTTAGGTTGAGCTTGAAGAGGCTTGCGCAAAAGAATACTTGTAACTTGGTAAAAGGTATAGTGAAACTTGATGGTGTATCAAGAACTAGACGTAGTTTTTGCGATAAGACGAATCAGTATAAAAACCTTGTGTTTTTATCTCGATCTCTTTGCTAACTTGTTTGCATTATCAATTTATGTTTGAAAAGTTTTTGTAAATCCATCTTGAACATTTTGACAAAAGAGTTTTACCTAAATTCTAATTCTAAACTTGTTTTTATACATTGTTTTAAGAATGGACGAACACGACCTTTGCAAAAAGATTTGCAAAAAAGTTTTAAAACACAATTCAACTCCAATTCTTGTGTTTTCCTATGTTTTATGCCATCTAATTTCATAAATTTGGCTCAATTGCTTTTTATAACCCTTTTATTTGGTGATTACTCAATTATGGTTTAGTTTTTCCATTATAGTTTAGTGTTTTTTATTATTTAAATTTTGAAAATATGTCCTCCATTAGTTTCTCATCTAATAATTTATTGTTGATACTAACATAAACCTTATTTAATTACATGTTGCCTAATAAAGTTAGATTAAAAAATAGCTTCATTTCACTTTTAGTTTATTAAATTAGATTATATGCGATTTTGGTTTCACAATTTTTTAAACAAAATCAAAATTTTCTATTTTTAAAAATTAAATAAATAATTAAGTTTTTTTTCTCACAAATCATAACAAGTTTTGTCATTTCCCTCCATGGTCACCATTTGAACACTACCAAGCCAATCACATAGCGAGTTTCTAGTATTGCCTAATTCCACAAACCAACATTAATTTATCCCCAATAACCTTCATGATTGTCATTCATGAAACACCATCACTGTTATTTAAATACATCAAATCCATTACAAAGAACGACCACTTTTGCCATCCAACAATAAACCAAAGCCACCACCACACCAACCTAAGGCATATTCATTATCACTCACAACTACACCTCATTGCCACTGACCAAGAAATTCCACATGCATACCATGCATCCACCATGTCCAAGAAATTGAGAAATGTTGCAAAAACACCAGCTCGACACTTTTAATTTTGGTATGTTTGCATGAGAATAGGGTGGGACAAGGGTGAGTTTAAGCTTCCTTCGCCTCAACCTTTTTATCCTAAAAGTTGTCCTCATCTATGTTAGGTGTTGATAGAAAGATCCTAAATCCAAGCCCCTATCGAGGTTAGCGAAACCTACTTCGCCTCCATTCCTTATTTTCTAAATGCTTATGAACGACTGTATTTTCATGTGACAAGAATTACAAGATGCTAATTTTTATGTGTTTGTGCAAATGCTTTGTTCCATTTTAATTTTTCATCAAACAAAATCTTACAATAATTATATTGAACCTTGTCCTCTTCATTAATTTTTTTTGTAAAATGGGAAAGGGGGAGACTAATCAGAATAATAATCATATAAATCGGACCTTGATATAATTAGTTCTTAGCATTGTTAAATCAAATGAGACACAATTTTGACCATCATTACCACAAAAAAAATAAAAATGACTTGTGTATCTAAACTATACAACACAACAATATCACAATATAACTACGAAAATGGTAACCTTAAACCCAACATGTGCTAATAAACTCAATCAGCATAAAACCATGATATAATTGAATTTACTACTCAAAACTACAGTAACTATTGTTGGATGCAAGTTTTATATAGGTAAGAATTAATTGCTATGTCAAGAGTAGCTAGCTACCTTGTATTTATATATTTTACACAAATCAAATTTTGATAATTAATGTAAGCACACCTAAGAGTTAGGCATTCAATTGTTTTACTAAAAAAATATTTTGTTATACTGGTAAGATAATCTTTTCCCTAACAAGTTGATATTTCTTACCTAATATAGGCATAACAAAAACATGTCAATATTAATCTAATACTGGACTGTTTGGATAGTCTGACCAAGTATAGGCTAGCACCCATACCTTTCAAGCTTAACACTTAAAGGGTTGTGGACTGTCTGATTAAGGACTCCTTAGAACAAATGAGCCTCTAACCCTTGGACCCAATCACATTCAATAAATTGGGGTAACCCCTTAAGTCATGCATAAAAGAAGTCACTAGGGTTTCTTGAGTTCTTAATCAGCTTTAGGACTCCCTAGGTTCCTTAGACATGAATAAATACAATTCCAAAATAATTAACAAGTTGAGAGTGCACAGTTGCAAGAAAAAAGCAATGTTGGTGTCCTTATTATAACTAACAAGTAATTGAGATTTGAATTTCCAAATCTAAAATACTATTAATAACAAGAGGCTTTACTTTATTTCTATACTTTAGCTAATTTTAGCATTTTGGGGAATGCTTTTTTAGGTATTGTAGTAGAGTGACATATAGGTCAATATATGAATGCTAATTATAATAATTTATTCCTCAAGTTCCTATATTTGCTTTGCTACCTAACGAACATAATGACGTATGTATCTTAGTTTCTTAACCATGCATCATAATGGGGTCATGTATGACAACAATAACCTCTACAGACATATAGTGGGAATGGAAGTAAATGAAAGAACTCTTTTGTTTTGGAACAAAATACAAGATAAACTTCTTCTTCCAATGATCCTTTCTCTTTCTTCACTTGAGTTAAGATAACAATGAAATCGAATAATCAGATATCGTTATTCTCTTAGACCTAATATTAAATGAACTTTAAAACCTTGATTAAGTCTTATAGGCCAACAAACTGAAGTCGTGATTACATGACAATCAACAAGGTGATAATGAAAGTGTCAAGAAGAGAAGGCAAGCAAATTGAACTAAATTATATTCAAGAGTCTTAAATTTTAATTTAGCTCAATTTAGGAGTATTCACATAATGAATCGGATCGATTTTAAAGGGAAAAAAAATACCATTCCATCTAGTTTCATAATTTTCGCTTAAACACATTTTTTGTCCCTTTAATTTGGTGATCACTCAATTTTTGTTTATTTTTTCTTGAATTTTTTGGGTCACCATGTTATTGGTATAAAGTATCCATCGACTTTACCAATGACTAATCTCTGCCTGGGAAACTTAACTGACCACATTTAGTAAGGTCTTGCTTCTCAACCATTTTTTTCATTTACAATACTCGAGTCCAATACTTTATTTAAGGGATCTAAGCCCAGTTTTACTCAAACCAATGACATGTTTTTTTTTTTCTCCAGTTTGGTGTTTTTTTTATTATTTGAATTTTGAAAATATGTCCTCCATTAATTTCCCATCTAATAATTAATGGTTGATACCAATATGAACCTTATTTAATTACATGTTAACTAATAAAATTAGATAAAAAAATTGCTTCATTTAACCTTTAATTTATCAAGTTAGGTTATATGTGATTTTGTTTTCACAATTATTTAAACAAATTATTTTTTTATTTTTAAAAAATTAAATAAAAATTATGTTTTTTTCAATGCATAATTGTAGATAATTAATATTTTTTCTTAAATTTAGCCTCTGAAAATTTTAATTATCACAATCAAGTACTTCAATTTCTTTTAATTGTTAAAATCAAGCTCCTCTATCACTTTTCTTCTATCTATACCATTCAAATTCTTATTTTTTTAAAATCTTATGAACAAAACCATTAAACCATCTTAAAATGCCTTTTACTCAAGATTCATTAATTAAAACATCATATTTTACCAAAAATTTAAAATTTTAAAAAATTCTTTTTCAAAATCTTAACCCCACATGGAAGAAATATTTGATTATAATAATTAAAATATTGATAAAGTAAATTTAAGTAAAAAGACTTAATTGTACCTTTTGTTCCTAAAGTTTTACAATCTTACAAATTTTGTTTTCAATTTTTTTTTGCGAATTTTGCCTTCAATTTATAAAATATCGCAAATTTTGCTCTCATAGTAAAAAATTGTTGTGGTTTAAAGAAAAAATTGCCACAAAATTGCTTAATTGTGGCAAATATTTTGTAAATTGAAGGCAAAACCTACAAAAAAAATTCTTTAGGAACAAAATTTGCGAAATTGTGAAATCTTGGGAAAAAAAATACAATTAAGCCTAAGTAGAAATATTGAGAAATTAAAATTACACATTAATTGCAATATAAGAATTTAAAATATAGTGAATTATTTTAATAAGATAAATAAGATGTGATATAGATAATAAAATCATCAAGAAATTAAAACTAAGCTTATGTGTGTGTGTGAGAGAGAGAGAGTGCTAAAATGCCAATTTCATAAAGAAAAAATAAATTTAATATTTTTGTTTAAATATCTCAAGAAATTATTGATCATGATAACATTACCAACATTTCAGAAGTTAAATAAAAGAAATTATTGGATCAAAATAACAAAAATTGTTAATGGACCAATATCTTGTTGCCTTTCTCCGTGTGCCCAAATACCTACCCACTTAGGCCTTTTTGTCTTGCTGGGTCGGTCAAGAAACCAATAGGGTATTAACTTTGTTTTTCTCTTGACCAAAAATCGTTTTTCTTTTGTTAGTTTTATTTTCGTACGCAGCAAAGCTATGGTTACCTGTGCGGTGACACAAGGCGTGAGAAAGGAAGTTCATGAGCGTGCCACGCGTCCCCGCTTCTCGTAGGTCACCCCCACTATCACTGTCCAGACCCAATTTTCCGTCCAAGTTCATTTTCCCCGAAAATCTTCCTAGTGGATTGATTACCATTCCCCCGTTCTTTTCCTTGCAAATGGGGGCCTTTTCCAGTGTGGAGCATCAGCGAAAAATGGCAGCACCAACGCCGATTCATAAAACAGAGGAGGAATGGAGGGTCATTCTCTCCCCTGAGCAGTTTCGGATCCTTCGCCAGAAAGGAACTGAGTAAATTCCCAATCTTTTCTTAATTTTGTCTGATTCTTCACTTTCTCCGCACTATCATCTGATTCTATTATATTGTGAATTGTTATTTGCTACTTTAAATTTTCTCTCTCTTTTTTTGGGGGGGTTAATTTCTGATAAAAGACGAGAGAATTCGAGAGAGAGAGAGAAAGTGATTGTAAAATCTGTATTTGATATCTCTCTATTACAATGAGAGTTTCTATTTACACAAGTAACAGAGAACTAACATACTAACAGAAGGCTTAACAGCATAGCAGAAACTTAACTAACTATCTATCATTACAACTAGTATGCGTATCAGCATACTCCAATAATTTCTATGCATCGCTGTAAAAAATTTTAAACCGTGAGTCAATCAGAAATCATGGGCAGGAATGACTTTTAAAGTAGAATTTGTTAAAGTCATTGAACTTACTATATATAATAATTGTAATTGGATGACACTATAAAATTTCTTTACGTTGTCCTTGCACAGATTTTTTTTTTTCAATCTATATGTTTGTGATTGATTAGATGAGGGGATTTGAGCTTTTTGGGTATGAATGGAAGTGCAAGATTTTTTTTAAAGGTAGAAATTGAAGGTACTGTTCATGAAGAAGGAAGATTGAGAAGTGCAAAGTTTAAAGGTGGATAGTTTTTTAAAGACGGCAATACAGCATCACTGGGTGACGATAGTGAGTGTGATTGCTCTCGTGTAGATTCGTTTCTGTTTTGTGCAACTTTTAGTTCTATGCATTCTCTTGTTGGTAGTGTTTCATTGGAAAATGAAAATGCTAACTATCTTTCCTTGAATAAGCTGTTTATAGATTTTTAGATTGCATGCCGTTTTGGCTTACATAATGTCCAATTTTGTAAGTGGAAACACTTACCCTTTAAGCCATGAAATTGGTTTACATGATGAGTTGGATTGTAACTTTGCTTGCACTGGGAACATGTGCAGATTGAAGGGTACTGGAGAATATAACAAGTTTTTTGAAGAAGGAATTTACAACTGCACTGGCTGTGGGACTCCTCTTTACAAGTCTTCCACCAAATTTGATTCTGGTTGTGGTTGGCCTGCTTTCTTTGAGGGTTTTCCTGGTGCCATCAATCGATCCGTGAGTGCTTTTTTGAGAACTTGGTATTGAGCACTCATTTTTCCTTGTTAGTAACATTTTTGGTTAGAAATTGGAATTGTATTGAATTTGTGGTACTTGTATTTTTCAGTCTGACCCGGATGGGAGGAGGACTGAGATAACTTGTGCAGCCTGTGGTGGGCACTTGGGTCATGTTTTCAAAGGAGAGGGATTCAAGACCCCAACTGATGAACGCCATTGTGTCAATAGTGTTTCTGTCAAGTTTGTTCCGGGAAATGCTACTTCTTCAATATGAAACCGTACTCTATTGGAGGTTTCTATTGAAAGATTGTCTTGTTTGTAGTCTTATTGTGGTTTTAAAGACAGTTAGCTCCGGCAAATGGGGTGATAAACTTGAATGACTGAACAAATAAAATCCTTTTCTTGTTTAGTCTTTTACATGGCTTTCTCTTTCATGATCATCGAGTAAAGATTTGGTGGGTCTGTGCATCATGAATCAAATATAAATCAGCATTTCTTGATATCTTAATGCTATTACATTGAAAATTAATTTTTCACACGGTGCACATATTTTAATATAAGATCTATTATTGAGACTAATTTAAACACACATCTCAATCACATTTAATGATTCAAAATTAATTGTATCATAAATAATTTTATCAAAATCTAAAATAAACATACTCTAAGTTGGGCCTATGTCAATTAAGAGAAAGATAACACGACTTACCACTTGTTTGGATTTGCTATTTGAATATAATCACGATTAAGGCCATGAAGTGAATATGATTTGAAATTTGTGCCAATATGTAGGACAATTTTAGAGCAAGGTCGATTTTGCATTGATATTATAATTTTGTTAATGAAAATTCTTGTTGCTTTTGTGGTCAGGAAAAATTCGTTTAAATGTGTATTAACAAAATTATCTTCATAATTTAATATTATACTATTTCTTTAACAACTGTACATACTCATGTTTTAATATTACATAAAATTTCTAACATAAATTAATGTACTCAAACACATTTTTCAATAAAATCAAATTTGTAAAATTAAATTTATTAAAAATTAATTTGGCAATTATTTTGTTGTTTTGATTAAGGGTTAAACAGCCTTTTGGCATTTCCAAAGCATGGTTTGCATAATACCCAATATGTTTGGATAATTTTTATATTGGAGAAAATTTAATTATGCAATAAATAAAATTTATTTTAAGAGTAAATATATTCAATTATATTGTTGACAGAAATTGATAAGGTTACACTTCAAAAGTAATTCAATTTTATTAAGTATAATTTTTTTACCTCAATTCTTTCAAAATCAATTCTCCCACCATCTAAACCATGCATACATATAAATATTACAATTACAACATATAAATAAAACCGTATAACACACGAGCATTACCTCCATTTTATTTTTATTTTTAAAAAATTGGTGAGGTTAGCTCTAAGTTGTTAATTAATTAAATTAGTATGATAATTAGTTAAATAAGACGTCAGTCACATACACTTGTGTGGAAATGGATTTTGCAAGAAATATTTTCCAATGAAGTTAGTTTAAATGCGTATTATTTTAAGTGCTACAAAAAAATTAGTATCCATCTTGGTATCTTATTGATAAAAATATTAAAAAGAATGGTAGTGTATGAAAGATTGAAGAAACTACAGATCGAAACAAGGCTTATAATTAAAAACAGCCAAAACTGTTCAAATTTATTACCACAAGTTAAACGCACAATGCTCCTTTCCATGCACCATGAACAAAAGAAAATTATGTTTCAATAATAAACAACCTCCCTCGAATTTTAGAAGTAAGAAACCCACCAGCCGAGACAGGATGAGTGAGAAGGAGCAGCATGTAATATCAAGTTAGGAACAACAAGTTATGCAAGTAGAATTAATAAAGGATTGGGTTGGCTCAATTAGTAGGATCGATGATATTGGGTTCGGTTCTTTGGTAATCCTTTTTTTTTTTTTTTGGATAAAGTTGGTAATCCTTCTTATAGTTGCGAGATACATTCTATTTCATTTCAATCAAAGCGAGTCTACGTCACGTGCGGATTGGAAAGAAAACTGTCAAAAATGTGATCCCAACAAACACTTTTTTATTTATATCAAACAGTGCTTCCTTTTGAGATTGAGAAGAATTGGGCATGCCCCTTCTGCCATTATTGTTCTAACTTTTAATTCCTTCTTACGTATCCAGGATCAAGTAGTTTCTAAAGAGGGTAGCACTTAAGCTAAAAGCTCATGGGCACGCATCACATTTCTAAGTGCATAATATTCTTTCACTTTTAAAAAACTCAGACATCTAGGTTGGCTGTCCCTCCTCCTCCATGTGTTTACCGAACTAAAAAGGCAATTTACTACTCTCTCTCCATATGAAGGGTAGTTGAAGATTATTTTATTATAATTATTTTTTAATTTGCGTCATTGGTCACGAGTTGTCCTTTCATCTAACTCACTATCATCAAACAGCAAGAAATACATATTTCAAATGATTTTAGGAATTGTTTAAGTTATTCTAAGTAAAAATGAGGTTAAACAATTTCATAAAAAATAATTTGTGTAATTTTTTATATTATATCAATTATTTTTAAATACATAAAAAATTCTACCATTCATCTTTGATGAAGTTGTTTAACTCCATTTTTACTTTGGTAAGTTAGACAATCCCATGATTTTAAGAAGTGAAAACAAGCTAAGGCAGGTAATTAATTACTCTATCAGTCTGGTTAACCCCAAAAACTCGTCTTAGATATTTTCATTTTCCAATAGGAAGCATTGTTTATTTATATATCTCTGTACTACATAAACGTCCCATTTGCCAAGTTCATTGTCAATCGAATTATGCTCCAAATATATTCATTTCGTTGGGTGGAAGTGCCTTACATCATTGTGGTACCATAAGGAATAACTAGCAGTAGACGACCTCATAGCCAACTAAAAAAGATTCCATCCCTGTAACATCTTTACATGCCTTTATTTTTCTTTCTCCTTTCAAAGCATTGCCTCACAGCTTTTGCTTCTGTCAAAAGCTCAACAATGGTTATTTATTTATTGGTGCAAAACTACAATGGTTAATTAATCCAAATACAATCATGGCAAGTAATAAATTTTATGGAGAAAATAATTTAGAAATCAGTAAAAGGAAAAAAAATAAAATCTTCCACGTGAATAATTACAGTTATTTGGATTCCAAATAAAAATTTCTATGAATTCCAACTACGCATTCAACTAACATTTTAGAAATCGATAGAGAATGAAAAAGGACCCACACCTGGCTGGCATTCTTTCCAACCACTGTTTCTCCTTTCAAAGCATTGCCTCACAGCTTCTACTTCTGTCAAAAGCTCAACAGTGGTTATTTTTTTATTTATCTATTGGTGCAAAACTACGTACAATGGTTAATTAATCCAAATACAATCATGGCATGTAATAAACTTTCTGGAGAAAATAATTTAAAAATCAGTAAAGGAAAAAAAAATAAAAAATCCTTCACATGAATAATTACAGTTATCAGGATTCCAAGTGAAAATTTTCATGAATTCCAACAATGCATTCATCTATAGAAACTGAGAACACGTTACGCATGCAGACAAATAGGAACAGAGAAAGAATGGAAAATGGATACCATACCTGGCTGGCATTCTTTCCAATTACTGTTTGATCGAACATAACAATCCTGAAAATTAAGGAAAAGAATTTCCCCTATGAATTGACGTGTTCGATGAATTTAAAGCTTGAGGGTTTAGAGTCTTTGGGAAGAAAATAACGAGCACAAAACTTAGATACAGTTTTATAAGTGTTATTTATCTTGTTTTTTAATCATAATTGAAGTTTTACCTTGTAATAAAGGTTTGCATTAAAAAACTATACAAATTATCGAAATAAAATTTTAATTCTAATTAGATAATAATACAAACAGCACCAAAAAAATTATATATAAGTTTTGTCCAAATAACAAAGTCACAGGAGTTGACCCGCATAACGGAATAGAGGGAAGAGCATTCATCGAGCTGCTTCACGTTCTCGTTCGCGTTGCTCTGGGGAAGGAGTTTCCGCGGTGCCGCCAGCGATTTGGCTTCGGTTCGGTTCGTCGGTTGGTTCTCCAATTTAACTACAACAGTTTCACGAAGAATGCTCAACACCGAGTGCATTGCATGTTGTCACCTCTTTAAGTAATGAACCGAGAAAACGAGAGAAATTAGTAAAAATGTAATAAATTTGAAAAATTTAATAAAACTTACAATTGGGGTTTGAAAAAAGATTTTTTTAAAATTTTCACTTAATTGGACTTTTTACTTCTAAAGTTTGACAATCTTACGAATTTTATTTCAAATAATTTTTTGCAAATTTTGTTCCTAATTTATAAAATATTACGAATTTTGTCCCTATATAGAAAGGGATAAAACTTAGATACAGTATTTTCAGTACTGTTAATACTGTTCTCTAATCAGAAGTAGAGTTTCACCTCAGTAATCTACATAATAAAAATATGCATTAAAGAATTTCACACATTATCAAGATAAAACTCCACTTCTAATTAGAGAATAGTACCTAAGGTATTGTATCCAAGTTTTCTCTTATAGAAAATTATGACAGCTTAAAGAAAAACAGGTCACAAAATTGTCTTAATTGTTACGATTTTTTACATAGGGACAAAAATTGTGATATTTTGTAATTTTTGAGGCAAAATTCACAAAAAAGAAATTATTTAGGAGCAAAATTTGTGAGATCGTAAAACTTTGAAACAAAAAGTGCAATTAAACCTTTAATTTTAAATGAAATTTGATGCTTTAATTGATGAATTTTGAGTTAAAATAGATTTAAAACAATCTAATTGATTCAATTTGTAGATATTTTAAGAAGAATATGAGAATTTGAGAGGTTTAAATAGAAAAATTGATAAAAGGCTCAAATTGATTAATTAAAAGAATAAAAGATACAATTAAACCTAAGAAATTGATTTATGGGATACAAGACTTTCTATGATGTCATACAAAGTATTTTTCATTATAGTCCTAAAATTGTAAGAGTTAGTCACTTCTAATTCTACAAAATCTTCATTTTAGTCTTCAGTTCTATAAAATGTTATTTATTTTAGTTATTTTGTTTTAATTTTTTATTGTTGTTTTGCGTCAAAAAAGATTAAGTTAGTGATATTATGCAAAGTTAGACCGAAAATAATTTTATAAAGTTAGAAACCAAAGTGTTTGACCCTTATAATTTCATAAACTTAAATTAGGGCTTACTTAATAATATCTTTAGCTTTTTTGAAGCAAGTATACTCTCTTTAGTAGATGATAAACATGTACTGAATTTATACATAAGAAATTAATTATTCATCGATACTTTTTATATATATGCATGGATAATTATTTTTAATAAAACGATTTTCATTATAAATGAATAATATCCTTTAGTTGACAATTAAAAATTAATGATTTTCAAGACATAAAAATCACTGTCATTAAAGTGGCTTTTCTCTTTTATAATAATTTTTTTTTATAAACATGTCGAGAAATCAAACCTAAGTGTATAATCTAAATTTGTTAAACTAACATAATACTAACTAATGTATTTTATGTAAACCTCAAAAAAAAAAAAAAAACTAACTAATGTATTTTATGTAAGTAATTCTCTATTGTTAGGGTGTTCATAGGGTCAATCGGATTGGATTGACCTAATAAACTTGATAATTTAAACCAAATTAATTAAATTTGTTCTGTTAATTAGTTCTTTTCACCTCAAATTCAAATTGGCTAAACTAATTATAGATATATTTTAGAGTTTGCCACTAATTTTTTCTTCTATTTTTGTCTTTTTTTTTCTTCATTCATTTTGATCTTCTTGTAATCTTATCTAGTGTTACCAAACGTCTTAATTTGGTCATATTTATTATATAATTTTTTATTATATTCTAAGTAAAGAAATTAGTAAGATATATAAAGTAATAACTACAAAAAAAATATTAAATAAAAAATATTTAGTCACTAAAACACTAGAAATATTTTTATCTTGTATTAATATAAAATTAAAAATTTATATAAAATAGATAATAATTAGAAGTAAAACTGTAAAAATATAATAATTTTTTTTTATTATAATTTAATTATCTAAATCAAACTAACCCAATCTGATGATCTTAATCGAATTGGTTCGATTTTAATTTGTCAAATAAAATGTCAAAATTCAAACAAAACCAATTTAATTAAATATAATTGATTCGGATTTGATTTTCCTCTCAACACAAATCAATCCAACATGTAAAAACCCCTATCTATTGTTCTTTTAAAAGAAGATATCATTAATTATTACTTACTCGTTGTTCAATCAAATAAGCACGTCTTATTCGCCCACATCGGGGAAGAGTGCGCAGATCAAACGCGAATGTGCGAGTGGAATTCAGTTACCGCAATATGTCTGTGACAGGGAATCTGGTATGAGAGTATTTGTTTGTTAGGGGAGGAATGCATGAGTTGCATATGTACTGATGGAAGGTTGGAAATGTGCCTCGTATGTGCAATGAGAATATGTGTTGCTGTTTTATGCAACGCACGAAGACAAAGGCACGAGGTCACGAAGAATTGATAATTAAGGGGTGTAAAAAAAAGTTAAAAGGTTTTGTATTGTTTTATTTGAAGTGGGTGAGTGTAACCTAAATGGATTCTGGATAACTAAGTATTAAGTTTAATCAATATTGTTTGAAGCTTTATTACAATTGTTTTTTAGATTGTTCTGTTGTAATATTTTGAAAATTAAAAATGTATGCCGGGACAAAAACAATGAATATTAGATATTTAATTGTACAACTACTATTACTATGACTATTATTATTATAGATCTTTTTTTTTGTAAATTTTTATTTGAATTTTTTATGTAATTGAAAAATATTAGAACAAATGTGGTGTTTATATTTATTCTTTCTCTATATAACAATTATAATAGTTATAGTGAATGAAAACGTTGTTAGGAGTTATTCTTTAACAAATATGTTTTTAGGAGTTTTTCTTCAACGAAAATGTTTTGAAGAATTTTTCTTAACATATTATCTTTTTAATCTATCCTTTGATCTTTATTTCTATATTGAATTTCAATATTTTTTACAAGAAATTTTAAACTATTAAAAATAATATTGTATCACAATATAAATTATTTATCATAAATTTAAAATATAATTTATAAATTCAAAAATATTTATTTAATATGAATTTTAATTATAATATAATTATATATTCAAAGTATTTATTTATTATAAATTTTAGTTATATAAAATAAATATTTATCATGTACATTGTACAAGTTAAAATACTAATTATATTAGAAATGTAAGAAAGTTGTATTTTCAATATTATAGCATAGGTAGCCACTAAATACACGAAAGATCCCAATAGACATTGAATAAAACTAGAATTGTAATCAGTATTAGACGAGACATACCCGACTAAAATTATAATCAGTATTGGACAATCTAGACATACTCAATTGAAACTGAAATTCAGAACAATCAAAGGTAAGATTGATCTTAGAACATCGAACAATCAAAAAGAAAATTCACAACTTTTTTCTTTTTAGATTATGGAAAAAGGAAATGAAATGGACACAATTTGTGTTGTGTTTTTAGAGTATTTTAAAAGATTTTAGTCTCACATTGCTTGATTTAACATACTCTCAAGTGCATATATATCAACGTTAATAAACAAATAACACACAAGGGCTTGCAATGAAATTAGGTCTAAGAGGCCTCTCTATGTGCCCAATAATGGGCCGATTTGAACAACGGTTGTTCCCACCAACATTCTTTATTTTTTAATTTTCAAATTTTTAATCCTTTATCTAAAAAACTCTTTTCAAGTTCAACCCCATTTTTTTCGAAGTCCTTTCTTTCTTCTTTATTTTCTTTTATGAAATTTTGAATCATCAATTACTAATGAATATAGCTTGTGAGTTTTGTTACCTTGACCGTTACCAAGGAGGACCTTTTATTTCTTCAGACACTTACATACAATGCTGATAAGTCCTTAGGACAGTACCCTTAGAGACAAATCCGCATCTCTGTTGTTCAATTCCAAATTGAATCATTCAATGACAAATTCATGAAGTTCCGTTTCCAACTACAATGCTTGAGTACTCATTACAACTACAACTGGAGGGCTCTTGAGTTAGCCCCACATGTTCTGTAATGCCTCTTTATGCTTATTCTAGTGCATAATTAAGAACATATGATTTAGCATTTCACAATTTTTATAACACCCCGTAGGTAACAAAAACAAATGACAATTCTCGCAGTTGGCAACACAATCACAACAGACTTTAATGTTATAAATAATTTCTCTTTACAATCCCAACCTCCAGCAACTTATTCACCTCTCTTAGCTCTTTCTCAATGGGCATTGAATCAAATCTTGTGTGTTTAAGCATCATAGTTAAGAAGTTAAAAAACAGAGATAGAAGAAGAGATGCTTGCGCATCACTCATACTCTGCACATCATATAAGTTCCATTAAAGCAGTGTTTCTGGAATGTATTTAATACATTCCGAAAATTAATTATCAGAACATTTCCTCATTATCAAAATGAATTTCAGAACTTAGTTTTCGGAAAGAGGATATATTTAAAAAAAAAAAACACAAATGGAAGTGTACAAGTAAAAATAGGAGTGCAAAAAGCAATTGTTTTATTTTTTCTTGAATTAATTAGTGTTGTACTCAAAGGATGTGAAGATATCCTAATAAACAAACTTAAAAACTTATTGAGATATTAAAAATTGTTGATTAATTATTTGTCAAACATATTTAATAAATAAATAATCATATATAAATTAAACTTACAAGAAATGATCATCAATTTGTGGTTAGCTCTAAGCTAATAAATGATTAAATTAGTTTGATAAATTTGTGTGTGTGAGGAAATGTTTTTTCTGCAAGAAACATTAAAGTTAGACTTTATTAGCATTTTTTTAAGTGATACAAAAAATTAGCATCTATCTTGGTCTTGTTGTTAAAATATTTAAAAGATCAGTAACAAGTTGTGTATGTAAGACTAAAAGATGAAACTATTAGGAGAATAATTTAAATTTCTAAATAAATGTAAATTGATGAAAATTTAACAGGGTCGTTCTAAGAACAACTAAAATCCACTAAGCATATTCATGAATGAAGTCATTTATCACCATTATAAATAGAGGTCTTTGTGAAGAGAACTGACATTATTCCAAGTGAAAGGGGGGGAGAAGAATTCTAAATGGAAGAGACGTGAACCAAAGAAATGTGAGAATATCTCTTGTGAGTGAGAGTGTTATCATCATTTATTGTAACTCTTGACTGAGAGACTCAGTTTTGTAAAGTGATGCACTACTCAGGAAGGGTTTTCAAGTTTGTTTAAAAAACTTGTAATCTACGTAAGATGGTAAATATTTATTGAGACATTTTTGTGGACATAAATAAGAGGTATCAAAGCATGTTAAATTATGTGTCTTTCACTGTTTCTATATGTAGATTTTGTATGTGTTCCCATCTATGATTTTTGTTGTGTGTGGAGTGTTTTACCAACAAAAACAAGGTTGGTGAGAAACATCCAAATATGTTCAAATTCATAGCCACTAGCTAAACGTCAACAATCTTTTCCACACTCAATGAACAAAATGAAATTATGTTTCAATAATAAGTAACCTGGCTTGAATTTTATAAGAAACCAACCCATCGTAGTGGGAGAAGTCAAGAGGAGCAACACTTATCAAGTTAGGAACATCAATATGTGCTTGTAAAATCCATAAAGGATTGTCAATGGTTGGGTCGATTAAGAGTGTCAGAGATACTGGGTTCAGTTCTCAGTGATCATTCAAATGATTATGTTGTTAGAGTCATAGGTAGAATTAAAGTTGGGTATATGGGTTGGTATGCCCATTTAGGCCCATTCCACAATGGTCTACAATTTAAATGGGTTAGGCTGGTATAGTTGACAAAATAAATGGTCTAGTTTTTTAAGACTCACATCCACCTTGCATAGCCCACAGGCTAACGAGCCAACCTGCAGCCCATGAATGAAAAAAGGAAAAAAAAAATTATGAGTAATGACTTATACACACTATTATAGTATTATTTATCATTTTGTTTTATTCATTAAAATCAATAATCCACATCATAGCACTTTTTTTTTTGCAAGAAATATTTTTATAATTTTATTTTTTGCTAGCTTATACATTGGGGTTACAACATTAAAGTATACTAATAAAAGTAAAAGTAATTTTACATTCTTCAAAATATTTTAATAATTCTTTTTAATATATTTTTTAAAACAAAAATATTTTAAGAATACTAAAAGCCTAAAATAAAATAGTTAATATTTAATACTAAAAACATTAAGAAAATATACTATTATTTTAGTATTTTAAAAGTATTATTTAATATATTTAATACTAAAAACATTAACTTAAAAACATTAAGGGGTGGATATATTTTAAAAGTAATACTACTAGTAAAACCTACCTCACCTTAGACATTTAGTTTTTTAGTATTTATTTTGGTTTTTTCATATTTAAGCTAAAATTAAACGATCCAAGGCTAGTCTGTTAGCTTGTGAACCGAATTTGCTTAACCCATAGATATGCGGATCGGGCCAAAAAAACCACACATTTTGGGTTTCATATTTAGATATTCATAGTTCGTAAGGGTCGCAAGATAAACAGGCCATCTGCAAGCCTTGGCCCATATACCCAACTCTACACAGAATGAATTTAATTTGTCATGTACAAAGTTTTCATCCGCTATCATGTTGGTAGGGGAGAATCGTTGCGAGGGTAAATCTTAAATAGGTTTAATCTATACGGAGATTTTGTAATTCACCTAGTACATCCTCTAGAAGAAAGTTTAAATTTTACATTCTTTTCTCTGGATGTCTCATTAAATAGCGTGTTGATTGTAAATAAAAGGTTAAAATATACTTTTAGTTCCTTATCTTTTTACTAAAATTTGTTTTGGTCATTTAACTCTTAAATTTGAGTTAATGTTATCTTTTCAAAATAGTGATCGTTTTCGATTTTGAGACATAATTTTGAATTCTTTTTTGATTAATTTAAGACATGAAACTTATCACATTAGATTCACCTACACAAAAATTATGAAACCCAACTAATGTTCAAATAAAAAAGAGTCATAAACATAGTAAAAATCGCTAAAAAGTGAGTCTCACACTTTTGATTCAAACATTAGTTGAATTTTATAATTTTCATGTATGTAATCTAATGGGACAAGTTTTACATCTTAAATCGATCAAAAAAAGATTCAAAATTGTGCTTCAAAATAAAAAATAATCACTATTTCAAAAGGACAACATTTAGTCAAATTTGAGAATTAAATGACCAAAATAAATTTTTAAAAGATAAAAGACCAAAAAGAATTTCAATAAAAAAATAAGAGATCAAAAATATATTTTAGCCCAAATAAAACAATTTATGGCAAAAAGCTTTACTAGCAATAAATTTTGGAGAATAAATGGGTACATTACCTATTATTATAATGTATTAAAGTCTTATAGATGACCCAGTTAATGGTCTTATCAATACACAAATGTATAATTCTCCAAGAATTTTAATTACACTTATATTCATCACTGTACGAATTGGGTTCAAGCTTTCTCCATCTCCTTCTCATCAATGAACTCTTGATGTATATGAAGAAGCGCGGTTGGTTTGATAAATTCCTACCTCTATCTATTTCTGAGATATTTAGACTTTTCAAAACTCCATGGACATGCAGAAGAGAAATGTTATTCCCACTCGGACCAAGACATTACTTGTGGCGGAAAAAAAAAATTGAATTGGGTATCATCAAATACATTTCCATTTAGAAATGCATTATTTATACTTGCATGTCATATAAAATTTTACATGTACTCTATCACCAGTAATTAGAGATAATCTTCGTCTTAGTCAAAGTAAAAAGATACAAAAGCATATGAAATATAACATGTTATCTGTGGGCTGTGGCAAAAGGGATTCATGAGCATGCTGACGTAGGTATGCAACTAGCAAGTCAATAGGATCTTATGCCACCACTAAAAGGTACCCCAAAATCCATAATTTCTTTATTGTGTTAATGTGTTTAGAGTTTACATAAGATGGTTCTGTCAGTATCTCTTCAGATACACAAGTGACGTGTAATCATGTTCATGGTGTTCATACTAACACAGGCCATAAACATTTTTTCTCATTCTGTTATAGTGATGTAATTCATTTTTTTTTTCCCAATGAATTCAATATTCTGATAGTGTCCTTGAATCTCCCAACCAAATGCACTATTTCTCTCGTTTTTAAATTATAATTTAGCCACTATAAAGTATAAATTTCATTTTTCCTAGAGACATTATAATTTAGTGGAATGATTGTATTGTGGTTAGGTAATTGGACCATTGTCTCCAATGGCTTTTTACATCAAGAGACAAAATTTTTGTATGCATCAGGAGCGTATCTATAAATTATGCCCCACAAATCTAATCCATACCTAATACATTGGCAGTATTACGAGTTCAGATTTTTCTGTAAGAGTTTTTTTTCTTTTTTCAAATCCTTCAAAATATGGAGATAATAAGGCTATTTTATCAAGTCCTCTGATTACTTTTACAGCTATTTTTTAAGTAAAATCACCATTCTCCTTGCACCTAAAGTGATAATTTCACTTGTACCAGTACTTCATCAGCCTCATGCAAAATAAACATGTGAAACTAGATCAAGGTCAGGGTGCCAAATTGCACAGTACTTGCCGAGTTATCATTCATGTAACACACTATCACCAAACGGCAAGAAATACACAATCCAAATGATCTTAAGAAGTAAAAGCAAGTCAAGGGAGGTGATTGCTCTAACCTCATACCACATTTATTTATAGATCTCTGTACATAAACGTCCCATTTGCATTTGCCCAATATCAATCTCAATCACTTTCAATTGAACTATGCTCCAAAAATATTCATTATAGTGGGGGTTAAGTGTCTGTACTTTGTACATCATTGTGGTAACACGAAGAATAACTAGGAATCACAGAAGATAACCTCATAGCCAACTAAGAAAAAGTTCCATCTCTGCAAATTTCTACTTTCCTTGCATGTTCTTTCTCTTCTCAAAACATTCCCTCAAAGCATGTACTTCTGCCAAGAGTTCACCAATGGTTATCTGTTATTATTATTATCATTATTTTGGTGCAAAACTGCAATGGTTAATTCAAATACAATCATGGCACGTAAACTTTCTGAAGAACATATTTTATAAATTATAATTCAACAAAAACAAAAAACACAGACGAATAGTTAGTAATTTATATTCCAAGTGAAAATTTCCATGATTTCCAACAATGCATTCTTAAATACATTCAACTAAAATCCTAGAACTCGATAACACGTTACGCACACAGAGAGGATTAAAGGAACAGAGAGAGTGTGAAAAATGGATACCTGGCTGGCATTCTTTCCAATTCCTGTTTGATCGAACAACGCAATCCTGAATATTAAGGAAAGAAGAATTTCCTCAATGAATCGACGAGTTCGATGAATCTAAAACTTGAGGGTTTAGGGTTTTAGGGATGGAAAATAACAAAGGCCGCGAGGTTAACCTGCATCAAGCGATAGAGGGCAGAGCATTCGTCGAGCTGCTTCACGTTCTCGTCATCCTCGTCCACGTCGCTTTGGTGAACGACTCGCGGCGGCGGCGGCAACCGTTTTGCTTCGCTCCGGTTTGCCGGTAGGTGCTCCATTTTAACTGCAACCGTTTCACGAAAAAAAAAAACTCAACCCTGGATTAATCGCGTATCACCCCACTTTAAATAGTGTGCATCGAGAAAAAAGAAAAAATGACAGTTTATCTCTTGGATGTCGTTTCACTTTACAAATCACTAAACGACAATATATCACTTGTTCGTCGATCAACGAGTAGCGTTCACACATTTTTCTTTTTGTTTCTCCTTTTCTTTTTCGAGCTCATTCCTATTAGTTCGAATAAACTATCAAATTCGTTATTGAAAGTGTGAGACGTCACTTTAGTCCCTAAATTAAGAAAAATTGCAAAAAGTTCTTGAATCTACACTCGGTCACATTGAATGAGCGTCGATGATGTCGTTAGTGAATGATGAGGTAAGTGGCACGTTAAGTACCATGCAATATACCTACGGGCTCGCCACCTGATGTCTACGTTAGTATGGACCAAAATGAAACATTCAGGGACCAAAATGATTTTTTTTAAATTTCTCTTCTTGTATCTACATCAGTAAGACCAAAATGAAACATTCAGGAACCAAAATAAAAAATAAAAAATATTTTTTTTAAAAAAATCTCCCTCTTCTTTTTGCATCCACGTCAGCAAGGACCAGAATAAAAAATGCAAGGACTAAAATGAAACATTTAGGAACCAAAATAAAAAATATAGGGACCAAAATGAAATATTCAAAGACCAAAATAAAAAATAAAAATATATTATTTTTAATTTCTCTTTCTTCAACCTGCTTCTTCTTTTCTTTTCTTTTCTCTCTCTTCCATTTCTCGCAACCGATCTTGAGATCACAACAACTAAGAGTGGCAATGCGGGCCAATCCACCCTGCCCCTAGCTAGCCAAAAATGGGCTTGACTAGGATGACCCACCTATTATGGGTGGGTTGGCGAGCTAGCTTGCCAAAGTTTTTTAGAAAAAGGAAAAAAAAAGTAAAGTCAAGCTTCTTAATTGCAATTGTCAACCTTTTGGCCAATATTGAAAAGTTATTTAATGTATAGTACTGTAAAGTAAAGAAACTTTAATTGAAAGCTTGCTTAATTATCATTTTTATAGGCAAACAAATATTATAGGATAATAGAAAAATTTAATGGCTAAGGAAGAATAAATTGATGATGCAGTGGAATGACAAAGGTACTTGATTAATGATCTTCATTGATGTACATATATAAAAGAGAACAAACATGATTCAATTTGAAGAAGAAAGAAAAGAAGAAGAAAAAAATGAAAGTTGGACTTGCACAAGTGATATACATAGATATGCATAATACTTATTTGATTTCTAAAATTAATAAAAGAAAAGAATGTGAGTATAAACCCTACTAAATATTAATAAAGAAAAGAATGAGTGCAAAAGTATGAAATAAAAACCTTTAACAACACAAGTCACAAAAAAAGTTACATATTTAAATAATAATAATAATAATGGCCCGACCAACCTGTCAGTGGCCCGTGGGGTTGGCGAGATGGGCAGGGCAGGCTAAGCAAGCTGGTGTGTTGATCAACCTAGCCCACCCCCACCATTTTTGGCTAGCCTATGCGGGCTCAATCCACTTTGCCACCCCTAATAGCAAGACACACATCACTATTGTTTCTCTTCTTCTCTCTTTGCCTTTATCAATAGAAAAAATTGTTGGGGTCCATGGATCCATTAGGCAAGTTTGGAGAAGTTGCCCTCGTCCATGGGCTCAAAGAAGTCTTAGAAAAATTTTCTCTAGATCTTGAAGAGCGAGGAGGATTTTAAGGCTTAGGGGAACTTTAGTAATTTCTTGTAAATGCAAAATAGGGCAATAACAACGCATTGAGATTGTTTGAAAGGTTGCCAGATAAAGATGTTGTGGCTTGGTCTTATTTGATTATTGGTTGTGCTTGATTTGGTTCAAGTACATTAGCTTTCTCTCACTTTATGGAAATGATTCATTTGGATCTTGAGATTGAAACAAAGCATCATGGAAGCGAAGAGAGAAGAGAAATAGCAATGATGTAGCTGTTTGTCGTGATCTCATGATCAGTAGTGAGAAATGGAAGAGAGAAAGAGAAAGAAAAATGAAAAAGAGAGAGAAAAAAAAACAAGTCAAAGAAAAAGAAATTAATTTTTTATTTTGGTCCCTGCTGACATGGACACAAGAAAATAAATTAAAAAATATTTTTAATTTTTAATTTTGGCCTTTAAATGTCTCATTTTGGTCCCTTTTGATATGGATTCCATGTGGTGGCCCACTAAGGACATTACATGGAATTTAACGTGCCACCTCACTGTCATTAATGACGTCACTAAATGAACATCCACTTTAGACTAATATGACTAACAGAATGCAAATTGAGGAACTTTTTTGCAATTTTCCTTGATTCGTGGAATAAAGTAACAACGTCTTACACTTTCAAGGATGAATTTGGTGGTTTACTAAATTTAACTTCATTCAGAATACAATATTTTCTACAATAGTTGGTTGTTAGATGCTCTGAAATGAATAAATCATCAATTATATTAGGTTAAATTATTAATTTGGTCCCTCTATTTATTTAATTTGTTCAATTTGGTCTTTTTATTATTAAAAGATTCAATTTAGTCCTTTAATTTTTAAAATTAAGTCAATGTTGCCATTTCCTTCAATTGAGAATAATGCCGTTAGCAAATCAAATTGATAAGGTTTCAAATTGCCATTAATAAAATGTCACTACTTGATTTACACATAGTGGTAGTTTTATGACCTTCACTATTAAATTTTATTTTATTAAATATTAAAAAATATAATAAAAAACTATAATTTTAAGAAGGCGACGGTAATTAAAAATTACAAGATTTAGATGATTGATCAATTTCCTAATGAGGGTCAATCATGAAAAAATATTAAGCATGAATTCAATAACTTCACATAAAAATAAATAGGATTCAAAAGAGAAATTGATTACAAAAGGTTCAAACCAAGGTTCATCCTAACTTAACCCTAAGGAACTTATAAACTCATAAAGCTAATAAGAACAAAATAAAAAGAAGACATAGTTAGAAAAGAAAACCATGAATCTTAAAGAATCGTGCTCTAGTTCTTCAAGGCTCAATGTTAGTGATGAATCTTCATTATTTTCCTTGCTTTCGGTCCTTAGAGAAGAATGCCTCAAATAATGTAATTTATTTGAATAAATAGTAACTTTGGGCTTTTCGAATCACAAAAAGACACTAGGCCCACTTTAATATAAAACTTGAAGCATCATAAATGTATTGGCACCAGACGTAGGTCATTTTGGCGTTGGGCGCCAAAATTTAAACTTAGGGGTACTGTTCTAGCACTGGGCATAGGCCAAGCACTAATAAAGCTCCGTTGGGCACCAATAAAGCTTTGTCGAGTGTCAATAGTGCTACTTGGGCACCAAGCTGGCTCTGATAGTGTATTTGATGTTGGGCGCTGGTTTTTGGGGTCTTGGTCTCCTTTTTCTGGCACTTGACTTTATTTTGGTGTTGGTTTTGGTCATCTTAGGTTGAAAAAATCACTTTACTTACACTCAGATGCTATCTCATTCTCTTGATCATTCTTCCTACATTCAAAAACACAAATAATTAAGTAAAACTCATGCAATTTTCAATTAACAGATTTAGGAACATAAGTCACAATAAATTTTCTGTTATTGGGTTATTTTCTCAAAATTTCTTGTGAGCTAATACAAATATCATGTAGAATGACTCTGTAAATCTACACAACCAGTAGATTTATCAAATATCTCATAATATTTTTTTTGGTGCGAATATCTCATAATATTAATATTGTATCTTAAAATATTTTAGATTTTAAAAAATTAATCTTTTAGATGAGTTTTTTTTAATCTAATTTGTTAATTTATGTATTTTCTAATATTTTATTATATTTTTAAAAAACTATCCTTTAGATGAGTTTATTTTATCTAATTTGTTAGTTTTTATATTTTCTAATATTTTATTATTTATTTCCTTATTTTGTTAGAATTATCACCCCTACATATTAAATGATAATCTCTATCTCACACGAGAATTCTTCATTCTCTCCATTTTATCTCACATTCACTCTCATTCAAACTTTGCTCTGTGTGAAGTTGTGGCCTTGACGCTTTTGTGTTGCGATTACTCTTTTCTCTTCATTTTAGCCAAAACAAGTTCCCTTATACTCTTTTTCGAATTGTAAGCTACTTCCATTTTCTTCTCTTTTAAATTGCATACTACTTTCCTTATCTTCCCTGTGTTGCGGTTTTTATCTATTGTTCTTATCTTTTCTTTTACGCTCTTCGCAAAATCAAGATGAACCCTCAATTTCTATCTTCCTCCATCTTTATCTCAACATCTATGCAATTTATCTTTGGGTTTTTATTCTTCTTTCCTTATCTTTTGTAACTTCCATCTTTGAATATATTTTTGATTCGAAAATTATCTTATTCTTCTCCTATGATTTCTTCTCTTCTTCCCTTATTTTCTGTAACTTTGATATCAAAGAATAATTTCTTTATCTCTCTTTTAGATTTCTTGGGATAAATTATCCTTTTCTTTTCAAATAAATTATCACTAATTTATTGGAACAAATTATCTTTATCACTTTTCAAATTTTGAATGATGGATAATAATTTTACGTTTTACTCTAATGGCTATAAAAATAAGGTAGTAAAAATTTGTTCACATATTTCATCTCTTGGAATCATTCTTTTTGCAGCTGTTGTTGGTATGGGTTTAGGTTTTTTTTTTTTTTATGATTATGTTTTGTTTTTTAATTAATGACAATGATGAGATTGCAATTTGAATGTTGAAGTGTTGTTTCTTCTCTAATTTTTTTGGTGGACCTTTGCAAAGAATTCACCATCATTCATCACTTTCAAGTAGAATTTCCTCCATTGTGAAGAAGGAAGTATTTATTTCTTTCTTATGGTCCTAATACTATTTTGTTTTCTTTTTTTTTCCTAGACAAGATGTTGAATTCAAATTTGTTGTTTTTGCCTCTACCTATTAGGTTTAGTATTTGCATTGGAAGACTTGCGTGTTTAATCAACAAATTTTGAGGAAATAATGATATCTTTTAATCTTCTTGAAAGAACTTTTGAATAGAAGAACAATTATTTAAAAAATTGAAACAAACATGACCTTTTATGAGAAATCACAATTAAATAAAATTTTGAGTTCAGAGATATATGCACGTTAAAAGTGCATTACAAACTTTTCACAAGCTTACTAATTAATAAACATCTTTCTCCCATCACATACATATATAAAATTTTAGGATTCTGAGGAGAAGAGTTGTAACGATCAATGTGTTGGACAATCATTACAAAAGGATGATGTAAACATTGTAAGATCTTACACATTTCTAAATTTATCATATATGTACATTTTGATCCATAATAATTTTGAGTTCTTTGAATTGCAGGATTGTATATCTATTATAGGTGAAAATAATTTTGATTTAAACTCAGGCATGGATGTCACACCTATGAAGAGAACTCTCAATTCAAATCTAGACCACATTGAGCAAAATGAAGATCCTATCGCACAAGCTTAATCTACTAAAGACTTGAAACGTGTCAAGATAGATAAGGATCCATGAATTTTAATTTTTTAATTATGTTAGTACATTATCTTGAAAATTATTATATTAGGACATATTTAATGTTCTTTCATAAACATGGTTATTAAATTTTATTGTGGTTATATGATATTTATTTACTTTAAATATATCATATGAATGATTCTATGCATTTTTCAAGATAATTAATTAGAGTCATAAAATTTATATTTTAGATTTCACCTTTATCATTGAGATTCAATGTTTTTGTAAGAATATTTTTTTAAAATATTAATATTGATTTTGCTAAATAAATTTGTTTTGTAAATCCTTTATATATCTAAGTTGCTTATGAAATAATTGGTTGAAATGTCCACTTTTTTTTTTTCTTATCATGCATTTTGATAGTTACAACTATTAAACTTTATGTATTTTATTATGTCAATAACTATTAGATTCATATATGTTTAATTCTTTCTACAAATAAAATTGTTAAACTTTATCTATATCATTTGATATATTTTTTTTAATTACATATATTATATGAATAATTTTTCACACCTTTTATGATAATTAATAATAATAATAAAATTTATGTAATAGATTTGACTTGTGCATTGCACGGACTAAAAAACTAGTTAATATATAAATAAGAGTGAGTGCTTTAACTTTTATTATCATATAGCATCTTATTATAATATACTAGTAAATATTCTTTAAAGTTTTTTTCTTTTCTTTTATATCTAAAACCTTTTTAACAAAATTATATTACTTTAGTTCGGAGAAGTCTTTGTCTATAGTAATTATTTCTTTGAGTGATGAAATTGTTTACAAAGTTAGCAATTTAATAATGCACGCAAGTTAATACTTTTAAAGACCGATCTTTTGTTACTGTGTTATAAGTGCGAATTATTCATCGGCTTTATTGATGATTAATTTTTGCTAGGAATTTGGTTGACCACTTTTAGTGGAATGTCTCTTCTTAATCATGTTTTTTCTATCCACAACCACAAGATTCAAACTCAAGACTTTGTTTAAGAAATTTGAGCCCAGTAGCACTCAAACAAATGTAATATTGTTTTTTAAGGACCAGTTTGAATAAATATGCAATCATAAAAAAAAGTGGGTCGTTAATTGTTATGGATCAAGTTGTATATTAATTTTACTTTAATATTTTTCAAATTTTACTTAAATTTTAAAAAAATGCTTATATAATGCATGAAATATTGAATAATAATTAATAAATAAATACTTATATAATATAGGAGACATTTTAATTTTAGTGGTCGAAATCAAGTTACTTCAAGAGTAACTCTGGGTAGAGTTACTCTATTCAATAATTCTTGGTATATTTTAATTCTAACGATTCAACCATTAAATTAAAAGATTTTATTGAGTTTGAAAACTATTTGATAATTCATTAAATCTATAAATTTTTATGAAGTTTGAAAACTATTTGATACTTCATTAAATAAATTCAAAGAAACATATAATATACTTTTCTAAATTACAAGTAAATGACAACTATAAGATTAATTAACTACTAATGTTTGATTTATCTAAAATTTGGTGTGTATGATTGTTGAGATAATATCAAAATATTCAATAGGTAGATCGTTAAAATTTAATATATATCAAAAGTTATTAAATAAAGTAACTTTACTAATAGTTACTCTTGGAGTAACTTAATCTCCACCCTTATTTAAAGAATCAAAATTATTGTGTAAGTATGGATAAATAAAGAGAAAATAGGCTATACACTGACAGTGTAAAGCAGTTTTACACTATTATCCAATCACAACCCACCATGTATGATAAGTTTGTTGACTTTGATAATAACCACCCTAAAAGTCATACTAAAGATGATTTTCAATTAGTTGACAGTGTAAAAGTTTTTACACCGATAGTGCATAGCAATTAAACTCATAAATGAATAATAATCATCTTGTAAATAAACAAGAATATATTTCTTATAAAAAGTATTAGAGTTTAATTACTATGCACTGTTAATGTTAAAAATTTTACACTGTCAACAATTGAAAATTAGGTTTAGTGTGACTTTTAGAGTGGTTATTATCAAAGTCAACAAATTTACCATACATGGCAGGTTGTGATTAGATGACAGTGTAAAATTGCTTTATTGTCAGTGCATAGCCTATTTTCTTAAAGTATTAAGTTTTTTCCATGTTTTTTAAAAAATTACAGGCCATATATCAATTTAAAAAGGGATTGCTAATAACTAAAATCTCAAAATTAAACCAACAGTATATGAAATCTTTTGATAAATCAATGCAATTTAGGAGGATTCGATGAAAAGACATCAATTCAAATCCTGGATTTTCGAATTGAGAGAGATATTGAGAGAAATCAAGAATTCTCGCTATTTCTTAGATTCATGGACCTAATTTAATTCAGCAGGATTTTTCATTCATATTTTTTTCCATCAAGAGAGTTTTATAAAACTCTTGGACTCCCGAATTTGGAGTATCCTACTTTCACGCAATTCACAGGGTTCAACAAGCAATCGATATTTCAATTTCACGATCAAGTATGTAGTACTCTTTGTAGTAGCGGTCCTTATATATCGTATTAACAATCGAAAAATGGTCGAAAGAAAAAATCTCTATTTGACAGGGCTTCTTCCTATACCTATGAATTCCATTGGACCCAAAAATGATACATTGGAAGAATCATCTGAGTCTTCCAATATCAATAGGTTGATTGTTCCGCTCTTGTATCTTCCAAAAGGAAAAAAGATCTCTGAGATCTCTTTCCTGGATCCGAAAGAGAGTACTCGGGTTCTCCCAATAACTAAAAAGTATATCATGCCTGAATCTAACAGGGGTTCGCGGTGGTGGAGGAACTGGATAGGAAAAAAGAGGGATTCTAGTTGTAAGATATCTAATGAAACCGTCGCTGGAATTGAGATCTCATTCAAAGAGAAAGATATCAAATATCTGGAGTTCCTTTTTGTATATTATATGGATGATCCGATCCGTAGGGACCATGATTGGGAATTTTTTGATCGTCTTTCTCCGAGAAAGAGGCGAAACATAATCAATTTGAATTCGGGACAGCTATTCGAAATCTTAGTGAAAGACTGGATTTATTATCTCATGTTTGCTTTTCGTGAAAAAATACCAATGGAAGTGGAGGGTTTCTTCAAACAACAAGGGGCTGGGTCAATAATTCAATCAAATGATATTGAGAACGTTTCCCATCTCTTCTTGAGAAACAAGCGGGCTATTTCTTTGCAAAATTGTGCTCAATTTCATATGTGGCAATTCCGTCAAGATCTCTTCGTTAGTTGGGGGAAGAATCCGCACGAATCGTATTTTTTGAGGAACATGTCGAGAGAGGATTGGATTTGGTTAGACAATGTGTGGTTGGTAAACAAGGATCGGTTTTTTAGCAAGGTACGGAATGTATTATCAAATATTCAATATGATTCCACGAGATCTAGTTTCATTCAAGTAACGAAATCTAGCCAATTGAAAGGATCTTCTGATCAATCCAAGGATCATTTCGATTCCATTAGGAATGAGGATTCGAAATATCACACATTGATCAATCAAAGAGAGATTCAACAACTAAAAGAAAGATCGATTCTTTGTTGGGATCCTTCCTTTCTTCAAACGGAACGAACAGAGATAGAATCAGAGCGATTACCTAAAATCCTTTCTGGATATTCCTCAATATGCGACTATTCATAGAACTTGAGAAGCAGATGAATAATCATCTGCTTCCGAAGAAATCGAAGAATTTCTTGGGAATCCTGCAAGAGCCACTTGTTCTTTTTTCTCTGACAGATGGTTAGAACTTCATCTGGGTTCGAATCCTACTGAGAGGTCTACTAGAGATCAGAAATTGTTGAAGAAAGAACAAAAGAAACATCTTGTTCTTTCCAGGCGATTGAAAAGAAAGAAATAGTGAATTTATTCACTAGAATTATGTACTTACAAAATAACGTCTCAATTCATCCTACTATTTCATCATATCCGGGATGTGATATGGTTTCGAAGGATGAACTAGACAGTTCCAATAAGATTTCATTCTTGAACAAAAATCAATTTTGGGGTTTATTTCATCTATTCCATGACCGGAACAGGCGGGGATACAAGTTACACCACAATTTTGAATCAGAAGAGATATTTCAAGAAATGGTAGATCTATTCACTCTATCAATAACCGAGCCGAATCTGATGTATCATAAGGGATTTGCTTTTTCTATTGATTCCTCCGGATTGAATCAAAAACATTTCTTGAATGAGTTATTCAACTCCTAGGGATGAATCGAAAAATCACTCTTTATGGGTCCTACCTCCTCTTTTTTATGAAGAGAATGAATCTTTTTATCGAAGGATCATAAAAAAATAGGGTCCAAACCTCTTGCGGGAATAATTTGGAAGATCCAAAAACTAAAGTAGTGGTATTTGCTAGCAACAACATAATGGAGGCAGTCAATCAATATAGATTGATCCGAAATATGATTCAAATCCAATATAGCACCCATGATTACATAAGAAATGTATTGAATCGATTCATTTTAATGAATCGATTCAATCGCAACTTCGAATATGGAATTCAAAGGTATCAAATAGGAAATGATACTCTGAATCATAGAACTATAATGAAATACACGATCAACCAACATTTATCAAATTTGAAAAAGAGTCAGAAGAAATGGTTCGATCCTCTTATTTGGATTTCTCTAACGGAGAGATCCATGAATCGGGATCCTAATGCATATAGATACAAATGGTCCAATGGGAGCAAGAATTTCCAGGAACATTTGGACTATTTCATTTCTGAGCAGAATAGCCGTTTTCAAGTAGTGTTCGATCAATTACATATTAACCAATATTCGATTGATTGGTCTGAGGTTATCGACAAAAAAGAATTGTCTAAGTCACTTTATTTCTTTTTGTCCAAGTTACTTCTTTTTTTGTCTAACTCACTTCCTTTTTTCTTTGTGAGTTTCGGGGGTATCCCCATTCATAGGTCCGAGATCCACATCTATGAATTGAAAGATCCGAATGATCCACTCTGTAATCCGTTATTAGAATCAATAGGTCTTCAAATCTTTCATTTGAAAAAACGGAAACCCTTATTATTGGATGACCAAGATACTTCCCAAAAATCGAAATTCTTGATCAATGGAGGAACAATATCACCATTTTTGTTCAATAAGATACCAAAGTGGATGATTGACTCATTCCATACTAGAAAGGATCGCAGGAAATCTTTCGATAACACAGATTCCTATTTCTCAATGATATCCCACGATCCAGACAATTGGCTGAATCCCGTGAAACCATTTCATAGAAGTTCATTGATATACTCTTTTTATAAAGCAAATCGACTTCGATTCTTGAATAATCAATATCACTTCTGCTTCTATTGTAACAAAAGATTCCCTTTTTATGTGGAAAAGGCCTGTATCAATAATTATGATTTTACGTATGGACAATTCCTCAATATCTTGTTCATTCGCAACAAAATATTTTCTTTTTGCGATGGTAAAAAAAAACATGCTTTTTTGGAGAGAGATATTATTTCACCAATCGAGTTACAGGTATCTAACATATTGATACCTAACGATTTTCTGCAAAGTGGCAAAGAAGGATATAACTTGTACAAATCTTTCCATTTTCCAATTCGATACGATCCATTTGTTTGTGGATCTATTTACTCGATCGCAGACATTTCTGGAACACCTCTAACAGAGGGACAAATAGTCCATTTTGAAAGAACTTATTGTCAACCTCTTTCAGATATGAATCTACCCGATTCAGAAGGGAAGAACTTGCATCAGTATCTCAATTTCAATTCAAACATGGGTTTGATTCACACTCGATGTTCTGAGAAATACTTACCATCTGAAAAAACGAAAAAACGGAGTCCTTGTCTAAAAAAATGCCTTGAGAAAGGCAGATATATAGAACCTTTCAACAAGATAGTGCTTTTTCAACTCTCTCAAAATGGAATCTATTCCAAAGATATATACCATGGTTCCTTACCTCGACAGGGTACAAATATCTAAATTTCATATTTTTAGATACTTTTTTAGACCTATTGTCGATATTAAGTAGTAGCCAAAAATTTGTATCCATTTTTCATGATATTATGCATGGGTCAGATATATTATGGCCCAAGAATTTTTTGGGACCGTGATTCCGTGAATTCTGTGGAATAGACCTGATCCAAAGTTAAAGAAGTTATTGTTCGAATTGAGTGAAGAGAGAAACTTAAACAAAGTCAGGTCAAGTTTTAGGTAAAATAAATTAAAACTAGTAAATTAAGTCTACCAATTTATTTTTGTACTAAACATTAATATGGTAAGATAAAAAAATGATACAATAAAATAGATGAACAAGACTAAAATATGATATGAAATCGATAAATTCTTATTTTATCATGTGTTTGATATATATTTCAAAACAGAATTAGATAATATTATATGATCTTATGTGTTTTAGATAAATTAAATAATAACATGCTATAATACATGATATATATCTTATTGGCTAATCAAATTATAAATTAAGAAAGATATAATAATTTATTTTATTTTTTCTTATCATTTTTACTAAATAGATCTGCTGTAAATATCTTATAGTAAGTATCTTTTGAGGAGTGTTAGCAACACACTCCTCTTAATACACACTATGTTGTTGGTTGAAATTTGTTGAAAACTACAAAATTATGAGAGAGGGTCATTAAATAATATGTGGGACCTACAAATTTTTGTAATTTTCAAGGAATTTCAACCAATAAAAAAGAGTGTGTTGCTAGCATTTCTCATATCTTTTTTGATACAATTAGATTTAAAGAAATATCTCATTATTTCCTTATTTTCTTTTCATGTTATTTTCCTATTTTTCTTAAAAGGTTAGTCATTTTAACCTATAAAAATGTGATTAATGCTTGTATTCAAAATATACTGAAACACAATAGTTTCTTTACTTTCAATTTTTTTTATTTAGATCTATCGTGAAATTATATAAGATCTAAAAACTAAAGAGCGAAAACTTATCTTTGATATGTTCATTTGTACATATTATCTTACTTATTGTCTATATTGATATAATATATTAATTTTTATGCAATATCAATATTAAAATGTTTATGTTGTCAACTATTAAGAAATTATTCTAAATATGGCTTTTAAAATAATTATTATAAATATTAACAATTTTACCATAAATGACATATTTTACTTATTGTCTATATTGATATGACATATAAAGAATCAATTAATTTTTATGTACTATCAATGTTAAAATGTTTATGCTGTCAACTATTTAGAAATGAGGAATGCTAGTAACACTATCTTAAACACTCTCTTTCTAACACTTTCATAACTATTGATTGAAATTTACTGAAAACCACAAATTTTAGTAGGTCTCATTTCTTATTTAATGACTCTCTCTTAATTTAGAAGTGAGACTCAACAAAAATTGTGATTTCTAATAAATTTCAGCTAATAATTAAGAGCGTGTTAAAAAGAAAGTGTTTGAGAGAGTGTTGTTAACATTTCTCATTAAGAAATTATTCTAAATTGATTTTTAAAATAATTATTATAAATATTAACAATTTTATCATATATCACAATTACTGATATTGTAAAGAATCTCTATACTATTTGTGCATTATATTTGATTAATTTTTATTACAAAATTAACAAAATGTTAAAAAAGAAAAAAATGTTATATATTGGTTAGTAACGTTGGTTAATATATTATGAGTATATTATTTTTTATGCATAATATAAGGTCAAAAGATATATTGTCCAAAATAAATAATTTTTTGTGAAATATGTTAGGTTATTATTGTTGGCATTTGAATATGAACAATTATTGTCCACAATAATTGTTAAGTAGGGAAGATCTATGAGACAATCATTCTTAGTGTGTCTGCAAATTGTGGGGGATTATTTTTTTTTCATGACTATGATGGAATGGGCAAAACTTTTATTTGGAGGGCTATTACTATAGTAATCAAATGTAAAGGTGAAATTGTTTTGATTGTTGCATCTAGTGAAATAGCTTTTTTGTTGATTCTCGGTGGTAGAACACGTTCTAAATTTCAAATTCCTATAAATGTCAATGAAGATTCTACTTGCAACATAAAGCAAGGTAGTCCTTTGGCTGAGTTAATGATTAGGGCTAAACTTATAATTTAGGATGAAGCTCTAAAGACTCACATGTGTTGTTTTGAAGCAGTTGATAAAACCTTCAGGGATATACTTTGATTTTCTAATAAGGATAGCTTAAATCTTCCCTTTGGAGGTAAAGTTGTAGTTTTTGGTGGTGATTTTAGATAGATACTTCTAGTCATACCAAAGGGGACGAGATAATATGTTGTTCATGCTAGCATTAATGCCTCATACCTTTGGCCGTTATGTAAAGTGTTTATTTTAACAAAAAAAATGAGAGGCTTCAATGTGGCTCTTTAGATGAGGATGATCGCTAGTTGAAAGAATTTTTAGATTGGGTGTTGGGTATTAGAAATGGAATTGTTGGTCAAATCAATGATGTAGATGCTACCATTAACATACCCTTGATATGTTAATTGAGAATTCATGTGATCTTCTTTTTGCCATTGTTAACAATATATATCTTTCTTTTTTGCAAAATATGAGAGAGCCACCTTTTTTCCAGCATATAGCTATTTTAGTACCAACAAATGATGTTGTTAATGAGTTGAATGAGTACATTATGTCATTGATACCTGGAAAAGCGAAAACTTACTTAAGTCTTGATACCCTATGTTTAGTTTAAGGAAATGTTGATAGACCAAATGATGTACATACTCCTGAATTTTTAAACACAATTGTTACATTTAGACTTCCTAATCATCAACTGAAGCTAAAGATTGGTGTTCCCATCATGTTATTGAGAAATATAGATTAGTTTTCAAGATTGTGCAATGGCACTTGAGTCATAGTCACTTAACTAGGCAATCATGTTTTGGAGGCAAAAGTAATTTTTGGCGACAAAGTTGGGGAAAAAGTTTTTATTCCTAGATTATCATTGACACAATTTGATCCAAAAATTCCATTTAAATTTCAACATAAACAATTTCCAGTGGTTGTTTCTTTTTGAATGACTAAAAATAAAAGCCAGGGACAGTGTCTCAAACACGTGGGCATTTATCTTTCCCAATCAATTTTTTCACATGGACAACTCTATGTTGCAATTTTAAGGGTTACAACACGTAGTGGTTTAAAGATACTTATATGCAACAATGAGGGTCATATTACATACATGACTTCAAATGTAGTTTACAAAGAAGTGTTTCATACTTTGAATTAGGTGCTATTACAAAAAATTATATATTTGTTATATATTTATCTTCAAATATGAATATGATGTATGCTTTGGGCTTGATACATTGTTGTTTGTTGTTGGCAGGGGTGTGGCTATTTTTACATAATATGCCTCATAGTTCTTTTTATGTTGCCAAATTATGGAATTCTACCAAACTTTATTACCTGGGCTGGAGACACTCTCTTTAAGTGTTTTAGTTCTACATAAAAGAGATTAATTGAGCGATTGAATATCAAGCAAGTAAATTGGTTGGATTTTTATGTGTTGATATCTGATTCATTGTATTCATATTCCAATTTTAGAAATATAGAATAGTGATGCTATTTTTTTTTTTCATAAAACATCTACTAAATCTAGAATTCCTTCTTTTTTTTTTTAAAAAAATCTTCTTTGATCAGGCTGTTTTGGAAAGTTTATTATATTAGTAATATTAAGAACATAATCTTTTATTGTAGGGTTTAGGGTCCTAATTGGTATTTTTTTGAATGTAGGAATCAAACATTGTCCTCTTGTTTAAGCAAACATGTTACACGCAATGAATCAAAATATTATAAAGTTATACACAAAGGTGGTGGATCGTGTTTCTTCCCCATACATGTTCTATTGATGTATTATTTCTTTTCACATAATGTATATTCAATGTCTTCTTTATGTTACTCTTGAGTATCTTTTTTAATTTATTTTATGACTTTAAAGCTCCTTTGACTTTAGTAAATATAGGATATATTTATCATGTTGTGATTTTGCACAAGATAAAACATATTTTTATTAAATGTTTCTTAATTGCTTATGTTCATTAAGTAAAGGTAGTCACATTTCTTTTTAATACTTTTACAATATTTAATATACAAAAAAATTTCAAATAAAAATTCCCACACACTTTGTTTTTCTCGTGTATCGCGCAGGTCAAAAATATAGTTGGTAAAGAAGAGAAAAGGGTGAAATAATAATTAGACCATCAATATTAATATATCATACTCAAATGTAAAAAGAATAAAAGATTTAGAATGGTCCCATTTATACCGAAGGTCATTGGCTGTCTTTTAACTTTCTATTATTATATTATTATATTCTTTCATTCCTTAAAGATTTTTTTAATAATATACCTTTCTTAATACCCAAATTGATTTTATTAAATATTAACAGGATGAAGAGAGAAAATAAACCGGCCAACTCCTAATGGCAGACTCAGAAATCAAAGTAAATCCTGCAATAAAAAAGGTAATTTCATTATATTTTAATTTTCCCTATTATAATCAATGGAAATTTTATTTTTTTAATAATTTTTACTTAAATTTAATTTTTAACATTTTAATTGTTATAATCAAATTTAATAATATTTTATGAATAAAAAATTAAAATGAATAAAAAAATTCTCCATTTTTAATTATTATAATTAACTCTTTTTCTACGTTTATAAAATTCTGAAATTATTTTTTTAAATTATGAATTAAATCCATAGAGAAAATAATTTTTTTACTCTAAATCTATATTTTTTGATAATCATGTTATAGAGGCAAAGTATTCATTGGTTTTGTTGATGACCAAACTTTTTCAGAAAACTTGACTGATCACTATTAGTGAAATTTCCTTTTCCCCACCACCTTTTTTTCATATATAAGACTCAAATCTAAAATTTTACTTAAAAGATCTGAGTCCAGTGTCACTTTGACCAACTACTCCAATCCCATATGTTATTATGCATCCAAAATTAAGATTCTTCATTTTTTTTTAAACTTTAACTTCACACACTATAAATATTTTAAATTTGGCTAAATTATTGACTTGTGAAAATTTTAAATTATTTTTTATCCCATATATGTTCCAAACATTCTATTATTTAAATGAAAAAAATAAAAATTATAATTTATATAAAATGTGATAAAAGACTTAATTATAATAATAAAAATTTTTAGACATTAAATTTGAATAAAAAATTCCTTTATTATAAAACCATAAAGAACGTATTAAAGATGATTTATTTCAAATAAGAGTAACTTAACTTCTACCATATTTTTTTTCTACGAAATTAGTTGTTATTGTTTTTGCTCTTATAATTAAAAAAAATCCTATTTTTGTATCAACATTCTTGTATTGACCATGGTGCTAACCTAGTTACTATAGAGGGAGGGAGACGTTCCACGCTTAAAAGGCTTTTTAAGGCTTCAAGCTCTTGCAGCCTCAGCACGATAAAATAAAAAAGAGAAAAGAAAAAACTCTTGATTTTCTGTCTGATTCTCCTATGTTCTAAGATCGATCTTACCTTTGATTGTTCCAAATTTTGCTGCAAGCGGGTAAGTCTCGATTCATCTATCGTCTAATATTGATTATAAGTCCGGTTTTTTTTCCACGCTATTGGGGATCTTTTGTATATTCAATGGCTGTCTATGCTGTAATATTGAAAACATAATTGTTTTTTGATCACTTTTCTGATCTGTGACTGAGTCTGGAGTATTGATATGTCTTTGAGTTCATTTGGGTGCTTTCAGTTTTCTCTCTTTCTCATCTGGGTATGTTCTTAACGCTGTGAGTACTGGGTACATGCTTCTGGGTGGCTTCTGATTTTTTTGATTTCTGTTATTTTTTCCTTGATTATTCATTGATTGGTTTTTCTCTATCTAAACGTATCAGGAAGTTATATATTCTAGGTTGCAGTACTTAGATTTAGAGGTAATAGATTTTCTTCTTGAGTTCAGGCAGTGCATTATAATTCAGTATTAGTTATTTCTTCTTTTCTTTGTCCTTGGTCGATAATATTAGAAACTTTATTCTGAGTTTTCTTGATTGATTTTAATTTTCACATGATCCTTTTTAACAAAACTTGTATGTGTTTAGTAAATTTTGGATGCTTGTGAATGATGATAAATAAAGTCATAAAACTTGACGACTGTATTCATATATTTTATCTTTTTCCTTCATATTAATTTTGGTTTGCAGATAAATGGCATCATTGGTTGCCAGTGGTAGCAGTCAAATGGCTCTTTCAGTTTCTGTCCAAGAAAAAGGAAGTAGAAATAAGAGAAAATTCAGGGCTGATCCACCCTTAGGGGAGCCAAACAAGATTATTCCTTCACCTCAACATGAAAGCCTCAGCTATGAATTCTCTGCTGAAAAGTTTGAAATAACCGCAGGTCATGGGCAAGCTAGTGCTTCTGACATATGTAGGGTAAGCCAAGATCATTCTGATGGGTTGAAGCTTGACCTTGGATTGTCTAGTTCAATAGCTTCACCTGAGGTCAGGCTTAGCCAACCTAAGGAGGAACTTGAGGTGGATGAATTTAATGATGCTGATTGGGGTGATTACAGTGAAGCCGAATTGGAAGAACTTGTCCTGAGCAATTTGGACACTATTTTCAAGAGTGCAATTAAACAAATTGTTGCTTGTGGCTACACTGAAGACGTTGCTACAAAGGCCATCTTAAGGTCTGGCATCTGTTATGGATGTAAAGATGTTGTGTCTAATATAGTTGATAATGGTTTAGCATTTCTTAGAAATGGCCAAGAGATCAATCCTTCGCGAGAGCACTATTTTGAAGATTTAGTGCAGCTAGAGAAGTATATTTTGGCTGAATTGGTTTGTGTTCTTCGGGAGGTTAGGCCATTCTTCAGTACTGGCGATGCAATGTGGTGTTTGCTAATTTGTGACCTGAATGTGTCACATGCTTGTGCAATGGATGGTGACCCTTCAAGTAGTTTAGGTAGTGGTGGCATTGCTGATGGTTGTTCTTCTGTTCAGACTGAATCACAATCAAAATTAGAAACAAAAGCTCCTGAATTGAGTCTTCCAAGTCCTTGTAAATCAGTTCCCTCAGGTTCTAAATCTGAGAAATCCTCTGTGGCAGGAAATACTGGTTTGGACAACTCAAAGAATTCTCAAATTCTTGTTGGACTCTCGGAGAAAGAGGGTGCTAATTCTGCAAGTGATTCTATTGATAAATCATCTAGTACTACTGGGACATCTCAATCTCCCTTGGTGGAAGAAAAGTGTGGGAGTGCTAGAAAGATCCATTCCAGTACAACTAGGAGAGACTACATTCTTCGACAGAAGTCATTTCATGTGGAAAAAGGTTATCGGACATATGGGTCTAAAGGGTCTTCAAGAGGAGGAAGGCTGAATGGCTTAAATGGATTAATCTTGGATAAAAAACTTAAATCTGTATCTGAATCTACTACCATAAACTTAAAGAGTGCATCCTTTAACATAAGTAAGGCAATGGGAGTTGATGTGACACAAGACAATTTGAATGCTGATTTCTCATCTAATGATGGACCTACCCCCACTGCATTTAGCCTGGATTCTACTGATACTGTTTCTCAGCCATTTGATACTTCATCTTCAGTACATGAAGCAAATGCTATACCTGCAGCTGGTAGCCCAGATGCATTATCAGCTACAGATACTGATCTTTCTCTTTCTTTGTCTTCAAAAAGTAAGTCTCCTTCAACACCTATCTGCTGCAACAATGAGGCACCTAATAGTAGTTGTGTGGGGATACCGTATGACAAGTCCCTTGGGCAGTGGATACCGCAAGATAGAAAGGATGAGATGATTTTGAAACTGGTTCCAAGGGTTCGGGAGCTGCAAAATCAGCTTCAAGAATGGACAGAGTGGGCAAATCAGAAGGTTATGCAGGCTGCTCGTCGGCTGAGTAAGGACAAGGCTGAGCTTAAGACACTAAGGCAAGAGAAGGATGAAGTTGAACGTCTTAAGAAAGAGAAGCAATCTCTAGAGGAAAACACTATGAAGAAGATTTCCGAGATGGAAAATGCCTTGTCTAAAGCAAGTGTGCAGGTAGAACGAACTAATGCTGATGTCCGGAAGCTGGAGGTGGAGAATGCTGTGCTGAGGAAAGAGATGGAGGCTGCTAAGTTACGAGCGGCAGAATCAGCCACAAGCTGTCAAGAGGTCTCAAGGAGAGAAAAGAAGACCCAAATGAAGTTTCAATCATGGGAGAAGCAGAAATCCTTGTTTCAAGAAGAGGTAATGACTGAAAAACACAAATTGGTTCAGTTGCAGCAAGAATTAGAGCAAGCTAAAGTGCACCAGGAGCAAGTTGAGGTATACCATTTCAAGCTCATTCTAACTGTTTTTCCATGTGCTTTCAATGTTGTAAGTGTTCACCTGATATCTATGCTAACATATATGGCTCAGGTTGTAATTTGCTTTCATGTTATCTTCAATATAAAAGCCTTATCCTTAAAAAGTAAGATGTTATTGTTAGGGAGTAATTTTCTGAAATTTCAAAACTCCCCTACTCTCATTTTATGCTCAGAATTAAATGAAATAAATTAGGATTGACATGCATTGACATTTTATTTGTTATTCATTTCTATGCATGGTTTGACCATTGACATTGTTTCCATATAGAACGTGTGGGTAGTGCCTGTATGTTAAATGAATCAAAATGTTTTCCCCTTCCACAGTATTAGCTAATAAGGTAATATTTTCTTTTTACCTTCTAAAGGGTCAAGAACTGAAATGCCTTCCCTCACCAAGGAATTAATGCATATGATGATCTATCATCTTTTTTCTGTCCACGTGCACCTTGTTTGATTCATACTTTGAAGGTTCTATTCATCTTGTGGCCACAAGACTTGTCTTTTAGTTAAAGTATTGATACCAGAACCACAAAAATGTAAATATTGTTTGGCACACATACATCGTTTGTGAGATTCTGCAGATGCCATCGTGAGTACAGTTTGGTACACAAGTACAGTTTGGTACACATACATCATTTGTGAGATTCTACAGATGCCACCATATTCCATGTGTAAATGCCAAATGAGTTTTGTTACCGAGTCTGTTCTCATCACAAAGGAAAAATATCACAGGCTAGGCGGCAGCAGGCAGCAAAGGCAAAAGAAGAACTCCTCCTACAGGCCAGTTCTATAAGAAAAGAAAGGGAACAAATTGAGGAGTCTGCAAAATCGAAGGAGGATATGATCAAACTGAAAGCAGAGGAGAATCTGCAGAGGTACAGAGATGACATCCAGAAACTTGAAAAAGAAATTGCACAACTGAGACAGAAGACCGACTCCTCCAAAATTGCTGCACTTAGAAGGGGAATTGATGGAAGCTATGCCAACAGCTTTATGGACATGAAAAATGGCACTGCTCGGGAAGAATCTCGGGCCACTTTAATCTCAGAACTGGTTACAAATTTAAATGACTACTCTTTGACAGGGGGTGTTAAACGGGAAAGAGAATGTGTGATGTGCCTTTCTGAGGAGATGTCTGTTGTATTCCTCCCATGTGCTCATCAGGTTGTTTGCACAACATGCAATGAGCTCCATGAGAAACAAGGTATGCAAGACTGTCCTTCTTGCAGGAGCCCCATCCAGAAACGTATTTCTGTTCGTTTTGCCCGTACATAATTTTTTTTACTTGAGTGTATCGAGTGTTTTGAATAATGTCTGTGGGACACTCTAGCCAAGAATAATGCATTCAGATCATGCATCTCGAGTTCAGATACATTAAGTTGTTTTCAATGTCAGGGTTGATTCTTCCATAACAGCTTTCTTTTTCTTCTGCTGTTCTGGTTTTATTTGAAGTTCTCTCCTCTCATGAAGCTACGCTTGTCTTTCTCTTTTAAATATAATGTTCAGCTCCTTGTCATATTTTCATCCTCATTAGTAATATATAATCTTTTGGCTCAGAAGAAAATCTGAAAATGTTGTAACATTTGCTTAACTCGAACATCACAATGGAGGTTTTGGTCCCATAAAGAAAGGTCACCAAAATTCTCATTCGGAATTAAAAGCAAAATAAGTTTAATAGGAAAATCGTCGAAAATAAAGCAAAATAAAAAAGAGAGAACATCGTATCAACAAATGTTCATACAATGCAATGTCTTTTATTAAGATTTTGCACATACATGTACAAGAATCACTATTGTGACTTGTTCAAATACCAAAACCAACCAGACATCCGTAAATATTGATGTGCAAAATTGCACAACTGTGTCTTTATAGTTGCCGACTCTTTTTAACGCGTAAAATGAAAAGTTTTTATTGGAATTGCATTTCCAATTACTGAAATGAAATTTTGTTAGAATGTACGAGCTGCGAGGTATACACATCGCGTCAATTCCTAAATAATATTACAAAAATATGTTAGAATGATGAAACTCTTCCTGTTTCTAAGGAAAATTACAATAATATTAAGCTGGAGTGGTTTATTATCTTTATAGATGGCGTTGGTTGCTCGTTGGAAGCCTTGAACTCTACCTATTGCTTGCGAATTGCGTTCATATAGCAAAACCCAAAGCCCTAATCCCTTGAAGCTATCTCGTAGGAGAAATGGAGTTGGAGAGCTACGTTGTAATTTGCATTATAGCAAAATAGTACAACATTGGGAGCAGGGTTTCAAAACATGAATTGCTTTGTGTGATGTGACGGCAGCGTTTTGGTTGCGGCTGCAACTGCATTAGGCCATGATTGGGCCCACAATGGTGGCAACTCTACTAAGATAGGAATTTAAAACATTGGTTATTAGACAGGAAAAAAAAAAACAAAACAAACATTGGATCGATACAGCAGAAGTTGGGTTCTGAGATTTCTCTCTGTAGGCATAGATCCTATCGTACGTCCGTTTCATTGTTTCCATCCACTTCCATTGGTTTGTTTCTTTGTAGGAGGGGAATGGATATCTTCTAACAAGATTTTCACACAATCTTATTATATGAAATACTTATGTCTTCTTTTTCCATAGACATTTATAAATTTTGATAATATCCCACCTATTCAATGTATATGAAGAGAAAGAAATTGGTACAAAATTTTATATGATAAGATAATATGAACTCACGTGAGAAAATCCGCACCCTTGTAGAACAAAGATATTTGTGAGGTGGAGACCACAGAAGATGCTGCACCTGTGCATAAGGATCCTTTCAACTTCAAGAAATGCACGTCTTTCCTTCTTGGCAACAAGTTGTAGTTATTTTGCGCTCTCGTGGGAATGCGCTTGAGCTCACTAGAAGTGTAGTCTCTAGTATTAAAAATGTAATATGAAATCATTCACATGCTTTTATTAAGAACTTAAACTTGTGGAATTATTAATTCATAACGCGGCATCCAAGTCTCTATTATCAAGTATTTTAGAGTTTGATCCTTGTCATCTTTATTCTTCTAATAAAAAAGTTGAATTTCAAGCATAAGGCAAGTGAGCTTTTACATTATTCATGTTTCAAGTCTAGAGGGATCTTGTGTGATGAGATGCGTTGAAATAATATAAAATTACTAACGTGTCTTCACCTAATGGCTTAATTTTTTGTTCATGACATATATATATTTTGTGATTTGTGAGAGCGAGTTTTGACGCAATGGTAAGGTTGTACTTTTTACTAAAGAATTAAAAGGTCATTAATAAACCTTGATAATTAATTTGATAATTCCCTTAATTATGAAATAATTGCTTCAGTACGTACTAGACTCTCCGGATTTGTGTTCTATTCATTATGTACCCATTTCTCAGTCACCTGCAGCTTTTGGAAATCAACTTGAAACGTGAAAAAAAAAAAGAAACGTTAAAAAATTAAAATTGTATTGAAAAATGAATTTAATCTCTCTCTCTCTCTCTCTCTCTTTCACACACACACACTCTTTGGCTTTGTTTGGTAGAGGTGAAATTGGAGAGAGGAGAAGAGAAAAGAAGAGAATATCACAATTTCTCTTTGTTTGTTTGAGTGGAAATGGGTAGTTTTTGTACAAAAAAATTGTGGGTCGCACCAGAATTATAATCATCGTTGGGAAGAGGAGATTTGAAGGGAAATTGGACAAAAGCATGTACTTTGTTGAAAATAACCTTGCAAAAAAACGACCCAACACCCATTCGACGAAGAGAGGGCGCAGGTCACTTGCATGCAACCAGCCCAGCTGTAAGGGTCTTCTTTGCAGTAGCTTCTTCACCTTCCACTACCACCAAGGTCTTCTTTCTTCCTTACGAGGTGCGTTTAGCAGGTGCGACAATTTTTTTTCTTTTCTGAAATTAGTTTTGATTATTATGATTTGGTGTTAAATGTGAGTATATCTGGTTGGTTTTCCATTTGAATGAGTTGTCTTTGCACGTATTTTCCCCAAATCGAGCTTATTAGCGGCTTCCATGGAGGATTTTGGTCACCGTCGCGCCCTTCAGCCTTTGCTGAAATCGATTTTCTCCTACTAAAAATCGATTTCAGCATGTTTCATGGTAGAAATTGATTTCGAGTGGCTTAAAATCGATTTTGTGTGCTTGTCTTGTGAAACCAATTTGTCCCAGGGGCAAAATCGATTTCATTAATAATGTGAGGTGCGAAAACACATTTTGAAAGAGGGATAATTTGGTTTGGTGAAATATAAAAGCAATTTTGTATTTAGATAAATCCATTTTGTCCATGTTTTGTATATATAATTTTTGCTATTATAGTTTTGCATGCTATTTAAGTAAATTGATCTATGAAAAAATTTGATGTTGATGTAAATTGTGTAATTTGGCATGTGGTAACATGCATTATTGAATCATCAGTCTATAATTTGTCATATTATAGAGTGATGAAAAATTTTTGGTATTAGAAGTCGAGTGTGAAAGTTGGTATGGCGAGAATTTTTTTACCCAAAATTAATATATATGGGTAGTGAGTGTATTTTAATACATTAATATTTTACATATTACAGTTATTTATTTATAATGTTTAAATTTCAACTTATGAGATATTTGAAATGGTCAGATGGATAGAGATAATAATGTTCAAAATTCTCAAAAATACATATGTTATGAGCAGCTGACAAATATTGACAATAATGAGTTGGATGAAGAGGAGATGCTTATTAATAAGAGGGGGGTTGAGATGTCGACAGTAAGTCGTGCGCAGCTTCAGTTGCAAACAAGGATGCAAGTTGCTGCAATGATGTTGTTGTGCTCTATAGGATATGCCTTGAATTTGATGCATTTCTTGTCAAATAAAATCCATAGGTCGGTAATTAATGATGTTCCTAGAAGGGAGGAAAGACATAAGGAGTTAATGAATTATCTAGTTTATACACGAAGGTGTCGTGATATTATTCGGATGGGGCCTGAAGCATTCATACTTCTATGTCAGAAAGTAAGAGGAACATGTATAGTTAGGGATAATATACAGTCCACGGTGGAGGAACAAGTGACAAAAATGCTGCACGTGCTAGGTCATAATGTGAAGAATAGAATTGTTTCTTTCTTCTTCCATCGGTCTGGTGAGACCGTTAGTCAACACTTCCACTCTGTGTTACATGCTATAATTGCTTTAGAAGGTGAACTTTTAGTTCAACCATTCAGAGCTGAAGTGTCACCACAAATACTTACCAATAACATATTTCATCCTTCTTTTAAGGTACAATTATACCATAAATTTGGCTTTATGTTACAATGGTTATTTTAATTAGACATTCATTTGGTCAACATGTTTTCAGCTTTTATTCTTTTTTTTTTTTTACAAAGGACTATCTTGGAGCCATAGATGGTACTCATGTCCGAGTGAATGTGTCAAGGGCAGAAGCCCCTCGGTACCGTGGTAGAAAAGATTACCTAATGCAAAATGTATTTGTTGCCTGTGATCTTGACATGAGATTTACATATGTTTTAGTTGGTTGGGAAGGAACAACATCTGACTCTAGGGTATTAAAAGATGCGTTAAGTAGGGAAGATCTTCTAATAATACCGAAAGGTTAGTATTAACTCAATTTTTTGTCGTTCAGAGGACTTCTAATTATATATGACCCTTCTTAGTAAAATATATATGCTTTATGTAGGTAAATTTTACCTTGGGGATGCAGGTTTTATGCTTAAACGTCAAATTTTCACACCTTATCATGGGGTTCGTTACCACTTGAAGGAGTATTCAGTTTGTGGGCCCTAAAATGCAAGAGAGTTATTCAACCATCGACATTCATTCCTTCAAAATGTAATTGAGAGGACATTCGGTGTTGTCAAGAAGAGATTTCCAATTATAGCTAGTGGCACCGAGCCTTATTACCCATTTCAAACAATAAGAAATATTGTTGTGGCATGTTGTATACTTCATAATTTTCTCATTGGTGTCAACAATGATGAGTCATTATTGGCCAAAGTTGATCAAGAAATACTTAAAAGTGAGCTTCAAACATTGCATACACAACAACTCGATCATGAACATAGGGCTGGGGCAGAATTGGGGGATAACATTGCTAACGCAATGTGGAATGCTTATTAGCATTAAATTTTTTATGCTTTTAACCAATAGGTTGTTGTTGCTATGTCAAGTTGGTTTGTATTGTATTTAATGACAGTTTGAGTTATTTTTTATGTACGGAATGTATTTTGAGATTAATGATGTCATCATTGTTCTTATAAGTCCCAACATTTACAATTTTTTTTAATACCTCATTTACCAGAAATGAACAGGCGAAAGGGATACGTAGGTGACTCTAGTCAACCTACAAGAGAAATGGTAAGATGGATGGATGACGTGGACAAACTTTTATTACATGCTATGGTTGACGAAGTTCGCAAAGGAAATAGGATCGATGGTAGTTGGACATCACTGGCTTATACAAACATCGTCAATGCATTGTGAGGATCAGGACTATCAGATGTGACAAAAAGCCATGTGAAAAATAGGCAAAAGACCATGAAGGACCGATGGCGTGAAGTCCATGACTTATTCAATGGACTGAGTGGATTCGCTTAGAATCTAGAGTCAAAAAGGTTTGAGGCTAAAATGGAAGTTTGAGAGGATTTGCTAAAGGTAAAAGTTAGTAAACATTTTCTACTTTATTTCGTTTTGCTAAATTTTAGAATGAATGTTAATTATAATTAATGTTATGCATAGGCTAAATCATGTGCTACAAAGTAGAGAACATGTCAAATCCGCCACTATGACTTGCTTGAAGAGCTTTATGGTTTAGATTGTGGTACTAGGAGCTTTGGCTTAACTTGGAAAATTCATCAGTCCATGGATAAAAAACAAGAGACCATTGATCTGAACGACACATTTGATGATACAATGGCGGCTGATGTTGGCTTAGGGAACTTTGAGGACATAAATGTGTCCACTCCAAATACCAAGACAGTTAGTATGAATGATGCACATTCAAATCCATCTGGGGGCACGTCAACATCAAGGGGAGTTAAGCGAAAGGCACCAATGGTTGATGTTATAGATGCCCAAATGGATAAGCTGACTACGGGTCTTGATCGAGTGGCAGAAGCAATTATAAGCGGCAATGTGTTAACTAAGAAATTATCTCAAGTCACGGAAAGACAAGTTGACATTGCTAAGCGACAGGTGTTAGCCCTTGAGAAGCGGAATGACATTATCAATGAGCAAGTTAATATGCTTAAGCGAAGTACAGCACGAGTGTACTCAGAGGAAGACGTGTGGAAGTTGTTGGATGACATGAATTTGATAGATGATCATCGCATGCAATGTTGTGATTTTCTATGTAACAATGAAAGACAAAGGCGTAAATTGTTTGGTGTAACCCCCCCCCCCCCCCAACTATTTGAGGCTTTCAACATTAATTAAAATGATGATTGATGGTGGCTTCCAATAAGGTTGCTGTGAACTGTGGTTAGTAGAATCACATGACTGATGGTGTGGAGCTATATAAGCACTTTGGTTGTTGTATATTTTGCCGTCCTTGGAGAAGGGTGGTTTTTGTAATTTTTTGAGAAACTTTATCCTTGATGAGTGATAGTGTAATGTGCACAATTAACCATTTTGGTTAAACAATGTAACTACTTTTATTGAATGATGTGTGTTTCTCAAGATTTCATATTATTCTGGTATTTGGTTCATTTGTTCTTATGATGTTATGTATTAGATTCAATTGCATATTATATTGAACAGTAATCATATGTATTTGCTTACTAATTTTTAATGTAACTACTATTGTCGTGAATGTTATGCTTGGTGCAGGATGATTGGAAAAGGTGGTTCTTCCAAAGAAAAAAGAAATAGAGATGGTAATGAAAAGAAAAAACATAAGGCAATTGAATAGGGAAGTGTTGTGAAAGGTAATGCTGTGGATCAAATGTTGGATTATAGTCGCTATTTCAGCAAACGTGATCAAGTTCGTATATATCTTGATGAATTTCAAGGTAGAGAGGTTATACAGGCCAAGATAATGGATTTTGATTATTTTCAAAGAAGTGGACTTCAATTTGCTGAACTACTCTCGGTCCAAGGCCTCCAAGATTTTGTGTCATTAGGTGGTACGGTTCAGCCAAAGTTGACAAAGGTATTCTATGCTAACTTGAGTGTTTCAGATAATGGTGACCTGTGTTCAGAGGTTTTGAAAATAAAAATCCGAGTTAGGCCACGTGATTGGTTAGGTTTGGCTAACTTGAAGTACCAGGGCACAAGTTTCATTTGTCAAAAATAAAAGACTAGGCCAATTATGATCGTTTAGAGGCATTGGCTACAATGATTAGACCTGGATTGCAACCAAGGAACTTTAAAAATGCTGGTTGTTTGGCCATTGAGGATAGATTGCTTCATTATGTGTACACACATATATTAGTCCCACGTGGGAGCAACTATGCATCCATTCACTAAGAAGATATTTTCTTTCTTTGGGCCATGAAACAACATAGCCAGATTAACTGGCCATACTACATTTGTCAACATATGATGAAGTGTAAAGACAACGGCATGCCTCTTCTGTATGGATTACTAATTACAAAAATATTACAACATCACAATGTGTGGCTAGGATTGGAAGCTGAGATTGTGCCTGGTTGGCCAAATAAATTCAATGAACGTAGCCTGAAGAAATTAAAAGTGATACAAGTCAATGGAGTGTGGCAACATGCTAATATTGGAGTCAACCAGCCCTAACCAGGAGGAGAAGATGGAGCTGAATCTGAAGATGACTAGGAACCTGAGACAATGGCTACTCATGCACCTCATGCTGCCCATGATAATGAAACGTTACATCAAATTTTTAGTGGCATTCAAGGTTTACAAGATAGCTTAGAAAGTTTATTGATTACTGTACATGAGGGCTTTCAAAGAGTGGACAATAGGTTTGATGAATTTGACAAACGGTTTGAAGATCTTGAGTGCCTTCACCATCGTGGTCCCCTGGAGTAGGAGTAATTTCATGTTGATTTGTTACTTTTTTATATGTAGTATGTACTTTGTTATTGCTGATGTGGTTTTATGTTTTTGTGAAACACTAATGTCTTTCTTTATATGCACTAAACTTGGATGTATTTTTATTTTTATAAACCGTATTGAATGTTTTTATTATTTCATAACTGACTTTGTTGCCTAGCACCAAAGCCAAAATCCAATTTTTGCATCAGCATTAGCAATAAAATCGATTTTCAGGTCCTTAAAATCGATTTTATTACTAGTTCCCAAATGTAGACGTCTCTATCTGCCTCTTGAAACCGATTTGTCCCTTGCTAAAATCGATTTCCCTACTATGTTTGTCTTCAAAATCGATTTCATCATTACTTAAATCGATTTTGGCAACCTCTAGAGTCATATCGTGCTCTCTATCAATGCATCTAATTCAACACGAAATCGGTTTTGATTTATTGAAATCGATTCCAATGTCAAAATATATAAAAAAATTCAAAAATAATTGTGATATACATAAAAGGTATAAATGTAATAAGCCAATTTCACTTCTTTTCATTTCTTTTTTACCAAACAACTTTACACATCTACTTTTTTTTTTATTTCTCACCTATTTCTCTTCAACCAAACAACCATAATTTTCGCTCTATTTCTCACCTATTTCTCTTCTCTTCTTTTCTCTCTATTTCTTTCCTCTCTACCAAACAAAGCCTTTGTGTTTATTGAAAAAATTAAAATTGTATTGAAAAAGTGTCTGTCTCTTTGTGTCAACAATTTTATATTCAGTTTTATTTGAACATAAAAATATTGATATCATATATAAAGTTATGAGTTTAATGGTTATACACTATTATTGTAAAAGGTTTTACACTGTCAACCAATCACAAATCATCGTTGTTATAACTTTTAAGGTAATTATTGTAAAAGTCAACAAACTTATCATACATGGTGGTTTGTGATTAGATGGCAGTGTAAAACAGTTGTACATTGTTAGTGTATATCCTTTTTTCTCTAAATTTATAAATAATTTATTTTTTATTTTTTTATTTTTTTTCATATATATGTATATTAAAAATACACTCTAAAATTAAATGAACAACTTTTTCTTGTCTCATTTTACCGTTGACAAAAATTTTCTTTCTAATAATTATAAAGAATACAAATATAGTATAAAAAATGTGATATAAAACAAGGTGCCGAATAACATAGACCAGGACTGAAAATAAAGTACCAAACATATAAGTTGATATGTAAGTCTAGGAAGACATACTGGAATTTCTCAATCACGTCAACCTGATTGGATTTGTAAGTGCTTACATTATTAATGAATGGTCCTCATACTGTAAATCAGTCCCTGTATAAGTAACATACATTTTATGCATATTTAAAAGTTCACTATGATTTCCCACTCCGAAACCCTAGCAAAGGTGGAGACTTGATAGCACGGTGGATGGGTTTGACGGATATTCGACCTGTTTGAGCAGCCCTCCACCTCCTAGAAATTTCCTGGTTCCCAACCTTGCCCTCCCAACCTCATGCGTGCAGGGCCAGTTCAAAGGTAAAATTATTAAAGTTCAAATTTTAGGTCCATCAATAAAAAGTTATTTACTATTAATTTTCATAAAACCAAAAGGCCACATATATAAGCAAAAAGGGGCTGATTAACTAAATTGGGGCAATTTTAAAAACAAATTACCAAAATGGGTCCCTTTTGAAACATATTACCGGCATGGGTTTGTTTTGACCGTTAATCGGTCAAAGTCATCACTCTGACTAGCGAAAATGGGTCCATGTCAACTTTTTTGTTTTTTGTTTTTTAAATTACACGTCGGAGTCCTACATGGAACATAAAACGCAAGACCGAATAGCGGAAATAATAAGATTACGACACATGGCCACATCTAGCTATTTTCGCAGTTTAAACTAGCGAAAATCACCCCTACGTGCCACGTGTCCAAGCCTGATCGCCACGTGGCAAAATCCTGGCATTTCCGCAATTTAGACTAGCGGAAATCACCACGCAGCGCCATGTGTCCCAGCCCGCCAGCCCAATCGCCACACGTGTCGCCTCCTAGGTATTTCCACTATTCAGAATACCATAATTGCCAGGGTTGTGCCACGTGGTTGCATCGGAGGGGACCGGTCAGCTTGCCAACGAGAGAAGGACACGTGTCGGCTCCCCCTTATTTCGGCAACTGAGAATAGCGGTAATGCTCTTGTGGCGCCACGTGTCATAACGCAATTTGTGCCCTGCTTGCTGCTAACCAAAGCGCGACATGTGGCGTGTGTGTGGTTGTTCCGGTGCTTTGAATAGTGGAAATCGAGTCGCCCACCCTCCCTTTATATATACTACACGAGCCCCACTCAAATCCCTCATGAAAGCGATTGCTGACAACTGTAAGTAATTTTTTTTATTTATCTTATTTTATTTGAGAAGTGTATTTATCTGGTTTTTTTTATATTTAAATAATTGTAGGTAATTTTTTTGTATTTATAGTTTTTTAGTTAAATTGCTTCTTCTTTTTTTTGTGATACAATTTATTTGGTATTGGATTAGTTTATATATTATGTAATATATTGCAATTATTTTATTAATTATATGTTTTATTGTATGCTAAAGTAGTGATTTTTTTAAATGAAAATTTTAATTTTTTCAATTATTAATTTTATTATATATTTTTTAATTTTGATAATTGTTTATGTTTAGTGTAATTTAATTTTAATTTAATTTGTCTTTTGTATTAATTTTAATAATTGAATTTGTTAATTTATGTTTATTTTTTATAATATAATTGTTTATATTTTATATTTAAATATATATGTAATTATTATTATGCATTAGGAAATTAAATGGGAATTTGTATTTTTACATACGTAAAGACTGAACATAGTAATGAACATTAGTTTTTTTTTTATTCTTTTGGTATATAATTTATGAAAATTAGTGTTTATTTAATTTATTGTCCAAAATTTTATTTACATAGTAAATAATTTATAAAATGGTTACTTATTTATTTATTTCAAATATTTTTCTTGATATTGTGTAAATTTTATATTTTAAGGTATTTATTGTAATAATTTAATTGATTACATTTATTATTGTATTTTTAAGTGATTAATGTGATTTTTAATAAATTATTTAATTTGTTAAATGAAAAATTCTATTGTTTAAGCATATATGATGTTATTTAAATTATTGGTTAATTATATTGAAAGTAAGTAGTGTTATTTAGATTTTAAATAATAGTTTATTCATGTTGATTGATATGTTTATATTTTTACTAATATTTAGTCTTTTAATAAAAATAATATGGCAATTGATTGACAGATTACATATTTATTTTGTTGATTGATTTACGCAGTATTTTTTACGGATCTTCACAAAATGGCATCTTCCTCATCTTTTGGTACAAGCAGCATTCATTGTGGATCAATTGATAATGATATATTATGGATGAAAACTATGCATATTTCGCAACACGTGTGGAATGGTGAACCGGAACACAAATTGATTGTTAGACGGGCTCTTCCTACACATAATGGAGTAGAAGGTGTTTCGGAAGCAATTATTGAATTTCTTACTCAATCTGGCTTCTATTGGGTTGCCAGAATGGGTTTTTTAAGGGTCAATGGCGGTTTGGTGAATGCTTTAGTGGAAAGGTGGAGACTTGAAACACATACATTCCACATGAGATTTGGAGAGTGTACAATTACTCTTCAAGACGTTGCAATTTTGTTAGGTCTTCTCGTTGATGGTCTGCCTCTTATTGGGGCAACACAGCTTGATTGGGGAGCTTTGTGTGAAGAGTTGTTGGGTATTCGACCAATGCACCTACATGGTAGTTTTGTCAAATTAAGCTGGTTGGCTGAGCATTTTGATGACATTGGTCAACATGTCATCAATGAGGAACAATTGCGAAGATATGCTCAAGCATGGATCCTTCGATTCATTGGTGGTGCACTGTTAGTAGACAAATCAAGTAGTAAAGTCTCGTTACGATACCTTCAATTTTTGCGAGACTTTAACGAGACTAGTACCTATGCATGGGGAGCTGCTGTACTTGGTTGCTTATATCGCGAGTTATGTTTGGCCACTAATTATCAAACGCAATCCATTGGTGGCATGTGCTTATTACTGTAGCTTTGGGTGTGGGAAAGATTCCAACGTATTGCTCCAAAAAGAACGCCCGACTTCGTTATTGGTCAACCTTTAGGTATGAGGTAACATTAATGTTGTTAATATGCACTTGCTACGATTTGAACATTTGGCTTAAATTCTTAATGAGTCGATATTTTTGTAGGTGGCTTCGACGTGGACATAGCACATAGGGAACAACGATTTAACATCACACAGACGAGTATTTGACATCATGACGAGGCATAACGTAAGTATTTATTTTTTGTATAACGTATAATTGTAATTGCAATATGGTGTGCATGGTTTTAGCTTAATTATTCTTTGTAGATTGTTTGGGAGCCATACACTGAGGCTATTATGCAAGCAATGCCTCCAATATGCCAAGATGGACATACTGTTGTGTCGTTAATATGTTTAAATGTATGTGAATGGCATCAACTTGATAAAGTGATGAGACAATTTGGTCTTCGTCAACCAATTCCACATCCTCCGCTTCAACCATAGGAGTTACATGCGTTGACTTTACATGGAAAGTATAGTGAAAATTGGTAGAACATATTGGCACCAGCCATCAACGCACGGAATTAGAGGCATGAACTACAAGTTGACGACACCGGCCCACAAGTAGGAAATTTAGGTCACAATTCCGAGTACATGGTGTGGTACAGACGGAAGACGAAGATATTTGTCGACCCCAAAAATGCTAGGGCAGCAACTCTGGTATCACAACTTATGTAAATTGACTTGTACAATTTGTGTTGTTATTAAAGTCGCTGTGTCTCTAATTTAGTTTTCTTACAGGGAGAGGTAGGGGAAACATTGACGTATATGGTCTCTGAGGAAGGCAGAGGTACGTGGACGGTGGAAGATTTGGTGCCTTGCGTGGACAAAATCATGATTTTAGTCGACGTAGAGGATTGCGTAACTGAGGCTGTTGCGCCTGCTCCACCTCCTTCACCAATATTCGAGGCACAACAATTTCATATTCCTCAGAATCGTGTTGAATCATAGGGGCTTGGAAGAAGGAAAAGGGTTGTTGAGGGTGAAACATATGATTTTCCGACGATGCCTCAACGTCAACATGGGATGTACTATACACCTACACAGTTTGTACATTATCCTAGTTCACAACCCATGTACTATTATCCTTCCTAGCCACAGGGTCATGCTGGAACTTTGCAACAACACCCTCATCATGGTCATCCGCCCACACCAAATTTCACAATGGATCAAATATTTGGGACTCCGTACTCGACACCAACACCAAACATTCCTTCGCCATATGCAACTCCAGGGGCACCATTATATGACATACCTGGATCTCCATGGTTACAAGGGATGAATCAGATGATGGGTGTAGATCTACGTGCCCAATTTTCCTCAGAGGCAGATAATGCTAGCCAACTGTCTGCCATAAGCATTGCTGCTACAACGGATGATGTACGACCAGGAAGAAGAAATCCTACACGACTTACAAGAAACTGGTCTCGTCCTTGTGTTTTGACACCTCCTAATGAGGGTCACGAACAGTTGGCAGATGATACTTGAATTTTTTTAATGTTTTGTGGTCACTGTATCATGTATTGTACATAATGTTTAATGTTTTATGGTCATTATACACATGATGTTGTCATCTATGTTGATTTACTCACTGTTTATAATTATGTTAACAAAGAAAAAACACATTTACAACCAAATTTAAAAATGCTAACGAAATATATAATATAAAGGCACACTTTAAAAAGTTCATTTTATTAACTTTATCAACATTGTTATGAACTATATGTTTTCTTCATTATTTTGCTCAAAGTTATCTATCTGCGCTTGTAGGGGACAATTGCGCCTATTGTGACCTTCACGTCCACATCTACGACATCTCTGTCTGGGTTATGATTCAACCCAGTCCATTCATTTCTGATTCTTATTGATTTTGGTCGTCCTTTTCCACGAACAGTTGTTGGGTTCGGGACAAGTACCCATTGCTCATCATCAGGTGCCATAGCTTCTTCATTACCCAGCGGCCACCACTGTCCTGAATATGCATGCAGTATGTACTCATTTGTGTACACTGGGCCTATATATTGATTGTAGTCAATACTAACTACACCGCACACAGTAATAACATGGGAACATGGATAATGAAATGCAGTGAAGCGTCCACATTGACAATAACGTTCATTTAGGTTAACTATCCATTTTTGACCACCACGCTAAGTCAAAAGATTAAATGCCTCCTCAACCTCAAAGCGCGTTGACTGGATATCATATCTACATACCTAGTGGGAAGATGCATCCTCTATATTTTTTCGCATCACCTCAACTAACTTGGCACAATATATATTGCTTGCTGACAACTCTACTCTCACCTGAGACCCTTGTTGTACAAAGTACTTAACACATTGATTGTATGTTGATTTCACCAAGGCAGTTATTGGAATGTTCCGACAATCCTTCAGTACCTTATTTATGCATTTCGACAAGTTTGTGGTCATGTGTCCGAATCTACATCCCTACACATCATATGCCATACTCCATTTATCAACAGAAATGGCACTTATCCGCCGATCGACATCTGCGCTACACTCGCGAAATGTGTGTAGTTTTCTGTCAAAAATGTGTTTGCATGGAGTGTATCCTATAATAATAAAAAAACAAAATTAGTACTATTAAAAATATGATCATGTAAAAAATAAATCTATAAGATTAAAAGTTATATTCTCATAACATATCTAGATTGACCAACATTTTTTTTAGTTTTCCATTTTTGAAATGATGCTTAAAATTGCTTGCAATATGTCGAATACAATACATGTGATAAGCATGTGGAGGTTGCCATCGAAGGGCCTCATTCTGTATAGTCAACTTTATGCTACGATGTCGATCAGAAATCAAACATATGCCCTGTTTATCGGTGACATGTAAACATAAATGTGATAAGAACCACGACCACGCTTGTAAAGTCTCGCCCTCAACCACAGCAAATGCAAGGGGAAGGACATTACTGTTGTCATCTTGTGTTGTGGCGATTAACAAAGTCCCGCGGTACTTGCCATATAAGTGTGTTCCATCCACTTGTATCAGTGGCTTACAGTAACGAAAGGTATCGCCACATTGCTTGAATGTCCAAAAGACTCGGTGGAATTGCGGGTAACCGCGAATTCCTTGATTACCAACGAAAAATTCATCGTCACAAAGTTGGTAATATGTACCTGGCGCGTTCTGTTGCATATACTTAAGCCATCTTGGAAGCATGGCATAGGATTGGTCCCAATCTCCAAATTCACGGACTATTGCTTTCTGTTTGGCCTTCCATGCCTTTCTATATGTCACTTTATAACTAGTCATAGTTGTTATTCTCTCTTGAATCAAACTTATTTTTAAGGATGGATCTTTGGAGATCATTCCTACACACAAAAAAAGATTTTCAAATATATTTATAATAATATTTTCATATTGATTAACAAAGTTAAATATGCAAACTTGCAATAAACCTTGTATGCATGAACAAATGAATTTGGAATCTAACTTGTCATGATCTTGTGTTAATGACAAATTCAAGCATGTATGTGGCCCACCCCATTGGGTGACAACCCAAGTATCAGTCTTTTTTGATAAAATTGCCCTCATATACCACGCACAACCATCGTCCTTATTTGGACATTTGCAAATCAACTTCGTGGGTTTGGACTCAACAACAACAAACGTTTGATGCAACTTCATCGCATAATGTTTTAATGCATTATGTACAGCTTGTTTGGTCTCAAACTGTAACCCGACATATAATTCTTCCTCAACACTCCAACCAGCGGAAACATCTAACGATGACATCTCCTCCTGATCAGGGTGACTCTAATTAATGTTTGTATAGTGAGAAGAATCATTCCAAAATGGACGTTGACTTACACCTACATAACATTATTTAATTATTCATTAATAAGATAAAATATATAAAAACATCCACTTTGTGAAATAAGATTCTAATTCTGAAAAATAAATATAGGAAAAAAATTGAAGAAAAAAATAAAGTTATATAAAAAATTAAAATAAAATAAAATAAAATAAACTTAATGAAAATTTGACATCAAATATATAATAAAATAAAATAAATATAAATAATTAGTACTCTATAAATATAATAACTATTCAACAAACGATACCATTATTTTACTTTTTGTTTGTTAAATTTTATTTACTAGTATTTTATTACATTTTAATTTTATATAAGTTTATAACAAGTTTTTTTTTTTAATAGTTTGTCTTTCAAAACTAATGTCTTACTCAACGATAACTTACTAATTTTGAAAAACATATGTATGACTATTTTATGTAGTAATTTTTAACTGTCTATTTGTAATTAACTTCATGAATAAACATTAACTACTTATGCAATAATATAATAGTATTATGTAAGGTAAAAACATACCTTTCTCATATTGATATATTGACAATGGTTCAATCATATGACTTACTTCAATGGACGCTGTCTCACCATTTGTGTCAAATGATTCATCATCAAGAATATCATCCTCGGACGATTCCTCAACATATGATTGCGACACATAATAGTCGTCGTCGTCATCATCATTGTCAACTGCTTCTACCTATCTATGCATCACAGATTGTGCCAATGACTGATTAGAAGACAAATTTTGATTACCAAACATGCGAGAATTTATTCCACCACCTTCTAACGGAATCATAGAACTACCAACAACCTCTATTTCAACATACATTTCTATTACTGACATTTCATTTTGTTGTTGAAATGCATAAATCATGCATTCTATGTCTTCATCATCACATATTTCTAATGCATTGTATTTACCTTCACTTTTTGAAATTAAAAACCTATATGTAACAGAAGATATAACTTGGTTTGCCTGCAATTTAAATTTATCATGAATTTTTCTTTTTAAAACATTAAAACTAATTCCGTGTCTAATTTGTATTGCTTTCTTTGTCCCTTCGAACATTACTCCTTCGACACTTTCATACATCCTTCCATTTATATACACAAATGCTATAATCGAATTCATGATTCTGTTCGATGTACCTACAAAAAAAAAGTAATATTTTACTCAGTAATAATTAAAACATAAAATAAATATGAGATTACAAATATAAAAATTTATAAATAAATAATTGCTAAGTTAAATACGTCATAAATTCATATACAATAAAAAATTTATTTATCTATTAATTACTTATTAAAAACATGTAATGTAAATGCATATATATTATGAGACTTATGTGAAAACAACATAAAAATATATTTATTTTTTTACATATAAAAGAAAACATTATTATATATATTCTTCAAATAATATAGTATAAATATTTTTCAAATAATATAAATATTATATTGCACAGAAAATATAATCATGTTACATAAATTTAAATTGATTCAAAAAACACAAACAAAAATGATACATAACTACAATGCAAATGTCGTATTGTGAGGGAAAGGTGGAAAATGGGTTTTATAGCCACCTAAAATGCTATTTTGACTAACGGGAATAATCAGATGATGCCACATGGCACAACTCTCTCAATTTAGCAATTCATAATGGCGGAACTGCAAACGAACTGACATGTGCCACGAAGTGGTTATTTCCGCTAGTCTGAACAACGGAAATGCGAAAATGACCTAATTTAGACATGTGGCGATCGGGCTGGGACACATGGCACTGCGTGGTGATTTTCGTTGGTCTGAATTGTGGAAATGCCATGATTTTGCCATGTGGCGATCGGGTTGGGACACATGGTGCTGCGTGGTGATTTTTGCTGGTCTGAATTGCGGAAATGCCACAATTTTGCCATGTGGCGATCGGGCTTGGACACGTGGCATGTGCGGGTGATTTTCGCTAGTCTGAACTGCGGAAATAGCTGGATGTGGCCACATGTCGTAATCTTGTTATTTCCGCTATTTGGTCTTGTGTTTTACGTTCCACATAAGACTCCAACGTGTAATTTAAAAAAAACAAAAACAAAAAATTTGACGTGGACCCATTTTTGCTAATTAGAGTGACAATTTTGACTGGTCAACAGTCAAAACAGACCCATGCCAGTAATATGTTTCAAAAGGGACCCTATTTGGTAATTTGTTTTTAAAATTACCCGAATTTGGTTAATCAACCGCAAAAAGGCCTAATATACAACTTTCTCATTTAATGTTTTTTTTTTTTAAAGTTTGTTTTGAGTTCCACTTACCGTTGGGTCAGCCCTACATGTGTGCGGTGTGCCTTCATTATCTAGAAGTTATTAGGTAGTTTGAGATATATTACAAAAAATTTAAATATATGTTATATAAAGATTAATTGAGATTATAAACACTTAGTAATCTGAAACTACTTAATAATTTCTCTTTGTTATGCCAAAATTTACTTGTGTACTACGCTACACAAAATTTCTAACTTGGGAAGCCTGTAACTGTAAGTGACCATAAAACAAATATTATCTAAAAAAAAAGTAGTGTCCGAGGGATCTTAGTCTTTGGCGCTTCATGGTGCTTTGGATGTTGAAGTAGAATCATCATATATATATACAAAGAATTTAAAATAAAATAAAAAAACACAAAAGGAAACCCACTGATATGGAATCTAATCCAGAGAAGAATGCTCCAAATTAGTATATATTATCTTTGAGAAAGGGAGTTGTATGCTTCTGCTGTAAGCTAATTAAGAATCTGGTGAGGTGCTTACAATACACAAACTCATGGCCAAGGCAACAAATTAAGTAAAACGAGGCCATTGCCGAAGAGACCGAGTATGGGCGGCACAGTGAGCAGTGACATATCAAGAGTTGATGTGTCGAGGAGCGTAAGCGGGCAAGAACAATGTGTTGTATACTCAACTACCGATTCAAGAACGTGCACCCTTCGCGTGAGCGCAGGCGTTGACAGCGCAAGTGTGACCCTCAGAGACTACACTTTTGACAGACAATTAAGGAACCGGAGTGGACATCTACCTTAACAAAATCAACTTCGCTATGGCCACCATTCATAACACATACCGGGGCAGTGCGGAATGTTATTTGGGACATACATATGTGGCACTTTAGAAGGAAGATTATCTCTCGTTGTTGTGGAGGTTTGGCACGATATTGGCAAAGGTGCTAGCTAGGAGCCCTATGGTGCTCCCGACGTTCCCCAGCAAACGACAGGCCTTATAAACAATGGTGGATCAGTAGATTTGCATGGAATATATATTAATATATAGGAATTTGCTAATATAAACACACTTATTTTTTAGTTGAGATATGTTAGCAAATTATAATAACTATAATATATCTTAAAATACACTCATGGTGTAACTTGTTAACATATTCCAATTAAAAAATAAGTGCATGTATATTAACAAATGCTTGTGGGGTTTGTTAACGTACACACACTTGCTTTTTAATTAAAGTACTGTTAATAAGCTATAACTATAATATATCTTAAAAACACTTATGGTGTAACTTGTTAACGTACTCTAACTAAGAAATATATATATATATATATATAGTTGTTTGATTTCCTAGCCAATAATTAAGCATTTGATATTAAATAAATTTGCATGAACTTTGTAGCCGGCCTATGGTACTAAAATTCAGCTTGACCCATTGACGAGCATTCGATGTTGAATTTTATTCGTAATGAGTTACACTTAATCTACTATTTTCAGTTGGCCTCACCATATATATCTTAATTAAGACCTTACTTGAAAAAAATAATAATTTAATTTTAGTTCCTTGCTGAATTACTTTGATAAAAGCCCTCGATCCGTTGTGATGAACATGTTTAATTTCCTACATCTTATAATTTCTGATAATCCAAAATTAACTAATATTTTAATATTCTTAATTTGCATTATGTTTGGAATTCTAAACGTTAACGACGAATAATTTGTGTTAACTATTTCCGAGCCTCATCGTTAGATATTTGGCTAGTTAAGCCAAGATGTTCTGGCGGCGGAGTCAAAATATACTCTATAATGATACAGTGCACAAGCGATTGGTGTAATATAAAATGGCGAAATGAAACCTAATTTAACTCAACCCAATTAATTTACCCGTATCCTAATCTCCCTCCTGTCCGTCGCTTTTTACCGATAACCTATTCCTGTTTGTCATTTTATCCATTTCACTTCTTTTCCTTGGTAATTAAATAATTCTTTGCATTTGTAGTTAATGTATAAAGGGGTTAAGTGTCTTTGTTCCCTGTATGACTATTTTCTACCAATGAAGCTCGAGTTTATATAAGCAAATGGCAACCTCAAGGGTCATCTTTCATCTTAGCAAACACTAACAAATGTTAGGTAATAAATTAAAAATAAAAAGATTTAGTTAAAGAGTATAACCGTGGCTAATTAAATCCATCTTATTATTATTCGTCTCTTGTGTTGCTGTTGGCTTATGCAATATGTAGTGCTTTATGTTCGTGAGTGCGCGTGTTATTAGGCAGCTGTCACAATCAGATTTCATCGCTAGGACGTACAGTTTGCTAAGGTTGGGGATGATGAATTAGGGTGACAAGTTGGGATGCTGAAGCTAACAAGTATTGGTTCAAACGTACCTTAGATTGTGTTTGAATGAGGAATTTTAAATTTCAAAAAATTTGAAATGCTTAAAATTTGAATTGTTTTAATTTAAAATTTCTTGATTTATTAAATGTTCTGTTCTGATAAATCAATTTAATTTTTTTATTTTGGAATTGAAATTTTTAAATTTCCTCAACTTTTAAATATATGTTTAAAAATTGAAATTTTAATATTAAACTTTTTCTGAAAATAAAAATTAGTCAGTTTTTAAATATTTAATAATTTATGTTCTCTCCAAAAGTGGTTCCTCCTTATTCTCCACCTCCCAAGGCAGTGTTCTTCTTTTCGATAGGTGATCTAGTCTCCCGCAAGGTGGGAGGGGGGGTACCTGCAAAGACACTCCGACGCTCAAGTCAGGGGAGGCCCCAGGATCAGCAGGGGTTTTACTTTAGTATTGGATTCAGATTAAGGTTAGAAAGTGTGCACCTGTCCTCCTTTTAATGTCAGATGTCCATTACCTATATCGCAGGAGGATCTTCGCCTTCAATCCTGGATTTATCTCCTAGTTTCTGTTATTAGGTTAGTTTCCCACTTTCTTGATTTATGATTCCTGGACGAGGTTCGGTCAGCTGCTTTCAGGACGAGTGGCAAGATGGCCAATCGATTAGGCTGATTGACCATCCTTAGCTTGCTCGGCCAGGTAGGTGATCCGTTAGGTTGGTCATCTGTCTTCGTTATTCAGACGGATCGGGGTAGTACACCACCCCCCGAGCTTCGACACACGTGGAGAAGTTGACCACATGAGACTTAGTTTAGATAGACTTCTAAAGCTAGTTTGCTGCCGAGGTGGTTTGTTCAATCCACTCAGGCCTCTTGTCTAACCGGTTTATCTGGTAAGGTATCGAAACATTGGGAACTTGAGAGGTCACGTCTCCCCTTGGGAACCGTTGCGCGTGCTTTCGCATGCATTCAATGCTTGGCTATTGACGAGACTTCCTGCTGATGATGACCTAAAAACCCCAACTTGACGCTTCATCTAAGCCGTTGGCTCATCAAGGGTGGTACAAGATCTGATGGCGGGAGAATCACGAGCTTTGGGCTGTGTACCCCCTCCCAACCCTATAATAAGGAGCGGGAGATGCTTCTTTCTGTGCTTTCTCCCCCTCTTACTCGTCTCTTCCCATTGTGCCTCTCTTTCCTTTTGCTTCCGCCATCCCAGAGCGTTCTCCATGGTGGTTGCAGTCATCTCTTTTTCTTTCTGTTATGAAAACCTCGTAGGTACGCCCCCTTACTTCTAGCTTTCTTCTCCCTCAATGGCTTCAAGTGACAAATCTGGGGGTTCTCCCAACTCTGAGCCTGGAGCAATGCTCTCGCCGGAAATCGAGCCTATCGGCGGCGGCTCTCAAACGTTCGGTCGGTCCGTGCATTCCTCCTATTTGGACAGGTCTGACAACGATTCCCATCCCCAACGTGTACTCATAAGCAACATAGTTTGTCCGGACGTTTCCATGGCTGAACGTCTCGTGGCACCCCAGGCGGCAGACAACTCATCCGAGGGGACACCCGAGCAGCCACTGGTGATGCGGCGTAAAAGGGGGCAAAGGAGGTTTTTCCTCCTGTCACCCGTCTTGGATATGAGTGGGTTTCTGGTGTGGTTAGTGTTTACCATTCAAAGTTCCAGTCGGCTTCTAACCTCGCCAATCTGATGAAGGCCATCACTTTTTGTGACTTGGACCATGAGGGTGAAGTTATAGCAGAACCGTGTGGTTTCGATGAGCACGTGTACCTTTCGGCTTTGGCGGGACGACCGGTCTTTACGTATGTATACGAAAGTTCTTCCAGAACCTCGGGGTCTCCATGCTTTTCGATGGATTCGAGGTCGAAGTCCTGAAGGCTTTGAATGTGACACCCACCCAACTCCATCCCAATGGCTGGGCAGTGATGACCGCTTTCCAGGTCCTTTGCAACTTGCTGTTTATGGTGACAACCGCTCTGAAATTCCTTCATCATTATGCAGCAAAGGAGAAGAAGAGGGGTGGTTGGGTATCATTATCAGGTGTCAGCGGTATTTCCCTTTTTACGGCCTTCATCTCCTCGTACAAGGATTTTAAGAGGGGGTTCTTTTGGGCCAAACCGAGTCCAACCAAAAGGAGCAACTTCTTCAACGACCGTGGTCGCCCGAGGTTCCCCTTCTACTGGACAAGGAATCTGGACAAGCACACTATTTGGAGAGTACAAGACATGTCTGAGTCCAATCGAGACGACATGGTCGACTTACACAAGCTTCCTCGATTACTCCCATGCCGAGCCGTGCTAGGGCTTATTAATTCGAAGAAGCCATTGAAGGACATAAAGCGTGAGTACTTTTTATCTTTGTTTGGTATTCACCTGCTGCTTCTTATTTTTCTTTGCTCCTTTCGCAAGGATAATGGGACGCTTTAACTTTGCCAAGCTTCGCGTCGAGCGGGCAGAGAAAGCTAAGAGGGCGAAAGCGGGCGTTGCTTCTGCTTCCCCTGTGTTGTACGCTCCTTCGATGGCGCAAGTCTCCAATCGTACCCTGAAAGCTCCGCCTCTGAAGTTTCCGATTGCAGCGGCTCCTTCGAAAAGCCCTCTGCCAAGTGCCCAAGGGTGGCTTCCACGCTAGTGCCAATCAAAGACTCTTCATCCACCGGTGTCCACCTGGCATTTTTTGTTGCTGTCGAGGGTCTCGGGTCCCTTTGGGGTCAAGATCTCGACCCCACCACAGTGCTGGGCCTCGGCTCCCTATCAGAGGTCGACTGTCGAGCTCTTAGAGAAGCCGGTCCCCATGCGGATTTGGAGGCGTTATTTGTTTTCCAGGCTCGTTCTTGGGCAATCGCCCTATTTTGGGGGCCGGAACTGGAGAGTGCCTGTGCTTCTTCCCAATTACTGAGGTCAAAGAGGCCAGGGTCCAAAGGTTAGAGGCCGCTGTCCAAGAGACGAGGATCAGGCTGGCCGAAGCGAAGAGAGCGACTGAGGCTTTGGAGGTTGAGCTAAAGGATGCCAAGGTCTGCAATGAGACTCTAATGAGCTGGGCCATCTAAGCTGAAGAGTCCGTGGTTACCTTGAAGGAAAAGCTGGGACTTCCAAAGCTGGGCTTTCCGAGGCAAAATCGGGCGGTCGGGAGCACTTGCTCAAGTGAAGCGCCTTGAAGCCAATCTAGAGGAAGCCAAAGGGTCTATAATGGAGGATCACATCAGGGGCTTTCAGAAAGCATTGCGACAGTTTTCACACTTCCACCCCGGAGCCGACACCTCCGTATTTGACATAGAAAAAGATGTCAAAGAGGGGGTGTTGGTTGATGTAGCCAATCTTTTCGACCACGAGGAGGAAGAGGTGCAGGGAGGTGTAGATGCCGAGCAGGTTGATGACAATGTTGACATCGTATGAGCTTGGTGCTCTGTGCTTCCTGAAGTCCGAATGCTTTCCCCATGACTTCTAGGCTTTTAGGCTTTAGGATACCTATGTTATATTCAGTCTCCGTGTTCGGAGCTTTATATGTACCAAGTTCCATGTTTTATAAAAATGCCAATTATTTTCTGTTATTCGGTCATCTGGGATTACTACTACTTTAATTTAGCGCATCGACTTGATTGAATCAATAATCGTTAGGCCGACTTGGTTTGGCTTTTTGGATTGAGACCCGTCAGGTCTTTGAGCACGGTGGGTCGGCTCGGTAAGGTTTCGGTGGGTCGAAACCTGTCGTCTTCGAGCACGGTGGGTTGGCTCGGTAAGGTTTTGGTGGGTTGAAACCTGTCAAGTGAAGTCTTTGAGCATGGTGGGTCGGCTCAGTAAGGTTTCGGTGGGTCAAAACCTGTCGTCTTCGAGCATGGTGGGTCAGCTCGATAAGGTTTCGGTGGGTCAAAACCTGTCAAGTCTTCGAGCACAGTGGGTTGGCTCGGATTTGAGAGAAATAACAAGATGAATTTGAAATAACTTTATTGCTTAATATTGATGTGCCTCATTAAACCCTCCCCCGGTAAAAACCCATTTTGGGACAAAAAACCAGGGTAGGAAAAAGAGTACATCGTCATTTCATTTTATCAACTAAAATACATCTTCAAGTGAGTAGCGTTCCACGTGTGCGGGACTTCTTTGCCTGTGAGTTGCTTCAACCAGTAGGCTCTGCTTCCCAGCAACTCAACCACTCTCAGTAGCCCTTCCCACTTGGCAGCTAGCTTTCCTTCTCTGACTTCTTTCTGTGCTTCCCCCCTTTTTCTCCACACCAAGTCACCAAGTTCAAAGTCTCTTGGCTTCACTTGCTTATTGTACCTGCAAGCAACCCTTCGCTTCCACGCTTCTTCCTGTATCCTAGCCTTCTCCCTTAGTTCTTCTGCTAGTTCTAACTCCATCTTGAGCGCTTTGCCGTTTCTTTCGGGGTTGAACACTGTGCGACGTAAGGACGATTCCCCCAACTCCACCAGAATCATGGTGTCGGTTCTGTAGACCAATCTGAAAGGAGTCTCCTAGGTTGTCGATTATAGTGTACAATGATAAGCCCAAAGGATATCAGGCAATTCTTCAGGCCAACTTCCCTTTGCCTTTCCCACTTGCTTCCTCAATTCTCCTAAGATTACTTTGTTCGTCGCCTCGGCCTGCCCATTAATTTGCGGTTGTTCGACCGAAGTGGTCCAGTGCCGAATCCCGAGGCCTTTATAAAATTATGTGAGTGATCCATCTATAAACTAGCGTACATTGTCTGTGATGATGGTATGCGGCATTCCAAACCAACAAATGACGTGCTTCCACACAAACTTCTGCACGTTCGCGGCCATTATCCAAGCTAGGGGATCGGCTTCTATCCATTTAGTGAAATATTCGATTCCCACCAGTAGGAACTTCACTTGTCCCTTAGCAACAGAGAAGGGTCCGAGTATGTCTAGGCCCCACGTACCAAAGGGCCAAGGGGAGAAAATTGAGTATAACTCCTCTATAGGTGCGTTAGACAAATTTCTGAATCTTTGGCATTCTTGACACCATCTCGAGTATTCGACGCAGTCAGTTCGGATAGTCAGCCAATAATATCTGGCCTGGATGACGCGAGCTGCCATAGCTCGCCCTCCAGTGTGCATGCCGCAAATGCTGTGATGGATTTCTCTCATGACATATTCGGCTTGGTTGGATTCCAAGCATTTAAGTAACGGGCGTGGAATCCCCTTTTGTACAAGTTTGCTCCGTCAATGACATAGTAGCTGGCCTTCTGCCGGATCCTCTTTTTGCGTTTCTGTCTATTGGCAACTTGCTAGTTGTGAGGTAGTTCCTGATAGGGACCATCCACTCGCTTTCATCTTTCGCCATGCTCAAGATCTCCCCAATACTGGGTTTTGTCATGGTTTTCTATATGACCATTAGTTGTTGCCCCATTTTCCTAGTGCTTGTGGCTAGCTTTGATAAGAGGTCGGCTCTCCCATTTTCCTCCCTTGGAATATGTTGTATTTTGAATTCTCTGAGATCGGCTATCAACTGTACAGCACTGTGATAGTACTTTAGGAGTTGGGTATCCTTGACCTGGAACGCACCGGACACTTGATCTGTTACCAACTTGGAGTCACTTTTGCAATAAATTTGCTGGCCCCGATTTCTCTTGCTAACTTTAGCCTTGTGATAAATGCCTCATACTCTGCTTGGTTATTAAAGGCCCAAAAGTCAAACTTCAAGGATTGTTCTAACACGACTCATCCAGGCCCCTCGAGAATGACGTCGGCTCCCCCTCCGTGTTGGTTCGATGACCCGTCCACGTACAGAGTCCAATGTGCCGAAGTGGGTTCTGTCGGCGACGATAGTTCCACTATAAAGTCGACAAGGCATTGTGCTTTAATCGGGCCTCTCGCTTCATATTTTAATCCACATTTAGACAATTCGACTGACCACGCTATCATTCTTCCGCTAGCTTTGGTTTTCTCAGCACCTGCCAAATAGGGTGATCGGTTTTTACCACCACTTGGTGGCTTTGGAAGTACGGTCGCAGTCTTCGAGCCGCCACTACCAGTGCTAAAGCCAGCTTCTCAATGACTTGATATCGGATCTCTGCCCCTTGTAACACGCGACTAATGTAGTATATCAGGAACTTATTAGCCCCTTATCTCCTACACGATGACTGAGCTGACAGCCTGATCAGATATCGCAAGTAAATCAGCAAGTCCTACCCTAGGATTGGTTGTGTTAAAATGGGTGGGGTTGCCAGGAGTATCTTGAGTTTTTTGAATGCTGACTCACATTCCTCATCCCCGTGAAACGCTTTTGGTTTTTTCAGGAGGCCGAAGAAGGGGCGTGCTTTCTTGGCTGCCCTGGGAAGGAAGTGCGAAAAGGAGGCTAATCTTTCAATTAGCCTCTGCACTTCCTTGATATTTTGGGGACTTCTCATCTCTATTAGGGCCTGGCATTTGTCGGGATTAGCTTCGATTCCTCTATGAGTCAGCATGAAGCCTAGGAATTTCCCTTGAACCCCAAATACACATTTTTCCGGATTCAGCCTCATGTGGTACTGCCTGACTTGACCGAATACTTCTCCCAAATCTTTAGCGTGCTTCTCCGCATCCCCAGATTTCACCACCATATCATTCACGTACACCCCCAAGTTTCGGCCTATCTATTCTGCAAAAACCTTATCCATCAAGCGCTGGTAGGTAGCTCCTACATTTTTCAAGCCAAATGGCATTACCGTATAGCAATAGTTCGATCCATTCGTCATGAAGGCTGTTTTTTCCTCATCTGGTGGAAACATTGGAATTTGGTTATACCCCGAGTAAGCATCTAGAAAGCTAAGGAGCTTGCACCCCGAAGCACCATCGACCAACTGATCAATGCTCGGCAAAGGATAAGTGTCCTTGGGGCAAGCTTTATTGAGGTCAATGTAGTCCGTGCACATTCGCCATTTACCATTCGCCTTCTTTACCAATACTATATTGGCTAGCCATGTCGGGTATTCTACTTCTCTGACGAACCTAGCTTCCACTAATTTTGATGTCTCCCTTTCCACTACCCATCTCCTCTCTTCTCCCATCCTCCTTTTTCGTTGAGCCACCGGTCGCGCCTCTGAACATGCGGCGAGTTTATGGCAATGAAAATTGGGATCAATCCCGAGCATGTCAGCCGCCTGTCCATGCGAATAGGTTTGCATTATTGTTGAGGACGTCAGTAATTTTGTCTAACACTCCTTCCGACAAGTTAACACCGACCTGTGTACATCGATCTGGGTGGTTATTTAACTGAAACTTCCACAGGTCCTCGTTGGGTTTCATTCTCGGTTCTTCAACCCGAGGGTCAAGCTCGACCGACTCGCTGGGTATAAAAGGGTGCGTCGTGCATACGGGCCGACCTTGTGGCCTGGGTCCTCTTCTTACATTCAAACTCTCCGCGTAGCATTCACGGGCCATCTTCTGATTTGCGTTGACTGTTACTATTTGCCCAGTCACTGTGGGGAACTTCATCGCTAGGTGGAGGGTCAACACTATGGCGCCAAGCTTGTTGAAGGCAGGCAGACCGATCAGAATATTGTAAAAAGTGTCCGCTTTCACCAAGTATCTTACCATAACAGTTTGGGAGGCATTTTCATCTCCAAAAGTAGTCAACAGGTCGATATACCCGCGAAGGTTTACTCGTTCTCCCGCAAATCCTACTAGTCGCTCCAGGTATAACTGAATCAAGTGCTCCGAGATTTCCAACTTTCGAAAGGTGTTCACGTACATGATATCGGCCTAACTTCCTTGTCGATCAACGTTTTTCGGACCGCGAAGTTGGCAACTTCCACCGTAATGACAATCGGGTCATCCTGTTCAGGATTTACCCCCCTGAAGTCGGCATTTGTAAACGTTATTAGGGGGTGGGTCTTCAAGGCCTTGGCCGTTGTATTGACCGATTGTACCACTCTCAAGTGACGTTTCCTCCCCCTGCAAACCCTCTGGCTATGGTATTGATGACTCCTCTTAAGTGAGTGTCTGTCCTCTCAAGGGGGGAGGCTTTTGCCGGCCGTCTTCCTTTGTAGGTCAGGGCTCTGCCCGCTCTTCCCTACCACCTAGATGTCTATTGTCTCGTCGACCTCCGTCCTGACTGACTTGGCTCCTCTGGATGTGGTTTCGCAAGTGCCCGGCCTGAATGAGTTCCTTGATTTTGTCACAAAGGGTCCAATATTCCTTTGTTGAGTGTTCGTAATTTCCATGGTATCAGCAATGTTTAGTTCAGGTCCGCCCCTTCTGGGGAACGACTTTGAATGGGTAGTCGTAGTAATTCCACACTATAGGCTTCTTCCATGATGCAGGCTCTACTATCAGTAAGTGGGGTATAATGGTTGTACTTTAGGACCAGGGGTGTTCCGCTCCATTTTTTGCTTCTTTTCCTGACCTGACTGAGGCTTCTCGCAATCAGGTAGTTCTCTTTGACATCCTTGCTCAGACCTGATCTCTGTACTCGGCCATTTCCTCCATTTGTATATAACCTGCTGCTCGGGCCCTGAGTTCATCCATATCCGATGGGGGTTTCTTTCAAAGACTGTTGGAGAAGGGTTCGAGCTTTAGGGCCATGATCATGGAATGCAACACTACCTCCGGGTTCAGGTCTCGGATCTTAACCGATACTGTTGTGAACCTTTTCATAAATGCCCGCAAAGGTTCATCATCCTCCTACCTGAGGTTCACCAAGGCGACTGACGTAAGGTGATGTAGCCTGCTTGTTGCGTACTGTGCCCCAAACCTCGTAACGAAAGTAGTAAAGGAATCAATCAAGTTCGACGGTAGCCGAGTATACCAGCTTAAAGCCGCCGCCTTAAGAGAGGTCGGGAATACTCGGCAGAAAATAGCATCATCGTTTGTGAATAAGTTTACTTGAGTGGTGTACGCGTCGATATGCTCGTTGGGATCGGTCGTTCCATCATGGCGGTCTAGGTTCAAATTCTTCCAACCCGGGGGTAAAGGAGTCTCCATAATGCCGTCTACAAAAGGGTGCCTTCGAATTGGCCACCCGCCGGTGGAAGACGCGATTCGGCTAGAGTCCTAGGTCGCGATTCCGCCTGTGCCTTCGAGTGGACCCCAGGCTGTCGACTAGTTTTTGCGTGAGATCGCTGGTTTATGGGGCGCTTCGATTCTCCTGTTTGCTCACAAACAGTTCGCACTCACTAGCTTTCTTTCTCCAATTGCTGGCATATTTCTACGTTTTCCTTTTGCAACCTCTCTATCTCCTCCTCGTTTTTTCTTCGCATGTCCGCCATCTCCTGGTGCAGGACATGGATCAAGGGGTCCAGGGACGGCTTCACTCCGCGGCCATGATCATCCGCCGTCACGCTCCTAGTTCTCACCATCTTCACTGTACAGTGGTCGAGGAATAATTTTACCTCGCCCCACGGTGGGCGCCAATTATTCTTTCCAAAAGTGGTTCCTCCTTGTTCTCTGCCTCCCAAGGCAGTGCTTTTCTTCTCCGATAGGTGATCTAGTCTCCCGCGAGGTGGTATGGGTACCTGCAAAGACACTCTAACGCTCAAGTCAGGGGAAGCCCCAGGATCAGCAGGGGTTTTTCTTTAGTATTGGATTCAGATTAGGGTTAGAGAGTGTGCACCTGTCCTCCTTTGAATGTCAGATGTCCATTACCGATATCGCGGAGGATCTTCACCTTCAATCTCGAATTTATTTCCTGGTTTTCGTTATTAGGTTGGTTTCCTACTTTTCTGATTTATGATTCCCGGACGGGGTTCGGTCAGTTGCTTTCAGGACAAGTGCCAAGATAGCTGATCAATTAGGCCGATTGGCCATCCTTAGCTTGCTCAGCTAGGTAGGTGATCAATTAGGTTGATCGTTCGTCTTTCGTTATTCGGACGGATCAGGATAGTACAATTTACAAATAATTTTACTATTAAATAATATTTAATAATTCAAAAATATAAATATTGATACTTTTTATATCAATATTGATAAAGAGAAGAGAGAGATAGGAGAAAGAAGGGGGAGAGGAGAGAAGAAAAAGAGTGAAGAGAGGGAGATGAGAGAGGCCATAAAGAAATAGAGAATAAAAAGAGAAGAGAGAGAAAGAGAGAGAGAGAGGGAGAGAGAGAAAAAAGAAAGAGGAGAGAAGGGGAGAGAGGAAATAGACATATAGATGAGAGAAAGTGAGTATGAAGAATTTTAAATTCTTATTTTTTTTGTGGGATTTGAAATTCTACAATTTTAGTTAATCAAAATACCTTTATAAATTATTAGAATTTCAATTTCTTATTAAATTCTCTATCCAAACAACATATTTCACTACAAAATATTTTAAATTTTCTATAAAAATGAATTACCCTCTTCAAATTTCTGATCCAAACACAAGGTTAAGCAATAGATTATATAGTTAGGTTCCATCGTGAGGTTCACGCGTGTGAAAAAATTACTATATAGTGCCATCTTTAGCTCATGATGTTGAAGTAGAAATGTAGAATCATATTTAGAAAAGGAAAAAAGAAAACCCACTAATGTTGAATCGAATCCGGAGAAGAATGGTCCAAATGTTTGATAGAAGGATACCCACAATCCAAGAACAATATGCATCTAGTACAACAGACTCTAGATTGCAAACATATGTGAAAATAAACAATATCTGCAATTAGATCTAATTAATTGAAAAATATTTTCAAGATGCTATCTTTATCCCGTCTAAAAGAAAAGCAAATCAGCTGAAAAGATTAAAAAAAAAAAAGAAATTAAATTATTTCATTTCGAAGTTCTCATGTTGACCAAATTATATCAAAGCTCAAAACTTTTTCTCCTTAGTCCCCAAACCAACAGAACAAAATTGAAAGTAATGTTGAACCAGAGCCTGTTGCATAACATAATCAATCCTAACCATCTAGAAAAATGGAATACCATGCATGACATAAAAAATCACAATGATAAAAGAGGTACAATTCAGTTTCAGCAAATGGTCAAGAACACCAAAAAAATGCATTAGCATCAAAAATACTTTTTTAAGTTAATTAACATGGGTAGCAATCCTATTAAGGATCTTAATCTCCTTAACCTGTGCCGTACTCTTCCAAATCTTGTCAAGCATCTTAATCTCCAAATCAGATAGAGCCAACAGACACAGAGATTGTGCAATCAAGTATACATAGGAGGATTTAACCGTATCCACACAGCTATCAAACTTCCATAGTCACCTATCATCATTTTATGATAAATTTACCGAACATGTACAATTATTGAACTCCAACGGCAATCTTTCTTCCCAGAACATATACAACTTCCATAGCTACCCATCCATTCTTGTTTCTAATTTATTTTTTTTCATTTAACTTATTTCCCTTCTGATCAAATCGTTTTTGCATTTCTAGTTTGTTAATGTATAAATGGATCTGTACATTGATGCTTGTTATTTCCTACCAATGAAGCTCGAGTCTATGTGGGCAAATGTCAACCTCAATTGCCAGCTTTCATCTTTGGTCTTTAGCCAAATCCCATCCTAATTTTCTATTGTTGACTTATTCATCACTGCTCTCTCGGAGATTGTAATTAAGGACAGTTGATGAATTTGTTGGGAACGCCAGGGTACTTTTTTATAGCCTTAAAAAATTTATTAATGATCAGGCAAAAAGAGTATTTGAACCACTTGTTTTGAAAATTAAACCGAATCGGCCAGTCGGACAGAAAATCGGTGAATCGGTTACCTGACCAGTTCAAATAAATTATAGAACTAGCCTGAAGAAAAACCGGTCAAAGAATCGGAAAACCAGTCAAAAACCGGTTCACAGCAAGTCAAAGAAAAATGTTTAATACAATATTATTTTGATTTTTTTTCTTAAAAAAAATAAAAACTAACCTAAAGTACTTATCATTTTCTTTTTTATTTTAAATATAAACTTGCTTTTATTAATAAATGTTAATGTGTATAGTTAAAACTTATACTTAAGTATCATACCATATTTGATTTGCACTTATAGGTATTGTAAATGTAAAGAACCTATAAAATTATGTTTTATTTTTAATTTTTAGTATTACAAAATTGTGATATTATGTTTTTTTAATATTATTTTATGTATTATTTAATTATTATTATTATTATTTTATTAATACCAGTTCGACCACGATTCACTCCGGTTGAACCATTGAACTTTGACCGGTTCAATGACCGGTCCAGTTTTAAAAACATTGGTATTTGAACCGGTATAGTGTAATCATCATGTCAAAGATAAAACAGGAAACAAAGTTCAATAACAATGCTTAGTGCATTCAAAAGGGCTGATTCACCGGTAATAAAACTACAGAGACTCACTTACTCCATCTATCTTAGAGGTAAACCAAGTCCATAATCTAATTTTAATCTAATATATCGATAATGAGATTCAGATCAATATAAGCTCTGGTTTGAACACCACCTCATTCATATGAAGCCAAATTGACCATGTATAGAATAGAGTTAGCAATACATTTTTTAGATGCTCTTTCTAGTCCTTCATTCTTAATTATTATGTGAATTTTATGTAGTTTTAAGTGAAATTCACAAAAAATTCTCATAGTATTCAAAAGCTTATTTGAAAAAATGTATTAAAGAATATATTATTAGTATTTTCTTATTTTAACGTAAATGCTTACTAACATTGCTCAAAAGCTTTAACTAAACATTCCCTTTGTTTCATTTAGCTTGCTGAAAGTATTGACAGTTCAGTCAGTCAGAAAATTAGTCTGTAACTTTCTAAGTTTCATGACCTGATTAGAATCTTCCTTAGAATATTCACATATAAACTTTCTGATCAATTATAAGCTACCTACACTCAAGCTGAATATTATACAATCTTACATATATTGTTAGTCATGCTTATTGCAGTAGATCATTAAATGCCTCACTGATTTATTATCATCAATATCTACTTGATCTCCCTAACTACCAATCTTCTAACTAACTAACTATTATTAGTATCTATCTTCTAAGTAAAACAATTTTCTGAAAAATCTTATGGGCACCAAGTTTTATACTTAGGGTCTGTTTGGATTAACTTTTCTGTAAGTACTTATAAGAGAAAAAATAAGAAAAAAAATGAAATAATTTTTTCATAAGTTAAAATTAGCTTATATATAAGTTAAAAATTAGATTTTGAATAAGCTAATATGAAAAAGCTTTTACAAATTAGCTTATACATAAGCTAATTTTAGTTTATGGAAAAGCTAATTTCACTCTTTGTTCTTATTTTTTCTCCTATAAGTACTTACAGAAAATTTTTATCCAAATAGGCCCTTAATTGAGAAGGGTTCAAAATTTTCAGCTTAGAAATTATCCAAGGATTACAATTCAATCCTTTTCTTGTCACTCAAATGTTCACTTCAAAGGTAAGGTCTTTTTTGTCTAATAATAACGTGCAGAGATTATTAGTGGTTAGTATTTAATATATTGCATGGGATTTAAAAAAATCAGCAAGAACTTAGAAGATATCAATTAAAAGATTAAATATATTTAAAATTGAAAAGAGGCATATAAATAGTTCGGTCAAAAGAGAATTTGAATTGAAATTAAGGAGAGAGAGAGAAAAAAAAATTACGAATAACACGTCATTAGGTGTGAGACTAATCTTTTTTGAGTGTGTGTAGACCATTCTTCTTTATAAAATTCTGTTTAGCCTAATTCAAACATCTAATATATTACCAGTAAAGCTCCTATCATATATTCATTAGTAAAGTAGTTTAGTCACGCTAAGGGTAAACTTTATTTTTCATATAATTTGTAAAGAATATCATAAATTTTACCTATCGAAACAACTGAACGATGATTTTGGTGTGGTCTTCGAGATCTTGTCTCTCTCTTACTTTTTCTACCTACGTTATTGACTTTTTGTTCAGTGAAAAGGACTCTCAAATATTTTTGTTTTCCCAATTATCCTTTTGAGGGTTAGAAATAGTTCAATCCAAACGACAATACCATACTGCATATACAAATTTTATTAAGAGATTATTATGTAAAGTTTAGGTTATTTAAAAAATTATAAGTCGGATCTATGTTTTTTTTTTGGGAAAGCAATAAGCCGGAACGAATGTTTATATAATAAGAGCTCCTAGACCAGTTTAAGTGGAAAGTATAATTTATTTTTGGTTTAATTACTTTTTTTTTCTTATAGTTGCATGAACTTTACCTTTTGGTTTTTATAGTTAAAAATAATCTCTTTTAGTCCTTATACATGTACTTTTGATACCGGTTTGGTTCCTACTGTTTTAAACAGTCACAAATTGAATAAAAAACACCAAAAAATGTCAATTTGTGACAGTTTTTCACTACTAATTTTTGTTTTGTACAATTTTATTTCACCGAATTAAGATACACTTGACGGCAAGGACCAAACTTGTATCAAAAATATACATATAAGGATTAAAAGAGATTATTTTCAACTATAAGGACCAAAAGGTAAAATTCGTACAACTATAGAGACCAAAAAGTAATTAAACCTTTATTTTTTGTTCTGGACGTAAATAACAACAATTGCAACTAAATTATAGCTTTCTACAGTACATCCGAGGAGGCTAAGAATTGAACTCTCACATATCTTCTGTCTATATAAATTAGAATAGTTATCTTAAATGAAAGTGTTTTTAGTTATTATTTTTTAACGAAAACGTTTTAGTTGTTATTTTTTAACAAGAGTATTTTTAGAAATTTTTTTTAACTTCTTATCTCTTTTAATCTATTATTTTTAATATATTTAGTTCTAAATTGAGTTTTAATATTTTTTAAAATAAATTATCAATAATTAAAAATTAAAATTATATTACAATAATTATTTATTATAAATTTAAAATATAACATATATGTTTAAAAATATTTATTTATTATAAATTTTAATTATAATATAATTTATATATTTAAAAATATTTATTTATCTATTATAAAGTTGATTATATAAAATAAATATTTATTCCTATAATACACAGTTTAAAATATTAATTATATAAGAAAAGTATAAATTTGCATCAGCCTACGCAATGACTGTTATGCAGTCAAAATTGTCAGCAAATCACGGGATAGATCATCGAGGCTTCCACTGGACATTGGCTGACCCTACTTAAAAAAATCATTAGTTAATTTACGCAAATTTTTATAATGGTTTTGTTATTATTAATCAATATAAAAGCAGGACATTAGTTATCTGCTCTTGTTGGTAGCAGTTGGCCTTGTTTTCTTCTGTTGGAAAAGAAGCTCAACTACATTGTGCCATTGTCAACTCTTCTGACTCTATCTATCTCTCTCCATGGAGTAGTTAGGAAAGGACCTAATTTTGTCTCCACTTATTCCCTATATTGACTCGTTTGTAAGATGTGCCACAAATTAAGGTGGTGAAAGCAAGCATGAACATGTCATGAAATCAGAAACATTGGATCTTTATTTTCCTTCCCAGTAACCAGTTTGTTAAATTGTTTCTCTGGCAAGATGCTCGGTGTCATTAGAAGAAAACTCCGGCACCTTTATTCAAGGATATTGTGGTTACTATGGAAGCGCCCCAGGTCTAAAGTTGTTGTCAAAAGGTTTAGAAAATTTATCTGTAAGGGTCAACCTAGAGCAGAATTGTGTAAAAACAAATCTCGAAGTGACACAAATGGCCTCTTAGTTGAGTCTGAATCTGGAAGGCCTATAAGGATTGCTACATTCAATGTTGCCATGTTTTCCCTTGCTCCTGCTGTTTCAGAATTTGATGAATGGGTTGTCTCCAATCATGAGCATGGATCAAACAAGAAGAATCTCACAAAGGGTGATTTTCCCAAGAGTATACTAAAGCAATCTCCATTGCATGCCTCTCTGAACAAAGCTCAGAATCTTTCTGACTCCAAGATTCTGCCACGATCAAATTTGAAGGTTTCTATTAATCTTCCTGACAATGAGATTTCATTGGCAAATAGTAGATTGCTTGCTTCAATGGAGGCCAAAGAGGGTACATCAGATACAATTATGGGAAATGTTTCTGGCAGGCATCAAGTCCCAGCAAGGTCTCCTGTGTGCTTTCCTTTCATTATGAATTACTGGGAGGGCACTGAGAAGTTCACAAGCAGCAGAAGCATCCTGGAAGTTCTGAGGGAGATTGATGCTGATGTGCTGGCCCTGCAGGATGTGAAAGCAGAGGAAGAGAAGAACATGAAGCCTCTTTCTGATTTGGCAAGTGCCTTGGGGATGAAATATGTGTTTGCTGAAAGTTGGGCCCCAGAATATGGAAATGCCATCTTATCCAAATGGCCAATTAAGAAGTCGAAAGTTCAAAAGATTGCTGATGATGATGATTTCAGGTGCTTTATTCCTCCTACATTTCCATTGAAATAATTGCCACTTTTCCGTTTTCATCATGAGAGTAGTTAGTTATTATTAGGACAAAACTTAGATACAATTCTTTAGATACTTTTGATGTTCTTAATTAGAATTAAAATTTCACTTCAGTAGTTCACGTAATAAAGGTTTGCATTAAAGATTAACATAGATTACCTATCGAAAACAATATCAAAAATACTTATGGAGCTTTATTTAAATTTTGTCAGTTATTATTAGAGTTTAATTTTTATGTACTGTTAGTATAAAAAATCTTACACTTTCAACCAATTAGAAATTACCGTTAATATGATTTTTAAGATAATTATTATAAAAGTTAACAAACTTACCATACATGGTCATTTTTGATTGAATGACAGTGTAAAACAGTTTTATACTGTCAATGCATAATCTATTTTCTCTTATTATTATTATTATTATTTGTGATTGCCAAGAGCAATGGCAATTGTTTGTGTGATGTAGGAATGTTTTGAAGGCCACAATTGATGTGCCCTGGGCAGGAGAAATAAACCTTCACTCTACTCAACTTGACCACTTAGATGAGAATTGGAGAATGAAGCAGGTGCATGCAATTATCCGCTCCAATGACCCTCCCCACATCTTGGCAGGAGGTCTAAATTCTCTATATGGAGCAGATTACTCATCTGAGAGATGGACAGACATTTTTAAGGTAATATTCTTAGTTCTCACTTCTCACAACTATTTACATTAAATTGAGTTTCTTTCCTTTCACCCATCTCACAGAGTTTGTTTTTGTTGTAGTATTATGAGAAACTTGGAAAGCCTAGGCCAAGGTCAGAGGTGATGAACTTCATGAAATCAAAAGGCTATGTTGATGCAAAGGATTATGCAGGAGAATGTGAGCCCATTGTCATCATTGCCAAAGGCCAAAGTATTTTACTTATTCAATTGGTTTTTGCTAACTAAATTTAGTTTATTATCATGATTATGATTGTTTAAACTTCAAAGTTTAATTTGAGTGCTCAAATAGATGTGCAGGGGACATGCAAGTATGGTACAAGGGTGGATTACATTTTGGCTTCCCCAGACTCACCGTACAAATTTGTACCAGGGTCATACTCAGTCATTTCTTCAAAAGGAACTTCTGATCACCATATAGTGAAGGTAGACATCATGAAAGTAAACGCATCTGCTCAGAAAAATGTCATTAGACAGTGCAGGAAACTAAAGCGGAGGGTTGCGAAAATAACACCACCATGTTCTGCAACAGGTCTAAGGGAATCAACCCAACCTCCCAAAATACTTGTGCCATAGAAAATAGATTGATAGAAGTGATCAATGGCATATTTCGATAAGCAGTGTGTTTTCAGATAAGTTAAAGCTGTATGGCCGTGCAATGGAGTTTGACAATTCTTAGTGCCCTTGATTGAAATTAAGCCGCAAATTGATGAGGTTTACAAATCCCATATGTATATATATATAATATTGCCTTTTCCCTCATTTTTGTACACTGTCCTTGCTGGATGCTTCATATAAATAATTCAATTCAGGGTGTGATAATTCTGTATGTAATATCCAATCACCTTTAACGACATTCTGCACCATATTGCAAGTAATTTAATATTAAATTAAATTCAAGCAATAGTTGAGTTTATTTTGGTCTTGGCAACAGGAAATCCTGCTATTTACGATTCAAACCAATATATGGCATGAGTACACAACTAGTGTTCTTTTATTTTTTTATTTGAAATCTTTAAGATCATAAATTAACTTCAGTATATTATAAGAACAACTTTAGTGGTAATAAAATAAAAACCCACTTTGTGTTTTTTAAGTGGGTTCCACAGTTTCACTTCATTTTTAAGTAACTCTTAAGCAATTTATACACTTTTTGCTCCAATGCATATAATTTTAAGTACCTCTTAAGCAACTCACACTTTTATATTTTTTTCATTTGCACTTCATTTTGTGTTAAATTAAAATATTAATTCACCTATTTTAATTAATATGCCTAATTAAATTTAAATAATAAAAAAATATAAATACAAGTTAATTAATTATTACCATAATAAATAAAAAAGAACAACAATTTCGTAAAATTCTATAATTAAAAACAACGAGAAATGCATAACATTATATTAAAAAAAATGAGAAATACATAATGATGAGAAATACATAACATTAGATAAAAATTAATTTTCATTATTTACATGTCTGAAATGTTCCCAAATATGTTCGACCAAGTCTGCTTGAAGTTGGCGATGGATTTGTTTATCACGAAGATGTGCTCTCCTTTGCAGATATGTTGCAGCAAATTGGGATGAGGACCATTAGATACTTCAACTGTTGAGATGTCATTATGTACATGATAGTATTCAAAATTACCACTGTATGTGTGTCGTTTGACTTCAACAATCATGTTATGTAAGATGATACATGCATATATTATATTCTCCATTGTATTCACATGCCAAGCACATACTGGACTAGATATAATTGCAAATCGAGATTGGAGCACTCCAAATGCCCATTCTACGTCCTTTCTTGTTGCTTCTTTTCGTTGTGCAAATAATTTTCTCTTTTATCTTTGCAGCATTGGGATGGTCTTGACAAATGTAGCCCACTCGGGATAAATACCATCTGCTAGATAGTACCCCATGTTATATAGGGTTCCATTCACTGTTTGCACCACAAGAGCTTGTCCTGACAAAATGTCATTAAACACATTAGATATGTTTAACACATTAATGTCATTATTTGAACCCGCGATGCCAAAAAATGCATGTCAAATCCATAAGTCTTGTGATGCAACTGCTTCAAGCATGATATCGGTTTGCCATGGTCACCTCGAGAAAACTGACCTTTCCATGCAACTGAACAATTTTTTCACTCCCAATGCATACAATCAATGGAACCTAACATACCTAGAAATAGAGCTAGGTATATGGGTCAAGCCCGCAAGCCACCTGTTTAGCCTGCGGCCTGTGCAGGCTATGAGTCTAAAATATTTGGCCCATTTAAGAATGCGGGCTTTTAGCCTGCGATTTAAATGAATTTTACCTACAAGCTTGTGAGCCGGCTCATGGGCTTTTACTAACTATTTTTTTAAAATAAAATTGAGGAGCTAGCTACATTAAAGATGAAGTCAAACATAGTTATTGAAGATAATTGATAATCATGTATTTTAAATATTTGATAATGTACTTTCTATTTAGTATTATGTGTGTATTTGAAATTTGCACTTTAGATATTTTATTTGTAAGTCTTTTAATTTCATATTTGGTTGGTGTATTTGGTTAATCAACTAAAAATGTTTGATACTTAAATGGTTGCATTGATGATCATGTTTGATTTAAATTTTTTGTTTTTTGTTTTTTGTTTTTTGTTTTTGTTTTTTTTTTTCACTTTTTTTACTTTTTACTTTTTTATTTGTGAGCTGCAGATTTGCCCTTTAGCCTGCGGGTTATGTGGTGCAAACGCAGGCCTATAAAACTTGGCCCATTTATGTTGCGGTTTGGGCCAGCCCAGACCGTTTAAGTTGCGGGCCTTTGCGGGCCGGGCCTAAACGGGCAGGCTAGCCCTTATACCCAGCTTTACCTGGAAAGCCACTTGCCTCTCCCATTTGTAGTAGTCATTCAAGGTCTTCGTTGTTAGGCCTCCTCAGGTTCTCATCCCTAAATATTACGCAGACACCCGATACAAATCTTTTTAAGCATTATAATGCAGTGCTTTCACCAATTCGAACATAATCATCCATATTGTTAGTAGGTGATCTATATGCCAATATACGAATAGCGACAGTGCACTTCTGTAATGGTGAAAGCCCATTCTACCGATTACATCAACCCTTATTTGGAAGTAATCATCATGATTACCATCAGCTTCTACAACTCAAAGAAAGACACGCCTTCGCATTCGAAACCTTCATCAGAACTAAGCCTCTATGTATACAAGATTTTCAGAGAAATAGTCATTAAACAATCGATGATGTCCTCCTTCACGACTCCGATCTATCACTATTCCTCTTCGTCTGTGCCCACTAGTGTTGTCAGCTTGGTTTTGGCTCTCGAGTATTAACCTCATCACTTCTCCTTCAATGTTGTCCTCAAGTTGTTTATCTACAATTTGGTTCCAAAGTGTATCAAAGTTAGTGTTTGGATCCATTCTATGGATGATTTAAGCGTAAAAGAATAAGAGAAGAAGATTACAGAATTTTATTAGAGGATGAAAGAATTAGAGAACATTGCACAATTATATAAAATGATCTATAACAGCTAGTTTTTATAATGGTTAGTTTTCCATAACGGCTAGTTTAATAGCTAGTTTTTCATAACGGCTAGTTTCATAATGACTAGTTTTTCATAACGGCTAAATTTTCATAATGGCTAGTTTCCACAATAACTAATTTTTCATAATGACCAGAACATAACAACGAATATAAATAAAAGTATAACAATAATTTAGTTTCCTAACTTGCTCCTAATAACACTACAATACAACTCATGATCTTTGTGCTGACTCTTAAACATAGTAGATGTATCCTTCATAAGGATATCATACAACAAACAAATGTTCTCTATCTCCTTTGCCTCAGCTATTTTTGCTACGACAACATGTTTTTCCTTTATAGCATTTTCCATGCTAGTCAAATTGACTTTGTTAGAGGACGTTTTAGCTGCTTTTCCTTTGCTTTTCCTCTTTGCTGCCTTTTGACCCATTAAGCGGGTCGTTGTTGATACAGGGACATATTCTGAACAATCGATTAGCATCTCTGTGATAGAAGATGATGAATACCCCTCGAAAGCATATGTCTTTGTTTTTTTTTGAAGAGTTTTCGAATGATTCTCCTTTCCATTTTGGTTCATCCTTCAACAATCGCTATGCATGCTCAAAATTAAAATTTTCACATACATCTTAAGAAAAATGTTATATGCATCAGCCATGATGTCCTTCTCTGAGCTCCCACTTCTCTTTTGATTAATAGCTTCCTTATAACAACCAACAAATTTCAGAACTATAGTATTTATTTGAAACCACCGTGATTTTAGTTGACTCGCTTCCCTTTCTTGAAACTGCCCGCGGTAGTTGTTATAATTGTTACTGATTCTCAACCAAAAACTAGTTCCTATTTGGTTAACTCGCACAATTGCATCCTTCGAAATGTTCAGCCATGATTGAATAAGTAATATGTCTTCTTCCACTGAGAATCTAACACGAGTTTTTTTTTTCTAGGTACCATGTCCTCCTCTTTCATCAAGCGTGATATTTTCTAGACCAACTAGAGATACAGACATCAACCCAAATGGTGATTCAAGTTCATTGTTAGGAGACTCCACACCGCCGCTGGTACCCAATAAAGGCCTATACCACATGATGGGGTTGGGTGGTGGTGGTGGATACATAAAATACTGAGGATTTTGAGAATTGTCACTGATAGGAGGTGGTTGGTTTTGCAAAAAATTTATGTAACACTGATGGTTAAACTGATTAGGATCCATTTGATAGAAAAGAAACAAGATTGGGAATCGATAGCAACAAAATAATAGACTGAGTGTTAAGAAGTTGTGTGCAAAATGGTATGAAATGAACCCTTATTTATAGTAACTTCTCAAACGGTAATATTTTGTAAAGCAAAGCTTCGGAACAGTAAAATTTGTTTCACTATTTCTCTCTTTTTGGGTTTTCAAACGGTCTAATTTCTTCAACAATTACATTTAATAATCTTTTTCAAATAATTTACAATTTTTTATTTTTAATTTCCCCCAAAAAATGTTACACCTAGAACCTTCCCCCTTTCTCGTTGAATCTTCTTACTTTTTCCTCAAAATTTAGATGCCCCTTCTTCTTCCCTACCTTCCCCTAGCAAATGCACCCTCTCTTTCCCCATGCAACTTCTCCATCCCCACCCCCAACCCATCACACCTCCTCTCCCCCCACCCTAAACCCGTTGTGCCTCCTTCCCCCCCCCCCCAACTTGTCGCGTCTCCTTGGTCCCTACCCCAACCCATTGGATTTTTTCGCTCCCCACCCCTATCGTAACCCAGATATCACTCTCCACCTCCAACATCTACATGTAATGATCTGGCTCCTCAGCTCACCGACGTGAGGCTCCAGCTCACCAAGCATCGATCTCTCCCACTACTGCGCTGGTCTCCGTCCATACCCTCCTCCACCATGCATGCCCTTGTCCTTTCTTGATTTGCAACTGAAGATGTGGTCTACACCTTTTCTTTTCTTTTCTTGGTTGCATGTTTGATTTATTTTGTGGATTGATAAAATTACAATGGAAATAGCACAATCTGCTTGTGAATTATTTTTTGTTGTAGTTTTCATTTTTTTATGGTAATTATTGTAATTTTTATTGTAATTTGGTTTTGAATTTGGTTATGTGGATTAGAATTATGGTTTTTTTTTATGGTAGTGGTTGCCAAATCTGTTATCGCTTCTTTCTTTCTTCATTACCAGTTTTTCCCACTAATTTTGCAGTGGTGGTTGATCTAGTAAAATAATCTTTAAATGTTAATGAATCGTGTCTTATATAAGATGCATTTCTTAAGTTTAAGCAATCGGTTTTGCCACGTCTACCAGCTCTAACACGTTCTTAATTTTAAGACACGATTGCTTAAATATAAGCAACCCATAAGAAACCCTGTTAAAGTTGCTCTAAGGAGTGCTTAAAGAACCTAATTGAATTTTGTACCTTTCTAAGTGTCACAATACAATTAGGCAATTAGCTTATTATGTCCTGTGAGTACCCATCCTACAAGACTTAGAGCAACTTTAACAGGGTCTCTTACAAGTTGCTTATATTTAAGCAACTGTGTCTTAAAATTAAGAACATGTTGGAGTTGGCAGACGTGGCAAAATCGGTTGCTTAAAATCAAGAAACACATCTTATATAAGATACGATTACTTAACATTAAAGAATTATTTTATTGGATCAACCACCATTGCAAAGTTAGTGGGAAAAAACCAGTAATGAAGAAAGAAAGAAGGGAGAACAAATTTGGCAACCACTATCATAAAAAAACCAGAATCTTAATCGACAGAACCAGATTCAGAACCAAATTACAACAAAAATTACAATAATTACCATAAAAAAAATCAAAAGTACAACAAAAAAATATTTGCAAGTAGATTTAGGGCTATTTCCATTGTAAATTTATCAATCTACAAAATAAATCAAATACACAACCAAAAAAAAGAAAGAAAAAGTGTAAACCACATCTTCAGTTACAAACCAAGGAAGGACAAGGGCATGCATAGGTGGGAGAGGTGTGAATACAGACTGGTGCGGCAATGGGGAGCAAGATCGGTGCGTTGGTGGAGGTAGGGAGCCAGATCACGTGGGCGGTGAAGGTGGGGAGCAAGATCTAGGTTGTGGTGGGGGTGGAGAGCAAGAAAACGCAACGGGTTAGGGGTGGGGAGCAAGGAGATGCAACAGGTTGGGGGGAGAGGAGGTGCGACAAGTTGGGGATGGGTAGCGAGATTGGCAAAAGATTGGGGGTGAGGAGGGAGAAGACGCGTGGGGAAGGAGAGGACACATCTAGTAGGGGAAGACAGGGAAGGAGAAGGGGTGTCCGAATTTGGGGCAAAAAATGAGAAGATTCAACGAGAAAGGGGGAAAGTTCTAGGTGTAACATTTTTGGGGGGAAATTAAAAATAAAAAAATATAAATTATTTGAAAAAAAATTACTGAATGTAATCGTTGAAGAAATTAGAACGTTTGAAAACCCAAAAAGAGAGAAACAGTGAAACGAATTTTACCATTTTGAAACTTTGCTTTACAAAATATTATCATTTAAGAAGTTACTACAAATAAGGGTTCATTTCATACCATTTTGCATATAACTTCTCAACACTCACTCTATTATTTTGCTGCTATCAATTCTTAATCTTGTTTCTTTTCTATCAAATGGATCCCAATCAGTTTAACTATTAATGTTACATAAATTTTTTGCAAAACGAACCACCTCCTACTGGTGACAATTCTCAAAATCCTCAACATTTTATGTATCCACCACCACCAATTAACCCTACCATGTGTATAGGCCTCCATTGGGTACCAGTGGCAGTGTGGAGTCTCTAACAATGAACCTGAATAACCATTTGGGTCGATGTCCGAGTCTCTAGTTGGTCTAGAAAATATCACGCTTGATGAAGGAGGATGACATGGTACTAAAAAAAAAACTCGTGTCAGATTCTCAGTGGAAGAAGATATACTAATTATTCAATCATGGCTAAACATTTCAAAGGATGCAATTGTGGTGGTTGACTAAACAGGAACTGGTTTTTGGTTGAGAATCAACAACAATTATAACAATTACCATGGACAGGTTCAAGAACGAGAAGCAAGTCAACTAAAATCACAGTGGTTTTGAATAAATATTGCAATTCAAAAGTTTGTTGGTTGCTACAAGGAAGCTGTTAATTAGAAGAAAAGTGAGAGCTTAAAGAAGGCCATCATGGCTAATGTATATAAGATTTTTTTCTCAAGATGTACATGAAAATTTTCATTTTGAGCATGCATGGCATTTATTGAAGGATGAACCAAAATAAAGGGAGTGAAAAGAGAGAAATGCACAAGAAAAGGGGGTTGAATTGTGCGTTTTAAAAACTTTTAATTAAACAAAAAGGCAAGTTTACAAAATTGTTTGAGCCAAAGGATAAATGAGAACAGGAACACAAAGATTTTATACTGATTCACTCAAACTTGAGCAACGTCCACTTCCTTCGTCCAAAAGGTATTCACTAACCAACCTTAGGTTACACAAGTATTCTTTCACTGCCTCTTCAGGCCTTACAACGCAATCAACCCAAATTACTTAACCACTCAAGTATTCTTTCTCATTAAGCCTCTCAAAGCTTTCACAACAAAAGCAGTTGTTTACAACGATAATAACTCACTATGTGAGAATTTGAAAGTTTAAGCACTATACAGAATTTCTTCAGAAAATATTCTAAGATCGTCTAGTAGACGTAAGAGAGTAGTTTGTTTCTTTTCAATATGTCTCACAGTTAGCGTTTGTCTGTACTCCTACATTCTTCTTTCTTGATATATATATATATATAGTCTTCATAATGAAAGAGCCGTTGAAGATGATTTAGCTTCAGTCTTCAAGAAGGAAGTGCATGTATCGAGCTCTCAGACAAGTCAGAAAAGGTAACTTTTGATCTTGCATTAAAACGGAAAGTGCAGGACTGCATTAGCAGTCTACTTTTCTGATCATTCTTCATTTGGCTTGGTAGCTTGATAAGTTGACTTTCTTTTTTTGCAACACTACGCTTTTACACTAAAATGTATCTGTCTAGTAGACGTAAAAGAGTAGTTTGTTTCGTTTTCAATATGTCTCACAGTCAGCATCTGTCTGTACTCCTACATTCTTCTTTCTTGATATATATATATATATATATATATATATATATATATATATATATATATATATATATAGTCTTCATAATGAAAGAGTTGTTGAAGATGATTTAGCTTCAGTCTTCAAGAAGGAAGCGCATGTATCGAGCTCTTAGACAAGTCAGAAAAGGTAATTTTTGATCTTGGACTAAAATGGAAAGTGCATGACTGCATTGGTGGTTTACTTTTCTGATCATTCTTCATTTGACTTGGTAGCTTGATAAGTTGACTTTCTTTTTCTGCAACACTACGCTTTTACACTAAAATGTATCTGTCTTTCATTTAATGCTTAAAATATTTGAACGGTACATCTCTTAAAAAGGTAAGGCATTAGTCTCGACATACATACATACATACATATATATATATATATATATATAAATGAAAGACATATAGAGTGGACAAGTAAAAAAAAAAACTTAGCTGTTTAAAGACTTTCATCTGGACGAGTCTAGCACAAGCGTCTTAACTTAAGACACTTAGTTCATGGAAAAAGACTTACTCTTGGACTGTCATCATATATGAGTATATTGGACGCTTTGTTAAGACTGGCACATTGGATGCCACATTTTTGGATGCTATAAATTTGTTAACTTTAAACATTTTAATAAGTTTGTTATCTTCAAAATTTTGAGGGACTGGATGCTTCATACGTCTTTGTTTCCAACAAGGAGAATCATTTAAAAACTCTTCAAAAAAAAAAAAGACATCTACTGCTGGGGGGTATTCATCGTCTTCTAACATAGAGACGGCAATGGATTGTTCAGAATATGACCCTATATCAACAACGACCCGCCCAATGGGTCAAAAGGCAGCAAAAAGGAAAAGTAGTTGAAATGTCCTCTAACAAAGTCGATTTGATTGGCATGGAAAATGCTATAAAGGAAAAAAATGTTCTCATGGCAAAAATAGCTGAGGCAAAGGAGACAGAGAACATTCGTTTGTTGTATGATATCCGTATGAAGGATACATCTACTATGTCTGAGAGTTAGCACAAATATCATAAGTTATGTTGTAGTTTTATTAGGCACAAGTTAGGAAACTAAATTAATGTTGTACTTTTATTTATATTCGTTGTTATGTTCTGGTCATTATGAAAAATTAGTCATTATGAAAACTAGCCATTATGAAAAATTAGCCGTTATGGAAAACTAGCCATTATGAAAAACTAGCCGTTATAGATCATTCTATATAATTGTGCAATGTTCTCTCATTTTATCATCCTCTAATAAAATTTTGCAATCTTCTTCTCTTATTCTCTTACGCTTGAATCATCCATTAAATGGATCCAAACACTGACTTTGATACACATTGAACCAAATTGTATATGAAACAACTTGAGGACAACACTGAAGGAGAAGTGATGAGGTTAATACTCGAGAGCCAAAACCAAGCCGACAACACCAGTAGGTGCAGATGAAAAAGAAGAACGGTGATAGATCAGGAGAATCGATTTGGGGGGGAGGGATACACTACATCAGCGGATTGATTGTACTGACTGGTGTGCTTTCTTTGAAAATCCGGTATACAACAAGGTGTCGTTCCGACGGAAGGGTTGAATGCGAAGGCATGTCGTTCTTCTTGAGTTGTAGAGCCTTGTGCCTTTATCATGATGAATACTTTCAATGAAGGTTGATGTAATCGTAGAATGGCCCTTTCATCATTACAGAAGTGCACTTCCACTATTCGTATATTGGTATATGGATCACCTGCTGACAGTAGGGATGACTATGTTCGAATTGGTAAAAGCATTGCTAACAACGAAGACCTTGAATGACTACTACAAATGTGAGAGGCACGTGGCTTTTCAAGTATGTTAGGATCCAATGATTGTATGCATTAGGAATGGAAAAGTGTCTAGTTGCATGGAAAGGTCAGTTTTCTCAAGGTGACCATGGCAAACCGACGATCATGCTTGAAGCAATTGCATCACAAGACTTATGGATTTGACATGCATTTTTTGGCACTAAGGGTTCAAATAATGACATTAATGTGTTAAATGCATCCCATGTTTTTAATGACATTTTGTCAGGACAAGCTCTGGCGATGCAATACAGAATGAACGACACCCCATATAACATGGGATACTATCTAGCAGATGGTATTTATCCCGAGTGGGCTACATTTGTCAAGACCATTCCAATGTCGCAAGGAGAAAAGAGAAAATTATTTGCACGACGACAAGAAGCAGCAAGAAATGACGTAGAACGGGCGTTTGGAGTGCTCCAATCTCGATTCGCAATTACATCTAGTCTGGCACGTGCTTGGCATGTGAATACAATGAAGAATATAATATATGCATGCATCATCTTACATAACATGATTGTTGAAGACGAACGACACACATATAGTGGTAATTTTGAATACAATCATGTACATAATGACATCTCAATAGTTGAAGTATCTAATGATCTTCATCCCAATTTTGCTGCAACATATCTGCAAAGAAGAACACATCTTCGTGATAAACAAATCGACCGCTAACTTCAAGTAGACTTGGTCGAATCATATTTGGAAACATTTCAAACACGAAAATAATGAAAATTTATTTTTATCTAATGTTATGTATTTCTCATTTTTTAATATAATGTTATACATTTCTTGTTGTTTTTAATTATAGAATTTTACGAAATTGTCATTCTTTTTTATTTATTATGGTAATAATTAATTAACTTGTATTTATATTTTTTTCATTATTTAAATTTAATTAGGTGTATTAATTAAAATAGGTGAATTAATATTTTAATTTAACACAAAATGAAGTGCAAATAAAAAAATATAAAAGTGTGAGTTACTTAAAAGGTGCTTAAAATTGTATGCATTGGAGCAAAAAGTGTATAGATTACTTAAGAGTTGCTTAAAAATGATGTAGAGCTATGGGGCCAACTCAAGAAACCCAAAGTGAGTTCTTATTTTATTAGCACTAAAGTTGCTCTTACATGCAAGTTCTTAACGTACCAGGAGTGTTTTTGGAATCAACCTAATTTTTAAAAGAGCCTCATAATCAATTCCTTCATAACAATGCATGTAATTTGCACTAGTTATTTCAAAGGAGGGGAGGAGAGGAGAAGAAAATTAATTAGAGGGGAAAAGTAACAAAGAAAACGAAAGGAGGAATTCAATAAAAGGAAGCAATAAGTAGTTTGGTTCAGAGAAAAAGGGGAAGAAGAAAAAATTAAATAAATTTACTACTATATAGTTAGAATGGCCTAAAACTATTAAGTAAAAAATAATGTAATCTAATTAGTATATAAAAAAAATCTCTCTTCTAAATTCTCCAATTTTGGGTAAACGTAAAATTGAGTCAGAAGGAGATTTAGTCTTTTTTTCTTCAAAATTTTTAAAAAACAAGAAAAAATTATAAAAAATTCTATACTTCCTTCCATTTCTCTTAAACCAAACCTTTGTTAGTCACCTGGATTGTAAAGTCTGTTTTTTTATTTTTATATTAATTAAATATTTTTAGTTATTTTAATTTATTTGAGAGGTAAAGTAGGTAATATATATAGCATGATTGTTCTTAATGGTATAGAGTTTATTGGCATAAACATTACACAAATATAAAAACTTGAGTAAATTACCAAATTCGTCCCTGAATCAGTATGTCAATCTCATTTTAGTCCCTGGTAAGGGTTAATTCAAAAAATATCCCTTGACTAATACTCTGTCTTTCATGTTAGTCCCTCGGTTGATGTTTGTTAGTTGCCGCCGTTAGAGGAGCTTATGTGGCACATTAAGTGCTAGTTCAGGTGCCCAACTAGTCCTCTACCTAGCTGCCACATCATGGGGACCAAAATGAAAAAAAAAAAATTGCCTTCTTTTTATCTTCTTTTCTCATCATCTCTTTGTTCTCTTCCATTTTTCTCTACTCATGGCATCCTACATACTCACACAAACTTGATCATAACTTGTAAGAAAATCAGTTTATTTGTAAGCAACGTAGCCTTCTCATAAACATCCTTCACCGCCTCTCCCTTTGGTCGAGCCTACCTATTTTCCTTATACCTTCCCTTGTAGCTCCACTAACTCCTAAATTCCAAAAAGCCATGCTTTGTTGAACCAATCTACTCTCTTTCTCCTGAACCTCTGCCTTCTCCTAAGCCTCATCTTCTAAAGGTCGACTGAGCAACTTCACCTTCGAGAAATGCCCACTACACACATTGATTTGCACACATGCACACCAATTACTTAGAATTAGACACAAATAGATTCCCATTATCTAGTACTACAGCTATACCAAAGAATTTTCTTAACATCCATTAAACTTGCAACATCAACCAACATCCAGCCATCATCGTGTTTCTGTAGCATTTGACTAGCTACTGAAGCCCAAAGAGACCCTAGAATGAGCCCCTATCCAAGCTCTAGATCAAACTTAACGCATCAAAACCGAAGATTGGATGCAAATTCAAATTAAGTTATGTGCTTGACTCGTTCAATTGTTTAAAAAATTGATGAGATGATTATGCACTTATGCTAGGAAGTAGCAACCAAAGCAACAAAGAGAAACCATAATGCCAAAACATTTTCTCTCTTTCGAAGATCTTATTAACCTCCTCCTAGTTTCTACGTAGGCCCAAATTGTTGATGTATTCACTAAGGGGGATTGTGGAAGGAGGGGTAAATAAACAAGAAGCAAAGGAAGATGAATGGAAGAGAGAGAGAGAGACAAAAATGGAAGAGAATAGAGAGATGATGAAGAAGAAGATGAAGGAAGGGTAAAAAAAATTTCATTTTGGTCCCCATGACAGTGGCAACCAGGTAGAGGACCAGTTGGGCACTTGAGCTAGCACTTAACATGCCACATAAGCTTTTCTAACGTGTCAACTAACAAACATCAACCAAGGGACTAACATGAAAGACAGAGAATTAATTTAGGGATATTTTTTGAATTTAACCCTTACCAGGGACTAAAGTGAGAGTGGCATACCGATTCAGGGACGAATTTGGTCATTTACTCTAAAAACTCACCCTATCTATTTTTATTAGTTTGAAAATTGAACCGATCAGTTCTAGAAAACCATACATTTCAAAATCGGTGAGAACCGGTCAAACCGATGAAATTAGGTAAAACCTGATGCAAAAAACCATTTGAATCCGATGCTTTTCAAATTTTTTATTTTATTTTTAATTTAACTAAAATATTTTTAATGTGAATAAAACACATTAATCAGTGATTATATATAGGTATAAAAGTTGATATTTTTGTTTAGTTTTTATTGTTTATAAATTTATGATATTATATTTATTGAATATTATTTATATATTAATTTTTATTATTATTATTTTATTAATATTGATTCACCACAGTTCAATCATTGAACTTTGAACTAGTGTCTTGAACAGTTGATAATCGGTCCAAATTTTAAAAACATTGATTTTTCTTTTCTTTTTTACCTCTTCTCTTTTCTAGTAACGAAAATAACTATTCCCTTCTTATTTATGTGATATTTGAATTAATAAATTTTTTGTCAATAATTTTTCCCGTATTAGATATTTTAGGTTAGTTTGCTGTCCTTTAAAAAGGTGGAGAATTATGAAGTGAACTTTATGTATAAAGAAAGAATTTAATTAAAGTGTATTAACATTGTAAAAGTTTTTTACACTATCAATCACATATTGACAAGTATAATCCATTTGTTGAATTTTATAATACTTCATATTCAAAATCAATATCTACTAATCTGTTCTAATTGACTAATAATGTAAAAATGTATACACTTACCATACATGAAAATTAACCTCATAAACTCATATTGATATATCTATGATATATATATATTATATACTATTTCGGGGCCTCCTCCGTTGGTACTAGGTGTAAAGAGTTAGTCAAATTACACCTTCAATAACTTTTTGTCATATGCAAATTTAACTAACTCAAACCGTTTAATTTGATGTCTTATTATTAGATTAAGTCTGCAAAACTTTCATACAATTTTAGATTATTTACTAGTTCTTAAATCACTTTATTTATAACGTACAAGATGAATTAAAATAATATGGTAAATATTTAATCTATATAACATATTAGAAAATTCCAAGGATTTAAAATTTGATATATATAATCATAAAGATAATATCAATCAACTTCAACGTTGGATTGGTTAAATTTGTATTAATACAAAAAGTTATTGGAATGTGTAGTTTGACTAATTCTTACACCTGGTGGTCAACGGATCCTGCCCCATATATATATATATATATACTTCTAACCTTTACCTTAAAGAGATACCAAAATTACCTAAAACTTATAATCAAAAGAAATTATCAGAAGCCCCGAGTACATGATTTGATTCTCTTCTTGACCAATAATTTCATTTAAAGATGATCAAAAAAACGATTCAATTTAACGCAAATTACCAAAAAAGTTAAACAAAAAACTAAAAAATAAATAAGTAAAATAACAATTTTTTTATCAAATTGAATCAAATTTTAAATCTAATTTTTAAAATTGATCTAATCCCATATAAATTAAACTTATATGCATATATGTGATATTATTTATGAAATTAGTATACCATTCATACTTATATAAAGATTATTTATGAAATTATAGTACTAGTTCACTTTTCATGGTCTCGTTCTCTAAATTATATCTAATTATTTAATATGTTTATAACTTCTTCTTCTTTTTTAAATTTAAATTTATTATTGTGTTTCATTTTTTTTTAGTGTATAATTTTTATATTAAAAATAAGATATGACTTTTAAGATAATTATTATAAAAGTCAACAAACTTACCATACATAGTGGTTTATAATTGGATGACTGTATAAAACTACTTTATAGTATCAGTGCATAGCTTATTTTCTCTAAAAATAATTTTTAGTAAAAAATTTAAAAGATTTAAAATATAATTTATTTATTACCTTTTAACAAATAAAATAAAATAAAATTGATCCAATCTAAATCCTTTTAGTTTGGATGGGATGAAATTAAATTTTAAAAATAAATGATGATAAAACTTAAGAAAATGATAAAATTAAATTGGGTATTTTTTTAAGAATTGGTCCAACTTAATTCGCAAAAACTCTATCCAGGAACAAAACTACGTAAGGGAGCGTTTGATATACAGAATTTTTTTTCATCCCTATAAATCATGTTTTCTAAGAATTATATTTCCTGGAATCATGTTTCTTGTGAATGTCACAAATATGTTTAGTATGCCTAAAATATTCTAGGAATGAGAGACATAATTATAAACAAATTTTCTCCCTTCATGGGAATCTTGGATTCCTATCCCCTCCCATGAAAAAGTTTTAGTGAAAAACTTAATTAAAAAATAATTCCTAGGAATGTTAGATTCCTGAGAATGATTTTTAAAATCCTTATATCAAACAAAGGAATTTAACATTCCCAACTTAAAGTTCCTGAGAAACTTAAAAGAATTCTCCTACTAAATAACCTTTAAGAGTGGCAATTTATTTCCCCGTAGGTAAATAATTAATTATTAGAAAGTGCTTAGTAGTACAAAAATAAAACTCACAATTATATTGGAAAAGAATTTTTTTTTTTTTTTTCCAACTCTCCTATGAATGGTTATATGGATTAGAGATGATAATAGGTTTGCTAGTCCAAGTCTATGACCTCACTCATTTAAGATTATTTTTTTTAGGTGAACCAAGGTATCTCCCAGTAGAAAGTCGAGGACTAATCTTTTGAGATACTGAGATCTATTTAAGGGACTGACCTCTCCCAATAAATATTTTTCCATACACATGGACTCAGAGATCAAACTCTTGATCACATGCTTAAGGGGCAAAATTAACTGCAAATCATACCACACCATATTGGTCACTCATTTAAGATTAAGCTTGGTTTAGCCCGTTTAGTAAAAAGGTCAAACTTAAGCTTTTTAAAAAAAATCTTTTTAGTTAAGTAGATCAAATTGTGGACTTTTAAAAATGTTTACTAGACTTAACAAATCGGATTGTTTGTAAATAACACTTCCTCTGATTTTGAATATAACTAAAAAAAATCACCCTAATTAAATATTAGCTAACTTCATTTAATTTTTTTCAATCTCATTTAAAAAATAAAGTTTATTTTCTAAGCTAGCCCTCATACTAATTGATAAAAGACTTCAGTTTTATGGAAACTTGTCTCAAATAGGAATACTCTTTCTCTGTTTTGAAGGTCATGTAATTGATATCACAAGAATAAAAAAGGTCATTGGAAATAAAATTTGAATGAAATAAATGATATTTTAGGAATGATTTCATTAAATAGGGTAAAATTAGTTAAGATTTACTTATATTTTGGATCATCATGTATGAGGGTTTTTTTTATATTTGAGTTTGGAAAGAGTATTATTTTGATAAAAATATTAATATTTAATATATAATATTGTATTATTATTTTAACAATTACTGCTTTATGTTGCTAATTTGAGCTAGTTTTGATATTTATAAAATGTAATAATTGGGAGTTACTATTCACACACATACACTTTTTGCTTTTTGCCCCATTTGGTTTTTTTTTTTTTCAAAAATACCCTTTCCAAAATGTATTTTTGAGAAAGTGTGACCTAGCATTACTAAATACATTACAGGAAACTAGTTTCCATAATGTAAACTTTACATTATAGAAAGTAGTTTTCATAAGATACGTGAAAAGCAAAAAAAATAAATTAAAACATTGCGATGACTCAAGCTGGCTTTGGAGAGAAGAAAAGAAAGAGAGAAATGAGAGGACGAGTGCCAAAGGTTGGATGGTGCAATTTGGGGGGGAATATATATATATAAAAAACAATAGGGATGTGAATAGCAAAAAAGGGTGTGGGAATACTAGCTCCCTATATTATTGTGTTTTAGTCGTGTTTAGAGTGATAAGTCTGTTAGCTCATAAGTGTATTAGCGTGATAGGTTTATTAGTCCATAAGTCTATTAGCCCATAAGCCTATTGGCTTATTTAAGGATAAGCCCATCATCAGCTAATTTAAATCTTAATATGAAATAAGCATTTAAACATGCTAAGGTAGGCTTATATAAAGGTCATATCAAGCATAAGAAAAAGGCCTAAAATAAGATAATAGGCTTGAATTGTGAGATTATAATATAGGTTAGGCCAAGCTTAGACAAGGCATTACTTAGCTTGACTTATTTCCATCCTTATCCTTATATGTAATTTAATTGTTAATTTTGAATTCATATTTTTTTTATATTGACGTTTTGTACAGTTTAGCATTTCTCATAATTATTAAATATTTGCTAATTTATAGCAAGTAAGCTATATACACCAAACAAAAAAATGTTTTACTTATGTTCTTGTCAGTCTCTTGTATAGATCTTCCTTTCATTCCTCATCCAATGACATATTTGCTCCCTTTTCTAGTAAGTCTTTTTGTTTATTAAGAAAGAGTACTATCGAAAGCAATGTGAGTTAAAGTGTCTATATGGGAACTAGTCGTAAACTCCTTTTCAGGTGTAGATCCCGTTCCTTATGAATTAGTTCCATCACACTTAAAGTGACACATGTACTCATAATATAAATAAAGAAGGTTTGGTCACCAACCAGCTCGAGCTCACTTAATGAAATGTAGGATTAATTTGGACTTAAAATTTTGAACTCCGATTAAATTTAAGTCTTTTTAGTCTAACCTGATCAATCCACTAGGGTTGACTTAGTGGTGAAAAGTTGGAGTAGTTTGCACAAAATCTTAAGCTTAATCTTTATTTTTGTCATTATATACACAAAAAAAGTGTAACCTGATCATGGTCTGATGCAAGCTTAACCTACAATAAACCAAAATAAGTAGGATTTTATCAAGTTTTGGCTTTATTTTAGAAGTCCAAATTAAATCCAAATTCTTTAATCAAATTCGTTATAGCTTGTGATATTTGCATTAGGTAGGATAACCTATTTTGCTACCTCTAAAGCCTTTACTAATAACTTGCTAGTTATTTGTATGAATTAAATCTATATGCAATATATTAAAGAAGAAATTATCAAAAAAATATTTAGATAGATAAATAAATATTATTTTTTATTATTAATAAAAACACTCTATTGATATAGAAGAGTCATGTTTTTGGACACCCAAATAATTAATACAATCACTCCATTAACATCTTTTATTTTTTTGTATTTATCTCTTTTTATTACATCATATCATTAATTATATAAATCACTTATATCTCTTTGCTTTCTGTCTTGTTTTAGGTATAGAGACACTTTAGATAATATTCACAAGGTCCTAAATTCTAACTTTGTTGTCACACTATTAATACATAAAAAAAAAAAAAAGACCTTAGGTGTCCAAATATCTTTTTCCAATGTATAAACATTTCAAGAGAGTTGGTACAAATCAAGCTCGACCAAAACATTCACATACTTATGAGAGCTGTGAGACTTCTAGGAGGTGTCGTTGGAATTAAAGCTTGTAGGGTATCCAATTCCATGGCGATTATTAGGGAAGATAACGAACACAGCACTAGCAACTGCCCCAAAAACTGGGGGCAGCACCTGCATCATGAATCTTCTCAGTGGACTCAAATCATGGGTAGAAACAATGCACGATGTTGGTGTCAAACAGGCCAAGCACAACGATCACAACCAACGCAAAGAAAGCATGCACGAAATCCCCGAACCAGAGCTTATACGCCGACAAGTCAACGGACTCCGAAGCCGAAGATGGCCACAAGCCGTTCGCGGTGATGAGGCCGTAATGCCTCTCGACGTCGCTGCCGGTGTAGCTGTTGGTGAAGGAAGCAAAGATGCAGTTAAAACCACATATGACAAGGAAAGTGCCTGTAAGATACTTGTTGAGGGTAAACTAAACCGGAAGGTTGTGAAAATAATAACACCAGCATGTTCTGCAGCAGGTGTAAGGTAATCAACCCCGCCTCCAAAAATACTTGTGGCATAGAAAAATTGATTGATAGAATTGATGTGATATATTTTAATATAAGCAATGAATTTTGCAGTTAGCTGCAAGGTTAAAGCGGTATGCCTTGCAACGAAGTGTGACAATTCTTGATGCCCTTGATTGAAATTAAGCCACAAAGATAAGGATTCCAAATCTCATATATGTATAAAAATGCTCTTTTCCTTCATTTTTGTACCTTGTCCTTGCTGGTTGCTTCATATAAATAATTCAGTTTAGGGTGTGATAACCCTGTTTGTAATATACAATCACCATTAACAACATCTTGCATCATATTGCAAGTAATTTAAATATTAAATTAAATCCAAGCAATAGTTGAGTTTGTATATATTTTGGTCTTGGCAACAGGCAATCCTGTTATTTACGATTCAAACCAATATATAGTAATGGCATGAGTATACAAATACAACTAGTGTTTTTTTTTTCCTTTGCACATTTGACATCTTCAAGAATCAAGATCATAAATCAACTTTATTATACGGAGTTCCTGAAGAACCTAATTAAATTATGTATCTTTCTAAGTGAACTAACTACTAAGTGTCACAACACAATAGCCCAATCATGTCTCGGAGAGTACCTACGTACACACAAGTTCCAACATCCAAGAGTCTTTTTGGAAATATCAGCCCAATTTGCACTTATCAATTCCTTCACAATAATGCATGTAATTTGCACTTGTTATCTATCTCGATCTCTATCCCCATATGTAATACTAATTGCTAATTTTGAATTTGTATATTTTTATGTTGAAGATTTCATACAGTTTAGCATTTCTTATAATTATAATATATTTTGCTAACTTATAGTAGATAAAATATATACACCAAACAAAAAAAAATGTTTTACTTAGAAGTGACAAAATAGATTGAGCCAGTCAGGCCAACTCAAACCCACCGAATGAAATGTAGGGCTTGAATTTTAAATTTTGAACCCAAATTAAACTCAAGCCTTTTTAGTTTAATTTGATCATGATTTGATTCAAGCTTAACTTGGAAAAAAAAAAACCAAAAAACTAAGATTTTATCAGGTTTTGATCTCATTTTAAAAGTCTGAATTGAATCTAAATTTTTTTATCCAATCCATTATAGCTTGCGATCCACATCGGACTAGGTAGTTTATTTTACCACCTATGTAACCTTTATAATAATTTGCAGGCTATCCGTACAGAATAAAGATATATGAAATTATATTATTATTATTATTATTATTATTATTATTATTATTATCATTAAATAAAATGAAATTACCTGTCTTTAAAAACAAAAAATACAATATATTAAAGAATAAAATATAAAAAATATTTAGATCAATATATATTATTTTTATTTATTAATTTGACAACTTATATCAAATTTTAAACATTAAATTTAAGTGGAGATTTAGTAAAATTATAATAATCTTAAATTTTAATTTATCTTAAAAATAGATCTGTTCAAATTGATATGATGTATTTAGATTGAAATTTTAAAATTCAGGTAAAATTAAAATTATAATTAATTAAATTTAAACAATAATATATGAGAGGAATTAAAAATATAAATAAATAATTAAATTGAGATATTTATTGTTAAAAAAATTACGTGATTTAATGAGAAAAATGGTCATTTAAAAAAAACTATTCAAAAATAAATATTTAAATTATAATATAAGATTAAATAAAATTAAAATAGTATATCCTTATTACTATTATTATTTTATCCATCAAAATGAAACGTTGAAGTACAGTTTTGAAAAAAATAAATTAAGGATAACGTGCAGATGGGGTTGGTAAAAGGTGCAATTCACGTAAGTTTTAGTAAACCAATCCAATAATAGTATCTCGGTATGTAATGTCAATGGGTCCTTCAAGTTGGGTTGGTGAGGTCAGCTTGCAGCCCAGTCTATCAAGAGCCAATGGGTCATACATCATATAGGTGTCACACCTCTTACGGTCTTACCCAGCTCATCACCCCTTTGTTGAGTTATCTTAGTCATATTTTTGGACAACTTGCCCTTCCTGAAAAAACTTGTAAGGAAAAAAAAATTCTCCGCTTGTTTGAATGAGTAAAAAAAAAGTAAAAAAATAAATGAATTGTATACAAAAATATTTTTATAATAATTAAAAATATATAATTTTTAATATAATATTTTCTCTTAACATGAAATTATTTATTATTTTTAAAAAAAATTATGTTATAATTTTTTTTAAAATTAAACCAAAAAAAATAAAAATGAGAGATAATTTCTCTCCTATTTCATTTCTAAAATGGGAGAAAATATTTTTTTTTAGGTCCCATAGAAATAACTTCTATCTTTTTTATTTCTCTTCTCAAACAAACAGTAAAAATCTAATATTTTTTTCCTATCTTCTTCTTTCCTATTTCCTTCCATTCTATTTCAACCAAAACATAGGGTAAAAAGTCTCTAATTAGTTTTAGAGGATTTTTAAACTTTTTTTTTATTAAAAATTATTTTTTATTTTTAGAACTTATCTACCATTATGTTTGCCCCAACTTTTCTTTAAAGGGAAAAAAATCTAAACAAAAATTAGGCCAAATGACAGCTTATTATAGAATGAAGAATGTATCCACATATTGATCTCCTATATTTTTTTATTTTTTTTCAATTGATCTTAATTTTGCTAGTTTAAGGTTTTTTCCCACTCGTACATTTTCTAACAAGAAATTTTGCCATTTCTAGACTGACTAAAGATGTGTTTGATTTCTCGTTACTTTTCATTGAATGTGAATACTTCTTGAACGTGGCTTTCTGTTGAGCATGGCATTGGAAAGTGGGAAATCCACAAACCAAACACACACTAACTGGTTACTAAACAAGGACGTAGTACTTTACGATTATCTATATATTATTATTATTATTCTATAAGCACAACTAGTGTTTTTCAAAAATAATAATAATAATAAAACATAAGTTTCACACCGTGAGTGGCTATATAAAGGGCTTGTAACATTCTTCACCTATTAAAAGCAATGCGTATTTAGTCCCATGTCGAGGAGCAAGAGGGCAACCTCAAGTTACAGCATCTTCCAGACAGTATAAAAGCTAGTGAATAATAACCGCAAATCATGTAAATGTTTAGCTGTTTTGGCGGCATATGTTGTAACTTCTCTTAACTAACGAGCGTGTTTAGGGCATTTCTATGCATTGTTTTTAATAGAGTTGTTTAAGGATCTGTTTTGGTTTAGAGGAGGGGAGGGATTTTAATGAAGGAGAGGGAAGGGAAGAGGAAGGAAGGGGGGAAATTATAATTAGACATTCTTTTTAGTTAAGAGGAGGGGAGGAAAGGGATTTTAATGGAGGGAGGGAGAGATAAGCCTTTTCTTGTTTGGTTCACAAGGAGAAGGAAAGAATTTTAAAATTTAATATACCTTTATATCCTTATAATTTTGAATATTAAAACATAAATAAGAGATATTTTAGTAATTATATCTGAAATGTTTTAAATCTCCTATCCTGTCCTCCAAATCTCCCAATATTAGAGGGGAGCAAAAATTAAACGAGGAAAGATTTTGCTTTTCTCCATTCACCTCTCAATCATCTTCTAAAAATTGAACCAAATAAATAAAGTTTACAAAAAATCCTCCCTCCCCCCAACCAAATACTATGTAAATGACTTTTTATAAGTGGGTCCTACATTCCACATCATAGACTCATATTTAAGAATTTTTGCTATTTTTTTCTCCAATGGTAAATTATTAAATGAGTTGCTTAAATGAGTCTCATCTCTCTTGGTTCTCTCTCACTTTTCATATAGAAAATTATTTTTTATTTTAAGCAACCATTGCTTATTGGTATTTACATCTGTCCTCCAGGTAGACTTGCTCTAATGGTAAATGAAAATAAGAACCAGTTCTTAAAAGTTAAAAATTGAGTTAAGCAATAGTGTTGTAAATGCACTCTTAGTGTAACGTGTCCATTTTTAAGTAGTTCAGGGGTAGCCACCGTACATCTAAAATACTAGAAGAAGCTCAATTTTAAGTTGTTTAAAAAAAATTTAAGGAAACCTTTTTTGAGTGAATTCGGATTATTCCTTAAGGCTAATTTTGGAAGGTATTGAAATCTATTCAAGGAACTGATATCTAAACAAATGTTATTTTATATGTTCGGACTTAGGCATCGAACTCGTGACCATATATTTAAGAGATATAGTTATTTGTCAATTATATCACGCTTTAATAAGAGACATGTTACTGTTTAAGAACAATTTAAAATTTAAAATAAATCATTAATTTCATAAGATTAATATATGAACATTCAAAGAGATTTGATACAAATCAAGCTCGACCAAAATATGCAAGTTGGTGCACACGTGAAACAAACACATGAGAGCTTATGTCTGAGACTTCGTCTGGGAGGTATCGTTAGAATCAGAGCTTGCAGGGTATCCAATTCCATGACGATTATTCGGGAACAAAACGAACACAGCACTAGAAACTGCCCCAATAACCGGAGGCAGCACCTGCATCAGAATCTTCTCACCGGACTCAAACCCGGGGTAGAAACACCGCACGGTGTTGGTGTCGAGTAGCCCCAGCACAGCGAACACAACCAACGAAACGAAAGCGTGCACGAAGTCCCCGAACCGGAGCTTATACACCGACAAGTCAAGGGACTCCGACGCCGGCGACGGCCACAGCCCCTTGGCGGTGACGACGCCGTAATGCCTCTGGCCGTCGCTGCCGGTGTAGCTGTCGGTGAAGGAAGCGAAGACGCAGTTAAAACCACACACCACGAGGAGGGCGCCCGTGAGGTACTTGTTGAGGGCGGTGCAGTGTCCGCTGTTGGTGACAACCGGGATGAGGAACTGGAACAGGAAAACCGTGCCAGTGGGGAGAAGCTTGATGAGGTTTCCAATTCCCGAGAATGTTTTTCCCGACATGCTTGTTGTTTTCTGAGTGCTTGTTTTGGAGGTGGAGGCTGTCAACCCTTTTTCACTCATTTTTGTTAGCTAGCTCTTGCAGTTGAAGGTGAAGTGTACACTCACACAATTCGTGCTTGGGGTTCTTTGGATGGCGCTTGTGCGGTTTTTATGGAAGCGGATCCAGGGAGGGAGTTGCTTCTACGCAACGTGGAATGGGTGGAGAAGAGAGTTTAATTCTTACTTTTGCTTTTAGTTTTGGAAAAAAAACAAAAAAAAAAAACGACCCAGCTTGAATTCTAATTCAAGCTAATTTCAATTGGATAGCCTTTAGACGTGACTTCGTTGTGCTGGCTGCTAAGACTTGTAGAAACTGTCAAACTAATAACGTTTTTCTTATAATATATATATATATATTTTATTTTTTTTCTATTTCACATTTCTTTCTGTTTTGTTCTTATCTCCTTATATGGTACAAAGAATTGTAAAAGAAAATTGTACAAATCCAGTTATTCTTATTTTTTGCGGGCTGTGCTTTGCCTCTTGCAATTGAAAATTGAATGAGTTCAGCAGAATATGAACCAGATACTAATCGGCTAGGTTGCAACCGTTGGATGACGTTATTTATTTAGTAACAAGAAATTTGTTAAACTCTGAGCATAGACTTCTCGTCTCTATGGCTGATGTGTATATATTATCCTGTCGCTGGTGGGAGGTATTCTTCATGTAAAGCGTGTAGGAAAACCCAACTCTACCATATAAGCATTATAATTTTGAGGGGAAAATGATGTCCAGGACAGTTTTCGGGTTTATTTAAGGAGAATATTGTCGAATTTAACTTGATTATTAGATACCAATCTTTGACAATTATTTATATTGGCTCTTTTTACGAGTACGTAACAAAAAGTTTGGTCATATATTATGACTTATATTTCTTAAGAATTATTGCCTTATTGCCAAGCATGGAAGAGTTAATTTCATTAAAAAAATTATGAAATAAATTGTTTATAAATTTTATATTATTTAAAAATAATTAACATTTTATTATATAATTTTTAATGTATATTTTATAACCTTTTGAATATAAATAAGTGCCGACTACAAAATTACACCATTATTTTATCTAAATTTAATATACGTAATAATCAATAAAGTAATATATTTCAATAATTAAATTTATTTTGCAAAAAAATTAAAAAATATTAAACAGTGTACCTGCCTAAAATTTAGCTTAAAGTAAGTTAGAGCACCTTTGCATTCACGTTGTTTGAAAGTGTACCTGCCTAAATGGACGTTCAATTTGGAACATTATTTTGTTTTTCGCAGAATAATGCTTTGAATTGTATGCATAGGTAATCAAATGTACAAACAAACATATTATTAGAGTAACTTCTTTTTTATACATATTATTAGAGTAACTTTAATACTCGTTACTTATCCATACCTTATCTCTTTTTTTTTTCAAAAAGATAATAATCACGTGAAACTAGGTACAATTGTTTATAGAAGCAACATTCCTTAATTAAGAGAACAGGTTCCAATATAATTTTCATTTCTCTCGACAGAAGCTAAAAGTGAAATAGAAAAAACATCATTTCACAGTTAAATATGACCTTATATGTTTATCATTCTTAATTATACTAATATTAATCTTAAAACTCCACAACCAGTCAGCAAATCAGAGTTTTGTTTTCCATGAGATGAAATTTAATTTACGTTCACGTAAGAATGACTGGGTTCAACTATCAGTTAGGCAGCTTCATATAAGTCAAGTTGAATTATATGAAATAATTAATATACGTATTACAAAAGGAAAACATGTACAAGTAACTTCGTCAATTCCTCGTACGAGGAGTTTTTGTTGTTTTGGGAAAAGTTATGTTTAGCTGAAATTTGAGCAAGAGATTCTGTTACATCGTTTGAATTCTGTTACATCGAAAGTGTATCCTTTTTTTCTCTGTTCCATGGATGAATGATTGGTGTCAGATTTTGCCTCCTTTTACTGTTTTTACAAGATTAGAGTTCGAAAAGGAGCTAATTAAATGCTTGACTTGGCCAGCTATTGCCCAACTATACGCTTGGTGATTAAAGTTCTTTATTCCAATTAATAAGATTTAAACCAATGAGATTGAGTGTTGTGAGAAATACATAGTACTACGTACAATTGGGTATATTAGTATATGAACTTTGGACCACGAAAGTTTCCCTTGAGTCGCAGATTAAGTAGTTAAGATGAATTAAAATGTTAGCTTATTTAAATATATATTTATTTAGTCTAGTTCGGTTAACTTGTTAATTATACGAGTTAGGATTTGTAGGTTAACGAACTAGTTCATGGATCAATTATTTTTTAAAATATTAATCATTATTTTTTATTGTTAAATAAATATTTAGATAATTATTGCTTTTTATTAGTATATATCAATATCTTTTAGTATTTAAATATTATAATTTCTTGATGTAAAAAGTTAAAAAAAATATTAAGTTTTTTATGCTTTATTTGATGTTTGAATGATGTAAATGAAGTTTTTTAGATTTTTACTATTTTATTAATCTATGCATAATTCTTTATATTTTTTGTTAATCTTATGTTAGAATTTTATCATTTTTTATCAATTTTTTTTATAATTTTCTAGGTTTTCAATCATTTTTTAATTTTTAACTTTTTATATTTTTTAAAAAAATATTATTCAGCCTGCGGAGCCATGGGTTTGGGGACTAAGTGGACTGGACACAACCAGAAAAAATAAAGTTCATTTAATTAACAGATCAGTCTGATTGAATCCATTTAAATGTGAAGTCGATCAAATAGATCAAACTAGCCCATATATATCCACCTACAATACTGTACAAGGGATTTGTTAAAGAGTACAGTACAGCGTTATAAAACTTAATGATAATCACAAAAAAGTATAGTGTAGTACTTCAATTTTATTTTCTTTTGTATCACACAGTTAAAGGTGATTCTCAGATTCTGTCATGATATTTTTAAATATTTCATGCCAATACTTACTCATAAAGCTATAAAGTTATGACAAAAAATGATAATATCCATCACTTAGAAAAAAAGGATTATTTATATTTTTAATCCCCCTTACTTTCATACAGGCGTAATTTTAGTTCTCCTTATTTTAATTGCCAATATTTAATTTTCGTAATTTCTCAATCGTTATAATTAAGTCTTTCTAAATTTCATTTGATAATTAATAGGAATGTAATATAAGAGTGACAACATTGACTTGTATAGATTAATAATAAAATGACTCTAAATTATTATATAAAAATTAAGACAAAAGGTAGTTTCTGTTACATCGTATATTCTTTTATTTAAATATATATCTAGTGTTTGAAAGAATTTATTTAATCTTGTCTTTGTCAAATAAGCACTTAAGATACGTTTGGATAAACAATTTAATTAAGTGTTTAATAGATAAATGTTTATTATATGAGTATTTTATATATAAATTATCTTTATAATAGAAGAAGAAATGGAATTGTGGAAATAAACTATTTTTATATAAATTGTGAAAACTATCTAGGAGCATTTATTGAAATAAATTATTTCAAACTCACCGAATATTATCTAAAGAGCTTATAAAAATAAATTTTAACTTCCTTAATTTTGCAGCTTATTTTCATGAGCTACTTAGACAAGAATACAAAATAAGTTTATGCAAAAATAATTCCATAAACGAACATGTGGTTGGTCCAAGTAGCACTGGGTTCAAATCTCTTGAGTAATGTCTTGAGTTCGAATCTTGTAGATGAAAAAAACATAGTTTAGAGATAAGACTTCACTAAAGGTGGTCAGTCAAATTCTCCAACGAAAATTTGTCGGTGGATACTTCACCACTTAAAACATGGTTATAAAAAAAATAGCTCCATTATTATCATTTGTTATCGAGTTCGAATCACACGCAGAGCTATTTGAGACTTTTTGCACCCGTTTTTTCTCCTCTTGCTTTCAAGAGCCAATGCCCACTAAGAACCCTCTGCGAAATGCCATGCATCTTTGAATCCCATCATCTTATCAGGACACGAAGTTGATGCCCTAAGCCAGATATCTATAACTTCTATAATCTATAACAATATATTATGACAATAAGTTATTTTAGTGTCTGCATTTTTTTTTTCCAATTTTACTTTTTTGACTCCCTCAAATGCATCTAAATACCGTAACTCACTTTACTTTTCCATCTTCTATTCAAATTTCATTTACTCTCTAAACCATCCATTAAAACCACCCACTACTTTAAATTAAATTTAACATTTTTTAAAAAAAAAATAAAGAGGAGTGCTAACAACATACTCTCTAACACATTCTTTTAAACAGACTCTCTTTTATTTGTTGAAATTTATTAAAAATCACAAAATCATGAGAGAAATTTATTAAATAAGATATGAAACTCACACAATTTTGTGATTTTTAATAAATTTCAACCAGTAAGAGAAAAAATATGTTCAAAAGAGTGTATCAGAATTTGTGTTGCGAGCATTTCTCAAAACTAAAATATGTGGTAAGTCGGGCGTAAGACCTGTGTTCCCCTAGTATAGAATAATGTAGGTTCACCAACCAGGCTACCACAAACGAGAGGGCCCAATATAAACATTCTTATCTGGTATGGATGATCGTTAATGTGGGCCGGTCACACATAATAAATTAAAAATAGCAAATGTGAAAGATATTATACCCTTTTTTTGTGGACCAACCCTGTGAAACTAATAGGCCACACAGAACTGGGCTGAAACAATCTTCTAGACAAGAATATGAAGGCAGGGGTAAACAGAAATATTTATCATTTTACCTTATAAGGGTGGTTGGGGGTCTGTGAGATTCATTTACCCAACTTCATTTAACTGCAAAGGTCCCACAAAAAGCATTTTCTTTTTATGCTTCTTGAACGTAGCATATATAAGTTGCTTCCATTGAACCCATGCTGGATTTTCAAAACTATACAGTCTGGGATAGCTCCTGCAGGGTCATTTTCCACTATCCAAAATATTTGTACAACACTACACAGTATAAGCTTTCTCAGAGCCATGGATATTACTAGGCCACTCAAAGTCTATAAAATAATAGAAACCCTTTTTTATCACTTATTTTTATTTTAGGTAATATGTTTTATTAGGATAATTTTTTTTCAATTCCTGTAGTTTCTTATGTAACTTTAAAATTTCTTCAAAAAAGAAAATGTAACTTTAAAATAAACTCATTATTAATGAAATAATTGTAACCGATTTCCAAATTTATCTTTAAATTATTATGCTAAAGCTTTTTTAGCTAATTTTATACCTTAATAATGATATTAATTAACATTTAAAAGTATTATGAAATGAAAAAAATATATATATGATTTTTTCTAGTTATTTCGTTTTATCTTGGACTTCATTATTATTAATATAATTATTAATAGTCTAATCAACTTTTCCTTTCGTTTTATCAAAACGAATAGCGTTCATTTTTTTAACTAATAATTTTAAAGAAGTTTTGTCTATTTTTCTTAAATTTAACAAATAGTTTTAAAAATTAAAATATAAAAATAATAATAATTAATCAGTTACTCTTTTGCTTATTCTCCTTTTTTTTTGAAGAAATTTTTTTATTTCTAAATAATTTTTAAAAAGTCTCATCAATTATATCATCATTCTCTTTTACCTTTATAAGAAAAGGAAGAGAAACAATGGTATAAAAATATTAGATTAATAAGTAAGAGAGACAAAAGATATATTATGAAAATATAAAAAACATATAAATAAAAATATTTATTATATTTTTAATTTACATGCTATAATCTTAGCATTTTTGTTAAATCTATGACAAGTCAATTTTATCTTTAGTAAATAGAAGATTGTGAAACGAACCTCCGTTTCACAAGCAAGAACAATTGCACAATCGTCGTTCACAAACATCATCATTGTGGCCAGAAGCAGATCTGGACTGAGAACCACTGTTGTTCACCTTAGCCTTGAATGAATCTAGACCAAGCACCACCGTAGATTTGGAGCAACTACCACCGTCGTTCTTGGTGTCGTTGAGCGAATTTGGACCGACCATCACTGCTACTTGTCGTGGCCTTGAGCAGATTTGAACCGATCACCACCAGCATTCCTAACAACAAAGGAGCGAGAATGGAGAGAAGAAAATCTAGAAGAGCAAAGGGAGAGAGAGAGGTGAGAGTAAAGAGACAAAAAAGAAGGAAAGAGGGATTCGATGTGAAAAGACTTAAAATAAAATTATATAACCTAATTAATTTAACGGTTATAAATTGTGTATGGTAAATCACCTATTAAAGTGGTCCACGAGGAATTCGTCCTAATTTTGATCTCAACCTATTTTAAAAAATCAATTTCTTTTCAAATTAATTTTTAAAAAAAGAAAACTCACTCAAAAGATTGATAATTTCGCATTTCGTTCACACTTAACATTCATAATTAAAGCTGACACGAATTTAAAAAATAAAAGTTAAAGCTGACACGAAACTTTAATTTTGGGAAAAGTGGATCACGATTCTCCGTGCGCATGCCGTAGTTTTTAAATTACTAGTATTTTTTAAAGTAAATTATTTATTCTTTTATAAGATATTTTGTTCTCTGTATAAACTGGAAAAAGAAAGAGTGCCTTTAGGCTTAGGCAACTTGGTTTGTGCCACAAGCCTGGGTAAATACGACAGCTGCCTGCCGACATACGGACATAGCTGCGATTTGGGATGGCAATGGGTAGGTTTTGGGTAGGGTATTATGGTACCCGTTTCCATACCCGTATTTAAAAAAAATTCTCGTACCCGTTTTCATACCCACGCGTGTAGCAACTTTAATTCTCATCCCCATACCCGCTGGGTACCTATATACCCATACCCGTACCTGCTACCCGCACTTTACTTAAGTGTAGTGCCATGAAAAAAAAATTTGTAGCCTTAGGCGAAATTCAAAATTTAATTTAATACAGTTTGACAAATCTCATTTTATTTTTGTAGCAATTATGAAAGTATTGATCAAATTTTATAATTAAGTTTTTTTAATATTTTACTTTCAATATATAAGGAAAATTCATTTAATTCATCCTTTAACATAGTTATTAACTAATAAAATTTGAATAATCTTACTTTTAAAAAATCTACATTTAACGATAAGAATAATTACAAGTATTTCAATAATATTTAAAAGCATGTGTACATTTGAAAAGAATATAATCTTTTCATATAATTTATTTTTAAAGGAGTATAAATTATTTTAATATTTAATTTATATACAATTGTAGTGCAAAACATTTTACACAGATGTTTAATAAAATTTAATTATTTCATCATATTATCCCATTTATTAATATGATGCAGCAGTATAGTGAATTTCTAGTTTACATATATGTAAAAAACATTTACAATAACAATGCATATAAATTAAACTCTTATTTTTGTTTATATTTCTTGCAATATCTTTTTTTTTTTAATGAATCAAGATTTTTAATATTTTAATACTCACTAGAACTTATTTTTTTAGTATATTATATGAGATATATATATATATATTTGTGTGTGTGTGTGTGTGGGTATGGGGTAGGTTGGGTACTATAGTACCCATACCCGCACTCATCCCCATTATATTTTGCGGATAAATCCCCGCCCCCACCCCATCCTCATTGAGCGGGTATTTACCCTATCCATTGCGGATATTTTTGCGGGTACCCATAGAGTCTGGGTAAAATTGTCATCCCTAGCTGCGATTGCAAGGCATACGCCTCTACACTCCACACAATCTTCGTCTTCTTCACCAAATAAATACCACACTCCAAATTATGGAGATTTTTTGTCTCTCCTCAAATCTTCCAACCCCACCTCATCGTCCTGCCCCATAACCAACATACCATTTCTTTATTTCCCTCCTTTTGTTTCAATAAAACGAGAGAGAAATTAAAGACCATAATTAATAATTTATAGCTTCGAAATTTTTTATCTTATAAATTTATTTCACATAATTTACTTATATTTTGAAATTGGAGAATGCACAATAAACAGAGATCTTCACCCGATCTTCCACCAAACCTTGGTGGAGTTTGCTATGCTATCTCTGGTTGGCACTACATTTCTTATACCAATCATTCTATGATCAAGAGGGACAATAATTTTGTATCCCGTCATCCTATTCTACTCTCTTTCAATATTATTATTTATACGAGGATGTGTATGTTTTTCTTATTTAAGTTGATTGTTGTTTTTCCTCCTGGGGATTTCGTCTCAGATTATTTCATGATCAAACAAAATTAAAAAAAATAAAAAATCAAACAACGTCGAAATCTGAATCTGCTCAAATTTCCCTATTTAATTTTTTCAACTTTACATTACAACAGGGTACAGACCTACAAGACGCTCGCGAATTCAGAGAGCAGAATCCATTTTCAGCCCACATTAACCAACCCATACATTTCCGGATTTTACAAATCAACACCCCATCTTCCTCCCTTCTTTCCCCTCCCTCTCTCTCTTTTTTTGAGTATTAGCTTATCAGTTTTTTCCATCCTAACTTGATAAAATTACAACCTAAACTTACCCTTAACAACCATCCTCCACCGCAACCACAAGATCTTACAATATTACACGTCCTCAGAACACAAACTATTCCAAACTTCTTTTATTAACACTTTCGCCCCAAATTTTTCCCCAATTTCAGATCCGCCCTTCCGTTTAAAAAAACCACGGTCAGGTCAGTCCAAAATTATAGGGGCGTAACGGAGAAAAAGAAGATTCTAGATTAAAAGGAGGAAGGAAGGAAGATGACCGGTCATCATCGGGTCAAACCCGACCCGAAACCCGGGAATGAACCCGTTTCGGCTCATTCAAGCCGAAGCAAGCGCCTCAGATCCCGCGTGGCGGAGTCGTCCACCGCCGGCGCCGGCTGCCTCTTCGAAAAAGACGGCAAGGGAAGCGCGCTCGGCGACGGCGACACCGCGAACGCCGATCCGGCGTAGACGTCACGGCCGGACCTGTAATCCACCATCCAATTCTCCTTGGGGACCATTTCCGGGTCGGGTCCGAGCCTCTGGGTCCCAACGACGACCAAGTCGTCGCCTTCCTTCTTCAAAGCCTCGCTCTTGAGCTTCGAATCTAGCGACTCGCCCCTCCGGAGAACCTTCACCTTCTCCATCACCAACCTCGGAACCCTCGAATCATCGGAACTCGGTTTCGCGGCCCGTTTCCTCGGTTCGGGTCGGGTCGCGGGTTTCCGGTGGCCCCTGGAAAAATAACCACCATTATTGACGTTGTTGGAATAAGTCCTCCGCCGGTAAAACCCCGCCGGCGAAACGCCGATCCGTTGGGTCAAGAAGTCTTGTGGCCGCAGAACCTCCGTGCCCATGCCTGTATAATTTAAGTTAGAGTGGGAGGAATAGAAACAAAAAAAAATGAAAAAGGCGTCCAGATCCGAAGGGTTTTTTTTTTTTTTTTTTTTGGTTGGTTGGTTTGTTTGGTATGATGTTGTTGTTCTTCCTTGTTTTGCTTACGTTGTCGTAGTTGTTGTTGTCCCTCCTCGGAAACAAGGAAGAGGAGGGGTGAAACGGGAAAATGAGAGAGGGGTTGAGTCTGCGAAGAAAGAGAGTAGGAGAAGGGTGATATATAGGGGAAGAGGAAGGAGACAAAGGTGGGGGTGGGTTTCCACCGACTTGCGTCGCGCGTGAAGAGAGAGAGTGGGTTTGATTTGACAGGTGGGGTTGGGTGACCGGACTGGGTCTTTCCGTTAACGGTGGACGTTTGTTTAACACCTTACTCTTTTTCTTCGTTGCTTCTCCACCCCGAAACTGACGTAAGATAACGGCGCCGTGTACCGTCGGTTTGTTGTCATTCTCGATAAACCTGTTTCCTGGAAATTATTATTTTCGGTGGGGCCAGGTGCGGTTACCCAATAATTATGCAATTTCCAAGTTTTTTTTTTTTCTTTTTAAAATATAGATGTAGTTTGGATTTGCTAAAAATGTAAAAATGGTAACAGTGCTTATTTAAAAAATTGAAAATGCCACCTGGCCAATGGCGACTCCCATTCCCAGTCAACAAAGTATTCATTAACCTATACGTAAGTTTGGTTGGGTAAATTTTTTTACAAGTATTTATATAAAAATAAAATAAATTTTTTTGTAAGTTAAAATTAATTTATATATAAGTTAAAAATTAAATTTCAAAAAAATTAATATGAGAAAATTTTTATAAATTAACTTATGAATAAATTAATTTTAATTTATAGAAAAACAAATTTTACTTTTTGTTTTTATTTTTTTTCGTAAGTATTTATAAAAAAAATCATCTAACAGGCATATATTAATATTAGATATTAATATTAGTCATTAAAGTAAAATTTTAATTTTAAATAAAAAACAATATTGATCGGACCCAAGTGTAAGACTCGCACTCAAATATAGATGATTTTTCATTTTTTCTGGTAGACCATAACTCGGGTCATAACTAAGTATAACTGAGATTTTTATACTAAAAAAAAAATTTAAAAAAAAAAACTTGTATGAGTTACAGTGTTTAGGATGAAGAGGAAAATACCTCCTATGAAAGATTTCTTGTATTTATATAGAGTTTAATTTTTATGTATAGCTAGTGATTTACTATAAAGATTTTTGTATTATTAATTAATAAGAAATTATTCTAATTATAAATTTTAAAATAATTAATGTTAAAATTCATAAACTTATTATATATATTAATTTGTGATTAAATGATAATGTAAAAAAAATTACACTTTTAGTGTATTTTAATTAAATAAATCTAAATCGTTGTAACACATCCTCAGACTAATCATATTAATTTCTTTATATGATAAATATTAAATATATTTTATATTTTCAAAACATTTAATGTACTTATTTTTTTATTTAATGCTTTCTTTATAAGGTAGTAATATGTAGTATACTATAAAGACCAGAATCTAAATATAATAAAATTGTATATATTTTAGTATAGTCAACTAAGCAAGTGTAGTATGCTTGAATTAGTAAAAAGACCTATTTATTTAAATAGATTAACGCGTCGGTGTTTAAAAAATTTACTTAACTTACTATCCTGATTATTTATTATGTAAATATATAATTATAATATTTATATTATTTATATAAATCATTAATTATAAATTATATAATAATTTTACATGGAATCAATATTTTTAATTAATTTTATATATTAATTTAAAAACCGAAAATTTTTAAATTCCTTAACTTATAAGTTTTTATAAAATATAATTTTTAGATCAAGTTAGACTTTTATATTTTTATAAACAGATCAAAATATGTTTATGCTTTTGCGAGCCATACATTTTGGGAGTAAATATCCTTCTCAGCCCAAGAAAACACCAGATAGTTATAAAAAAAAAAAAAACCAGATAGTTATCAAAAAAAAGAAAAAGAAAACACCAGATAAAAAGTTTCAGGATGCCGGGTCTGGTGCCAGACACTATGTTAATCAAGGTAATTTGTGAAAGCCTAATAATTACAAAACATTATCTTCTGAACAATGCATATATCAAATGAAACCACACGATTTGATTCATATTAGTGACAAATTAATATGTGTGAGTTTGTATAATAATTAATGGGCAAATGATTTTGCACTTCACATGGCTTTTTTCATGCTCTTAATAATGAATGTTGTTGAATAATTCCATCTTATCTAGTTTTTAAAGAGCTTCTCAAGTTGGCAGCTCCCTTGCCACCCATTTATTTTCTAACCTTCGATCATTCTCTAACCTATTTTATATTATTCATATAATATATTTTTATAATATTCTTTATAACATTATTTTTTTCATCACACCTTTCAACTTATTGTTTTATACTTATTTCTCTTTTCTTTTAATCTCTCTTATGATTGTGTAAACTTTGAACAAAATTATTATACAAAAATAATTTTCCAATCACATAATAATAATCCATAAAATCAAAGCCAATCTTTATAAAAGATAAACAAAAGAAGATGACCATGCAATATTTCAAAAGTAAGGGTTGAAATGGACATTTTACCCCTCTTCATGGGTGTCAGTGTTTGAATGAAGCAGGCGCACTTTTAGTCAAAACACAAACACATGTACCGGCTCTTGTCTCATTGGATTTTCTTTATTTTTAAAAACTTAATCCCTTTAAACTAAAATTTCACTTTAAAAAATAAAATGAGAAATTATAATTTTTTTGGTAGTTCCATGTTTTTTTGGTGTGGAATGAGAAGTTATTATTATTAATGAAAAAATTAATATTTAAAATTTAAATAATATAATTACATAAATTATTATACATATTTAGTCACATTTTCAGCATTAATTTTTTAATGACAAAATTAGTATTTTTATATTTGGTCCTTTTTATCAATTGTTTTATTTTTTTACCGCTAGAAATTGTAGTAATTTTTGTCAACTATTGTTGTTTTTAGCAATTGTAGTAGTTTTGCACTACCACAAAAATCAATAATTTGATTTAAAAAAAAGGATCAAATTGAAACTCAAAGAGATAAAGAATCAAAATCAAATCAAATAAATTTTAAAAAAATAAGCCAAAATAAATTTAAAGGACCAAAATAGTAACTTTGCCTACTTTTAATTAATGACTAAATTCCTAATATCTATCTATCCAAAATAGTAACTTTTTCTACTTTTAATTAATGACTAAATTCCTAATATCTATCTATCTATATGTGTGTGTGTACATGTTATATATATGTATACATATGATATATAGATATATGCATCTGTATAGAGAGAAAGGGAGAAAAAGTATAAGAATGAAACTTGTTCGTATGAAACAACTAATGATGTTTATTATGCAATTACAAAAAAATGATTTTGATTATATTTAAGTACATAGCATCATTAATACATCTAGTTTGTAATTAGAACTGGGAAAACATACAAACATTTGAAGATAATTTTGATTAATTGAGATGGAACTTTTAATTCTTATCTTTAAGTATATATATCTTGACCATATTTATCAGAATCTTAAGATTTGATACAATTCTGTTGTTTACTGATTCGTATTATAAGATGAATCTTAAATGATATTGTATCTTACAATACATGAATGAATTTGTGCAATTTCGTATCATCAATACGAATCACACGATTCAACAATTCATTATTTTTTTAATTATTTTTTTTACTTTTCTTTCACCAATTCTCATGAAAAAATTGGAAAGTCATATAAGTTTAAGAAAAAAATAGGTCATGCATTGACAGTGTAAAGTAATTTTACACTGTCATCCAATCACAAACCACCATTTATTATAAGTTTGTTAACTTTTATAATAAATACTTTAAAAGTCATATCAATGGTGATTTCTAATTGGTTGACAGTGTAAAGCATGACCATTAAACTCTAAGTTTAAATTATTAAATGAAAATGAATTAAAGAAACACATTTGAACTTATCCTATTTGATTATTCTACTACTTTATTTGTCACTCACTCATTCAATGCATATGCTTTGTTTAGCTACTTAATTGCTTCGTTTCCATTCTTCTAAAATAAAGGCTTCATAAACTCATATATAATTAATAATTTTGTTTTATAAGATTTCTGTTTAAGTTTGATCTATTTTTAGTTTAAAAATTTTACATTGAATACTATATATCATCTATATGATATATTTAAAGTAATTTTTTATTGTCTCTAAATCTTATGATTCGATATAAATTATGATTCATAATTAAAAATTAGATTGGCAATTTACTATTTGAATCTCGATTTAATAACTTTGATCTCGATAATCAATGATGCAACAAAAAATGCTAGTGATGACTTTTTTAATTCTCATTGCTGTTCTATTTTTTTATTCAATGTCATTTTTCTCAACTGCTTGGGTTAAGTTCAATGTAGGTAAAGCTCAAAAAGGAATTGATGAAATGATGGTTGCGAGGACATAATTAAATGGATGATAGTACATGGATAAAGGGTTTTGCTAATCATATTCGAGACTGCTAAGCTTTTATAGCTAAGCCATGGGGAATGTGAAAAGCCTTTAGTTAGCTTGGGAAGCGAGGCTTAATCATTCTATAATTTTGTTACTCAAGAAAAGAAGACACACCTAAAACCAAAGGGATTTGAATAAATTTATGCATAGAACTGATCAATAATAGGCTATTGATCAATGTATCTATGATACACCTAATGTGAAGGAAATTGTTGTATGGATTAGTTAGCAAACTTCAACCTTGAAATGAACTATGGTTTTTAGGAATTTCTTGACCCTCAACCACAAAGTTAACTAATTTGATATTTGCTTATTTGTCATGTCTTTTTAGTTGTTTTCTTTGTTTGACATTCTATTGGATATCTAGCCTTTTTGATATGCAAAGTTGTAATAATAATAATAGTAGTGTTAGGGTCATTTTGAAAATTATCGAATTTAATTGTCAAAAAGATATACATGAAAGGAAGGTATCAAACATGTATTTTCTTCAATAAAACTTAGATTCTATCGAAATACTCTTTTCAACAAAAAGAAGAGTTAGTATATAAAGAAAAGTTGCTCAAAAATATCTTAATCAGAATCTAAAAGAATTCGAGCAAAAAACCCCTCATTCAAGAAGAGAGTCACATCGTATTCGAGAAAAGATACAAGTAATGTTCAATAAAGGATTTTGGACAGACCTGAGAAGCGTATAAAGAGGAGTATGATGACGTTGGAAGCAGTTACCACTCAGACGATTGCATATAGGTGTTAACGTATTATTTAAAAGTTACCTATAAACTGTTACATGTCTTATTGTAGTGATTTTACCGTTGTGTAGAATATTTATAAATAAATGACCGCATAGCCATTGTTTCTTGGTTTTGACATTTCACACAAATCCTGTATACCGCACATGCCACACAAAATGGCTACCGGTTCCAAGGAAAACGTGTATGTTCTGACTCATCTTTCATTTTAATGTATTACTTTTATTGCACCTCCTTTTCAATAATTCCTTTTTCTTTCAATGACTTCCTCTTTTAGTCACTTTCATAATCTAGTTTTTTACATTTGTAACTTCTATTCAAGTAAGTTGAAACATCTCGAAATCATGTTTACACATATTATGAATGAATTCAACGTTAATTCAATTTGTAATACAAAATTGTAATGAATTCGAGGATTACTAAGAAATATAGATAAATTATAAAACATTGACAAAATCATTCTCAAATTGAAAGTTTAACTGTTAGTTCTAATAAAAAAATCTACATTATAAATTTAGATTCTAAGTCCCATTTAAAAATCTTTATTTGTTGGTTAGAATCTTAGTAAGAAATTATCTATTGAAAATCAAAACAACTTCGATTTTTCAAACAAATTTCCACCATCAACAAGTAGTAATAACAATAATAATAGCATTAAAACTTAACTCTCCTAAATAAATAGTTTATATTAGTCCTAATATTAATTTGGCTCATCTAACGTGAAATTTGAAACCCCACGTGGGCTAGTCTGCATTAATTTTCGCCCAAATTTTTATCACCGTCAATGTTTTTTTTTTTTTTAAGTAATCACCATCAATGTTATGAGCTTATTTATTTGAACTAAATTTATATTATACTAAATCTTTATGTTAAAACTAACTAACAAACAGATTTAATGGTTAAAGGCATTTGTGATAAATTTAATTATGTTATAAATATATTAAATATCAAACATTTATATAAAATATATTGATTTAAGAGTACACTTAATGACATTAAAATACTAAAATATAATAGCAAATTAATAATGTTATGTAAATATTATACACATGTTGATTATTACATTATTGAGGTAGATGCGAAGTAATTTAAAAAAAATAATGAATCTATTAGTCAAGTCACTTAGTCCATCATAGCTCAACAATTTGTTGGTTTGAATTGACACCTTTATGCGTGTCTAGAGAAAAAGAAAGAGAGGCATATCAAGTATAAAAAAAAACATATTTTCATGATAAAAATAAATTTTAACCATATGCTCACACTAAATAATCAAAATATATATATATATATATATATATATATATATATATTAAACTTTAAACACCTTTTGGTTCCTGTATGAATTTTAAATTAAAATTTTAAATACCTTTACTTCTGTAGGTCAAGACCCATGATCAAATTTATTCTATTTCTTATATACAATTACCACGTATTACTTAATTATTTTGTTGCATTGTGCTTTTGGCATCGGTTTGGGTATGTATAAAGATGTGTCCAAAAAGGATTTTTTTTTTTTTTTTTTTTTTTCATATAGGAACTAAACAAAAGAGAGAGACAGAAGTGTTTTGTATAGAGATCATGGTGAAAAAATGTGTAAAGTGAAATCATTTATTAAAAGTTACGATAGAATTGCTCTCACGATATTATAAATTGAGATAATTAATGGTGGAGATTATATTGATTTTTTTTCTGCCAAGTGATTTGTGTACAAACTTAATTTTTTTATATAAAGACTAAATTAAAAAGAGGTTTTGTACATGAAAAATAAAAGTATTTAAACCTCTACGTGTGTATGTGGAAATGAAAGGACGCTGATGTATTTTTTTTGGTGAGGAACATCCTTGTAAGAAAAGGTTTCTATGCATGTATTTTGATGGTTTTACAAGATACATGTATATCAATTATGACAACATCAATTTTTGTGTTTATCTCTTTCTTCATCATATCATTTATTACATTTCAAAATTTTCTCTCTCATTTATCTTTTTCTCTCTTGATTGTAAAATTTGTTGTACAAGTATCATTTCTCATAGTTTCTATGTTTCAACGCTTTACTCGATGTCACTAGGATTTTGTTTCATACATGGCTTAAGCCTGTGTACAATGGTCGACCATTGGCCAACCAGACACCTCAACACTAGTAGTTTGAACCAGAACTATGGCTAAAGTTCGATCTCTCACCTTAGCCTCAGGTCAACTTGAGTCTTTGACACTAACATAGACCATGTATCCTATCACAACATGGACACGTTCACCTATTGTTGACCCTTAATGTAGGTGCCCTTGACAATAGGTGAGTGATTCACGCTAAAATACTCATCAAATACGTCACCTTTTCTTAATTACCTATAAATACATTTGGAGACCCCTCTATCAAATATGTATCATTCTCACAATAAATATCGTTATTCTGCCAATTTTCCTACTTAGGAGTTAAAGCTTTTATAGGTACCACCGCAAAGAACAGGAAAATTGTTTAGTTTGTGTACTCGAAACAATATAAGACATGTGATAGTCACATTGTCCTCAGGGATTTATGAGAGTGATGCACAATTCTCCTAGGATGTAATAGGTCATTCTTGATGCATGTGGATTGAGATAGTAAAACTAGCAAGAGTAAAACTAAAAGAGCATAGGAAGTCAAAAATTCAAGAAAAGAAAAAGAAAGACAACAATGGAAAAGTAGATTAACCATAACAGGGTTTCACATATACATTTTAAATAAATTCAAAAATTATAACCATTAATGGATAATAAAAATGTGAACACAGGAAATTAATTTTAAAAACATCAATAGATAATAAAAACACTAACCACGTTTTTCGTATATTTGACCAAGTAAAAAAAAATATCACATAAAAATAGGTTTTCAGATAAGCTCAAATTAAATTTTATGGTCAATTTGATTCGATAAAAAAGGGAATGAAAGGTTATGAGTGGAAAGAAAACATGATAATTTTTAATCCTTTCATTGTTTGGAAGCTTCAAAAAGGAGGAAAGAAGATAATAAATTAGTAGGGTCCACACAAAAACTCCTTCCTTCCAATTTGTGGAGAAAAGGAGAATGAAAAGTGTATAAATATATAAAAACAAAATTATCCTTACTTATATCATATCTCATTTTTTTTCATTTAGGATATTTATGTCAATTTACATGCATATATTTTTTCTTTCCTTTCACTTTCTCTCTACTGAATAACCTAAAAAATCATCTCACTTTTTACTCTTTTTTTTCCTTTTCTTTTCCTTTTCTTTCCTTCACCTTTCTTTCCTAAACCAAACATACAATTAATTTTGGGAAATAATTACATTAATTAAGGTAAAAATAAAAAATCTAATAGGTCCAATTATTGTGCACAAATGGACAAATCAGACATTTTGTAGTGTAGCAAGCCCACTTGGCATAATTCAATATACTTAAGCCCACTACTACCAAGGGTGTGTTTGGAAAAACGTTGGATTAAACATAACTTATGTTTTTTTTTAATCCACCAATATTATTACTTCTCCATTTGTAGCTTTGGAATGTGTGAATGGAGATTTGGTGTCTTACAAATGACAATCCAAACACTAGGGGTGTTTACGGGTTGGATTGGTTCGACTTTAGGATAAAATTAAATCTTAACCAATTATATTTGATTGGATTGGTTTGATTCGAGTTTTGAAATTTTGTCGACCAATCCAAACCAAACCAAATCGATTAAAAATAGGTTGGCTTGGTTTAGGTTATCAATTTATGATAAAAAAAAAATATTATATTTTTTCAAGTTTTTGTTTTCATTTCTTGTCTTTTTTATATAAATATTTAATTTTATATTAATGCAAGATAAAAATATACATTATTTTTTAATAACTAATTATTTATTTTATTTAAAATATTTATTTTTTCTATAGTTATCACTTTACATATATCATTAACTTCTTTACCTAAAATATAATAAAAAAATTACATAATAAGCATGATCAAATTAAGGCATTTGATAACATTAGATAAAATCATAAGAAAAACAAAATAAATAAAAAAGAAAGAAAATGTAAAAATTGAATCAAAATTTAAGCTTTAAGTTTAAAATATATTAATCTAAATGTTAAAAAATAATTGATCAAATTGTTTCAGGTTGGTTCGGGTTGAAAAAAGATAAATTTGATAATCAAACCAATTATAATTAGTTTTGTTCATATTTAAAGTAAAAAAAATTAATATCTAAATCAATTTAATTGATTTGGTTTGGATTGCTAGATTGATTGGATAAATTTGAGACCAGAGACCCCTACCAAACACACACTAACTTGTTTGAAGTTATAATGACATAAAAATACCCATAATTAGTAATATGAGCGTAAAACCATTTGAAATACTCCAGAAAACCACAACACGTTGCTACTCTTGACATACCAAGCCAACCTCGAAGATTTTCCACGCAAAAAGAGTGTTGAACAGATTTCTTAATATGCGTAAGTTAAAGTGTAAGGGTGTTCATATCCAAACCGATCTAAAAAAAAAACTAAAAACCAGTCTAAAAGACCGAAAACTGAAACAAATTGAAATTTTTTGAATTTCATTGAATGGTTTTGGTGGCCAACCGATCAGTTCGGTTTTCGGTTGGTAGCTCTAAAACCGAACCGAAATAATAATACTAAATATGTGTGTTAAGCAAATGTTGAATTATTATCATATGTGTGTCATGCTTAGAGGGAAGTAGCATTTCTTTTTCCTAAAATTTGTAATACCAAAACCACATACACTTTTAAATCCGCACATATAGATAGATGTAAACATATATATTTGAACACTTACTAGCATCCATATAAAATTTGCAATACCAAAATCACGTACACTTACTAGCTAGTTGTTTAGTTGAACACTTGATGTATTTGGTAGTTGATGTACTTGATGAATTAATGTATTTACTAGTTTCCTTATTTTTCTTTTTATATATCTTATTTTTCTCATGTACGGATTTAGAAAATAAGAAATTAAAGAATTGGTAAAGTGGTCAGTAAAAACCGAATCAACCAATCCAATCCAAATCATATTTTTTGGATTGGATCGGATCAAAATTTTTTTGTAAGCTATCCAAACCAAACCGAACCGCATTGTCTTTTCATATTTGGATCAGATAACTTTTTAGCTCAAAACCGATCCAAAACCGATCCGTGAACATCTGTATTAAAGTGTGACTACAACTTGACAGCTAGACATAGCTGGCATTGCAATGCGTAAAACTGGAATAAACATTCTAAAAGTCATACAAGTTTTAGTAATTAAAAGGATTCCAAGATATATAAATAATTTGCGAGCAACTCTTAATTTAATATGTGTATGCGGTTTCATTTTTTTAATGTTCAGAAAATTATATAATATTTGTTGTGCTGTGTACAACAAAAACATAATTTTGCGGGAGGATAACTTTGTCTTCTTGTTTTTTATTAGAAGAAAATTTTAGGGAAACAATACTTATTACTCGTAGCATCACTTTAAATAAAGGTAAAATTCACTGTACCAAAAAAATTCTTCATTAGTTCGAGCAACTTAATTAAGGGGGCGAATCGATATAAATATATGATCAAATCAATCATTATTATACTACTTTCAAAAAGCTATTGTTTACACATAAAAAATATGTTAGTGTTTACTTGTTTACGAAATTTAATGAATAAAATTTGTTTTAAATAATTCAGTTGATAGTGTTATATGTGATTTATATATATTATACAGAAAAGTATTTTAATATTATAAAATTATAAGTCTTATTATTTGAATTTTTAAAAATTGTAATCGCTAAATTAATTTTTTAAAAATCTAAAATGTTATCATACAATTTTTCTGTGGAAGTTAAAGGCGGGGGTAATTTTATTTTGAAAACTAATTTAATATAAAATATTTAAAATATATATAATATGAAAAATATTTACGACACTAATTTAATGATAGTTTGTTTAAAAATTAACACAATAAGGCATATAACATTAGAGTTTTCTCTATATTATAAAATATAAATGTTGCACTGTACTTTCTTTCTTTTTTTTTTTCCTTCACCCTTTTTAGCCTTTTCCATTGTAGCTCCCTTGACTTAGTTCATGACCCGTGTCAATGTTGAGTTTTAACTTATTTCTTAAAAAAAAAAGTAATAAATGATTCTCTATCCATCCCCACTTGTCTGTTTCAATAATTTGCACTACAAAAAAAATTAAAAAAGAAAAAAAATGAAGTAGTGGGAACAAATCAAATATGCTTTTCAGTTTTCATAAAAGGTGTGGGGTCGAATAAACCTTTTTCATAATAGTTAATTAATTACAAAGAATATGCTGTGTGTGTTTTAGTCTCCTTTTTCCTGTATAGTTTAGAAACACGGAGTAGAACTAATACCATGGGAACGAGCAGTGGAAACATCCTTCCTACAAGACCACTTAAGGAAGGACGGGTGGCTTGAAAGGAACGTGGTATCATTCAAAGGATTGGATCACAAAATGGGTTGGATTCATTTGTCAATTGTCAATTCATTTAGCTCATTTTTTTGGCGGATTAGGTTAAAGTTTTCAATATGCTACCTTAGTGACTTGTTTAATTCGTCAGGAAAATAAGGTGGGACGGTCAATCTGTCAGTTTTTTAATATAATAAGGTTATAATCTATTTGTAAATGCTAGTGACGAATATTTATAATTTTTTATTTTCTCCATATTTTATTAAAAATGTTGTAAATAATTTTTGTATGTTTGGATTTTTTTTATATTTTAATTTTTTTAGTGAAAAAATCTACCAATTCATGAACTCACTTCTTGTTTCTTTTGTATTTTGACAAATTAACGTGTTAACCCGTTACTAAATAGAATGAGTTCGAAGTTTCAAGTCATCTTACCAATATTGATCAATCCGTTACGTTTTATTTTTTTGCAGGTTAAAAGTGAGATGAGTTAACATGTTTTGTCACCTCTATAAAAAGAAGAAAGAGGAAGAAAATGAAGAAAAAAACACTTTATTAATTTATAAGACAAGAAAAAGAAAAATAAACAAATTTATTATTATATACTTAGAATGATCAAATAATGTTATTAAGTAAAAATTATTAAGTTTAATTAGTGAAAAACTTTATTTCTCTTCTAAATTTCCTCAATTTAATTTAAAAGAGATCAAATTTGAATGAGGAAAAATTTTATCTTCTCCAAGTGTACATATATATATATATATATATATATACACACACACACCTCTCTTCTCTCTATTTTTCTCTAACACAGAACCATGAAAAATATGTCTAAAAAAATAATCATAATTAAATAACGGGGAAAGGTATCACATGCTCTCCCATTAAGGTGACAGTTTATCTAGCTTAAGAAAAAATTTATTTTATTTTATTTTATTTTTATTAATAATTATAAATTTTTTTTAAAAGATTTTATATAAAAAATGAGAATACTATTTTATTATTTTGACTATTTTATGTAAATATTTAATAAAAAACAAAAAATAATGTAATATTTTATTGTTAATGATAAAAATTGGAAAAATATTTTTTTTTTCAAACTAAACATATCCTTAACTCCTCGCAGATCCATTTATAGTTTGCGACTTGTGAGCTGCCATTTTTTTTTTACAATAGTTCAGTTAAATGTCAAATGTTCAACCAACTCAAAATGATTACTTTTTTGAAACCATAAGGTGTGATACAAGTAACTAGTAGTTTGGACTCTTTAAACATATGATAGGAATTTGATCCTTGACTATGTAAATAGAGTAGCACCTGTAACAACAAAACTTGTCCCTTACTTCATAGAGGTGTATTATTCATACAACAATTTGTACGACAATTTATATAATATTATTTTTTGTGTTTATTTCTTTCTATCACAATATTTATTATATTTCACTATATTTTCTCTTTTCTCTCTCCTAGTTGTACAATTTATTGTACAAATAGTCTTTCTCTAGTACTCTACTTCCTTAAGGGATTAGTCTCATAATTTTTAGCTATAAGAATACCTTGCTTTTAGCGGGAAAAAAAAATTGCTACTTTTTTGGGAGAAAATTTTGTCATACTTTGTGAACTTGCTTAACATTTGAAGGTCATCATCTTATGCAATTTTGACAAAGATTCTTGAAATATTCCATTAATATCTATTGTATAAATAATACAAGGACAGAGTCTCAAGTATCATCTCTGATCTGTGAGAAATAATAAGAACACATTTTTCTAACACATTCTTTTAAACATACTTTTTATTTTTAGCTAAAATTTATTGACAATTACAATATTTTGTAATGAATCTCACACATAATTTTTGTAATTTTTAATAAATTTAAACTTACAAGAGAATACTCCCTCCGATCTCAAATACAAGAAAAAAAACTAATTTATGGTAATTAATAAAGTTGGTTAACATCAATTGATTTACTAATCCAGCTTAGAAAATAAGCTTTTTTTTTTCCTTAACTATTCTTCCTTGGAACTTGATATCAAGAATAAAAAAAGTCATTGAAAATTAAATTTCAATTAAATAAAGGATATTTTGGGGATAGTTTCATTGAATAAGGTGAAATTAGTTAAAATTTGTTTATATTTGAAATCAACATACATGATTTTTATTTTTGTACTTATATTTGAAACCAAAAAGAATATATTAAAAGGAATGTACTAGATCAGTGTATTCCTCTCACTCCTCCTTATTTGTTTAGACAAAATACTAGATAGAGAAAACAAGAAGATTCAACAAGTTATTTAATTCAATAACTAATCGGAAGTTAAGAACTGCAATTATACCATTCAATAATTCTAAAATTGATTTATCACATAGTTTTCTTAACCAATTACATATGATTGTATATCAATTGATCAACACACATTAAAATTAGTCATTTTTTTCACTACCGTAATTAGGACTATTAGCTTCTCTGTGAGACCTCAAGATATTCTTACAAGCTTTGATCTTTTGGATTGGCTATGAGAGTAATTATTGACTTGAGGCTTAATCACACTTAAAACTCTTTGTTCCTTCCCAGTGATGTGTTATGTGTAAATTAAAATTAGATCATTTTCGACAAACTCAACGTGTGTTGAGAAAGTAGTCAATTTTTAATATGAAGTAAATACAACAAAATAATTCTAACCAAAATAAAGAGAAGAATATATATATATATACATATATATATATATATACTATATATATACATATATATATATATATATATATATATATATATATATATTTAAATTAGAAGAAAAACATCTAAATTAAATCACAAGACGCAATGTAACCCTAGCCAGCTACGTATCAACTTGCCTAGTTATTATGTTCAAATGGAAATATGAAATAAAGCCAAAATTCATGAAAGAATCTATAAAGAAATAATAGAAAATATAAAAGATTTCAAGCCACCTTTTCTGTAGCAAACGAACTATTAAGGAGAGGCTCCTCTTTTTTTGTCCATGGTGAACTTGTAGCCATGCTTTCCAAGCAAAATAGTAAAACCAAGCCAAAATTAAAAGTCACAAAATAATTCAGAAGCATCCAACCCATTAAAACTTGTGTAAGACATTTGACATGGCCAAAAAAAAAATAATTCAACGAAGCAATGTTAAAATTGTACCATAGTTATGTGGTGAGGTTGCGTTTAGTTACCTGTTAAAAAGTTGTTGTACGTGATGTGTTTGATTATCTCTTATAAAATAAGAACCAAATGAAGTGAGAAAGAACCAAAAGATTATCTCTTAAAAAGTTTTTACACGCATAAAAAAGTGTGAAAGTTTTTTTTTGTTGGGTATTAGAATAAACATATGATAGACTCCGTTTTAATAGAAAACGGTATTATCAAATATATTAGTTGTATGGTCATTTTTTATTATGGGCATGATGGGCAATCAATATCTCTCTTGATATAATTTAAAGAGTTTAATGGTCATGTACTGTCAGTATAAAAAGTTTTATACTGTCATCCAATTAGAAATCACCATTAATACGACTTTTAAACTATTTATTATAAAAGTCAACAAACTTACAATAAATGATAGTTTGTGATTGGATGACAGTGTAAAACTACTTTACATTGTCAGTGCATGACCATTAAACTCTAATTTAAAATCATTCAAAAAAGTATACAAAATTTCCAATAATGCAAACATTTCAAATTCGAAAAATTAAACACCTCAAAGGTTAGTGAATATAAGTTATAAAAAAAAAAGGTTAGGGATGCAACATGTGAGTAAGCACACAAATCACGATTAACTTTTAACTAAACTAATTATTAATAGTTAGGTAATAAGAAATGTCCTCGTAATCCTGAAATCTTGACATGATGAATGACCTACCTTTGACAAGTTGAAAAGATAAATCATAGTTAAAACATTACCTTTGTTTAGAAAAAATGTAAAAGGCATCCTACATTAATGATAACAACATAGATTTTCAAATATTGTATTACTATTACACACCATTACTAATGTGAAAATGTCCCACCAAATGCTCCTTTGCTGTGCAATTTCAACCATAAAATGGAAAGATCTAGTCAATTATTATACAACAGCTTCAAACCAAAGATAAGAGGAATGCTAAGAGAAAATCTACTTGTACATCATTCAATTTTCTGGCTCTAAATGGTCGACCAAAAGTTATGGTCACAAAGAAGCTGATAAGCTATCACAAGCATTCACTAATGGGCCAGTAATTACATGCGATGATGAATGGCTCCACTAAATGTAGGAAAAATCTCAAGGTTTCGTTTTCCATCTCAAGTCTTAAATGAAGGTGACACAAATTTTCAATCCCACAAAACTTGTCAACATATTGTTACGTTTATCAATAACTACACATTTTGGCCGTTATGCTTTTTATTCGATAAAAAAAGGTAGTTGATATTTGCAACAATTTTTTTCTTCTCTTTGCATCGCCTAAAACTTTTTTGTAATTTTTTTGACAAAAGTATTTTTTAAAGTTTTGTTGTGTATGTTGTATTGGATGCAACATGAAAATTAGTTTCCGTTGTATATTTTATACACAACGAAAACTAATTTTCGTTATGTATCTCTACCCCCACCCTCGCATCCTCGTGTTTTGCCTCTTTTGTTCAGGTCTAGATGATTAATTAACTGGTAATGATTAAAATAATTATTAGAAATAAAATATCAGAAGAGAACTAATCACCCTAGCACAAAATCACTGTGCAAAATCGAAGATCAATTAAGATCTTCTTCACTTGCAAATATACATTGTACCTATTAAATCCTAATAGCTGACTTTTGCATGACGAGTTCTCCTAGTGGACTCTTCTTGGCTTCTTCTTGCTGACTTGTTATCTTCCAACTGCTCCACACTTCAAAATGTTAGGAAGAGGTAACCTGCAATGACACTTCGAAGCTCAAGTTAATTCAAATCTGTCACAACTAGGGTCATGACAGGATGGCGAAAAAGAAATAAAATTAGATGAGTCGCCACCAGAGTTTATTAAGGAAAACCTTAGAAAAACCCTTTAAGAAGAAATAGTCTTTAAAACCAAATATGGGTTCAGGAGTTAGTTATGTGTAAAGAAGGTGCTAGCACCCTACGACGTCTGTCATAAAGATGAGTATCCCTAATTAAATGCACAAAATGAATAGCTTCAAAAAAACATTTACTTTACCCCTAACAAAATTTTACAAAGAATTTTAGAGAATATTTATTTTGAAAAGAATTAATTTTTTTATTTTTTAAGATCAATAGGAGTGGACCCTTGCTCCTACGTATCCTTCAGCACAATGAGGAATCAGACTCACGTAGTTCTTTCGGTAGAAAAATGGTTTTGTTGGTTGATTTGATTTTTATTTTCATTTAAAAAGGATTACTCAATAACCAAATAGGAAGTGCATCTACAATGGTTATCAATACACCTTTTCAGGTTCTTATAATATCCAAACAGAAATGCATCCAAAGTAGATATTACTAGAACCTTTATTATTATTATTATTTAAAAAAATGTTTGTTTCGATTTTTATTATTTTTATTTAAAAGGCTTTTACAATAACTAATCTAGAAAGTGTATCCAAAATGGTTATTATTAAACTTTTTAAGATTTCATAATGGTCAAACAGAAGTACATCCAAAATGACTATTATTAAAACCTTTGTTTTATTTTTTATTAAAATATTTGTATAATACACATTATATTTATTTAAAAATAATAACCAAATAAGAAGTGCATCTAAAATGATTATCATTAATATTTTAAAACTTTAATAATGTCCAAATAGGAAGTACATTCAAAATAGACATTATTAAGTTATTATTTATTTCACTTATTTATTTATTCATTTATTTACTAAAGAAAGCTAGTTATAATTATTTATATATATAAAAAAAGAAACCAAAAGTATTATAAAAGCGCAATCTACGAATTCTACGTTAATCACCTAAATTTACTATTATTATCATTATTTATTATTATTAATTTTGCCTAACGTTTTAAAATAAAGAAAAAAACTAATTCCTTATATTGGCAAAACGAGAGGAATTTATTTTACTTTATTTCGTTTTAAACAAAATCATTCGTAAGGGCCATAAAAAAATAAAATGGAAACGAAACATATATTTTTAATTTCTGGTTAAATTTTTAGTTAGTATTTTTTATTTATTTATCCTGGACAGCACAGCCCAGCTGCATGAAAAGGGAATGCATTCTCTCCCTATTTTAAGTAGCAGATCTGTGACATGGGCCAGGCCCATCATTCAAGGACGTTGGACAGCAAAAAGAGGTAAAACCCTCTCAGACCCCTTCATTCCTAATCAGAAGGATTCCATGCGGTGGTGACCGTGTACGCTGCTGCGCTTTCCTCGCTCAGCAATCTAATGATTGCGTGGAGATCTCGCTTGGAGAAGGTGAATGAACTCGCATCCAGCAAAGGCGGTACAAGAGGAAGGCGTGGCGACGCGGTATCGGAGGCTTTGTAGGTCGGGGATGGCGAGTGAAGATTTTTCCGGAGAAGGTGACGGAACGTGTGGTGGAGACACGTGGGAGCACAACGAACGACGTAACAAAGAGCGCGACGCCGTCACAAGAAAGTTGGAGCTTGGATGAAAAGCGCGATTGCATTTTTTTTGCTGTTATTGCTATATTCTGTTTTAGTACCATTGTGGAGATCTGAGATTTCTTGCCGTCTGAGAGTTTTCTTTATTATTATTATTATTATTAAATTTTGCAGGGATATGAACAAATGAGAAGTGTGTGCATATTTTGTGTATTGTAATGATTTTAGTGAAGAAAACGAAGCAATATATTGTCTGTATTTGTCTATATCGGGCAGGGTGAAAATGATTTAAGAAGATGTCAACCTCTGTTATGGATATGAACAAAACGGAATTGTATTCCTTCCTATCTCAATCAAAGTGAGATTCAATTATCAGAGAATACACATCCACGGAATAAAAAAAAACAGAGATCATATGGATTCAACAATACGGAGTCAACAAGCATTTGAATGTACAGTAAAGAAACAGAGGTTTCTAAGTAGTAGCAGACAATAACAGTGTACAAAAGAGATTAAAATACCTCTGCAACCTTCTCAATAACAGTGCCTTCTTCTTCTTTTTCCCTCAATTTTGCTTCCTTCTTCTACTTTTGCTCCCCCGTAATCTCCTCTCCTATCCCTCAATTTAGCAATATATCCTTGCTCCCTTTTTCCCTCTGTTTTTCGTTCTATTTATAACTTTCAAGAAACTTGTCTTACAGGTCTCTTCAACTAGCTAGCCCTTTTCACGTTTCCGCCTTTTCTTTTTATTTTTGTTAGTTAATCTAATACATATTCATTTCATCATCACTCATTTTTGTTTTGTTTGGGCCTCCTTCCTTTTCTCTGGGCCTAAAGCATACTTAGCCCAAAAGCACCAAAAACAGAAATTAAAAAAAACCTTTTATTACATATATTTTTTATTACCATAACTTAATTAACTTTATTTATTATTATGTGAATTACTCGTATAAAATTGAATGTTCACAAAATCTATTTGAGATGTATGTCTTTTGTGTATTGATTACTTACCTAGCTTCTCTTTCTTCTTATATTGCTACTAAATAGTTACTCGAGGTGAGCATCTTGGATAACTTCCCACTTGACACATTCTTAGAACTACCCTCCTTATGTCAACGTTTAGGTGACTGAGTAAACCGTCTCCAACCTTCACACTTGGATGATCGAGCTCACATGCTCGGACCACCAAGCTTCCTACTCGGACAGTACATAAATGACATAGAAAAAACACACCCCTATGAATAAAGAGTGAATTTTTGTAACCAAACAAACAATAAATTTTGATCTACAGGATTGGGAGGTGGGTGTTTAAGATCATAACAGAAGAACATGAATTGCATAAAAGAAGGCAAAACATGGGGTGCGAAGGTGGGGACACACAATAAAAATTAGTTTTTGTCATGTTTCTTGTATCAAATATACATCATAAACTAGTTTTCATTGTGTATATACAAAAGGTGTTTTTATAAAAAAAAAGTTATAAATTTTTTTTTGAATGATGCGAAAAGCAAAAGGAGCAGTATGAATAGCAATTTCCTAAAAAAAAAAAAAAAGCCTAAATTGTACTTTTGGTCCTCTTATAATTTTTAGTCTGTGATTTTGGTCACCCTATTTTTAATTTTGTTTTTTTAGTTCTTCAATTTTTAAAAATACATGATTTTGGTCCTCTTATTTTTAATTATGCGATTTTAACCCTCTAATTTTTAAAAATTTGTAATTTTAGTTTAATCATTAAATGTCCATTTCTTGACCATTAACGTCTCAACGTTAACTATGACATGATATTAGTCTATTAAATATTATCTGTTACGTATTTAGTCTAATGCCACGTCATAGTCAACGTTGATGCATTAATGGTCTATAGATGAACATTTAATTATTGGACCAAAATTAAAAATAAGGGACCAAAATTGCAAATTTTTAAAAATTGGAAGACTAAAATTATGAAATTAAAAATGGAGGACCAAAATCGTGAATTTTTAAAAATTGGAGAACTAAAATCACAAAATTAAAAATAAGGGAACTAAAATCGCGGATTGAGAATTATAGGAGGACCAAAAGTGCAATTTAGCCAGCTATAACTACACATTTGAGAGCCCAATGGATGATTTTGTGGTCAGCCAACCAGATGAATAAATGTTGATCCTTGCTATTCTCACACCCTTTTTACTCTTTTCACCCCTTTCTTTCTAAAAACACATAAAAATACTTAAATACCCCTTCCCCTGCCTTCCTACTTTTAAAACCTCCTACCCCCTCCCCTTCCCCTCCTTCCTCGATGCCTTCCCCTTCCCCTCCCTTCCTCTTTCATTTCTCTTTTACTCTTAGCCCCTAACCCCCCTCGTCCTTGCTAGAGTACCTGTCATCGTCGCCAAAACTTCATCTCGCCGATACACCGCCCTCCATTTGGACTTCACCTTCGTCGCCAGTGAATTCCTTTTTCTTTTTTTCCTTTAAGTTTTGGATTGAATGGAATTGTGATTTTGTTGTGTATTGATACACAACAAAATTGCGATTCCGTTTTGTATCTTGTCCACATACACAATAGAATTGCAATTTTGTTATGTATTTGGAAAAGATACAAAATAGAATCACATTCCGTTTTGCATCTTGACATAATACATAACGGAATTGCAATTTCGTTATGTATTATGTATTATGTAATTTTTAATTTATTTATTTTAATTATTTATATGGATAAAATAATTTAAATTATTTATTTTTAATTATTTTTGTCTTTTAAATTATTTATGTATTTTTTAATTCATTTGTTAACTTTTAATAATTTATTGATTTTAACTAATATTTTTTTAGAATATTTCTAATTAATAATATTGATTAAATGTGATTATCAATTATTTACTGATTTTTAAATTATTATTATTATTTTGGATTCATTATACCATGCATGAGGTTTGGTGCCTTTTGTCCTGGACGAGGCCCTTTACCGGATGATGTGCTAGGCACGTCTAGGCACCCACCGTCGACTGCATCTGCATGGCGGGCTAGACAGGTTGCACACGTAGCAGCTAAGGAGCAACCCCAAGAGGATGAGGAGGTACATGCTGATGTACTTGAGCTAGAGCCTACAGTACATGAGGCAGAGGTAGAGGTGCTATGTCTCCTACACTTGTCTATTACAGACAAGGTTTGCGAGCACACCCATTACACTTGTGATGACGCCATAAGGTTATTGATGAGCAAGCTAAGTGTTACGCATGTTGACACACATGCTGTGATGGCAAAAGGAGCTTGTATGACGTTATTGTGATTGAGGGACACATACGGTGCATGCTTCACAGTTGGGGAGTCGACATTCCCTGTGAGAGCATATCTGCTACATCTTGTCGACTGCACAATATTCGCCGATAAGAGCTTGATGCATGTGCAAGTCTACTATCTAGACCTCTTCCATGATCTTCAATCCTGCGCCAGATATTCTTGGGGTTCTATTGCATTGGCGTACCTCTATGATCAGCTCAATGTTGCCAGCCTCTGATCTACGACATAATTTAGAGGATACACGAGTCTGCTGATGGTACATTGTGTATTTTTTGTTCATATTTGTTTAGGGTTCATTTTGCTTATGTAATTTAATTTATTAATTATAGATTACAAGTGTAGATATATGAGTACTTCCTTACCCTAGATCAAGAGTTCACCATCCCTTACCCAGAGCAGCTTCCTTATTTCTGTCGGTGGAAGGCCACGAGGGGCACGGGTCTTGCACTGGAGACCAGGCAAGCGTTGGACCAATTGGAGATGAGTGACGTTATCTGGGTTCCATATGACACACATAAGGTTGTTCGACCGTTGTATGTGATATGACTTTACTCAGGCTTCATCCAATGCGGTACCCATATGTGCGCCTATCTATTAGAGAGGGTCTTCAGGCAGTTTGGGTACATCCAACGAATCCCTTGCCCTTCGCATGTTGAGTACCCGTTGTTTACCAGCCAGTTTGATGACTGGGAGGTGCACGTGGTGGACAGAGGAGTGGCTGTGTCGTATGAGGCTCCATGGACCTGCACCAAGGGCTACTTGGAGTGGTTCCACTGCATTTCTCATCCATATTTGATTCCTCCAGTGGTGGGAGATCCTCTACGAGGCCTTTTGTGAGTTCCTGTCCCACAGCCTGGGTGTGATAAGCTTGTGATAGAGTCTTTGTCTATCGTCCCTCATCCATGTGAGGTAAGTATCATATCTTTAAAATGTGTTTTTTCAATAACAATGAAACCTTGTTTAGTAAAAGTTTGCATTCTTTTTTTGTAGGCACAGTGGGAGAGGGTTGCTCGCATTATGGAGTGCATGTTGCACTTGAGGGTGGTACTTGAGGGCACCAACACTGATAGCATGCCGCAGGAGACATTGGCCATTGCATAGGCACGCATGGCATCTGAGTGCACTTATCAAAGGAGGAGGTGGAGGAGGACGACCACCTCTGATGATTGATTTTTTTATTGTTAGATCTTTTTCTTAGTATATTATATCATATGTATGCATCTTATTGTATATATTTTTAGATTTTATAGACGTTTTGGATTTTATATATGTTACACTGATTGCGTTGTTGGTGTCACTATTACAATGTCACAATTATAGCACGCAATACAAATAAAAACAAACAAACGCAACGTAAATAATATTATTTGATAAAATAAAAGTACTTATACATAGATTTGATACAAATACAAATAATAGTAAATAAGGTGCATTGTCATGATTCACTCAAACTAACAGTTGCTTGGTCGTTGAAGTTAGTTGATGTATCTATTTCACGCAAGCATGTGATGATCTCTTCTATGGTTTGTGGTCGACGCAATGGGCCAGTATCTCTTTGGGAGATTTGCCTAACATAGCGTATAACTCAATTAGTGCAGGTCTATGATATTAGGTAAAGATGGACAACATCCTTGCCACATCTTTGTCATGGTTAATCGCCACATACCCAAAATAACCACAACCAGTCCCTAAATATATAGGTTGACGGTAATGAATATCAAGTTTTGTTTGCTAGCTCCGATCACATCACGATTTTTTTTTAGAGCGACAACCGTTATGTCCTCAGTCATCCTAAGAAAAGTATAACCATGAGGACATTGAAACAAGACCCTTTCAGATATTGTTGTTATGTGACCATCATAATACACCACAGCAAGGAATTCGTCCATCTTCCAAGGAGATGAAACAATATGGAATGAAGATGGTTGTGAAGAAAGGCAATGTTAAGTGCTTTAGAACACACATATCTTTTATACTAGTATAAATACTGTTCATGCGTAAAAAAATTATTAAAAGCTTTGTCTTGCACATCAGAAAAAGAAATAGTTGAGATTGCACCGACTAAATCAAGGGTCTAGATAGCATTGATTCAAGTGTGTGCCTTGTTCACGCGTTAGAAAATTATTCAAAGTGATGTCCTATGTGTCAGAAAAAGAAACGGTCTAGATTGTACCGATTGATCAAGGTTTGGATCGCACTAATTCAAACGCATGCCTTGTTCACATTTCAGAAAATTATTAAAAGCGATGTCTTGTGTGTTAGAAAAAGAAACGGTTGAGATTGCACACAATAAATCAAGTGTCTAGATCGCACCAATTCAAATGCGTGCCCTTCTCACGTGTTAATGAATCATTAAAAGCTATCCTTAAAAAAAAAGAATTTAATAAATATAAATAATTACTTTTCAAATACATAATGAAAACGTGTTTTCGTTATATATGTGTCCCTTTTTGTAATATATGTATCTCAAATACATAATAAAAACACGTTTTCATTATATACAGATGAGTATACCCTCCTCTACCATAATGGAAGTGTGTTTTTGTTATACACAATATATAAAAAAAATGCATTTTTGTCAGGAAGTATTTTTGAAAAAAAAATTGCAAACAAATGTTGTAGCGAAAAGAGTAAAAACTTGAGTGAAAGTAGCAGGATCTATAAATGTCCACGGCAGTATGAAAAATAGGCCCTTAGCATATAAAGCCCACCCCAAACGAAGTATGCTGTTCTAAGCCCATGTCTTGCAACTGTCTAATCCCACTCAAAACCTCAAAATCGAAAGCGGCGGGTAGTATTTCATGATTTCATGGACCGTCTCATGCTGTTTACATTATTAATTAGGCTGCTGATGTTTGGACATCCACAAATTAGAAACACTCCATTTATATCTCTTATTTTTCTTTTTTCTTCTTGTTATCTCACAATGTCAATTACTTATTTCTCTTTTTTTCATCTTTTTCTAGGTATAGCCTCCCAAAATAATCATTTTCCTATTAATTGAGAAAATGCTCAGTGCTCATTACTGAAATTCTCCAATACAGAATTCCAGTGTTTCTCTCTCTCTGTCTCTAGACAATGCAACGCCTGAAGTGGATCCAATTACGGCATTTTGTGACTCCTTCAAGTCCTATCCTTTCTCAAAGATAACTGTCCCTGCTCTAATTAATTGAGAAAATGCTCGTGACCCATCGCTATACTTCTCAAGACTTACATTTGGCCATTTGGGTAAGTAACAAAATCAAATAGAGTATCCACAAAACAGTGACGTCGATAAATTCTTGCATTGTGAGTTTTGAGTCACAGAAGTTAGAGAGCCAATAATATCCACCAGTGTCTTCTTGTCTCTCCTTGAAGTCCTATCTCTTCTAAAACGTTATCAAGCCACAAGTTTTGGCAACAAACAAAACAAAGATAAAACGTCTTCCGAGGCACTCATTTGTCTCATCTCACTCTCCATTCCTTCGGCCTTCCTCTCCGAACCATGAACGAAAACAACTACTCTATCACAGCACAGAAATCCAAAATAAAATAAACCCAAAATAAATTGAACAAAAATGTTGTACTATATAATATAACCAAAATTATTAAAAAAAAAAGAAAGAGACACTGGAGCAGAAAGGAAAGGCCAAAAAAGAGTGGGCAAGAGTAACATGTTGGTGAGTGAATCGAGCGGTTCGAAAGTGGATCTTCCCCAGGAGTTACTAAAAGTTCTACCGCCCGATCCTTACGAGCAGCTCGATGTGGCCCGCAAGATCACCTCCGTTGCGCTGTCGACACGTGTCAACGCTCTCCAATCAGAGTCGTCGGCTCTACGCGCCGAACTCGCCGATAGGGACAGGCTCATCGCCGAGCTCCAGTCTCAGGTGGAGTCCATCGACGCCGCCCTATCCGAAGCCGCCGATAAGCTAACTCGAGCCGACCAAGATAAGGTCCGAACCGTCCGTCGCCCCCTGAACCGGGTTCAATTTGCACTAACCAATTTTTTTTTTTTTTTTTTTATGTATTTAGTTTTTTTCATTTTTGTTTTGCCTGAGATTATTACAGGAGAGTTTGCTAAAGGAAAACGCTTCGCTTTCCAACACAGTGAGAAAGCTCGCCAGAGATGTGTCCAAGGTGCGTGCGTGCAAATTACGTACTGGGCTTTCAACTAAATTCTGAATTTTGATTGTAACTGTGCTCAGCTATTCCATTTAAGTTTCTTTTTATATAGTTGCTGCATGGAATGTGGGGCTATGTTGGACTTATATCTAACGGTTTTTCAATGTGATTGCGTGCAGTTGGAGGCTTTCAGAAGGACGCTTATGAAATCACTTCACGAGGATGAAGAAAACTCTGTATGTTACTTTTTTTTTTTTTTTTAATCATTATTATACAAATGTTATTAAAAAAATATTAAAAATTTTAATATATTTTTACTGTAATTTTAAGAAAAATGTTATATTTATTAATTTTTTTAATTAGTGTCTTATTATTATTATATTGTTTCTTTTTTTTGACAATATTATTAAATTGTTGTTTTAGTGAAGACTGTGTAGGGAAAAAGTTTCGTTTCATCGTGTCGTGGTTTTAATTTATCAGTTTAGTATTCTCCGAGTATTGCGAAATATTTAATTTTGAGTTTCATGCTGTATCCTACTACTTGGGTTTCTTATAATGAGAACTTTTTCGGATATATCAATTTAATTTTGAATAAAATACACTCACACTTCCTTACTTTTTTTTTTTTTTCAAATCATACATATTTTTTTTTTCTATTTCTATACTAACTCTTTTAATTATTTGAAAAATATTATATTAACATCCCTTATACATTACATTAATCTCTTTAATTGTTTAAAAAATATTACATTATGTATTTTTATAAAAAAGGTTGTTGTAAATATTAAAAAAACAGAAAAATTATGTATAATCTAAAAAAACTTCAAAGGGTGTTAATGTTATTTGTTCTTTAATTTTTGCTTTTCAACCATATACTTGTTCTTTTTACCCTACTAATAAGATTGGTTATTAACTTATTATATATTAAGCTTCATGATAGCTTTCCTAGTTTCCTGTATACTATCTTATAAGTAGTTACTTTGCTCGAGTTCATATCGTACTGAACTTAAATAATTATCATGTATGTTTCTTCGAATCACTTCAGAGTTCAGATGATTAATTTGTAAAACATCAGGGCATGGGTATAATTTCCTGTAATAGACTCTCTTCTTAATTTTCTCATTGTCCTTATCTCCCCTCCCCCTACTTTTATTAGCTCCAATACGAACTTCTCTTAAAAAAAATAATAAAAAATTATCATTTGTGCATCGTCTATGATAGTAATAGCTAATATGCTATTTATTTCGACATAACTACGGGACGTAACATGTGGTTGCAATTGAATTTGGCACAGGAAGGAACGCCAGACATTGCCGCCAGGTTATATAGTCAAGCCAGTATCACTTCCACATTGCAACTTGGAGGTACTGTACTTCAACTCGTTTGCTATTTACCTTTACTATGAATTTGCTGTTGTTATTCTTAGACGGTGCCTATATGTAAAGGATAATTCTTTAATGCCACCACACATATCACCACCAATTGGTCAAATTAACAAGCGATAAATACTTGTGTAAATGTTTGAGAATTATTATATGGTCAGAGATTGTGGTGGTTCCAATAACAAGTTTTATTTACTCTTTTTTGTAAATTGAAAAATTCAGCTATGTATCATATAAAATTACTGTAACCATAGATATGTGATGATTTTAAACTATACAATAATTTCTTGTACATGTTTACATAAATTGTTTATTTAAATTAATAGATAACATATTATTATTTTACATTAAATAATTGGGTAAATTTTTGTGCTAAGTAACAATGTGCCCATTGTTAATTGGTTAAGTTTAAATAACTTTTATAAACAAATTATGTATGTTAGAATTTCTCCAAATCAACATACATACTTGAAGTCCAGATTAGATGGTCTAATGTGATGAAGGGAATATGTGTGCCAGTTGAAGCCCCGAAGAATTATCAATATGTAAGTTACAGTTTTACGGCATTTACTTCATTTTGTTTATCATGCAATAAGGTAGATCTTTTTCAACTATTTCAAATATTTAACGTGTTTGTTCATACAAGAACCCTTTATAATGCACATTTTTAACTCTTAAATTTTTAAAAAAATGGGTAAAAAAGATTGAACTCTTGATATGTGATCATAAGGTTTTCAGTTACCATGAACCAATTATTCCCAAGACTTCTGTTGTTAGGCGAAAGATAAATAATTTATATCTAACGAAACATGCACAGGAGTTGTTAGTTAGTGTCTCTCTCTTTTGGATCTATCCTGTTTCCAATGGATTGAAATCAAATGTCTCTTTTATTTATTTATTGTGAAAAGTCTCTTTTATTTATGTGTAACAATAAACATACACCCTAAAATGAGGTGGATTGAGGTTAAAAAAAAGGAGAAATAAGATGAAGAAAGAGAAGATAAGGACAGAAAGTGACAAATATGATAGATGATATGATGAAAATAAAGAGAGAAAGAAAAGAAATAAAAATGAGATGAAAGAGAAAATAAATATAAATTAAGTATTTTCTTTTATTTATCCCTTTTGCTATTTTTTGTAATTAAAAAATAACATTTTTGCTAAAACAATTTTTCACCATTAAATAGCAACACTTTCTCCCGTATTTGCTAGTTTTCTTCAGGGATGGAGATGTATAAAAAGTGGCAAGTGACACCTGAGTTGATTCCAACCCATCAGTCGAACGCACTGCAAATTATATTCGAAAATTACTTAGATCTGTGTTTACTAAGATAGAAAGAAATAAATGAAAATAGAAAAGTGAATAAAAATAAATAAAAAATAAAATAAAAATAAAGATGTTTAATTTAAGAAAAATAAATAAAACATAAAAAATAAATAGGTGAATAAAATAAAATAAAAAATAAAATAAAAATAAACTAGTAAATTTTACAATTTTTTATTTCTCTCCTCCTTTATTTTCTGTTGATCAAACATATTTAATTTTTTATTTTTTTACTATTTTTTTCTCGCTTATTTCTCCTTCACCAAATAAAGGATTAATCTTTTTTGCTCTTGGCCTAGTTACAACATAATTTTTGGCTGAGAACCCCAACATGGCATTTTAGTCTTACTGTGAATAAGCTGTAAGCAAATCAGCTCAATTATTTTAAGCTTCCAATTGGATTCTAGTGCTTGAATTTGACGGAGAGTAAAAGAATGAAGAAAAGCAATTGCTTGAGCAGTATTTATCTCATTTTGGGTTGTCATAAGTTCTCATTTGATTGCAGATGAAGGTGCTTCAACGCTTTCTTCTAGATCTTCTTCAATGCGAATGAACATTTCTGATACGGCAAATTATTTTGCAGAGGATCGTGAGTCTGACGGTGTGTACTATCATGATCATCTAATGGGGCAATACGTATATTTCATTGTGCATGTATCATCAAAATATGCCATGCTATCCTCACCTTTCTTGCTTTTCTTGTCTGTTTCAAAAATTGCAGGCTCAAGATCTCGAGCATCACACAATCTCCTCTTAACATCTCAAAGTAACACCCCTCGTATTACTCCCCTAGGTTCCCCTCCTAGTATGTCTGCATTGGTATCCCCAACAAGAACATCTAAGCCTGTGTCTCCACGGCGCCATGCAGTTTCCTTTTCAACCTCAAGAGGAATGTATGATGATAGGTCTTCAGCCTCACAAACCGGTAACTTCCTTCAAGTCCTTGCTTTTGTTGCATTTGTTCTACCAGATTTTTGTTTACATTTTTTTAAAACAATGGCTCATTCACAAGTTTTATATTGTCTCAGGACGAACACGGGTGGATGGAAAAGAGTTTTTTCGCCAAGTCAGGTGAGGTTGCTTGTCTTTTAACTTATTTGGTGTATGTTCCGATGTTAGTTGGAGAACTCAAAAGTATTTTTACTTTTAGAACAACAAATTCTTCTTTCTTCATTTTGTGTCTTGAAATTCGAAAATGTGCATTAAAATTTCCAAAAACATGTTCTCAACTTTTATCCAAACATAACCTTGATTTAGCTATCCAACTGCCAGTTTTGATATGTAATTTTAGCTATCAAACAATTTGCAGGTTAACATGACATTTATAAAATAGATTGAATTTCTTTTGCTTCTTAAATCAAAATAATATCTTTTAGTCGTTGCATAATAATACAAAAATCTATTTGAACTTTTTGGGGAGTAGAGTTCTAAGCAACGGCACTTCAATCTGTTAGCACATATGTTAATTTGTGTTTGATACTTAACTTTCTATTGAATCTTCATTCATTTTCTCCTGTTTGTTATTATTAGGAGTCGTTTGTCTTATGAGCAGTTTGGTGCATTTTTAGCCAATGTTAAGGAACTCAATTCTCATAAACAAACCAAAGAGGTAATCCCTCTGCTTCCTTCTCTCTCTCTCCCATGCTTCCCCTCCCCTGTATCTATATTTCAGTTAATTGCCACTTGTATGTGACTGTGTGTGTGTGAAATTGCAGGAAACACTACAGAAAGCTAATGAGATCTTTGGGCCTGAAAACGAGGACCTCTACGCTATATTTGAGGGATTGATTACGCGCAATGTCCATTAGCACTTGGAAATTATATTACTGAAGTTTTGTTCCTACTTTGTAACAACTGATATTTCCTCTGCTTTAGCAACTTTTCCCCATTGTAGATTACATAGTACTTATTGCATGATAAAGTTTTCTTTGAATTTCCAAGCCTGTACATTTGAATTGAGGAATGACTTTTCTTTACAAGAGCAAGACAACAGGTCGACCATTGGTGCCATTTTAGAGGATGTATACTGTGTTTTTGGTTCATCCGAGGGCCAAGGCTAAACATAATTAGTAATTTAACAAATATTTTATTATTTCACGTCACATTTTTTACACCTATTTTTAGATTCATTGGAAGATGGTTTTTTTTTTTTTTTAAGAAAATAAGCTATGCCCTAAGTGTATATTGAGTTTTACAATAATTATCTTATGCTTTGTTTGGTACATGGGAGAGGAGAGGAGTTCAAATTTTCAAATTTTAAAAATTTTATTGGTTTAGTTCAATGGAAATGAAGAGAGGATTTTTAAAAATTTTGTAAGTTTCACTACTTATTTTTATTCTATTTCTTATCTATTTTCGTTTACCTATCTCTCTCTCGCTCTCTCTTATTTCTCTTCTATTTCCTTTCTATCAAACAACTTAAAATTTCAAATTATGTTCTAGGTTTAATTACCTTTTTAGTCACTATAGTTGCATAGATTTTTTCTTTTGGTCTCTATGGTTAGAAATTATCTGTTTTAGTTTCTATACATGCACTTTTGATATCAATTTGGTTTTTACCGTCAAGTATGTCTTAACTCTATGAAATAAAATCGTTACAAAATAAAAATCGGCAGTGTAAAACTATCATAAATTGACATTTTTTAGCGTTTCTTATTCAATTTGTGGTGGTTTAAAATAGCAGGGACCAAACTGATATCGGTAGTGCATGTATAGGAATTAAAATGAATTATTTCTAATTATAGGAACCAAAAGGAAAAATCTGCGCAACTATAGGGACCAAAAAAATAATTAAACCTATTTTCTATTTATTTCTTACCTTTTAACTTATTTCTTACTTATTTCTTTCCTATTTATTTCTTTCTTCTCTACCAAACAAATCTTAAAAATCATATCAACGATGATTTCTAATTAGTTAATAGAGTAAAACTTTTTAGACTGACAATGCATAGTTATTAAACTTTTTTTTTCCTCTTCTCTCATTCTTTATCTTGGGTAGGGGTGAAAAAAAGTTATTTCTAGAAGACCTGTGTCGTAAGCACATCAAGGATAGGGCTAGGTCAAACATATTTACACAATTTGATCATTTTTTTAAAAATCTATTTAACTAAATAAATTAGATTTTAATTCATTTAAAATGCTTTTTAAATCTAATCATCAGATGTTTGTTTAAGTAAATATAAATAATAAAATAATACTAATATTTAGAGCTACAATAATAATGTTAATATCACTATTAATCTTTTATTGAAACGTTTTAAAGTTATACACCTTTTAATCTATTTATAGGTTCGGGTTTAGTAGCCTACGCATTAGTTTGAATTCATTAGTCTATATGGTAATTTTTTTTTTACCTATTTAAAAGATTTTATTACAAAATAGGCAAGGTTAAGTCTAACCTTGTTACAAAATATTTTATTAGTAAGTTTTTTTACTAATCTCTTGTTAAGAGACTAGGTTTGAGGCTCAAAGTGGGCTATCTTGGTTTAAAATGATGCATTATCTGAGGTCGTCAATACCTAGATAAAGGACCTCTAAAATACACTTGTGAACAATGAATTACACTTTGACTAAGAATAAAGTTATTACATTGTTACACCAAAACAGGATAATATTGTTTTTGAGAGGTCTTGAGTCTTGTGTCAAGGAATTCAACCTATCTCAAATCATTATAAATACAAACATCATTGTAAGAAGTAAATATTTATTATATATTGTCACTTGGTAAAATAATCATTAACTTAAGCATCAAAGTGTCTTTACGGTATTCATCCTTTATTCATAGTGTCTTAGTTGTATCAAAAAGTTACACCACCATCGAAAAATCTCGAACCTTAGTCCATTTCAAACTCACTTGAATCAACATCAACCAGAAATCGGCCATAGTCACTAATCTCATCTCATACACATCACCTCTTAAAAAGCTTGCCAATAACAAACTATCTCAGCCATGCATTAAAATGTTAACCAATGATATTTTCAATGAAAAATCATAGATGGTTTCAAACTCCACGAGAAAGTGTAAGACTTGGCATTCCCACGTAGATCTTCCATCTACAAGAAATTAATATGCTTAAAAAGTAATCCACTTTCACGATTCTTGGAATCTATCACGTGCGTGCATATCTTTTGTTTAAGTAGCGTCATTACTCATTAACTGCTGAGTTCCAAAAGAAAGCCGAAGCTGGGAATGTATTTTCCTTCAATTTTTTGTTCTGGCTTGCTTCAAACCGAGACAATTTCTCCTTAAGGTTAGCAGGCTTTATGCATCAGAAAGCAAGGCTTTGATTAAGTTAGTCCGCACTGAGTCAGAGGTAGATCCCCATAAACCTGGGATTCAGATAGCTAGCTAGGATTAGAAATATCGTATACACTTAGGTCTGTTTGGTGGTCAGGAAAGGAAAGGATATGATATAAGAGTAAAGATAAGAATAAGATATGATAAGAATAAGATAAGTTATAATTTTATTTAATGTTTGGTGTACACCAGATAACAAATCGAATAATGATAGAATAAAATATAAATTATGTTCAAATGACAAAATTTTTGTTTTATTAAAATTACATATAATTTTCTTAAAGTAACTTTTAATTTAATTTTTTAATTTTTGAAAAAAAATATAATTTCAACTAAAGTATATAATATTATTTTTTATTTATGTATTTACTTTTCTTAAAATTATAAAAAAATTATATAAGATTTTTAATTATTCAAATAATTTTCTTTAAAAAATATATGAATAGTAATTATTTAATTTTTAATATTTTAATTAATAATATATTTAAATTTACACATCAAATATTATATATATATATATATATATATATATAGCATCATATACTATATATAATCTTATATATATTTTTCATAATAATATTATATTTGTTTATATGTAATTATATGTAATATTTATTATAATATATATATATATAGAGAGAGAGGAGGGGGCTAATCCTATCCTATTCCTTTCTAACCTAACTCTTCCCTCAAGATAAGAAATACGTTGAAGCGATATGATAGAATAACATTATCATATGTTATTCACTCAACAAACAACATATTATAGCAGGATAGGATAATTATCTTATCCCATCCTATTTTTTCATATTCTAACTATCAAACGAGCTCTTATACTAGTGGAAAAAAGACACTCTTGCCTGCATTTATATTTTTTTTTGGGTAAATATAAAAAACAAATGAAAAGTTAAAAGAAGAGAGAGAAGAAAAATTGAATAGAAAATGAAAAGAAAGACAAAAAATTCAAACTGATAGTAGTGGTTTGCAAAGTTAATTACACCGTTTAAACGATATATAAGTGAAAATATCAGTTGAGGGATGACTTAGTTGTTTAAGAAAGTTACAGAATTAAAGGATAAATAAGTAAAAATAAAATAAAATCAGTTGAGGACAAAGATGTCTAAAATTGTTATAGATGATTTCTTGTTATATTCTTTATTTATCTGATTAATTATTTTTTTTTATTAATTATTCTTTATTTCTCTCTCTTTAAGAATATAATTGATAAAATAATAATTAATATTGTCTCAAATTATTAAAATGACAGATAAAAGAAACAAGATCTTTGTGAAAAATTGACACTTAAAACATATTCTTCCCACACTTTTCAATATACATATATTTTTTAATCTGTGGTAATTTTCTTGAACTGATTAAATTCTCCACAATATTGTTAATTATAGAGGTTGGATAGCCATCATTCCAACCCATTAACATTATGTAAAGCCATTTGTTATGGCCAAAAATAATGCCATTGGTTGGCTTCACCTCCACGTGCCAAAGACGTGGGAGGGAGAGAGGTTGCTCAGCCCGACGTGCAAGTTCATAAGCCTTTCTCCAAACAGCCATAACCTTTTAATTAAACTGACTATTTTAATTTTGCACAGTAATAACTTCTTTGATCCATTTAATATTTTTTATACAAAGACAAAGAAAATTCAGATTCGCAATATTGAGAAGAAACAACGAATGAGCAACTAACAAAAGCCGTATTTTGGGCATAAAAAATCGGTGTGAAATAACGACAACATAGGAAGGAGGACGAAACAGAAAAATCATGCCAACTGCTATTTTCATGTCCCTCCATCTCTCTTTCTCTTTCTCTATCTCTTGTCTCCCTCTCTGACTCTATATGCGTGCGCGTCATTCCCGTGGCTACCCTTTTGGTTCTCGGAAACTCGTCTTTGCCTAGCCTTGGCCACCATGAACGATGAACGAGAACCACAAGCTTCCCCGAGGTAATTAACTTGATTTCCCTACACATGTTTTTTGGTTCCTTCTTCATTGGTAGCGCCATGCATGGCATTCCATTTGTTTTTTCATGTAACGTTCTACATCTCATCTCAATTTGTGTTTCTTCTATTAGTTTCAACTTTCAATTTGTAATATTGTTCATGTTAGTTTCCTTAATAATATTAACGTGCCAATGGCTTTCAAAGCAACCGACTAGTAAATAATTTCTTACATTTTTTACACGATTACTTCCAAGTTTTCAACCATGCCATGATGTTGCGTTGATATTTTTTTGGGATATTTTTGTCTTATGGTTCTGTCCAAATCCAATTTTTTTCTACATTATTATGGGCAGTCGGTGGCTTTTGATCATATACGGTTTTATTGGAATTTGATTTTAGTCTCTTTGGCCATATCCATTGTGTCATACTCTTTGTTGTTTGCTGACAAAAGAAGGTTATGTTGGCAGCAATGGCGTCCACAAGTCAGAAAAAAAACAAATAGCTGAAAGGGAGAAATCGATTTTTAGAGGCAGACGTCCACGACCTGGGTTTTCTGATTCATTTTCAAGTATTGGTAATTAAAATTGCCTTTCTCTTCTTTTCTTGTTTCCAACAGTTTTGTTTTCTCTAAACATGTTGAGTTGAGCCTTTCTCTTTCATTTGTTATTTTTTGTACTAATGCTGAAATGAATACCATATTAGACTTGGAAACTTTAGACATTGAGGAGGGATCTCCTACAAGTCATGGATCTGAAACCCCAAGTTCCAGGGCCAGCACTTCTGATTCGGAGGGTCAGGGACCTTTAGTAGGCAATTTACCTTGTAATAATAACCAGTGGCGTGGTTTCTTTAAACTACTGAAGAAAGGATCCCAAATGCCTTTCCAAACTTTTCAACCACTTAAAAATGTTCCAAAACTGACAAGAAGAAAGAGCAAGAGAATCAGGGAGGACCTGATTCCATCTCTGAATTCTCCAGCTCTTCAGTCATCTTTTGACACAGAGTTTGGCTGCTTCAAATCTTCCTGGAAAAACTTCACTCTCTCAGAGATCCAGGCTGCAACCAATGACTTTAGCCAAGGTATGCAATTCTCTTATCAGGAAATCAAATTACTGTTGGATCAAAAAGAAACTATTAATTGCTTTCTTAATTAGCTAATCCAATAATCCAAGTAACTCTGAAAGAAACATTCGTTTCTTTTTTTTTTTCATGATGACATACATATAATTGACATCATGTTTGCCAGGCTGATAAGCTATTTTATATTTACTTTTGAAGATAATTTGATTGGGGAGGGAGGTTATGCTGAGGTTTATTTAGGCAAATTGGAAGATGGAAACTTTGTTGCCATTAAGCGGTTGACAAGAGGGAGCCAAGAAGAAATGACCTGCAGATTTCTTGTCTGAGCTTGGCATTATAGTGCACGTGGACCACCCCAATATAGCTAGATTGATTGGATATGGTGTTGAAGGGGGAATGTTTCTTGTTCTTCAATTGTCTCCACATGGTAGCCTGTCATCCATACTTTATGGTATATATTCTAACTAACCATCATTTTGAGAGTTTCTAGAATGCCATGCAAATTTTGGAATAACAAAAGTTATAATTATTTTCTTCCCTTGCATGATTTTAGGACCTAGAGAGAAGCTGAATTGGAGCCTCAGATATAAGATTGCTTTGGGGACTGCTGAGGGCCTCCGCTATCTGCATGAGGGATGTCAAAGAAGGATCATTCACAAAGATATCAAGGCTTCTAATATTCTGCTCTCAGAGGATTTTGAGCCTCAGGTGCCTCTTAAGCCTGACATATCTGATTATGGAACTTCTTCTGTTCTAAATCATTTTACAATCTTCATTGTTTCATCTAAGTTTGTTTAACCAATCTTTATACCAGATATCTGATTTTGGGCTTGCAAAGTGGTTACCTGACCAATGGACTCACCATACCGTCTCCAAAGTGGAAGGCACATTCGGGTTTGTATATTTAACATCTTCACAAGTTTTCCATGTATACAGTAATTATAATCTTTTTTTTCTTTTCACCTATTAGTTAACACTTTTATTTTATGTTTTTCTTTTGCATTAACCTTGGATGCCACAACAGATACCTTCCTCCGGAATTCTTCATGCATGGTATAGTAGATGAAAAGACAGATGTCTATGCTTATGGTGTGCTATTATTGGAGCTCATTACTGGTCGACAAGCTTTGGATAGCTCACAGAAAAGTCTGGTGATGTGGGTATGTCTTCCTTTGCACATACAAATACTAAATATTTGTTAGCCATCTTGACATGGAAAATGTTTACTTTTAAGAGTAAATAGTCTATATGCCAATAATATAAAGGAGTTTATACGTGTTATCAAATCATAATTGTTATATATGGTAAGTTTGTTGACTTTTGTAATAGTTGTTACCTTAAAAGTCATACATACCATGAATTCTAATTGGTTAACAGTGCAGACAAATTAAACTCTAATTTTAATCTACCCTTTTAAAAAATAATTATTGCAGGCAAAACCTTTGCTATCTGCAAATAACATCAAAGAGCTTGTGGATCCAGTTTTGGCTGATGCTTATGATGAAGAGCAGATGAAACTTGTAACCTTAACAGCTTCTCTGTGTATAGACCAGTCTTCAATTCAGCGACCGGATATGAGCCAGGCATGTCCTTTATATATTCAGTAGATTGCTAGAGCAGGTTGACTTGTCCAAGCATCTTTGCACCAATCACTGATCTGAATTAATAGAATTCAGTCACATTGCCACAATATATTTCTCTCCAAATGGCCCTAACAATGTATAGGAATAAATAATAGCTGCAAAATTGATTAAACTTTTGTGTTTGGCTTTGGCCAAGAAAATAATTAAACAAAAGCTTTTATTTATAGAGCATGTGTTTTTTTCGTGATTGGACGCAGGTGTTAGAGATACTAAGAGGGGAAGAAGAGAGCTTAAGAATCATGAAAGAACGGGTGAAGTCAAAACTTCAGAGGACATACTCTGAAGAACTCTTGGATGCAGAAGAGTACAACTCAACAAAGTTTCTGAATGAGAGGGATCGATATATGGAGACTATTCTAGGCTCCTGTAATTCTATTAGAGAAGAAGGAGATAAAATCTAGCACATGGCCTGTGATTCAGATCATGCGTGTACATGGAACTAAAGAAGTTGAAATTAGAGGGCAGTGATTTATTTGCAGAACATGAACTGATTCTGATTCCACTTGAGGATCAAGAGCTGGCAGAACATGGGTTGAAGGGGTTAGCAAAGACACAAAAAGGGACAAAGAGGCAGAACCTCGTGTGGATGTAGTAGCATGTTTGTCAATATTTTTATGTACAAACCTTACATACAGTTTTATAAGTGCTGTTTGTATTGTTTTTTAATCAGAATTGTAGTTTTATTTCTGTAATCTGCATAATTCTTTAATACAAACTTTCATTTCGCAGATTATCCAAAATAAAACTCCAATTCTAATTAAAAAACTGCAAAACCAGCATATATAAAACTGCATGTAAGTTTTGTCCTATTCTTATTTATTCAAAATGATGATGAAGTTGGGGTATATTGTGAAGCCCAATTAAAGCTTCAGGATGGTTTCCTTAGATGGGGATTACCGTTTTCCATTTCATCCGCACAGCGTCAATGATCATCATCAATTGCAAATACCATTTTCAGCAAGTTGTTTAATTTTCTATTGTAACAATAAGCAGATCTATCCAAGAAAATTCCCTTAATTTGTTCTATTTGTGTTAAGCGATTTATATTTAATATTCACACTCGTCTTCAAGAAATTAATATCTCACCCACAGTATCTACGGGCATTTTGGGATGCTCGTAAGGTTTTAGTGTTTTATTTTCAAGTATAAATTTTAAAATAAAATGAGATTGAATTAGTTTTTAACTTAGTTTTAAAATATTTTTAACTTAATTTTTAAAATAACAAAAAATAAGTAGTTTTGGATTTTGATTTTTAGTTGTGAAACAACATATTTACCTGTCTCATCTCTATTAAGAGACGATATATGTTATTATATTACTATTATCATTATTCACAATTACTATTATAATTATTGTCGTCGTCATCATTAAGTACACTATTTTTATATTGTTATTGTCACCACCATTCATTATACTACAATTGTCATCTCACTTTCATTGTCCTTTGCCATTTATCATCATTATTATTGTTATTACTACCATCAAATAGCTAATATATTATCACTATTAGTTAGCTTGTCTTTTTATGTATAATAATGACAACAAGGTTAGAATTTAGAATCTCGTGCATACCATTCCAACCCTCACCATTAGGCCGACCCTAGTGGGTTTCACTGCTAATTAGTTAATATTGTCATTGTTAATTTGACAATTTACCATTATTATCATTATCACTACCACTATTATTATCATTATCACTTGCACCATTGTTGTCTTTATCACCATAATTATCTACCATCATTGTTATCATTACCACATTGTTTATAGGTGCCGTTGTTACAATTCTTGTTCCCATAGTCTACAATGTACATATATCCTTTTGTTAACATGTCTATGTTAGACAAAACAAAAACACGTAACACTGTAGAGTGTGTAAAATGACAGATAATTTTACAATATGGAATTGCGTTTTTTTCATGTTGGTTCAAATTAAAATTTAAAGTATTTAAGTAAAATTCAGAATGTAACTTTCCCTCTCATTTTTGCCACCACTTAATTGACCTTTATTAGGTTAGAAAGTGTTGAGAGAAATTGAATTCATAATAATTAGGAGAATGTTCATGATTATGAAGAAGAGAAAGGAAAGAGAGAGAGAGAGAGAAGGATTTTGCAATTATGTTTGACGGCGCTTTGATTTGAGAATGAAGGGGGAAAAAAAAGAAGTGGCATTATTTTAAAACAACCTCATTTTTTTCAAAACCAATGTGAAAAAAGTCGGAAAATTATGAGTAATATTTTTTGATACTTTAATAGAAAAAATATCTCATATATTTTTTTCTTGGCTAAATTGCACTTTTAGTCCCCTACTTTTAATTTATCAATTTTAATTCTTTAATTTTTAAAATTCACAATTTTGGTCCTCTTATTTTTAATTCCACGATTTTAGTTCTCCAATTGTTAAAAATTTGTAATTTTTGTCCTTTAATTTTAGACTATAATTTTAAAATCACAAAAATTTGCGATTTTAAGAATGGCTAAAATTGCAAATTTTTAAAAATCAAAAGACTAAAATTACGAAATTAAAATAGAGGAAACTAAAATTACAAAATTAAAAATAAAAAGACCAAAATTACAGATTGAGAATTATAAGGGGACTAAAAATACAATTTAGCTTTTTTTCTTTATCTCTCTTTTCTCATTACATTATATCATATTCACATCTATTATTTTTCTATTTTATTTCTTTTTTCTCTCCAAGTGTAAGGTAACATTGGGATGTTGATCAAACATTTTCCTAAATTATTAAATTCACTTTTGTATTATTACAACAAGTATTTAATGATCATACATTATCAGTGTAAAAAATTTTATATTATCAACCAATCAGAAATTACTGTTAATATAATTTTTAAAGCATTTATTATAAAAAGTTAACAAACTTAAAATAAATAGTTGTTTGCAATTAAATAATAGTATAAAAATATTTTACATTGTAAATGCATAACGTATTCTCTCTTAAGAAAATAATAGTTGGACACCCAAATGCTATAAGACACCTAAAGAGATAAATAGTGAGAAGAGAGAAAAATATAGATATAATAGGTGATATGATTTGATAGAAGAGAAAGATGGAGAGAAATTATTGGTGTTAATGAGGTGTACGGAGTTGTTGGGTGTTCAAATATCATTATTCCATCGCTTGCAACAAACCATTCAAAGAGTTTTGACCATGGTAAATGACAATAATTACTTAAAAAATGAAATTAATCATGACAAAGGGCCTTCAAAAAGTCAAACTGTCTTCAACAGTTTGTTCATCCTCAAATCGTGTAAAGGCAAAGTACAAAGCAAGTTAGTTAGTTGGGAATTGAAAGCGAAGGGAAGAAAGGGAAACGAAAATGAGTAGGGTTTGGTGCGTGGTGGCAGCAGCAGCGTTGGCGTTGACGTTGCAATGGCACGGAGCGTGGAGTTCCTACGCTGGGTCCGCGAGTGCGATCATCGACCCTTCCAAGGTGAAACAAGTTTCGTGGAAGCCAAGGTCTGTTTCTTCGCTTCACATGTTTGTTTATGAAACTCAAATTGGTGGTGAGCGAATGATGAGAGTGATTTGCTTGCGTGTGGTGCAGAGCTTTCGTTTACGAGGGTTTCCTGACGGAATTGGAATGCGACCACTTGATTTCCATAGCCAAATCGGAGCTCAAGAGATCCGCGGTGGCCGATAATTTGTCCGGCGAGAGCAAGTTGAGTGAAGTCAGAACGAGCTCCGGCATGTTCATTTCCAAGAACAAGGTTCCCCTCTCTTCATTTATTACACCATTAGTTGCTTCTAGAATTGAATTTTATGTGCTAGTGATAGATCCAATATCAATCTTGTGCTTGGTCTGTGTGGGGCTGTAACTGCAAAGGAACATCTGTTTAATGCCTTTAACTTGACTTTTAATCAACAATTGCACTGATCATTCTAGTGATTTGGAAAGTCAATTCCACTTATGGTTTTATTTTTGCTTTTACATTTGACAACTTCATAAATTTTGTACTCCGGGCATAAGGACCGTTTTATAGAAGAACACCACCATGTTGGTTGATACCTAGATGGAGAAAGAGAGATGTAAGTATGACAGGTGATATGATGTAACAGGAAAAGAGAGAAATGTAGGTATGATATGTGATATGATGTGGTAGGAAGAAAGAGATAGAGAGAAATGGTAAGTTTTAATGGAGTGTTTATGATAGTGAGGTGTGCACATGTAATTACTCATAGAAGAATGACATGGTGAGTTAGGGAGAATATTCTGACTGGGGTTTGTGAGTTGTCTGAGTTTTGATAGGTTTTGTAGACACTATAGGGGATTTTTAGGCTTGTTCTGTTGTTTGAACTTTGATGGGTTCAATTTTTAATTCATATTATAAAAAAGCAAAAACTGTGCTGAGTACTTTCTATGAACTGTTTTTTACTCTGTTCAGTTATATTATAGGATCCCATTGTTGCTGGTATTGAGGACAAGATTTCATCATGGACCTTTCTTCCAAAAGGTATGGCATATATAAAATCATGATGAAAATTTGCATGGTATTATTGTAAAAGCTGTGGAACTTATATCTATGCCCTGCCAATACTTGATACTAGGTTTCTATGGCTTTCACTTGCATGTGATTGGCTCAACTGCAATTATGATTGTCATTTGCTGTTACTGATTTTGCTGGTTTTTCTCCATCTATAATGTCCGAATTATACACAATCAATTTAGTTTTTGGCCTGAAACACTAACATTACAAGTGAATGAGAAGGTAGTCTTACTATTCTCTGTATCTCGTCACTTGCTGTTTTGTTATGGTAACTGCAGTCTTTGGCTTTAAAATGAAGTCTTTCAAACAAGGGTCTAAAAAACATAGGAAGAAATCAGCTCCGTTCTAATCTTGAATATGTTTACTTGTTGAATAGAACATAAGCAGAATAGCAGATTATTTCAGGACTGAATTGTGATGCTAATTTTGGGTTTTGGAGCTATTATGATTTACAAAGTTTTGAAGTTTTAGGGCCCTGTGCTCTCTCTTCCATCTGCCTGCCTACCACGGCCCTCCAAAGTTTCCTTTCTTGTCTTATTCTGCATGTCAGGAAAGCCCTATTGTGACTGTGATGTGTGGAATTGTTTATTGCAATTCTCCATTCCTCTAAACTTCTACTAAAATGCCACAATGAACTTTAAACTCGTCCCAATTAAATAAAGGAAGGAAGCTATTATCATTTAATAATTTAAACAAGGAAACTGTTGTTGATTGCATTTGGTGACATCTTATGTGTTCAGTACGTTTTTACTTAAATAACAGTTTAGAAGGTTTTGAAGCAACTCCATTAAATTTTATTTTAAAAATTAGCATTGAATTCATTTTTCAGACAGGCCCTGCATTGTAACCAAAAAAGAGGCCCTACATTACATTTTTTACTAATAAAAACTTTCCACTTTTATATTCTTAACTTTTTTTTTTGTTTTTGATGACTAAATGCTTTAATTTGTTTGAATTTAGCTTTTCCACCCATAACTCTCAACGTTGACTTTAAAGATGTTAGGGTATATGGAAAGCATGAAGAGCATTACTCTCCCATCCTTTTTTTATTTCCTGGGTATGGTACCCATCAAGCATTCAATTGGCTGCTGGTTATATTTAATAGAATCTTAAAACATTTGTTATAAAATCAATATTCAATAAATGCTTGACAACTCACCATAAGTACACCATATCCATCAGGTACCATGGCAACTTCCAAGAGAGAGAGAAACAATTTAATTCAAAGTTTACTGGAGAAAATCAGAAATAGAGGGACCAAAGAATAGTTATTTTGAATCACAAGTATCTTGTGCAAATAATCTTGATAAAATCATGTGCCAAAAAACCTATCTTCATAAATTAAATTATTTTGTCTAATCAGTTAAATAATGAAAATGCATTTCCAGCTTCTCTCCCCTACCCTTACCCCCAAAAGGAAAAGGAAAACATAAGGAGGCAACAGTCAATTCCTTACAGTATTTGATTATTGAATTTCAGAAAATGGAGAAGACATACAAGTATTAAGATATGAGCACGGGCAGAAATATGACCCTCATTATGATTACTTTGTTGATAAAGTTAATATAGCTCGGGGTGGACACCGAGTTGCCACAGTTCTCATGTATCTCACTGATGTGACCAAAGGCGGTGAAACAGTGTTCCCTAATGCAGAGGTTTGTTTGTTATAATTTGTCAAATTATTTTTCTTGGCGTCTCCATAAATGGCCTTGAGGTCTAGCTCGGATCCTTATTTAGTTCTACAATTTTCTTGTGTCAACTGAACCTATCACTATGAACTATTCAATATTTAAGTTACCTAAAATGTCTTGCCTGAGATTATATTTACGTTGGAGTTTTTCTCATCTTCTCACTAGTTGCTCATAATTATTCTGACAATATTTTAAACCTAGAGACTGAGCAAAAACTTTGTAGTTAAAAAGTTTATACTTGATTGGGACCTCTTTGGAGTATACTCAAATCAAATTGGTACCAATATATATTTAGACTGTACTTGCAGAAGATGCATGCTAAGAACACTTCAGTTTTTGAGAACGGAGAGGTTGAGGAGAAGCAATAGTTTCTGCGATATCATATTCAGATTTCCGCCCCCCCCCTCTTTTCTCTCTCCTCTGGTTTTTTCCACGCCATGTACGTGGCAAGTTTCTTTGCTGAAGAGTCTGAACATTCCTAGATTTGCAAAGGAAATTGTTTCCGCCTTCTACTTCTAGTAGCTAACTTTATAATTCTGGTTACAGGAATCTCCACGTCACAAAGGTTCCGAAACAAATGATGATCTCTCCGAGTGTGCTAGAAAAGGAATAGCAGGTGGGCAACTGGACAAATACTTAGTTTACTTTTACGGTTTTTCTTCTGTATAAACGTGTCATGCCACATTTGCTGCCTGTCAAATTTTGTTAAATAATTAATTTTCTTTCCTTCCTCATCTGGACAATTCATAGTGAAACCGCGAAGAGGGGATGCACTTCTTTTCTTTAGTCTCTACCCAAATGCAATCCCAGACACTAGAAGTCTACATGCAGGATGTCCTGTAATTGAAGGTGAGAAATGGTCAGCAACAAAATGGATTCATGTGGACTCATTTGATAAGATGGTTGGAGGGGATTGCACTGATCAACATGAAAACTGTGAGAGATGGGCTACCCTTGGAGAATGCACTAATAATCCCGAATATATGGTTGGATCTCCTGGCCTTCCTGGTTACTGCATGAGAAGTTGCAAGGCATGTTAAAAATGTTGCCGACTGCTTTCCAGATTCCACATGGTATTTTGACTTTGACTTTCAAATTGCAGTTGGTTCTCAGATTTGTAGTATGTTTTTATTTTCCCTGATTGGTAATGTATTCTGTCTCATTGTAATGATTAGCTCTCAGATAGTGTTCTAGTGCTTGGTCACACTTCAAGAGGTATATTTGTGAGTTGTGAAGCTGGAATGGTAGGTAATACGGGATTCACCATTTTTTCGTCGGATACTTCGTTTGTAAAACTACAAAAAAGGAAGTATACGTTATTTTCTCCCTTGTTATGGTTTCCCCTCGTTATCGTTTTGTCAATTTGTTATGGTCACTCGTTGCTTTCATGGAATGAGAATATATACTGAAGTGATTCAATAATTCAAGAATTCAAAAACTTAGTTGGGGTTATAAATTGACCTAGAGAAGCAGAATACTCTCTTATTACCAAGTGAATAGGTGAATAAGAAGCCTAGTGGCTGATGGCAAAACCTACTTTACTGAATTTTATAGTGGAGATTTTACTGTATGCATGCTGAGTCATTATAAATTTATAGTAACTATTCGTGAACCTTATTTTAAGTAAAATTGTAATTTAATTAATCATAATTTACTTTGAAAGATTTATTGTAAAGAAAATATTGAATTTTTTTATGTTTTGATCACATTAAATGTATTTTTTATTTAATGCTTTTTTTTATAAAATATTACAAAAATTAGTAAAATGATATGTTGAGGGCCAATGTCCTTGATGGTGACTCTTAATTTGTGTATATGTTGATTTATATTACTGATCTTTTAATTCACCAAAAAAAAAAAGGTTACTGATCTTTTCTCAAAAGTATGTCACGTTAGAATAATTGAAAATCATAGAGGCACTTTGTTGTTTTGGTCATTAAACTACATCTTATAACTAATGTTTTCTTACTAGGTTACTTCAAGTTTAATGATTATGTCTTGTATGGTTAAAAAGAAGAAGAAAAGTTCTATTTAATGTCTTGTAGTGGCTCCATAAACCTTACGAGAGGAGTGCCAATAATACATTTTTTAACACCCTCTTCTTAACATCCAGTTTATTGTTGGTTGAAATTTATTGAAAACTATAAATTACGAGAGAGAGTAATTAAATAATATGTGAGACGCACAAATTTTTTGTAATTTCCAAAAAGAATTTAAAAATAAAAGAGAGTGTGTTCAAAAGTGTGTTACTAGATTCTTAACCTTCCGATTAACTAGGGAAAAACCACAAGCGGAAAATTCATGTGAAGAATAAAGTTACACATTTGGTTTGTTAGTGTGAAAATCCATGTAGGGTAGTGATAAATGCCGTTCCGTGATAACTGCTGTCATGTGCATGGAGATTTTAAACAACAAATTTGAAGGCATGATTTTAAGTTGTTAAACATGAATGGGTTGTTATTTATTAGAATTTTTTTGGGAAATATTTAGCTGTTCAAACATGCTATTTTGGATGCCATGACAAAACTGTTGTCCAAATTATAAGAGAAGAACACAAAAGCAAATGTTGAATGGATGATAAAGACACTTGGTGGGAGCATAGCCTCCCAAGTCTCAATGAGTCGTTTTGTCATGGAGTATATAATGGAGAGGTTGGCAAACCCAAAGGAAAGGATCACAAAGAATCCTGTCAAATCAGAGGAATGAGAAAGATGCCCATGTTTTGTGGTCCTATAGTGTTCCAAAGAGATGCTGCTTAGCTCACATACCCTCCAAATATTCATGCTCCTCTGAATGCATTGCAGTTTGCAGGTGATGCCTACAGCCACAAATTAATTTTTTTATCTCTCTTTCTTTTCTTTGTTAATTCAACAGATAAATCAGAAGGACTGCAAAAAGAAGTATAGTAAATTGTAATAATAGTTGTATATAAAGATAAAACAGTTACGTGTTCAAGTTTGAAACTCAATAACAAGTACGGAGTCAGATTTGGAAGAGAGGATGATAACCATCAAAATTAAAGTTCATCTATGAAATTTATAAGTATCAATTTTTATATAAAAATATTTGTAATTATGGATTTTTTAAAGACCCAAGATTATAAATTTTTTATATAAATTAAATATTTTATATAAATTAAATATTTTTTTAAAGACCCAAGATTATAAATTTTTTTCATCAGTTTCATATGTTACTAAGAATCTTGATAAATTTATAATAAATTTGGTATCTATGTTAACCTTAAATTTTTATGAAAATGTCTTAATAATTATTTTCTAAAAATCTACTAAATTAAAATTAATTATGTTACTTACCAAAATATCTTTTACCATAATAGTAGGCAACAACCTTTGAAGAATATATTGCTTTCATATTGTTGAAAAGTATAAGAAGAATAATGTTGTGTTGTCACAATGTTCACTACCCTTAAAGCAAATTTCGGCAAACTTTCGCTGCAACCCAATATCTAATTTTCTTTTCCAAAGTTTACACAATGGCATGTCTACACCTGTACACTCGAGGCTAGAAACATGTTAAACCCTCACAAACAATGGCAAAAAGAATAAAGACAAGTTGAGAAAAACAAAAATAATATAGGAAGAATAGTGATAGGAAGAGAAAATATTTGTTGGTGTGTCTTAAAGTTCAAGTTATCAATCTCTTATATAGTGTTTGTAAGTTTCTTCATTGGCAAATGTTAATAAAGTCTTTAATTTTCAAATTAATTATAATCAAATTAATATAAAGGGAAGACTAATAAGTCATTTGATTGCAAAGCAATCATTTATAACCTTTAAAATAACAATAATATTAAAAAGAAAAATAAATTATACTCCAATATTTTGTCTAAAAAGAGGGAAAAAAAAACAATTATCTATAACTATAATAAAAAGTATAGCTTCTTTTGGTCTCTACTTTTTATTAGACTACTATATCATTTAATTATTCTCTAAATTATCAACTATTTTATCATTTAATTATTCTCCAAACTACGTACTAGATTCTCTTTTGCCCTTTTGTCTTATTTTTATTTTTTAAAAAATGAAAAGAGACACGGAGTGCCTCTCTTTCCCCTAGTTTACATAATGACGACTAAAAGAAAAAATTTATTTAAAAAGAGAAAAGAAACTCATTATTTTTACAATAAAAACTATAAAAAGGAGTAGAATATTTTGTCGAAAAATATATAAAGAGATAACACTTAAATATCATTATTTTCGTAATCAAACCCATCAAATAAAAATAGATACCTTAATATACATATTAAAAAATTTAGAATAAAAAAAATAGAGGGGAACATCCATGAGTAAATCCGTCCCTGCTCAATAATCACATATTCACGTTATATTCTTATTTCACTTTTAAATGTGTAACGGTTCTACATTGAGGTTTTTTTTTTTTTTTTTTCATTGCTACACTCTTTATCTAATAAAAATCAAACTATTAATATAGATAGTATTAATTAATATACATTAATAGATAATATCATAAATATAAAAGATGATATATAATATTATGGGTTTAATGACTATGTACTGTTAATGTAAAAAGTTTTACATTGTCAACTAATCACAAATCACCGTTATTATGATTTTTAAGATAATTATTGTAAAAGTCAACAAACTTAACATAAATGAAGGTTTATGATTGGATGACAATGTAAAGCGTCAGTACATAACCTTTTTTCTCTAATATTATTACATTGTATTGCTAATGTTAACTTCCAATATTTATATTAATAATTTAATTTTTATTAGATAAAATTTACACTAATAAAAGCAATTTTAATACCTTATATTTTTTAGTTAGTATATGATTTTTTTTATAATGAATAATCTTTTTATAATTTTTTTAGTAACCATGTTATAGATATGAAATATTCATTAATTTTTTTTTATAAATTTTGTAATAAATAAGTCCTTTTTAACTTATAATTGTGTAATTTAAATTTGATATAAATAATTTATTTAAACTTTTAAAATGTTAAAAATAATTTCTTTTTTTTTTCTTTGACCATTTATTCCTATAAACATCCTTGTAAATTTATTTTTCATGTATTATTAAAAAGCTTTCTTTTTGTTTAGGTAGAAACCATTGATCCATACACTCAGTGATATTAAGAAGCTTTCTTAATACTCTTTTCGTCCCATAATAAGTGTCATGTTAGAAGAAAGAATAAGTCATAAAATAAGTGTCATTTTAGCTTTTTAATATAATATTAACTACTTTTTTTCATTTATACCCCTAATAATATTTTTTAAAATGTTGTTGTGCTACATTGTTTTTAACAAAGAATATTAATAATAGAGTTAATTTTGTAAAATTATTACTCTCTTTCATTTATTTATTAGCTTTTCTTGATATGTATAAAAAATCTAAAACGACACTTATTATGGTCATACAAAATAGAAGAGTGATATGAATTTGAACTTTAATTTTGATCTATTGTCCACTTATTCTTTTTATTATTATTATTATTTATTTATTTGGAGGCCGAAAAGGCCAAAGAAACTAGACACATACAACCCGCGAATTGCGGGTACCTACCAAATCATACCAAAGCAATAAACTACAACCAGGTGGAGGTAAGTCTAAGACATGTAAGCCACGATCTAGGCTATGAGCAAGAGATGCTAGGTAATCAGCATTAATCTTGTTGGGCTCCCGGTACGAGTGAGTGACCTGCACCTGCCAATCTCTTTGGAGCAAATCAACAATACTTCTCAACATGCTCTCATGCGGGTGAGATTCATGCCCCTGCTGAAGAATCAGCCGCACAGCAACCTTCGAGTCACTTTCCAGCCAAACTTGCCTGACATTCCTCTCCCATAAGCACACCCCCACACGTTGCTACTTGACTATGATTATTCCAAGAGCCATCAACTTACATTTTACCCAACCTTCTTGCGGTAGAGAAATTATTTGGTAGTTCAAAATTACCAAGTGTTTATGGTCTTAGTCAATATAGTTTATAACACATATTCAATTTTTACAATTTACCAAAAAGAATTAATAACATTTAATTATACATGTCATATACAAATTAATAGAAATCATAATAGTCCAGGACTACTTAATAATCTCTCCTCGCGGTGGGTCCAACCTATCTCCCGCTCTTGATAGCTACGACCAGCCTTATTCCCTACCACATCAATTTGGCGGCACTGATCATGCAAAAGCTGGACATAGTGTAAGACCGTCCTAGGAATGCTATTGCCCACCACGTTCACTAATCTTCGACCAGAAGGCGGCCATTGGTCATGTATAGGGATGGCAAAAATATCCGTGTTTGCGGATATCTGTAGATAAAATCTGTCACAGGTAGAAAATGAATACTTTAAATAGGTATTCGTAAATATTCTAAATGGATATACCCGTTATCTGTTTATTAACAGGGCGGGTACGGATATCATGGTATCCGTACCCGCGGATATCCGTTATCCGCAATTATATATTTACTTAAATACTCTTACATATTAATATAGATAAAATTACATAAATTTATTCAAAATTTTCAAAAAGATTGTTTATTACGAGAGAAATCTTATACAATTATATTACAAGAGAAAAGAAACATAAATTTGTGAACATTTAAACTATATTCTTTTTAGAAAAATTGTTAAAATAATTAAAATTTATGTTTAAAGTGATTATTTTAAATTATAACTCTTTAATTTATAAATTTAAATTTATAAATTCAAAATGATATTTGCAACACTTTATAATTGTCTACAACACATAAAATAAATTTGTTATTTTATTTATTTATTATTTTTTAAAATACCCGCAGATATCCACGGATACCCACAAATATTTTTAATATCCGCAGAGTATCCGCTTAACGAATACCCACACGGGTAATGGGACGGGTACGGGTATAAATTTTATCGGGCGGGATGGGTAGCGAGTAGCTATACAGGTATAAATTTTATCGGGCGGGGCGGGTACGGGTAACTACTACCCGTACCTGCTCCATCCCATTGACATCCCTAGTCATGCCAGAATCAAATGGACTGCTCATTACCAATCACCCATTGGATACCTTCCTGACAATCCTCCCAGGCTGCCCTAATACCCTGCCAAGTTTGAGAGACATGTTAACAAGCAGTTATTTGTTTTTATTTAATAGTTAAAAATTACAAAAAATGTTAAATATCAAATTATAAAAAATTTATATATAACTAATGTTTGATGTTGGGTGGTTATTTATTTCTACTTCACAGTTAATAATTATAAATGTCTTTGATCAATGAAGTAATAACAAATATACAAATAGTTATCGCTAAGTGCGTGGATCAATTGACACGAAGTTGTTTTAGTTTAATCAATGATCTCAAATTCGAATATTGGGTATACAATTGCATTAAATATTTAGAGAGAGAGAGAGTTTTACCACCCATAATAATCTTACCTAACTTGAATAGGATTGTCTCTTGGTTGTAATTCATATAAAAAAATATAAATAGTTATTGTTTTTCATCGAGTGATAGTTTGTTCATATATAATTATTAATTTTTTTGTGTGTGTGTACAATAATCGCAATAAAGTTTGAACTTAAGATCTTGTACAAACTACTTTCACCTCCCGCCACAAAGTTGAACCTAATGGGTTATATATAGTTTTTTTTTATCTGAATAGTGGGTTATATATAGTTACTGATTAAAAGTTGTGAATAAAGTTCTATATATTAAATCCATGAAATTAATAAAAAGAACATTACAAATGATTGCTTTTATTTAAGCAACTATTTGTTAATAATTATAAATGAAATTAAATATTAAATTGATGAATTGATAAAGAAATTTACCAATGAATTTGTCTTATTATTGAGCGTACGTTCATAGGGCTCCTCTCATTAGCTTCTTTTTAGGACAACTTGTATCTAGATATTATGGTTGGTATTTGACTAATATGATTATTATGGGCAATAGTTTTTTTTTTCCAATTTTTTTAGTATAGTTATATTTCTAAATACTCAAACTCAAAATAACTAAATGAGATAGAAGAACAATTCTCGTGAATTGATTTATGAGCTGAGTGGTATTTAGACAAATATACGTAAATATACATGAATTGTCAAAAGTTTTACAGTAATTATTACTTGTTAATAAATGGCATGGCCACTTTTCTTCCAACATGCTCTAATGGAAGTTCTAAATGCGCATCATTCAGACCGCAATCCTTATATTGCTGAGATGTATATGAAATCCGGTAAGCATTAAGGCAAAATTTTTCTATTTTCAAGCTACTTGGATTTCTTATAGAGTGTACAAAATGGGTCCGGTCCGATGGGTCGGTCCGCTTAGCCCAGCAAAAAGGGCTGGGTTGGGCTGCAAAAAAGACAGCCCAAAAGAAATCTGAGCCATTTTAGCCCAGCCCGTTTGGCCTAACAGGCCAATTGGACTTGGGCCGGGCTAGCCCGGTTTTATATATATATATATATGCAGCATCCAACACTCCCACCCCCACGATCACGGTCTTATACATATATATTAATTTTGCTTCCAGTGCTGCGTTCCATTGTTATATATATATATATTAAATAAAAAATATTAATATACTTAAAAAAATTAAAAAAGAAAGGGTCATACACGTTTGTAAAAAAGAAAGGCTAACATGGGTACTTCATTTTGTAAATAAAATTCACTTAAAAATATATTTTTAATGAAACTATTGAGTAATGAAGTCAATTATATATGAATAAAAATGTTCGTATATGCTAGAAAGTATGTAGAATGTAATTTTAAATATTTAATATGATTTAAATAATTTAATTTTATATAATTTTTGGTAGAAAAAATAATAATTAAAATAGATAACAACGTTAATAGGTTCAAAAAAAATTCAGATCAAATTGGTTCGGTAGTCCGCATAAGGCTGGGTTGGGCAAAAAAAAAGAGGCCCGAACCCAAACTGTCCTGGCTTGACCTACTAAAGAGCAATGGCCAGGCGGGCCCAACCAATTTGACAGCTCTAATTTCTTACCCAAATTATGGAAACATGGTTGAAAATACTTGGGAGGAATGCACATGGAAATGTTGTTGCTAAACTTAAAAGCATTTAAGACTAGTCCGTTATCTTTTTCAATAAAGAGGTCTTTGGTAATATATTTAGGAAAAAACGGCATTTGAAAGCTCACATAAGATGTGTCAATTATTGGATATCTTTCATTATTTAAATCTTACCAAATTTGAGAAAAAAAAATTACAACACCAATATAGTTATGTTTTAGTTCAAGAAGAGCTTCTTTGGTACCAAAAGTCTTAGGAGAATTGGGTGAAATGTGCTAATAAAAACACCAAATTCTTTTGCACACAAACAGTAATTAGCACTGGAGAAATAAGGTGATTGGACTGAATATCGATGGCATTTGGTGTTCTGACGAGGAAGTTTTGAAAAGGGAGGCTCAATCCTTCTTCAAGACTCTTTTTCAAGCCAAAGATCCTTGTAATCCACATAGCTTGAAGCTATGTTTAGTCCCTCAAATTAAGCATGACCTGTATGAAACCTTACTCAAGCAAGTCTCCTTTGAGGTGAAGGAAGTTGTTTTTTAGATGAGTCCCTACAAGGCACCAGGCCAGATGGATTTCAGCTAATCTTTTCAAAACATATTGGCTTGTAGTTGTAAAGGAACTTTGGGAATTGGTTTTTAATGATTAAGATTGGAAGACCTAATGTCCCCCTATTTGTTTATGAAAAAAATAAGACAATGGGATCATCTAAAGAGGCAACTAAAATATTAGTGACGAGACTTTCATGGTTAGCAACTAAAGATATCAATCGCTAATTTAGATAGTATTTATTTGGTTGTTAAAACAATTAAGGACTGAATTTATTGTGACCATCGTGCTATAGTTGCTTGTTCGGTCGATAACTTGTTTAGCAACTATGAATTTTATCATATAACAACCAAAAAATTTGGTCACTAAATGGTATTTTTTTGTAGTGTAAAGTATGGAAGATGAAAAATAACAATAATTTAGACATTTAATTTTAAAAATTTAAATAAATTTAATATATTAATTATAAAGATGTCGATTTAATGATTCAAATTCCCAGCCCATGAATAAAAAAATAATATATTTTTTCTAGGAAATAAATCAATTTATATGAAGAATAAAATAATGGAATTTCTATTTTTGCAAAATACTTTATCAACTAACCTATTTCCTTTGCAAACTATCACGTTTCCGGCGAAAACTGTTTGCTTAATTTTTTAGCTTTTCAGAATTGATTTGTTAATAAATTTAATTAATTTTGAGACAAGAAAATATTTTATTAAATAAAATTATTTTTAAATGTGTTATAACATTTTTAAAAAATATATTTTATATGAGTTTGAATTAACTTATCTTAATAAAATAATTATTTTCCTATTACAAAGATAATTTTTAAAAATATTTATTTTTTATAAATAATCAATACTTAAACATATGCTTCAAAAATAATTTTATTTACCAATTAAATAAAAATATATTAAATGTATTATTAAATATTATTTCCAAATAAAAAATATTTTTTAATATTAATTATTTATTAATAAATTTTTTAGAGATATAAAAACAAAGGTTCCATGTAAACCCCAAACTGCCTAAAATTTGAAGGGAAGGTGAAAATTGTATTTAGAAATGATGATAGATAAGGTTTAAATCGGATAATTGAGTATTTGTTATAATACTTGTGTTTAATAAAAGTAATTGTCATTCAAACTTACATTTACACAAACAGTAATTTTATTACTCACCACTCGTACCCAATTAGGGACAGAAATAGGAACACTCATAGCGAGTTTATGATTTAATTCACATTTAACTTAAAGCAGGGTAGATGTATTTATAGTAAATAAATTAAGTCAATGTTTTTAAAAAATTTACTTATTTGAAAACTGTTAGATTTTAGATTGTTTTGAAGTTTTTTTAGATCTAACAAATTAGTTTATTTAAACAACAATAACAACAACAATAATGATAATAATAATGTTGTTTTTGTTTATATTAATTTTTTATTATATTATTTTAAGATGATATACTTATTAATTTATTTTAAAGCTTAAATTTGCTGATTTACATATAAGTTTGAATACATTACAGTCTGTCTAGATGTAGATTTGTAAGTTTATTTAAAAAACCTAACTACAAAATAGATTTTTAAATAATTTTTTAGGTTAAAACTCTTAAAAATGTCCAGCCATGATTTAAGAAATGCTTATATCATATAAGTACCTCAGACTCAAGTCTTACAAAACTTATTCTAACTCAATGTATTTTTAGCTTTATACCCAATAAGTACTAACATACTAAGATTTGATATTTCTATTTTCATTAAATGGCACACACATACACTAAGTTTGCTAGCATGTACTCCTTTTAAGAAGAAATACGCTAATAAGTTATAATTTTTATTTCATTAGAATATAAAAATTGAATAATAAATATTATTATAATGGAAAATATAAAAAATATTGTCTAGTGTTTTTTCATAATACAAAAGAAACACTGTAAAATACAAAAGAATATTGCAGTGAATTTTGTATTATTTTTCAGTGAATATACATATTAAACAAAACATAGCGATAAATTACTTGTGTTGTGCATCAGCCATAGAAGTAGTTTGTCCTACTGTTACTAGTTACTTATCATGTGATATTCTATTTGTACAGTGTATATATAGAAGGAATGTTCCTTAAATAACAAACCAAGTAATATTTAAGACGATTAATCAATTTAGTTCAAATATAAGGAAACACTCGTAATTAAGAATACAGGAAAAATTAAAAGATCAGAACTTGCAATTAAGTCATGTATAACTGCATCAATAGTGGAATTAGTCTTAAAACTAAAGTGGACAGATGAACAATTTTGGGTTAATTGCACCAATTAATATTTGATTTTTTTTATTTTTATTTTTGCATCTTCATTCATTTTATGATACTGTTAGGTTTTTTTTTTTTTTTGTATTTTTCATTATTTCATGACCTAATTCGGAGTTGTAAAAGAATTTTTTGGATTGAAAAAAAAACCAAAAATTGTGAGATTATGTTCTAAGTTTTTCGTTAAATTTTACTTGGATTTATTAAGGAATCATTTTTCTTGTTGCACTCAGCCCATCTTTATGAAAGTGTTTCCTTGTGACATGTAACCTTCTTTATCATTTGAGTTCTACATATACATATACATTATTTTCATGTGCTATTTTGTAATTATTTTTTATTTTTTTGGACTAATATCAAAATTATTGTTGAATGATTGTGACTTTTTTTTTTCAGTCTCCCCCCCCCCCCCCCCCCCCCCCCCGCCCCAAATAATTAGGTCAGTTTTGATTCAGAATTATTTGTTGAATAAAAACCTAACCATTATAAATAATAATCATTGAGCGCAAATTTAATATTGTTATCCCTATTCCTAACAAATTTTGAGTTAAATTTTGATACACTATTAAAATAAAAATTTAGGTTAAAATGTTTTTATTTCCTCTAAATAGGACAATATTTGTTTTTAGTGCCTTAAAAATAAATTGTGTTTTTTTGGTTTTTTGTTTATGAAAATACATCATATGTGCTTCTTGTTCTTTACAAAAAATTGTCCCATGTTGGCTCCTCATTTATGTAAATATGGACCACATATAGGGGTAGAAATAGACTAGGCTAAACAAAGCTTTGCCTAAATAGGCCTAGCTTGTTTAAAAAATTCATAGCCTGAGCATGGCCTGTTACTTGTTATAGACTTTATTTTTAGGTCTGACCTGACCTATTTGAAAGCCTAACTTAGTCTGTTAGCTTATTTAAAGACCTATTTCATATTAAAAGTTTTATATAGATCTAACTTCTCTCTACATAAGCTAATAGGTTCATAGGCCAATGAAAAAAACTCTATGTAAAACAAACTATAATCTATAAACATTAAAATCACTACTACTTAAAGCGTGAGACAAAGGTGGAAACAGGCGAAAAAGGTTTTATAAGAGTTAAGACTAACATGTTTATATGATATAAGTTTATTTTTAATGTCCAATCAAACATTCATGATAACTTATTTAAAACTCTATTTTGTAATATGATCTTTAAACAGGGTACAAATTTATCTTTCAATAAACTTATAGGTTTGACTCTTTATGTATGTCAGCATGCTTAATATTTAAAAAAGGTAAAAATACATTATAAGAATTTCATATAATAATAATACTAACAAAAATTATTGTTTATATTTATTTAAATAGGCCGGCCTGTTAGGCCCAAAAGACTTTTTAAATGGCCTAAAGTTTGGCCGCCTTTTTAATTAAATAGGCTTTTATAAAAGCTCAAGCTTGGTTTATTTAGTAAAAAAACCTGGTGTGGCCTGGCCTGAGCCTAATGTAGGCTAGGCCATAGGCCCCTGTCAAGAGCCTAACCTATTTTCACCCTTACATATGACACAATTATATAAATAAGGGAATAAAGTGAGACAAGCTAGTTTTTAGAAACTAAAAGTAAACATTACTCTATTTATAGAAACTAACAACATATTTAATCCTAAATTTTTTTACACTTTTTACTATGTCAACTAATTAAAGATCGCCATAATACACTATCAGTAAAAAGATTTTTACATTATTAACTATTAAAAATATATCTAAACAATAAGACTTTTAACAGTAATTATTTTAAAAACAAATAATTTTAGAGTAAATTACACTGACAACCTATTTCAATATTTCTTTTTTTTACCCATACACTAACCTCCTTAATTATTTGAAAAACATGGAGGGTTTGTGAAATTTTAAAAAAAATTTAGAGAATATCAATAAAACTTACTCATAATCTTATCATACATTATAATATAAAAAGTATTGAATGTGTAAGTAAATTTTAATTAAATTAATTAGATTTTACTTATAGTGAAATTATTGGTGTGAGACTGTGAGTGTTGAGAGAAATGAGAAGTGTTGCAACGAAACGTTAGGAATGATATAAGAGCAACTTTAATGCAAGTTGCTTACCAGTTGCTTAAACTTAAGAAACGGTGTCTTAAATTTTTACACCATTGGAGACAATCTACGTGGCAACAAGAGATGCTTAACTTTAAGCAACGTATCTTCTATAAGCAACCGTATCTTATACTTAAAAAATTATTTTTTCCATTTACAACAATCTCAATATTTGTGAGAAAAAGGAGGGGAAAAATGGACTTAAGCTTCGCATGAAGAAGAAGAACTACAAAACAAGTTGAAAACAATTTCAGAACTAAACATTAAAAATTATAGAACCAAACAATTTCAGAACCAACAACAAGAACAAAATTACACCAAGAATCAAAAATAAAATTTTAGAACAACATTCAGTACCAAATGGCGATTTAAAAAAAAAAAGATTTAGTACCAAATATATACAGTACCAAATCATGATTTCAAAAAAAAATAGAACAACTCTAGACGGCAATGTGAGCCACGTCGGTGAAAGATCGGAGGCGCGGGGAGGTTGTCGATAGCATGGGTGGATGCGTGGTGATAGATTGGAGGCGCGATAGTTGAGACGCGATAGTGGAGGCTTGACGGAGGTGGTGGATGTGCGGCAGTTAATGTGCGATGTGTAGTTGGAGGCGCGCTGGCACGACAATGGGGGCTCACAAAGGTGGTAGATGCGCGGGAGTGGTTGTTGAGAGGGAGAGAGTTTAAGAAGGTTTTGAAGAGAAGGTTAAAGAAGGTGGGGTGTGGTTGAGAGGGAGAGTTTTTGAAGGGAAATCTAAAAACCAAAAATTTGAGCAGAGGAAAAGGTGAGAGAATAATGAAAAGTTATTTGGGAATTGGGAGGTGAAGAACCTTTTGGAAGAAGGATTGCAAAAAAAGTGAAAAATTATTATTATTATTATTATTATTTAAAGACTTATTACTATTGGATGTTGGGGAAGGTTTTGGATATGGCCACATGAGTATATTTAAATGGATGTTTTTAATTTATTATAGTAAAAATTAATTAAAAAAAGCATACACTTTTATTATTTAATATTTTAATGCATATTAATTAAAATAATTGAATTATTATTTTAATGTATAATATTTTAATCATACATTTTTATTGTTTTTCTTTTTTGAGTTTTTATTGTTTTAAAATATTACAATTGAGTGGAAAATTTAAAAAAAAAAATGTTTCAAGGGTTAAATTTTTTGGAAATGTTACCGTTGAGAATATTACCGTTGTAAAGTTAAATTGTTAAAATGTTTGGAAATGTTTAAAAATGTTAAATTGTTATCATTGGAGACATCACTCGGTCTATGAAAAGTAACCCTTTTGAAATGTCAATAAAAAACTAGATCGTTGTGAAATTGGACTATAAGTGATGGTTCAATTCATTCTATTTTGCATACGACTTCTCACTACCTAGTCTATTATTTTGTTATCTCTTGCTTAAACCATGAGCTTGTAAATGGTTTTTGTGTTTGTATACTACAACGGCCAGATCACAAATACTATCCATGAAGGGGTAACATTCCTCAGTGAAGACACAAGGTCGTTTCGCATCGAGAGAGGCATCAAACTTGGTGCGTTGAAGGCAATAGTCCAAAACAAGGTTACAAGTCGCATTGGGAAAACAATGGAAAATTTATACTATCGATGCCCTATTTCCATTGTAGGTGATCATGTCAACTATAGGAAGTTGAAATTTCATGATGATGCAGAAGCAGAAACGATGTTTTCCATCTTTGACCAATACCCAAACCTCAGATGCATTGAATTGCTCGCCATTGAAGAGAACAACCAAGTAGAGTCAAGTAGCAACCCACAACCACTACAAGATGAAGATCCAAATGCAGATATCATGAATGAGATCATGGAAGAGAAATTAAGAGGTTATAGTGGTCATCCTTGGTGGTACTCTCTATACGGAAGTGTAACCTCCAAGGAGTACTGTCAGTTAAATCTCTCTCCTAACCAAAATTCAAGGTAGATTAAACGGGTGGGGGGTTTAGTAAGTTTGTGCGTCATAGTTATTTTGAATACGTGTCTTGCTCATCATGTGTTGCTCGTCAACCCCCATTTTAAATGGGTGAGGGTTTGGTAATGTTATGTATTTTTCATCATTATGTAATTCTCATTTGTTTAATATAATGTTATGCATTTTTCGTCGTTTTTAATTATACAATTTTACGAATTTGTCACATTTTTTATTCATTATGGTAAAAATTAATTAATTTTTATTATTTAATATTTTAATGCGTATTAATTAAAATAATTCAATTAATATTTTAATTTGACACAAAATAAAGTACAAATAATAAAATATAAAAATGTAAGTTACTTAAGAATTACTTAAAATTATAAGCATTAGAACAAAAAATATATAAATTGCTTAAAAATAATTTAGCGTTCTGAGACCACTTAAAAAACCTAAAATGGATTCTTAAATTGCGCTAAATAAGAGAGAGGGAGTGGGTCCGTAATGGTGCAAGAAAAGAAAGCAAGGCGCAAAGGCAGAGAGGAATAAAAAGCCTCTCTCGCGGGGCCAGTCTAGTGTGCAGACAGCCAGACACCAACACCTTTTGCCCCTCTGCTTCTCTCTCTCTCTCTCTCTTTCAAGGTATCCCTTCCATTTCTGCCACTCTTTGATTGAGCAATAATAAATAAAGATCTACACAAACTTCACTCATTGTGTAACATAACATAGCAACCACCACTGTCTTCTTGTGTTGTGTCACAACAGAAACAGAGGAACAGCATGGACGTGGGTCAGATGCGCAGACAGTGGCTCGAATACACCAAATCCCTCTTCCTCGAGGTAACACACAAATTTCACAATCCTAGGATGTGCCTTTTGTTTTCTTTTAATTGGTAGATCTGTTGGGCTGCTTTCACTTCTTTTTTGTTTACCCCCCTCCCTTTTTTTTTGATGGTGAGAGAAGGGCTTCCTGGATGGTCAGTTTCTGCAACTTGAGCAGCTACAAGATGAGAACAACCCTGACTTTGTCGTCGAAGTTGTCTCTCTCTTCTTTGAAGATTCTGAGAGGCTTCTCAATGACCTCACCTTTGCCCTGTCAGTACTACCACTCTCCTTTGTTCCTGCATTCATTTTTCAAGCATTCATTAACTTGGAACCGTTAGATGAAGATTCCACGACTCATTCTTATTTTGCATTTAAAATCTGAGTTCATCTAATGGTTACAAATACAAACACATTTAAAATCACCTTCCCTCATCAGATACAATGTTGTTTGTTGGACATTGTCTTGTGTTAAGTCATGACTTTGGGACTTTTCCTTTGCAGAAACCAGAATGGGGTTGACTTCAAAAAAGTTGATGCTCATGTTCACCAGTTAAAGGGCAGCAGTTCAAGGTATGAAATGTTATTAAAGCCAACCAAAAATGTAAAATCCCACAGAATCCGAATAAATTGGACTTTTTGTGCCATTAAGCCGTGTTGGGCCTGTCCTTCTCCAATGCTTGTGTAAACTATTGGTTCCTAAACAAGTAGAATTTTATTCTCTTGTACTCACAAAGGCTAATTCGAGCTTTAGAGTTGAACCTTAATTAGGAACTAGAGGTACCTTAGTAACTATCTTTCTTGGTTTGCTCAGACAACTTTCTTTGTCTGATCCACAGCATAGGCGCACAAAGGGTGAAAAATGCCTGCATTGCTTTCCGCAACTTCTGTGAGGAGCAGAATACAGATGCGTGAGTTGTTGATCTTCAGACAAGTTGTTTATTAATTTTGGCCTCTTCAAGAATAAGTGCGAAAAGTTTGAATGGCTAAGCTACTTGGGCATAGGTTAAAATGCTCAAGTGCTAGTTTAGCTAGCTAATTTCATGGTCTGATCATGGAAGGTTTCTAATTACTGCAGGTGCCTCAGATGTCTGCAGCAAGTGAAGCAAGAGTACTGCCTTGCCAAGAACAAGCTTGAAACACTGTTCAGGGTAACTAGATAAAAAACTTAAGTTGTATAGCATTACATTCTGGATTTGTAATTTATATTTCTTTTATGGATATTTGCTGCAGCTTGAGCAACAGATTGTGGCAGCTGGTGGGTTAGTCCCTATAGATGAACTGAGTTTCTTAAGTCGGTGACTGGGTGGGTTTGTGGAGATGCTTGCATTATGATCCTCTTCTTTGTTAAAGATTATCCTTTATCTTTTGTCCATGGTGAATGTATGGGTTTTTATGAAGATAGAAGTTTCCATCCGATGCACCTTTTTCTTCACCAAAAAGTTCTCCATAATTTGTAATATCTTGCATGCTTTAATGAAGGATGATAGCACACCATTAAATGAACTTGCCTCTTTTTTCTTCTCTCTTCCAAACAAGGAAGAAAATTAGTTGGGAAACAATGCAATCTTTGAACACCATATACCCTCCATGAACATCTAAATAACAAATACAACAATTATACACGAACACTTTAACTGTATAAACACTTATTAAACACTTTTTATTTTTCGTTGTTTTTTTTTTCTTGTTACATTATATCACCTGTTGCATCATTATTTCTCTCTCTAAATGAAATGCAAACTACTATTAGGTGTTTACAGAACATTATTCTAACGAATATATTCGCCACGGGGAATGATACATTATTCTTCGTTAGACTTCCCTGAAGTGATATGGGGTGGACTAGTAATGGTGATGCATTAAATGGCAATGTCCTATAATTCACTTTATTTATGTTGAAAGAATATAGTGGTATAAGCTAGTTGGCATCCCTTGGTTGAAAGAATATAGGGGTAGAAGTTTTTATCAAAAAAAAAAAAAGAATATAGGAGTATAAGCTAATGGAGTTGTAAAGTCACTTTATTTTGGAATAAGAAACTGGTGAGGACGGCAAATAATTATTTTAAATTGGTGTGGATGATAAGAGAATCCAGAGAAGATATGATTCTGTAGAAGTCAAATCATGATGTAGTGGCGTAGTCCCTATGTCTACTCCTTAATGGAGTAAATCACAAAAGGAAATGAATACCGAACATGGCCATAGGCCATAGCAGCAAACATGATTATTTTTGAAATTTGACGTTGATATTCTTAGGATGCCTATCCGCAAGATAAGACATGCCAACCCCATAGTGGTGTCAACTCACCAATGGCACGCGCACGCACATGCGGATAAGATTTATCGTCGTTTTCTGTTGTTACAATGAAACATGACAATATATGGCCATAATTTATTAAGCGTTTAGTGGTCATGTAATGTATATATATATTTAATTTTTAATTGTAGTATGTTAATAAATTATAATTATAATATAATTTAAAATATATTTATAATATAGCTTGTTAATGTATTTTAATTAAAAAATAAATGTGTATGTTAGCAAATGTTTGTAGAATTTATTAACGTATACACTTATTTTTTAGTTAAGTATAACTATAATATATTTTAAAATATACCAATAATGTAGTTTATTTACTTATTCTAATTAAAAAATAAGTGCATGTACGTTAGTAAATCTCTCTCTCTCTCTCTCTCTCTCTCTCTCTCTCTCTCTCTATCTCTCTCTATATATATATATATATATATATATATATATATATATATATATATATATATATGAAATTTGTTAATATTCATCTACTTATATTTAAGTTAGAGTACGTTAACAAGTTATATCATTGATGTATTTTAAGATAATCTTAGTTATAACTTACTAACATACTTCAACTAAAAAACAAGTGCTTGTATGTTAGCTAACCCCACAAATATTTGTTAACATACACTCACTTATTTTTTAGTTAGAGTACTTTAGCAAACTACACCTTATGTGTATCTTATGTTAATTCTAAGTTATAACTTGCTAACGTACTTTAATTAAAAATCAAGTGGGTGTATGTTAACTATATATATATATATATATGGGGCAGGATCGTTGACACCAGGTGTAAGAGTTAGTCAAATTACACCTTCAATAACTTTGTATAATACAAATTTAACCAATCCAACCGTTTAATTTGATGATATTATCTTTATGATTATGTATATCAAATTTCACATCATTTGGACTTTCTAAATATGCTATCTAATATTGAATATTTACATATATTTTAATATCATATTGTACGTTAAAATAAAGTGATATAATGAACTATTAAATAATTTTAAAATGGTATGAAATTTTGTATACTTAATCTAACTAATAAGAACATCAAATTCAACAGTTGGATTGATTAAATTTGTATTATACAAAAAGTTATTGAAATTGTAATTTGACTAACTCTTACACCTGGTGTCAACAGATCCTGCCCCTATATATATATATATGATTCGTTGATACCAGGTGTTAAAGTTAGTCAAATTATACCTTTAATAACTTTTTGAAAAATGGAAATTTAACTAATTCAACCGTTGAATTATGTGATATTATCTTCATGAACATGTATATCAAATTTCACATCATTTGAATTTTGTTAGATATGCTATCTAACATTGAATATTTACATATATTTAATATCATATTGTACGTTAAAATAAAGTGATGTGATGAATTATTAAATAATTTTGGAATTGTATGAAATTTTGTATACTTAATCTAATTAATAAGAACATAAAATTCAACGGTTGGATTGATTAAATTTGCATTTTACAAAAAGTTATTGAAGGTGTAATTTGACTAACTTTGACACCTGGTGTCAATGGATCCTATCCCTATATATATATAGGGTCAGGATCTGTTGACACCAATAGTTAAAATAGATTAATCATACGATATATAATATCTGTATATATATAGTAACTTCAACATATTTTGTGACAATCAATTAGTTAACTTTAATCAATAATTTAAATCATTTGATTTGATTTAATTGATTGTTTGATTGATTTACTTGTTTACTTTAATTATTTATAAAAATTATTAACTAATTAATTTTTGGAAAAAGAGTATTTAACCTCCCTAAACTTTACCATTTTTGTGAATAGACACCTTAAAGTTTAGTTTCATCCTAATTGATCCTCAGATTTTACTCTCTTTGCAAACAAATACGTTAAAGTTTGATTTTGTCTCAATTGATCCTTAAACTTTATCTCTTTTTGCACATAAACACCTTAATTTCAATTTTATCTTAATTAATCCTTAAAATTTATTCCTTTTATTAATAGTATCTTATATTAAATTGGGGTCTACTAACAAAGAAGAAATCTTAACTATTTATTTATTTTAAATCCCAATCATTTATTAGTTTTATTTTTATAAATGACTTTTCCAAATATTAAAACATAATAAAATTTAGAATTGAAAAACCAAATAAAGAATTTTTTTATTGTTATTTATTGTTTTCTTTTTTTAAATCCATATTTTTTTTTATATTTTAATATATAAAAAATGAATTCTAACAAACGAAGAAAAAGATTAATGAATGATTGACATTTAAGATAAATAATTTAACTCTAACTTGATAGAAAGAACTATTTGTAAAAAAGATAAATTTTAAGGATCAATTGTAATGAAATTAAAGTTCAATGTATCTATTTGCAAAAATGATAAAGTTTAAGAATCAATTGAAACAAAATTAAAGTTTATGGTGTTTATTTGCAAACGAATAAAATTTAAGGATCAATTAGGATAAAATTGAAGTTTAGGTGTGTATTTATAAAAGAGATGAAGTTTAGGAGGACTGAGTACTCTTTTCCCTTAATTTTTTATAATGTTTTTGCAATAAATAGTAAAAGGTATATAATTAAGTTAATTTTGTACATAATTTATTTAATTATTTTTTCACTTCAATTAACTAATTAAATCATTTGAGTTATTTAATTATTTGATTGATTTTTTTTTTTCAATAATTATTTTCATAAATTATTTACAGATTAATTTGTAATAATTATTTACAATTTACATAAAAAATTACTAATAATTATTTGCTATTTGTTACTGAAAAAAATTGTAATAAAAAATCAAATTAATCAATTAATAATTTCTATAAATAATTGACTGCAAAAAAATATATATAATCAATCAAATAAGAAATTAACTCAAATAATTTAATTATATTTTTATTATTTATCAATAAAAAGATTAGTAAAAATAAATTAATTTGTTAATGATTTATTTTTATAATTATGTATTACAATATATAATTAAATATAACAATTCAATCTGTATATTACGTTAATTGCATGAATTATATTACAGTTTAATTTATATATTACGTTAATTATATATTACAATATAATTTATTATTATATATAATCTGTATATTACGTTTTAAATTATATCGTACGTTAATTATATATCAGAATATGTAATTATATATTACAATTTTAAAAAAAATTATATATATATATTACAATAAAACATGTAAAATTAATATAATTATATTTTTTTACTATTTATTATGGAAAAAATTATAAAAAAAATTAATCAGTTAATATTTTTTATAAATGATTAAAGAAGAAAGTTAAATCAAACAAACAATCAATTAAATCAAATAAAATGCTTTAATTGATCGATGAAAGTTAACTAATTGCTTGTCACAAAATATGTTGGAGTTACCATATATATAAATATATTATAATCCATAAGATTATCTTGTATTAACGGCTTAGATTTGGTATAAGTCTTTAGACTTATACCTGGTGTCAACGGATCCTACCCCCTCAACACACACACACACACACACACACACACACACATATAGAGAGAGAGAGAGAACCACTATTCATGATAGTCTTTAAACTTTGAACAATATATTTAAAAGTTTATGCTCCTTTTTCATGTGAGATATAAAATTTAGGTTTAATTGCATTTTTTGTCCCCAAAGTTTTATTGTGAGTTTTTCCTCCAAGTAGACAAATCACTACAATTAAAAGAAAAACCGCCACAAAATTATCTTAATTGAGGCGGTTTAAAGGACAAACCTACTACAAAATGTCTTAATTGTGACAATTTTTATATATTAGGGTAAATTTTGTGATATTTTGTAAATTTGGGAGCAAAATTCGCAAAAAAAAAATTTGAGGTGGCAAAATTCACTAAATTGTAAAATTTTAGGAGCAAAAATTACAATTAAGCCTAAAATTTATCAAATTTATAGTGTATTGTAGTACATTGTTTCATCCAAGGTTAATACAATTATCATGTTGGAGTATGAATGGTAATTACAGCAAGATGACAGCCAAAAGGGTTTTAATATAGGTTAGTCTCTTGTATTTTGCTTTTAAATATTTATGCTATCCTAAGTTGCATTGAAGTATTTGTTCTTTTCCTATATTAAACTTGAAAGTCTAGATTAAAACTTGAAGAATATTAACACGCAACAAAAACTATAGTGTATAAAATAAGAAGTCAATGCGCTACTTTTAAACAGGGAATCATGAACCGCCAACGTCCTCTAGCTTTGTATCACGCGGATGACTCCATTTCCTTTTCTGATCTTCAAAGCTTCCTACCTTAGCCGATTGATTCCAGTCACCAAGCCAGTTTGCATACATCTCATAATAAGCCTCGGCATTCACATGGCTTAAAATTCTGACTAATTTTCCATGTTTCTCATCCACCACCATTTTTCCATCTATGGACACATCCCCTTGGGCCAAGACTTTAATGGGCTTGCCCTCAAATTTTGCATCTAGACTTGAAGGGCCGTCAGCTAGGACAACGGCACCTAGAATTTCTCCTAAGAATGTATCCTACAACATTATAAACACAAACCGTAAGTAGCAGAAACAACTGTAGAAAACCAAATGATATTATATGTCCCTTTTGTCCAGTCACAAGAAATAAAGTTTGTACTGCAGTTATACCATATGATGATATCTGTGGTGGATTTGCTTCAGACGTTGTAGCCTTAATAACACACGCTTAGAAAACACAGCTTCAGGTGTTTTTTCTGTCCTACGCAACCACCATAACACACGTGAAAACGAACTTGTTTTATGCTGGACACCGAGTGGAATGAGTGTGACGTTAACCTCTGATTGAAACACTGTGTTGGCTGCTAAAGGATCCAGGAACATATTAAATTCTGCATATTGGTTGGAAGGAACAGAAAAGACATTTCCTTTGTCACGGGCATTCCTGCTGATGTGTCCCCCCACTACATAAACCTCCTGAAACATTTTGGAACTGTGTCATGTCGTCACTGCAAATTATAATCATCTTAATACATTTCTGCCCTGACATGGCAGAATGAAGAGAAGTTAGAATATTCAATTTCAGTGTTTACTTTTGGCTAAAATCTAACTTTCATCAAAATGACAGGAACAGTCTTCACTTTTTAGGGCCTACTGTTCGCGTCTGTTTGTTAACAGAAAAGGAGAGGAATGATCATAGGAAGGACAGAAATTAAAACATCACATTTTTAGATTCTTTACATTATTTGGTAATATTAAAAGTAGTGAAAGGAAAAAACAATTTATATGGATACTAGATTAAAAAGTGTTTCTTTTCAATTTGGAAAGAAAAGAGAAGAATGGGAGCTTCTTAAAATGAAAAAGATATACTAATATTCTTATTTATATCATATTTCAATTTTTATTTAGAGTATATATATAATTTTACACACATATCTTTTTCTTTTTCTTTTACTTTTTACACAATTAAATAAGAGAAAAAAATTATTTTTCTTTCCTTTCACTTTCTTATTTATCAAATAACTTAAAAAATTATCTCACTTTCTACTATTTTGTCTTTCTTCTCTCTTCTTTCATTTTTCTTTATTTCCTTTCATATATCAACTTTCTAGGCAGTCCATTGCTCATTTTCATAAAATTACGGCTTAATTGTATTTGTGTGCCTTTAGTTTGTATTGTGTGAAGTAATTAAATTTAAGTAAATTTAATTCCTTCTACTTAAAACTGTTAAATTTTTACTTTCTATTAAAATCTTGATAAATTGAATCAATTAAATTCTGTTAAACATTTTTCTACTCAAAAGTTATTAATCAAAACATTAAATTTCATTCAAAAATTAAAAATTTTCAAAACTTTTCCTTTTGAAACCCTAATATCACATTGTATAAAGTCCTTCAAACTTTATCAAATTTTCACTAATTTTTTTTTACTTTTAAAACTTTAAAAGTGTTTCATATTTCAAATCCATCGATCATAAGTCCAAAATATTTAGATAAAAAAAATGAGAATTTAACGTTTTAGACGGAAGAAAATTGACAGAAAAATCAATTTTTCTTAATTTTAAAAATAAAAAAGACTTAATTGACTAAAAAATATTGAGAGATTAAAATCATGCACAATTTAAATGAAAAGGACTAAATTACTATTATTCTAAAATGTTGTACAACAATTGTATAATATAACTTACCTCAATTCTCGAGCTTATGTTTTTCACTGATACAACCTTTGCCAAAGTAGTCAAGGGTCCATTAGTTAATACTGTAATTTTAGATCCTGGTTCCATTGTTTGCAACACAGACTCCCAAATTTCCATAGCCAGTGGTTGTCTTAGTTCAGGGTGATCGGTATCCCGAGGAGCCCCAAACTCCACGGAATTTTCAGATGTATACCTAAGTCACATATCAAATTGTTAGGGTACATTGCTGGCAAAAGAAAAAAAATGGAAATTTACAAGCATGCATGCGGCCCTATTATAAACGTGCCCAGGTTAGAAGATGCATGAAGATATAATAATTCTGAATATTAAAGCAGTGAAATCTTACAAATTGATTGAGGGGTTGTCTAACTTACCCTAAGTAAAAATAGGGTTAAACAATCCCATTCAAAATGATTGGTATAATTTTTTGATATACTTTAAGATGATTGGTTATAGGTATTAATTCTACTAATCAATTTGAATAGAGTTGTTTAACTCTATTTTTACTTGGAATAAGTTAGACAACCCTATTAATTGATTGTATTCTTTTACAACATTGTTACACCATTTTTTACACTACTTTCCTTGCATAAGGGTTGAATTCATGCCCAAGCTACACACATGGTGAGTCGTACGTAAGAATTAAAAAAGTGAAACTTCTACATGACGAAGTTGGTGTGAGAATAATAACACTCATTTGTATTTTAACAAATTTTAAGCTGTTGATATTTCCATCAATGCAAACCTACCCCACATGGCGAATTTTAGCGGTTTCTTCCAACATCTAATTCCAATGTTATTATTCAGGTGATGATACCTTTTTCATTCTTGGATTGGTTTTTAATTTTACACAACAAATTCCATCATTTTAGTGGCAAATAGTAGCTTCCTTTCCCCACGTAACCAACATGGTTTCAATAATTTCTAATGCATCATAATGTTAACGAGTACTATAAAGTAGGAAAGTAACTCGAAAAGCACCTTCTGGGGCTACGTGGCAAATCACGAGCAAGTCCATAAAGAGTGTCAGAGTCGAGAAGGCCACCATTTCCGTGGGGAATGGCTTTAGCATACTTGCAGTCTCCGATGGATGATAATATTGGGTCTGATTGATTCATTGCAAAAACATTACCAAGACCAACTGGGATATCGTCACGACCCATCATGTGCAGTAAGTCATAGATGACATCTATTGTTGCAGCATTTGCCCACCCAGTTGGGCTCACAATGATTGCCTGAACCAAAAGCCTCTATGTGAGTCCATCTCTCTTAATTCAGTTGGGCAAAAACACAGTATAATATAATTCAGCACAATAAATCTTGGGTTTTAAGTGTCACATAGCAAGTAACAACTGCACAAATTACAACTATACAAGTTCTGTCTTGACCTTAGAATGTGACAAACCTTCCCTCTCCCTAAAATTTTATTCAACCTAAAAGATCATGAAGAGTTTTTTTTATTTGGGCAAATTTTCCATGTTTGTGTGTCAATCTTTAAGTTAATGTAGAACCCCAAATCAATGAAACAAAAATCAGAATACCTTAAGGTTTATCACTTCAACAGCAACTTTAAGGAGGTAAAATAGAGCAAGAAAATCTCCCACACTCATGTCCATATCAAACACAACAGGTTTCCCCAGTATTTTGTTTTGAAAATCTTGCATGTAAGTTACTTCTTCGTAGTAAGGAAATTGTGTAGTGAAGTTGAACCTCCCAGCATGTTGTGGTTGCGTTAGAACCTGTGAAACACCAGAATTAAAGCAAAATTCAGATACTCATGTCATTTTATAGACCCAATAACAGTCGGAGCACAAATAATTTAGTGATGTGTTTCCTTTTGAAGAACTTAATTAGTGCATTTTTTCACCTAAATATCATATAAAACTGAATTGAAGAAGTTTGAATGCAATAAAAGTGAACTTACATTCAAGAAGCTTTTGAAATATTCTCTATCAAGTGGACTCCTAACATCCCGGTTAGGCTTTGCTTTAGTGGCGACAAGTACCTTCACTGAGTCAGGACCGTTCACCTCAGCTGTATAACCGTCCTATATAGTACATTTTGCAATAAATAAACGCATACACTTTACTATATGCTTTGCCTATTTGTATAATCTTAAAGTTGCAAGGAAAAAGAGAAGCAAGTACCTGACATCTTCCTTTCCCATCCTTCACAAAGCAAAATTGATCTCTAAGGCCTTGTTGAACATGACCACTATGCACCCCACCTTTCTTTAGATTGAATTTAGGAACTTTGAGGCCATCAAAGAATGGATTGGAGCCATCGGATATTCCATAGGGTTTGTTTGAAGTAATTACAGTTATGTTTATGTACTCCATATCAGCATATTCATTTTCCCCTTTATTTTTTTTATTGGAGTTTCTCATGCTTGAGACTGCTACACCAGATGTGAAAGAGTCCCACATAAAATAACTCTGTTAACAATGAGTCATCATCAATATAAATTCCTTTTTACTACTCCAAACAAAATATATGTTAATAAGTGAAAATCTTAGGCACATATATGCAAACATATTTAAGAGATTACCGTATAGAATTGGTTGTCGAACCAAGTATCACGAGCCATTTTCAAGGACTTGAAACAGAATTGTGCCTCATATGTGTCTTGACTCTTTTCAAATTCATCAAAGAATTCTTCAGTGATGGGGATTGTGTTTGTTGCATCAAGAGGAACAAGGGTAACAGGTATACCAGAATGAATCACCTAAAATGACATGTACTTTTTGGTCAAGAACCAACCATATCTATGCACTTATCTCTGCATATAAACACATCAACCTGAAACTTGAAAAAGCTGAATGCTCAATTGATTACAGTTGACATCAAGGGATAGTTAAACAATGACAGTTATTTACTGAACAATGACATTTATTCAAAATGAATTTAAATAAATTTTTTATGCTCTAATACAATATAAATAAAACATTTATGCCATCATAAAAGATGTTGGAGGGCCCCTTTGATAGCAACTAACGCACGCTAACTACTACTCCATTTAGTTTGAGACTGACCTGGTATGCTGCAAAAGGGTCACCAAATATATTGAACTCTGCATAAGGGTTAGCTTTATAGTTTGCGAATAAATTGCCACGGTCACCACACTGCTGAGGTACGCAGGAAGAGGAAGCATTTTGGGGGCAACAACCAGTTGGATTTCTTGACCTCACACCACCACCCATGATGTAAATATGCTCCACATTTTTCTTTAGGTGTGGATTGTTCATGAGGAAAATAGCTATGTTTGTCTGCGCTCCTATCACAATCAAAGTTATGGGACCTGCAGATATTTTTTCAATCAGCACTTGCTGAACAGTTGGTTGTCGTAGGGGAGTATATTTCCTTCTCCCCTAATTTCATGATGGAATCAGCAAGAAAATGAGTATCAGTATTTAGACTACAAACAGCTAAAACAAATGAATCAATTCAATTGCAATGTAATTGTAAACAGTTTCAAGTGAAAGGTGTAGCAATGTGATTAATTGTAAACAAATTAATCAATTAAGCAATGTGATTGAGTTGACAAGAACAGTTAGAACACCATAATGGTGACACTGACATGTAATTTTTTATTACTAAGGGATAATGTTCGAGAGTTCAATAATATTTTTCTTTATTATGGTAAGGAGTTATTCTACTAAAGGCATCATGTTCAAATTGACAATGTATATTATATTATACCTGTGGAAGGAAAGCTTTCCGGATGCCATAGTTAGTATCAATATCCAAGTGCCCTCCAAGCCCTATAGGAATGGCCTGCCTGTATCTGCAACCTCCGGCTGTTGTCATTCCCTAATTCAATGAAATGCCATTTGATCTAACATATCAATCATGAACAGGAATCCAATGTATTGTATGCTCCATATGTATTTCTAGCTACCTGGAGGCTTACAAAAATATTCATGTTGGGAATACGAGGAGGGAGTAAAACATGAGCCAACCACACAAGTAAATTTGGTACACCATATCCAATCTAAAACCTCAAGGCATTCATTAGTTTTACATGTCTTTTTCACTTATATGTTGCTCAACTTGTAGATTCATATACAATGTGAGACTTGTTACTCACACTTGCTCTCTAACAATTCACAACAGAAAAAGAAAAGGCCACGCATACCTGTTCTATAATTGAAAGATATCCACCAACATTTGGGAGTATGGTACCATTTGGGAGAATTCCACCCTCACCTCCCATTCCGACTGCTATGTCATCTCTCCCCATCATGTAAAGTAGGTCATAAACTTGATTCACAGCGTGCCCGGCATTAGTCCAAGCATTTGCATTGATCGTGACTCCCTACAGATGCAGGTATGGAGTCTCAAAACATCACAAAAATCCAATCCCTGAATGATAAACAAATCCACAAAATGGTTCACAACATAACCATCCCCCAAGTCATGCCAAATATGCAATGTCAACTTCGGCAGCCTGGGTTTCACAACACATGGAAACAAACAGAGTACTACTGAGCATTGGCAGCTTTTGAAACCCACACTTATGGCTTATCCAACAAAAAGAAAGAGTACACACTTTTACCGTGCCACTTCCTTTATTAAGCCAACAGAAACAGCAGTAAGTTTTGCTTGGAAAATAAAAATTAATTCAACCAAGGAGTAAATGATTCAGCTCAGTCAAAGCAATGATTCACAGTGAAAAGCAGAAAAAGGAAAAGGGAATAAATAAAGGTAGAGCTTCAACTTGTGTTGCTCAATTCGCTTTGATTTGTTAACCTCCAATTGAAACTCTGATCTGTTGAGCTTCAAAAGGTAGAGCAGAGCAAATAAATCATCAGTATCAACATCTGTGTCCAAAAGAATTCGACGAGGCTTGGCCTCCAGAGTGTCCAAAGCAGCTCCAATAATTCCCAACATAATCAACACCACAGCTACCCAGAACCTCATTGGAAACATTCTCTGCAGTCCAAGACTAACCCAGAATTCTCTTATGTTCAAATATGCAATAGAGAATGAGATAGACTCAGAAAGAGCTTTGGTGAACATAAAGTTAGAATCATGAAAAGCATGCAAAGAAGAGAGAATTCATGTATGGAGGAAGTGAAAGGCACGTAAATTATAATATTAAGGAGGTAGAAGTACCTTAAGTAGGCTTGTTTAGAAAAGTAAAAATGAGAAGCAATTTACGTGTTCATTGGGTTTGTTGTGCATAGCATATTATACTATATTCATCTATTCTGACAATCCTCAGAGAAGGATAAAGACACAGACAGACAGAATTGATTATTTACGGAAAATAACTGTACGCTAAAAGAGTATCGTAGGATTGGGGGGTGACTCACTGACTCATGATCTGACTTGTGGGTTTTTTTTTTTTTTTTTTTTTTTTTTGTGAAAGATAATCTGACTTGTGGTTACCTTTAAAGATCAGTGCTATTTTATTCCATTCCTCTGTTGAATAACGTTGCAAGTGTACTTGCAGCTGTTTGGTCTTCCATAAGGCGAGGACAAAGAGGATTCAATTCTCCCCACCCCCCCATTTAATTGTATTTTTGACTTTGATAGTGTGTAGTCTCCATCTTTTAATTTTTTTCAAAACTAATTAAGTTTTTTTATTTATGGAAGGACAAAGAGGATTCAAATTTCTCCTCCTCCTCCTCAACTACCCCCTCCCTCCATTTAATTATATTTTTAATTTAGATTGCATGTAATTTTCATCTTTTATTTTTTTTAAAATTAATTAATTTCTTTATTTTTAAAATTAAGAAAAATTGATTTTTCCTCAATTTTCTTCTACTCAAATCAAATTATTATTTTTATTCAAATATTTAGGAATTTACGATGGGATTAGGATATAAAATAAGAGTTTAATGGTTATGCACTATCAATGTAAAAACTTTTACACTATCAACTAATTAGAAATCATTATTGGTATGACTTTTAAGGTAGTTATTGTAAAAGTCAACAAACTTACCATACATGGAGGTTTATAATTGAATGATAGTGTAAAATTGTTTTACATTGTTAGTGCATAGTCTATTTTCTCATAAAATAATTTTAAAAGTTTAAAAATAAGAAATTTAGTGACAACTTGATTTTATAAGATTCAAAATTAGGGTTTGAAGAGTAGAAATTTTGTGTTTTTCGATTTTGGCAAATTTTGATATTTTGGTTAGTAAATTTTGAGTAAAAAATAATTTAATTAATTCAATTTATAAAGATTTTGAGTAGAAAATATGAATTTAAAAGTTTTAACTAGCAAAATAAAAAAACTTAATTAACTTAACTTTTTTGAGGAATATGATGATAATGGGTAATGGACCGGATAGGTGTCTGCAAAAATGATACACAATATGCACAGTGATTACCTACTTAATGGGTACGATAACAAGTATAGGTAATTACCTAAAAATTTCAATGAGAATGAGTGCACGAATATGGGTATCTTAGTATCAACTCTGCCTTGCACCTGTCACACACACGTGCACACACAAATATAATATTAAATTTAAAAAGATATTTAGTTAGACACAATAAATTATTATGTCCATAACTTTCGTTATTATTGGTATTGTAAGACTAACCAGTGAAAGATAAACATTTGTAGTTTTTTCAAGACTTTAATTCCAATAATGAGGTGATCAATCAATATTAATACACTTATTATAGGTTTGTACTTGATTTATTGAATGTTTATTATGCCCAATATTGGTATTATGACTGAGTTGTGTATTTTTGGACCTTTATGCAAATCTTGGTTCATTTTCAAATTTTAATGTATTTTGACCTTTCCTCCTTGTTTACGTCATAACATGGGCTCTAAAAATGCAATTGAAGTGATCTTGATGTCTATGAAAAACTTAAAGAAATATCTAGATTTCCCTCAACATGGATTGTGGATGAATGTGGGCTTAAAGTTGGAGTCGTTGTTTTATCCTGGCAGCTTGACATAGATGCAGGATTTTGAGCATATTTTGAGTTGTAGAGATCAAAACAACATGGGACCAGCACCCAAATTTCAAGAACAAATTTATCTACAATTTTCATATAGACATCAAAAGCCATTTTGTCCATCTAAAGGGTCGAATAAATCATGGGCAATAGAAGGTGTGTTAGCTATCTTTTGTGGCATTAATTTGTAATTGCGCTAATTAACATATAGTGGGCAATATTTCAAGCTTGAGCTTTAGTTAGCCCTAGGGAAATTGTATTTAAACATCTCCATTAGGACTAGAGAGAGATACCACTGCTTATTTCCATTTTCTTTTCCCTTTTGATGATTTTGTGTAAAGCCTCTATGGAAGACTAAACACTTTGGATCAATTCATTGGTTTAAAATTTCTTTTATGGATCTTGAGATTTGGTTTTAAATTGTTTTTCAATTATTGTTTTGATTTCTTTATTTATTAATTTCTCTTCTCTCTTTTTGAATCTTGATTGTGAATTCTTTTTGGATTGGTATGTCATTATCTAAATTCGAATTTGCATTCTTGATGAATATGTTAAATGGGTGATTTGGCATATTCTAATTAGGATTAATAGGTTATGTGATTCGTGATCATAGGTTTGATCAATAACTAGTTTAGAAAATTAATTCGGTGACTTAAATGGTGTGTGATAATCGAATTTTGAACGCTTTATTTTGTAGAAGTTCTTTTGAAATTGATTGATGTGTCATTGATTAACTTTGGGGTCAAACAAGAATTATATCAAGAATGAAAAAATGAATCTTTAGAAACCCGTGATAGGTTTAATTAGAAAACTTAACTATTGGATTGATAGTTTTTATTAATTTGAATTTTTTCTTAATTGCAATCTATTTTCACTCTTAAACATTCAAACCTCCTTCTTCTAGTGTTCCTAATTAGTTGGTAATAATCAAAGATCCTCAAGAGACGACCAAGGTTGTTTGCCTTTTATTGTAGTTTTTCCTATTATTTGACTTGTGTGGTCATGAATCAAATTAGCATTGTTATTGGGGATCTTCGGTTCTTATTAGCCAAATTAGGAGTTGTTTTATAATTGCTAACATTACTAACCCTTTTCTTGTGAGTTTTGTGTTTGTTCTTCTTTTTTAGGCTATGTCGATATGCGACAAGAGGTACCTATACTATGGAGTTTGGTTTCGAGACTTGGTCTCCAAAGGTTTTTTACCTTCCTGAGCAAAACTAATCCCTTTTGTTGTTAATCTAAGGTTAAAAATTCCAAATCCCTTCACCTGCTATCATTTAGAAATAGGGACATTTGGGTAATTTTTTGCTAACGTGCTTAGATTGTCCTGAAAAATTCCTAGAAAATAGGGAAAAATTCAAGGAGTAAGAGTCTTGACCCAAAGTTTGGTGTTTTTTGGCCAAATTTCATTGTCCAGGCCTTTTTTTTTTTTTTCATTTTTTCCTTTTTAAAAATAATTTTTTTACCAGGTTTTACTACTGACTTTTTAAGAATTTTCTATGGTGGTCCAAATTTTTTTAAAACTCATTTGATATCGTTTTCCAATTTTTGGGCCATTTTAGCACATATAGTCATCCATATTGCGTTTTGACTATTTTCTGTCAATAATAACTTTTGTTATTATTGGTATTGCAAGACCAAAACAATATTTACATAGGAAAGATTAACATTTGCAGTCTTTTCTAATTAAATGTTGATATATAAATAAATAAATAAGTAAATTTAATTAGAAGTAACATTGGTCAAATAATAAAGGTGTGTTTGATTAGTCTTTTTAAAAATAATTTTCAGTTTTTTAAAATTAAAAAAGTTAAAAATAAAACTCATTTGATTATATATACTTGTACTTGTGGAACTTCCTCCCTGCTGCCTTGTCTTCGACTCCATTAGTTATAGCACCAGCTTTCGCTACCATTGCTGCTGCCATCACGACAATGCTAATAGGGGTGTACATGGGACAAGTTAAGACGGGTTTACTTGTGTCCCTATCCAACCTGAAATTTTGATAGGGTCAATTTTTTTAAACTTGAACCGATTTGATTAAGATCCGACAACATATGGGACAAGACAGGTCAACCTTACTTGTTGGCATAATCTATTAATCTTAATATTATAAATAGTTAAATCGTAGAATTAATGATGTATACAACTACAATTAAGATATATTTTACAATATATATTTTAAGATAAATAGTATCAATATAAATATAATATCATGTTCAACAAACATTATTTATTAAGTCAAGAAGTTGTATTATTAATACAGAAATATTTAAAAATTTTATTTTTTAAAAGAATATATGACATTGGATTAGGTCAAGATGACCCAAAGTATAACACTCGTCTTCAGAATGTATCAGGTTTAATTTCTTAAACCCAAACTTCTCAAAAATCCCTTCAAATTGGGCCGAGTTAGTGAGATAGGCCATGACATGAACCCTCCTTGACATCGATGACATAGCGAGATTTGACTCCTCCTTTGAGAAATGCCACCATTACCAACGATCGAATGCATGATTAGTGAATCTTTCGGGTTGAAGCGAACTCAACTAAACATGGTGAAGGTCAAAGCAAACACAGGGATGAAGAGGAAGGACCGAAGGCCTTGTGAAAGAGTTATTGCACGAAGAGGATTCGACAGAGCAAAGAGAAGACGCGACTAGGGGTATAAATGAGCTAAGTTATTCGTGAACTATTCAAAATTGACTCGTTAGATACTCGTTTAAGCTAGCTTATTTAATTAAATAAACAAACTCAAGCTTGAGATTTGGCTTAATTATTTAAATGAGTCAAGCCTAGTTTGACAAGCTCGGTATTAACAGCTTATGAATAGCTTGTTTATTTAAATTGATGATAGAGACTTTGCTATCCTTTGTTATTTATATATTTATTATGGAAATATGTGAAACTTTATTGAGAGCATTAAAATTAATTTTGAACTTTCTTTTTGTAGTAGTCAAGAAATTATGAATTATTTATTTACTAAATTATGAAAATAAAATAGTCTAGAATGTTTGAATTTCACATGCCACATGTTGAATACACATTTTTATTTGTAGATTGTCATATAGTATTAAAATGTTTAATAAATACTAAATTTATAAAGTTAAAAATTAATTTAAGAAAATTTTTCATAAAAGCAAAAATAATTAAGTTATAAATGAGCTAAACGAGTCAAGCTTAAGCCTTATATTTTTTTAAACAAGTTAAGCTCAAGCTTTTAATAGGCTAGTTTAAATAAATAAGCCAAGCTTGAGCAACCATTTTTTTTCACAAGCCAATCCTAAACTTTAAATGCTCAACTCAACTCGATTTGTTTACACCCTAGATGCGACCACAATGAGATTGTTGGCGAACAAGGATTTGGAGGTTAGAGGAATTTTGTAGTTGACTATTGATCCACATCAACATGTTGTAGGATAGGAGATTTTCTTTGGGTGGGTGTTAGGAGCCATTCACTCCGACAATTGTAGCCCAAAACAAAAATAAAAAACGTGATTAGAAATTAGAAAACATCTTTCAGTAGTTTCTATTTTTTTTCTTTTTAAAACACTTGTTTTGAAAATAATTTTCAAAACTTTATAGATTTAAAGTGAAAAATTAATTAGTAAACAACATAAAATTGTTTTAGAAAACATTTTTTAAAATAAAAGTAAAAAATGAATCAAACAAGCCTTAATTTTATTAGGCTTTTATTTTTTTAGTCATTCCTAATAATCTCTTTAAAAGTATAGATGAGATTAATCTCTCAAACTAGGGTCATTGTCATTTTGCTTTAAATTGTGGTCCACGATGACCATTGTTTTGAAAACCGGACCGAACAAGCTAGTCGAATCAAAAAATTGGTGAACTGGTCACCTGATCGATTCAAATAAACCATAAAGTCAGCTTGGAGAAAAACTGGTCAAAGAATCAGAAAACCAGTCAAAAATTGGTAAAATCGAGAAAAAAACTGGTTTACAGTAGGTAAAAAAAAAAAAAATACTTACAACAACATTATTTTTTTTCTTAAAAAAATGAAAATCAACATAAAATATTTGTCATTTTCTTTTTTTATTCTAAATACAAACTTGTTTTTGTTAATAAATGCTTATGTGTATTGTTAAAATTTAAACTTAAGTATTATGCATATTTGATTTAAACTTTTGTAAGTATTGTAAATGTTAAGAATCTATAAAATTATGTTTTATTTTTAGTTTTTAGTATTATAATTTATGATATTATATTTTTTAATAATATTTTATGTATTGTTTAATTATTATTATTATTTTATTAATACTGGTTCGACCACGATTCAATTACGGTTGAACCATTAAACCTTGAACTGACGCCTTGAATAAAAAACATTGATGACGACAATTGTGACCACAACACAAGACCTTTATAGTCCTTAAAATTACATCATAACTGTAATTATGAATGTATTAGTCACATTTATTTACATTTATTTTGTAACCTAAAAAATCACATCATAATTGTAGCCACAATTTACTTCTTTCATTTTAAAATAATTGACATTTTAATACAAAATAAAAATTTCATGTTAATTGATATTTTAGGTTTTTAATAAAACATTAAATATTTTATTCCAATTTTGCCTCTTAATAAATAATCAACATGGTGATTTTTGAGTATTTAGTGCATCAAATTTTCAGTAACCAATAAAAATAATTTAGTAAAATTGTTCCACTTATTAAATTATTTATTGTTTTTCTTAATCCTTGTAAAAAAAAAAACTTAAACACGATTCATTTTGAAATAAAGGGACTAAGAAAAAAAAAGTTGTTAGATGAGCTACTCTTTTATTAGAATGTGTGATAGTATAAGTGAAACTTACTTATAACTAGATGTAATACTAATGTTTTACACTAGTTTAATTTGAATATGACAAAATATGATTTAAATATCTGAAGAAATATAAACTATTATTAATTTATAGTTTATTATAATATGTGTATTATAAATATCTTGTAAATAATATTTTCAAGATAATATGTGTATTTTTTTTGTAAGATTAATAATATAAAATTTCAACTTTTTATAATGAAGTTATTATTGAAAAAATGAAATATATCAAAGATTATAGTTAATTGAAATAATTTATTAGACACTTCATTGTTGACTACATTTTTATTGCAATATTCATATTTCTCATTTCACACAACAATAAAAAATCATAATACTTTTAGAGATATAACTCTTGACAATAGGTAAATATATATAGTTGTATATAAAAATAAGTAAGAGACAATAGACATAAAGTAAAAATGCACACATTATTTTCATTAAAGAACAAAAAATGTGCAACCAAACTACTTTTAAAATTATATTTATATATTTATCAATTTATTTATATGACATTAATATACATTTAAAATTTTCTATTTCAAAATATGTTTTACAAATAAATTATTTTAAATAATAATTTTTAATATATATAATTTTGTAATAATTACATTTTTAATAATAAATTTTTAATATATATAGATTCATATGAAAAGTCATATGTTTTAAAAAAGAGAAATGTTAGTAACACAGTCGCTAAAATACTCCTCTGAACACACACTCTATCATTGGTTAAAATTTATTAGAAATTACAATTTTTAGAGGGTTTCCCTTCTTATTAATGACTCTCTCTCTCTCTTCTAATTTTATAATTTTTGACAAATTTCAATCAATGGTACAGTGTGTGTGAAATGTGTTAGAAAGTATATTGCTAGCACTCCTGTTTAAAAAATATATTATATTTATTAAATTTAAAAATATCATAATTATTATATTATAAATAAAATTAATTGTTCAATAACATTAAATATTATATTTATTAAATGTAATATCTAGTTAAATTATTAAGAACTAAAATTAAGAGATAATATATATATATATATATATATATATATATATATATATATATATATATATATAAGGATTAATTTTAGTACTAATTATTCTTTATTTAATGATAGATTTTTAATATAATTTATTAATTAATATTATTTAAGTTAAATAAATATTATGTTTAATAATGTTATAATTAATATATTATAAGTAAAATTGACTTCTTAGCAATATTAAATATTGTATTTATTAAATATAATTAAATTAAAGGATAAAATATATTTTTGTTTGCTTATCTTTTACTAAAATTTGTTTTATTTTTTTATCTTTTAAAAAATTTATTTTGGTCTTTTAACTCTCAAATTTGAGTTAATGTCGTCCTTTCGAAATAGTGATCAATTTTTATTTTGGGCACAATTTTGAACCTTTTTTGATCAATTCAAAACGTGAAATTTGTCTCATTAGATTCATCTATATAAAAACTATGAAATCCAACAAATGTTTGAACTAAAAAAAGGTCATAAACATGATGAAAATTACGTGAAAAGTGAGTCTCACGAATAATTAAAAAGAAGTGTCAATGTAAGTTAGTCTATTAATTATATTCATTATTGAAATATCTAATTTTTTTTTTCAAAAACTTTAAAGAAAATCTCTAAGAAAAGTTGAAAGGAAGTTTTGAGCCTTCAAACTTTGGTACTTTTATTCCCTTTCCCACATTGATTGGTTGGGGAGAAGGAAGGGTAGGGGTGGAAATAGGTCAAGCTACCTGACAGTGACCTACAGCTCATCCTACATTAAATTAGGCTAGTCTAGACTTTCTTAAAAAAAAAAAAACTAGGTGAAGGCTTTTATAAAAGCTTATTTAGTTGAAAAGTTAGATTTTAGGTCATTCAAGAAGTCTTCTAGACCTAATGGGTTAGCCTATTTAAATAAATATAAATATTAATTTATTATTATTATATTAAAACTTTGTAATGTAAAATCATATATTTATTTACATTTTTAAATATTAAGCATGATTACATACATAAAGAGTTAAATCTATAAGCTTATTGAAAGATAAATTTATATCCTATTTGGAGGCCTTATTGTAAAATAGAATTTTAAATAAGTTATCGTGAGTGCAAAGCTGTCAATATGGCCCATGGCTTGTGAGCCAACTCGGCTCACCATGGGTTCGAGTTGAGTTGGGTTTATAAAATTTGGCTCGCCTGAACTGTGGGTCAAATTTGACTTGGTTCACTTGCTCGCGGCTCACCCAAGTTGGCTCGCCAATTGTTTTTTTTTAAATTATAACTTCACTAACTCCCTAAGTAATTAAAATAAGTAATGTAAACCCAATTATTTAATTCTATTCTAATCATAATAAAGGATAGTAGAACAATAGCTTATCTTTTTATATATAGATATAGAATTGGAATGTAAATATGACTTTTCAAATCATTAATATATATAAATCGTGAGACACAATGTAATAAACCTATTGATGCTTTGTTTTCATGTAGCGCCTCATAACTTTTATCATCTCAATTTTACTTTTGTATTTTTTTTACTTATATATTCTATTTTTTTATATTTTTTAAAATTTTAAGTGAGCTAACCTGTATAACCCACCAATCTGTGGTGGGTTGAGCTAGATTGAACATTTTTTGGCTCACCAAAAAGTGAGTCAGTTTGGGTGGGCTCACTTTTTAACCAACCCGTGATAAGCCAACCCAGGTAAACCAAGTTCGCTCACTTTGATAGCTATACATGAATGTTATATTAGATCTTAAAAGTAAATTTATATCATATAAATAAGTTAGACTAAACTCTTATAACGTCTAACCAACCTATTTTCGCTCTTGTCTCATGCCTTAAGTGGTAGTGATTTTAATTTTCATAGTTTGTATTTTGTTTTACATTGAGTTTTGTTTTTTTTCATTGATTATTAGTTAATTAGCGTATTTAGGGATATACCTCATATAGCTATCTAGAAATTGTAATATAAGATAAGTTTTTAAGTAAGATAACAGGTCAAGTCAAACTTTTAAAAAGGTTAAAACAAACCTAAAAAATGATTATATGACAAGTAACATGTTAGATTTAAACTTAATTTCTTTTAAATAGAACTAGTCTATTTAAATAAAACATTGTTCGACTTAGCCAATTTCTACTCTAGGTAGAGGGTTATGATATTACATTATAAGATGAGACAAGAAGAAGAGGAGTTTACAGCATGGGACAGTCGTTCCCTTTCAAAGTAAGACGTGAGAAGAAAAAAAACAAACTGATAGGAAAATACATTTTAAAATGGTTTGAGACAATTAATAAACATATGAGATAAGATAAATTAATTAATAGGAAAAAAAAAAAGCAAACTTAGTTTCAATATATGGCATTATTAATAAATCAGAGATATTCTTATGTGTGAAAACATGCCCAGCATAAAAATATTATATTAGAATGTCTTTTCCGGAGGTTTAGTGAATAAGTTCCATGGATGACTCCGTTGCATATGCATATAATCACCTCCACTAATAGCTAATTGAGATAGTCGAATTGTAATAATACTTTCAATAGTAATTTTTACAAAATTTCAACATGAATTCACGTTAATATTATTATATTGAATTATAGAACTTTAAAATCTAATTTGGCGACGTGTATCAACTCACAACCTGCAAAAATTATATTCTTAATAACTAAAAGCTGTTGGGCGAGTATCAAATGCTATGCTGTATGTAGTTTAAAAAAATTTCAGTGACTAACGTGGATGCCTTTACCAATGAATGAAATCTCTATCATTTTTCAACTGAAATAACGAAAAAGAAAATAATTGTTTTTACGATTTTGGTCAAAAAGTGAGCTTATTTTTATAGATGCAATGGAGCACCGGCACAGCTTTGCATATTCTTGCCACTATATATAGAAATTTCACGTAAAGTTTAGTGTGCTCGACCTAAATTCTCATTAGGGTTTAAAGCTAAATGAGTGGGGTTTTTTCTTTTTTGAGGATAAATGAGTGGAGTTAAACTTAAGATTAATTTAACAAAAAAAGTTTACTTTTATAAGTTGAGTCGGATTAATTTTAAATTTATATGCTACTCACATTTAATGAGTAAATATAAAATCTTGTCTCAATTAAATGTTTTTGACTCAATAAGTTAGACAATAAAATACTTTTTACACACATATATAATTAAAAACAATTTAATAAAATAAAAATTAAATTAAATACTATTATATAATAAATTAAAACATTATTGTTAATGTTCTTTTTTAAAAAAATGTTTGTAAAGTTTGCATACAAGCTAATAGTTCAACGAGCAAACATTTAAATTTAGCGCATTTTGTAAATAAATCAAAACTTTCAGCTAATTGGATTATTAATAAGTTTAATTAGTTACAAATTGGCTCGGCTCACTAGATGATGATGATAGCTATTGTTATTATTATGCACAGAATTTAGATGTAGTTAAGCTTCACTTTGATAACTACGTTACCTTTAAAGCAAATATTCATTACGCAGGCTATATAATAAAATTATATTCTATTTCTAATTAGAAAATAACACCAAAATCATTTAAGGAATTACATCTACATTTTTCCTTATTATTATTATTATGATGATGAGATAGTGTAACAAAAAAAATACCTATGATGATATTTCAAAAGTATCTTTTATTTTATCAGTAGATTATTAATTATTAATAAATGCCATTGTAAACTTTCTCTAAAGCTTCGTTGTGTCATTGATATAGTTGAAATAAGAAAATTATAAATTTATATTATTTAATTTATGACTAAAATAATTTATTTTTAAGTAAATTTTTTTAGACTTTACAAGAAAAAACGCAAATTAGCTTTAATGAAGCGACAACCTCTAGGGTGTTGCAACCAAGGTCGTTAATAATGCTTTTACGTCGGTTGGAATAGGTTATCGCATAATAGCACTAGTCAAGTCGACGTTTAGGAAGCAAAGAGGACAACACAAAAAAACACCATTGTTACTTGTAGTGTGCCTCCATCATCTGTCATCGATGGTGACTTTGTTGTCGTCATACATATTTCATTGTCTTTTTTATTTTTTCATATTCTTCCTCTTTGTTTATTCCCTTTCCTCCTCACTTTTTCTCTTCCTCATCTTTGACATGATGCGATCGTCGCTCTACTCTTGCTAGCGTCGCCTGCGACCTCCCTTGGTTGTCGCATCTCCACCCTTGAGCCACCACTTGAGCCAAGAAATACCACCATGAGTCATTCAAATACCACTATTCAAGAATCCACACACACACACACAATAATAAGAAAATAGAACTAGGGTTATGCACGTTGTGTTACCATCCTCCCAGTCGTTGTAGGGGTGAAGCACCTTTGTCTTTGTCATGCCTCATGTTGCTTTTCTGTAGAAGGAAGGAGGGTTGAGAGAAGAGAGGACATGGTGGGAATTTTCATATTTTAATTTCGTGCCAAAATTAAAAAGTAGCATCGACTTAGTTGTTGCTAAGACTGACACTAACATTAAAAAAATTATTAATTAGCATTGGTCATGACCGACGCAAGTTTAAATAAGTCAAAAAATAAAAACATTTACGCAAAATTATTTTAATATCGGTGTAGTGTCGACAAGTCGACGACACTAATTGTGTTGGTATCGTAGTGGATGTTGAAGTGGGAAATTAACATTAATCAAATCTATGCTAAGTCGACGCTACTAGCAACAACTTCGGGGCCGATGCTAATTTCTCATGGCTAAATAACTATTGTCTTATAGTGAGTGTTAATACTATTTATGTAAAAACATACAAGATTCGTTATAAAATGTGTATCTTTTCTACCTGTAAAATTTGTTGCATATAAAATTAAAAGAGTTCATGTAAGTAACATACTTACATTATGACACAACATATAAAATATCATGTGCCCATGACTGCAATAAGACTCCTTTAATCCTTATTACCGATTCAATGAAAAAAAATAAAAAATCCCACTGCATCTCGAAAGATTAAAAAAAAAGTTTACAAAGAAATAATTATATTACAATTACCCTATATATACAAACATGGGAATGTATCAACTATTAAGTGATAACTATTGGTTATTGTGAGAAATAAAAATTATAAATTTGGATTATACAACTATATATGGATGATTAAGATTAAAAGTTAATTATGTACATTTATTTTTAACTAGTATTTGTGCAATGCACAGGATAATTTTTTATTTAATATAACTAAATTTTGTAAAAAATAAATACTTTTGAATATATAAATTATATTATAATTAAATTTGTAATAAATAAACAATTTTGAACATGTAAATTATATTTTAATTTTATAATAAATAATTTATATATTTTTAATTATTGATAATTACTTTTAAAAACTATTGAAATTCAATTTAGAAATAAAGATAAAAATGATAGATTACAAGATATAAGAGGTTAAGAAAAATCTCTAAAATCGCTCTTGCTGAAAAAAAATTCCAAAAAACACTTTCATTGAAAAAAAGCTCCTAAAAAAGTTTCGTTCGAGATAGCTGTTCAAAGGATATTGACCATTCAAACATGAACTATTAACGCAGATTTATAGTTCTCACTTCTCACAATAACAAGAGTTTTCACTTAATATGTTCCCTATACATTATCAAAGATTTATTTATCTATAATATTTTTTTTTAAAATTTATATACTTTTTTCTCTTCGTTCAAAAATAAATATTTTTTGGACATTTATTGATCTTACGCTAGATATAACGACATTCAATTGATCATAAGTAAAAAGTGGTTTTAGAGGAAAAAGTCTTACATAAGATAATAACTCCCTTGACTTTTACAAATGGTCTTTCAAATTTAGAAGGGAATCCTAAATGAAAAAGTACTAAATTCATTCTTAGAATATAAATTTTGTCCCTATCTTTTTTTTTTTTTTTGTATATAATTACAATGACTTTAATTACATTCTCTAATTTATTTACTATTAACCATGTTCTATTATATAAATTGATCTATATTTCTCGTAGGCCCTATTTATATCCAATTTTTTTATGACTATCTATGATTATACAATGGCTAATATCATTTAATAACTCATTTGTAAATCATTCACCTTAAATCTCAAAATTTTCATAGAGTGGCAAGTAATGTGTAAACTTAGATATGAATAAATTCTAAATCCCTCTACATTTTTTTTATTAATCATCTTAATTACTAGATGAAGCAAGTATTAAATATTTGGCCTATATATGTTTTTGGTCCATGTATTATACTCGCCTTTTAGTTTTGATCCTTACAATTTTTTTTTTTAAACAATTCTTATAATATATTTTTTTTACACTTTTGTCCTTGATGTTAGTTTGATTCTATTAAGGGCAGATATGTCTCACAGAAGGTCATGTCAACATGTTAGGTAGGATTACACATCAACAATAACATATTAACGTCAAGTACCAAAACACACACACACACACACACACACACATATATATGGATCAGGATCTGTTGACACTAGGTTAAATTACACCGTCAATAACTTTTTGTAGAATACAAATTTATCCAATCCAACCGTTGAATTATATAATCTTATATTTATGATAATGTATATCAGATTTCACATCATTTGGACTTTTTTAGATATGTTATCTAACATTAAATATTTACATATATTTTAATGTCATATTGTACATTAAAATAAAGTGATGTGATGAATTATTAAATAATTTTGAAATTATATGAAATTTTGTAAACTTAATCTAATTAATAAGAACATCAAATTTAACGGTTGGATTAATTAAATTTGTATTCTATAAAAAGCTATTGGAGGTGTAATTTGTCTAACTTTGACATTTGGTATCAACGAATCCTGACCCTATGTATATATATATATATATATAGGGAGGGATCAAATGATACCAGTGTAACTTACGCCAATTATTACACCATTCAATAACTTGATATAGAATGTGATTTTTATCGATCCAACCATTGAATTATAATTTCACATTACCAAGATTGTTTGTGTCAAATTTTGTCAAAATTGAATAATAATAAGAAGGTAATCAAATGACTCATGTTTACTATATTTTAAAAAGTATATATTACATCCATTTTGCTCTACAATAATAAAGTATCAAATAATTTTGGATTAATATAAAATTTTGTACATATGATCTATGTTATAGAAACTTTCAATCCAAATGATGAGTTTTAAGATAAAATTATCCAATTAAAAGTTATTGAATGATGTAATAGGTAGTGTAAGTTAAACCGGTGTCATTTGATCCTTCTCCTATATGTGTGTGTGTGTGTATGTATGTATGTAAGAAACAACACATTAAGAACAACACATACTTTATATGAATTTAAAACACTGATAATATTTATATAATTTACTTACTTGTTGAAGACATAATCAAGGATGATGAGAATTGCCTGTGTTGCACGACCGTTCGAAACCCAGAAGCCAAGCCTTTCTTTGTCTGATCACACGCTCCAAATTCTAGGTTTTCAATGGGACAAACGTAGAGAGCAACTGAATGTCGTCGTGACGGCAAAAGGGACCTAGCCAAGCAATTTATTAACCCTAGGCACCTCCCATTATAGGTCGAATGGTTAGGCCTACACTGTTTCCCACATGGATTAATATTAGGTGTCCAAAGCCCATTAGAAATTAATCACATTATTAGTGGGCTTAAGTATCATCAAATTGATCATAATATTAGCTCATTCTTGGAAAAACAAAACGTCACAATTGATTGCAAGCCTACAAGAATTTATAGAAAAATTCTAACAATATGTATGTGTATATATATATATATAATTCAAAACACAAATATTTTATGAGAAAATAGACTATACACTGATAGTGTAAAGCAATTTTACACTGTCATCTAATTACAAACTACGATGTATAGTAAGTTTGTTGACTTTTACAATAACTACCTCAAAAATCATACCTACAGTATTTTTATTGGTTAAGAGTGTAAAACTTTTATATTAACAATGTTTAGCCATTACATTCATATTTTTTAAGGACTAAAACAAAAAAAGAAGGTATATTATGAGGACCTAAAACATAATTAAGCCTAATAATAAGTGTTAAATAAAAAATAATAATAATAGATGATATAATTAATTTAATTGATAAAACTTACATTTATTGATTTCCAATGTGTAACCAAACACGTTGATAATGCATGTCTAAATTTGTGTATGTAGAATTGATTTTAAGTAAATGTGAGTTTAGAGTAATGTACCTTTTTTTGGATATTAGATATTCAAAAGTTGTTTTTCATAAAGAATATTATTTGGAAACTTGTAATCGGAATTGATTTCACTAGATGACAAAGTGAAAGTGAAAAAAGAAATGAATAACAACATCTAAAGTTTTGGAGAGTAAATGACTTTATAACTGAGAGACATTAAGTTTACATGAAAAATTTAGGAGATTTCATAGAGATTATATGACTAAGTGACAATGGTAAACATAAAGTTTCTTTAGCAACAGTTTTTTCCAAACAAGTTGTAAGAGGGGACAAGCATGTCTTAGCACTTAGGCAAAAATTGAAAAGATATTTGAACAACATTAAAAAAAAAAAAACTAATGTTGTGCAAATAAATGTTTTAAAAGAAGAGTCTATTCATCTACTTAATTTGAAATTAAAACGACAATCAAAACATCATGATCGATCTAAAAGTGCTTTCCTTCTAGCTTAACTTGTTTTATTAGGCATGTGGCTTTGTTTTAACGGGACCTACCAACCACTATCTTCCCTTTTTTCTAAGGGGAAGTGTAGGCATTAGAGAGTTCTTGTGTAGTACTTGCCTTTTTACCTCTCTTCATATTGCATTCATCCCACCTTTTAGAGATTCAATATCTTTATACTTCCTTTAATTATTTTTTTTGTTTTAGTTCTTATAATTTTTTTAAATGGTCCCTGTAATATTTTTTTTTTGTTCTAGGTCCCTAACATTAGTATGTTACTGTTAAGTACTAACATTTAATCCTACCTTGTATCCTAACGTAGCCTTAGTGAATGGAAACAAAATAACCTCATAGACCAAAATGAAAAAATATCATATTACACAGACCATTTAAAAAAAATATAAGGACTAAAATTAAAAGGCAAGTATATTACGGGGATCAAAAACATATATAAACCTAAATAATTTTTATATTTTCAAGACGTCAATTACATTTACTTTTTTATTTAATATTTTTTTATAAAATATTAAGAAAATTAGTAGGAAGATATTTTAACAAGGTATAACATTAATCCTTAAATATTTTTTGAGTCTCCTACATTAATTTTTTTAGCAACTCCTAAAGTAATTAAAAGAACAAAACAATTGATATTTTCAACATATTCTAGGGTTGGACCCATATATACTTTTTCTTTAAAGAATTTAAAATTATTCATATTTTACAACAATTCATATTAAACAAATTCAACCAAATGAAAAGTAAAAAGATTATCATAATATTGAAATAATAACTGTGTGTGTTAGAACTAACATGGTTTGGGGTGTGTGTTATGTGATATCATGTTAAAAAAGAATTAACATGATGTGGTTCAATTGATACATAACTATGTCTTTTAAGTTTGTGGTTAGAAATTTGATTCTTAAGCCTGTGTATATATATAGAAGAATATTTGTTAGAAGAGATAATCTCCTTAAATAAATCTTAATATCTCAATGAATTAATTTTTGACTCTCGATCAGGGCTCTCAGTCCATCCAAAAAATCTTGTTGAAATAGAATTTTTACAATTAGAATAATATGATATAAATTTTTATTTATTTTTTATATTGTTAATAGAGATTTCCTTATTTTATTAAGTATATTTTACAAACTCATGTATAACACATATACATAATAAATAAACTTTGAATTTAATTTATATGCACATACTACTAGTGTATTTTATTTTTACACTAGCATCTAATAAGAATTTATTCTACTATCACATCATCCTATTCATTTATATGATGTAGGAATAGAGTGAAATTCTATTGGATGCCTATGCAAAAAAATAAAATAAAAAATAAACTGACAATATATATAAATTAAATTCATAAACTTTAACTATAAAAAATTGTCATTTATTACTGATTTAATGTTGAATTAGACCCTATTAACATAATCCAATTTATTAAACAAAAAAAAACTATTAGTATAATATCATTAGTCTACAAGAATAATATGATATATCTTACTAAGAAACAATTTAGTTAGTATAGAGCATTGATCTATATTATTATTGTATCAAATGTTAATATAGTATTTTATTTTTAGTGGAAATTTAAAGTATTTGTACTAAAATTTATTTTTTGTTAGACACAAGCTATATTAACAAAAGAAATTCTAACAACTTATAATTTTTTCTATTAGTAATAATTTAGTGTTTGTCTTAGCAAACAAAATGATCAAGAAAAACTGATTCATTTTCTATTGTTATTCTAGAATATTGTATAGAAATTACTTATATACAACGAGAGAGTACGTAGTTGAAAGTAGTTACAACTTTTAACTAACTCAACCGCTAAAAAACAGAAAACAATTTTATCCCTTCTCACTGCTAGCTAGATTTATCTGTAATTGGGCATGCATGTATTGTGACAGCCCCCCACAAGTTGGGGCGTAAATATTTAAAGGCCCAACTTGGAGAGGTTGGTTTGAAATAGGTGTGAAAGTAAAGGTTTAGTAAATACATCAGCAAGCTGCCCAGCCGAGGAAACTAGAAGAAGGTGGATGAGTCCTGCCTATAACTTAGTTTGAACAACATGGCAATAAACTTCAATGTGCTTAGTTCTCTCATGAAAGGTAAGATTTCATGCAATATATATGGTAGACTGATTATCACAATAAACATTGAATGGTGTTGGGAGAGAAACATGTAGATTAGTGGAAAGGAAATGGAGCCATTGAAGCTTACAGGTTAAGGAAGCAAGAGCTCTATACTCTGCTTCTGACGAAGAACGAGATAGAGTAGCTTGCTTTTTAGAACAAGAGATTAATGAGCCACCAAGAAAAATGCAGAAACCTATGATAGAGCGACGAGTGTGGGGACAACCAGCCCAATCTAAGTCAAAAAAACTATGAATCTTGACTTCATTTGTAGTTGGGAAGAAAAGCCCAAGCCTGGAGTACCTTTAAGGTAACGAATCACCCTTAAAGCTTGTTGGTGAGCAGTGCGAGGCTAAGCTACAAATTGGCTTAGTTGCTGAGTTGCAAATGCAATGTTTAGACGAGTTGTGGTCAAATACAACAACCTTCCAACAAGCTGTCAACAAAAGGAAGGATCAAAAATTAAGTCACCAGATGTGTCATTATCAAAGAGTTTGCAAGATGCATCCATAGGAGTAGAAACAGGTTTTGACCCAAAAGGCTAGAGTCACCAACCAATTCTAAGAAATACTTGCGTTGATTGAGGATGATGCCTGTGTGAGATCTAGTGATTTCAAGTCCCAAAAAAAACTTAAGAATGCCGAGGTCCTTTATGTGAAAGGCATTGTCAAGATGCTGTTTGACTGCGATGATTTCAGCCAAGTTATTTCCTACAAGTACAATGTTGTCAACATAGACAAGTAAAGCAGTAAAGGAATTGTCAGTATATTTCACAAAGAGTGAATGGTCAGCATTGCTTTGTGAGTAACCAAGGGACAAAAGAGAGGAAGTCAACTTTGCATTCCACTCCCAGCTTGCTTGCTTAAGCCCATAAAGGGATTTTTGTAGTTTGCACACTAGATTTTTGTTAGCTGAAATGCCTGGTGGGAAAGTCATATACACCTCCTCATGGAGATCACCATGAAGGAAGGCATTGTTTACGTCAAGTTGGTGCAAGTACCAACCCTTTGCAGTAACTAAAGCAAGGAGAAATCTTACTGTAGTAAGCTTAGCAACAGGACTAAAAGTCCAAAATAGTCCACTCCCTTAGTTTGTGTGTAGCCTTTGGCTACCAAGCAAGATTTGTAGCATTCAATTGAACCGTTTGCTCAATATTTGATTTTATACACCTACCTACAGCCTATCAGATGTTTGTCAGGAGGTAGTTCAACTAAAGACCAAGTCTCATTCTCTTCAAGAGCCAGTAATTCAGCATCCATGGCTTGGTTCCAACATTCATATTGTGAAGCCTCTTGATATGTAGTAGGTTCAATTTGAGAGGAAATAGGGGCACAAAAGGAGGAATGCGATTTGGAACAATTAGTAGAAGAAAGATAGTGTGACAAAGGGTAAGGAGTGTTACCTAAATTGGAGGATTTGTTGGTAATTGAGGAAACATGAAAACTTCTATGAAAATCCTTTAAGTATGCAAGGGTTCTCCTAGTTCTTTGATGTAACATCCCGAGCGCTGACAAAGGCGGGAGTGATTGCTGGTGCAAAAGAGATGAAGCATGAACAAAGAGTAACCCCTGACAGGCTTCCAGCGGAAAGGATACATGAATGAACCGAATACACACCAGAATGAGAGAGATCTAGAGGCTATGCAGGTATAGGACTGTATAGTTGAGGATAGCTTAAAGGAATTAATAAGTGTTACCTATATCAATAAGATGCATTTACTTTTCGATAGCCTATCGCTTAAGAACTCTATAGTTAAGCGTGCTTGACTTGGAGCAATTCTGGGATGGGTGACCTCTTGGGAAGTTTCCTAGGAAGCGTGTGAGTGAGGACAAAGCACACTAAAAAGTCTTGTGTTGGTTTATGGGGACAGTTTTCGACTCTGAAAGTGGTCAAGTGTTACATTTGAGATGTTCATCTTTCAAGCAGAATTCATAATGGTGGTTGCAGGTTTTTTGTAAGAATTGGGGTATCATCTGCTGTAGGGAGTGTAATGTCATATGGAGGGAAATCAGAAGTGTTGTAGGAAGAGGAATTGTGTTAGCCAATGTTGAAGTTGCAGTTTGTGAGTCATGTGGCATTGCATTTGATTTATGAAAAGGAAAAATTGTCTCATTGAAATGGACATTTCGGGACATTAGGAAAATTTTAAGTTCAATATTATACAATAGAAAACCTTTAATGCCAAATTTATAGTCCAAGAAAATGCATTTGGTGGCATGTGGGGAGAATTTCCCTCGACTAGTCTTTATGGTGCTTGTAAAAGCTAAGCACCTAAAGACTCTTAAATGTGATAAATTAGGTATATTCCCAAATAGTAATTCATATGGTGATTTGTTATCCAAAACAAGAGTGGGTAATTTGTTAATTAAATGTATTGCATAGTTTAACCACAAAGGTCCAGAAAGTTTGTGGCAATAAAGCTTGAAAATACAATGCGCGTGCAACATTTAGTATGTGTTGATGTTCGCATTCAACGACCCCATCTTAGCAAATGAAATGATCTAGAAAAACTGATTATTTTCTATTGTTATTCTAGAGTACTATACAGAAATTACTTATATACAACGAGAGAGTACGTAGTTGAAAGTAGTTACAACCTTTAACTAACTCAACCGCTAAAAAACAAAAAACAATTTTATCCCTTCTCACTGCTAGCTGGATCTATCTGTCATTAGGCCTGAGATTGGGCCTACATGTATTATGACAGTTTGTATTAATGTATATGGATACATCACTAGGAAAAAATTTAGAATTTCGATATCAAAATATCAAAAAGTTCAAAATAAAGTGTTAATAGAAAAAATAAAATATTTAATATATGAAGAATTGAAGAATATTTATTTTTTACATTAACAAAAAAATAATATTTATTTTTTCAAAAAATTAAAATATTCAATGAAAAACATTAATAACTTTTTAATTGATACTTCTAGAGTAATTATAACCACTGACACATTTTTTTTTTTCTGAATCCAAACACAAAGTTTTAGTCATACGTTTCACTTCTATCTAGGAGATCAGCAATTAGATGCTTTTTTTCAATAGTTTTCGCATTTACCATCAAAGAGTTACAACTATTGTAATTAGGGCAGAGATATCACACCAAGAAATAAATGGTAAAATTATAGTTTTCGTATTTCAAATCTAATTAATATTTTAGTTTGTTCTTTTAATTTCTTTAAAATTAATTTTATCTTTTGTGTTATTTTTTATCAATGTTTTTTTTTCTTTTTTTACTTCAGTTTTGTCCCTTAAATTATTTTTGTGTCAATATTTTTCTTTAACTTTACTCTAAATTCTATTTTTTACTGATTTTAGAGAATATTTTGGTACTTGACATTGATATAATTTCCTGATTGAGATGGTTAAAGGTGAGAAAGACAAATATATGAGATTTGGTCAATGATATGATTTTATAGTGGTTGTTGAGTGTTTAAAATAGAAAGTAAAATAGGAATAAAATTACCAGATAGGAACAGTTTATGAACCGATATAGGAGGTTTGCCGTATAGTTTAATTTAATGGTGAAGAGCTGGAAAAAAAAAAACTTTAATCCAATATGTTATCATTTTAGAAACTTTCGTGAAGTTAGAAGATAAAGTTAAATAAAATAAAAATGGTGACAAAAAACTTAAATGTCTAAATTAAATAAAAATAATTAAAATATTAAATTAAATTAAAGGTACAGAAATTATAATCTTGCAATAATAAAGTGAGTACAAAAACTTAAAAAATTTATAATTGAAGTACAAAATTTTCTCATTTATCACTTATAACAATTTTGGACCATTCATTGTATATCCTATGAGATATCTTCTGTTCAGTAGCAATTTCCAGCCGTGTATTTATGTTTGGTACCTGCTCGTGTGCCGTACGTGGTGTTCAGTAGTCACCCGCGCGTAGCGAAAATCCCAAACTTCGTGCTGTAGGCTCTGTGCGCGCGTGTGTGATGTGGTCATTGGTCGACAACAATAATTAAGGAAGGAAAAAAAATTAAACTAAATTATATTTTTGATTTTTTTATTTTTTTTAATTCACAATTTTAGCCTTCTTATTTTTAGAGATATTTAGTTTTTTTATTTTTTAAAACATAATATTTTGGTCCTCTTAATTTTTTTAGAGACATTTAGTCTTTATATTTTTAAAAATCTTTAATTTTGGTCTTGCGGTCAAATTTATTGCATTAATCATTAGTGGTTTAACGTTGACTTTAATGTGTCAATGTTGACTTTGACTCTGATACATCATTTAAGTATTGACACGTTAGAGTTAACGTTAAACCACTAATGGTCTACACAAGAAATTTGACAGTGAGACCAAAATTTTAAAATTTTAAAAATAGAGGAACTAAATGGCTCTAAAAAAAATAAAGGAACAAAAATTGCGAATTGAGAAAAATAGAGAAACTAAAAATACAATTTAGCCAAAAAATAATATTCATGTTTGGTCTTAAAGAAATTCTTTTTTTTAATTCAAAAAATATGGTCATGAAAGACTACCAACTTTAATGATAATTTATAGTAAAATTTACATATTGTGTATCAACATGAGAAATTTAAAAATTGAACTCAAGTCACATCTAATATGAGTGAAAGACTCGATTAGATATGTCAACCCTTTAAAAAAAAATGTTTATTATAAGATTAAGTGATCTATAAACCCAACTTGCTTTCGTCCTTTTTAATTTTGAAGACTAAAGAGACAAATGTATTTATTAAAATTAAAGTGTATACTGAACATTATATGTATGTTTTTAAATTTTGGTAAAATTTAAAATATTGTTTTGATCTCAAGTTTGCTATATCATTAGGCTAATTGTATCTGATGTATAGTTTGCTTTGACTTGCATGGATCTCACGATTTTTTCCTTAAAAGACGTTTCACTAGATTAAGGGAAGAAAATGTTTATAAACTACCCTTGGCCTTGATTCTTAAGCAATGTGAGCCTTTGTAGGTGTACTGGAACAGTAACCCCCTAGTCGAGGCTAAGGGACTAGAGGGCCTTGAGGCCCACGTCCATGTGTGTGACTTAGGCCCTTCTTCTAGTTCAATGTCCCGACCTTAGTCTGCTGCATCATTTGGCTTATTGCATCCAAATATTGTTTACTTTGACTCTCACAGGCCTCATAGTTTTGTTTAAAAAGCGTCTTTATAGATTAAGGGAGAATGATGTTTATAAACTACACTTGGTCTCAATTCTTAAGCAATGTAAGACTTTGTTGATGTTCTGGAACAAATATAAATTAAAAAATATTTTAAAACTCTAAAACTATTAAAGAAAATATACATAATTAATTTAAATAAAATTTTGAAAAATACATATTATTTTTTTAAAATTAAAAAACTATGTATAATTTATTCAATTTAAAAAGATAAATTCAAAATAACATATGATAATTTTTAAGAAAAAATGTATATTAAAGATTAAGTTACTTTCAATAAAGTGTATTCTAATTTAATATATAAAGATGATTTACTTAGAAATACCTAACATTAGATGTAACTGAAATTGGCAAAAACATATTAGGAGTGTAAAATGGATGGTTAGATAAATTTTGAGTTAGATTAAAATAGATAGGTCAGAAATAAATCATTGATCTATTTATAATCTGTTCAAAACGTATTAAAAATTTCAATCTATCTTTCATTTATTTTTTAAAAATCTATTCAATTCATCTACTAATAATTTTTCAAGGATGAATGGTGTTTGATGAATTAATGAGAGGTTTGTGTCCATTTTTTGGGCTTATGTTATTAATCCCCATTAGAAAAAGGGCATCTTCAGTTGATCGAGGTAAAGCAAAATTAAATTAAAAAAAGAAAAGATTGAAATTGTAAAAGAAGAAAAAAAATTAAAGATGTTGAAAACCACTTTGGGTAAATTCATGCAGCAAAAGGTGTTATGCTTTTTGCGACAAATGCCTCTCTTTAGCTTGTGTCGAACCTCGCTTTTGTCCTTCATTAACCGGCCATGAACTCTTGACACGTAGGAGTGTATAACATGCATCCTTTGAGTTTGAAAAATAACTATGGGCAATGTAGTCATGGTCTGGAAAATTAGACTAAATCGGTTGGTTGAACAAAAAACCAGTTAAGTGGCAAGCTGGGAAAATCCTAAAAATCTTATTTTCAATGAACTGGTCAAGAATTGACGAAATTGCTCAAATCGATATATATAAAATTGGTGAGTCAGCTTTGATCATTTTTCAATTTGGTCCAAAATGATGTCATTTCATTTTTGTTTTTGCATTGACAACAGAATCTCGCTATTGTTCAGAAATGGTGGCTGTAGACATGTTTGGTGGTCCTAAATAAGAAGAGTAATGCAGCAAGCTTGCACATGGATGCAGAAAATCTATAGGGTTAATGATAAATTGATAATAGATGTACTTACCTTCACGTTTTAATTAATGTTTTTCAAATAGTTTACATGGCTTAGGTTTTCTGTTAAAAAATTAATGGTGGAATTAAGCTGATGTGTAGAATTTGAAAATTTAATTTATTCGGATGATGTTATTTTTTATACCTCCTCCGTCTCATAACAAGTGTCATCTTAGGTTCTTTTACATAGACTAAGAAAATCAATTAAATAGATAAAAGAGAATAGTAATTTTATGAAATTAACCTTATTATTAATCTTTTTTGTTAAAAATGATGCAACACAACATCATTCTAAAAATTATTATAAGGGGTATAAATGAAAAAATAATTAATATTACATTGAAAAGTTAAAATGACATTTATTTTATGACTTATTTTTTCTTATTACACAACGCTTATTATGGGACGGATGGGGTAATTAACAATGTGATATTATTTAACTTTTTAATAGGAACATTAATATTTAATTATAAATATTTCATCTTATTATTTTAACTACGGTTAGATTAATAAACTGTGAACTGATTTGATGATCAATTTAATTTTAAAAATAAATGAAGTTATTGATCTAATGGTTGATCACTCAATATTTGTTTAATATTTCCTATAAAATAATTTTAAACATTAAGACTCTTAGCAATATAAAATAAACTCATACCAATTTTAGGTTTGGCTAATTCTATTTATTAAATAAATGATCATATCAAAACGTAAAAACCTATTTAATTAAAAAGATCATGTTTTAGACCTATCAAAAAGATTTTTAAACCAAAAAGACTAGTCTATGTAGTTAAATAGAATTATTATGATTGTTGTTGTTGTTGTGCATTAAATTTTTACTATAATGTTTTAAAATTATATATTAAGTAATTTACATAAAACATAAACTCGCTAACTTTTATAAGTTTAAATCCATAGACCTAGTTAACAATTGATTTTTTTTTATCTATTTAAAAATTCTCACTAATAACATTTTAATAACTTTAATAATCTTAAAAAAAACTTATATCAAATAAATAAGTTATTTATGTCTCATAACTCAACCTCATTTGTCCAACTTGTTTTCTCCAATGCGGTATATACTATTTTACCATTTCCAATCCAGTTATTCAATCGTCAATAAGATTAGAATATAGAACTGTGACCATTAACTGTGGTTAACGCATCCATCTCCACGTTAATAGCAATACGAGTCAATTCATGCAAATAGGCCCGCGAAAGGCCATTCCGTGGCCCCTATGTAAAGCGAATATAATAGTGTTGAAGCCTGCAGGGCTCCATTTATTTCCTCGCAGAATCTTTAATAGTATTAAATATTAAATAAAACTAGTATTTTATAATGTAGTAGCACATCAGTATATGTTAAAGGATAAATATTTATTTTTATATGATTAAAATTTATAATAAATAAATATATTTAAATATATAAAATATATTTTTGACTTAAAATAAATAATTTAAAATGTGATATAAAATTATTTTTAACTATGGATAAAAGAGATAGAAATAAAAGATGATAGATTCAATTTAGATATAAAGATAAAAGATGAAAGATTGAATTTTAACTGTGAAATTCAATTTAGAGATAAAGATAAAAGAGAATAGATTGCCGATTGAATTGAATTAACCGTTAACTAAGATTAAATATATACTGATAGAGATAAAAGACTGGTAGTTTAAAATGATTGATGAGAAATTTTTTTTTGCTAGTTACAAGTATAATATGTGAAATACACTTTTAAAAAATAAAAATAAAAATTTTAATTGAAAGAGTAAAGCGAGTGACAATCTGACCTTTCAACTGTGCATTTTAATTTATAATATAATAGTAGATAGTAGATTTGAGAGTGTGTATTATTGCTCCTATTTGTTTATTGACACTCCCGATCTTCACATTATTTTTTTTATCTTCTCAAAATGTCCAATCTTAAATAACTGACTCAAATTTACGTCTTTTACCACCATTATCCAAATTAATGAATTGTAAATTGTAAGGTTTCTTTCTTCTTCTTCTTTTTGTCATGTCTTATTTTCCTCCAGAACTCAAGCACTGGAAACAGGATATTATTATTATTATTATTATTTGCAGTATGTGGTGTATCTATTTAGCTTCTGGAAACATTTTTTTTATATAGTTTTAGAGACAGATCCAAAAAAGATCTACAAGAGAGGGAACAAAATTAAACAAACTTTAAGATACATAGTTATATTAATTAGTAAATTATTAAATTATATTTTCTATATATAAAAAAGTTCTATCCATAATTTAAAAAAAAAATTTGAAGGGAGGGGCAGGCCCGCACTCGACTAGTTCCTAAATATTATAGGAAAGTGTGGTCTTGAATTGCGTTGATATTTGGATATAAAAATGATTATGTTTGATATATATGATTTGTCTTATCTAAAGTGACTAAGAGAAAAGTAAGTTTATCAAAAAAAAATCAATGGTTGATATTTCAATACGTGCATGATTTGTTATGCAAAACGTAATATGAATCATAGATTTTATTTTTTTTATCATCAATTAAAATTACTTACCACCTATTAAAGTGACTTTCTCACTTAAAAGGAGCCGAATGTTAATATGTGATCCTTTTTTTTTTTTAGAATTTAAAAGCTATTTTAAAATTAAAGTTGATAATAAGTTTTAAATTTAAGGTTATTTTGTAATTTTTTCAGCTTAAACATTACTTTTAGATTAAATTTTTTTGGGTAATGTGTTCTTTATTTTTGAAAGGTTAATGTGTTCTTACATCTTAAGATTTAAAATAAAAAAGAAAAAAGTAGAAGTCATTATCACTTGCGTTGGACTCTGCTAGGGTTATATTTTCTAGTGAAATTATTAATAATGATATTTTCAAGTGCAAGTGAAAATGTAACACATTTTGTAGGACTAGTGCAACACCTTTCTACAAAAATATCTTGTGTGATTTGTCAGAAACTAACAGAGTTATATATATATATATTTTTAATATATCACTATTAATAATTTCCTTGCGTTGGACTAGTATTACTCCTACAAAATGTGTTAAATTTTCACTTGCACCATAGACCCAACTAACAAAGTATATATATATACAAGTGCAAGGCGGAAATGGCATTCTAGGATGAAGTTTAAAGACATGTGACCCCTCTAGCTCCTTATCTATAAACCAGCACGCATGTGACGTGAATACCCTGCTTTTTGAAACCAATGGCTTCATGGCACCTAATGAATCCATTGACCCCCCTAAACTGAAGACTAATTTTATCTTCTTAAATATCCAGAACTTAATCATAAACCCTTTTACAGAAACAAAAATGACTTGGAATGAATTGACATGATGTGAATCATCTTATTATATCCTTTTCATATTGGATATCATTTTTCCATCTCCTCTTGAAGCTCCCTTCATCCAATGAGACTTTCTTTTTATTTAATTAATTGGGTGGTTGAATGTACGGCATCACACTTCTTGACCCAATTCCATCTGAATCATTATTTCACACCACAATGGAGGTTAAAGTTGACCTATTGAGGGTAAGCCCGCGCAAGCGCCTCAAAAAGAGGTGGCACACATTTGTGTGTATAATCCGAGAATGGAGTCTCTGACTTACGGTCATACATATATTATAATAGAAAATGATTACAAGAAAGAAAACATTGGCCAATCAATTTGATGGAGAATGCACTTTCAGTGTGTTTTTGGAGTAGAAAGTAACTAAAAAGGATAATCCAAGAGCGTGCTGGCAATCATGAATCTTCAAGGCACACAAGAGCATTTAACAAGGATGGCATCTTTTTTAAGATGTTTATGAATGATCCACTTTAGGATACAAATAAAATTCAGCCCTTTATATATATAATCATGCTATTTAATTATCAAGATTCGTTTTTCATGCACTCATAACAACAAGTCAGTTCTCTCCTCATTTGATATCATTCCGTAAGCCGCCCCTATACTGTGGACATGAGCCATGATTTTAAACTCATTTTCAAACTTGGCACAAAAAGTCAGATCCAACTACCCATCATTATGGTAATACTACTTAAATAGGCTTTTAGATATAATGCTTACATACGAATTACTTCAATTATCGAAGATGACAAGTTGAAAAAGTTGACCAGAGCGCCCCTTCCGAATGTCATTGTTAATTAAGGTCAATTACCTGGATTTGTTGTCCACGGAAATGTTGCGTAGCTGCTGAGTTGAAAGTGAGATCCAATATATATATTGGGGTTACATGATCCAATGCACAATTATACAGTTATATTACTGAGGATAACCAAGTGGGAAACCGTATGCTTTTTCTAAGACTATTCTCAGTTCAAGCCAACATATATATTGTTGAAATGTGATCTTTCTTTGATAAAATCGCAGGGACATTCTGAAAGTAGAAACAAAAAGGTTTCAATCGACCTTCATGTTTATATATATTACATGATGAACACGAAAGCTATATTTTGTTGGCTAGTATGATATATTACATTAGCCAAGAAATGTTGACTATTTTCACGTATACTCGTTTCTCTTTGTCTTTTGCCGAAGATGCTCATGGAACAGGAAAATAATGATTTTTTCCCCCATTCAATTTAGGGTGTGGGTGTGGGGCACAGGAGAAAGGGAAAAGAGAATTGGTTGATGAAGGAAAAAGATTAAAAAAAAATGAGAAAAGGCAACAAAATGAATCCACCAACCAGTTTTCTGGGCCAAGGCCCAAGCTCAATGAAGTGAGTCCAACCAAAGCAATTTTTTGGGGAGGACATGAAAATTGAGAATGGAAGATTACTAGTAAGGAGCCTTGATTATATCATTGACACTGTTTGTCTTGGCATGGGTGTTGACCATGGCCAAGATGCTCCCTTTGTGTACCAATGAATTGTAAAACAAAAGAATAAAAAATATTTTTAATTAAATTGATTTTTAAATTTAATTTCAAAATTTGATTCAATTTAATCTAAATTGAATATATATATATATATATATGTATATAATTATTTAAGAAATTATTATATTAATCGTACTTGTATAAATAAAAATTTATAAAGTTAATATATTAACTTATTTTCAGCATACTTTTATTATCTAAATTATATTTTATTATTTTAATGATATTAATAAATTTATTAGATATGAATTAGCTTGACAGTATGTTTGGAGAAGCATCCCGTGAGATATGATGTGCGTAACTTGGAAGTTACACAGTATTGCTTCTGCGTCTTTTCCCAATATTGACGTGAAAATCTGACTTTAACGCGCATAGGCATCGTGTTACCAAACACTGAACCTTTTTCTTTTATTTTCTGTTCTTCTATAACCTTGCTTAGAATTTCTCGTTACTTCCTTGTGTCATTTTATCTTTGCACTCTTCCTTTAACAGTCCATTTATAAAGACAACAGCGAATGAAGACACTAAGTGCGTTAGTATATAACGATATAAATGACATTGGATTTTTTTCGCTTTTCTTTCAGGTCTAAACTAGCGACTAGCAAGTGCGTAAGTATGAGCAAAATCACAAGGCAGCAAACTCACTACTAATGATAGCGAATGAAGACAATAGAATGTTTTACACTAGTGTATCTCAAGCACAACTTAGGGAATCAAGTCAATGAAGTAAAGTGGAAAAACTTGATGAAGTATAGCTCGTGTAAAGGTTGGAATAGGCAGTTGAGGTACTATAGTGGAAACACATTGGAGGGAGAACATATGCTTAGCTCGTTTGGTGTTTTTGGACATTTAAGCAGAGAGAAATATGACAAAGAAAAAAGTTTTTACATCTTAAAACAAAGAAGCCTTATAAATTCCGAAACCAACTGCACCCACGACTAACTCCAGTTGTTGACCTGATTCTTGATGGTAAACTTGAAAGGCAAAATATACAATTTAGTAGGAAAAAAAAGGATAACTGGTTGGTATACATCTTAATTTTGAAGTGTAAAAAGTGAAAGAAAGATAAAAAGAAAATTAAAAGGAACAAAGAAAAAGAAAGATATAATAAATAATATGATGTGATAGAAAAAAGCAAAATAGGATGGAAGAGATACAAAAATATTGTGTAATAATATTATTATTGAAATAAAAAATACTTGATATTTCAAGTCAATGTGTTCTTAACACTCTTCACAGAAATTGTTCAATTTTCATCCTATAAACTAACATAACATAATAACAACTGAAGTAGCATGCGTTCACGTACTATCATCGACCAATTGTCAACACAAAAATTTCAATGTCTTGAAAATATGGCACAATTTTCCCATTGTTTGAATAGAAATTAAGAAGAAATAAGTAGAGATGAGAGAAATGGGAAAAAAAAAAAGTAGTTTTATGTTGTTTGTTTAAATAGAGGAGTAGAGAAGAGAGAAAATATATATGTGAGACCCTCTCAAAAAAAAATTTCTCCTTTATTAGAGAGAAAAGAGAAAAAAGTAAAATAAAAAATCATAAAACTCATTAAAATTACAATTCTAATCTTATTACTTCTTTCTATTTCACAAAATCTATATATATTAAGAGTAAACATGTTTTTATAAAAAAAATTCATTCTTATTCTCTTTACTTTTCTATCCAACCAAATAAGTAGAAAGAAAATTCAACTTTTCTTTTCCTTTTACGTCTCTCATACTTTTTTCAATCCAAACACCTTAAAAATTTATCCATTCTCTACTCATTTTCTCTTCTCTTCTACTTCTCTCTTCTCTACTCTCCTCTTTACCCCGAACAAAGTATTAAAATCCGTTGAAACAAACATATTAACAAGTACATATAGAAAAAAAAAATTAAGAAATAAAACAACTCAAATTATTCTAATAAAATAAAATCAACTCATCCATTTAAACTTAGTAACTTACACAATTGAACTTACGAAGAAATTAAATAAAAGAGTTTATAAGAAATCGAAATTCATGGATTAATTTGAACTTAAAATTTTGATATTTCATGCCCCTAACTTTATTTTCTTCCCTTGTTATTCAAAAGTTATCCAAATTCAGTGTTAATGAACAACTGTTGAGAAGACCTGATAACGAAGCAGCTTCCGGTTGGTAGCACGGTTGTACCAACCCACCGACTTCTGAGCTTCCATTATGAATACATGGGACAGACCTAAGAAGAAGAAGAAGGAAAAAAGTGTAAGTGAGAAAAAAAAATGACAAGTCAGGTGTGGACTTGGACTAGATGTGTATTAAACATATGAAGTATATCATCCAAAAAATTCAAATTAATTAGTTTTAATCTTTTTATACATGTATATACTTTAACTTATCTTTATTTGTCGGACGTGAGACTTTATAATTTTCTAACAGTTAGGTAGGTAAGAGATGTGATGCATGATATATACCTTGCGTGACAGTGGCGGTTTGGTTGTCTCGGATCGAAGCGGAGATAGCCCAATAGACTGGGCGACCAAAGTAGAAGAGAAAGAAAAGCACAGAAACTGCAGTCACAATGCGTAAAGCAATCCTACATGAGGCTGAAGCCATTGGATCTGGATTTGCATTTGGATTTGGATAGGGATAGATCACCTTTCTTCTCTGCAACTGCACCTTAGGTTAGACCCTGTTCGGAAAACACAAAAACGGATCTTGCTTGGCTCAATAAAACAAATAACTCAGCCCACGTCGTTCATTTATTTATTAGTTAAAATAGAGCTTAAATTCTGTGCTCAGTCTAAAATTTTTTAGGGTCTGATACCTTTGCTTTCATTTCCTATTTTCATTTGTTCTTTTTCACTTTTAATTTAGAAAATTGTTGCTTTATTTTTAATTTATTTTCAAAGATTATACAGGAAATAGAAAAATAAAGTTGTTTTTGCTGTTTCTTATATAAATCTTTGAAAATAAAAAACAAATTAAAAACAGAAGTTACATTGTCAATCAATCAAAATCATGACAGATGTGACTTTTAGAACAAATGTTGTAAAAGTTAATAAACTTGTCAGTATATATCAATACATGAGTAGATTACAATGTAAAATTTTTTAAACTTTCTTCACAATTAATACTTAATGTTATTTTTAAGTTATAAAAATTATTATTTATAATTAGAATTTTGAAATGTACTTTATCAACTAATCAGACATTATTCTTGATATGACTTTTAAGTTAGTTATTATAAAACTAACAAACTTATCATAAATAATAGTTTATAATTGTATTACAGTGTAAAAATTGCGCATATATTATTTATTCTTATAATCAAGAACTATTATTATGAATTTTATTTTTAAAATTTTAATTTTTGAGAGACCAAAGCCTAAATTAAAAATTATAAATCTAAATATAAAAAATAGTTATCAGAATCAAGACATTTGGTACAAACCATAAGTATATTTTCTAGAGAAGATAATCTTGTTCAAGTTTAATAGGATCATTATGAGTAACAAAATTTTTTCTCTAATATTTATTACATCTGCATACTCAAAGCTCAAACTTGAAACCACCAAATCATAATCAAGATATGAATAAATGAAATTAAAAGAACCAATAGTTTATTTTAATCCATTTCATTTTACAATTTACTTAATATAATTTAATTAAAATGTATTTTTTTCTTTTTTTTTTATCACATTAAAGCTTTCTTAATATATTATAACAAATGATTTATTTATACACTATTCTTGCACCGATTCTTTCGTAAGTAATAAAATAAAATAAATATGCATGTCAATTCATTCTTTTATATTTTTTTCCAACCAAAGTGTAAAGATATGATTTAAAAAAATGTCTGTAAGATTTCAGCAACATTTCTCAGTAACTATCTAAAACTTTTCCTTCAATGTTCATCTTGGAAATTTCATCATCATCGTTTAATACATTAGTTGACAACATCATACTTACATTAACCAAGGCTTTATGTTCATCCATGATAGGCTTACAAAGCGTAAAGAACAAGGTATAAATAAATGTAACAAATTTTATGGACCCTTTCTATAGCTGTAGGAAAATAGAAAAGGTAAAAAGGAAGATACATAACTTCCATATAGCTAACAAAAACATATTACAGATCCAGACACATATGTACAAAGAACATGAGCTAATAGTAAAGCAAATTTCTCCTACGAACTCGACCCCGACCTGCTTCTTTATTTGGAAGAGCAGGGGCTTTATCACTTCCAGGAAATTCCCATCTAACAACGTCACCATCCCAGGCCGAAGTGATCATCATTGGATAAAAAGGATGCCAACTACAATCTCGTACAGGATGCCTCATGATGATCAAGTTTTGCAACTTGTGCACCACTTACCTACAAATAATGTTTAGACACTCATATCAGCTGACAAATACCAAAAATAAAAGGATTACGCTCAGTCTTCATGCAAATGCAGTAACTGTTGATAAAAATATCTGAGCCATTTTGTTTTACCAGGTCATATATATAGACAGAGGAATCACTAGACCCGGTGTAAATGTACTTTTGACCAGTGCTGCAACAAGAAATACACAAGATGTTATTCACATTCTACTAAAAATCAGATGCAAGAGAACATGGAACATCATCATAAAAGAACCAATATTGAGTGAAAAAAAAAAAGTGCCAACATTGAAAATATTGTTAATCAACAGGTGTCACTCATCTATCCTTTCCACAACATTTAGTCCCAAGTCCCAACTCCAGAGGAAACTTGTTCTAGTAATTCAAGTCTGGCTTTTATAATCTAATGGCACAAGATGTCAAAATATTACAAATTTAAGACCATGGATGACAATTAAACACACGCACACATCCTAGCCACTCAGCAAAACATATTCCAGTCACTGAACTAACAGCTACTGAATTGGTTCATTGCTATAAAATATATAGCTGTTTGATTTCAAAATAAATACGAAATATCAAAAGCAATTTCAACACCAAAATATACTGGATAAATTAGAATCTTATACCATGCAAAAGAACAATGATACACCAGAGTAAGAAAATTCCAAAAGTTACCTATAAGATGGTGAGAAATAACAGCGCACTAAAGTACGCAACACTGAGTGACCTTTATATGTTGCTAATGACTGATCATGGGGATGCTTTAAATTTCTTGCATATTTAGGGTAGTCCATCCGCCGATAGTCCCACTCATCATCTCCAAGGCCCACACTGTTGGTTTAAAAACATCATTGTTAAGTATACATCACAGACTAGAAGGCGGGGAAAAAAAGAAGGGAGTAACTTCTTTTTTTTCTTTCCTTGTACTTAAGTGTCTCTCCAACATAAAATACCAAGCCCAGATCAGAATTCATAGCAATGAGTAGTGAGTCCATGCACACAAACACATTCATGTGGAAGAGGAGTTATGCTTTACAATCATTAAAAACCATGACGAATAACCATCCAATATTATGCAGCATCACTAAACAACAGAATTCTCAGTTCAATTGTTCACAGCTGACAACCAGAATAACATTTACAAGGGGATAGAAATAGAATCAATCAGACTCACTGTAACTTCCAAACTCAATAAATACTTCATGGTTTTGTAGGTCTTATTTTTTAAATTACTGTTAGCTTCTTTTTTTTCTTTTTCTTTGTAGATCATATTTTTCAAAATGCTGTTAGTTTTTTTCCTGTCTCTGTATTCTTTCTTCCTTCTACTACAAAGCATTTCAGTTTATAGAGAGAGAAACTAAAATTCATTAGCATAGCTCTGAATCTAAGTAACAAAGTGAGAGATAAAACAAGTTTACTTTATGGCATTAGAAGACATCTTCCTTATATCCCATAATTTGGTAGTTTGATCTTTTCCATTAGAAATTAAATAACGACCATCCCCACGGCTATCAATGAATGTGATGCCTTCTAAATGTCCCATTAAGATACCAGCTGGTTGTGCTTTGGTGACAAAGCAACGCCTATCCCACACCTGCACAAAGTCACAACAGCCATGAATTCCTGCAATAATTGCATGCAGATTGACCAAGCTTAAATCTTAAGCTCATTTAGTTATGAGCCAGGTCCAAGCTTCAAAGAACATTGTCCTTGGGCCTGCACCTTGAGAGATATTCTGCAACTACATTCATAAATATATATTTATATTTATTATATATAGATGTCATACTTAACAAAATACTGAGATATATAGAGAACTTGCTCTTTAGTTTTCAGCATAAGCAAAAGATATCCAAGTCTTGCAAAGCCTAGTTCTTTGAGTTACAAGATTTCAAAAATACTCTTACTAATAATGCAAGCAAATCTAAGCAACCAACAAGTCACTATAATATAAACATTGCATGACTACGATCAACAGTTAACCCTTGTATTGTCCAATTCGAGCTCTTTATATTGTCAAACTTTCTCTTCTCTTTAGCAATGTAGCTTATCCATTAATCTAGAACTCACCAGATACCACATTAAATGTTAGAAACCATGTTCACTTTTTGCCAATTAAATAATTTGACTAGTAATAAATATGCTAATAGCCACATCTCAACTAACTTCACAAGCAATATAGGCAAGCAATAGAAAGCCAAATTAAGATTTTTTTCTAAAAATCATCTACACCAAAACTTCAAAGCATTTGATGAATACTCTTACAAGCATGAAGGCTTAAAAACTTCATACTGCACTTTGAGGAAAGTTCATCTTGAAGAATTAATTTATTTCAAAGAAAGAAAATAAATATATTTCAAAGCCTAATCTTGAAGAACACCAATGTATTTTGCACCAATATATTTCAAAGAAAAAAAGAATTCAAGAAACGACTTAATCTAGGAGAACATCTATATGCTGGTTTCATTTTAACACTTTGAAGAAAGTTAATTTATTTGATATAAAAAGGTCCTTCCCCATATTGAATTGTTCTCAGAAACCTTATTTTTTCCAAAAAAAATATAAATAAATAAATAAAAATGATATGAAACACTTACATGCCAGTCTTCAAGTTAGTTGAAGTGGGTCCAGAAGAAGAAATAGATAAATGAAATTCCAGTATCTCATGAGGTATATGAATTAAAATAATATTTCAGAGTACATTTATAAACAGTATTGTTTATAACAAGCTACTCCTCAGACATCTGCAGTTCTTCACAATTAAGAAAACATACTTGGTTTAAGTAAAGGATGAAATAAATGAAAACTATATCCTTAGCATTACAAGAAACTCCTAAGCTAATTGCATTGCCATCAACTAAGATCAAATTGTATCAACTACCCCTTCACCATAACAGACTAGTGGCTCTAATGCCGTGATCAGTACTATAAACTTAACTCACCAATAATGGAATGAAGACATGCATTAAGCGAAAATATCACTGCCAACACAGAAATTTGTGGATATAAACAAATTCATTTTAACCAAACATGAATATTACCTTGCAGAAACTATCATCACTTCCGGAATATATTAGATGTCCAGATTCATCAGCAAAGCAGACAGTGTTAACATCAGACTGCAACATGAAAAAGGCACATCAGATATGGTCCACCTTGATTCACTATATGCCACTTTAAAATGATGAACAAATGATTAAAATTTATAAACAAGTCATTCTACAAAGATGAAGGAAAAATTTGGCTGGTCTATGCTTCCCCAGAACCCCTAACAGCTCCCAAAATGAACCACATGACTCAATTTTGACAGATTTAGGTCAACATATCTAAATTGAGTTTCAATTATTATTCTAATTTTAAGCAGTCAGGCAGTCAGCCAACTTCCAATTAGTATCCTAATATATTTGAAGCTTTTTTTAAATTATTCAAAATTAGCAACTAATTATAGCAAATAATATATAATACCTGGTGAGCAGGAATTCTAAGGCTAAGCTTATCTGCTCCAAGATCATATATACAAATTGAGGTATCACTAGTTCCAGCCACAAGCTCTCGCCCATCCGTTGAAAATTTGATAGAGAAAATTCCAAATTCATCATCATTATCATCGGAACAGAAATTTAATCCATAGTGAATTTCCTACAATAATGGAAGGGTTCCTAAATGTGAGCAAACAATTATTTAATGTGTATATATACACACACACAGATGCATACATACATTATATCATAAAATATTTTAGGTTAGAAGTCTAAAGCATAAGAACAAATCTATGTATGCTACTTAATAACAACAATAAATAAACAGGTCCGCTGTACCTTTAAAAAAAAAAAACATTACAAATTTTCCCGTTCTATATGTGACTTTGGACAGACCTCATCCTGTAACCTACAATTCAACAGTAGTAGAAGCATTTCCGTGACAATGTAAGAAGCATTTCTTTATTTTACAGGTTCGCATTGCTTAGTATAAGGAGCCAACTTTTGCATTAACCACTAGTAGACCTTACAAGAATAACACAGTATACAGTAATTGCAAATAATATAAGTATCGCACAACTAGGAAAAAAACTGTAAATGTAACATCTGCTTACTCCTCTACAATATTATAAAAAGCTGTGAAACTATCTTTCACTGGCTATAATGAATGAGAGAGAGAAATTTTCAGAACATACTGTAACATTTGCTATTGACTCTGTTGTGGCAGATCCCACAGTAACGATATGGATAATTGGTGACATACTGGCATAAACCTGCAACAATTAACTAACAAATTGTCAAGTGTGAGTTGCAAGAAGTTAAAAGAAACAAAGTGGTAAATAGGTCAGACTTATATGAGATTCACATTCACAAGCCATGATCAAAATAGGTTATTTATAACAGCAAATTCCTAATCCTAGTAATGTCCATGAATGCCGCCTCCATCGGCAATCAACTCAAACTTACAAGATAGAGTTGATCTGGTGAGAGAGATGTATCAGTAATTGTCCACTGTAAGTTTCTAGCAGAGATGTCCTTTTTAACTTTCCAGCCCCGGTCAACATCATAGACCCTGATGTGGCTTCCCTGTTTTATAACAAAGCACAAACAACTGAAAGTGAAAATCTAAAGACCCTTTTGTACTTGTACAAAACTCTTCAATTTAACAAAATCATCTTCAGCTTCATCCATAATTTAATTATACACTAACTACAATGATAATGATAATAGTAAATAATAACCTGGAATCCAGCAATAAAAAGAGAACCATCAGCAGAAAACTGTGAAACATAGGCACGGCTTTTCATCCGATCCACAATCCAAGGACCTTTGGTAGGCAAATAGCGGCTTAACACATGACACCTATCTGCTGATGAAAATCTCCCTCTTCCAGAATAATTACCTTCTCTAGCAACTAACATTCTCACAGTAGATGCAGGTAACTTCATCCTACCAGGAACAACCCGACCCAAAAGCTCATGGGGACTTGACCTAAGTTTTGTGAGGTGTGCAATTTCATGATCAAGATGACTAGACCATTCTCCAGGTATTCCACTTCCACAAGATTCATTACTGGCACTACCATCACTACAGGTACTTATATGTTTGTTCAACCGACTCATAATTCTCTCTCTCTATATATATCCTGCAAAAATCATTGAGTCTAATAAGAAACCCTGAGCCAGAGGACTTTTTAATCACAAATACACAACAATATGCAGAGAATCTTATCAATTTGAACTGTTTCAAACACAAAATCACTACCAGTAGTACCATAGAGGACTTTTTAATCACAAATACAGAACAATATACAGAAAATCTTATCAATTTGAACTGTTGCAAACCCAAAATGACTATCAATACTAACATTCAGTGCCAATAGAGAACCCCTTTCAGTCTCACACTGTGAAGAAGCAATCCAATGAAATAAAGCAAAAACAGATGTTGCTCAGAACAGAACCAAACGTTTTTCAAGCATAGTCCTTTTTGGTTGATACAACAAAAGGGTAGGTATGAAAAATGAAGAGAACCACATAATTCAATAAAAAAGAAAGGAACTTTAGTCCAATTACAAGAATTAACCGGTGTACCAAATGAAACTCAATTCAGCATCACTGCCCTGCGACTTATCAAACAGTTGAAGTAAAAAACTGAAATATAAATGAATTCACAAAGGGTTTATAGATGATTGAGAAATGAAGATGGAAGGTGACCTCTGATTGGAATACGAAGTTGAGTCTTGGTTTCGTTTTGGTGTAGCAGTATGTGTGTGGTGTGTGTGAATGTGTGATGAAAATTGCAATGAATGAATATTAAATTTTGGAAAATTGGAATTGTCAAAGGCCTTGCATTCGTACACATGGCAGGTGTTACGGACTCCCCCCAGACATCGTCAAGCTTGAGATAAAGTAAATACTATTAGTAAAAGCTTTTGATAAAAAATCTGATTAAGACATTAATGAATGATTTATTTATTTTTGTTAAAATTAAAAACTATAGCGAAAGTACTACTATATTAATAATACTTGCTTTAAGAGAACACGTTTTTTTTAACACATTTTTTATCAATTAAAATTTATTAAAAATTATTGGTGAGATTCAATAGATAAAAAGTATGATTTTTTTGGTTACATCTATTTTTTTTTGTTACAATAAAAAGTATGATCTGTTAAAAATATATTTAACAAATAAAAAGTATGAGTTGTTAAATATATTTTTAATCTCTATAAATAAATAAAAATTAGTTTCTAAAAAATTTCTTTTCTTTTGATCTTTATTTTTTTTAGTTTAATCACTTTTTTTGTTCTTATAATTGTCCAAATTTTACCTTTTGATTCCTATAGTTAAAAATAATTCGATTTAGTCTCTATACATACGCTTTAGATATCGATTTAATCCCTGTCGTCAAGTGCGTCTAATGCTGTGAAATAAAATCACCACAAAATAAAAATTGGCAGTATAAAACCATCACAAATTGATATTTTCTAACGTTTTTTATTCAATTTGTGCAGGTTTAAAACGGTAGAGATCAAACTGATATCGAAAATGCATGTATAAAGACTAAAATGAATTATTTTTAACTATAGAGTCTAAAAGGTAAAATTTACGCAATTATAAAAAACAAAAATGTATTTAAACTTTTTTTTTTCTATTTTGGAAATGCGTGTGCAGTAATTGCACATCACAAAAAAATTGTTGTATTTCACAAAAAGTCGAATCTTTTCTGTTCATCATTTACGAAAATAGAAATTATACGAGGCACATTTTTATAAATAAAAAACTATAAAGAGATTATTTTTTAGAATTAAAAGCAAATATTATCTTATTTGTAGAAGCTAAAGACATTGTTTGATTATTACAAAGGCTTTGATAAAAGAGTTTAATGATAGTCATTTCGGATGCTTTTCGTGTTCAATTGTTTTTAATGTAAAATGGTTTAATGATAGGATTTTTTTTCTTTCCTTCTTCTCTTTTCCTCTTTGTTTATTTTTGTGTTATTTTGTTATAAACCGTAATATCTTTTAATAAAAAAATTGATGCTTAATATTTATTCCAAAAAATAATAATATTGTATTATCCTGTAATATATTTCTATTTATAATTTTATAATACTCTTATAAACGGAGAAAGTATTAAATATTTATAAGATATTAAATATTTTTGTTTCTAAATTAATATTTGAGAAAATAGATTATGCACTGAGTTTTACACTGTTATCTAATCACAACCAACCATGTATGGTAAGTTTGTTGACTTTGATAATAATCACTCTAAAAGTTACACTGAAGATAATTTTTGATTGGTTAACAGTGTAAATGTTTTTATACTGATAGTACATAATAATTAAACTCTTAATATTTTTATGAAATATTAAAATGATGAAAACGAGATATTATAAAAAGATATCTTACTCAATTAGAAAATACTTAATAAATAGATAGTGATATTCTTCTAAACGGAGAAAGTATTAAATATTTTTGAGATATTAAATATTTTTATTTTTAAATTTTTTATAAAATATTAAAATTATTAAAATGAGATATTATAAAATGATATCTTACTTAATTAGAAAATACTTAATAAATAGATTATGATATTCTTCAAACGGAGAAAGTATTAAATATTTTTAAGATATTAAATATTTCATTTCTAAATTAATATTTTTATAAAATATTAAAATGAGATATTATAAAAAGATATCTTACTCAATTGGAAAATACTTAATAAAAATTATTATTTTAAAAATATAAAAAAATTTAATATTTATTTTTATGTAAATAAAATAATTAATAAAGTATATTAAACATTATTTAATAATACTCGTAAAATACTTGTTAGTTAAACTAAAATCTATTGTTTCTATAAAAGTTATTTATTACTTTTTACATAAATAACTAAAAATATTTAATGTTTTTATACAAGACTTTATTTCTGAGACGTGTAAAATATGTGTACAAATTCCAATATATTTAATTTTTCTAGTGTAAATAATCTCTTTAAGTTAACTCGTTTTATTTAATCGCACAGTTTCTACTTTTTCTGACGATTTTTTCATCTTTATAGTAAATTAAGTTATATATTTTCTTCTTTATTTAATTTTTAATTAAGGGTTGGCATCAAATTACTATAAAAATAACCCTTTGTAAAATTACTTCGTTCAACAATTCTTTGTATATATTATATTTTAATAATTTAACCGTTATTAAATATTTTGATATTATTTTAATGATCATGCATGTTAAATTTTAAATAAATTGGACATTTGTTTTTGAAAATTACTATTTTTTTGTGTACAATAGTAGTACTGAGATTAGAACCTAAGATTTTATACAACCTATTCAAACCACTCTACTAGGCCCATTGTAATTGATTAATTAGACATTTGTAATTAAATAATGTAACATCCAAAATCTAAAACTAGGAATATTTAGACTCTGAAAAATTAAGATAGTAATTTATAAGTTTAGAAGTGATTAGATGACCATAAACTAGCTCAAAAAAATAAGATAAACAATGTGTGATAAACTTAGTTTTGTTTCTTCCTTAAATTGTGAAAATGGTTAATATTATATGAGTTTAATAGTTATGCATTGTCAGTGTAAAAAGTTTTACACTGTCAACCAATTAGAATTCACCATTGGTATGACTTTTAAAGTATTTATTATAAAAGTCAACAAACTTACAATAAAATGGTAGTTTGTGATTAGATAACAGTATAAAACTACTTTACACTATCAATGCATGACCTTGTTTTCTCATATTATATTATATTTTAGCACAAAGATAATATAATATATATATATATTAAAATACTTATAGTTTATTATTATTTTTACATTTATAATATATGTAAAGGACAATTTGTTATTCAAATAATTCTAATTTAGATTATGTATATAAGATATAATATATATGTACTCACATAATATAAATATGTTAAAAATGAGACTTTTGTTGTACGTGTATATATATATATATTGACAAAAGCAATTTTTAACTTTTATATATTTAAGTGGGTAGATATAATCAAGTATAATAAAAAAATCTTTAAAAGAAATTTTGGGACAAGTTTCTCAAGTAACATATGACTTTAACGAGAAACAATCAAGTAAGGATATATTGTGTCAACAATTATTTAAAAAAAAAAAAGATAAAGGGCATTTACCCCTTTACCCCCACAATTAGAAAACATAGGTCACGCTCAAAGAAAAGAAAGACAAATAAGCCTGGGATTCACAATAAGCCTGGGATGAGATATGATATACCTCCATCCGAGATGGGGAAGGCAGTGGGAACCCATTGTGTGGATATGAGCTAATATACCTTGGTGAATCTGGGATTCACAATAAGCCTGAGACTTACACTGGTTCTAAGAACCAAAATTATAAGTGAATATGGGATTCACATCGGTTTTGGGAACCGAGGAGTCAAGTAGGATGATTCTAGAAATCACTGAGTAGTGTATAAAATCCAATAATTGGGATATAAATGTTTGGTTATGAATATTATTGATTTCTTTTAATTATATGTGTGAGCTGAATATTTTATACTTGATTTTAAAAAGTGACTTTTACAAACTTATTTTTGCGAGTATTGTAGTTGGTTTTTTCAGTTATCGTGCTGGCTAAGAACAAACACGATTTGTGAACTCTTTTTTGAACTTGTTTCTATTCACTGAGATTTTTTTTTCTCATTAAAGTGTTGTTTTCACATAACAAGAAAAAAGTTGTTGAGATAGAGGAGGCTTGAAGATTTATTATCTTTTTTGTTTAGTATGTATTTAGATTAGTTAGGAATTATTTGAATAAAGAGTCGCTTGTGGCTGAATAAATTTTATTATTTTTTTGTTTAGAATCATTAGTAGCCGCTCGAGTTTTTGAGTATAATGATGCGATTTATGTAAAGATAGATTACAATGGTTATTTTAATGTGATTGAGGTATTGTTTCAAACTTTTTTGGCTTTTGAAATTTAATTTTTTGTAATATTTTATTCATAACTTATTTATGTAACAAAGGGCATTACAAATAATCTTATGGTAAATATTTACTTTTTTTAAAAAAAAATTATACATTTAATTGAATTTATTTAATAAATTATCAAATAGTTGTGAAATTTTATAAAAATTTATAATCTTGATTTGTTTAATAAGAATTTTTAATTTAACAATTGATTTATTAAAATTTAATATATACAGAGTTAATGAACTAAATAATTTTACCAAGAGTTACTATTGATGTAACTTGATTTCCGCCCTTTAATTAATAGTTTTTTTATATATATAAATATTAGATATTTTGAAATTTTTATAAAACACCCTCAAAATAATATTTTATTAACTAAAGAAAGTTGTAAAATTTTAAATTAAAAGTTTCAAATGTTTATACTTTTATATTTTAAGGTATTATATAAAAAATAAAGTTAATCAATTAATAAATATTTTCTAAAATATTTTTAAAGTTATATTTTTAATATGTTAATTGTGCTTACATTAATATTCTTTAAATAGAGCATGAGCTTAGGTGAATTTTTCCAAGCAATTCATTAGTCACAAGCTGAAGCTACAACTACAAGCTGGATTACTTTTTGTAAACTAAACAACAAATGCATTAAAAAAAAAATCAGAAGAGGCAGAGGCAGAGTGTTACAGAATATGAATTTTTTTTTCTTATCAAATAAGCTAATAATATATTATTATTATCATTCAACAAAAAAATGGATGTGGCAACGTTCTGTTATTTTATGCCTAGACGGTCCAAATAATGGCTCTAAAAGAATTTGATAAATGATGGTAATGATTGGACAGAGTCCTGTTGTGTGTTTTTTTGCTTGAACTCCCCACCTACAAATTGATTAAAACAGGGAATCCCATTATGCTCATCACAAGAGAGACTAGTCCACAAGGTATCCATCTAATCTTTTTCGCTCTTTTCTCTCTATGAACTAATGCAAGCCTGGATCTCTTCCAAAGTTTTTCCTTTGGTTTCTGGGACTAATTTTGCTACAAATAGAATAGTTAAGAGGGAACATCCAGCATACAAAAACAAGGTACCTGCCCAAAAAAAAAAAAAAACAATATAAATACATTTTACTAATTGTAGTCAGATGGGCACAAGAATGCTAATTAACAGTGTTCCTATAATTCTGTTATGTGCTTACCAGGAGAACTCCAGCTCATAAGAAAGTTGAAAGTATATGAAACTACCCAAGCTCCTAGCCAATTCACCAAAACCACCAAGCTTCCAGCAGTTCCCTTCACATGTATGGGAAAGATCTGAAATATGAAAAGTAGTATTAGATAGAACACACATTCCTTTGGTTTTCCTACCATCAGGGACAGGAAAAGAAAATAACCCTTCTTAACTTTTTAACCGCTGATCTTCTAACTATTTTCTTTGAGGGAGTTTTATATAGGAGGGACAATAGTTGCTCCAGTTGGCAATCTTTTGCTTTTTTTATTGGAAAACAAAAGCTTAAAAATGTTACATCTCTTATAAAGAAATTTTTTGAAACAAACATTGATAGCTACCATTTCAATGTTGACTAGCCTTTCTTTACCTGTATGTTACAAGAGCCTAGCTATATCATTATAATTTTTGGTGTCAAATGATACATACCTCAGACATTATCACCCATGGAACTGGTCCCATCCCAATTGAAAATGCTGCTATGTAGATCTGATCACAATAAGATTCACAAGATGGGAAAATTTCAGGGTCAAACTAGAATTTGAGAGAAGAGGGAGAGGGGGGGAGGGGGGTAAATTAATGTTGCATAAGAAAACTCACCAACACGCCAGCAACTGCTAATATAGGTACCCACTCAAGCAATAAGCTTTGATCCTGATATGTCAAATCATAAAGACGAATTTAGAATTTAGACACATATATACACAATGTATGGAGAAAATATAATACATTTAATGCTAAAGACTTGCCTTGAGAAAGAATGCAATTCCGGCAATAAAGCAACCTAAGAATGTCCCAGTTGCGGAAACCTGCATGTATACAAGAACTTTTCCTAAGCATCAAAGTTCTTATTCCACTTACTTTCAAGTTGGCCTTGATAAATAAATGCTTGCAAGTAGATTTACCATTACAAGAGGTCTTCTTCCAGACTTATCCATCAAAATGGCTCCCAATATGGTAAATGGAACCTATCATTCATTGTAACATATGAAGTTCAAACAGAACAATGTAGTCACATGATTTATTTATGAGAAATCAGTAGAGGGATTAACTACCTGCATACAAGCATATGCTATGGTACCAGCTTTTCCTGAAGAAAGTCCTGCAAATCCAATTATAGAGGAATAAATATGACACACACAAGAAACAGCTTTCTTTTGATTTTCCAAAATCAGCATGTATTTCTTCTCACTTACCAGCTGCTACAAAAGTCTCGGCTGTATAGAATCCTATGCCATTAATTCCAACAGATTGTTGACATACCATTAACCCGACCCCAATCTGAAGTTGTGACAAACAGATAATTTATATCCTTTGAGTAATTATGCACATTGTCACTAAATTTCTGCTAGAGAAGTGTGTTACTTACAACTACAGAGCGCACATGTTTTCTTTGGAACAAATCCAACAGCTTAGTCTTAGGAAGGCTTTGAAGAGATTCAATATAATCCTATTTAGCAAAAAATAAGTCAGCTCTCAAGTCATGAAACATGTCAAATTGATTGGAAATTTCTTTGAAGGTTTTCAATCATTTAAGAAAGCTTGGAAAGTACCAGAATTTCAGCAGCTTCATAAGAAATATTGACATCTTTACCCCGAAGTCTCCTTAAAGCTAGTTGAAATTCTTTTTCACGGCCAACCTTTGCCTTAAAAAAGCACATACATACATATTAATTTTCGTTGCATTATTCCTCTTATACTTATATATCTTCAAGAAGAAAATAAAGGAGCATTTGGTCCTTAGATTCTAGCTTAATAATGCTTACCAGCCATCTGGGGGACTCAGGGATAAAGCACAAACCAACCAGCAAGCAAATGCAAGGCACTAGCCCTGCAAAGTTCAAACCAAGGCAATAGTTATACCTTTCTATCCATAATTTGTTACACCTTAAGCTACAATTCAAAACTAATGTTATTATATATTTACCCGCTAGTGCAAGTTCTCTCCAATTTATGACACTTCCTATTAAGAATGAAACTGACGCTCCAGTAACAATCAAAAGCTACAGAACAATCAGAGTCAAAGCCAAAATTCAACTCAATGATACTTCTTTGAAATGTTAATCAAAGAACAAAATACAACAATTCTTAATATTCCCTCACCTGATTTGTTGTTGCAAGTCCTCCTCGAAGATTTTTGGGTGCTATTTCTGCAATATATACTGGAACCTGTTCCATTTTACTGATTTTTGTTAGATATAGTATAGTGAAGAGGCAAAATATAAATAATATATATATAGAGAGAGAAATGTTATTTATATAACAATTCTTATAACAGTTTATATAACAATACTTTTTTGTATCTATTTCTCTCCTGCACATCATTTATTATATCTTATAATGATAGAGAGCATTTATTACATCTTATAATGATAGAGAGAGATAGACATAAAAAGTGTTGTACAAATTATTGTTATATATATATGTGTGTGTGTGTGTTAAATGGCATATGCCTAAACTTTATGAATGAAAATAAACAAAATTTTCATGGTTATCAAAATTAGTTACCACGTATGATATAACTCCAATGCCGTACCCGGTGAAAAATCTTCCCAGGTCAAGGGAGTTAGAACCCTGCAGTGGATAGAATAGCATAAGGGAACCTATTTTCTATTTTACAACAACTTTTCTTAATATGAACACATATTGTTCAGAAGATGAATACCTTTGAGAAGAAGACAGCTAACCATCCTGAAATGCAAAATCCTGTTGAAATCCTCATAGCCTGCTTCCCATAAAAAGTAATACTCATTAACATGGAAAGACCACGGTTCAGAACATAGAGCAATTCTTGCATGAACATGGTACTATATAGGTACAAGTCACAACCAATTAAAAAGCTGAAGATAATGTTAAAATAACTTCCAACATATATAGACTATATTTATTAGGCATTTAGATTCGACATACTCCTTTCCGGCCAATGAAATCTGTAATCCGGCCACTGGTTATAGCTCCAAGCATAGCACCAATCGTCACTAAAGAACCAAACATGGAAAACTACCAATCCCAAAATTATAAAAAATAAAATAAAATAAATCAGAAGAGAGAATATTATATAAATGTCAATGAGGAGGGAAAATAGTACTATAATACTAACCTCAGCAAGAGATAGATTAAGATCTGCCCTGATAGCCGCTTGAGTGGGTGCTGAATAGCCCACCTGCCAAAATAATAACTTCAGCTAAACATAGAAAACTATTATTTGTTTATTTGGTGTGATTTTTGGTTTGTTTCCTAAGCCAGAAAATAAACACATTTAGTGAACTGACTTTTCAGAATGTTTCTTTCTTAAGCCATACCCCGAATTTTTCACTTCTTGTTTTTCTTACTTTCACTTATCCATAGTTTTGTCACTGAAAACATACAAGGCAACGTAGACTGTGTGTCAATTATAATGTTCATGGGCTTAAGGATACTTACACAAGTTCCAAATGTGAAAGAACCACAAACAGCGACAAGTGTGCTAAACAAAACCATTCCAATGGATCCATTTTCCACACTTTTATCTGATCCAACTTCTTTACAAGCAGCCCCCTCTGGTTGAATGAAGGGCTCTTGCAAACACTGAAGCCCATTGGCTTCTCCACTCTCCACATCCTTGTGCTGCTCAATTGCCATTTTCTTAAATAAATAGAAAAATGGCCTCAAAAAGACAGTGACAACACAATAGCAACACAAGAATTAGAGAGCAATATGTTGTGAAAGCAGAACATGCAAAAGCATTCATTGTTGGAGGGTATTTATATTGCATGTAACACAGCAGCATTTTGGACAGATGTTTCCAATGTTGTCCTGATACTGTTCACTAGGAAATAGAGGGAATTAAGGGTATGCCAAGGTAAAATTGACAAGCGTGTCAAATTAGACATATGTAATATTGACGGCATGTGGGAATGAAGCTGTCACTGATGTGGCGATTACAACAGGCCAATCTAGACCCCCTTTCCTTAATTAGAGTAATGGATTAGAAGGTCCAAGTGGGTTTCTTTGGTAAACAAGTTGCAAGGTTCCTGTGGCCAGTGCATGATTGCCATTTGTTTATTCGTCTCACCTTACGTGGTTCCTACTCGGATGGGGCAATAGCAAGCTATATATCAAATATAATATGCTTGTCATATGCTAGGCTGCAAATTTTAGAATCCATTCCATATTTCCATGGTTTCGGGTTTACAATGATTGGGCACATGCATGGAAAAGCGTGGCGCTGGAAGTGTGTTTTCTTTTAGAATAGATAACAGGTATTCTTTACCGGAAGCAATGGTGTTCGATCTAGATAAAAATACTATGAACGACAAAACTCTCCCTTTAAGTATTTAACACAGTGGAAGTGTGTTTTCTTCAATCAAGAAATGATATTTAATTATATATTTTGCACAAAAAATGCATCAATACCGCCCATGATACCTTGAGAGACAAAGAGAGAGGAGAGTAAATATGATAAATTATATTATATGATATAATAAAAAGAGATCTAAAGAGTGTCAAATGGATGTCTGTGATATATGATTGATTATATATAATTACCCTTTTATTTTATTTACTTTATCTTTTTAATTGAGTAATGATATATAAATACTGTATCATTTCGAATACTTTATTAACACTCACAATTTCTCGTTATCTCTTTCTTCTTGTCACACAGTGTGACCATTATATAAGCTATTATACCTACATTTTTTCCTCTCTTTATTTTTATATAGGTTTCACATAGATTTATGGTGTCCACAAATTATTTTTGTTTCTTATTTATGTCTCTTATGCTATACTACATCATTTATCATATATCTCTCGTTTTTTCATTTTTTTTCTCTCTCTCCTTTCATCCTTCAACACTTCAAAAATAGAATGTACAACGATGATTTTTCCTAATCTATTCTTGTACACACCATGTATGTCACCTCACGAAATTTTGTTCTGTAAAGTTCAATGAATGTCTAACAAGTTTATTCGTATGCATTGAAACATGAATACGGTAAGAGAAATTAATTTTGAAGGTAAAAGAAATATACGATAGTATAAGAACAGAGTATCTATACACTCATTGAATATATATACACCGAATATGAGATAAGAAGTGAAGAAAGAAAAATAAAAACATGATAAATGATATTATATTAATAAAAAGATATAAAAAGAAATATGAAGCGGAAAAAAGATGAAAATATTTACCCAGACTCATGAAACAAGAAAAAAAAAAAATACTACACAGATTTATGATTCTTATGAATATCGTTAGTGTTAAATAATTCTGTACGAAAAAAATTGTACGTACGGAGTACAACAAAATATCACCTGTTCTTTGTGTCACTGTCTTCTGACTGTTTGATCTTGAAACGTGCCTCTGGCTAAAAGCAAAAGCACAATATTTTTTTTTCGAGACTACTCTTCGATTCATAGATTCATACTGCTGATATTTTGTTATTTTTGCTGAAATGAGTCAAAATCAAAAGCATAAAAGAAATTAAATTACTTTTTTGATGCATGATTAGAAATGAAGTAATTTTATAAAATTATTATCTTTTCAAAATAAGTTTTGATTTATATCATAAAGTCAACGTCATTAGCACAATTAAATGAGATTTTAGGATTAATTTTTAATTAACTAATTCAATTAATTGGATTCATATTTTCTAATTTAATTTTTATCCTATACACAAGTGGCATAGGTTAAGAAAAAAGTAAAAATGTTTTATTGAAATAAACTTTTCTTATATAAAAAATACAAAATTCATTTAATACTTATTTTTTAAATGATTAAAAACATTTAAGAGGGTGTATTTTATTTATTTTTGGCTACATTTTAAGAGGATGTATTTAATGTTTCTTAATCTATATGCTTGATATATAAAATTAAAAATATCGTTTATAATTTATCAGCGTTTAAAATCAATTCATAATTATTTAGTTTAATATCCATCAAAAATAATTAATTAGTTTAAATTTTAATTTATTTAATTGTCTATTTGATCATTCTTCATTTCGTAAATGGGAATACATTTAGAATAATTTATTGATTTTATTTGTCTATATCATTTTTTAGTAATAATGTCATATGTATTTAAATATGTCACACAGGCAACTATTGTAAGATGGTATGTAATATATTATGTCTAAATCAATAAATGGTGATAGAGACTATTTTTAAAATTTACAAGAATCAAAATCAACAAAAAAAATTAAGAACTAAAATAAAAATGGTTAATGGTGTTTTTAGCCTCCGTAAAATTGCTAATTTTTTTTCTTTCTTTTTTTTTCCTTGAGTTTTAAAACCTCCATTTTTTGTCCATGCATTTTTTAAATACTCAAACTTTTGTCCCTCAATCTAACTCTATTAAGTTGTTATACAATTACTTAATCATCTGTAGCGGGTGAAATCTATGTATTCCATGACTAGAATGTCTATTAGAAAGATCACCAAGTAAAGTGTATAATAACTTACGAGAGTTGTACTGAGGAGCAAAAGTTTGAGTATTAAAAAATACAGTAATAAAAAAGTCAAAGGTAATTGACCCCAAAAAAAAAAGTCAAAGGCAAAAACCAACAATTGAGTCATTGACAATATCACAAGAACGAAAACACCATTAACTCAACCAAAATTTACCATTTACATAGACTAACATATTAAACATTCTTAATTTATCAATATGATGAATTTCTAACCTTCAAAATTTAAGAATGTCAATTGAATACGCATGATGGTAATCTATTTACTTTATTAAATTTTACTTCACTTAATCAGATAAGAAAGTTTAACCATCATGATACCTTGAAGTTGTCAACTATGGATTTTGGATAAAATTTGGCTCCATAATTTGATCTAAACAACTCATAGACCAAAACAATAAAAGATTGGGAAAAGAAAAACAAATTTAGCCGACCTACAGTTTACATATAGACGGATCTACATCAAGTTTATGACATTTCAAATGTTTCAAAAACAGCAAAGGAACCTTATCAATATCTGCCCCATTGGTTTGTTCAGTCCAGCCTCCGGTGCCAGCTTGATTACGGTATCCCAGGCAGATTTGGTTTTCTCAGTGTTAGTGGGGGAAAATAACATTATCTTGAGAAAACTTTTTTTATGAAGAGAATTTGAAATTTTTTTTCTTGAATGAGAATAATTTTAGGAATTTTTCTATCTTGTTAAATCATGTAATCTTTTTGTATAAAGTATTTTATTTTATTATTTATAATTTTTATTTTTTAAAATAATATTACTTTAAAATTAATTTCAAGTTAAATTGATTTAAAATTTAAATATTGATACACTATAATAAAATAAAGATACATTTCTTTTTTTAGACACACTGAATTTTAAGTTTATTGTAATCTTAATTAATCCTAATTAAAATTTGATTATTAAATTTTAAAATTTGGTACACTATTAATAATGGTGATTTGTCTTGATTCAAATAATTTTATTTTATTTTTTATTCAATTTTAAAAGTTCTATTTTTAAAATTTATTTATATTTAATAAAATAAAATGTTTATTGTTTATAATGAAAATAAATATTATCTTCTTTATAAACAATATTATTTTTATTTATAAATTTACAAATTTTACTTAAATTAAAAATATTCGTGCAATGCATGAAACTTGCTACTTGCTACTTGCTACTTGCTAGTTTTAATTAGATATGATATTTCCTTGCTTATAAAATACACAATTAAGGTTACGTTTATGCTTGATTTAATTTAAACCGGCCGACTAAAATTCAAGCTCGAACTCACACTTATCAAGCTCACTTTATTGTTGTTGTTGTTGTTGTTATTGTGCATTTCTGGATATCAGACAGAACCTCATATCAATTCTACCAAATTAAATTAATAGTATAGCTGTACGTGAGTCATGAACTTTTGGCATAAATGAATAAAATAAATAAGAGTACGTAGAGGACCGTTGAATTTGCACGTCTAGCAGGGTCCTTGATCTACTGTGGAGTCTCTTAAGTTCATTTTTCTCTCCCTTTTAATTATGTCAAATGCTTGATGCGTATCTATATAAGATACTAGTGTGTCTTCATGGTATCCACTTCCTTATTTTGTTTTGTTTTCTAAATAGAGAAAATCAGTATAAACTATTAGATTTAAAGGTTAGTTTTAAATAACTCTTAAAAGAACTATATTTTACGTATGAAAAAGCTTATCTAAATGGAAGAAAGCAATATTTTTACATTATAAAACAAAATGAATTTATGTATTAACAGTATAAATTAATCTTTATGGCATGTGTCTCAAAGCTTCACAAAATAGCTAGGTAGAAGTTTTGTCCAGGATCTTCGTATCCTCCTCTTCTAACACGTTTTTCAGCCTAGGACTGGTCAACGGGTAATGGTTCTATTTGTCCTTCAACAATGTATTATTGAATAGAGAATATACAATGTGAGAATGTCTGGTTTTCTATTGCTACCAATAACTCAGTCATTGTTGGCATGCTGCCAATCATTGAAGCATTAATAACTAATCAGTGAAAAATAAGAAGATTAAACTAGGATGTTACATGGAAACAGCTAGCTGAAAGTAACATCTCCCTCTATGCAACAGGATTTCTTGCATTTCAAAAGTATCTGTAAAACCAGCAGTCATCGTCTAACGGTTCAATTTTTTTAAAAATTATAATTTTTATTATTTAATGTATAATAATTATTTGTTATGATCAGGATTTCATTTGGTTACTTTTGTGACCACAGAGAATCCACATGCCTCCCTCTATAAGGGCAGAACATACTACAATAACAACCACTTGCCAATATAGTTGGGGTTACTTAAAAAATGTCATGTAATTAATAATTATTTAGTGCTGAATTAGCCTTCATTAATATAATTTTCATTTTATAAAAATTAAACTTTTTATAGATGAGTAAATAGTGTATGCATTGATTGTGTAAAGAATTTTTACACTATTATTCAATTACAAATCATCATATATGGCAAGTTGATTAATTTTTATAATAATTACCTTAAAAGTTACATCAATAATGATTTTTGATTGATTGATCAATATAAATTTTTTTACGTTGATTGTGCATACAAATTAAGCTCTTAATATAAACATTGTTAGTGTGTTGGGGGGAGGGCGGGGGGGTGTTAACTTCTATAATAATTACCTTAAAAAGTCATCCAATGATGATTTTTGATTAATTGAGTGTAAATTTTTTTACATTGATGACAAGCATACAAATTAAGTTCTTAATATAAACATTGTTAGTGTGTGTAATAATTACCTTAAAAATCATATCAATGATAATTTTTTATTGGTTGATGTGTAAATTTTTTTACATTGACAGTGCATACAAATTAACGTGTCTCTGTGTGTGTACTAACAATTTAATTTTTGTTAAACAAATATTATATTAACAGGAACAATCTTAATACTTAACATTTTTAATTAATCAATCATATTTTTATGTAATAGAATATACTTTATCCCTCAATAATAATAAGGAATATGAGCATTCAAAGATGAACATTATGGAAACCGTGACAAGAGAGAGAATGATCAGAAACCAGGTCATGAAAAGTTATAACTCTTGTTTCCAATGTGAAGCAAAGCTTTACTTAATTATACGTGATAAATGCACATTAGTGCAAAAATAGTTTTTTAAAACAGGATTTTAAATCAGTTATGTTTGAACCGAGTTAAAAAAAAAAAAAGTGGTGGTTGTTTTGTAATTATCACGAACTATTTTAAATCGGGTGTGTTTTAACCAATTTAAAAACTATTTTTTAAAATTGGTTTTAACCGATTAAAAAATAGTTTTTAAATCAATTCCTTTGTAACTGAGTTAAAAACTCTTTTTAAAAATCCATCTTCGAGCTAGCTACTTTGAAGCACCAACATTCGCGCTCACTCCCTTTGAACCCTCATTCTCACTTGTGCTCATTCCATTTGAGACCCACTCATTTCTCAACTGCACTCAGCATAGCATTTTCCATTCGCGTCCACCGTCGGTGTTGCAAGTACGAACCTCCTTCTCCATGCTCTCTACCATCATTGTTGTAGTTTTTGTTTATGTTCAAAACAATGTTGCCTTGTTGTCATTGTTCTCACAGGCTATGGTTAGGCGGTGGCGATGTCGTTGTCATGGTCGTCGCTCCCAAGGGTGGTGGTGGTACTGTTGCTCTAGCCACAACCAAATTAGAAGAAAAGGAAGAAGAGAAAGAGGAATCGTGCTTTTTTAACCAAATCACAAACAAACACTCAATTCTATATAAAAAAAAATAGTGAACTAAGGGGATCACGTCGGCAAAGGGGGCCAATCGAGGAGACTAGAGGCGTTGGATGCAGAGATTCAAAAGTAGTGAATCATCTTCTTGTAATTTTTCAGGGGAGTGGCTATCAAGCCCATAATTCATTTACCTTTATTCTATTAGGCTATTCATAAAACTTTATATAGAAAGTTGACTTCTTCCTTCATTCAAGTAAGATAGTTGATCGAGAAAGGTCCTCTTCCACTGAAAAACTAAGGAGCGAAAGCTATGTGCTCATATGAAAGCCTTTAAATCAGTTTTGCACTTTTTAAATCGGTTATGCACATAATCGATTTAAAAATTTTTTTTACATTGGGTGAATATTTGATGTAAAAAATGACTACTTTTTATATTGCCTGTATCTAAATTGGTTCAAGAACCAATCTAAAAAATTATTTTCAACTAATTTAAAAAGTGTTTTCTGCAATAGTGACAACTTGAAACGAACATGTGTATAAGCCAATTTGAAGTTGCTAGTGAACTAGAGAGACTGAGTTTCATTTAGTTATTCCTTTTAATATATTTGCCCATAATGTGCTAGGGTTCATTAACTTTGACTATTGTTATATGGTTGCATGGTGCTTAAATTACTTTATCAATAACTTTGTCTGCACCTAAATGTTCAAATGAATGTTTTATTTTGATTTGTTACGAGCAATTTTTTTTTTAAAATCAAACTAAGCGGTAAAGATATTAACTTAAGGTTTATTAATTTAATTATAATTAAATTATAGTTTAATCAATGATAATTATAAAAAAAAAGACTTAGTCACACTTTTTAATTTCCTCACTTTGTGTTATATATGTATGATTTTAGTGTTATGATTTTTAATTGTACCAATTTAATCCTCCTAATTTCTTGAATGTTAAAATTAGGACCCTAAACCAATTTTTGTTCAAATTTGATATGAAAGCATAATGCTGGCTATTTGACAACTTGGTGGTAAAATTGAGATTCATGGTTAAGTACATGAGACTTGCATGACAAAAGTGTTTGAATAAATTAAACCGACACCTCTTGAGGTTTTATCAAATTTTTCTCGATACTTCTCCTTTTTTATCCTACACTAATTATTCTTAATTGTTTGAAAAATATTATACTGATAACCCTGAATTGTTCGAAAAATATTACATTGTGTATCCTTGTAAAGGAGGTTGCTATAAATGTTAAAAAAATGAAAAATTATGTGCAATCTCAAGATGCTTTAAGGGATGTCAGTATAATTTACTTAAAGTGTTTGTATGATTGGGAAAGGTTATCATAGGTGAGACAGTTCTGTATAGTGTAAGTGGCATTGCACAGGTAATCTTGAAGGGTGAGAAGGTGGCTTGTGAGGTTGAGAAGATCTTAGGGAAGGCATTATGGAATTTGGAGCATTGGTTTCAGGCAGAACTTCAGGAGCCGAGGTTGGTTGATTGATTAGAGAAGGATGATCGACAAGGTCATCGAGAACAGGTTTGGAAATGATGGTATGAGGGAAAAGATCAGGTGTAGAATTGGCAGTAGGTTTGGGGATTGACACTCAGCTTAATTAGTTAAAAAAAATGTTACTAATATACTTTTTAATATATTTTTTATTATTAATTTTAAAATTTATTAAAACTTATAAAATACATGATTTTTTATTTGAAGAATTTAATTCATAATTTTACATGTTTAATTAATAATTAAAAAAATACGTATGTTATTAACATTCTTAAAGAAGAAATACACATACAGCAAATGCACCATAACATTTTAAGTCAAGCATGTACTGAGAACTCCATTAGAATTTTTAAATTATTTGTTTTTAAGTAATAAGACATTAATTGCTTTTTATTTTATTTTTGTTTCTCGGCTTATGCAGTATGATATAAATAAAAAATGTTAAGAGAATAAAAATAATTTAGTCAAATACAATTATATTTTCAACATTTAAATTTTTAATAATTTTTAAATTCTTATATGAAATTTAAACAATAGTTATTTTAAAACATATGTAACAATTTTCATTTTTTTAACACTTGTCCTTGTCAAGCATTGACTTCAAAGATGTGATGTTTAATTAGCACAAACTTCCACTGTAGTAAGTAGTAACCGACTGATGGTGGAGCTTTCAAAAGCAATTCAGACAACCTTGCTAATGCTAAGGTTCAATTGAGAACAAAAGAGACATCCATCTTTGGAGATTTGGAGGATCCGTGCCAGCTTGTCAATGGTACATGCCAGAGGAATATGACAGTTTATTATAGTTTTATAATAACATTATAATGATTATAAGGATAGAACTTTTACATTTATAGTGTTATATTTGATTCAAATAAAATTGTCTTTCATGAAAGATAATTGTGATTTGTAAAAAAATATATATAAAATAAAAATTAGACGTCAAGGTATAATTGAATTCATCAATATTTTGATATAATTAAATATATTAATTTATAAATGTTTTCCAAGGAAAATCGTGAATTATTTTCATTGACAAAGACACGATATATGTTCCTTCAGTGTGATGTGAACAATAATGGTCTGTTTAGATTATACGAATTTAAGTATTATTTTTACTTTTAATTACAAAAATGATACTTTATTTTCATTATATTTCTTATTTAATAATGATATTTCTTATTTTCATTATATTTATATAAGAACAATAAAAATAATTTTTTATTTTTTATTTCATTTTATGTTTTTACTGTTTTCTATACAAATTTAAAACAAAAAGTAAAAAGTAAAAAAATATTTTCAAACTAAATAATTAGAAAGAACAAAGCGAGTTGAATTCGCTAAATCAACCTACCTAATAAAAAATGGTGGGATAAGTTAGGTAACTCAATCCATTAACTCGTTTTACCTACTCTATCAATATTTAGGACATGTTCAAAACTATTTAGCAATTCTTGAATAACTAAATTATTTTTTGGCAATTAGACGAAAAACAAAAACAAAAACAAAAACAACAGCGGAAAATCAAACTACAGGAAACAACACTCAAGCCGCGTCTGCCAAAAGTAACTAAGACAAGCCTTGTGGGAGGAATCCAAGGTCTAAAAATGATGCTCACTCTGAACACCCATCTTGGCCAAGTAATCACACACTAATTACCCTCTGTCAAAGTGTGGCAAAAAACGACTTGCCAATTCAAACTCAACTTCTCGATGGCATGTAGTAAATTGGTGTTTAATATAGTCAAGAAAGTTCCCTCAATCAATCGGATAGTAGAAAGGAAATCTGACAAGCAAATAAACTCTCTGAACCCTTGTTTCACATTAAATCAAGGTCGTAAAAGATAGTTAGGAGATCTGCATGGAGGTTTGAAGACCGCCCCAAGGAAGCAACAAAATCCAACAATCCAAACACCATAGGAGTTATGGATCAGATCAGGCCACCAAAACTAATGGGTCCTAGGTTTCCCAGACAACTCCCATCAACGTTAACAATGATTTCTTTATCAAAGTCTTGTTTCCACTGCACCACGTTGTTGCTCGTTGCCCAAGTCCTTTCAAATGGAAATTAGCAAGAATGCTGGAGTGAAGGATAATAACATTATTCACCAAGTAGTGGTATGTAATTCTTTTCCCTTAAAAAGGAAATATTTCTTGACTTCTATATCCACTATAGGCTAGCCAAGAAAAGTGAAACCTTAGGAGAGGCAACAATTTTCTTAAGCCAGTTATAAATATCTATATCTGCATACAAGGAATCATGAGATAATCCAATGTTATTCCAAAGCCTTCTAGCCTGGGCACAATCTTTGATGCAGTGGAAGGGGGACTCGTTTGCTTACAGACACCGAATAACTCAATTATCGATAAACATAATTAATTAAAAATGTAAGGTAATATTAAAATAATTTCAATAAAAATATTATTTCCTTTTGATAATTAATTTAATTTACATTTCATTTTTAATTAATTGTTTTTATAACCATTATGTGTATATAAGAGTTAATCCTTATATACTATACTATAAATTATTAACAATTACCCTCAGTATAAAAAATATTATTAATGATTTTTTTTAATTTATGCTCAGTAGGGAACTACTTTAAAAAAATACTTTCAGATTATATTTCAGTTAAAATTTTAATTTATACTCAAGAGAAAATACTTAAATTATTGAAAATATCATTTTAAATTGATTTTATTAAATATATTGAAATCCCAAGCTTCTGACGTTCAATTGAAGTGTGGTTTTGAGGAGAAAAAGACATTTGTTATGTTAGAAGAAAAAGTTTCTATTTATATAATAAATTTATATTTTCTAAATAATTAAGAAAGAAATAATGTGTATATATATAATAAAATAAGTAATATGTTGAAAAGAAATGAATTGATATTTTTTTATTTTTTGTATTTTTTAGACATGTTTTGGCGTGTCAACCCATTATTTTGTAACCCACCAATCCATAGGTTATGTTTCTCAAATCACTTCCATTGATAGTTTGAAAACTAGTAAACACAGGTTAGCCCCTTTTGCCATCCCTTACAAAATGGCTTCTTAAAACTACCACATTCTCATTTTCTACTTAAAATGTTTATAAATCAATTAAATTATTTTAAATCTTCTTCTACTCAAAACACATCAACCAAATCATTAAATTTTACTCAAAATAAAAATATCAAAATTTTCCCTTTTCAACTTCTACTCTCACATCCTATAAATTGTTTAAAATTTTATCAACTTTTCACCATTTTTTTTTACTTCTAAACTTTTGAAATCATTTCATATCTTAATTTCAAATAAACCCCAAATATTTAGGTAAAAAATAAGAAATAAAGTGTTCTAAGTAGAAGAAATAGATAGTAGAACCAAATTTGCTTAATTTTGAAAATAGAGAAACTTGATTATTTTTAAAAAAAAAAGTTAGAAAACTAAAATCACACACAATTCAAATTAAAAAGACCAAAAGTAAAATTAAACAAGAAAAAAAAACTTAAATACAATTCTTTCAATAATTTTTATATTGTTCTCCTATTAGAATTAGTATTTCACCTCGAATTAGCATTTTCATATTAGTGCTAGATTAGTTAATTTCATTTAGGCAGACGTACAGAAGAATACACACGGTAAGTGCTTAATTTGATCTTCAAAATCTTTTGAGAACATCAATATCGTTAGGGGAATTTAGGAAATTAGAATTATGAATTATCAGTGATGAGAAGAGTGTAAATAGGTTAAAAAAAATACTAATTGCCTTGCTTCTCCTTCTATCGTTTTAATTTTGAAAAACTTAAATTTAAATCAGACATATTTTGTTTATTAAATAGGTTATTAGTATTAGTACTAGTAGTATATTATAAAAGAACTTAATTCTGATATTTGAGATATAAATGATGATTATTTTATTTTAGAATATTTAATTGAATTCTTTGTATAGTTGTAAGACATTTGCCATATTATATAAATATATTAACAATTCAGGGGAAAATCCAATTTTTTTCTCTAACTCAATCCTTAAATTTTTAAAATATTTGTTTCAGTCCTGTCTTATTTTTTTTTTATCAAATATTGAAGGACTCAAATCATATAAACCAAATTTCTTGATAGCAAAGGTTCATTTTATCCCCCTACTTTTGGTTTAAGTGTATCTTGATCTTGAAACTTCAAAAACGTGATAATTTCCATCAACTGAAAGGATAAGAACACATACTTTAGAAAGTTTAGACATTAATATATTGCATATTTTTAAAGTTTGAGTTCCAAATCTAAATAAAGGTCTGTTTGATTCAAAGGAGGGGAGGGGAGGAATTTTAATGAAGGGACGGGGAAGGAAGGGGAAGGGTTTTAATTAAACATTTTGTTTGGTTAAAAGGATGAGAGGGGAGGGATTTTAATGGAAGGGAAGGGAGGTAGTCCTTTTCTAGTTTGATTCAAAAGGGGAGGGGAGGGATTTAAAAATTAATTTACCTTTGTATCCTTATAATTTTGAATTTTAAAATATAAGTAAGAGATATTTTAGTAATTATACTTGAAATATTTTAAATCTCCTTTCTTCCTCTCCAAATCCTCCCAATATTGGAAGAGAGCAAAAATTAGATGAGGAGAAATTTTGTTTCCCACCATTCACCTCCCCTCCCCTCTTAAAAATTGAACCAAACAACAAAAAATTATAAAATTTTCTCCCCTCTTCTCCCCTCTCCTTCATTTTTCCCCAACGAAACACTATGTAAGTCTATAAGATAAAGATAATTGATTAGACTTTTCCCACAATTCTAAGTTTTAGACATTCCCTATTAGATGAATCAATTTGCTAGTCTTACGAAACTCTAGATATTAATTTAAAAAAAATTATGAATATTGGTCTCCTTAGGCAACCCTATTTTTAGGTGGCTATTTTAAAACCTCCTTACAACGTGAAGGTTGTAGTAGGGTCAAGCAAGTTGTCACTTTATCTTTCTCTTTCTATTTTTTTTTTTATTTGGTCTCAGGACCATTTTTTCAATATTGATTATTGAGTAATGTTAGACTGGTCAACTTGTAGATTAATCACATAACCTATCATTTTTTGTTCAATTTTAAATAGGTTAACAAGTCATCGTCATCGTCATCATCGTCGTCATTGTTGTTGTTGTTGTTGTTGTTAATAGGTTAACCAGTCGTCGTCGTCGTCGTCATCATCATCGTTGTCATTGTTGTTGTTGTTGTTAACATCAAATTTGTTTGTGCCATAATATAAAAACTTCACTTTTTTTCTAAAATGATAGCGATAAAAAAATAAAAATCAACAATTGAAAAATAAAGGTTAAATTAATATGTAGATTCTTAAACTATTTCAAAAATTTTAATTAGGTCTTCAAAGTAAAAAAAAAATTAATTGGGTTCTTAAACAAAAAGTAAGTCCCTAGGGTTACTTTCTAATGGTTTAAAACCGTCAAAAAATAACAATTTATCTTAAGGACCCAATTATAAAAATTGTACAAAATTAAAGACCCAATTACAAATTTTTTTGATTTGAAGACCTAATTAAAATTTTTTAAATAATTCAATGACCTACGAATTAATTTAACTAAAAATAAATATTAATCTTATCAGTACTATATTCATTATTGGGCCGCTATTTTATTACCGGTACTTTACCTAGGCTCAATGGCCTAAGCCCTATAGCCCCATTCAACCTTAAAAAATATAACAATAAAGAGTAGCACTAGAACACACTCTTTTCTGTTAGTTAAAATTTATTAAAAATCACAAAATTTTACAGGTTCCAAATCTTATTTAATGAACCTCTCTCCTTACTTTGTGATTTTTAATAAATTTTAACTAATAGGAGAAAATATGTTCAAAAGAGTGTGTGATAAAGTTGTTGCTAACATTCTCAACAATAAATAAGGAGGGAGAAAAAGGAAAGAAAATGGCAGACGTGGTTCCTGTTTGTTTTGACCATTTTCAGTTTTTATTTTGAAAGAAAACAGAAAACAAAGTTAAAAATATGTTTGATTAAAATTTAGAAACTAGTTTTTTCTTTAAAATATTTCTCAAAATAAGTCCAAATCTGTAACTAAAAATTGTTGTTTTCAATGTTTTCTGTCGATAATCCGATTTGTTAACGAGCGATGACAATGATGGGAAGAAGAATCTGACCTCGTCTATCATCCTTCATAATTTTTCTGAAGTTATATTCGTTATAAATGCATCAAGTTTTCTTCAATTTTGGTTTCGTAATTCGAACGCAACTTGATGCAATTAGTTAATTGACTATTAACAATGAAAATTGAGGGTTGGCTTGTGAATGTAATTAGTTGATGTATACGACTGTTTCAGACTTGGTTGACATTGATATGGGAATTGACTATTACCCAATGGGGTAGTTGGTGTTTGCGGTAAAACAAACAATGCTCAATCTGGGCTCCTTTGGGCGTTTTGGATGTTGTGCAGGAAAAAAAAATGTTAATACCTTTTAACTTATATTGGAGACTATTTGGTGTGGTGATGCAATAATAAGTGTGTATCGGAATTGCTATACACATTCTCTCTTTTTGGCTTTTCACACCCCTCCCCCCTCCAAAAATTAGTTTTTTAGAATTTTATATTTCCAGAACAGCCCTATTCCCTCTCACCTTCACGGCTTCACCCTCCCCCTCCTCCCCTCGCCACACCCTCCCCCTTCTTTCTCCTCCCTCTCCCCTTGCTCCTTTCATTTTTATTTTCATTTTTTCGCTTTTCACATATTTTACAGGAACTAATTTTTTGGCTTTTCACATATTTTACAGAAACTAATTTCCGTAACATAAATTTTACATTACAGGAGCTAGTTTTCATAATGCATCGCTATACATCTTTCTAATTTAACAACACAATTTTACTTTTATAAAACACTTTTCAAAGTATTATATATAAAAATAATCATATAGGATTAACCTGATTTATCAAACTCAAAACACTCATGAGTTAAAAATGAATTGAATCTAAACCTAAAATATAAAGTTAGTTTTTAATGACTTAAGAAAATGAACCACACTTGTTCTTAGACTCGAGTTTGAACTATAGGCCTAATTCCCACTACCACCCCTAACAATCATACAAGTTTCTTACTTTACCCATTTATCGAGAGATCTCCAGCATAAACACCCAACTGTAATAATAATGATATGAACTACAAATTTTAACTATGATCAGACTCGTTGCAGTCACGGCACCTGCAAGTTCCTCTGGACATCCGATTAAATTGGTAATGCACAAATTAGCAACCTTGGATTAAGCTTCCAATGTAATAAACTACCTAATCATCCCAGTAACACCTGTTTATTTAGTGTTACAACAAATATGTACCAACTAGAAAACAAGTACAAAAAAATTGAAACATCTAATGGTTAAACAAACACCTTCTAACGGATACTGCTAACTCACTAACCCTCCCAGGATGAAGGACGGCAACACATACCCCAAGACAAACAGCAACCGAAACAATCACAAAAATAGCTGGTCGAGAGGTCAAGAATCCCCTGCCCAACATCGACGGCCATATCTTTCAGGCAACTGTTCCACGTCCATTATAATATCCCTCTTCAAAAGTGATCTTCTTTCATTTTTGTCATTAGAAGTTGGACTTTTCAGTACTCCCCACTTTGCATCTGCTCTCGACAGGATACCCTGCAAAACAAATATCCATGTAGAAAATGCATGTCAGCTGCTATAGCAGTCGCACTAGATCTTCCAAACTATCAGAAGTTATAAAACCAGAATACTATGTAGGAGATATCCAAACTGCAGGAGAAATTTTCCGACAATAAGGAATTGCTGGGAGCTAGGATGTTAACATCAGAAGAACTAAACCATTTAAACAAAATTATAATATTTGTAAATATAACCATACTCCATGTTCAATCAAAATCAAGACCATGGCCAGATATTTTGAGCAAATAGCAGAACAATGAGTATCCACTAAATAAACCAAGTTAGTTGATAGGTCACATTAATTCTCTTCTTAAAAACTCGTACTAAAAATAACCAGAAGTTTTAACAGTGAAAGAAAGTGCTAAACCAATACTTTGTAACCCATATAACTTTTAGGATCACAGTTTAAACATCCACTACATTTACATAAATGACACATCATCTTAGGGATAAAATTATGTTTGGTAGGAGACCAAAATCTATAAATTAAGTAACACATTAATATATAAATGCAACAAAATTATCTTGCTGAATATTGGCAACACAAGTTGCAACTGAAATCAAAACTAGCTTTGGCCTTGAAGTAATCAGAACTATTTGGTTGCAAGGCCTTTGTTTTAGAATAGAATTAAAGGAATAGTTTTCTATTAAATGTTATTGCACATAAGGCAAAAACAATTTTTAGTAGATAGTTTAGAACTGGAGAAACAGTAAATCCAATTAAGGTTAATGGGAATTGAACTATGCTCCTCCACCTTAAAGCTATTTGCTCATGGGCCAACAGAGTTTAATAAATGAAATAGAGTCAAAAGATTCATTCCTCCTTCAGTTTCGTATACATAATTCCTATTTTACTATTTTTCCAATTTCATGAAAAAATACCCTTTCAATTTGGAACATGGTACGCACTAAGGAGGGCCTTGTCGAAAGTCCCAGTCATGTCTAATCCCAGACATTAACCCTTGAGCAAAACTTACAGGCACATGGAAGAAATGAATTTAAATCTTCAGCAAGAAGATATGAAATTCAGGATATATGGATAATAATAGGTTGTAATGCAATAAATTAAACATAATCACTAAGACGACTCTTTTTAATCTGATTCTGCCTCATGTGTTAACCATAGACAAAAGGAGTGGTAAACATTGATTGCTTCTATTATTTCAATGAGTAACCCTAACTCTTATTTCGTTCCCTTTCTCACTTTTTTTTTCTAGATATATTCTTTCCCTTTCTCTTTATTCAATCTTACCCCTGCTCCCACTTTCAACGTGTTAACAACTTCCTTCTGTCTAACAATCATTGCTACCTCTCTAATAATACAATCTTAAATTCAATTGTTATCAATAAAATCTGCACACCAACACTTCAATTACTAAGTTCCGTGTCATCAAATTTTACTCAATTTTAAACTCTCGAGCTCCAACAAATTGATTGCCATCACCACCAGTTTAGAGTACAAGAGTTGGTGTGTGTTTGGTTTGCAGTTGAAAAGTTGCAAACTCATGTTCAACAGAAAAGACAAAAAACTTGCTTCTCATTTTAGTGCTTTGGAAAGTGGAAATTCCCGGGTTCCCAAGCACACCCTTGGACTGCTTATATTAATACAGGATGCATCAATTTTATTTTCCATTATATGGTAAGAGAATGACCATAAACTAAAATGTAGAGCGTCTTAATCTAAAACTTCAAAATGTGTTCATATTTCATCAATCATAATCAAGGAGAAAAAAACTAAGAAAGAAAATTAATAGTCCTAACCTGACTGTTAACTGCAACTGATAGCTTGTTATCTTGGGAGCAGCCCTGAGCAAGTTTAAAGCCTTCCGTTTCAGAGTGCACAATTATACCTCCACCGTTCTGATGTTTCTGATATATGACATTTCCAGCATTATGTATGTGATTCAGGAGTTGTGTCAGGTCAACATCACTCGTCCCATTAATTACAATATTGGATTTCATGCTTTCTGTCAAGATTATCAAATTTGGTAATATTTTTCCCAAAATGAATGTTGAATCATTGCATATCAGAAAATCCAACAAATGACAATATCTTTGAATTTGTGAAGCTGTCATCACTCTGTCAAATTTTCAGAAGTAGTGTCCTTAAGCAACCATGCTACATCTAAAAGTAAGTCTGATGATGTTGTGTGACTAAGAGCAAAAGTTTCACATGAGCTGCAGATAGAAAGACCAGATGCAGACCGGAATTGTTTAGAAAGGAGAGATACATCTAATTTTTGCTGCAGTGTCTTCATTTCACTGCAAATTTGTTTATCCCCAATGAGTACAGGAATAAAGTTTGATAAACCAGATTCATTCTCCACCTACAAAAAGCAAAAGGAATATGATAAAACTTCTTGATGTGAAGCATTTATAAATGAAACTTAATCAAACTTGTTAATGGATCAACAATCAATATTGTATTAAATCAAAAGATGCAGACAATTTATCTTAATTTCATGTTATTATCATTAAGACACGTGTCTAATTAATAATAAAGCATTAGTACAATTCAGTACTGGATTCCAAAGCTCAATAGTCAAATTCAATAACTCTCCTAATCACTGCAGCATTAGTCACAGCATCCTTACATAAATTACATGTACTTCAGCCAATAACCAGTCTAATAAAAAGAACAAATGGATTAACAGTGCTGAATTCAATACCAGGGAGTGACTTTCTAAGAATGATATGCTACCAGAGTTTGGCACGCTGCATTATGGTGATCTTCTGAGGTCTTCAAATTTAGTTATCAGAAAAATAAACAAGCACAAAATATACAAATAATATGATCTGGTTAAGGTCAAAGTACTCAACTGTGGTCATTAAAAATTCTATTTTTCCTTAATTTGTTTGATGATTTTCTAGCATGCACACAGCCCAGCAGTAATTATGGTCAACATCAGGTGTTCCCAATGTATAAGCTAAGAAACATAGCAGTAAGCAAATAAACATCCAGTTCAAACCATATTTAAAGGAACTATAGGTCAATTATTACCTCAATAAATGCAGGCCCAAAGAGACTTTCCTCTGTATGAGGGACATATATCTTGTATAACTGATTGTCAAAAGCACAAGAAATTTTGTCTTCGGTCCGGTTATGTGGGAGACGGTACACAATACTCACATTCCAGATATTTTCCAGAAAATGATACGAGAAGCCTGCCATGATGACCACCTCAATACAGTCAGAAACACGTTGACAAGTGAACCAGAATCTAAAATAGCTGTACAAAGATCATACATTTGAAAATAAGAATATATCAACTGAAATAAAAGAGAGTATAAAGCACGATCAATTTTGATATTACATTAGATTTGCTAACAGAATTGAGATTCGAGCAACACAGAAAATGATTATAACAAAGTAAGCACCACATATGCTGCGCATTTACCATGCTTTGGGGCTATAACCATATAAGGAACTTAGATTCCAAAATAAAATGTATTAGGGGTGTAAATGAGTTGAACTATTTGTGAATTATTCAAACTTGACTTGTTAAATGCTCAATCAAGCACGTTTGTTTAATTAAATAAACAAACTCAAGCTGAGATTGGACTCGATTATTTAAATGAGTCAAGTTCAAGCTTTACAAGCTTGACATTAATGGCTCATGAATAGCTCATTTATTGAAATTGATGATGAAAATTTTACTAGTCTTTGTTATTTATATATTTATTATGGCAATACGTAGAACCTTGCTGAGAGCATTAAAATTAATTTTGAATCTTCTTTTGTTAGTAGTAAGAAGTTATGAATTTTTTATTTACTAGATTATGAAAATGTAATAGTCTACAATGTCTGAATTCCACATGCCACATGTTGAACACGTTTTTTCATTTGTAGATTATCATCTAATATTAAATGTTTATTAAATACTAAATTGATAAAGTTAAAAAATAATTAAGAAAAGTTGCATAAAAGCAAAAATAATTAAGTTATGAATGCGTTAAACAAGTCAAGCTCAAACTTTTTTTTTTAAAACAAGCCAAGGTGAAGCTTCCAATAGGCTCGTTTAAATAAATTAGTCGAGCTTGAGCAATCCATTTTTTTCACAAGTCAAGCCTAAACTTCAACTCAGCTGGTCTCAACTCGTTTACACCCCTATGCATAAGCATAATGATTATTGATGATGACTAACCTCTTGTGATCACTTCCAACAATGGTAGTCAAATTAAGTGTTGAACGTAGGATCGTACGAGTTTACAATCACTGCCCCTTTTACAAATTCAATTCTAGTATGGATTGGAACTTTGTGGATCGCAAAGGATCGTCAAGGAAGATTGAAATGCACATGGAATCATCGCTTTTGCATTTTATTTTATTTTATTTTTGGTTCATGGCTCAGGTTTTACAACCTGTTTTGTAAAACCCATTTCTGCCAGAACAAAACGCAAGCCCTATTTCTCCTTTCGTTGACCAAATTCCCACGCCCCCTATTCCTTCATGAAATTAATCCTTGGCTCCATCTCTTTCGCTCACATTTCATCTGTCACACCCATTCCATCTCGTTCGCTCACATTTCATCTGTCTCACACCCACTCCATCTCGTTCTCTCTTGCTCCCATCTCTCTCATTCTCTGTTTGCTGCAACTCCCATCTCTCTCATTCTGTTTGCTGCAACTGCAACACTCTCGTGTTTGTTTTGCGGCTTCTCTGTTTGCTGCCACTACAAGGCTCGTGGGTTCTCTGTCCATGTCTCTCATCTCTGTGATTCTCTTCTTATTTCTTTACAAGGAGTGTTTTGTAACTTTGTTATTCTCTGCTCTGCTTCTGCTATCCTACTTGTCAGATTGCAGCACTTGGACTGTTTTGTACTTATGATTGGATTATGTATGACTTGAGTTGTTTTACTTATGATTTTGAATTTAAGTTCAATTAAGTGTTTGAAGTGTGACTTAAAGGTCTTATTTTCTTATTTATGCTACTTACATGCACATATATATGCATGTATAGCATATATATGAATTTCATGAATTTTGTAGGATCTTACAATATGTGTTACGATCTCCTAATTTACGATCCTAACTCCCCTTCCTGATCTTGAGTAAGATCTCAATTTGACTACCATCCTTCCAACAGCATAAAACAGTCTCCTTAACCAGAATGAGATAATCGCAGGAGAATGGTTACATTATGAATTATGAATATAAGCCAAATCAATCATAAACAATACATAGGAGAAAAACATTACATGTCAAGCATTACTTCTTTGCTGACAACCAGTTACATGCGAACCCAAAGTTCCTTTCAAAGTTAATAGATTCCTGTTTATTGGCACAAAAAATACATAGATTTTGGGCTCAGTGAGATCTAAGGATGCTCCAATCCCTCTTCCATAATATTACACATCTCTCACCCTCTTTTTTTTTTTTTATGGAAGTTTACCCCAACACTTTTGGTCCTCAACATTCCTAAAAACATATATAATGCACAAATGCAGACAAACATGCTTATGTCTATTATATAAATAAATTCAACAAGAACTGCTTTAAATGATTAGAAGAGGTGACGATTACATACCGAAACTTAGGCTGCAGTAAGTTACTTCCACAAGCAACAAACTCCATAGGTTTGCCAGCCTCAAAGTATGTGGGATGAACATAGTGAAGCCTCGGTGCCTGCATGTTTACCTCAATTTTCGTCACAAAAGTTCCACCTGTAACCATTGAAATGTGCTCGTTGAAATTATAGAGTTCTAGGTATAGAGGGAGAAAAAGCAGAAACAAAGACTGAATATACGGATATTGATATTGACTTGACATGATAGGATGTGTTACAATATGATACAAACATAAAGCAATAACCCTTATTTATACTAATACCATATCATAATCCTAAGGAAACAAATACTGAAATTTTAAGAAATATGGAAACTAATCCAATAGAAACTTGATATTGTTAATTTGTTTTGTAAAAATTAGAACATAATGCACATCTCCAAGACGGAGGATAAATAAACACCTGCACATACATAGTGAACAAACAAAACAGCAAAAAACCTTTCGTAACACGGAAGATCATGTCATTCAGATGAACTAGTGTGGTGCCTCTTCCAGATAGCATCTTTCCAGGAGCAACAATATCACGCACATATTCCAAAGAGTCTTTCAGTAACTGGTTGATCCACAAGAGAGAAAGAAAATATGAAATCAGAAAACAAAAAAAAAAAAATTAACAAATCAAATTCAGTAAAAACTTGAAAATTGAGGGGAAACAAATTTTCTTGTTTTTTTAGTTAAAATATGAATTCTAGAGTCATCAAATCAAAGAGAGAATATGTATCAGATAGCATACAGTAAATTAGAGCACAAATAAGCATCTCAATAGCAAAACTTAGCAAAAACTGAGCAGAATTTTGAACAGAACAAAGAACCATACAGTCCATTAGTCCAATATAGGAGAGGTAACCAGTAACAAGACCACTTAAACATGACACAAGAACACATAATGTAAAGAACATCAAGTTGAACCCTTACATTAATCCACATAATGTTAGGCATTGCAATAAAAATTGTCAGGATTGTACACCAGGGCGGATATATCCCTCCAACTCTAAAGGCATGCTTGCCAACCATTGGAATATCTGCAAATGCATTTGGCTGCCTGTTAACCAGTTACTAACATGTATACGGCAGAAGATCTTGCCACTATTCAAATACTAACTGCGATAACAATGCTTTAAATACTTGGTGTCGTAGCCTTCTAGGAAACTCCGCAGGATTCCAGTCATAAAGCTTAAACGAAATCCGACCTGTTTGGCACTACAAGTGAACTTTCAATCAGCAAACATTAACCACGACTTCCTGCACAACAACACACATTTGCAACAAAACAATAAACAAGAACAACCACCCACCATAGACGAATAGGCACTCTTATTGTCACAATACGAAGGCGAATTCGAAGTGTTCGAAACATCTTTCCCACTATACACTCGCATCTCGCCCGAAACGCCCAGAGACACAACACTATCACTATTGACATTCTGAGTTTCAGGAGCCGGTTCATCTTCACGATCCGGGGACACTTCTTATCATTGATCTCGGTACTCAAATTTGAACAATCTGTGTATGACGCATACACAATTACACAAACAGTGAGCATTCTTGTAACACAAAGGACCAACTTTATCTCCCACTCCCAGCGGAATAACTTAAAACAAGCTATATGAAGAAAATAATGGGAATATATATATATATATATATACACACGAAACTTAAGGTTTAAAAAAACAGTCTGTCATCGTTTTTGGAGTCTCCACGACGGCAACCACAATTGCGATGGAATTTATCCGCGATTTTCCGATCAGCACAACGAAACCGCGACGGCAACCGCAATTTAAAACCTTGAATTGAAACTATTAGCATGACACAGTAATACTGAGCATAACCTTTTTCTGCTTCCGCATCATAATTTGTTTCCCCGTTCTGAGTAACAGCTTGAAGCTCGCTATTATGAGCAGCACCTCCGGAATCCGCCGGAGGCTTTCTCCGCCTCCTGGTGTTGTGGCGCTCTAATTTCCTTCTGCAGCTTCGTTTACCTTCGTCGAAATCCGATAAAACGTGAAACCTGCGAAGAAACAACACGATCGCACAAATAACATTCAACTGGAGTCACTAAGCAGTTGGATCAATCGACGGAAGAGAGTAAAATAAACGGAATCGCACTTTCCGCACTGCTGGCAGTATCTCTTGGGCTCGCCGTGGAGGACGACGGTGGCGGCGTTCGCGCAGCGCAGGCAGACTCTGTGGCGGCGGTGGTAGCCCTTGAGTTCGGAGATATCGGCTTCGCAGCCGGGGACCTGGCAGCGGCGGACGCGGAGGCACGGGCGGTGCGGGCGCGTTTCTTCCCGGGTAGGCCGGCGTCGTCGAGCTTGGCGTCGAGTTCGGGGCAGGCGCAGGGGACCCGACCCGCGAGAAAGTTGGAGCAGGCGAGTCTCGGGTCGCGCTTTCGGACCCTGTCGTTTGGGATCTCGGGAGGGTCGTTCGAGGGGAGAGGGAGGGAGTCGTCGTCGAGGCTGAAGTCGAGGAGGTAGGATAAGTCCCAAGGGTCTTCGGCGTCGTCCATGTTGTGGGGAGGAGAGAGAGATTGGGGTTCCATGGAGATGGGAACCCTAATTGTATTGTGGTTGGTGTTGGTGGTTAGGGGTGGTTGGATGTTTGGCGGAGAATGGAAGATACGGCGGGCTCCTGCTTCTCCCTCGGTTCAATTCAACAGCTGGGTAATGGGGCCATCGTGGCAACATTTCCAAGTTTTCTCAACTGCGTACGTACGCGCACTCTTTCTCCTCCCACGCGCCCTTTCTTTTCTGGTACCTCTTTTTATTTTTTTGGTTATATTAAATCACAAAAGTCATAGCATGGGAAGCTTCTTTTTTTTGGGGGATATCATCATAGTGCAGGAAGGTAAAAGGAAAATGTGATTGTAGTCTTTATGAATAATGGAAAAAGTATACTCACCTTTAGAGGTTGGTTTTACCGTTTTATTGATAGTATTCACACTTTGTATATTTTAAAAATATTCACTTTTTCTAATGTAATATTAAAGAATAAGCAACATGATGTTGGTTCAATTAAATTAGGCTTGAATTCTTTAAATAAAGTTTTATGTTTGAAACTTGTGGATTGAAAAAATGTGATTGGGAGGAGAAATTTCACTAAATGGAGTCAGTTAAGTTTTCAGCGACAGCAAAAAATTAGTCATCAACAAAACTAGTAGATATTTTACACCTGTAACATAGTGATCCCAAAGAATGATCATTTAAAAATTTAATATTTTTCTATTTATATATATAGTGTGAATATTATTTCTTTCTTAAAAATAAAAAAAAATACGATGAAAGAAAAGGTAAAATAAGAGAAATATAAAGAAAAAAGTATTTTTTCATTAATTTGTAGTAAACCTAATAATAATATGGGAGCGTACAATATAATTATGTTTCTACAACACATAATTGCTTCTATTTTCTTAGGAATTGTGGGGAAAGAGTCGTAGAAGAAACTTTGTAGGTGTCTTATGTATTATTTTGCGAGAAGTATGTGACACTTAATTAACAAATAAGAAAGGTAAATACTGTTTAAAAACTAAACGGGATATAACTATCATTTAAAAAGACCTTTAAGATGTGAGTGCAATTTTCTCTAAAAAAATGTTTTATTTTCATTCTTTACAAAATAATCATTAGTTTTGCAAAATAATCATTAGTTTTAATCATATAAGTTTTAGAATTTTTAATATAATTTCTTTCCCTGATTAATAATGATGTGACATCGTTCTAGTCACAAAAAACCCTCAGAGATAAGTCTGAAAATCCTTTATGGTTAATCCATTCATGTGTGTTTTCTACCTATTAGTTTGGATGTTAAGGGATTTAATGCTCAAGCTAAGAGGCAATTACTTACACCATGGAGGGTATCCGAGTATGATCATGTCATTCTCTGTGGCCCTCAATTGTCAACTACCAAGATATGCTACAATTAACAATTTGGTTGCCAATAGATCGAGCACAATAACCAATATTCAAAGTTAGGTTAGCTAGGAGGTCATTAATAACTTGCCCCAAAAGGTCGATCCAAATTCTAGAGGATACACAGCCTCTAGCCTAAAGGGCAAATGAGACTAAGATGTATCCAAGCTATAGGTCAACTAAAAGCTCAAAAAGGTTATACTACCACCCAGCCTTGAGCCTAGAGGAGAATGAGGCTAAGATATATTCAAGTTATAAATCAGCTAAGAGTTTAGGAGGGTACAAACATATATTTAATCATGTTAAGTCATTTATTATCTTACAACGTATTTGGTTGCACTTTGATTTTGACAATACGCCTAGTTGCACATTGGTTTCAACAATACACACATCTCATTCTCTCGTTCGATGTAGAAGTTAGTATTTAAAGTTTCTAATTTTTATGTATTTAACGCACATCTCAACTTTTTTGACGCATAACCAAACACAAGATTAGACGGTTATAAAAATAACAATTAGATTCATGAAACGATATTATTAAATAATGATAGGAATCGTTTATAAAATTTATAAAAATCAAAATTAATAAGAAAAATTTTAAAAACCAAAATTTAAATAGAATCATATTTAGAAATTAAAAATATTTTTAAATCGGGATATTAAATTGTGAGATGTAGATTATGTAAAGTTAATATTTAAGCAATTACATAATTTATTATATATAAATCTATGCATTAAATTATAATATTAATCATTGATTATAAAAATCAATTATTAATCTTTCACTTTAAGAAAGACATATATTTGATAGTGTGCATTGAATGTCTATTAGTTGGTTAGATTCAGTTTTAAAAGAAAAAAAATGAATCTAATTAAAATAGCTTTGATTTAATTTGACTATGTATTTAATTTGACTTTGTATTTTTAAAACAAATTTGAAATAAACCAACGTACCACCGAACACATGAATTAACTAGTATGAGATTGTCTAAATTAACTAGTAGTTTTGAATTCATGGATAACCCATGTAGTCTTTTCCAAAAAATAAATAAATAAACCAATGTCATAAAAATTGGTTCTTTAATTTAATTTATTACTTAGGACATATATTTTCTATCTTTAAAAATTAAAGATGAGCTTGAGCTAAACTTCGATTTGATTGGTTTGGATAGTCAATCTTTTATCCGGAAGGATGTTATATTATATAAATATATATAAAAAAACAAATAAACATGAAAAGATGTTGAAGTTAATTAATTCTAATAATCATCGAATTTTAAGTTATAAATAAAAATAAACAACCTGCATCAATTTAATTCGATTTGTAAGTAAATATATAAATTAAATAGAAATAATTTATTTAATTTTTCAAATTACCAAGTTAATTCAAATTAATAAACATTCGTGTATGTCCTTATGATATCAGCAGACAAACTCTATTTTTTATTATTTTCTTCATATTTTAGATTAATAAAGAAAAAAAGTAATAAAAAAGATATATTTATTTTATTAAAATTCATTTATTACTTTTTTAAACATTTAAAATACTTAACATAGTATGTCATATATTTCTTAATTATATTAAGATTTTAAAAAATATAGTTAAAAACGTGTATTTGTTAAATTTCTGAGTATACTCCTTTTTTTGTAGTTCATATGTATATGTAACTATCAAGTGTGTGGATTAATTGGTATGGGATTATTTTAGTTTAATTAGTAGTCTTGAGTTTAAGTTTTGAATATACAATTGCGTTAAATACTTAGACAAAAACTTTATAGTCCATGCGATTCTACCCAACTCAAGTATAATTGTTTTCCGTAAAAAATACCTGTGATCTTTAACCAAAAAAATGTATCATTATTTGATTATTCAATTTTTTAATAAATTTAATGTATAAATAAATTAGATAGAATATTAATCCCTTTGAACTTAAATATAAGAAAAAAACTAATTCATGCTAATTAAAAATTTTAATTAACAATATTTAATTATTAAATAGGTAAAATTATTTAAGATTTCCTTATATTTTAGACTACCTTGGATTATTTTATTTTATTTTTGTTTATATTTGAATTCGGAAAGAGTAAGTTTCTTTTTCAAAATATTATATTAATTTAACTCATTAAATATAAAACTTTATAAATTTAGTAATTATATATAATTTATCATTAAATTTAAATTTAATTACATTTATTGTTAGTTTAATCAAAAAAATTATTTTAAAAGGTTTTATATTATTAATTAAATTAATGTTTAAAATTTGTCAATAACTAAAATAGTAATACTTGCATGTTTAACAGAAGAAAGTATAAATTTATTTAATTATTAATTAAGGCCGTGAATGCTTGAGATTTCAAGAAGAAGAAAAAAATTAAATCATCTCCCAATTACGGAATAATTATAGAGGAGATCTTTTAGAACACTAACAAGATATCTAAATTCAATTGAAAATACTAGTGATAAAGACACGTCAACAAAACTTTGCGACTCGCGAGCGTTAAAGAAATGGGACTTACGTAATGTTAGCCTAAAAAACAATTATACAGTTAATTAATCAGAAATTATAGTAGATGTAATTTTAAGGTAATTATTATAATAGTTAATGAATTTATCTTACATAACAGTCTAATATTAAATGGTAATGTAAAATCTCTTATACAGTGAGTGTACAAATTTTTCTTTGTTTAATCTATGACTATTATAATGAGAATATTTTATTTGGTGTATAATTTTTATTGGACACTTTTAGTATTGATTTTTATTAAATAATTACCACATAATTAACCGTTAATTCTCACTTTTTATTTAATTCCTCTCTCTCCTCTTTTTTTTTTTTTAAAAAAAAAAAAATTGAGAGGCCAGTTGTAATAATTTAAGTTACGCGCTTAACAACCATTTCACCAACTTTTTATTTTCTATCTACTTTCAATCATGTCTTTTTTCGACTCCACACACCACAATAATTAATATATATTTAGAAAAAATAGGCTATGCACTGATAGTGTAAAGTAATTTGCACTGTTATCCAATCACAACCCACTATATATAGTAAGTTTGTTGACTTTGATAATAATCACCCTAAAAGTCATACTAAAGCTGATTTTCGATTGATTGACCGTGTAAAAGTTTTTACATCGATAGTGTGTAACAATTAAACTCATATATTTATATCAACCAAATTCTATGTAATGTACAAATTGTTAGATTTTTTTTTAAATATAGCAATTAAAATTTGATTTTCAAATATATTAAAAAACATTTTACTAAAAGAGATAGAGTTCAATGAATATGCATTGTCAATGTAAAAAAAAAATTATACTATCAACTAATTAGAAATTGTCATTGGTATGACTTTTAAGATAATTATTGTAAAAATTAACAAACTTACCATACATGATAGTTTGTAATTGGATGACAGTGTATAACTGTTTTACACTGTCAGTACATAGTATTTTCTCAAAGAGATAATATGCACGTTTATAATCTTAATGTTTTAAAAGATTAATTTTCAATTATCGACTAAATATATATCATTGATGTAAATTAAAAAATAAAACATTTAGTATAAAATAATTTCACGTAAGTTTACATCCCTTTCCCCGTCTTCCTTTACTTACATTTGGGCAAAAATTTTAAGAGGAAAACAATTATCATTAGTAAAAAACAGGGAGTACATCAATCAAGTGAGGTTTAGTAAGAAGCTACTTTATTTGTCACCTAGTAAAGTCCCGGGTATCACACGGTACTTTTAAGTTTAAATATAAATACAATAGATATTTTCATGATTAATAATAAATATTTTGTTATATTTAATAAAAATAAATTAAAGAGATAAAATTTTTAAAATTTAGAAGAAAATTATAAATATAAATTATTTGAATCAAAATTCATCATTTTATTAATATAGTGTGACAAAATATAAAATATAAAATTTAAAAATCAAAATCAAATTAAGATTGACCAAAATAATAATTTAAAAATCATTTTATCTAAAAAATATTTGTTTTAATTTGCTACAACGTATCAAAATTTAAAATTTAAGTTAAATTAAAATTAAGTAATAATATTTAAAAGGAAATAAAAAATTAATTTAAATATTCAGTGTAATAAAAGTTACATGCCTTAATAAGGAAAAAAAAAAACAGTTCATAAAATTTCTCTTATTCAAAACAATACACTCAAATTTATAACTCGAATCTCAAGACATGTCACTTGGAATGCTAGGGAGACACAATCTTGTATGATCAGGGATAAATTGGAAGGTCTCACTAACTATGTTCTAGAAAGCATTGACAATTATCATGGATCTGAACTCTGAAGCAACATTTACTTGAGAAATTTTGTATTGGATTGGCATTTGGCAATTGAATACTCCAAGTGTCATAGCTTCTATTGGGCACCTTCCATATAAAGGATTTGACCTCCACTAGGACATCATTTCTCCAAAGATTCTTCCATCTCAGATGACCAGTGTGAGTAGATAAGGATGACTCCTAATTTTCAACAGCTTTTATCAATCAATTACAATATAGGCATATATTTTACAATGTAAGTATGTAACTACCATCTTTAGTCAATGCTAGATCAAGTGGTCTTTATATTGTGAGACTCATGACGAGTTTGTTTTTTCAATTGAAATGGCATTCTCCATATTTAGGCTTCTCGGAAAATGGGAGAACGTCCCTACAAGCACACTCCTAGTTTTTGAAATGTTTGAGGAGTGATAGTAATACATTTTCTATTACACTTATTTAAATATACTCTTTATTATTAATCAAAATTTATTAAAAATTATAAAATTAGAAGAGAAATATTTAATAAGTGAGACCAACATAAATTTATAATTTTTAAAAAATTTCAGTTCATAGAAGAGAAATATAAAAAAAATGTGTTAAAAATATGTTACTAATATTTATCTTGGGATGTATCCTTCTATAAAAAGCACTTCAAATCTCGATAAAATAAGATGTATTAACTTTCAACATCGTTTCTTTAAATCGGTTATAAGGAACCAATAACCTTTTTAGATTGGTTGCAAATGTCATCAGGAACCAATAGAAACTTAGGCGCTGGCAATTTTACAATTTAGTAGCAAACCTTTTCAAATTGGTTGCAAATTCAATCATACTAGTATTTTAGCCTGTTACACGAGTCAGATTTAATATGTAAATTTCATGATTATAAGTTTTCATCATAAAAAGTAAAAAAATTATTCATATTATTTAATAAATTTGTTTATAGAAAAATATTAAATATATAAATATAATAATTATCAACATAATATATCAAAATAATTAAAATTCAATAATAATTTCAATTTTTGCAATTCTAGTTAATCATAACAGTAAAGTGAGAAATTTAAACAGAAAATAATAATTTGTTATTTTCATAATAGGAGAAAGGATAAATAAATCATTATACTCAAAAAACTGAAAAAAAAAATTATCCCACAAAATCGAACATGAGAGAGATAATTTTTTTTTTTTAAGAATAGGCAAGATAGTTAAAATATGGTCAGAGAAAAGAATTTAATTCAAATAAAAGATAAAATAATCTAAATCAATATGCAAGTTAGAAGAGATAAAGATAATTTATTCCCAAAATATCAAATAAGATCCTCATGAAATCAGAAATGACGAATTACAAAGATAATTTTATAGACAATGGTTTAAGATAAGAAAATAAAGTAATAAATGAAAAAAGATAAATTAAGAATGTGAAAAAAGATTAGAGAATATAGTATGATATGAGATGAGATTTTCTGTTGTTGATTTTGATGGGAAGAGCTTGGGAGAGGGAGGGGGAGTGGTTAGGAGGAGAATAATTGTATTATGAGAGTGCAAATTATACCAC